>CM030022.1:4587500-5837500 GCA_017639485.1 Pluvialis apricaria
ACAGTGAACGGGTTGGTTCCTTGAAATGGGATGGTTCTGGTTGTGTCATCTTTGTGTATTTTCAGAAAATGGCATTTGACAGATAGATTGCAATGATAGTAAGATACAAGGTCTTACACGTGACATTGAAGTTGGCCCTGCTGATGATAATAAACAGTATTTTCATCAGGTTGGGAACAATCTGCTTTCCTGCTGGAACAGAAGTGGAAGAAGGCTAGATAGAACATAGCATAGTGATCTTTTGTTTCACATTTGGCCCATTTCTTGTAGGAGGCTTTGAGTGTGGTCCTAAGCCTTCATGGGACACTTCCTGACTTACCTAAGACTATGTGTGATTCCCATTTGGGAGCTGCCCAGGAGATACCATTCCTCAGTCAGAGGGCAAGACTGTAAAAGAGACAGACCTGGGAAAGTGCTTGGGTGTCTATATGTATTTAGAAATGATTTTGTGGTTGGGACTATTATTAGGGCTGCCTAGTGCCTGGGCTCAGGTCTTAATCCTGCAAAAAGCCTTCTGTAGTTTCTCTGGCATGTCGTGTAATCCTTCTTGTGCATTAAGTGCAAGATTTTATCTGTGGCTGTTTCTTATGCTGCTAGTTAGCTGGGGCAAAACTGTGCCACTCTGTGTGTTGATATCTATGTCCCTTCTGGCGTCAAGCAGCGTAACATGTGAATTAGGTCATCAGTGCTATCATCCCTGTTCCTCGAAGAGGGAAACTGAGGCAGAGAGGCACTGTACAACTGGAGTATTGGTGCTTAGGAAGTTTTGCACATATGTGCCAACTCCAGGCTCATGCCCTGTCAGCCCAGGACTCAATGGGGATCATTCTTTCAGAGAGGGCTTCTGAATATGGCTTATTCTAGAGTTTCTTCTCTATCTGATGTCATTTTGGGCCATCCTCAAATGCAAGGGAATGTCATGCAGCAAGACTGTTTTGTTTCTTTAACACTTAAATCTGCATGAATGTATGAATATGGAGATACACATACTAAAGCTTCATTGTCTGTCTTTAAAAGTTTAATGGTAACATTGTAGTCTTTAAAGTTTCATTTGTATGTCATTCCACAACGGCTAATTACTTTTGCCAAAGAATTTTTCTTGCATTGTATGACAAAGGCTAGTGGGATAGAGCTAAACATGATATCTGTGGTTCAAGAACTGAAAAATTAATGATTCCTTCTCTAGCCTGCTGTGTTTGATTTATAATTCATATCTGATAAAATAGAAATGCACTTCTGAGCCAGCTATTGTCTCTCCATTTACTATCTAGGTGGGTTTTTTAATTCTTCCCTTGGTGGATGTTGGGGGTTTGTGAATTTTGGGCCCTAGAGTGCTCCTGAAGAAGGTGGTTGCCAGGTTCACATTTTCTTCACCTATCGTTTCCTTAAGACTCTTTATCCTTTGTAGTATCTGGCCCCAGGACTTGCGCTGAATCCAAACTGCATAGCTGCTATTGCAGGCTGCTGCCATGACCCTTGACTTTTAGCATAACCCAAGTGCGTGGTTTACTGTTTCAGAGGCACTTGACAGCAGAAGGAAATGGAGAAATACAGGGTTTTTAAAGTGTCACAAGCAACTACTTACAGCCACTCTCCATGTCAAGGAGAGACTTAGGTCTGGACTAAGCACTAACCCCTCTACGCTGTACATCCTTCACTTCCGATGTAACTTCTGAGTGGTCTTTGCAGTCACTCTGGGTCTTCCCGGGCTATCTGGCTCCCTCTTGTCTGGCTCTTATGCTGGGGTGTTTTGCTGTTCCCAGTCTCTCTCTTGACAGGTGACCTCCAGATCAGTCTGTTCAGGTGGATAAGGTTTTTGCCCAATACACACACATAGGGTGATCCACTGCTTGTTCACCACCTCTGAAATGCCAGAGTAGAGAAAAGGGATTCAGGGTTATGAGGTGCAATTCAAAATCTAATCCCATCTGTTGAGCTGGAGTGGCTTTTAAGGGTTGATGCAACAAATTTTTTCTGTATGGAAACTAAGTGCTCTCAGTGGGTCACTGTCTTTATTGTGACACATTTGGTATCCTCTACAAAGAGGCTGACCAACATTTCTATCTTCTTCCCCACTAAGAAGTTCTGTATTCTTAGTCTGAATTTGCTAGATCCAGAAAAGAAAGGTCTGGTCAACAGGGAAAGATGTTTAGCAATTTGCCATTTATGTTGTCCCCTTCAGAACACAAGAGAGTCCTGTTCAGTGGAGTGATACATTGGATCCTGCTCTTTTGTGATGAATATGCTTTATGCTTTTGTTTGCATCTTTCAGAGTTGCGTTATTTATTTTTCTTGCTTCAACTGCTTTGGAAATGAGGAAAAGCTATTTTGAGTGTAATATCCACTTGGCATTAAAAAAGTTTCTTTTCTTGGTTCCCCTAGAAATACTTTTCTGTTGGGCTGCTTCTGCCATTGTGTATGTTGTGATACATCTCCAAAACAGCATACTATGTGTGCAGGATGGGTGGATGCCTGCATGTCTGATGAGGGATTGATTCCCCTGGGCATGCAAGTTCTGCCAACTCTTCAGTTAGAAAACTTAAGGTTTTAATATACATTCTGTCTTTTAGTCCCAGTTTGGCCTCTTCTTTTGGAAGACGTTTCTCTGGAGCAAGGAATGATGTACGCTCTGTGTGTGTGTGGTTTTGTTTGTGTTGTGTGGGGTTTTTTTTTAATAAAAAAGAGTTTACACTTATATTGAGATAAATGCAAGCTGTTTAATTAACTAATTCAGACTTCTCCCCTTAGTTCCATTCTCACTCTTTCTTACCATGCCTGCTTAAATAACTGGATGAAGCTGTATAAGAATTACACAGATGTATGAAGCCCATCTAAAGCTAGAACCTGATCCTGATGATCTGACATGCAACTAAAATATCACTGCAAAGTGATTATTTCTAGGTATTCAAGTGACTGTTGGTTGTCCTGGCTGATTGTGTTGCTTCAGCTTCCCCTCTCATGCTGCATATCTTGGTCCATATCTTTCTGAAAGAGGACTGTCTGCTGCCCAAGGACAAGATCCTGTTCTGTAACTTAGAAGTGATGAGCTTTTCAACAGAAAAAAGAATAACATTATTCAGCTTTCTCTTGGAAATGACTGAATCATTTTGGTTAAAGCCTTAAAATGGGAAAAATATTTTGCTTGAAGGGGAGAGCTAGCAGAAAAACTGCAGTCTAACAGTTAATTTGGCAAAGCAATTTAGGATGAAAAATATCATGCAACATTGCTATGTACCTGTACACTTTCAGTGCCATCAACAGATATCTGAACGCACTCCTATCAACTTTTCCAGTGGCTGCTAGTCTTCAGATGCTTCTCTTCACTGCTCAGTTTTCAAGTTGGACTTTCTAGTTGTCAAGTAGTACCGAGCCTACCCTCGGAAAGTCAGTCCTCTTTAATCTGCTTTTTTCCATAAGGTGATAGACTTAAAACGATCTTGTTTGCTCTTCATCTTTTTGAGTTCAGAAAACTGATTCAAATTAAATTATCTCTCTTAGAAGACATTTCAGACAAAGTTACTGGTCTGCCCTCATTTAATTGGTACGGGACAGGATGGAAAGTCAGGAGACTATAAGATACTGCTGTTGTGAATTAATCTTTCAATAGGCAAGGATTTCTTTAATTTTCCCCCCATCTTAAGTTTAGACAAAGGAAATGTATCTAAGGAAGAAGTTGCAGAGTGGTAAGGGATGTTCTGATTTCCCATGGCAGTAACGCAGAGGGATTTTATATTTTTCTCCAAGAATATAAAACCACTATCATTTCCCTGACTTTACTTGTGATGTTTTGAAGGCTGTCAGAGGGAAGGTACATCAAGGGAGGCCTGGACTAACTCACTGCTGATTTTTACTCTGTGCTGTAGTAGCCTCATCTGGGTCCATGTTCAGAAAGCAGAAACCTGCAAAAAGTCAATAGATCTACACTGAATTTCTGTATTATTATTAGTAGTATTCTGCATGCAAGGTTAGCTTTATTTTTGTGGGGTTTTAGCTATATCTTGGGAATAGCCTCCTAAAAAAATAATCAATAAATGAACGCAGGATGGCTGCTGCACTAAGCACGCTTCAAATGCAGTCATGAATTTGAAATCTAAAATTCTTTATTTCAAACTAAAGAAAATAGAAAGGAAAAAAAATCAGAATCCCTAAGGGGAAAGTACTGCATGTTCAGGTCTGTTGTCATGGCCTATTTTATTTATAAATATAAAAACCCCATTAAAACTATTTGTGTTCTATAGCTATGGCTAGTCCCGTGTTGTTTGTCATTCTCCCACAACATGACAATAATCCAAAAAACATGCTTCCATGTGGATACTACAAGGTTTTAGGTGTATTATATGATAAATCTGTATCTGCAAATAAACTGCCAATCTCCATTTTTGGATGAGCCTTCAAGGAAGATTCAGGCACAATAAAACAGACTTGTTTAGTGACAGTTCAGCATCACTTCACTTGCCATGTATGATCACCCTATCAAGAACTGCATCCTGCTGCGATGACAGTTTGCTGGAAACTCTCCACAGATTCATTGGAGGTTGGCTGAGCCCCAGCTCTACAAATTAGTGGTCAGAAGAGACTGTTTGTAGGGCACAAGTCTATCCAATTTGTAGTGTTGATTTGATTCTTTTTTTAATTAACACTTTAAAAAGTGTGTCAGCGAGTGCCAAAAAGACAAGAAATGATCAGCTAAAACATTTTATTGCAGCATATGATGCTGTTCCATATATCATGGGAACATGGCACTTGGATATAGCAATATTTTTTTTCTGTTATTTTTGTTCATTTTGTGGTCAACAGCAATTTAAAATACTCTAAATAGTCTTCAAAACAAATTCTGGTGTTTTGCCCTTTTTTTCTCCCCCCCCCCCTCAAATCCTTACTTCTTTTCCCCAAATTTCCTTAAAGTCCAGTATCTTAATGAATTTAAAACCATCAAGCTGCATTTTTTCCCCTTTTTAAAGAGATCATTTTCTGTAAGACTGCTTTCTGTGTGGTGTCCCTACCTTAAAGAGGTGATTTGCAACAATTATGTAAGGAAGTACAATAGTCTGTAGTCCTTTGCAGATCCTGTGAGAACAGTCAAGATTAATAAAATCTGTCTGGCTGACTCTTGGTGAAATCATCTTTCTCCTTTTTTTTGGTTTTAAGCGTAATTTTTTCTTTTTTTTTTTTCTTTTTTTTCAAACTGCTGCTTCCTCAGTGCTTTGTGTGAGACTTGTCACTACTCCATCCATTCCTTCAGTATTGCGTTGCAAGGGTAGTGAATGTCAGGTCGAAAGCTTGAAAGATCAGAGCTAGTGATAACAGCAGTTTTAAATGCACCCTTTTTTATGTTTCATGTTGTAATGTTTCCTATAGAATTGCAAGTTTATGGCCTCAGATTTTGGAAGTGTTCTATGCAGGCAGATAGCGCCAGGTGGTGGGGCCATCAATATAAAGCAGGATTGCTGTCTGAGGACTTCGTACTGCTTACAGCGCTGCCTAGAGCAGGTTGGGCGAATTCCCATTCCCCTGCCCTACTGGGTTGACCTTGGTCGGCTGCTGGATGCCCACCCGGCCGCTCTCGCACCCCTCCCCATCAACAGGACCGGGGAGAAAATAAGATGAAAAAGCTCATGGGTTGAGGTAAAGACTGGGAGATCTCTTACCAATTACCATCACGGACAAAACAGACTCAACTTGGGGAAAATTAATTTAATTTATAGCAAATTAAAATAAGATTTGGATGGTGAGAAACAAAGACAAAAACTGACACCTTCCCCCCATACCTCTTTCCCTTTTGCAAGCTCAGCTTCATTCCCATATTCCCAACTCCTCTACCTTCTCCTGCCCCCCTGAGCGGCACAGAGGGGATGGGGAACGTGGGCTTGTGGTCAGTCCATAACAGTCCCTCTCTGTCGCTCCTTCCTCCTCACACATTTGCTCCAGTGTGGGCTCTCCACAGGCTGCAGTTCTTGTCAGGAAACCTGCTCTGCGTGGGCTCCTCTCCACCAGCCACAGTTCCTTCAGGAGATACCCACCTGCTCCAGCGTGGGGTCCTCCACAGGCTGCAGCGTGGATATCTGCTCCAGCGTGGGGTCCTCCACAGGCTGCAGCGTGGATATCTGCTCCAGCGTGGGGTCCTCCACAGGCTGCAGCGTGGATATCTGCTCCAGCGTGAGGTCCTCCACAGGCTGCAGCGTGGATATCTGCTCCAGCATAGCCCTCTCCACAGGCTGCAAGGGAATCTCTGCTCCACCATGGCTGCAGGGGAATCTCCTCTGGCACTTGTAGCACTTCCTCCTGCTGCCCCTGCTCTGACCTGGGTGCTCGCAGGGCTGTTTCTCACACTTTTGTACCTCACTCTGTGCAGGTTTTACCCTTCCTTCACTTCCTTTCCCTGAGGCCCCACCAGCCTGGCTGTGGGGCTCGGCTGTGCCCTGGGCTGGAACTGGCTGTGTCCTGTGCGGGGCAGCTCAGGCCTCTCCTCAGCATCGGCCCCTGCAGCCCCGCTGCCAGCACCTTGGCGTGTAAACTCAAATCCCCTGAAAATAAAATCTTTTATGTAGATGTTCCAGCAGTTCTACATTTGTGTGAATCTTTACACGCAGGAGAAGGTGACTGTGACAAGGCAATGACAGTGACAACAACTAAAAAAGGCCTTTTGACCTTCGTCATCCCCAGCTGCACCACCAAGGTCAGTCAAACAAGTTGGGAGGAAAATGGATTTCGTTATTTTTTTCTGTATATGAACTACTTGGTTTTTTATTAGCTCTTAACAAATGCTCTCTTCAGGAAAATTATCTGATGTGAGAGTGCAGCGATGGCTCCCTCTGATTTATAAAATTCCTCAGAATTTCCATTGTGATTCTGTGAGTCATGTTAATGTGGCTTCTTCAGATATGACTCAAGTATCTTCCATTTGCATGACTTCCTCAATAGCTTCTCTGTCACGGTCTGGGGGTTGTTGGAGTCCGAGCTGGAAGTTTCATTCAAGCGCGAGACACCAGTGTACACCAGTTGTCCTGCCTCTGCAAGATGCTGGTGGAGGCGAGCTTGCTGGGGGAAAGGCTGCTGCTGCACTGGCTGTACACTGTAACCCCCATAATGGCTGGCTGCAGGTATTGCTACTTAACTTCAAAAGTCATCTACGTTAATTCTGACTGGCTGTTTAAAAGCCTCGTCACTCTTGCTGACTTCATAGAAAAGTTGATGTTTTATTTTGGTTTTAATGCCTGTTGAATGCTGGCTTTTGGTTACAGGGCTGAGATTTTTTTAGAGCAAATTTTCCAGAGAATATCTGCCTCTCCTCCAGGGGCAAGAAAAGATTTAAAGATGTGGAGACTGCATACACTAGCATCCATGTAGTAGAGGGACAAAATATGAAATATTTACCACAGTTTTCCACGGATATGCTTGGGTAACTTTGGCAGCTGTACCCTATTATTGGAGAGGAGAGTACACAGGAAGGGACAAGGAGGAATAATAATCTTCTGTCAGTGTCAGTAAAAGTGACTAGGTCAAAAGCTCTGTGAAAAATGGAGTTTCCAGAGCAGAAATACTGAAGCTTCAGCCTAGTTCAGTTTTTTCTTTTCCTAGCCTGAAGCGCTCCATTATAATTGCCTTTGCTCATACTACACCTGTCAAGAGATGACACTGTTATGCATTAAACTCGGTAGGTGTGACAGTAATGTGTTTTGCCCTGCCAGAATGGAGGTGGCATGTGTCCATCTTCTAGTACTTGCCTTGGTCTGCTAGGGTTTTTTTTTTCCTGATCTAGAGATAATGCCAAACAGTAATATTTTAACTGTTTCCCCTTTGGCTAATCTTCCCGGTAACGTAGTTGTAAATGATTTCTGTGTTCCTTGTACAGATGTACGAGCATGTCGTCTTGGCACTGTTTTTGCCTGATGCCAAGAGATCTGGTGGGACTGCCCAGAGCCATCTGATCTGAATGGCCTGGACAGGGTTAGGTATCAGTAGAGAAACTTGGCTGTAAAACCTATGGTACGCATGTAGGCACAGGCTGAACATTCACTGTGAACAGCTGATCCTTGCTTGTGGTGAGCTCACTGTGACATCAAGAAAGACCAAGCATTGGACTGAGAAAGGAGTTGCTGGGCTTGTTCTAAACATCTGTTTAATGATAATTATTCAGCTGGTTTTCAGTGCTGAAGGTTTGCAGAGGTAAGTAGACACAACCTATTCCTCCTAAGCCCCACAGGGTATACCTTCACTCACTAGTATGTTTTCAGACCTGACTAGTGCCTATAGATAGATTCACCTTGTGTGCATAAGTATGTGTTGAAAATACCTACTTCTTCACAAACAACGTATCACTCGGGAAACTAGAGGAAGCCTGTTATGGCATTCTGGTTTTGGAACACTTTTACTGTTTTTAGCCGGGCTTCCTAAAGGAATGAAACTTTATTATGTTCGTTCATCTGTCCATTTCTTCTATTCTGAACTTTTAAATCCATTACCCATTTCTATCAAGTTCAATAAGGGCACTGAAACCTTGAAGTGGATAAAAGAAATTTGATGCCTGAGCATGGGAAAGAAACCATGAATTATTACCCTGTTGAGGGAATAGCTTTCATGTGAACTCAACAGTTACCTCTGGACAGATCTCCAGGTTTGCTGTCCTCATTGGAAAACTGTTCAGCCAGGTCTCAAGTATGATTTCCCTTGTTTACCTGCTAGGGGAACATGAAGGAAAACTGGAAGAAGGGTTTCTTCAGGTTTATAAGATAATATTCCGAAAGAGGATGTAGAGGAGACTTTGATATATATGTATATGGAGGCAATATACAAAGGAAGAAGTAAAAGTGCGAGCAGCGATTGCTAGGCTGGGGTTGATGTTACACAAGGACGCAGGATGCATATTCATGGGAGGCATTTGTTCATCTGCTCATGAAATCTGTTATTTCATCTTAATTATAGAGGAGTTCTCAGATCCCCTCCTTGTATAATTAGAAAAAACTCATTGGGTATAAACCCAATTGACTGTCCTTCCTGGGCCCCTTTAAAAATACAGGAGAACTGCTTTTAATGCCTCTGTTTATTTTGGTACAGTATCCAGACTGCTGGAAATATGTTTATAGCACAGTCTAATGACCTGAGGCTCCTCTCTAAGCTTCCAGTGCCTCATGGCTGGATAGAAAAAGCTGATGCTCTCTAAATATGTATTTATGTCAGACTCTGGCTTGCACTAGCAGTTAATCCCATGAGAAACTGCCTATTTAATGCCACCTAAACTAAGCTTGAGCAGCACTTGTTCCTCAGCATATGATACAGAGTGATCCTAGTTATTTCGACATTCATTTACTTCTGCAGCAGTTAGATTTATCAACACCTGGTCTGTGTTGTGAACATCACCAATTATATTAGGTCATCTGTATTTAAGCTTGATGACTTCATGGGAAACCATTTTAATTTGCTGTCTACCTGGGAAGCACTAATTCCAGGTCAACTTTGAAATCAGGTTTACGCTTTAGATGCAAGAAACCCAAGTATATGAAAATAGCATTTTTTACATTCAACTGGAGTAATAACTGCTGTGAGTGCTTGGAGCAAATGTAAGTGAGGTATAAGCTGCTCTTTACCATGCTGACAGGCTTTCTACCCATTTTAATGCAGTGGTTTTAATCTGTTATTCTTCACACCTCTTTTCCAAAAGGAAGTGCATTTTGCCTGAGGCACAATGACTTAGTTCAGTAACTGGAAGACAGTTTTGGAAACTGCACTTTTTGATAGAAATATTTTCCGCAGCAGGGAGAAAGATATTGAAACCTCAAATAAGATAGAACTTTGTTTTGAAGCACAAAAATCATGCTAAACATTGAACAGATAATTTTGCTAATGCAAGATTGGAGTTGTTTGGGTCAAACTTGCTGCTTGAAGTCACAGTTGGTTCCCAAATGGTTTAAAGCCCCAGTGTGCCGCATCTGCTGTCCCTGCCCATGTGAATATCCCGTTGCCCCAGTTATTCATGGCTTGTGAGGGGTCGGTGCTCGCTCTCCCTTTTCTCTCCAGGCTCAGACCATTGGACTTGTCAGCTCTTTCTCCCTGAAATCAGACTATACTGAAAAGTTGGCATTCTCTTCCCTCGCTCTCCCAAATCTAAAAACCCGCTGCAAAAGCTTTATTGCAATTGATAGTTTGCTGTTGGTGCAGCTGCTGTAGGTAGAGTATGATTGTGCTTCAGTGCGTGTTGGAAGGAACCGAACAGCAGTGTGCCTCTGAAAAGTGCCTATCTTATGTTCACTTTTAAATCTCATGCAGTCAAAAAGCTAATATTATTAATGAACTCTTAAGGCTGGCGGGAGAATTGATCTGGGGTACAGAATAACATTTCTGTCAGTGTTTTGGCCAGCCCTGCTTAATATGAGTAGTAGTTAAATCCTTCTGAATTTCAACAGAATGTAGGCATTTTAAATGATTTACAGGTTTTTGAAAACACTATTATCATACCATGACAGCATTTTAATGAACTACTTTTTTTGAATTACAACTGGAACTAATATTTGCTGGAGTAGTAGCTCTTTTGGTACGCAGGAGAGTTGTTGCCAGCAATATATTGAATATTTGAAGCCCGAATTGGATGTAGTGAGTCTAGTTGGCTCATTCAATAACTTGTTAGCAAAGAGTAAAAATCCTACTGGAGCAAACTCATCCTTTGCTTTCAAAGAACATTCCTATTCTTTATTAACAGGTTGAAGATTGTTTAAGCATTTTTGTTTTTTTGGGGAGGAAATGTCCTTGTGTGTGCATGGTAATTGCCTTTAATGGACTACTGTCTGGTTGGCGCTTTACAGTGATTAGCTGTATGGTGCAAAGGGTATGTCTTCCTTGCTATACTCCTTACTTCCCATTTTACATGCTGAAATTACTTAGACATCATCAGCTTCTCCGAGGCACAGCCACATGGCTGGGCACCCTGCATCAACTGCTGAAAGGGAAGGTAGTATGGCATAGAGATGACCCATAGGTGCCTTAAACTTATTCTATTATAAGCAGAAATTGCGGTTTCCTGAAGCAGACAAATATGACTCTTGTGTGCCAAGTTCCACTTCAGGCTTCTGGCCTTTTCTGAGCACCTGGCAATGCACAAAGCTGTTGTCTCATTTTGGGGTGCACTGGACTATCCCTGCTGTTTGCTTGAGTGGTTGTTGCTTGAGCAGGTGAGGCCCAAATGAACGCTTTTTTGGGAAAAGTGAGTCGGAAGCATTGGGTATTTAATCTGTGCTCTTTTAATGAGCTAACAAGCAGTGATGTTCTTCACACCAGTTGTTTTTGCTGGCTTAAAGGACAAACCTGCGTAGGAGGGAGGAGGAGCGAGAGATAAGATGAGTGCTTTCATCACTCTTATGGGTCTTCATTTGGGATCAGCAATTTCAAAAAGGTGCTCAGGGGGCTAGCAGGGAGGGTTTACTCCCCAGGAATGATGCCTGAGAGACCTTTCTTTGAAATCCTTGGGCAGCAAGAGAGCACCTATCCTGTTGCATGCTGTTTTGTTTCTGGGGACAAATATCATCCAGAGTGACCAGAGACAGGTGGACTGTGTCAGAGGTCCAAAAAAAGAGGCTAATGAAAATTCAGATCCTAAAGCTTAAACATTTTTTGCACATGTGCCAAACTATAAAAAAGTCTGTCCTGTATTAGCTATTTTAAAACACATTAGAAAAATTAAGTGACTTTCGCGCATCTGTTGCTGACTTCAGGTCTTTCTCTAGACAAGCCATTTTATTGATTTAAGGTAGTGCAAAGGAGTATTTTGAATTTTAGTGGAACTGATGTGTTTCTTTGTGTCATCCTGAAAGAATTATTAAGTCTTGAATAACCAAATAATGCAAAGGACTGAAGTTGTCATGATATTTAATACAAATAAGAGATCTAATTACAATATGGGTTTTTTTTCATACCTGGTCTGTATGAACAGCAAATGTGTACAGCACAAATTAATTTTTTTTTAATATTTGGCCCATTTTCTTGCATCTGTAGTACAACAAAGAAAACTTAAGTGATAAACTGCACTACAATGATTACCAGTCTCATTCCTCTGGCTGTGTGAACAACTAATCTTCTTAAGTGGGTGCTAGTATGGATGGAGACAGGATTTCTGGGTTGTAATTTGCAGCTTCTTCAACCACTAGTGTGGTTTTTATATTCTAGTTAGAAAATTTGAAAATGCACATCCTGAAAAAGTTATGTTCTTAATGAAAAATGCAATTTACTTGGCTGGAAGTTTGCCTGTTCTTGTATCTGCTTTGTGTTGAAAGGGAGTAAGTACTTGGCCTTGATAAGCTCTTGTGCCAAGTGTTCTTTTGAAAACAACAAAAAAAATATTATGGCCCATAGTTATTTTCAGCGGGGCCTTGTTTGGAAAGCAAATAGGACTTCAAATAAATAATTGGTCTCCATGGATGGAAAACATAGTGTTTGTTCTCCCATGTATACTGCCTTCCTTGCTGAGGGCTTCAGTGTTGTACTAAAATCTTAAGAGCCAGGATGCTGTTGGGTTCATCAATGAAAATGATTTTCATTGATTGCTGTGGAAAGAAAAGAACAAACTGGTTTAATTAAGCCAATGCCATGTATATCTAGAAGAGTGACTATTGAGCTGCATGTCTTTAATTAAAATAAAGAGCTTGCAATTTTTTGTAAAACCTTGGCTCCCTTTTGTCACTGGTTTGGGTAGGACTTCACCAATTGCCAGTGTGCCCTACAAAGCAGCTTCGTTTGGCAGGCCTTCAAACTGCGACACCTGGGACTGGCACGCAGGCACAGGGGAGCAGAATACAGAGCTCCAGCTGGGGCTCAGAGCATGACAATGGCATGAAGTGACACTTTAATTTTCTGCTGTTCATTCCTCCATTTAAGTAGCAAGTTTGTCTGGAAATCAAACGATTAAAGCTGTAGGAAGCCACTATTTGTTCTACATACTACTTTTTAACTAGATAGATACTTTCAGCACGGGAACCCTTCTGTCTGACATTCATAACTCATGAGAAGCCTGGGACACAGGAGCTCCACAGTATGATTTAAGGTCTCTTTTCTTTTTACTGTTTTTAGCTTCTCTATTTATTTTGCTCTGTTAAAGTAGAGCAGATCACCTGTCCAAACTGGAGCTTTCTATGTTGACACCAGGGCTTGCATTAGAAGTAGAAAGCTGCCCAGCTTTGGCCTGCTGGAATAAAAAAATAGTTGTAGTGTAGTCCTGTTAAAAGCAAGTACTTTCAGATGCTTCTCAAGCCCTCAGTCAGTCTTTCCTGTCTCTTAAACTTGCTTTCCTCGCTTCTATGTGAAAAGCTTCCAAAAGTAGGGAAATTGAACAAATAAAATACAGAATATTCTTCTAATCATTCCTGGCCACTTTGGATACTATGTGAATAGCAGGAAAACCATGGCAAAGCAAGACCTCAAGCAGTAAAATGGATACCACCCTGAGCATGTTGAAGACAGAAGCAAGGACTGAAATTACTAAAAACTGTAACAATTTTTGGACATTGTTTCATGACTGGGAGAAGCTGGCTTACTGTGTGCTGCTTCTGAAAAAGGTACTGTATCTTCTCCCCTGTTGAGGCCCTTTCCTCCTTTTGTGTGCCAGTACTAGTCTTCCTGTGGCAAAGTGGTGCTGGTTTTCATTCCAATGTGTTTCCCCGATTCAGTTTGCTATGTGACTGGTAGCAAAGAGGGTTGGACTGCTTTCTATGCAGTTGCCCCTGGTGTTGGCGTAAAGTTTTTGTGAAACTGCGCCCTGAGCCTTCCTTCTGCATGAAATCACTGTTTTGTCATTTAAATTACAGGTTGCAGTGACAAGCTACTTTCATCGTAATTATCCCCAACACTTCTCTTATAAGACCTTAGTTCTTAATTCTGTGAAACTAGCCATTTGGGTCAATAAATATGCTTCACGCTGACGGGTTTTATGTGTGCTTAGGCTAAACCAGAATGATGTTAAGGAAAAGTGCTTTGTCTATTGGAAACTTCAAGTTCAGGGAGAGTAAACCTTAGGGTACTTGAAATGGGACAACGCGTTGGCTTTTGTGCTAGACTTTTTTCTGTCTTCATGAAGATCTTCATAGACTTTGCCAAGTATTTAAATCACTACAAAGAGCAGTGGGGTTTGTGTTCAGTGGCTGACCACTACAGTCTCTTCCCTCACCCTCAGGGAGTGTGGTCTGCTGGCCGGGGAGCTCTGCTACCCACAGTGGGACTGCCCTGTCCTGAGGAGGCAGCTCTGCACACTGTGGAGGAGATGTGGGGCAGGGAGGATGCTCCCAAGCTCTGGATCTTGCTACCATCAGAAATGACAGCAGAAACATTTCTCAGGTGTTTTCTCAATGCTTCTGTGGTGGGCAGTCAGGGAGCAAGGATGGGGAGAGGGTGAAGAGCCTGAGAGTAGCTGGGTAAGCTGTTTTTGGATCAACTTGTAGTGATTGCAGTCTTGGGTTTTTGAAGAGCAATGTAATATACTTGGGACTTTTAGCTATGAGTGTTCTCAGCTTCGTGTTATGCTTGCGTTGCAGCTTTCACTGACTGCAAAATGCATGGTCCCTGAAAAGTCAAGTTCTGGGGGACACACAACATTTTGGGTTCCCATCTGCAAAATCAGACTAAGATGGGTAGATTATAACAACTCCTAGGGTGTTATAATGATAAATGCTAATGTTAGCAAAGCGTTCATATGAAGTTAATTATACCAGAACATCCCAGAAGAACAATTCTATATTGAGTACAGAATGTGCATAGCATGCAACAAATATGGCCTGAGGCCACACGTTGACTGGATACAATGAAAAGTAATACTTAACAGCTACCTGCTCAGCGAGCATGCTTAAAGTAGCAGCAGCCCTTTAGGGAATACAGGCAATAAAGAGATTAAATTTGGCCCTCTTGTTACATGCCAATGACTTTAAAGATTCATGGGCAGTTTTATTCCAGCAGTCCAATTTTCTGAGCACTTGCCTTTATGCAAGGGTTGTCACTTTAATATATTTTAAAAATAGGATGGTGAAGAGGAACTTTCATTGTCAGGCTGCAAAAACAAGAGCTGGGCTTGGGGCTTTTTTTTTCTCAGTCAATTATTAGTTTGAGGAAGGTGAGAAATCCAATATTGTATCTATAAAGTGGAAAAACTTAAAGGTTATTAAGCAATTTGCGTTGTCTTGGATAGATCTGTGTTGTTTCAATGCATTTTTCCTCTTTATTGTCAAAATCATCATAGCTGATCTCGGAGTGAGTAAGAGATGTAACTGCATGCAGAAATATTAGGAAAAATGCTTGCTTCCCCAGGAACTACAGTAAAGTCTATTAATCTTAGCACACAGCCTATTTTTACAAATAGAATTATGGGTTTCAGTTTGTTGTGGTCACATTTCTGAAAGACTAACTTGGATGGTTCCATCTCTCACTTCTAAAAAAGGGGATTGTATGATGTATTAAGCAGTAAACAGTATCATAAATTCAAGTCTTATATTTTAAGAACAAAACTTTAGGCCTCTCCGCATTCTCCATGAATGTTTAGTATTTCACAAGTTTGACTCTTTTGCAATCCTTTATGACTTTATAAGTTGTGGTTTTATGGATTTGAGTTCAAAAATTGATTATTTTTTTATTATTATTACTTCAAATAGATTGGGTGAAAGTAATTATTATTCTTTGAAATAATTACAAGCATAGCAACTATTTGAGACACAAATAACTGGGATTTCAAATTCTTGCATGCAAAGCTATTCAACAACTAAATAAATCAGTCCCTGATGGAAGGGGGAAAAGGGAGTAATCACCATGGTTTTGTGGCACATAAAACAAGAAGGATATTGTGTCCTAAAAGTCCTGCTGCACAGATTTAAGATACCTTTTTTCCTCTAGTTTTTTTAACTAAGGATTAGCCAAACAAACAAACAAAAAAAAAGGGTCAACTGTATGCTTCTCAGGCTGTGAGATATGGATAAATAATTTCTTGCCTAAATGTAATTCCCCACGTTTTATAAGAACTTTGGAAAGGTTTTTAGAATAAATGTAGTATGTGTGAGAAGGCTAAATGGGGTAAAAATTTGGTAAAGGAATTCCTGCAGGAATCAAATGGGGGTTGGTGGCAGCTGGGAAAGTTACTGTTCCAGTCTGGAATAGTACAATCAAAGTTTCTTTATTCTATTGCAAGAAAGAGCTTGGAAAGACAAGAAATTAAATTGTTTGATATTTAGACCTTTGTATATCCTAATGTTTGTTGGTTTGCATTAGGAGAACTGTGGGTTTCTGTGTGTATTGAGGGCTGTCACCTCTGTGTCTCCTAGTTGCATGAGCAACAAACCATGTGCTTAAAGCTTGTTAATTCCCCAAAGGGCAGAAAGAAATGTTTGGACCATTTATTTGAAAGATAATTATTGCTCTAAACAACCCCTCAAAGTTGACACAATTGACACTATTACATTGAATTGAGTGTAAACATATGAAAATGTTATGCTATTGAAAAAGAACATTTAGACTAGGAAAGTCAGTTGTGAAACAGTAATAAGTTTTAAATGGTGCTTGCTCTTGTAGGAGTCCTGTTTCTTGTCTCTGTATAAATATGGGTAAAGAGTTCAAATTTTGATTGCTTGAACTCTAGCTAGATGAACTGTCAGTAAAGGATAGTTCTACCGTTCGACATCTTTGAAGGTTTCAAAATTTGCTTTTGTTTCTTGAAAAAGAAACCTTTCAGAATGAAGCACAATATTCTGTAAGATGCCAAGCCACATTTTCAATAGTTGTGGGATTTTTCAGTTAGACTCCTGCATGTTTGGAGCTTGGTATTCATATAAATTTCATAGAAACTTAAAACCTGTTTTTGCTTCAGAAAAAAAAAACAAAAAACCAACAAACAAACAGATTTGGTCAATGTCATGATGATCTCCAATACCAAACTGAACTAAACTAAGCATTGCCTTGACTTCAGGAGCATTTGTAATAGTTTCTCATTTTTATTGCTTGCTCTCCTCACTCTAATGTAATTTATTTGTTGAAATGTAAAAGACCAGTAAGTGTTGAATCGTCTCATGAAAGAAAAGTTATTCTAATCTCTTTTAACAGGGGAAGAGGAGGGAAAGGGAAGAAAATGTCTGTATATTCTACATTTGGAAAAGGAGTTTTTAAGAAACTTTTTACATTCTTAAGCAAATGCAAGCATGCGGATGGATTTTTCTGTCTGCTTCCTTGTCTTTCCATGTTGTCTACTACACATGTAGAGTTGTTTTAAACTTCAGCTCTGCTTAACCCTCCCTGCCCTCTTTTATGCTTTTTTTTATTAAGTAATAATTCACAACAGGATATGATGATGATGTCCAATCTGGCCACACCTAATCTGTGCTGGGACACACTGACTTCATTCATTTGTAGGTGTGGCGATTATTAGACAGTTTTTCACCGCACCCTGCAGTGTTTTATTGCAATCATAAAGTGGTTCAGCTAAAGGAAACATCACTTTTCTAGAGGAAAAAATGGTAACTTTCTACTTCTAAAAGAACTAATTCCAGGAATGTAGTGTAAAAATTTCACAGCCTGGAATAATCATTGAGTTTGTACTAAATATACAAAGAATTGAATGGCGTTTTCCATTGAGTAACAGTGTACCTCAATATTTTAAAAGAATTATCTTGGTTTCTATGGTTCTGAATTTTCATCAAATCTTGTGTAGAATGGCTGAAGGGAGGGCTCACATTTCTCTCCCTCCTCTGGCATACAGAAAGGCTGATTTTATTGTGTGAACTTCTTTGTGGGCAATCCAGAAGGGAAACTGCCGAGCTTTGGAAGTGGAAATATTTTACTTTTTGGCTGGGAGGTTGTTCATGGCACAGAGTAACGTTGGAGGGTAAGAATAGATAGAGTTCACGTGTATTTCTGCTGAATATCGATGTTAATTGGGTCTTGAACATCAGTTCAATTTCCAAAACTTTTTTTGCCTGCTCTTAAAAGAAGCCTCTAAGTTACTCGGAATTGATGAAAAAAGCTGCTGTTTCTTGCAGAGCACCATAAATGCAGCTGATGAACAACCAGACTGAGGTATTTTTAAATTCAGGCTTGCTGGAGGGAGCTGGACTTAGAGTCATTTCCAAGTAATTAAGTTAGGAGGAAAGACCTTTTCAGCATAGAATAAAGGATCAACCATATTAAGATGTGCTAGTTTCTTATTGTGTATGCAGCTACGCTGCTGAAATGATTTCCCTTGGTTATAACTAGAGGAATTGGTTAATATAACCAGCTGGAGGTGCGTGTTTCCTGTATAAGTAGGAAAGGACATAAAATTCAGTTTAAAGCTGGCTTCTGAACTTGAGGAAAACAAGACGAGACATATCGTAGAATTTCAGAAGTGAAGAGATGCTCATGTCACTCATGCAGCCACCCACAAAAGATATTTTCCTGTATCTTTTACTCTGTGCTTCATTCCATCTTGCTGATAAGGCACTGCCGAGATTCCAGAAGAGTGCAGGGTAGCTGGGAAGCGAGAGGCTGAATCTCCCTAAAGAAAACTTACTAGATCTCTACCTTAACTGAGTTTAAAGTGTGGTAGTCAGGTAGTTGGGGATAGAGGGATATCTAATAGAATTCAGTCAACTTGACAGTCCTGTGTTTGTTGAAGAGGAATGAGAAGGGAATGATACTGTCTCACAAAGCTGAGCTGTGATGCCAGTCTTCCTGTGAAATTTTTCTGTATCTTTGTAATAATTTTCTTTTTCAGAAGGGGATGACAGCTTTGATGATGGGGAGATCTTTCATTTCATTTATTGCTGTTGTCAAAAATCTGCTTCTGTTGACTCTATGCTGAATATCCTTTCCCAAGTGCTAACATGTATAGTGTCCTTTTCCCCAAAAAATTTACACAGGAGGGAGAGCGTGCTAACATGGACTGTCTTGCTGTTTGTTGTAGATCAGTCCCATTTCCTCATTTTTTGCTTATAAAATGAAATGTAGAAGCCAAATATGTTTGCCATGCACATTTGGCATATTTCAAAGGCCATTTTTGTTATGAGTGGAGGAGCATTAAGAAATGATGGTTGAAAACATTAGAGGGACAGGAACAGTGGAACTGCTTTGAGACTAAGTAGTAGCATTTATATGGTGTTGATTTCTCTGCATTTAAAGTATATCTACATCATGATTGAGAGAGTGGTTCTCACCACTGTGAAGTCCCCCTTTTCCTTGCAATCAGTTGTTCCCAGCTGCCAAGCTGTTTCACGCGTCCCTATCCATGGGAAATCCCATTTCCTACGAAGAGAATGTAAAAGAAGCCAAGATCTCCTCCCCTTTCGTCCAGCTGCTCTGCTGCACTTCTTCCATCGGGAGAAGGAAAGCTCTTTCTCTGTGTGTGAGTCTGCCAGGCGGAGTCTGTGGTGGAGCACAGCGGAGGATCCTGACCGGCATTTCCCCTGGCTAGTTTTCTTTTCAGGAATCTTGAGTGACTGGAGGAATTAAGCAGAAGATGCTTGTGTACATCTGGAAGATAAGATCTGTTGGGTGCTGTGTAGTATTTTGGATGACTGCCACTTCTTTAATGCTGCAGGTCCTGTAATGCCTAAGCTTCAGGCAGTTTGATTATAAAATTAACTCTTGGCAAAGATGGCTCTCTTCACATTAAGTGTTTGTGCTACCTAACTGTAAATCATAGACATTTCCTGAACTACCGGCATTTAGGATAATTTATAACTTTCAGTTCTCTTTTTTCTTTTCTTTTCTTTTTTTAATCATTTTGTACATCTTATTTCTCCATCAGTCTAAAAATACTGTCTGGAGAGCAATAAAAAAATCAGGAGTCTCACTGTGCTTGTATACAGTAAAGCAGGAAATGGACCTCCTATATGTGTGTGCAGGTGTGACCATAAAAATGCTAGAATGCTATTCTTCATTTGAAATGAGTTATTCCAGTGAAAACCCTGGAGTAGTGGAATATTTTGGAACAGAGAAAAAGCTAAACTTGGCAGGGTTATGCTTTACAGACCCTACAGTCCCCTGCCCCTTCTGTAGTGTGTTTCTGCTCTGTAGGTTAACCGATGCAACCTTTTTCTCCCCTTAAGTTACTGAAAGCTTTGTGGACCAAAGAGCTCATATTTTCTCTCTGCTTGTGAATTTGCCTTATTAGGAGGCAACTGGACAATTTTATACAAATGCATGACTAACTTTGGACCCCTAACTTTGGACCCTTTTTTGTAACCCTTTTGTCCAGAGAAACAACAAAAGAATTCCTTAGTCACAAAAAAAAAAGTAATGCCATGCTGTTTTCTTTACTTCTTTCCAGTGTATCCCTAATAAAGGGCTTGATCAAAGGCCAGGGAACAATCTGTCTTATTTTGCATTGCTATTCAACAGCGTAAGTGTGGAAAGCGTTTGATTCTGGTTTCAGTGAAATGATCCCACTCAAAAGTTGGCAAAAGTAGACTGGCATGATCTCCCATTGGGGCTTGAGGATCCTTTTTGAAGATACTTCCTTCTACTGGACATGCTTCATATAGATGACAAATCAAGTTGCCAGTCTGTTTCACCTTGCATCTGTCTATGGGAGAGCTTTGAACTGGTTTTAACAGCTGCATAAATTGTGCAGGTAAGAAGCTCTCCTTCTTTTTGAGGCTAAGTTTGAGTATTTTGTCCATGGGAACAAGAGCTGTTTCTCTTGCAGAGCTGTAGAAATAAGACAGCTTAACAGCACATTTTTTTTAAAAAGTGTACTTTAAAAAAAAAAAAATTCTGGCGGGAAACTTCACATCAACATTTATTTATCTTTCTCTAGGGGAAGGACTAGAGGTGGTGCAATACTTTGCTGTTTAATATCCAGTGGAAGAAATAGCTTCACTTTCACACTAAAGATGTTGTGTTAGTATCACTGAGACCAGACACCCCTCTGCCAGCCAGTCCACTGTGCAAAGTTCACTGCGTGTTCTTACGGAAGCTAAACAGTATTTTCTTTTTTGGGAGGATATTTTGTCTAGTCTTTGGCACTTCACTTTGTGTTGGAAATGTAACAGTTTCTTCCTAGGGTATGCATGATTTACAGTAATATCCTATTATTTAGATATGGGAGCACAAAGACTGTGTTTGCAGAAAAAGGCCCTTCTTTAGTAGAACTGTAAATTGAGTGAATAGGTGCATTATGGGAAGGCTGTTTTTTCAAGATCTCTAACAGACCACAGTTGTAAAGGTTTCTAAACAAATAAAAAGAAAACTACTGTATATAAGTGGACTCCTTTTGTCCAAGGTACTACTTGGAAAATGTTTCATTGGAATAATCCAAATATGTTACTAATTAAAAAGGATTTTTACAATTTCAGGTTCTCAGACATTTTATTTGTATTAATAAGTTCTTACTTATGGGTTCAGTTTAATGACAGCGGCACAATAAATACCCTTAAATAAAAGATAGACAAAGATTTTTTGTGTGTGTGTTCTTAAGCTATAGTTAGGGCACTCCAGTGAATCAGCTAACAATATGCTTTGGTTGTTGCTTTTTCAGTAGAAACTCTGAAGAGATTTAGAAATTGTCTGTCCTTACCAAGAAAAGTACGTATTTTGAAAGCTCTTGTTGAGCTTTGGTTTTGATCAACAAAGGGTGAGCTTGCTTTTGGCCCAATTAAAAATCTGATCCAAAGCCTATTGAATTTAATTGGAGTGATTCCAGTCATTTTAAAGACTTCTGGATCTGGCCCATATTTTTAGCAAATAGATGATGAAGGGCAGTAGTTAAGCATCTGTCTGTTCTTTCTAGCAAGGCCACATCTGGATTCTCTTGTAGCTTGCGTCTCCTTTATTTTAGACTTCAGTCCCGCTCCTTGTGGGCCAGGCTTCTATTGTTTTTCATACTCCCAGGCTCCCCCTCTTCTTGAACAACCATCGTTAAGCAAGCATGACAAAGTACCGGTGTATAAAACATAAGATCTGCCAGACTTTGCATGTTTTGGATTTCTTTGTGTGTTTTTCTTAAATTTGTTTTTGCCAACATCTGCCTCCTGTGTCTCTCACATATTTGCTGTTTTTCTGAGGTACTGGAGGAGTGTTTCTAACAAAGAACACCACAGATGTAGCTACAAAACTGGCAATTTTACTCCCTTGCTTGGAAAAAAGCTATGAAACAGTCCGCCCAGTTAGGACGTTAAGGGAATGATTTATCCTTTTCCCTTATATATCAGATTGTTTTGCAAGTGTGTTGTAAATGGGAGTATGTTTTTAGGACATGTTTTACAAAAATGTTTTCTTATCTGTGTAGGCCTGATTAACCAGGCCGATTTCATACTCTTGATAGTTTATTTGCAATCGAGTAGGTTTGGGTCTGAATTAGTGCATGTCTTCAAAGTGCATCTGAAAATTAGAATTTCATAAGGTATGAGTTGTATCAGAGGTGGTGCTGGAACACTAGTGTATGTTGTCACACATGTCACACTCTTGGTTTAAACAATCTTGTGTGTAAAATTAGCCTATAGATGTGTTGGATTGGGGAGTCAAGAGCCGCTGATGCTTCACTCTTCTGACAGGCACTGAATGCAGAGGGCTTGTGTCTTTATATAATGCTCTTAGAGGGGGAAACTGTTGCATAAACACCACTACTTTACACTGCTGAAGGTTATTGCCTTTGTGCCACTTGTTCTTAGTAACTTGCATGAGAGTCTATTAGGTAGGTTTAAGATAAATGTGCCTTTGTGGTATGCTTGCTCTTCAGCTGCTGGGATGTTCAGAGGAGGCAGGTGGGAAGGAAAGGGAAGGAATGCAGAAAATATCAGAAGATACTGCAGGGAAAAATTACTGCAGAGTTCGTAACTGTCAAAACCTTTAAATAGCTTGCTGTGCCAATAAAACATCAGTTGAAATACATTGCTGCAGAGCTCAATTCTAGGCAGCCTCTATATTACTAAGAAATGAGGAGCGATCCTGTCTCTCATTGTGGCACTTGTCACTTAAAAAAGATTGCGAGATCCATCAGTTGAGGTTTAAATGGCTACGAGTAGGACCCAGTTTCTTGCGTTAACATTGCTGGAATCATAACACTTAAAATGGCATTTCGGGTGCCTTTTGGTTTCCTGGGGCTTGTAAGGTGCTTCAATAAGGGTTTAAGGTGACTGGGTAGGGAAGCAGGAAATTCAGCTACTCTCTGTACTGTTTTCAATGGTTTACGCAGTACTAACATATGTATTCATATACACATGCACCACAAACATACACATATATATGTATATATACAGACACCCAGCAAACCCATAACAGAAGTAGGACAATTATACTTTGTTCAGAAGAGTCAACAGTATAATTTTTTCCTCATCCTCATATAAACCCATCAAGCAGGGACCTGCATTTCTCTCTACTTTCTTTCTGTTTTCCCGTTACCGTCGTTGACCCAGCAGAGCGTATTGTTCCCTCCTCCTGCTGCATCTAAATGGTCTTTAAAATAATTTGCGTATGAGGGACATGTGACTGAAAGCCATGTCCAAACAGGAGATTGTGTTTTGAACTTTTCAGGTGTTTGACTAGAGTATTGAAACTTCTCCAGAATTTTGTTTGATTTGGAAAAGGAAACGGTGTGGGTTTTTTTCCTTTTGGTAATAAAATCTCTAGGGAGAATTTTGATGGCTGGGGTCTGTTTTTCTGAATTTAAGCATCAAGCATGTGTACCTGAGATTTATGCCAAGGCAACTGGAACTACTGTGATTGATCCTTTGGAAAATCTTGAAGTGAGGACACGCCAGAGTGTTACAGGTGTGTTCAGGGGCTCATGCTTTGTACGGGACCATTTCACTTTGGTCCACAGGAGTACAAGAAGATGTGGGTGTCTGAACAATATGCAGGATAGGAAACTTGGGTAAGAAATCTAACAGGGTCGTAATGTTATTGGACATAGCCAGTAGTTTTTGATATTTTTATTTTGGATCGTGCTGTAAATTACTCATTCATTAAGAGCTGAGCTAATTGGATCATAGAATGAGAAGGATATAGGGAGGAAGGAAGAATAATTAACAAGACACAAGTTGGCACATGCTGTGAACTTGCTGTCTGGCTCAGGAAAGGATCAAGGGATGTTCGTTCACAAAGCTGCCTACCAGTGGCTGGGAGCTGGTTAACTGCTAATCCAGGAGCTGTGTGCTGCTGGCTCTGAAGCTGGAGGCTTTACTTGGCAACAGGATTTTGAAGCATTTGGAAAAGAATGGGACTCATTCTTGTGTCCTTGAGGAGTGACACATGCTGTTTATCATGGCTGTGCTGTACAAAGATTGAGAAATCACTTCTGAAGGAGGAGAAAGAACTTTTAGCAGACGTGAACATGTAGTAGAAGTGTAGGAACTCTTTGTATGTGTAAAAGAGTGAGTAGAGGAAAGCATGCACCTGAAACACATCTTAGTGGTATTCTTTGTCAAGTAACTCTTAATACTCTCTATCACCATGTGCAGTGGCCTCATGATTTAATTGTGCAGTACTTGGTGAAAAGACAAGGCTTTGGCCGAGCATGCAGCAGAAGCATAGGAAGAGGTAGTGGTCTTGGCTGTGCTGCTTGGGGAAATCCCCTCCTGCTGCAATGAAGAATTTGCCCAGCTCTACTCTAAAATGGGAGGGCTTGTTTTTGAGCTGCTAGTAGGTGTGGAAGGAATATTTCATAGTGAGATGGGGGTCTGGGAACAAGACAGTTTAAACTCCTAAGCAATTCTTGCCCTATCCATGAGAAAGTGATATTCAAGCTTCTGCAAGAATTGAAATTACCTGTAAATAATGAGATAGGGTGGCTTAAATCGGAACATGTATTTCTGTGCTGACAATTCACAGCATCTGCTTCTGCTTTAAGCGGGGACTGAAGAGACTTGGCAAAAAAAAACAGCCTTTGGCATCACATGCATGGGGAGCTAATAAAAGGCTATAAATCGAGCAAATATAAGGGCCTCTTCACATTGACATTTCCCTTTGAGAAAGTAGTTAGGGATGGGGATGAAATTTTAAAGAAAACACAGGCGTTGGGAGACTTTGAGTGAATCTCAAACAACAGAAGAGCAAAGAATGTATCAGTACTTTCTTGTGGAGTATAAAATACCTAGTCTTTAGAGATTGAGCTGGAAGCCAGAAATTTTGCCCTAGACTCTGCTGCCTACTTGACAAATGGCTTAGCCTATAGTATGTCTTCCATTTCTGATGATTCTTGAAGTGTACTGTGTTGCTGGATGAAACACATGGTATTTATGTTTTGACAGCAAAACAAATTCCATGTATTCATATACTTGGACACTAATCTTTTGAAGAGAAAAACAAAACCCAAACTCAGCCATGATAAAATCTTGGCAGCAAAGGAGACCCAGATGAACTGCATTTTGTATGCAGTACAGAAAAGCTTCAGTTTCTTCTTCCCTTTCTCTGGCTAACTAGCCTTAACACTTTCCAGTGGATAGTTTGCTTATTGCTTTCAGGCTGTTTCACAGGCTGCAGTTAGCTTTGTGCTTACATTCAATATTCTATTGGTGATAAAATTCCCCTGATGGTTGTAAGGAGAGTCCATGCATGCAAGATGGTACAGGACAAGTAACCAATGGAATTTTTAAAAGAATCACTCTTGGCTATGGTTCAAATTGTTTGCAATGAGTCCTAAAACGCTTCAAGACTGTATATGCTTGTACAATACTTTTCTGAAAAGGGTATTGCTTCACGAGTGGTAATTTTAGGTGAGACTGCAATGAAAATGGTTATACTAGGCAAGGTTATAGCTATAGAAAAATCTTCTGCGAGATTGATTTATCCTTCCTGCTCTGGCAAGTGTGTTTTTCTTCAAGCAATATCTGAAACAGTATTGAGCACATTTGAACTTCTCAGGATTTATTGGGCAGATGGAGTGGGAAATGGCTTAAAAACTCCATGTATTCTTTCTTGTATATCCCTGATGTAGTCAAGGCTTTGAACGGAAGTCTTGATTTCTATAGGTGGGAGTTGTTCTAGAGTTCTTGTTCTGTGCTCAGCTTTTTAGATTGCCCCGAAAGCTGGTGACATCCTGAGAAAAAACTGCATTAAAGGAAGGCCTCTGCAATACTTGGGCTTCTTGTAAACTCTGGCTTCAGTTTGCTTAACTCTTTGGCGTGCAACAGACCCATTAATTTTAGTGGGATTTAAGCAGGCTCTTCATTGTAACAGGGCAGGCTTGCTGGCCTTTGGGTGGCAAAAAAAGCAGGATATGACTTAATACCTTTTCTGACAGTGTGCGAAGTACCCAGAGAGTTTGTATGGGCATTAGCAGTAAATGACTGGTAATTACTCTAACTTCCTAAGCTAGCAGAGCCCCTGCATGCTATATTAATCTTCTGATTGTGCAATGAAACAGAGGAAGGTGTTAGGCTGTGGAGGCTGCAGTGTACGAAGCTTGAAACCAATCTCAGTCAATAGATCATCATAACCAGCTGCTGCCTTTTGATCAGAAGAAACATAAGACTTAACAGACTTAATAGCAGGAAATACATGTTCTGATTAGGTACCAAGTAATGTTATTTCTTCAACAGATTGCTGTAGAAGTTTGCAGTTTAAACTGCATAGTAGTAAAAGACTAGCTCAAGGGAGAGATCGGACTCCTGTATTTTCAGACAGCTCTGTCCTGGGGGCTAGCACTCCGGAGGATGTTTAAAAAGGAGCTGCTTTGAAAGTGTCTTCATTCTGGTGACAAAGTTCTGCAGAAGAGCACAGGAAGGTGTATTAGTGGGAAGAGTTTGGTTTCGGACTGCTGATCAGCTTTCTAATGTTTCAGACCTTAGTGTTCAGGAAATCGGATGTATGCTTTATGATTTAGCACAGTAGAAGTTGTATATCATTTTATAACATAACATGTAATAGAGGAATTGGAGGTTTTTATCTACAGGGAGTGCTATACTTAAACTAAGGGCTTTTAGTGAAATTTAGTACTTTGAAACATACCTGTGGATACTTTTTAAATCTGCATGCTTCATGCTAACATCCAATTTTACTATGCAGATTACTTGCTGGCCAGGGGTTTTTTAGCTAACACATTCAAGATGGTTATTTGGCAATGTTTTTTAACTGCTTGGATGGCTGAAAAGCTGAGTGCTTTATTATACGTCTCATGCTGGGACTGGTCTCTATGCTACCAGAGGCGTGTCAGTTTTTCTGCTGTAAAAGTTGCTAGTAAAAGTCTTGGAGCATGTTTTGGCCAACTAGAAAGCATTTGAAAATCTCATCCAAGAAACAGAATAGTGCAATCTGTTATTTTTGTGGGATGGTGGGTGGATTTACAATGCAGTTTAACAAAATAAGATCTTGCATAGGCTTCTGAGTCTCTGTAGTAATTCTGCTTCCTTGAGAGCTCTGCTATTATTTTGTCCTTTTGTAAACCATCTCAACCTATTCCTTGAATGGAAATTATCAATTTAGATCTGGGAAAAGCTGATCAGACAGTAAATTGCTGTCAGCCACAGCCAATGTGTTCAGACCGAAGGCTCTGAATTTGCTGTTTGACTGCAGAAAGATACACCATAAGGGAAGAGATCCCAGGTGTTGCAGAGCTGAATGGGCGATACATTTGGAGTCGTAACTCCAAAACTATCACTTAGTTAGCTAGCTGTATATGTAAATAAGGAGATTTAAACTTTGAAAGAAATCAGAGTGAATTTTGAGGCCATTTTCCAGTGATATTTGTCAGGATGGCTGGGCAAGATTCTACAGAATATTGTATGTGCATTTGGGTGAAGATGATAAATGAAAAACTTGTGTTTTCTTACTTTCTCCCCCTTTCTCCCTACTCACTGGACTTGAAATCTGGAAAAGGGCTAAATAAATCCTCTTTAATGTCTCATATGCTCTGAAACTTAGTCCCAAATGCTGTGCTTCAGTCTTGTGGAGGACTCAGAGCGTTCATCAGTTTCTCCAGAGAGGATCTGTATCTCTGTACTTCATTCCTAAAAGACTGTAAATCTGTTTCTAAAACCCACAAAGTACCCGGCGGGCTTTCTCTGACACTAAATATCAATCATATACATTATTGAATAGTCTACTTTTGGAGTTTATACCTGAACCAATATAGAACAGAGTGCCTTAATTTAGCATTCGAGTATTGAAAACTTGGCCTACATTTTGCAACTGCAGGCCTTATTTCCCTAATCACAAAATAATAAAATAATTTGGGTTTTTAAAGAACAACCGCTTTTAGCTGTGATCAGATGCAGTCTGCCTAGGTTCTGCTTACCCCAGCTGTTGCCCTTCAGGGACAGCATGGTGAGGACAATGGTGGGCCTAATTCCTCATTCCCAAGAAATATGCCTGCGAAGTACAAAACTTTCAGCCTTATGTGATCTGTACCAAGTCTCTGCCCATAACAGCAATGTCTAAATGTAAAGGTAAAAACTGGAAATTTAGTGAGTCTTTAGAAAGTAAGATTCTTAAAATAATAATTCCTTTGCTTACTCGCTGAAAGCTAAAGTTTGTAGTTCTATTAATAAAGTAGGTCATGCTCAACATAAAATTAGCTGTTAGTATGCATGTCACTTTTGAAGGAAATGCTTCTGGTAGTTCACTGTTGATGTTCTGAAGCAGTCTTCTGCTTTTATCCCTCTTAAAACACAAGAGTGAAAGGCCCAGAAAGGGAGGCAGCGTTCAGTCAGGTGCAGAGAATTTACTGGATAGATACTGTAAATTGAGGCAAACATGACACAAACACCTGGAAGCGCTTCAGGTGATTTACATGGGTCCAGTAGGCGCTAGCAAATTGTCCTACTAAGCACAGATAAGTAGTAAGAACAGTTCTTACTACTTGCCACATGTTTTTTGGGTTCTTTTCTTCCCTTCCTCCCTCCACTACAGGGGGGAAAAAAAAACCCCAACCCCTTTTTGATGAAAATATAGCAAATAGGAAGCACTATTACCCCGGTCTTCTAGGAGGTGATTTACTCATAAGCAAAAAAAAAAACCCAAAACTGTCTGGACAGAAGATTTACACAGATCCCAGGGTTCAGTTCAGTCCTTATTTTGATTTGTAAAGAAAAGCAGTCTCTTACAGGGAGGTTTGGGAGGCATCCTGCCTTGCATGGTCTTTTACAAGAATTAAGATGCATTTGAAATACAAAACATTCTCTCTTCAAAGTATCTTTTCAACTACGGATGAAAGTCAGACCTGCTGGGGTGGATTAGCTTTATCTAGGATGAGATTCACTCTTCAGCTTAAATACTACTGTTTGTCTCTTCTGGATTTCCTGGGCTTCAACCTGATCTCAGAAGCATGAGGACTCTGTATAGGTGGCTGGTGATTTATTTTACCTTCTCTTTAGAGAAAAGTAGTGCCCTGCAAATTTAAATTAATAGGAAGTGCATGGTGAATTGATTGTAATGGGGTGTTTTTCTAATATTTCCTTTATGCCTGTGCAATGCAACTAGGCATGCGAGTGGTTCGTAGCATGTAACTTCCTAGATTCCGTAGGGCAGTCAAGTAAATACTGCTTAAATCTGCCAGTGATTTGTGTCCCTGCTTAAACTGAAATTGTCAGTGTCAAGCCTTTTAGCTGGAGGGTGATCAGAAACACCTTTATTTTAGTGTCAAGTTATAGTTTCAGTCTCATAGAACTAAGCATTTTCCCCTCTAAAATGCAGGTGGTATATTTATTGACTTATATTTGAATTGACTTCTATTTGTCATGTATTGGCTATATAAGTCAACCAAAAAACCTAAAAGGACCTGTCCAAAGCCTTTAGGGAGCATCTGCATAAGAAGCAATGCAATGAAAGCAGTTTGTATCATAAGCTATTGATGGTCAGAATCTGACCCTCCCTGAAAATGCTAGTTTAGAGGCTCCAGGGTAGCGGTGACACTGATACAGAGGCTACCAATAGTTCAAGGTTCAGGTTACAAGAGGAACGGAAGAAAGAAACCCCTTCTTTGAAGGAAGAGTAAAAGTAGCTTAATAAACAGAACAGCTGCCAAAACAAGATTCATGATCGTCTCCTGCATGCTTGACTGCAGGTAAAAGGCAGCTCTGAGATTGTTTCAGAGAACAGTAAGATCTTTGTATATTTTTAGCAGCAATAAATGGTCTTCAAGTGTGCTAGAACTGAAGGGGAAGGAGCTGAAATGATGTTACAGACAATTTTGGGCAATATGTAGATGGTTAAGACTGTGGGAAGGACACATAGAGAGGCTGTAAGGAACAAAGACTTTTTAGTGGCTTGGGTGCTTTAAAACCTAGGGGGAAAAGAAGCAACTGTGTAGGTCCGTTGTAATTGTTCAAGTAGAATCTGGCAGTTTGCAATTACTAGTACCCCTCAATTGTACTCTGCTTCCCAAAGACCTAAAATCCATGTACCTTGGAGCACATGTCCTTCTGGGAGTTGGGAGTATCAGAGAGCAGTTGGAAGAGAGTTTTGTCTGGGAGTATGGGCAGAAGGAGGAGGAGGTCAGACTTCTGTTAGTCCCTTTCGATGTGATAGAGATGCACTTTCCAAATGGATCCCATCCCTGGGCTAAGTGGCCCAGGGTTGTGCACACAGTGCTGCTCCATTTCTGATTCTAGGAACAGCACTCTTTTTAAAGCTGAAGGCAGATGAGTGAATGCTGCTCCAGATGGGAACTGACAAGTTTGAAAACATGTCAACGTGTGTATATTTTTAATTTCAAAGGCGTCACGCTAGCGTTAGAGAGTTGCTTTAATTCTAGATTCGGCTCTGAAGAACTAGACAATCCCTGAATATCTCTACTGTAGCACAAGCACATTGGCAAAAACACAAGCCCCTTTTGGCCACTTAATTTGTAATCAAGGTAAAATATTCTTGTTCCCGTCTTTTGGACTGGCCAGCTACTTAATGAGGATGTTGTGCTTTGGACTAATTCTGAAATTACATATACCAATTGCAGAACAGTAAGGAGGAAAAATCTGTTATGGATAGCTATATAATACTGGCTTTTGAAGTTCAGTCCGTAGAGTTCGGTGAGGTTGAAACCGAAGATTGTTATAAATGTATTCTATTAATAGTGATGCTGCTAGGAGACTGAGCCTGAATTCTCTGTACAACAGCTGATGTGTGTTCTGAAATACGTTTGGTGGTGGTGCTTGTGATGTAGATTTGGAGGTAGGAAAGATTCTTAATGCAAAGTTTCATCACATGGTGATTATTTTATTTCCTAGTTGACACTACAAAAATGATGTTGCCCTCCAAGGCTGTTGTTTGTCAGTATCGATGCTCAAAGAGGGATGGAGGGTGCGCCTCCACTTTTGGTAAGGGGAGTCAAGATATGGAACTATTTACAGCTGCTTCTCACTTCCATTATGCAAAACTGATACGATAAACAGCAGCTCTGGAGGTCACATCAGGTGTGCCTTGTCTGTTGGCAGGAAGGCAGTGAAAGACAAGATTGAGTGCTCGGTGTCTGTGGGTATTTGACACCTCTGAGAATTCTTTAAGAATGCAAAAATGTAGATTACAGTGAGGTATCTAAACAAACATCTGTGTTCAAACTTCCCTCATACCTATACACAACCTGCTGAGCTGTATGCTAAAGTAGAAACTGAATGCCTGATACTTTCCTGCATTACTTCTCTCCTAAGCGTGCATCTTTTTGAAATAAAAAGGTGGAAATATTCGGTATTGTTAAACAATATCCTAATTCATGGCAAAACCCAAGCTTTATTTTTTTTAATTGTCATTCCTAGACAAGTGATTGGCACTGCTTCGTTAAAGGTTTCACAAAGAATGATTTTTGTTTCGTTGATAGAGCTTGTCAATGTATCTGTGTGATTGCTTATGTGCCATAAATCTTAGAATGACGACCTGGGATAGTAACTGTGCAGTACAAAATGTTTCTAGGCTTAATCAGTCACTCCATCAATCGCTTTCGTCTCAGTGTAAAGAATAGAAATTGCATCTGCTGAAGTGATAAACCGAGGTCCTGCAGCAGCCATCAGTTTGTGAACTTGCACAGTTTCCTTCACGAGGAGGGCTGTTTCCGGAGAACGCTGTGCGTTGTTTCAGGTGTGTGGAGAGCAGCCGAGGTGCTTGGTCAGTGGCCTCTAGCAATTGACACTGGAGGGCTTTGCCTTGTCTGCTGCGATCTTTTTATTGCCTTCCTGCCTGGGAATAATGAGCTTTTAGTTCTGACGCTTAGTGAGATTAGACCTTATATAAATGGCCCTTACATAAAGTGCAGTAGAATGGTAAAGTTGCCTAATTAGCAACATACAAAGCAGACTATATAATTGCATAAGAAATGAAAACTACAGATGTGAATACCTGAGCATTCTGTGTGGTGTTATTTTAGAAAGCCTAGTTTGGGTTTATATTTTTTCATGTGCTTTATGTATAATGTGAATAAGCCTAAGAAACCTGAAAAATGTTTTTTGAGCAAGTTCTAATCATCTGGCTCTGCAGAAGAGATTGAACCAAAGTTCACCTTAAAAGAATGAAACTGATGTTATATTAGCCTGGGTTTGAAATAGCTTACTAGGTTAGGGCAAGCCGTGTCCAGTTAGATACCATTTGACGATAAGGACTAGCCTGCTAGAGGTCTAACAGTGAAAACACTAAATGTTATGGTTAGGGCTTGGATGCTGCTTGAATGATTCAGATGTTAGTATTTCCCAACTTCCCAGATATCTGCAAATGTTAAACTCCTAGTTGTTGCTTTTTAAAAGACATTTATATTGGGCAATGTCTTATCTGTCTTTACTATTTTTGGTATTCAAACCAAAGATGCCCAGATTGCATGTGAATACTATATAAGGCTATTTACTCTTTTTAGACTGCTTCCTAAGGAAATGCCAGGCTTCTGCGTTTGCCCTGTCAGCTGAATAACTTTTGAATTCATTGGTCAGCTTTAACCACATTTGAAAAGAGAGCTAGAATTCTGGAAAAGCATTGCTCTCTGAAATAGAAGGGTTGCACAAATTAATGTCTCTGCTCAGGAGAAAGCAGCATGCGAGCAGCATTCAGCTGTTGCACATCACTTGACAGCAGCTGACCAGTGAATTGGCCAGGGTGGACAAGGGGTCAGTCTGCATCTGCAGAGCTCCTGACTGCTTGTGGCATATACTGTCTTCTGTCTACTGGAATTACTGTAGGGATGTGTGGGGTTATTGGAAGGAAGGCGTGAATGGGTGAGAGGATAAAGGAAGCAAATAGGAAATGAAGCTGTTTCACTTCTGTGCCTGTGAAGTAATCTGTACATTGTGTTTTCCCTGTTACCTGAATAAATAATTCAGTTTTGTTCTGTGCAATCTAATAAAGCATGATTATGAAATTAGGTTGCTAATAGAACCCACTTATTTTCCCTTCTCATGCATGTGGCAGGATTTTTCACTTTTTCATCTACACATAATTTTTGAGGCAGAAGTTGTTTCACACTACTTTCAACACCAGCTTTTAGGAAACTTGCTTCTATCCGCCCATGAACAGACTAATCTCTACAAGCATGATCAATTATTGGGTCATTAGCAGTATCTTTTTTTCTAGTTCATACAGCACGCTGTAGGACAGACAGTAGCTTTTCCCATAATGCCTGGCCTTTACTTACATTTTCTCTTTCTAGATGAACTGTATACACATATATTTCTAAAACAATATATGGGAAGAGCTCTAAGAAATACCTGAGAAAGTCAAATGGGACTAAATGACAGAGAGAAGAGACTCAAATGTGAAACAAATTTCCTCTGAAATACAGCTATGATCCTTGGGTTGTTTTTCTTTGGGGCTCATCTGACTGCTTGAAGTCAAAGAAAATGAAGTGCTGTGTGATTTGAGATTATTGCAGGGAAGAACTTCACGGGTCATCAAATCCAGCCCTATGAAAAAAGTGCATTCAACCCAAAAGCACAGTTGATAGATGTACCTGCCCTTCATCTTGTGTCTTGAACTGCTTCACATTTCTGATAGTTTAGATGTCTTGCTTTGAATGTGAATGGAATATTTTATTGTTGGTGCTAAATGATAATCTTGCTAGCTCTGTCTGCCCTGAGCTTTACCATCAGTGACGCAAGAACAGATAAGATGTGATGAATGAGTATTTCTTATGTGTTATTTTCCTCACCATCTGTGGTTGGCCACTGTCAGAGACAGGAGGCTGAGCCTGCTGAACTTGTGCTCTGATATGATACAAGTGTTATTTTCTTAAGAATTTTGAAAATCTTTTCCCTTTGAAGCAGAGGAGAGGAAGAAGGGGAGTCCTGCATGACTGGACTGCTGTAATGTGTCTTATGTGGGCCTAGGAGGAGGACTGCAATTTCTAAGCCACGCATTCATGTTGCCTCCCTTTGCCAAAGGACTGATGGTTGCACATCGTCCTTGTCTGCCACACACTGCTTACACTTGTACTTGTTCAGGCAAGCAGCTTTTGGCAAATGTTTTCTTCCTCGGTCATGCTCATGTATCAAAGAATATCTGTGGAAATGAGAGGCTAATCAATCACACTCGTGTTTTGAATGAGAACTGGAAACTCGGCAGATAAATGGATCGGAGGTTCATAACACACCACCTTTGAAACAAAATGCTTTTTCTTATCTTTAACTTTGCAAAACAATCTGTGTCTTAGCCAGAGATCCTGCTTTTTATTTAAAAGACACAACTGGATGTGAAACAGGCTGGATCAAGACTTACATATACAAAGTTTAGGACTGTAAACAATTAAATCTATCTAATATCTAAGTTTCTAAGGGAGTCTCTAGATTTCAGTTGTGCAAATGTGACCATTTTGAATATCTGAAATTGAAATAAAGAAGTTAAGCTTGGTGCTATGAATAATAATAGCTTACCAGTAAATTGTTTTTGAGTTTGCTGTTTTATTGGTTCACTGCCCCTCCTCCCTCCTTGATTAATTTGAATTTCTAAAGTTTCCTGACTTTAACGTTTATGAATTTAGTAGGCTTGAGCCTTAAACTTCTCCATTACTCCTTAAGAGATCATATTGGATGGGTCTTGCACAAAGAACATATGGTGATCTCTGATATTGACAGGTCTTGAAAGCTCCTGAATGTCTTTTTGCCCTTCTTAGAGATGGCCTTTTTGCCCTTTCTCGAGTTTGGATCTAATCCAAGAAAAGGCTGGAAATTAGCTCATCCGCAAACAAAACCTGACTACTTGCATTGGCTCCTGAATTATGAATTGAAACTTCATAATGGAAATTTGAGGCCAAGTAGTCTAAACATAAAAGTTGCCTTGCTGTGTTTTTTGAATGAGCACAGGTAGTTCTGCTGTTTTTCTTCTGTGTGGCTTTTGCATCCCTTCCTGTTTCATTCTTACTTGTTTTAGTACCTAATTGTAGGCATACAAGGAATAGAGCAAAATCATAATTAAGAGGCTATGGTACAGGAAGCCTTCCAAAAGCATGTAAAATTTGGAAAACATGTAGCCATTCAACTTCATGTTTAAATGTTCAGGTGAGAAGGGTTTAAGGGAAGGACTGCAAGATTATGTAAATATATACATAATACCAAACTAGCTTGTATCCCTTTTTTTTCCTATAATGTTCAGGGGAGACTGTAATGTTGATTCAGTGATTCCCGAGTACTAATTTGGGTAGAAAATGTCAATATTAATTTAAGTAATTAATATTTCTCCTGTCTACCTCATCATCTTAGCCTTGATTGACTTATTTTATTTCTCTCAACTCTCAATTTTCATATTAAAGTAACTCACCTTAATGTTTACATCATCTCCATGCCCTTAGAATGAGAGAGGCCTGCATGCCCATAAGTATACCTGAAGGTATTTGTAGGATCAGGCTCAGCTAGAATGAACCAGTAATCTTGTTTCACCGTCTGTAACCCATGGGCATTACCCTTATCCTTGCAAGGAACTCAGTATCTTGATTAAAGTACATTTTTCTGAAAAGCTTATAGTTTTGATCTAATGACACCAAGTGAAGGATTTGCTGTCTCACCTCTTCAGATTTGTTCCAGTAACTAGTTGGCCTCACCGCAGAACTTCTGCCATATTTCTAATTTGTCTTGCTTGAACTGTGCAACGGCTTCTGGGATTGAGCCCTATTGTGCCTTCCCTACTACGTAGAGAGTCCTTTAGGATCTCCGTAGGGATTACTTTTTGATGTTTATAATTGTCTCTTCTCAACAGAGAGAGTGTTTAAGATCTCTTACAGAAACATTTTTTTAACCCTCAAATTCTTTTCATGGTTGCTTCTTTTCTGCCACCTTCAATTGAATTTAATACAGTGGTGGTGCCACAGAATCACTTGCTGATTTCCTGCTCCCTTGTTTTAAATAGCTGAAGGCTGTGTTAGTCATTTATTCATTTTGTGGTGGCAGTGACAAAGCAAGCTACTCTTGAGTCACTTACCTGCCAGGATGCTGAAGTTCTTCAAGGCTTCTGTGTCCTGTAGCTATTGCCTGTGCTTGGTGTTAGAGGTGTAGCTCTGCCTCTGGCTTCGCCTGCTTTAACTGATGTCAACTGAATGTATGCACACTTTTGGTCGTCTTTGTCTTTTTGTTTTATATCATTCTGCCAATCTATGTGCTAGCAGAGCATTTTTTTCAAGGAATTTGTTATATCTAGATTTCAGTATTTTTATGGATCAGGATGAGCATCTGGCTAGCTCTGATTAATGCAAAACCAAACTAAAGCAATTCCATTCCCCAGTGACTTTATGCTGTCAACTACTTTGAGATCTGTCAGTTGGCCAACCCTTAATTCGTTTAACATGTGTTTTACTGACACATGAGCCAAATTTGTAGTCAGAATATCATGTGGTATAAGTCATATGCCTTGAAAATCTTAACTACTCAACTAACTCTACCACCCAAACCAGTGATTTCAAATTCTGAAATAAGGTTTGTTTGAATATCAGTATCATAAAGCCCTTGAGATTGCCATTAGTTGCATTCCTGTCTTTTAATAGCAACCTATGCAAATTTTTCAGTTTCAGTCCAGCATTGATCTTGGACAAACAAGGCTGCAGTTGCCAAGGCTGATCTACTTTAAGTATTAGCATGAGGTTAGCAGTCATTGCTTCTGGGTACCATGGAGAATTGCATCCAGTTTATCCTGCACTGGGAGATTTACATTTAAAAATGAACTCATTATGGGCTGAGTATCCTTTGATGCTGTTAAAAACTGTAAACAGACTGGAAAATATGGAGACAATACAATATGTATTGTGTGAGGAAAGTGTTTCAAATAGATCACAGACTGCTGGCTTCCATCAAGACATCGGTGACTCTTGTAATGTGCTTCTGTCTTCCAAGTGCTGGTCAGAGGTCAGCATCTCTGGTAAAGACAGTGTTTGTACTTGATGTCATTGTTTGTACTTTGATTCACAAGTCTGGTTTCTTCTTGTGTTTTCTTCAGTGGAAAGACATGTTAATAAATGTTTCCAGATAGCTATGCTGTGATGAGTATTCCTAAAGTTAACTTGCATTTCTTAAATCTTTGAACTCCTTGACAAGTGGAGAAACTGGCCCTGGCCTCCTAGTCAAAAATTAAACTGTGGCTACTGCTGATTTCAGCTTGATCTCTTGCTTTAGATTCTCAAGTTTAGCAGCTGTTGCAGCAGCTTCCCAGGACCCAGTATCTTGGGAAAGGGACCTCACTCTTAACATCACGCACTTTGAGGGTTTGGGAGGAGAGGCAGAATTGATTAGATGAGATGGCTTTTTCTGCCTCGAAGATAATCCTGAAGATGCTCCAGAATATTCAAGGGCTTCGCTGCAAATTTGTATCACTAAATTGTGATTTCAAAAGAAGAATCTGTTACACCAAGGGAAGATCTGCATGGAGTTTAAAATCAGGTCTATTTTAGTTTTGCATAAATCCGTCTTTACTAATCTTAATCTGTCTTTACTAATCTTACTAGCCTTCAGCAGAATTGGAAAAGGCTGCTCTGAAATCAAAATAGTGCAAATTCATGTTGAAAATCACTTCCTGAAGCCAGCTGGTATGCAGTCAACACCCTTTACGTGCTTCTGATGGAGCTTCTGATAACTTGAATTATCCATTACTGATGTCTTTATCAAAGTAGCCATGCGATGAGGGTGAGGAAGAGCCATCTGCTCACAGCAGGATTAATCCAATTGATGGCCCATGAGCATGCTGCTTCTTCATGTGAAGAGGCCTCTTCCCCCAGGATGCCCAAGCTTTTCTTTTTTACACCAGCAACAAAAGAAACACTTGGTCAGGGTGTTTTCACCTACAGCTTGTACTGCTAGAAAAGGAGGATGGAACTAAAATCCATAGTATGCTCAATATTATCTCAAAATTGAACCATGGATTAAATCTCCTTTTGCTTAAGGAGTGTAATAAATATTTATTTTTGGGAAATGGGAATGCTAGCAGAACAGATAAATATAAAAAATAGTTTGAGATTTTTTTTTTCTTCCTTTCAGTTCCGTTGAGGTTTTCCTTTAGGGTTTCATTATTAACAATGAAATAGCAAACTTGCTCAAGGGCAGAATTGTGCTCTGAGAATCATAAATGTGGTTATAAAAACAATTTTTTCCTCCATGGTATGCTAGATAGCTTAAATTTTAACCCTGTAAAGCAGGGTACATGAATTGGGCCATATGAATTTTTGCTGATAAGGTTTTGAATTAATCCTGTTTTGTACAGACCTGTGCTTGCAGAAGCTTAAGGAAATTCATCACAGTTGCAGATTGTTTTCCAAGTAATATCCTCGTGGACTATGAAGCCTATCCTTTTATGATAAATGCATAAAGGTTTTGCTTAACTTCATTTTTGAGCCACTCCATCTCTAATCTCCGTTGCTCAGTTTTTAAGTAGGCTTTGGCAGTCTGGCTGAACTACAATAGTGCTGACATTGAAATCACACAGCACGATGTGGGGGCAGGGATGTTAGAGGAGGTTCAGTGTAGACACAGCTTGGATTTTTCCTCCCCTTTGATAGAGCTGAAACTCTTACTTCCTGCACAGACAAGCAGTCAGTGTGATTTTTGAATATTTGGGCGGAGGATAATATACAGCAAAGTAATTCAACTGTAATCCCTAAGGATGGGATAACAAATAACATCCCTGCTGTACAGGCAGCTGGAATTATTTAGAAGGTGCAAAGGGGCTTAATGTTCTGAGGAGCTGCCTTTATAGCGTGCTTTTGAGTAGGCACATCTGTAACTTTGCAAATGAAATCACTTGCAGGCATAGATGTGGCTGCTGGTTTGTTTGCTCCGTTGAGGAGGTGACCAAGTATCTGCAACCCGCTGGCAGGTGTGCTGAGAGCTGCAGGTGTGGTTTCCAATGCTGTCTTTGGAAAATACTCATTTGCTTGCAGTGATCAATGCATTGTCATTACTTGTCCTTCCAGAAAAATCATTGTTGAGAAGATTACAGCATTGAGTAAATATTTTTCTTTATATCAGTGTTATTATTTTTTAATCTGAGTAAGGGCGAACAGCAGTAGCTCTGAAAGGAGCTTTAGTAGAGAATTTTCTCTTGTATATTCAGCCCACAGCCATTCTGCTCTGTGCAGGTGTACCAGGGCTTAAACTCCAGGACTGAAATGGGGGCAGAAAGGCACATTTGGGCCAGCATTTGTACTGCCACTTCAAAATCTGGGCCAAAGCATGAATGGTTTTGAAAATCAGTATTTCCATTTCAGATATGGTTCCCTCATACTTATTATAGCAGCAGATATTAAAGTTTGAATTTCTCCAGGTTCAACAACTGTTTTGAGATAACTACAAAGGGGAAGGATTGTGTGAAGAGATACTGATAGACTATTCTTGTTTGTGAGTACACCTGAATAGAGAACTATCCAAACTTTTTTTTTGTGTTGTGTATCTGTTTCTGAGGCTGTTGTATCCAAATTACAAGCTTTTACTTAACAAAAACCAAACTTAAAATTCACCTATGTAGCTGCATCCAAGCTAATGTTTGTTAAAAGCAACTCTTTGTTGTAAAGGAGTGTGTTGGCCTGTTCCTTGTTTCATAGTTTGGATTTTATAACCTGTGATGTGGTGTTAACCCATGGCAGAAGGGGAGCTGGGGGAGCATGGGAAGTGTGCACACAGACGCGTGTTGGCAGATGGCGGCTGCAGGCGTGAGCTCAGTTTCCAATCCGTTCCAAATGAAGATGGCCCAAACCCCTCCCAGGTTTAGTCATATTTCTTCACATTTCTGTTTAATTCCTTACTTCTTGCTATCATCTAAGTTGATGTGATCACAGAAAGGAGACAATATGCCAAATAGCAGTGAAATGAAGTCATACGCAAATGGGTGCTGTTAATTTCAGTTATAGTCATTGAAAGTCTTTGGAGAAATTAAAAGGTTTGGGGTTTGTTTGGTTTTTTTTTTTCCTAAGAAGGTATAAATGAAAAGTGCACCTTTTAAATAGATAGATGTGTGAATGGTGGGGAGGTAATCTGATCTATAAATATAAATGGAACTTTGTCTACTTATGGCTTCAAGCCAAAAAGCATTAGGTTTAAAAAATAATGTTCAATTAAAAACCCCTGCTTTAACGTGAAAATAGTTTTACTTCTGAACAGAATATTTCATACTGAATGACCAGAGAGAAACCTGTAGCCTCATTAGGCTTTGCAACTGCGCAGCTCTGTCAGGCATGGAGATCTGAAAGTCACAGCACGCTCAGCCTCTACCCTTGTTGCCAAAGTTCTGCAGGCCAAATTATTCCCAGTATGACACCTAAAAAAATTAATCTGTGTTGATTCGTACTTTCTCTTACAGTGTCTTTCTTGCAGCTATTACTTCAGCTGTACAGGGTCCATCTAGCCCTATATCCTGTCTGACTGCAGCCAGTAGCAGCTGCCTGAAGAGGTGTGTTGGAACAAGCCAGATGAGATGCTTGGTCAAAATATTCTCCCTTGCTTCCTACGATTGCAGTCCAGAGTGCTTTTAAATGAGTAGTGGTGTCTTTTTTTGCACAGTGTCAAGCAAGGGTCATGGAGTGTGTTGCAGAGGGTGCCCTGGCAGTATGGCTGGTGCCGGGGCTGGGTTTGCCAGCGTTTGGCTTCTTGTGCGGAGCAGCCAGGAGATCCAGCCCCAGATGTCTCCATGGAGAAGCTGTGTTGGTTACCAGTTTGGAAGGGATAGTCTGCTCAGGCAAGCGTGTGGTTCCTTCGTCATCAGCAGGTCCTGAGCAGCAGTCCCACGCCAGAGCTGGCTACTTGAAGCAGGTCTGGGAAGACAATTTGTTTTTCTAAACTCAAGCAATAGTACGTTTTGGGCATAATTGAAGGAGAATAGACTCTGTAATGTAAATAATTACTGTAATAAGGCTAGGTAAGTTAACAACACCTTCTATAGCCAAAACCTATTCAGGTAAAGTAGAGAGTTGAAATAGGCAGAGGAGAAGCCTCCTCCAGGAAAGCAAGGAGGCACCAGATGTTATTGGAGCTGTTTAGCTGTCACGGGAGTGCTGATCCCCACTCTCCATTGCATTTTTAGGCTGTTGCTTTTCCTTAAGATCATTGTTCCGGGGGGGGGGTGGGGGGGGTGGGGGGTAGGTCATATGAACTGTGTTTCCCGTTAACAGCCCCACTGCTGGAAACTTAGAGAGCTTTCAGTTTGCCAGACTTCTGGTGAAAACCTCTGATCTGCATTACACAATCGAGCCTCAGTTCATGGTTGTCGTGGAGGCCGGTAGCTGGTAACGTGTGGGCAGGCTTCAGTCTGCCTCTGAGAAGGTTTTGTTCAGTGTGTGCCTCTGCTCGGCTTGTTGGGCCCTTGCATTTTTCAAAATGTTAAGTATTGAGCTCTGCTCTACTACATTGTCTCACAAATCTGCTATTGTTTGGCCCTTTTCTGAAGAGCACATTATGTGCGGTGGCATGAGAGGTAGCCAAGCCGTATCTGCAGTGCACGCAGAGGTACTCTGGTCTTGAGCTGATGCCACCCACCGTTGGGTGGTGTAGGACTGCCTGAGTTGCGGGTGCTTGGGACTTGTTCTTGGCTTAAACTTGTGAAGAAAAGCATAAAAGTACTGCAGCTTTTGTTCGGTGGGGACAGGCAGTGATAGGTACGTAATGCTCCTATTCATGGAGTTGTCAGATGGAAGGGAGCTAATATGATAAACCATAATACTTTGTCTTCTATGATCTTGAGAAATAGCTGTGCTTAAGCATCTGATTTCCAATGGAGAGGGTTGGAGGAAAAAAAATTAAAAATCCCTGTTAAGGCTCAAATCAAGTCTAGCCAAGCTGCTGAGTTTTCATCAAAAGCAGGAAACAGATGGACGGGCACAGCTGCAAGAGGTGCTGCGACTTCTCTGGAAAAACTACCCAGGCGTGTGCTGCAAGCAGGGACGTCAGCACAGCACTACTGTTTTGCACAGGGCCGCCACTCAGTGCCGGTGGATGTATGGTCTCACAGCCCATGCTGCTCATGGAGATGCCATTTTGGAGAGGAACCTGCCTGGGGTTACTCCCACCTTCGAGAGATGTACGCTTGCCTGTTCCCAGGATCTGCTCACTGTAGTAGAAAAAGAAAAATGCATCAAAGATCAAAGACTCATTATGTTCCTAAGTCTTACATTTCTGAAGTATGCTGTGGGCCCTGTCCTGGTGAGCTTACCCTTATATTCTTTCGAGAAGCACTCCTTTGCTCTGTCTCCCTGCTGAATTCTCCATTTCAGACTGGACAGCTTCATGATGAAGAGATCTTGTAACTTGGTGTGGTCTCAGAGGCAGCCAGAGAAACCTCTGGGGTTCCCCTTCTTGAGGTAGAAAAGAAAAGAGGGTCCATCAGCCAAGCAGTGTCCCAGGTCTCTGCCCAACCACTCACGCAGAGCCAGTCTGATGTTCAATCATTGCTCAAGTGCTACACTTTAAAAATTAGTCAGTGCATATTGTTTATCTGGCGCCTACAGTCCTTGAGTACTCCTATGTACTTGAAAGGTGTAAATATTTAGATCTCTTCCAGAACAGATCTGTGTTATTGTTATTTAGGAGGTTTCTTTTCTTAAGCAGTTCAGTCATTTTTCTTCTTTTGCATAGTTTTTGCAGAAATTAAGGATTTTGCAAGCAAGAAGCCTATGTAAGCACAACTGTGTAGCGGGGAGAACGTGTGTCTCTGCTTGCTTTCCCTTTTCTAAAGACAAAAGAGCCTTATTGAAATGTGCTTCCTTTCTGACTACTAATGGGTTTTCCTTCCTTCCTCCTTGCAATGAGCTTAACATTCTCCCATCCTGTTGGGTATAAATTCCAGCCTGGACTGTTTTCCCTGTTGAGGTGTTGAGTCACTGGCCTTGAATGGGAACCTGTAATGAGACAGGGAGAAGTCAGGGCTTGGGAAGGAAGAGGTTTTCCAGCAGTTTGGCGGTACATGGGATGAATTTTAAAAAACAAGGATAAGGTGCTATTCATTTTTGCCTGGGGCTCCTCATATTCTCTTTTCCTAGTTTTATTTCTGGATGCTTTCTTATGTTAGATCTGGATAAATTCCAGGACATTATACACAGAATACCTAGAGGAAGAGCTGGTTCCTGCTCAATAACAATGTTCCATTTTAAGCAGTCTCAGGTTAAAGGAGAAAAAAAATACAATGCTATGTCACTGGAATTCGTATGTCTACTGGAGGAAAGATGCTGAAAGTCTTGCTTCAAAGGCTCTGTGTGGGAATTATGCCCTGAAGCCTGGATATTCTCCAGGGCTTAATTGTGCTTATTCATAGAAACACTAAACTTTATGAACGGGACAGCAGACCTCTAAATGTGGCTCTAACTGTGGAGAGGGTATTGGGTTTTGCACACTCTGATTAGCAACACAGAGCAGATGTACACTTTGGAATAATTAGTAAAATGGACAGGAATTAAAGCAAGCTTTGCTCTGAACACAAACCCGATGAGCTGAATGAGACTTTTTTCTATCTGAATTTCCCACTTAAGCAAGGTTTCACTTTGGCGTGGTATTGGGTTGTGTCGTATGGGGTATACCTTGTCTCTCTCTCCCCCCTAGAACTTCTTTCTAGTCTAAAGTCTATGGTAGCAGACTGTGGGATAGGAATCTGCATCTCCTCCCACATCATCTGGCTCTGCAAGATGAAGAAAATAAGACTGAGCAATGTAGTTAAACCAGCAAGAGTGAGATTAGGTTACTGCCTTACATAAATTTATGCCAATCTCAGAGAAATATGAATCCAAATATCTTTGTTACTAATATTATCTGTTTTGGAGGTTTCTTTTGCCTTTTTTTTTCCCCCCAAACAATAGGGATGAGAAATTAACTTTTAAAAATAAAACTAAAATTAACATAATTGTAAGCTATCTGAGCTTGTGTGAAAACAAACTATTGTTTAGTTGGCTTAAGCAAAAAAAGGTGCTTTTTTATTTGGTAGAAAAGCAGTTAAGATTTCAAAACCAGTTGAAATCAATGCATACTGCTGTCTTCATAGACTTCCTTAGTTTGCAGTCCTACCTGTGGAGAACCAGCAGTGCAAGAGGGTCACAAAGTGTTTTAGAGGGCTGCTTTAATTGCAGATAAATTTTTAAGGGGTAAAATTCCTTAGTAATGTTTCCTTTTTAGAAAGCTCCCGTATGAGTGAAACTGAAAGGGTGGGTTTGTTTGTTTTTAAGAGCTATACTTGAAGGAATATTTTCTGATTTCTGGTGTTACTTGGGATTTATGTATTAGGAGATTTTTTTTCTTACAGGTTTCCTCACAGCATCTTAAATAGGCATGCAAAAAAGCTGAAAAGGATCATTTGGGCAAAGCAAGTAGCATGCTTTGCTGTTGTCACAGTTTTGTCAGTGGTAGGGCATACTGGCAAATTACTTCTGTTCAGAATTGGATCCACCCAGAATTGCATCCACCCAGAATTGCACTGCAAATTAATTTTGAGACTTGCTGCTAAAGGGTAATTAGCAAAAAATAGGCAATGTGAAAATTAATTTTTTTTTTTTATACTGGTAACAGATGAAAATGTTGAGTGACTTATTTTTTTTAATGGAAGTCATAACATTTAGATGTGTAAGAATATAACTGCCTTTTAAAATGTAAAATAGCTCCATGACAGTACTTAACTATTTGTACATGACATCCTCTAGGCTCCTTAACTAACGTTTTCTTTGTTAATAATATGAAATAAGGATTTGAAAATGAAAGACAGTCTTGGTTTGGAAGAGCAATTGTTGTCAGTGAACTTTGTTTCTTGGAAAACTAAGAGCACAGAGCTGGTAACTTTTGCTTTCAAGTATTGAAGCCTATGTTTCAGGCAGATGTGCAGGTCCTGTTTTGAAGGATTTTGATGATCAAGGATCACTATGTATTTCAGTGAGCTATTTCAATTTCCACTGTACTTGAAAGTGAGCACCTTCCTCCTGTCTGTGCTTGAAAAATCATGAAAGAACCACAGGCTGGAAAGCAGCTAAACTAATCCAGATTAAAGAGGCTGCAGTCTGGGATAGCTGAGGGTCTCCTTACTATGGCAATTTTCTACCCAAGTGTAAAGGCTGGGTAAAGTATCATTACAGCATTCACAAGTCTTGTTGCTGACTCAGTATTGGAAGATTTTAATCTAACATAGGAAAGATGATGATGATGATATTTATTCTATCTCTGAAAGCAGCAATGTGCTAAGTATCTTTTACGTTTGATTCTTGCAGGCACTTCGAATGCATATCTTATACCCTGTATCCTGCTTTTGAATTTGCAGTGCAATATCATAACGCTTCATCTTTCAGTGGAAGAGCCAGCTTTAATATGGAGCCTAGTAAAAACCTCAGGGTTACACTCTGTATCTGAACTGCTTTAGAGATCAACCCAGCTGAATTCTAATTTGTGGACGAAAGCTTCCCATGCTGCATTTGCACTGTACACATTTAGGGAGACTTGCAAGAGTTGGCACAGGCTGCCCAGAGAGGTTGTGGTGTCTCCCACACTGGAGACATTCAGAACCCGCCTGGACACCGTCCTGTGCAACTGCTGTAGGTGTCCCTGCTGTGGCAGGGGGGTTGGACTTAGATGATGTCCAGAGGTCCCTTCCAACCCTGACAATACTGTGATACTCTGATCTTGAAGTCTCATTTAGGCTGATTGTTCTGTTTGCGTTAAATTTTGCCTGTAAGAGCCCTTGAACATACACTAATGAAGAAACAGGTGAATAGAAGTAGACCACAGGATTCTGAATCCACATTGTACCATGTATCAAGAGACTAAAATTTGTAATTAAATCTACTGAACAACTCTATCCAAGCCTCTTCACAGTTCAGATTTGAAATTCAATGTAGTGGCGCTAGCCCATCTTGAACCATGTATCCATCAAAAAATTCAAGGTCAAGAGGGCCCAAAACTACCAATCACTTCCTCTTCTGTTGGGAATGCTTGTAAGATGGCTCTTATTTTTAGAATCTGACATTGGAGATGGGAACTGGGGTGGGTGGAGGGATGGAGGTCCTTGCAAAAAGTAGCAGACCAAGTGACAGTGTTGTTCCACACGTGAATCAGGACACAATGGTATATACCCACCACCGAGTCCTGGACAGCAGTACAGCTGCTAGATGAGCAGTGTCTGAGTCAAGATCAGTGCTGTGGTATTCCCCTTCTGTACCTTTTTATTAAGCATAATTGTTTGGGCAAAAGTAATTTTAGCAAATCTAGGAGGATTTGGGAACTTTTCCCCTTTCCTGCCTCTTTGCTTAAGGCTGTAGTTCATCCAAAAACTGAAAATGCCCTTTAAAAAAAAGAAAATCACAAGCATCTGTGACAGGTCACTAATCTGTCCTTAAGGAAATGGCAGTGAGAGGGGCAAGCCTGTCATCTGGGCAGGCAGCGGGGAGAGGACTGTGAAGTCTCATCGACTGCTTGGTTAATGGCAACATACTGAACTGTCGGGCAGGCTCATTAAAGACACACTGTTAATTTGGTCAGGCAAGCGCTGCCAGGCTGCATTGTGTAGAGTCAAGCAGTGTGAATAGAGCCTGTAAGCAAAGCTGCTGGAATCTGGTTTTGTGTTCCCTTTGGACGGCTGTCCTCTGTTTTTGGCTTCTTTTCCAGTTCAAAGAGGCCACGTGGAGTTTTGGCACAGTTAGTGTTGCCCGAAGATTAGTTATAGATTGCAGAAGTAATCTAACTTGTGCTGAGGTGCGTTACCCTGCTTCTCTTCTCAGCTGTTTTTTGCATACGTACATTTAGCCAGAGTGTCAATTCAGTACCTCCGGTGACTTAATTCTCTTTAAAACCCAGTTTGAAGTGCTACAGGTATTTTCCTTATCTTCGCTGCTCACATCTGCTAGGCACTAGCTATATGGCAATTAAAGTTTGCATTTCTTTTCCTAATGTCAAAAGATAACCTTTCTCCCCTCCACTTCCCACAAGTTACGGATTCCTGCAGGTGGTTTTGGAGGTATGACAGTATGTGCCCCATAAATCCACTACAGTCCCTAGAAGAGCTCGGCAGTGAGCTGTAATGTTATGGACTGACCCTTTTGGGCAGAGAAGAGGGAGACCAGTGGTGGGGAAAACCTGCCACGTGCAACCTAGCTGGCTGGGTGTCCTGTCTCCTTGTGTGACAGACTGGAGTGATTCCTTGTGTGATTATTGTAAAAGGTGGAGCAAGGGTAAGAGATTGCTTCCATCTCATAAAGGGAACAATCAGATTGTCTCAATGCTGTCTCTCCCCAGCGTGCGTCAGAATATACTGTTAATTTAGGAGTTGGAACCCAATGGAGGATTTTCTGATTCTCTACTATGTGTTTGCCTTTATGACTCCAGTTCCTCTCTCATCCTTTGGGGATGTTTTTCCCTGACATCTTCAGTCTTATTAAAACTTATTTTTGTTTCTGCCTAGTTTTCTATCAGAAAAAAGACTGAAATTAATAATTATCTGGTAACCGTTTTCTACATTTTCACCTGATTTGTCTGATTATGTTAAGGCTGGGTCAAATACTCCATTAAGAGTTTCAGATGCTGTCAAAATCAAAGCAGAAAAAGGTTTCCCAGGAGATCAACTGTGTGTGCTCGCATGGAACAGACTTAGCTGGGAATTGGCCTGCACGCTTACCTCGCAGAGAGCTGCACAGCTGCAGCAATTCTGTCACTAAATACCTGGGGAAATAGTTAGTCGTGAATAGACGATGTTCTTGACCTGCTGTGTTAGGCTCTGTTATCACGCTAGGAGGCTGCCCTCCTCCCCAGGAACAAGAGGAATTCATGCCTCTGCCTATTCAGATAGAGGGATATCTATTTAATGCAGTGCCCCATTTAGGGAAGCAAAGTAGTGTTTTTCCAAGGGTGGAAAACACTTGCTGTGTGGGAGGGAACGCTTCTTGCAAACAAGCACTGAATTTCCTCATTTTACTTTACCAGGGATTTTTATTAGAATAAAGCTGGAGGGAGGGAAATTTGGAATGATTCTGGGAAGCTTTGACTCAGGAAGGGGAGAATGATTCATAGATTTTTATTATCGTTATTTATGAAGGAGGAGAGACCATTGAACCTAATCTTTTGCTTATCTTTCTCTTTGAAAACTTAAAGCACTTATGCAGTGACCCCAAAAGAGTTTGTGGGTTTAAACCAAGGTCTTTTGGCGTAAAAGCATAAATCCCAGCTGTGCAGCTGTGGGAGTTAGCCTACAACCGTTTTAAGGTGTATTTATTCCTAATACCTTCATAGTTGGTAAGTATTTTAGTAGTGAATCCTCAGTGCAGCCCTTCTCTGGTTATGAAGCGGGGTGGTAAATAAGTTGTTCATGGGATATGGGGGCAGCACAGACACTGTATAAAACTGAGATCTGACAAGTCTTGAGACTTGCCACTTTCTGTGTTGTGACAATGGTCAGTTTATCTCTGGTTATCTTTGGAGTCTCGATGTAAAAGGACATTCATTCGAGAGTCGTTCTTTAGTTTTGATGGGGTAAATTTGATTACTGAGAAGAGCAGCTTGTTTAGTAGCAACCTTTTTCTTCTCCTTGATTTGGAAATGAACATTTACTTCTCCAAAAACAACTTTGCTGTTATCAAAATATAAGATCAGTCACAAGGTGTACATTAGAAAGAAGTTTCTAAGCTCCAGCTTAACATCATTTTAAGAACTATGAGGTGATTTACATTTATTTTTGTATTCTGCTACTATGAAAAAAATATTAGTACAACTTAAAATATGTTTTAATTAAAATTTGGCAAGAGAATTTAAGTGAAGGAAAAATAAAAACTTGACGCAGTCTGTGTCACAACTGTAATTTCATTCTTGTACTTCAGAAGATAATGTAAGTTAGTCTTTTAGCTAGTTCCTTAGGTCAGTTCTTTAAAGAATCCATCAAACTAGGTTCTGTCCAGTTTATGAAATGGGAAAGGCACTTGGCTGTGGCCACATGGTCTTATCTTTTCCACTTATGGTATCATATTGTAAAGGCCCATACACCCCCTAATACTTTTAGGTGTGCTGTCAGTGGCTGAGAATCAGAGAAGCTTCCAAGCTTTTAACTTACACTTAAGTGATGGAGACTGAAACAAATATCTTCATTATCCTGCTGAAAAATCCTGTTAGCAAAGCAGTCTCATCATATTTAAGCTACTGGCTTGAATTTTGCTTGTATTGTTGTCTGTTAAGACAGGTAGCAGCTTAATCTTAACAGATACAGAGAATATATGCAAAGACTCTTCTAGTGAGAAGAATTATATAGAAAGAACAGGCATCCGTTGTCACAGCAAGTACAGAAGCTTGAACTTAGATCTGTATTTCACTGCACTGGGGAAGGCAGAAGTCCTCAGCTTCCAGAACTGTGAAGCAAACGCTTCTGACACCTATCCTAGAAGGATTTCCTCATAGGCTCAAGAAAACTGATTTATGTCAGTAGCTGTAATAAACACATTGTGCAAAGTTAAGAAGTCTCCAAGGCTTTGGATAATCAACAGAAATCTTAATTAAGTTCAACCTCTGATAAGAATTTTTCAGTAATTACAGACATTTAGTTGACATGTAAGCAATCCTCTAAGGTCACCAAAAATAATTTCTTTGTTCTTACTTAATGCAATTGAAACTTTGCTTAAAGGTCCAAAGTAATGTCAGCCACATGGCAGTGGAAGAGATGTGATAAGGCATCAGAAATCCATCAACAGACTCTTAGTAAAGCTGCAAAATAAACTCCTTGAACTTTACTGTAGTCAGTTTATGCTTGAAATGAACTTGTCCTGTGTCCTGTCAGAGAATCTGGATAAATGTTTTGATAGAAATAAGATATCCTCTGTCAGGATTGTTAGTACCTTCCAAAACTGAACTCAAAAAGTGAGCCGTACAGTCAAACTTTAGAGTCTATGGGTAAAAGTACAAGGAGAGGCTGTTTAAGAACAAACATATGTCAAACATAGGGTATAGGCTTCCTCCTAATGGGCTTGGACTTTGTAGCCCACTTAGGTTGCCAGAATTGAATACGATATGTAGTTTGTGGCTTTTGTGTCTTATTTCCTAATGCAATGCATGATGTATAAATCATATACTGCAGCAAAATACAGGGATCTGTAGTTATCCCACCAAGTGGCCTGTCTCCTGTCCTTGATTTGACCCCTGGTGTTCTCCTCAGCTATCCTGATCTCCCTCTCCAAATTAGCAACCTCTGCATGAAGAAAACGAGCATCAAGATCAATCCCAGCAAGAAGCATCCTCATAATGAGACTAAAGGCTCCATTTCATGGAAAGATTTTGATAGTCAGCAACGTGATAAAATCCACAGTCCAGGCAGTACATCCCAGAGATCATTATTAAGGAGTGTGGTTAAAAACTGTTTCCCTGGGAGTGATTTTGCTGCTTGGGCAAATCTCTCACAGGTGCAATCTATTAGGAATGCCAGACCACTTCTTATAAACAAGCATGCAAGAGCGATCTAAAGAATAGGCAATGATATGTTGCCTTGCCAGCAGGGAAAGTCCAAGAGAAGGCTGCAAATTTTAGTGGAAGTAGAATTTTTTGGGGAAAAATCCATAGTCTGTAATGGAATTTTTGAAAGGAACTATTTATTCTGTGCAAAATTGTCCAGTCTACAGAACTGGTAGTTTAAGAAACAAACAGAAATACCCAAAGAAAAACCCAAGCAATCTAACCTGGTTGTTGAATGAATGTTGCCCTCTTTTCGTAAGTATAGGTGGGACTGACAATAGATGTCAGTCATCTGCTATGGATGTGATTTGCTTTGCCATTGCCAATTTCAGCTGCGGCAGCCAACACTGATTGTTCAAGTTGGGTGACACCAGCATTTGCGATCTGAGATGCAGCCCCCATTTTTCTTTTTTTCTTTTCTTTTCTTTTCTTTTTTTTTTTTTTTTTTGAAGATGATCAAAAGAATCGAAATTATAAGGACCTTCCTCACCTGAGAAACATAGAGTTAGGTAAGTAGATATTTTTGCGAATTATCTTAACAGCACCCCCCAGCTTCAGCCTGACAATACAACACTGATATGTTCCTCTTCTGTCCTAGGAATGAGAATTCAAGATCCAGCAAGAAGGTAAGCTATGTAGTTAAACAAATTCCACATCCATTCAAAAAAGATTTTTCCTAGAAATCCTTTCAGTCTGAAATTCAGATATTCTTTGAAGTCAGTTCTCTTGCAAAATTTTCTGGTCCTTTTTTTTTCCTGTAACACCTTAAAGTACGTGTAGAATGTGATAATTTATTCTTTTGTTTCCTTGGCTAAGGAGAATTCAGTGTGTTTTTTTGCTTTACCCCACCAGTTTGAGTGATTCATCTTGCCTTCCAAAATGATTACGTGTCCATCAATCCAACTGCAAACCCTTTTTGAAAACTCCTCACCACCATTGTATATACTGAATAAATCAAAGCCAAACTATCTCAAATACATGTTTCTGTGACACAATAAAATGATTGCTAGAATTATAACTGTCTGTAGCTGGAACTGAGAGCTACTTCAGAATTGAACAAATAAACCAACCAACCTTCCCATTCCCCACCCCCTTCACTAAAACCACTGGAAAGTGTGTATAACCAGTATTTGATCTTTTTCTGCAGCATCCAGAGGAGCCTGTGGAAGCAACAACCTGAAATAGTCCTCTCACTACTTGCCACCTGTAGCCTCATGTGCCTTACCTCCGAATCACTGCATTCTCCTGGCACTGAGTCAGTCTGCGTGTTGTTGAACATTTTCCCATCTGTTTTTGGCTCCACGCTGGATTTCTCCTGGACCCTGGAAGTGGTGAATAGTTTCAAAGGAAAATGACCCAACTGAAGCAGAATACAATTTGAAGAACCCTCCACATGTTATTGCTAAATCATGGAAGCCTCCCTTCAGGATTAGTGGTTCCTAAGTTGCTTTGGTGGCCAGGGCTAGCAACGCTCTTGTAGGCAGAGCAGGTCTCAGGTGGCCTCCTTGGCTCTGGTTTTGCCTCAGGTTGTTTTCACTCCTCTTTCCTCACAGCTGTCTTTCCTCCTCAGCTACTCTTCTTCCTCTCTTACTCGTGTGGTGTTGCTCTTTTGTGCAAATACACATAACTTAAATCATGGATGCTCTGGTTCCACGTTCTGCTCGCTGTATTTGAGTATTAAATTTCACCTTATTTTTAATCAAACCACATCACATTTCTTTTTTGGGGTCACAGAAGCATGTTTGGCATGTTTAAGTTGCCACGGTGAGGTTGTTCTCCAAACAGAATTCAAAACATTTATATTACAATCTGTACCAGACCCTTCCTAGCAGCTGTGTTTATACAGCTCCTTGTAAAATGGGTCCCTGATTAGGATTTTTGAATAGCTCATTCACTGTGAAAATGGTATTTTGAACCAGCTAAAGCTATTAAAAAAAATTGGGATAATACATGATTGAAAGTTTTGGTTTGAAGAAATGTCAGTGGCAACACCCTGCCAAATTTTAGGCCCAAAACATCATCACCAATAGTATCGCAAAGTTACCAGAATTTAATTGGCCAAGAAATGTTTTTCTTTCACTTGTTTAAAAAAATAGCTGCAAAATTCATTTCACAGAGTGTTCAGAGTAGTCACCCGAAAGGGGTGAAGTTTGGTAAATTATATGAAACTGAGGACAGTTTCTTTATCTTGGAATTGTCAAGCAACAGTAATTTGGCAGCAACTTGATCCAGATAAGAAACTGAACATTAGAGCAGTTCTGGGGTGCTTCACACCTATCAAGATAAGCTGTTTGAAAAACGAAACCCCATCCTCTATTCTGAGTGATGCTGATACACACTACAGGCCCTGTGTGTTGGACAGGTGGGTTGTAAATAGCCATTGTGTTCCTGCCATGCCAGGCAATCTCTTTATGAGGTTGGAGAAATGATAGCTGGTGTGCCAGCAGCAATGCCTTCTGGTGTGCAGGGAACCCAACAGAATTGAAAAGTGTTAAGGCTGGGAGGAAGAGGTACCAAATCTGGGCTATTCCCCACTGTGGAGTTAGAAGCTGCATTTCCAATATTCTGCAAGTTTGGTTACATGCTTTCTTGCTGCGGGTACAAAACCAGTAAGCATACGTTAATGCAGGAAAACACAAGTGCTGCTTCTGCTCCATTAAACTGGAACACATGATTAAAGAGCAAAAGCTACTTTGGTTGACAAACTCCATACTTAAATTTTTTTTAAATCGTAAACTAAGAGCAAAGATTTATAAGTTTGTGTCATGATCCACAAATCTAGACCTCCTTTTGTCCTTTTACTCTAGACAAATGGCTTGTAGAGGAAATTGTAGTGGTTTGGATAAGTCTAGGTTTCAGCAGTCAGCCCTCTTAGGTCAGACATGTAAGAAACATCTGTAATTGTTTGAGGAATTTGGCAGACAATCTTGTACTTAAATCACATTTTCCCCTTTGAAAGTTGGAAATGTCCATGTATAAATTAGACACACAAGCCACATACCTCTGCACTTGTGGAATTAGACAAGGTATCAACTTGCTGTTACATTGCAAATCCTACTGCAAGGTAAGAGCAAGTTGATACTTTGCTATAGTAAAAGAGACCAGCTTAAGGTTCTTTAAAACTGTGTACCTTTTTTGTGCCTCAGAATAAAATCTAATAGTTTTAAGGAGAGTTGCCATTAAGTGGCACACTACTTCAGTGTTCAGAATTTGCCACTTGGTTTGGATTTTGACTAATCAAAAGGTTATTTGAGTAAAATTATACAAACCCTCCTTCCCAGGCAGAATTGCTGTTATGTGCCCAGTTGTCACATACTGGGCCTCTTGAGTACATTTAGCATACAGTTGTGTATAGTCTGTCTAGAATCATCTCATCCTGTAATGAGATCATGTGAATTCAAAGCATATGGAGTTTAATCCTGGTTTTCAGGATTATACCCTGCAAATTTAAAATTGCAGAGTATAAGAAAGGCATAATGTTCCTGACTGCTCATTATAAAAAATGAGGCCCAGCTCATTGTGAAGTCAGTCTTTGGTTCTGCCACTGAAAGCAGAATTCGGTAAACAGACTTCAGTGGGAGATTCAAGCTGATGTCTGGTGACCTTTGTCAAGCAGAACAAATGATTGCTACGTTTGCTAGAATTGTGTTAGTGCTGGATGCTTCTGGTACAGCCTGAGCAAATGAAGTTTAAAAGTCAGGCTGTCTGTCAGCAAACCTTGCCTTTTGATGGAGTCTACAAATGCTGTAGCATAGACCTTGCAGGCAGGAATTTGAGGCTGTGCTTTATTTGATGCCAGGTCCTTTAATAGTTTCAGAAAGTGATTTTGCTTGTATTAGAAGATCATGATGAAAACAGGCAAAGTGCTGAATAATGTGTTAAAATTGATTCCTGTGTGTCACGTTGCTGCATAGCACATCCTTTGGTGGACACATTAGTGGTCTCAACAACCTGAGGAAGAGGCTGTCACAAAGGTGTTGCATACAGGCTGCATCTCTCTGTAGTCCGGCTCAGGAATGACAAAGAATAGCTATCAACTATTGAAGCTTAGCTCAGCTCTTAGTGGACAAAGAGCCAAAACCAGGCAAGAAAAGCCCCACCGAAAAAGAAAAGCCAAAATTAGCAACTACTTATTATCGGTTTTTATATTAATAACCTATAAGACCTAAAGGTGATTCGGCGACTCATCTGTATTTCTGACCTTGACCACTGAAATGCTGGAAAGTTTGCTGTGCAAGTGCCCTTGGTAGCTTTGAGCTTGAGGATGTACTAGATTTCCTCCTAGCAGCATTCAGTGACCAATCTTGTGTGATGCCAAGCCTTTCCGTGTTGAGCACCCTGCTTTATTTTACGGACAAGCTTGGTTGTCAATAGTCCTTCTGAGGCAAGGATTTTTACTGTGGGCTGAGGGAGGATCTCGCTAGAGGGAATGAAGATGGGAGGATTGTCTCCCTTGAAGCCGTTCCTGGAACAAAACATAGCACTACTGTCTTCAGTATGTCGCTACTGTAGCACGATGGAAAACAGGCTTACTGTTTTCTTGCAACACTTTCTGCCACCTCCTTTACTCTTGTTTTCCTTTCTGTCCTCTGTACTTTTTCCTTGTTCCTCTCTCTTCTACATTCAATATCTCCCTCTGTTTTCACTTACTATTTCTTTACACACTTAATCTGAGGCAGACAGTTCTAACTGCTTTTTTTTTTGCCTTTACTCCCTGGGAAACATCCACATCCTTTCTGTTCCCTTCCCAGAGCATTTTTTGTATGCCAGCACTGGCATGTCTTAGCCAGCTTCAAGCCTTCCTGCTCTTCTAGCCAGGCAAGTAGTTGATAGCAACAGACTGGGTGCCGGACTGGCCTCAGCTGAACGTCTTCCATTTGGGATGTTCTTGGTGGCTACTGCCGTGCTTGATGCAGCATGGCCCAGTTTCTCTGTATGTCGTGGGGGTGGCAGGAAAGGTTGGCATAGAAAACGCAAAGCAATCTGGCATCTTCCACAACTGCAATTTTTTTTCTCCATGAAGAGTACAGGTTTCATTTTCAGGAAGATTAACCTGTTTGGAAGATGTTTTTCGCATCTTCAGGGGAACACAGTGTAATATTTCTCTTGCAAGCCTATCTGAACCACTTCAAGAAGTTGCAGTGAGTATGTTAGAGCTGATTGGCAGTTGTCAGTCACTGGTTATACATCTTCAATGTTTTTCTTAGGCAAGCTGAATTGCCTGATATAGCTCTCTGGAATGTAGCAGGAGGCAGTGCAGCATTTTCATTTAATTGCTTGTGTAGATAGCTGCAGGATTGTGGTGTCAGAAAATATTGTTAAATCTCAGGGGATTTCTTGGCATTTTGTTGCCACAATAAGGTCATAGTTGTCACAGTGGCTTAGTACAGCCACAGAATATATGTACAATTATTTATGCTGCCTGAAAATGTAGTGCAATAATAAAATACTCTATTTATGTATCTGCAACTTGCATTCATTTGAGTCTTCTAATGATACTTTTGTCCTTTGCTGTATTGTTTAAATGCATATTTCTCATATTTGAGATTTATAAAGATGTTAAGAAGAGTTGTATGCTGTCAGTCTGGTCACATTTTGCAACCGGTCTTAAATATGATCTTACTTGTGGGTTTGTGTCTCTCTGCTGTCATTATTACCCAGGCATTTCAGTTTTGTAAATCTATATTTATAAGGAATTTGTTCCACAGTAGAACTGCCATTGCATTGTTAATACCAAGATGACAAGTGGCCTGAAAATGAGGTGTTGAGCAAACATAGGCGATTTCCACTTGAGTTTTTTTGACTGTCCTGAAGCCCAGCCAGTCCATGTTGTGGAGCGTTTGCAGACCAAGATGAATGCAGTGCAGAGCTGCTGATGAATTACAGGAAAGCAGTCACTTGAGACAAAAATGAGGTTGCTGTGTCTCCACCCCTCTCCTAGCAGGTCAAAACCTAGCTTTGTTTGAGAACATAAAGGTATCTGCTTTTCTGTATGTCATAGTTGAGATCTCCTTGTTCAGGGTTATGTTCGCTGTATGCAAAATATTAGCCTACGGCAGGAGTGGATTTTTCCAGTAGGAATTATCTTAGTTGCACAAGTGTGAAAAATGCTTTCTCTGTATTGTGTTTTTGAAGATCCTTTTCTCACACTATAATCTTTGTGTCTGTTCTTTTTGTATCCTGTGAGATGTTTCAGTTCAAGCATTATGATTAAGTCAGAGGAGCATTCACCCTGTGAACAACATGCAGAATGCTCCAGTTACGTTCTTACCTGTATTTGTGGAATTAGACCATTAACCATTTAGCTGAAAAATGCCTGGCAGGTTGCTCATATGCACAGTCGTTCTGGTCTAAGCAGAATTGCTTACATGAGTAAAAAAACTCAATGTGACCTTGCAATGCTACTTAGTAAACTCATAGGCACATTGGTCATGGTAGAGTATTAGTGGAGGAGCTTTTCTGATGCTTCTTTGTGCTTTTACTGTTTCCATTTGTCATGGCCTTGGTGCCTCTCACTTCTGGGTTTGTTTTTAGTAGGAACTTTGTTTCTCTGTTATGATACACTTGAGAATTCACTGCTTTTTCTCCCAGAACTTAGACTGGGGAGAGATTTTCGGTACATTCTTGCAGAACAGATCTGAAATCCAAGCCAATCAGACTAATCTGATAAAATAGGTTTTAGAATTAATCTAACACCAATCTGCTGCTCTGTAGAAAGCATACATAAGCAGTATTTATTGTCTGTAGCCACAATAGGGGGAAAAAAAAAAAGCCCACACGTAGGATGGCTGCATTCAGCTACTGCAGCAGCAAAGAATTTCCTAAGAACGCTGAACGTGATAGTCAGTCAAGTGTATTAGCCTATACTTGCTAATAAATGTTTGTGCACAAACCCAGCCTCTCTGAGAGAGTGAGCTGAAAATCGTCCCTGGAAACATGGAGGATTTTTGAGGTGAATAGGGAGAAGAAGAGGAAAAATACGATTTTCAGGCTGTAATTAACAATGGCTTTGGAGGATGTGTGCATGTGCAAGGAGCTTGAGGGAGGAAGTGGAAGATAGACAAGTCAACCTCTTTGAACACTGACAAATCACCTGGCTATGCTTAATGATCTGACAGCATCTTCTCACCAGCTGCATCAACATTAGGGCTATTCATCACTTTTATGGATTCATAGCATTAGGTAACACAACTTTTCTATCAACACATGGTTTTTGCTGCCTGGTGAGCTGAGAAACAGCTTCTTATGGTTACTTCAGCAGGGGAAGCACACAAACGAGGAGGTTGTATTCCATTTCAGATTATGTGATTTATGTCTCAGAACCATTTTTGTCTGCCACAGCCATTTGAAGCTTGAAACGTTGATTCCAGAAACTGTTATTTTGCTATTCATCATCAAAGGTTTGATCAAATGTTTCTCTGATCAAAATATTTGTGTCTTCACAGCCCTCTTAATGAGACTTCCCAGTGTCCCCTTTGATGCAGTTTCGGAATGGCTGAAAGTAATAAAACATACAAATGGAGAGGTTTTCATAAAGATAGCATTTGATTTGGGAAGCAATGGTATCTTTACCATTTATTACTGGGAAGCAGCTATGTCATCACGCTTGTTGGGAGACAGTCGTATACAGCTGCTGGATGGAGCTGATTTTTAGAAAGCTACTTTATAAGAAGCATTATTCATCACACTGATCCACTGAGTGGCCTTGATGCTGCAAAAACTAATGGGTATGGTGTAACATCAGCAACCACATTGAAATAAGAAAAATAAAGAAAAGAGTCTCTTAGGTTTGGACTTCTTCGTATTTAAAATGTTTTTGTGTGAAGGTGATGTTGATGGTTTTGGTGGTGATGGTAGTTATATTGGTCATTCACATCATTTACCCTACATGATGGCTTTTTGGACCAGGAAGGACTGTCCAGTGCTTATGCTGTTAAACTTTAAGAAAATACTTCATGTATAAAGTGATGAGATTTTTGTTGTCGACTAAAGAACGTGTGGAAGAAGGGAGAGCAGACCTGGAAGAGGAGGGGATTCCATTTGCAAATAACATAGAGGCCAGACCCTGCTATTTATAGTGTGGAGTTTCTGTCATATTGCTCTAACACAATGATGGTGAGAAGTCATTCAGAAGTGCGTTCTGATTTGACCATGCTTATGAGCTTTCTTGTTTTCACTGAGTATATTTGCATATCTGAATTTCCCTACGAGAGACCTTCTAAGCAGAATTTAAATTAAACTTTAACATTTGCCAGAATAAAAATGAACATTGTATAACTGATCACAGAAACTACAGTTCATGCTCGAGTACAAGTATCAGAGAGGACTTTGGCATAACTAACATGGTATCCTATGCAAATGTTCATAGTTGAAAAGGAATTAATCCCTTTCCAAAGGACCAGCACAAGTCTTTCAATGGCACATAAGCCAGCTTTTGAGGGAGCAGGTGCTTAGCAAGCCCTGAGGATTCAGATTTCAAAACAATCTGTACTCTGCATTGACACATGCAGATACCTTAAAAACAAATTTTCAAACTCTTATTCTCTCACAAATTTGCTATAAATTCTATATATTGTGAATTTAGCTGTAACTTACATGGCTTGCAGAAATTCTGTAAGAGCAGGACTTTGATCATCTCAGTCTGGAACTGGACAATATCAGCTTTAAGTTGGGATAGAACAAAGCTGTAATTGATGATTGGCCAGGTCTCTTTGCCAAGCTGCTCATTTTGATCATTCATAGCAAGAGACCCTTATTTTGTAAAAATCCTTTTGTTGGTGAAGACAGCAGACAGGTTCTATTCTGTCCTCAGAGAAGGTGGCATGGTGCCAGTGTCAGCAGCCAGCAATCCAAAGTGTTGTGTTTAATCACAAGATTAATTTTTTCCTTTTATTGGCTTTTCCTTTCAGTATCACCAAGCATGACATGTTGTAAAACAGTAACACTAGTTGAACAAGGGTTGGCTAGCATCTCTAAGCCCCCTGGCTATGATGATAGCAAAATGAACATTTGGCTTGATGTGCAGCCAATAGACTCCCAGGAAACCAAACTGGGAAAACACAGTTGTCAATGAATGGGCCATGTGCCTGGGGAAGAATTAGGGAAGAGGAAGCAAGATGCACCTGGGTATAAGACCTGTACTGGGGCTCACGTTCTCATGTTCTTTTTATTTCTTACATATTTCCAGCATCCATGGTTTCAGTAGCATGTCAAATACCTGAGTTTTCAAGCTATAGATCCAATCCATTAATGATTTGTGGTTACATTAGAATGTATTTATTTTAGCCTTAGACTGGCTATATGCAAGTGAGCTTCTAAAAGTAGACGGTAGTAGATCCAGATCAAGCTACAGATTTGTACTCATCCTACTGAACACAAAGACTACAAGATATTGTGCTTTGTATTGAATCATATAGGAAAAATGCCTTTTTTTTTTTTTTTATTGTAGAGGGACAATGCTACATTCAAAACTTTTTTATCCTCAGAGTCTGCAGAAGTGACTGGTGAGCACCCCTAGTGTGCTGTGCCATCTTGCAGAAATCTGGTCATAGGTAGGAGTGCTTGTTGCAGAGAAGACGACAGGCTTAGTCTGTCAGCTTGTATATCTGCAACCATGTTCATTCATCTGCATTCACGGGACTTCTCTGGTCTTGGAATGAAAGTTTAGCAGAGTTTGGTGTGAGTGCAAAGTGCAACAGTGGATAACTGTCTGCTTGGCAAAGTAGTGTATGTGAGCTTCCAGAAGCTGCATTTTGAGGGTTATTAATATTTTAAAACTTACATGAATAGACTCCCATCTTTCTGTAGTCTATATTGTAACCTAGTAACATTATGGTCCTAATGGTCTGTGCTGCCAAAGACAGGTGATAGAACTTTACTGTACATACAGGAAGATAACTGTACCTTCAGGGAAATGTCCCTTTAAATTAAGATTTCTGTTTGTGGATTTGTCTTGTTTTACTGATATCTTCAGCACAAAGGCACAGATTTGCATGTACGATTTTCAGCCAAAGTTGCACTTTATTAGCTTTTTGCAATCAATAGGTAGGGCAAACAATAATCAGTTAATCGACTGTATGAATAATATAGCTGCTAAAAGTTCAAGGACCATTGCATGGTTCAGTCAGATGCTGGTGCTAGTTTGTCAAGGCTGGGTTCCCTTGAAAGCAAAGGTTTCAGATTGCTGCCTTGACTTGCGGTTGTTCTTAGTGCCGGTTTTACAGGAGCTGCTTCTGTCAGTTCTTCTGCTAGAGAACCTTCTGCAATGAAACTGTTCTATGGGTGATAATCTTGTGAAAAGATTTCAATAACTCAAAAGTAAAAATCCACAAATGGATCTCGTGTGCTATGGCGTTCCTGTTGAATATCGCTTTTTCAAACAGACACCATGTGGCAGCTCTTAATGAAATCGCCTATTTTTTTGTTTCAAGGATTAAACTTTTAAGCCCCCATTTCCCGCCCCATGCCCACTCTTTCAAGGAGCTGAGGCTTGAGTGTTGGCAGGATTAGGTATGGTTATGCATTTATGTAAATATGAGTTATTGACTGGAAATTGCAGGAGGAGGCTGCAACCAAACAGCTGTCACTGCAAATTTCGTATTTATTGCAGAGTTAAACAAAATGCCTTATTGTTTAGAGCATTACTTGCCTTGGGCATTGGCTGAGACAGTCGCGTTGGCTGAACAGAATTTCCTAACTCCCTTTTCCACACCACAGAAGATTAAGTAGATAACAACAACAATTGGCGGTTTTGATCTGGCCTTGACATATGTTCCAAGCATCTACTTCATGATCCAACTAAATTATTTTTCTCTTTCATGGCTGCAGCACTTTACTCCTACTTTACTATTACTGTCACTTATGCTCTATCAGGGGCTTCTTTCTGAGCTTTCTTTCTGGTCAAAAATGAACAATTTTAAGATTCCTGCTACATAGCGTGTAAATTCTTTATGCACGGGAAGTGTTCCTGACACGTTAAAAGTATGCAAAGTCTTTTGGAGTTACAAAAAAGCTCCATTGAAAGAAACATATTCAAAGCAAAAGTTAGAGGAATTGTATGGGGAAGCTTTAGCATTCTTGGTAGAGAAGAGCTCAAAAAAGTTGTAATGCTACATGGTGATGGTAATGAACGTTGGAGAGAATGAACTGCAGAATATTTCTGTGAAGAGTTTTCCCCTGAAATTTCACTGGCTGTTCTCATGCACTGTCCCACCGTCTGCTGGGAAAAGGCTTCTGATCAGCAATACAAGTGGGTCACATAAGTTTCCTGCATCTTGCCAGGCCCCCAGGCAGCTCTAATCAAACATTTTTCAAAATGCTTACTTGGTTTCTGAGCAGATCTTATCAGCTGGCATGGAGCAGTGATTTAACTAGTTCAGTCCTTGATGCAATTGGATGTTGTAGGAAAAGCTGTAGAAGTCCTGCTTTCCTTTTCATGTACTGCTCTGTAGGAAGGGCCATCTGCTACGGATGTTGGTGACAGTGTTGCTGGCCACCTTCTCGAGAAAACAAAGATTTGAGGCTGCTGTCTTCCCTTTTGACCAGGGTCGAGGCTGTCTGCAGCTGGTGCTCAATTCCAGCTGTGCGGTCAGGTTGTTTCTTGATTCCCTGCACTTGGTACTACAATCCTGTTCATGTCAGATCTTTGTTCAGAAGGCAGGAATGCACTTACACACAGGAAAAATCTCTTTTCCTGTGTGCTTAAATAGAGGTGTTGGTCTATTAATCTGTTTTATATTGGTCCACATTGTCCGTGTTCTGATTTGGCTTAAATGTAAATATGGAAAAAGACCTGGAGCTTGACGCTGTGGAGTTGCAGCTATTGGTTGCAAAAGCGCTGAAGGGCCGGAGTTCACAGCCACATTAAGATAGAGCATGACTGGGAGTGTCTGGAAGCTGAGCACCTATCTTCATTTGAACAGTTTTCTTCTCCCACAGCTGCGATGGCAGGAGATGAGGTAGCACTAAATGATTATAATACCCACAGCGCTGTGTTGCTTTATGCTTATTTTAGTTCCTGCGTTGTGAGTATCTCAGCAGTCTGCAAACACTGCAGGCACGACTGCTTTCATTGTTTCAAACAATGGTGTTTCAACACGCAGAGCACCCAGTGACCGAGAATTATGGTAGATTATGAAGAATGTTCCTCAGTGTGGAAGGTGCTGAGCAGCTAACTAGTAGAGTTGCTTCAGTTTTTGAACTTAAAATACTGAAGTGGACTGGCTGAATAGGCTTCTGCATCTGCATTGCAGATTTGCGCTGGTCTAGTAGATCAATGTTAGGCTCGGCTATGCTAATGCAATTTTTGTACCAGACTGCAGTTAAGTACCCAATACGGGCTGGCAGCATCCACCTGTAAGTTGTATGCAGTCTGTAGAAAGGGGATGCTTAAGGAGCAAAACATTTCAAGGCGACTGTCACTGTTACAAGGCCTCCGCTTGTGAGCGGTGTGATACAAAAAAGTTCATATAGCACTGGAGACAACTGAGCAACAACTGACTGACTGAAATGTGATAGTATGGAAACGGAAAATTGTGGGGAAGGTAAAGTAACACATTATTGTGGTGCTTTACAGTTGCCTTTAACCGAATATACTGAAAATGCCATCATAAAAGACAAATGTAAAACATGCCTTTCCTATTTAACAGAAAAAGGACTTTGTGCCTACTGAAAAATCCAGAAATTTCTAAAATTCAGAGGTTGCCAGAGAAATCATGAGCAAATGAATGTGTCCTCTCTGAAAACCTTTTTTGATCCAGAGGATGCAGTTCTTACTTTGTCTGTTTGCCTTTACTAACTTCTGTGGAGTCACGCTGCAGTTAGACTAGATGTCAAGCCAAACACAACTCTTTGTAATATTGTCTGCACACAAAGCAAGGTGTGGCGTTAGAAGTAGCTTTCAACTCAAAAGCAAATGACAAACAATAGATTTCACTAATAGAAAAAGATGTTGTGTTGGTTTGTTGAGCCAACAACTTTACCAGTTTGAAAAAAAATAATGCCTGAACAAACCATATTATTTTCAATAGAGGTTATCCAGCAAATCTTTTACATTTTTATCAGTCTGCAAATCAACTTGACACAGTCATTGATTCCTAAAATTTTAGATCAAGTGGTAACTGCTGGACTCAAACTCACTTAGGACCCACTAGCAGAGCCACATGGGACTGGCACTTTCACCATTTAACATGGCTCTGTGAGGCAGCTGCAGATCATTTACTCTGTCTCCTGAGTCACAGTTCAGGAACCCTTAATCCGAAACAAATGCTGTAAATCGTCCCCTGTGGACCCGGCGAAGTCATCCAAGCTGAAGACTGATGGGAAATTACAACAATTTGCAAGAGAGATGTTTCAGAGAGGTTCTGTTTTTCATGATTTGTGCTCCTAACTCAGGGAGGGGGAGCTGGAGATTTAACTCTCCCGCAGACAACTGCTCAGAGCCTGTGCACAGTTTTGCTGGAGTTTCCTGAACTCAGTATGGTATGTGTGCATCGTGGGGTGGTGGAAAAACAGGTCATGCATTCTCTATCCTGTCACCACAGGCTTTCTTCCCGTTTGAAGGGAGCTGAGAACTTTAAGTCCTTTTCTTTGTCTCTGGTTGTGCTATCGTAAATGAGTAACACAAGATTATATGTAATTTGAACAATTCAACGCCTGTGCGTTTGTGAAGGCAAGCGTTCGGAGTAGAGGCAAACACGTAGGAAACAAAATCTTGGTAGAAAGAGAAAGTGAATCTGTTTCTCCTTGCCTGCTCCTCCCCTCTGCTGCCCAGGCAGCCTTTCTGCCAGAAGTGCACACCCAGATTGACTTTTAAGAAGGGTGCAGCTTTGCTGAAATGGTTTAACCACACAGATGCCGTGCTGTCCCTCAGCTGTTGCGCACTGCTCCCCGACTCCCAGAGGGAGGAAGGAGCCAGGTTCAGAGAGGCGTGGTACAGACGCTTTTTCTAGGTCTGTTTAGATGTTCTGGATTTACTTTAACCCCTTCCCTGTATTGCTGGCACAAATTGTGAAGAATTTAAAACATTTCCAGTTCAAGGCTGGGTTCTGCTGTCTTGGCATCTGTTACTATTCAGAATGAGGATACTTACATTTCTTGCTGGCTGTGTTCACTGTATCTTTAGCATAACCATATCATTATCTCCAGCCTTTTTTCTCCCCAGCATTCACAAAAAGTCCTTGAGAAACTAAAGCCATGGTTATGTGAATTCAAGAGAAGCAAGGGATACTGAAGGAGCTGCTGCGTATCAATTACTAAAGACACAAGGCAGATGCATTTTTTCATCTTGCACAGTTAAGACAACGAACATGAAGCTTTTGTTTTCTTTTTAATAACCTTTTGATGGAGGGCTATTTTCTGCATAGCCTTTGCAAGCACGGAGTTTTGCAATTCAGGAATACTAACAAGTATTTATTAATTCAACAAAGATGATCGCTTTTGTTCATGGCTGGAAGGGATTCATTCAGACCACAACCTCCAGATGTCCCAGGGACTGTGGTTTGCCTTGAGCTGTCGTGGGGAGGGAGAAGAGAGAATATGATGCTTTAGGAAGTAAATACAGAGTTAAAATGCCCGTATGGGCAGTGCTCCATTTTGAAGGAAAAGGCAGGATCCAAAGCGTCTTTTGTTTCATTACAAAAAATCAAAGCAAAGCACCATGAAAAGCAAACAGATTTGTTAACTTGTCAATTACTTGATTGATCTGGTATTGTAAAAAAAAACCCAAACCCTGCTGACATCTGTGTCTAATGTTGGACAGCAAATGTTGAAGAGCCGATAAAATGAAGGTGTCACTCATGCCTGAGGAGCAAACAGTGTAAAAAGCTCTTTTCCTAACTGTGGGGTATGGAAGCATGTGGGCCTGTAAGTGTGTCAGAAAATTAGGTATAAACATCGCAAGTGAGAAGCTTTGGGAGGGCTGCTGTGAGAGAAGATGAGGAAGAGGATGGGCCCCACTCCACATCTGCATCTCCATGCCGAACCTGCAGCAATGTAAATCTCTTGATATAAGGGCGTAATAGTCTGTTGCTGATAATCACTGATTTCAGCTATTCTTTCAGTAAATCTGTGTCTGTCCCTAGTTGGTGAACTTCTCTTGAGACTGGCAATAACACTTCCCAGTTAATTTTTCTTGACATATCTTTGTATCCTTTTAAAAGGAAAGCTTCCCAACACTGCCGAGGAAGGGCAGTTAATGTTAAAGGTGAGGTGTTTCCAGCATAAAAAATTTGCTGAATTGTGGAATACACAGGCAAAGTGGTGAAAAAAATAACCCTCGACCAGGTCACTTACTCTAACTACTTGACTATACTTCTTCAGGTAAATAAAAAAGAGCCTTTTGTAGTCCAATGGGTGAGTGAAAAAAATATTTTTTGTAGGATTCAAACGTGCATCCTGGAATTAAGACATGAAAAAGGGACTTCTTTGGCTCTGAAGAAGAAATTACTTTTCATATTCACCAAAGGGTACTTCAGGGATTTAACTTCCCAGAACATGGTTCGTTTTTACCCTCTTATTGCCCTTTGGAGTCAGGTATGGTGTACGACATTTTGAGAAGTTACGAGTTTCCTTTGAAGTTTTCTTCAGAATATGAATTGTAGCTCTGTGCTTGGATTTTCCAGTAGTCATGTTAAAGGAAAAAAAAAAAAAAATCCTACCAAAAATGTTGACAGTGACATATGAGACCAGGAAAATTGGAGCTGTTTGTGTTACATAACAAATTTATAAAACAGCTTCAGAAAAGGACTGTAGTGACTGGGATACTCTGGTTTTATTTTTTTTTAATTTATTTTTTCCACTCCCAAATCAAAGTTCCAACTTTGCAAGCTTTGCTTATGTCCCTATGGCTGTCCTCCCACGATGAGCAGTTCCACAATTCCCCTAACCATTATGGTAGACTCTGTCTGCTGTTGAAGAGAAATGCAAAGGAAAGTAAGGTATCCCAGAGTTTAAGATGTTTTATAGTATAAGCCAAAACTAGTTTGCTTGTGGCATATGATTTTCAGGAAATTTTCAAGGGAGGAAGGTCAGGAGGGATAAGGGGTTCATTCAAAAAAACCTGAACAGTAAATTATGTTTATTACACTGTGACAGCTGTTCAGCAAAGAAGTAAATATTCGTATTTTTCTGAAAAGCAGAATGATGGTCCCTACTCTTTAAATTAAATCAAGGGGAGGAAAAAGCATGAACTTCAGCAAAGTTCAGGAGCAACTGGGTATTTAAAAAGTATGCATACTAATGCTAACTATTGCTATTGGAAGCAATGGTAGAACTCCACAGACAAAACATCCCACAGTTCAGATCTGAATCCAAACCTCTTGCTTGAAAGTTTGGCCTGGAAATTTCTCAACAGTTAAATCATAAGATGCTTGACGCTTCTCATTCTGGTCCCAGCTGGGAATCTGGAAAGTGTAATGCTTAAGCTGAATATTCACTTTGATTCTCGGAAATGGGAACAAGTTCCATCAAGAAACTGATTCTTTTTTATTTTATTTTTTTTTTCCCTGAATTGATTTGCCTGTTGCATATCGTTAGCAGATGGTGACACATATGCCATTTCCATAGTCTTCTGTTTTGGTACAGGAGCTGCTAATTGTCCCATTTTAACTCAGGATTGTGTAAGCTTTGTTAATGCATCTCAGGTAATTGTAATCCTGGCTTATGTTCCTGAATTATGGCAACGCAGTTGGAAGATCTTTAGTTCATCAGACCCAGAGCATTATTATACCTTTTCTGATAACGTTGTGGTTCTTCAAAAAAACCACCACCCAAAGTCACAAAACCCATAGTTTTTTAGCAAATACTGAGGTATTAGCATGGAAAACAGCTACCCTACATCCACTGCAGTATGTGACCAGGCTACTCTTCTGTCTTTAAAATTTATGGAGTTTGGGGTAAAGCAACTAATACCCAAGTAAAGCAATGACATTGCCCCATGCCCTCATGGCTGCTGGTGAAATCCCTGCCCTGTTGCACTTTAGAGTGGAATTGGCAAGAAACAAATCTATATACCAGGCTGAATCCCATTTCCCTGTCTCTGTAATTAAGATGCTGTCATCTCTTAGGATGTTTTCTAAGCAAAGTAATTTTGTTTTCTGTCAATGTGAATTGAATACCTGTGCACCAAACAAATATTGGAAGACTCCGTTTGTATTTTGTCCAAGCTGACAGAAACATTTATACCTAAGATGGAGATGCTATGTTTCATCATTTAAATAAAAAAATTACTGTTAATGTGACAGTCACTATGGATTGTTTTATGTTTTCATTGCTCCCCAAAAGCATTTTTGTTTTTGATAGGTCCTGTAATAAGATTTTACCTGCAGGAGAAACTGCCTTCAGAAGCCTGCCCTAATCCTGTGGGATGGCGAGCAGAGATGTTGCAGTCATCATTGATTTGCAGGGAGAGGAGTCTCGGGACTTGGACCTGGTTTGTGCTGTTAAAATTGGAAATGCTTAATCTAAGCCAGGGCGTTACAGCCATTTAATAGTTTGAGAAGGCTCTGGCTATGCTTCTACCTTAGTGGCTCTTTCTGGTATCTGTTCAGAGGGTGCATGGGAATCTCCTGTATGTGTCCCCTTTGCCTCTAAGCCTGGGACATCTATCTGCAGATCTGCCCATGGGCTGCGAGATGCGGGGAGGCACCTGAGAATGCCTTTGCACTGCCACACACCCAAATTAAAGCAGCAATAACACTGTGTTCCTCTGCTGTATGAGGACGTGTATGTTGCCACTCAGTCATTTAATTTAGCAACAGGATGATGGCAGGGAGAAAAGAGGAAACAGAACCTGAAAGTTAATTCAGTGATTTCTCTGGGAGACTCAAGGAAAGGAGAATAGCTCCATAGAGGGAAAGAGAAGACAGATTTCTAGTAGAGATGTTCAGAAAAAGGCTGTTGTGACCCTGCTGCTGCCTGGGGTGTCCCTTCCCAAAACTAGAAAGGGGAGTGAAGATGATGATGCTACTGGGGAGGGGTGGAGATAATGAGAACAAGCTGAAGTTTGATGTATTTCTTGTTTTGATGAATGCAAACGGAGAATGCATTTTATTTTGTAACATTTCCACCGGGCTAAGCAGTGTCATTTTGTTTTATTACTGAACCCTTGGTTTTGTTTTGAACTGCGTACATCTCTTGCAATATAATCTTACATGTTTACTTGCTGGCTTATGTGTCCCACTACCCTCTACTGGAAGAAACGAGGATTTTTCAGCTATGTCCTTGTGCCCCGAAACAGGCCCAGTCCTCCAGCAGAAACAGGCTGTGAACTGGTTTGAGACGACCCCAGTTCTGCCCTGCTGCTGCTGGCATCCATCCTATAGAGAAGAGACCTGGTGTATAAAATGTCACTTGGTTTCAGAACAGTGCATGGCTGGGCGAGGCGGTATGCATGGGGTCTGTGATAGCAGGGCGCTGAATTGGATGACGTGTCCTATTCTGGTTTGTTACCTTGGCCATAGCTGTTAGGTCTGTTCCAGTTTATGATTAAAGGTGTTGCCAAAGTAGATGGAATCACTGATGATTCTCCTCTGATGTCTTGTCTCAAGAGGTGGCTGGTACCAGCTGGTGGCTTGAGAAGGGGTAAGATATCCCAAAGCAGGTGGCCGCAGGGGCATGTTGTTCCCAAATGCAAAGTTTGTTTTATCATTGTAATGTGATGATGTCTTGCATTTTTATTTTCTTAAATGTCAGCTAAAGTAATTTTTATTTGTTTTTACAAATCTTAATATATTAGGGCCCCTTATACCAGCTATGCAAATGTTCTTTTTCAGTGTAGTGAGAATAAGGTATATAAATGTCACGCTCCCAGTTCAGGTTTCCATAAAACCCCTTCACGAGGATATTCCAGAGGAAAATTAAAGGTGGGATTCTAAGAAAGGCTTTTGTTTTATTATTATATATTTGCTCCAGTACTTGATATATGAGAACGTTTACACTTTCTACACTATCTTCTGTATCTATTTGCAATAGAGGTGCCTCTATCTCTTTGTTTCGTTTGTCTCTTCTGTGAAATATGAAATCCCTAGTCTTTCTGGTTCATACAAGGAAACCTTTCAATAAGTGCAGTAATTTTGCTGCATATGTGTCTAGAAATCTTCAAACAAGAGGGTTCAGATTAGGACTGGCTCTCTTTCCCTGCATAAGCAAGCTATTGCATAGATAAAAGAACTTGCGTAGCAGCTCTGAAGCATGTTATTCAGGCCATGGACAGGTATTGCTTCCAGATTTCAAAGGCAATACATGATCCAGACAAGTCTGCAACCTCTGGTCTTAATTAGTTGTAAATTTCCTGAACAGCTCTTGCAAGTCGTAGAAGAAATTTAACTTCTATTACCAGCCTCACAGGATTTTCCTTCCCTTCCTTTGTACAAGTCTCTCTAGCTGCCCCAGCACTCTAAAGAGGAGCTGGCAGATTTGGCAGAACTGGCTGGACATTGGGGTGCTTGCCCTCCTGAACTGTGGTGGCAGTGTCAGACCACCTGCAGCTGGATGGTTCTTCATGTCCTTCCAGCTCAGGCCGTGCAACATCCCTGACAGGGCTGGCCGGCATCTCACTGCCAGTTCATGGAGCAACTGGCACAGGTGGTAGAGAGAAAAGGTCCTCCAATAAGATATTCCCTGCTAGTATCCACTACCCCAAGCAGCCCCTGCTGCTCTTTTCAATGCAGAGTTTTAACAAGGCAGCTTGCTCTAGACCCATGACAGGCACCTTGACACCTAGGCTAACTGGCATTAAGCTCAGACACCTGGGCTGTCTCTGCTGGTGTCCTCTGCTTTTCTTCTTTTTCCCTGCATCTTGGAAAGCACATTATGTTACCCGCTTTTCTGCTAAACCACTGAGGATGTGATCGCAGAGTTCACAGCTCATATTGAACGTTTCTTCGGCGTATTGGCTCATTGTTAATTTAAGTGGCATATACTTTAATCTAATAGATGCTGTCTTTTAGTTAAGTAATTTCTCCAGTAGTGGGAAAGGGATGGTATCTTGTGAAATTTAATTTCTTTCTACTGAAGCTCATGTGGAAAAGGAATATCTAAAAACTCAGATTAACTTTTCAACAAGGGTAGTATAGACTGTATCTTTTCCCAGATGTCACCATCCCTCTCCTTATCTCATCATATTTCTTTACCTGTTTCTCTCTTTCATCACAGCATACCTTGCTTCTCCTACACCACTGTCCCATAAATTGAAACACTGAATGTGTACTAGATGTGTTCTGCCAGTGTGTGATTGGGGAGTACAGTGAGCAAAGTCTGTACAAATCCTTCTGTGCCAGTAGCTGGGATCACCTCAAGTGTGTCTGAATTAACCTGCTGATAATTTTAACTTATTTTAAAAAGCAGCTCTGTAGAAGCAGCTCACCTCACCTTTCTGCATTGCTGGTGGATTCATGCATGTATTGACAAGGAGGAAGGCAATAGGGGAAACACGGGAGAACAGTCTTCAGTCAGGTTGGAACCATCCTGTGCATTTTTTCCATCAGAGAGGCACGGAATCTGGCAAATGCAATTCCATCTATCAAACAAAAATTTGGGTTACAGATTGCTGAGAGGTCTGGAAGATCATGAGGGTCACTAGTGGTATAAAACCCAAATAAACTGTGTTCTTCATTAGTCAAGGAAATGGTACTCTGGTGGACTCAAGACTGTCTCTTTATAGTACTGCTACAGTAGATATGGCATTAATTTAATAATTCTGATGTTTACAAATTAGAAGCAGAAGTTTGCATTCCACATGACATCTTCAAAAATGCTCAGAAAAACTCAGCTTGTGTAGCATGCGTATCCCTTTCAGACACTGTGAAGTATCTTTCGACCTCCCTGGACACCATGCTGGGCAGCTGGACTGTGGTTATTGCTGGAAATGGTGCACACGGGAGCACAGACTGAGGGCAGTGCAGCCACATACATTGAGAACTCAGCTGTGTTATGAGTTATTGGTTCATACAGCATCTTTTGGAGGTAATTCTCCGATATCCCTTTTAGCAAGGTTTCTGCGACTTGATAATTCCCTTGTGTGAATTTTGGAATGGGCTGGAAGTCATTCAGCTGTTGCAGCACAGAGATGCTGGTGGCCAGCCATATGTAGACAGAACTGCAAAGGAATGTTACTGGCCAGCAGTTCCTTCTTTTTCTAACCAAATGGATTTAAAACTTTCAGTGTGACAGGGCAACTAGTGTCTCTCCTGCTGTGGTTATTTTGCAGTGACTTCTTACTGTCCTCCTGTCGTGACCCAAAGACTACCCATACACTCAGCTCTCTATTAGCTGCTGGAAAAAGTGGGGTTTGGTTCCAGCTGCTAAGCACCATACTGATAAAAGGTTGGTGCATGTCTGAGAAGTCCTGGATTACAATCATACTTGCCTCTTCCAGCTTGTGTGGCATTTTAGGCTTTGCAAAGTCCAGGGCTGAGAAAGGAAAGCCAGGAGCTTCATGTAAGGGGATTTGTCTCTGGATCCGTGCGCTCACTCTGTAACCTGCGCTCAGAGTCTACTCTGATTTGCTGATACACTGACAATTGCCTCCTTTCCATGAGGCACCAGAGAGTTTACTGCTGCTCAGGGTAACTCTGCTTGCAACCCATTAGACGTGTGAAGTGCCATGAAGACCTACTGTCTCACTTTGATGTGAGCATTATCCTTCTAATATAAAAATGTTACTGTGTGCTCTGAAATCCAGCCTGTGTATACCCTAGAATCAATGCACAATGGATGCCTTCAATTTGAGGTGTAAATAAAAAGCTGGGCATTTCAAGTGATGTTACACTATTACAGCATACTCCTTTACAAGTGCACCAAAACAAAAACTCTGCCCTGGGCTTTCGTATATGTCAGTCAGTAAGTGCTAACCAGCTCTGTGCAAGCCCTTAATTCACTGCAGGACAACACGAATTTCAAAGCACTGTGCAGAGAATGATTTTGCTGTTTTGATCTGTGTTTGCAAACGAGCCCAGCCCCTGCTTGCCCAAGCCCTGCTGCTGTGAGCAACTGAATGCAGCTCCCGGCAGTAACCTATGTCTTTGCTACTTTTATGGGTGCTCTACCAGGTTTCTGGGCTCCCAGCAGCTACTGAGGGTACAGAGAGCATCTCTGCAAAGCATGTGCGTTGAGTCCAGCACAATGCAATACTGTCTGCTCACCGTGCACACGATGTAAAGTCACATTGCGTGTGTAGCTCATAAGAGTATGTCCTGCCCATTGGCTGCAGGGTCAATCTGTGCCTGTGCAAAAAGTCTGGGATGACTGGATGGCTTCTGAAGTTGAGCATGATGATGGATATGTTTACTCCTGTGTTTGTCTCACTCAGAATTGGTTATTGGTATTCTTATTCCTTCTCTGTGTTTCTCCTGCATCAGTTCACATGACAATAGTATCTTTTCTCAGTCTTGGAGACTGTTTAAAAAGGGAGGAAGGGAACACGCTCCAGAGCTTTCAAGCAGCTTTGTGAAAAGGGTAGAGTGTATTTTACTTCAGGGTGATGTGTAGCCCAGATAGGACTTTTCAACCAAGGACCATTATATCTCAAGTTGACTTTTTAATTGATTTAGCTCCTCTGATCTGTACATTGCCAGACATGAACCACTAGCCTTTGGACTGAGTCCAGGGTGTAATGGAAAGTCCACTGAAACCCCATCAGCTCTTGTTTAACCCGAGTGAATTTCAGCCCAGCACATTTCTTGTGAATAATTAAACACAGTTAAGCAGGTGATGGATTTGAACCTCTGTCTCTAGTGTTCAGCTATGTTTCAATTAGGAAGGGGCTCATGACATTTTTGGGGGGTTTGTTGGTGGGTTTGGTGGGGGGGGGTTCTGCCTCTTGTGATGGATAACTGCACCTGGAAACCCAGGGTAGATGTTTTGGTATTTCCCACTTATCACCAGCATGAGCTGCTCTGTGTGGCACTCAGCTCTCATCAGTTTCTCCATAGTAAATTCTCCTGTATTTACTTCTGCTTTTCCCATTTTTATGTAACACTCGGAGTTGTTATCCTTTACTTTAATATCACTTTCTATCAGTACAACTGCTGTACTCAGTGAGGATGTAGTGCTATGGCAACAATATATTATCTGCAGCCTTGCCAATGAGTAAGATATGGTGCAGAAATTAGTTCATTTATCAAAATCTGATGTGGCAGAGCTGAGCAAAGGAACCTGGCTATCCTGAACCTCCAGCTATTTTCACAAGGCCTGCCGTTCAGTTTCACATTGGTTATGACACTCACACATTCTCTCCTGACTGTTTCCAGTGATGCCTTGTTAAACCTACAGATGTCTTAGCACCTTGGAAAATATTTTTAGATGTACAATAATCTCCAGGCTATCTTTGGTAGTGACAAAAAATGGAAAATTAGCGTTTTTTTTCTTCTGCTACTATTCCAGAAAGGTACTTTTCTGTGATTTCATGGTAGGAAAGAGCATGTAAATGGAAAAATCTCACCCAGACCAGAATATCTGAGAAATATGTTAGATTTTCACTGCTAAAAATTAAGAGAGCTCTACCCTTCTCTGCTGTGTGGTGCAGACTGGGTGATGTACAGCCTCCAGGGTGCTGTCTCACACCTTCTGGGTCCTACGTACACACTGGTGGAGTGGGCTTTAAGGTACAATGTTTACATCTGATTCCAAATTCTTCTAAAATGTGGGTGTTCAGAATCAGTCAATTGATAGCCCTTTCATTTATGATCCAGCTGGTACAGTGCTGGATTAGGAGGACTTCACCTCTGTGTACCTGTCTCTCCCCTGACGTATCATCGCAGCCATCCAGACTGTTGTGCCTTTCAGAGTAAGGCAACTTTCAGGCAGCCCAGGACTCTGGGTCCATCTCGCAGGGTTGCTGGATATTGGGATAATGTCAGAAGTGTTAAATCTTTGGTCAGATCTGGTGATGATTAGAAATTGTTTACATGGATTTTACAGTACACAAATTGGTATGTGTTCTTAACAATCAGGATTTGGCTAGAAACTCTTGGAGAAGAATCAGACCAGGACAGGCTGCTACAGACTTACAGACACAGTTTGAAAGTTTTCAGTGAAATTAGAACCAGTGCTTAGTCAAATCATGTTTGCTTGTTGACCCCTCATCTAGTTAGTCCCTACTTCACTGAGCTGCTTGTACTTGCGTGCACTGAATCAGCTGTTTCATATTACTGTTTTACCACTCTAATGATGGAAGAAGTTGATTCAAGTTACGAGATGCTTTCTTTTCCGTGTTATAAACCCATGCCTTGTGATTTGTGCAGAAATAAATTGTTTTGTTGCATATCTGTTTGAGAGCAAGGGGAAGGATGTGTGGTAACCTCAGATCAAATATTAGGTGCAGCTGAGCAGCCAAATAGAAAGTCTCTGGAGTCTTCTTATTAGGTGTGGGTAATTAACCAAAGTTTGGGTGCCTGTCTGTACTCTTGAGGTTCCCGCATCTTCTCTGTGCACTACACAAGTGGATTTCACTGTCTTTCTGTTAGAGAGTGATGGGTTTGTAGCCTCCTTCTCCATCTTCTGCTCCTCGTCTCTGGCCATCAGGCACGCAGCATCCCGAGGGAGCTTGTGTGCACACGTGCTTGTTGTGCTCTGGGCAGAGTGTAAAATGAACCAGTGGCCTTATTTACTAGGTAAATCACAGACATAGAATCATAGAATGGTTTAGATGTCCTCACACAGCCCATCAGCAGGAGCGGTGTGCCTCACCCCTGCCCAGTTCAGGAGAGGGTGGTGGGTGCCCAGTGCTGGGCTCCAGGGAAGTGAACACCAGGGCCACCAGCCTGTCCCTAACAGAGACCCTTTGCGATTTCCAAAATCAAAGTTGATCCCTTCTCTGTCCTGCAGTGGGGAACGTGGTCCGTCAGAAGTTCATGTCTCATTTGCAACAGACCTAACTGGGGCGGAGGGGAGAAGCAGATGGCTTTCAGCCACTCTGCAAGCCAATGTCAGAGCCAAGACTAAAACCTGGTTCTTGAAATCCTGGGCTCCGTCGTCTATGGCCTACTGCCTCTCTAAGCATGTGTAAGGTTTTAATAAAAAACATCAAATCTTAATTTAGAGTAGGATTCAAGAAAAATGTCCTATTCAATTACTTAATGATAAGTGAACTATAAGACACAAACGCATCTTGCTACAAAGCACCAAGCAAAAAAGCAGAAAGGATTATTTGTTTTTTAATTTAGCAGAACAAGGCAGCCAATGATGCGTAAGTCTATCTGACACCTAGCAAGTTATGTGATCCTATTTGTTAATCTTTTTAACTTTCCATTTTATTAGGGTAGGATTTCAAGAGCAAATAGAATAATTGAGATTAAATCTGTCATCCTGAATTACTCTCCTCTGAGTTACGACCAGAGTTGATCAATGTTGGAGAAGTATAATTATGAGGAAAATGCTGCCTGTGTAATTGTGTGCTTAGTTCAGAAGAATTTGAGATCCATAATTATCTCTAGTATGCCATGGTGGTGTATGCTGGCTCTTAATTTCTACAGTAAACAAAACCATTGAAGGTTTCTCTCCTGGGCAGTTCTTGATGTAGGATGGCTGGTACCCACAACAGTAGCAATATTATCCTTCTGGTCTCCTGGTTCAAGTGAGGGATCCAAACTAACTTGGAATAGAGCTGTCATCATACATTTATTATCACATCTACCTTGAACTTAAATGTTGATTGTGCAAGTCATAGCACATCTGGTGCTGTGTTCCATCACTTAATTTTTTTGGTGGTCCAAGGGTATTGCCTTTGACCTCTGCAATGACCGTGATTTTGCAGGTGCTCCTGCAAAAATAAAGGGTGCAGCTTTCTTTGACAATAATTAAACTGTAATAGAAAAGCTTTGGGTTAGGGCTTGGTGGTTTTGCTCCTAGATGTCAGTGCACATCAGAAATCTTGGGGTTTAGTTTTTCTCTCAGAAAAATCTGGTGTTGGTGCTCCATTAGGGGACTATACATTGCTCTTGGCTCTACTTAATTTATATGACCCTATAAAATTTGTGGTAACCTTCATGCTATATAATTCCCCTGTGAGATCAGTTGAAGACACAAAGACTGTAGCCTCTTGAAATTTTGGGTTCACCAACCAAAGAAAACTTTGAATCCATGTGGTTTTTATCTAGATCCACACCAACTTCTATTAGAAGAAGAAACTGAAAAGTTCAGCTAGATTTGTCCCATAGATTGGCATTATTGCTGCTGGAAGACGATGTCCTGGGGAGAGGATATGTACAAAGAAAAAGGAAACGCACTGCAGGTCCTGCTCAAACATTTCTGCAGCTTCTCTCTCTAGGCAGAGAGTGCAGAGGGTCAGAAGCCAGACTTTTGCATGATGGATTAGTGATAAAACAACCTACCAGACTTGGATTAGAATTTTTGTTACTTTGTCTAAAATTATGTGTGCATTAAGGGAGAGGGACAGGGAGGATGCAACATTTTTTGGGAATCCTAGTAGCAATTTTATTTTCTAGTTCAGAGCTTTTCACAGTTACAAGCCAGAGCTTGATCTCCACATCTGTTTTTGTCAGTCAGTCTAGTTTACAAATGAGGCCCCTTTTGTCCCATCTAATTTTATGTAATCTGTAATGCTGCATAAAGATTCTGGGAAGAAAAAACAGAAGGATTGTGAATAGACCTTCTGGCTAGTATGTGCAATGACTCACTCTATCCTTTATTTCAACTTCCGTGAAGTATTTTCAGATACACTATTTACCCATTAAATGAGCTGTTTAGTTTAGCTTATGGCTAAAGCTCTTCCTAGTATTTTGATGTATTTGTTGCGAACATGACAAAGTAAATCACAAATGAGAACATTAACAAATCCTTACATTAATCATCTGAGACAGTCTCCCTCATTATAATCTTATTCTGAGTAACTAGTTATCTATAAGAAAAAGTTTCCTGTTCCTTGATTTGCCAACTTACTTGACTTTATTGCCAAGGAAATCTCTCCCCCATGCTTGACAAGCAATGGGTAACTTAATAATCTTTCTCTGTGCAGGCAGTTACTTCATGGAAAGAAATGAAGTCAGCAATGCCCATTGCTAATCTAATTTTACTATAATTTAGAGGGAAAAGCCCTTCTCTGGGTAGAATTCATTCTATAACTGCTTATTTCAGGATTTCTTTTGCTTTCCTCCAAAGGATCTGGCAGAAACTGTTGTTTGTGACAGGCCTGCAGCTTGCTTGGCAAGGTCACTGCGGCACATTTCATGGCAAGAGAGAACCTTCTCCCTTGCTTTGGTTTTGGTCATCAGCAGCTGCTTTGAGGAAAGCTGAACATGGCAGCAAGTCAGTATGACCTAGCTGCACCTTGAAATTCCACCTCTTGGGGAATGTTAGGATACCTCATGGGGTCAAGCTGTCTTCAGCTGGGTCTGTCTGAGCTAGGTCATCTTCATCAGCTTTCTCTTGTACAAGACCTGATCCTTTACCCAAGCTCCACAACCACCTGGATGAGATCCCAAATGCAAGAGAAACACAGAGAAATTCATCTCTCCTCCACTGAGCTCTCAGCGCTTTCCTATTCTCTTAATAAGTGTTAACTTCCTGGGCTTTTCCCTGCTTAAGACCAGTCCCAGGAGAAACCCCATGCTTCTGCTCCCGCTCTGTGGGCTGTAGCAAAGCATCCTTACTTAAGTAAGAAAATTTACTTTTTCCTTCTCCCCTACTCAGCCTGGAGGTTTGGTCCCAGCCACAGACTGTGTCTTGCTCTTGGCTTTACAGGTCATTCACCCTGGGCAGGATTTGTCTGTCTTTTACTTGCTGCAGGCCAGACTGAAGCACACACAAGGAAAGGTCCTTCTGAAAGCAGTTTGCAGCAGTGCAATGTTAAAAGCCTGGCTGTCAAGAGGAAGGGAGCGCAAAACAATCTCTTCCTGCCTGCTAACAAAGAAATGGGAGGAGAAAATGTGGTGCTCTTCTAATGCTGGCCACAAGAGCGTGTTTAACAGTGTCTCTTCAAGGTCAAATAACATCATTCTCAGCTGTTCAAAACAGCATATCGGTAGCAAAACCAGCGCAAATTATGTTTGGGAGAAGGCTAGCTGTTTGTTGTTGTTTTTTCTTCCTCTCTGCAGGCTTCAGCCTGGCAGACAATCAGATTCAGCTGTAGATGTAATTCAGGCAAAATACAATCCAGAATATGTAGGCCAACGTATGATTTATGCTAATTGAGGCAAGGGGTTGCTGCTCAATGGCTGGCTGCTCAGCAGCTTTGGAGGAGTCCCTGGCTGTCAATGCAGGTGGAAGTCTAAGGAGCCACTTGGTCAGGGGTTTTACTTTTTTCAGAGATTCTGTCTCACATTTTTCCTTATTTATATTTGCAAGATTCATAAGATTGATCAGATTTTTCCCCTCAGCAACCCTATGACACCAAACCTCTTTATGCAGAACAGAGAAGTAGATTTGGTCTATTGTTTAGAGATAAGCTATAGAGAGGTTGTAAATGGCTGAGTGAATGAACACTGCTTTTTATTGGGTAAAGTTCCCTGTAAGACAGGCTGTTTTCTGCCTTGGTCCTGTGCTCTGCTAGTGGGTAGTGTTCTTTGCAGCTAGGACAATTTTCCTGTAACTAACAGGCATTTCTCCATCCTTTTCCCAAAGTCTCCTACTTTTTCTCCTTTGTCCTTTATCTTCAGTTCCTCTCAGTTACATTTGCCGAGTAGGCAGCAGGCCTTTCTGGTGTTGCTGAAAAGTGCTCATGTGGCAGATGTCATTCACTTTCTTTTCGATATTGCATTCTTCCATTGTGCTGACACCTGCAGAGCCCATGCTTAGTCTGACTAAACTTTACTCCAAGGAGAGGTTTTGTAGTGTTGGCTTTGAGTGTTATTTGGAGTTGAAAACCACTCAGGGAAGCATAGTGAGAAGTGAGCGTGCTTCTCTTTGTACCTGCTGTTGAGATCAGTGGTTTAAGAATCCTATTCTGTTTTACATCAGTGAGAACTGAAAGTAACACCAACTGCAACGAGACTATGTAGAAGATAAACAGAAATGCAGCAATGGGATGAAGGTTTTACAGAGAAGCAAAATGCCAGGTTGCAAATAAGGCAATAGAGTTGCAAAGCCCTATGAGCCATGTGAACAATTGGTGCTTTCTGTGCTTTGGAACAAAGCAGCTTTACAAAGGGTGTCTGCAGTGTACTTCAGATCACTGAAACTGGCTCAATGGAAATTTCTGTTGTTAAATTGCAAATTCAGTCTTGCTGCATGGCTGGTGGGAAGGGGACGAGACTACTTCTCTATGTGATGGTGGTGAATGGGAAGAAACTACGTGTTACAGCTGAAAGAACCCTTAACTGTAACTTTTCTTCTCCACAGGTGCCCCTGGTTGACAAAAGCTATCTCCCCAGCTATCCCAGTGTACAATGGGCTCGTGTTCTTGTTTGTACTGGCAAACTTCAGCATGGCAACTTTCATGGACCCTGGAGTTTTCCCACGAGGTAACAGAGAATGGGACTGTTGTGGGGGGGAATTGAAAACCCAAGCCAAAGGAGGTGTCAGGTATCCAAATACACTGTTTACTGACTACTCCCCTTTTTTCTGGTAATCTTTCTTGTAGATTTTATTTATTGATTATACTCAGCTGGCAGCAGAGGTGGGATGGTAGTGAAATGTTGGATACCCTCCATCTCTCTTCTGAGCTAGGAGGTGTCAGTTGTCCTTGCACTTGCTCAGACTGGCAGTCAAGGGCACATGGTTGCGTAGAATGGTTCTCCTTGAGTAGCTCTCCTGACTGATGTGATTGCGATTGCCATCCCCTGTGTCATGCTGGCACACTGGATTTAAGTCACTGTCTTCACAATAGGTAGCAGAATATGGTGGAGGGGAGAGGCTAAACTTTCTGAAACAGCTTCATCAAAGCAGACCTTCCAAAAAGCCTTAAAACAAATGCAAAAGCATTGAGTGCTAAAAAAGATAATGATTAAGGCTTGCCTTAGAGTGTCTAAAAATGTGTACATTTAGAAAGATATGCCTGCTTAAATTAGTACTGATTCACAGCCGATTAAATAGGATAAAGATCGCTCAGCTTTCGTAATGGGAACCACAGTGCAGCTATCTCTTTTAACACATCCTAATGAGAGAATTATCACCTAATTTTATCTGTCTTCCAATAATTATTCACATGCAGTTTGCAGCAGAGACTGCTCCAGGCAGTCTTGTTAAACCAGTAGATCTGTGCTCTCTGCAAGCTGTGCTTTCTCACCTCTATTCACTGAATTCAGTATCTATTTTGAATTGCTACCTGACAAGAACAAGGCACCTGTCCTGCTGGCTTCTCTGAATAGCAAGTGGCAGGTTTCTCCAGGTAGCAGGGTCTAATGATGAGCATCTGTCTGCCATTTCTTTCAGCTGAAGCTTTTGAATCCCTGTTTAACTGTTGCAGCACTCCAGTTAAGGAAATAATTATGTGTAAAGGCAAAGGCAAGATTCAGTCATTTGTGCAAGATTAAGTGACGCAGTGTTTAGATGCTTAAAGGTACAAATAGGTGCTGGTGAGATTTTCAGAAGAGCTTAAGCACTTTGAGCTTCTAATGAGTTCCCTGGACTTTTTAGTTCCTCTGTCTTAGCAGACATAGCAGTGGTTAAGCATGCTTTGGGTGTGAGGTTATTGAAAGCATCCACACTCTTTGCCTTCGGTAGGAGGAGAGCTGGAGTAAAGTTGTTCAGTTTTGAGAATCTCAGTCTGGGAATCTAATGTCTTTGTGCAACGTAGTTCCCTCAGACCAAAGCCTGCAGCTGGGTGCTCACCGTGTCCTATGAGTGATCAGTACTGAGTGTATTGTAAATTCATCCCTTCCTTTGCCTTGTGTAACTTCCTTTTGCAAACAAGTTCTTTATTTTGGACTTTGCATTTAAAGGAGAAACAGAGAGGGAGATCAAACAGAAACTTTGAAACTTTCTCATCACCTTCCCTCCCTTCCCATCTCCCTTAACACAAGGGAGTCAGGAGCAAAGCAGGAAGAGGAGGAGTTTCGTACAGCTCACCTTTCTTCTGTCTCTTTCTCTTAATTTGTGGCCTTGGCCTTATAGCTCTATTCTGTGCATGTGCTTGGTCTGGAGGAGGCTGGGAGCAAGGGGAGTGGGGAAAGGATAAGAAAAGGGATAGAAGTTATCCTGAAAGAAAGTGATGGAGTAAGAGTTCAGCTATGTGAAGGAAGCAAACTGATAAGGAAAAGAAAAGATGGAAAAGACTATAAATACCAGTGCTGGGAGGAAAGAGAAGCAGATGTTATTTCAGATGACAAGTGTGCATGTGAAAAAAGCTATCACCACCCCACGCCGCCCACAGAGCTGCCAGCGCAAGGAGTTCAAAAATTGTAGGAGTGATTTAAAATGAATATACAATGGATCTATTTGCTTTCTGTTAATGAAATTAGGTTTAGTCGTCTTGGTTTTCAAGCTTCTTAGCACATTTCTGATAGTTACAAGTTTGCTTCAAAACCAAAACAACAAATAAGTAATACAAAAGCTGAGATTCTAATGAAATCACGATTCCTTTAAGGAAGCCACCAAAAATCATAAGATATGTTATAAAACCACAAGACTTGGCTGCCCTGTGTCAGTGAATCAGAGTATGAGAATCTGTGTAGTAAGATACATTCCTCTGCCAATGTATTCTTCCGCGCAGATCACTGAAAGCTGGAAATAAGCACATTTCTAGCTATATCGTATGAGCTTACAGGTTGTTGTCTGGCAGATAGAACTTGGACTATGGGGTGAAGTAAACCCAGCTCATTTTTGTATTGTTGAAGAGGGGCTGAATCAAACTCCCAGATCCATTATTCATTTTTGAATCATTTTTTAGTTTGTTGGCTCTCTGAGTGTTTCTGGTATGAATCAGGATTGGCTCTGTGTGAGTGAGTCGCCAGTAATACACCAAAATGAATGAGAAGGAAAGGAAATATTAAGTCACTGAAACTGAGGCTATCCCGACAAATCTGATTTACACTTTGGGTTGAGACTGGCAATGTTCGTTGCTGGCTAATTATAGATACCAAATGCAAACTGGCTTCCAGTATTTTTGATGTGAATCTATTTTATACAAACTCTTCAAGCGTGTGTCAGTTCTGCAAGGCTGATGTGGTTATATGCATGTAGGCATATACAATGTACAGACTTTTTGTCTGCATGGTCAGTTTTTTTACAAGAGCTTAAATGGTTTGACTGTTCTAGTGTGTTGTTTTCATATGCCCAGGTGTATTATACAGCATGGGCAAGTTTATAATAGTATTGAAGAACCTACAGATTGTATTTATAGAAGCGCTGAAGGGGTTTAGGGTCTAGCTCTCGCTAAGAGACCCACTGACTAGTTATGAAGGAAACTCATGGAGAATGGTGCCAGTACAGCACTCTGCTTCCATGCGCAAATGATAATCCAGAGAATACTCTTGCAAGGTAAATACTGTAGCTGAGCCAGATCCTAAGCTTATCTAAGTGAAGGGAGTAAATGGAAATTGGATCATGATAACACATCTAGAGAAGATTTAATATAGAACTAAATGATAGTGATTGATGCCCCCCTGGGACGATATTATCGAATTCCAACTAATTTGGAGACAGTCAACCAATGCCAGCTGCACTGTAATGTTTAACCAGGTGTTAAATAGATATGAACTTCTTGGATTTTTCTCTGTCAAAAGGAAACAAATAAAGATCACAGGAATCAAGAATAAAAGATGAATTTTCATTATGTCATTCTCATTTTTTTCCTTTTCTTCCCAATATATATTTGTCTGTTATAGACTGGCTTTTGTTTTGTGCATTTATTTTTAAATGGCCTCTTTTCTTAAACAGGGCAGCGCTTAGCTGAGATGATAAACCATCTGCCCTCCGCGTTGTCCCTAATAAGATGACTGCGATATTGTCATCCTCATCTTACTAATGGCAAAGAGAGGCTAAATGACTAGCTCAAGGCCACAGAGTGAGAAAATTAGAATACAGGTCTTCCTGACTCCCAGTCCTGTGCTCAGATCAGTAGACCATGCTGCCTTTGAGAGAGGTGAGATCTTCCCAGTTATGTACTGTTACTAAAGCAAGAGCATTCTGGGTATGCTATGAAGAGGTCAGCACGGGTTATGCTATAAAGAAGTAAGCACTGATGTAAGGACTTTTCATGGGCACACACTGTGGCATCAGTCTTCCTGGATCAACAGGTCTTTGGGATGATTGTGGGCTGACACTAGAGTGCTGAACAAATCATTGTCACTTAGGGGGTTTGAGCTAGCACAACCTTCTTATAATATTTGCCAATGTACTTTCTTTCACTTTATGTGCTGGTAGGCTAGCATTGAATTAATCCCAAAAGCATGCAGCAGAACTTCTTACAGCAAAGACTTGGGTGATTTCCATCCCCTTTGACTGCAGCTCATCTTATTCATTTGGGTTGTAAATGCTGGCTAAGATAAGACTCAAACACCTCTCTGTCCAGAGGCTGGTGAGTGGGGCTGCACAGCACTCCTGTGTGACGTGCTAAAATAAGCCTTGATCACTGAAGTGTTCTGCTGCCCAGACAACTTGTTCTGACAGTCCGTCACTTCCACCACTCTGTTATTTCTCTGACAAGCCCAAGAGCACGTGCAGTGCCCCTGTATCCGAGGCACTGACTGGATTAGCTCTTTTATCTTTACCCTCTGTTATTTCCACTAACTTTTAGTTTTGCATTGAGCAGCAGATGAAGATGAAGATAAAGACGATGACTTCCGAGCTCCACTCTACAAGAATGTGGAGATTAAAGGAATCCAAGTACGGATGAAATGGTGTGCCACCTGCCACTTCTACCGTCCTCCACGCTGCTCTCACTGCAGCGTCTGTGACAACTGTGTTGAGGTAACAATTCTGTTGATTACAGGATCTGTTGGCTTTGCCTTGATGATGAGGTTGCGCATGCTACTGGAAACATGCAGCTGGGTGGTTCCCCCAGTATTTCAGTTCTTGGAAGTTCCCAGATGTGGCCTTGTTGGTGGACTCCTACTAATTAATACCATTTGAAACATAGCCCTCAGTTATGATGTACGTTACACATGCAATAATGTTTGATGTCAGCTTTGTTGCCAATGATAATTAGAATAAAAATTTATAATGCTGGCTATGCCTTCCTTGAACTAGCTAAGGGATTGTGAATGTAAAAAAGGGGTGAATGAAGAGTTGATGCAGAGGCAGAGTTCAGGAGAACAGGAAATTCAGGGTGAACCATTGTAGCTTGTCATGTTTGAGCTTAGGGCTCATCATTTAATTTGGAACAAACTGGTGCCTACATTAGTGGACAAGCAGAGAATCACAGAATCACAGAATGGTCAGGGTTGGAAGGGACCTCTGGAGTCCAACCCCCTGCCACAGCAGGGTCACCTACAGCAGTCACACAGGACGGCGTCCAGGCGGGTTTTGAATGTTTCCAGAGTGGGAGACTCCACAATCTCTCTGGGCAGCCTGTGCCAGTGCTCTGCCACTGTAAAGTTAAAGAAGTCCCTCCTCATGTTAAAATGGAACTTCCTATGCTCAAGTTTGTGCCCGTTACCTCTTGTCCTGTCACTGGGCACCACTGAAAAAAGACTGTTCCCATCTACCTGGCACCCTCCCTTGAAGTATTTATAAGTATTGATAAGATCCCCCCTCAGTCTTCTTTTTTCTAGACTGAAAAGACCCAAATGCCTCAGCCTTTTCTCATAAGAAGGATGCTCCAATCCCCTAATCATCTTTGTAACCCTTTGCTGGACCCTCTCCAGCAGTTCCCTGTCCTTCTTGAACTGGGGAGCCCAGAACTGGACACAGTGCTCCAGATGCGGCCTCCCCAGGGCAGAGTAGAGGGGGAGGATGACCTCCCTCGACCTGCTGGCCACACTCTTCTTGATGCACCCCAGGATGCCATTGGCCTTCTTGGCCACCAGGGCACATTGCTGGCTCATGGGCATCCTGTTGTCCACCAGGACTCCCAGGTCCCTTTCCACAGAGAAGCTAGAATGGTGTGTGAGCTTTAGGAAGACTGAACTCAGAAATTCAGCAAGTGGTTCTCCAGTCAGTGGAAGGACCCCATGTTAGTTTCAACACCCCAGCTCAGAGCATGAGCTCATTCGTGTTTCTAATGTTGGTCGCTCTGAATTATGGGACTTCCATGTTTCTTGATAGCCCCAGGGTCTTGGTGAGGCACACGGGATTTTTAAAAAATAACCCCCAAACATTGAGATGTGCTTTTAGGCTATAAACGACTCCCAAACTTGTAAGTACAGAGTGCTGGATCCCCAGCAGTGTATTGTCAGGGGGGATTTTTTTTTATTGCTGAGCTAAAAATTCCACTTCTTAAGGATCATTCTGCTGCAAGGTCTATTTTTTTTCCAGTAGAAAGATGAAATCTTTAGTATGTCTAAAATATATTCAGCTGTGCCATTAAAATGAAAGGAATTAGTAATCAGAAAGGGGAAAAAAAATACCAGAGTCAGCTGGAATGCTGTATACACCATCTTTGTCCCAATCCTCTTTGCCATAAGCAAGGGAATAGTCCCAAAGAAAGCAGCACAGTTATGTGTGACAGAAAGGCTGCCTGAGTTTATCTTGTGTCAGTGATTTTCTCCTTCAGGGCAGTATGTATCTAAGTTATAATTATCTGGAAGCAGTGCTGTGCCTAGTAGCTATCGATAAATAGGACAAGGCTATCCTGTTGTGGAAGGACTTAGAACGATGCGGTATTTGAGAAGATGGACAGCAAGGAGCTGCCAAGGTCCCTGAGTAGAGGGGAATAGCCACAGCTATTTGTAAGTTGTGTCACAAAATTTAGACTGCTGTGAATTGTTGAATAGAACTGGATTTTTTGTAGAAAACCTGAGTCATATATTCCTAGTTTTAAAAAATAAATGTTTTCACTACTTGTAGATCCTGAGGATTATTTAGATGATGGTAAACTCTCAGTTGTCCCATGGAATTTCTTTCTTCTGCCCTCCCCAGTGTCTCAGCATGAAAATCCATTTTCAACAAATGAAGTTTTCTCAGAAAAAGATTGCTCAAAACTCACTGGTATAAACAGTTGCAATTTTGTGCTGCCATAAGGCTCCATGGGGGTCAGTTCTGCAGCAGAAATGAAAATGGGAGAGAGTCCAAAAATAACCTAAATAAAATAGCAGAATGCAAGGTGACTCTGCTTAGCTCTCCAGAAGTTTTATTGATGGTCGGATCAGTTGAATGTTCCTTACTATTCTGGTGGGCAAGTAAGAAGTTCTGCTTGTATAATTAAATTATGATTGCTGTGGAGGAATATAGGCAAAAAGCATTAATGACTCTTAAATCAATAAATCATGGTCTTAAACAGCATGCCTTATTGATTCTTGTGATGCTTATTTCCCACTCATCTCTCTATTCTGGAAGAGCTTGGAGACAGTGATAGGAGTTACTCTACCGGCTTTTCCATGTGGAACCCATTCAGGGTTGTAATTCATGTCTTTTCACTTTCAGTCTAGAATGTGCAATAAAAAGTCTTTGCCCAAATATAAAACTTTGGAGCTAATTTGATAAAAACGAACAAAGAACAAAACCCAACAACACTTGCAAAAATGAAATCATTTAAAACCTAAAGCCTGCTGTGACCAGAGGGACCCAAAAATGAATCTGTGACAAAAGTAGTCAGATTTTTGTTTTCTTTGCTGAAGTGTTTGCAGTAGGCACTTACATAGTTTCATAATGGATAAATATTTTGGGCTGCATACAACCAGATTTGCATAATAGACATATGCTATGTCAGCATTTCAGATATAGCCTGAAATCATCTTTATTGAATTGCCCCTGTCATTTTATAATGTGCTTTGAGACAGCTCTAATCCATTTTCTTGTATTTCGTAAATTTTTGGTGCAAAACTTAAAAATACAAAAAACCCTTTGTCACCATTGACGAGTGTTTAAAAATAGCATTACCACAAAACAAAGAATAAACAATTCATTTGTTGATGAAGTGAGTGTGTAATATCTGTTCTGAAGAACGCAGAAATAAGAAGGGTTTATTTCTTGCACCTGGTCTTGTCTTCACGTCAAGCATAATCCCACTGAAGACAGTGGATTTACATGCTTATAAAACTGTGTAAAGACACTTGAAAGGTGTCTCTGGCTTGCCCTCATTATTAAATTTCTTGTTAAAAGGGCTCTGACTTTATGAGGGACTTCAAACTTTTAACTGAGACAAATAGTTAGGTTTGGGTTCATAACTATTAATCAACTTGTGCAGAGCTTTGCCTGTGTCTTATCCAGATGTGGCTTTTCTTTGGGGACCTGCTTGGTAAAAAAGTATCTTTCATGATGTCCATTGCTTAAAGTGGACTCATTCAGCTTCGTATAAATACAGAAACGTTGGGCAGAGAATTCTGCCGCAGTATTGCACCTTCAAAACATTCTAGGTTAGGAGAACTTCATTGTAATTGACTCTTCATGCTAAGGGTGATAAAAAATTAGTGCTTCTGCTGCTAGCAGATAAATAGCTTGTCTTTTATTTTTTTATATCCTCTCTTCAAACCCTATAAACAAACACTCAAGTGCCTCTCCATTCATATATAGAGAAAGCACTTAGTCCTAAGAAGAGCCTTTTAAAGAGAGTGTAGCATGTTGTAAAGCTGCAGAACTAGCCTGATGTAATTTTACATGATGATGGTTCAAATTTATCTCTAAGACATTGTATCTCCTTTCACCATTTGATATTGTTCCTTGTCTCTCCCTTTCTTTACAAGGATTTTGATCATCACTGCCCATGGGTCAACAACTGCATAGGACGGAGGAACTACCGCTATTTTTTTCTCTTCTTGCTGTCCTTAAGTACACACATGGTTGGAGTATTCACCTTTGGGCTCATCTTCATATTAAACCATATGGAAAAGCTGGGAGCAGCTCATACCACCATCACGTATCCTTCTTTTTGGTTTTTCAAGACTCAAGGTGGTCTTGAGGAAAATGTGAAAGAATGAATCTGAAGAGTTGTCTTCCTGGAACTGGTGGAGATCTACTCCTTTCCTAATCATCATTGCTCTTACCCTGTAAATGCTGAGTGCGGGTTTTCCTCTGTACCCATCTGACCTGTGTAACCATCAATTACCCCAAACTATACCTGACCTTTTGTCTATTTCAATCTTTGCCATGACAACCGAGCAGAAGGATATGCTGCCTCCCCAAACTTTACTTCCAGTTGGGTGTGACTGTAAACTGCTGGGTACTGTATTTGAAACTCTCACTGTATTTTAAAGCAGAGTTTCCCCTAGGAGCAGTCCCCCTGCATGCTAGGGTAATACTCGGAGCCCTGACTCTGAGGGGTGCTACCTCTGTTGATAGATTAGTGCAGAATGGTCTTTACAAGATAGTTAGAGCCAGAATCAGTACGTTCACGTTTTTTAACCATCTCAAGGATAAGGACTCAGGCTAGGAGCAGATGGACTTAACTTTGAGATAAAATGTAGTTAGCCTAATTAAAGGCTAACATTTCCAAGATATTTTTTTTTTTCTCCTTTTCCTCTCCCTCTTCTTCATAGCCTCTTTTTCCCTTCACTCATCCCAGTTTCTTTAACTCCTGGATACAGAATGGCTGTCATGTGTGTGGCTGGGTTATTCTTTATTCCAGTTATTGGTCTCACTGGCTTCCATATTGTTCTAGTGGCCCGAGGGCGCACAACGAATGAACAGGTAAGCAGCAATCATTTCTCTGTGTTTGTGGCTGAAATGTTGAGTTGGGAAGGAAAGTCAGCAAGTCAGCTTGGGTAAATCAAAAAATGATCCAAATCTTTGCAGTAACAGTCTTACCGGAGCTTTTGTGAAGATCTAGGAAGATTGCCTGGGTTTTATTTTCAGATTTTTTTCTTGAAAGAACTACAAACAATGATTTCCCCCTTCTAACCACAAAGGGTCATCCCAGGCTTATTTACCATTTAAAATCCACTCATAGCCTTGAAATAGGTTTTATGTGGTGGGTACCGTCAACCCCAGAAGTTCAAACTTTATGAGTCAGACTGAACAAACCATGAGACTGAATGAAAGAAAGAAAGGAAAAGATTAAGTCATGCTTTTGCCCTGTCTCCTGATATTTTGAACTCCCCCAGCTAACCCACACTGCACATACTAAGGTCTGAGCTAGCTCTTTGTCTCTCTCTTGTTCTTACGCGTATATGCACACGCACACAGGGAGGCTATTGGACCTATCTTGTTTTGCTTCTCCAAACCAAGTGCCAACATGACATCTTGTGCCAAAAAGCCTGTAAAACTTTAGTTCCCCTGCAGTTACTCAAGTGTATATAATCCACAGCCCCTGTGTGGGCGATCCAGACCTATATGCATGTGCATATCAATAGCATAGGTGATAGAGATCTAGTCATGGGGTCGATAGCATTCCCCTGCCGTTCTGTTCGTAAGGGCTAGTCAGAAAGCTTGACACTGGGTCATGCAGCATGCCAGTCAGCTGCACGCAGCATTTTCAGCTTTCTTCCCAAGGCTAATTAATTGCGGGCATTCCAGTGCTTTACCCTTTCACAGCTGCAAAATGCCCCTCACACATCTGGGTTTTTCCATGTCACACTTCTTTTTTACTTTTTTTTTTTTTTCCCAAATGCATTTTTACTGCTCTTATCATCTATGGACGCTCTCTAGCTCCTGCTGAGCAGTGTGCCATTCTGGCTGTCCTGCAGGCTGATGGCTTCATGCTTATGTAGCTTGTACGGCTGCTGTGCAGACTGTAAGAGTTGAAGACATCTGCCTGAGGCCAGGCCTTCGTAAACTGGGATGAGATTGTCTCCTGTCCCACAAGAGACAATAAAAACTTTTATCCAGAGTAGTGTGGGAGGTTTACATAAGCAAAGAATCTGAAGTCATCCTGAATTGTTGCCTAACATGGCCTTTGAACAAAGCAGGCTTACCATAGCTGTAGATCTTTAAATTCTTTTCTCTGTCCTGCTTGGAATCAGCTGCTCTTCATTTTAAAATTAATTTTGGCCAAGCATTGGGTTTGATAGTGCTGCCAATAGTAGCACGAAACACAGGGCATTTTGGTCTTATAGCCCGAATCATGGTCTGCCTTAGGCTTGTCTTTGTGCAATGATGAAAACTGTTCATGAAAATTTTAGGTTGAGGAGGGAAGGAAAAATTTAAATTTTAAAAAAAAAAAAGTAAAATTTAACTTCTTGTGTTTGTGGCTACACTAACATTTAAGAAGGTTGAGAATTGTGCATTTAACTTGATTGAAGTAACTACTGGAAAATGCATCCTAGCTTGGTTTGGTTTCCTGAGCTACCAAACCACTTGAGATTAATTCATCTTCCCATGCCATTTTCTGAAAATTAAATATAATGCGGTCTTAATTTCTGTTTAGTCGTATGTACTGCCTATCTGTAACTGGAGGATGGATGTTCCCAGCCTTCAGGCCCCTTTCAAAGGAAGCATATCTAACTAATTAGAGCGCCAGACCAGGAGTGATGGATATGAGATCTGCTCCTGTCTTTGCCACTGTTTTAAAACATTCACTTTTCTTCTGCAGTCTCAGTATTGATTCTGTTTTCTCACACTCTGTTATCTGCTGTCAGCATTCCAATTACAATATGCTCAACTATACTTGTCCTCTTTTCCCGTTTTATAGGCCAGTGGTACAGACATTTTTGGTGCTTTACTGTAAATTTTTTGTATTTGTTCATTCTGGAGTTTGTAGGTTTTGAGCATTCATAGTAGGCAGACTGTGATTTAGGAGTGCATAGTGCCTGAGTTTAGATGTTTGTGAACTTTCTGAATGCCTCTCCAAGTCCTTTATGGAATCAAAATAACCCATAATCCAACATCTGCTCATATCCTGGTATTTTTAGTTTCTGAATAGAGTAAATAAATATCCTTCCTTCTGAGACTGCTTTCTATCAGTGGATTTCAAACTACTTTACAAACCAAATAGATATAATTAGTAATATAATCTGTGAGTTGGAGAAATTTTATTTTCATATTGTGTTTCAGAAAATGGGCACAGAGATATGAAGTGCTTTGCCAGCATCTGCCACAAGTCAGCTTAAGCCCAGGATTGAATGCAGATGTGCCAAATGTCCCAGGCCCATGTTTTAGTCATCAGGTTACTTCTCCAACACTCAGAACTTCCAACATTTCTTTCATGGCCTTTTAAATGGCTTTATGTTATATCAAAGAGGCCAGCGTAATATATTGCACAATCATTTAATCGTTGTTATTTTATGTGCAAGTAATTAAAGTATTTCTGGTACTCTGTGAACTTATTGCTAGATCAGAACTATGAGTTGATTAAAATGCATTACTTGCAAACAGCAACAGTAATGCTTTTAATGGCAACCACTATTAATCTCTCTGGCTTTATTGGTATTTATCCCTATATGGTTACTTTCAAGTATCTGCCTGTAGAGCACAAAGCCTTTGTAATGCTTATGAAGTTTTGAATGGATCCCGCCAGTCTAATGAGGCTTGGCTTTTATTAAACTAGCACATTTCCAAGCAAACATCATAATCACCAGGGAGTTCCTGGCACCCTCCCGCATAAGGCAGTGGTTCATACTGATTGCCACTAGGGATGGGATGTTGATTGAGAGGAAACATTGCTCTCATCCAACATTACAAATGTGTAATTGACATTCCTGTTTGTTTGGAGGGGACTTGCCAAGGCAGAGGAGTGGAAGTGACAGGGGAATGAAACGGACCAAAACAGGATGTCTAGATGACAGTAGGCATGAATCTAATGCAGGAGCAGCATGGAGAGCTGAACCTGGTCACCTTGGAACCCAGTCAGGTTGAGCTCACTGCCCTTTTGGGAAGGGATCTTTAGCTGGTGTGCCTCCTAGGTAGAAGTAGCTGATGGAGGTGATGTGTTAGAACAGGAGAGAGGAAGTGCAGCATTCAAAGAAAAACAGTCTGTTTGGGAAGGACAGTAGGGTCAGAGCAAGGCATACGCGTTCTTGGCTTTCTGAGGGTTGAATGATGACTCTTCTATAACCGGAGGTTTGAGCACTGTCCTGAATATGTTTCCAGGTGACAGGTAAATTCCGTGGGGGAGTGAATCCTTTTACCCGAGGATGCTGTGGAAATGTGGAACATGTGCTCTGCAGCCCCTTGGCTCCCAGGTAAGAGAAATGCCCTCAACTGGGAATGAGGGAGATCGAGTAGTTGTTGGGACAGAGGAAGAAAATGTGCTTGGTTGGGCTCACAAGTGAAAGACCATTGATGAAATATCAGGGAAGTAAAGCAAAACACTCCCGAAGGCAGAGTTCTGTGACATCTGCTTCACTGTTGCATGGCTGTAACCTGTCTGAGCAGTTGCTTTCTTCATGTAATTCATAACCCTCATCCCAGAAATGTTTATTTGAAATGAGCATGTCAAATTATATCAAGAGCTGATACCCTTGTCTTCACCAACCTGTTTATCCAGTGGATTTCAGTAACAAGGTAAGTTTCCATGTGTTATCGTATTCCCAACATGACTTTTTGCGCTGCACAGTCAATGTCCAGGTGTTCTAGTCTGCTGGAGAAAAAGAAGGAATCTAAAATCAGCCTTTCTCCTTAAATCTAATTTAAGGCTGCTGTGGTTTTCAATCTCACTGGCACTTTCATTATCATAAAACAGATTTTCAATGAGGTCTACATCATGGAACTTGGGATTTTATTTATGGCTTTCTATTTTTGGGGAAATGGATTTATGGTTTCACATTTTGAAATCAGGATTTTAATGCAATAGGTCAGACGGAGTATAAATATCCTAGGTGCTGAGCTGTCCAGCCTGCAAACATGTTAAAAATCGTACTACAAGACAACTTATTCGAGCCTTTTCAGGGTGTTCCCTGAATTGTTTCAGCGATTCCAGACCCTGACACTGTTATCTGCCTTTTTTTTTTTTTTCCCCTTTGCTGTGCAACATTTAAGTCCTAAAAAACTGTTATGTGTGTTAAAGTGAAGACACTGGAATAGCTGCTTCTCAAACTTACCAAAACATGAAAATCAGGTCAAGATACATTGAGAGAGCCACGTATTAGAAGATGGGAGACACTTCTCTTAGGAGAGGGGTGTGAGTACTATCATCATGGCTAGTCTCAGACTTCCAGTAAACATAACATTTGTGTTTTGTGAAGACCTGTTCGAATTGTCCTGTATATTGAAAGTCACTGAGCCATCACTACTAGAGTGTCCTGTTCACTAGATAAAACAGAGAAAGCTTGTGTGTGTATTGATATTTGTGCATTGTACAGCCACTGCCCAATTGCACTTACAGAATTCTAGTCCACTGGAAAGAAATTAGGTATCTCAAGTCAGCCATTTCCCTTTAGATTTGTTGCTTCCTATAGACCTGTCTGTTTCTTTTGAACACTCTAAACATGTTACAGAAACAAGTCACTGTGTGGTAAGCTAGAACTGCCAGCACATTGTCTTCTCCATGTTAATTCCCCATGTGCTGGGTATTGTTCCCCCAGTCACTGTCTTCCACCGCAGGGAAGCTGTTTCATGTTAACTAGGTAAGATCTAGTAAATCACTTCCGTTGGTGGTAGGCCTCTCTTTCTTCATGTGAACTGTGCTCTTGTCCATCAGTGCTTCAAAAATTGCTTGGGTTTTTTAATGCATCCTCTCCTTTTGCTCACTAAAAAGAACATTGATCTTTTTATTGCTTTTTAATTATTACATCCATTGAAATAAATGGAGTTAACCTACGTAGATTCTGACACATTCTTAAATCATAGCCTGGAAGCAGGAAGATTTTCTTGTCTTTATGCCTTGTTCTTAGGTTATTGCTTATTTTAATGATGACTGTTGAACAATTAATCAGGTACATAGTTGAGCCCAAGAAAAAGCAAGCTGTGAGCGTGAAGCCTCCTTTCCTCAGACCTGATTTGTCTGAGCGACAGATCACAGTGAAGATCAGTGACAACGGGATCCAAGCCAACCTCAACCGGAGCAAGGTAAGACTGCTTTTGAAGAGCACGGATTGAGCATTATCAAGCCTGGGAATGGGTTTGTCATTAAAAATCTCTTTGAGATAATGCACTTTTTAGGGAAAATGATAGAGGTTGAGTCCTTGTCATATACTTCATCCTCTGAAAGTAACCCAGGTTCAGTAACAGCAGCAGTTCTTGATCCAGTAAGAGCCCTTTTTGCAGCTCTATAATAGAATGCCTCTGGGCACCTTTTGGAAGAGGTGGGTGTTCTTTGCAATAGTTACTTTCTGTCCCAAGAGGTGCTACCTCTTGGTGTTCAAATTAATTTTAACAAACCTAAAAGTGTGCAGGAACGCTTGTACCACCAGGTCAGCTGTGCAGGAAGGCTTGGGGTCCAGTGAAAGGAATATTGGCTCAGTAGCTGAGTTCTCTTCTCTCCTCTTCTTTTTTCAGTTTCTCTGGGCATGGAATAGAAGGATTTGTTTAGTTATATAAAAAGCAGTGGATTCAAGAGGAGCCACCTTGAAAGATTTTTGTGGATAGTTACATGTTACACTCTTTAGATAGTTACTTGCTGAGAGCTGCCTGGAGAGGCTGAAAAATGCTAGAAAACACCATATTCTTCTACCACATAAACTGGTGTGATGATAATGTTATTTAGCATTACAAGTAGACTAGGATAGTGCATTTAAATTTATACTAGCTTGTTATGACAATGCTGATTTTACATATGACAGTCCTTATCTGCAGTGGATGCTAAATCATGTTTGTCATTGTAGGTATAGGTAGTTCTTGTTCTGTGGTACATCCAGCACTCTGACAAGTGCTGTTACTTAACCAAGTTGTGGGCAATGATTGATTCTTTGGTTGTTTTCAGTCTAAAATTAGCCTGGAAGGTCTGGAGGATAAAAGTATGGATGTGCAACCACCTCTCCCACCCAAAGGAGATCCAAGCAAGTACTCTGAGCTAAAAGGGCAGCTGGGAACCAGTGAAGGTATAGTTGCATGATCAGTGTTTTATTTTTATTAAGAAGAAAATATTTTAGCCTCTTTAAAAGGCTTCTGGTATTCTTTCAAAACAGTAATGGGATCTGGCTGAGGAGGTTTTTTCTGTTTATAGGAGTTCTGAGCTAGGGGAATAAACAGCAGGAAAGGGGGAGAAAAGTGAGCTTGAAGTGGTTCATTCAAGCCTAGGTTGGATATTTCATACATATTTTGCAGAGTTTTTAACCCTTTTAAACCCCTTCTTAAATTTTTGATTAATTTTAAAATGAAAAATGTCATTTTAACTAAGAATCAGAAGTATTAGCATGAAATGCTTAAGCTTACAAACTGAATTATTTCATATATGAAAATGTGAAATTAAAGTTTTGATACTATTAAAAAAAATTTTTTCTGGACAAAACTAGTAGCTGAATTCAACCCAAATACCTAGTATTTCAAATTATGGCAAAATTACTACTCACCAAAATATGTCGCTCCACTTTAATATATTATATCTTGCTGCTGCTTCTCTTTAGATTGCTGATCTGGCAGCAATGTACTGTTATTTCGACAGGGGCCACATTGATTTTGGTGGAATTCTGCACAAAAGTACTGCAAGTTTTATTCCTTCCAGAACAGATCTGTTTGCAGAGGACCACGGATAGAAAGGAATTGGGGATAATAGCTTTCTGTCCACACATTTTAACAGGAAGTTGTGTGTCGTCCCCCCCCCCTTTTTTTTTTTTACAGAAGGTGGCCTTTCACCCAAACTTATCAGCCCACCTACACCTGCCATGTACAAGTATCGACCAGCTTTCAGCAACAATCCCAAAGTCCACTACCATGCTACGGCTGAGCAGGTGAGCAAGCCTGGGACAATCTGCTCTCAGCTAACACTGGGCAACATGGAGCTGAACATAAATTCACCACAGGGCTGTAGTGAATGTCAGAGTGTAAAAGTAAATAACAACACTTGGCATTGTTGTATATTTTCACTATGCTCCTTATGAAAACATGTCTGCTTTCGCAGCTTTAGTCTGTTGAGCTTGACACATCTGTCCTGCTGACAGGCATGCACTGCTGCTTTACCACTGTCTTGGCCTGATCCCGAGATGCTGAGAATTGTCACCTCCCATTGGCTTCTCCTGACATAGGTGCCAACTCACATTCACTTCAGAGGGAGCTGGGCATGCTTAGCGCTTTTCTGGATCAGACCCTTTAGCCAACAGACAACATGCTCAGTGATTCCTTAAGATGTCAGCTTGCAAAACAGAAAGAACTTTTAAAGCATCCCAAGAGATATTTTAGTTAATTTTAATGGAAGATTCCTCATGTTTGACCTTCCTTAGCACCTTCTCAGCGCATTTAGGTTATATGGAAAAAAACCCTTCCTAACACTTGGCATCATTTTCTCCTATCAAGGAAACTGAGGTCCAAACAATTAGAGAGACTTGCTCTGGAATTTTGACTGTTTTCTCTTTTGCTTAGGAGTTTTGAGACAGTTTACACTGTTTCTGTTGGAAGCAGAGTGCAAAACTAAGCCCACTGCTAATAGGCTTGTATTTCTCACTTATTTCTCATGGATTTGTTGCAAATATTCCTTGGCCCCTTAGGACCTGAGAACAGCAGTTTGAAAATCACTGGTCTAACTTCATTTGCAATATGTATCCAAGTCTTCACACACCAGTGGAGATAGGAGATACCCTTAAAACACACATACCACACACAACGCAGTTTTCTTACAACTAATTTCATGAGGTCCTCCAATATCACCCTGCAATAACAAGAAGGGGATGCTATCTCTCTACCATATTTTCTTTTCCTTACTTATATAATTCACTGCAGCAACACTGGAATAAGACAGAATGTTCCTTAAATGGTGAAGAAAACATTTCTAGTATCCTTCTGATTTTGAAAAGGAAGATGGTGATAGGTCATAGAATTTCAGCTACCACCAAGTTTGGGGTTTAGTCTTACTGCGATAACTGTAAATCTTATTCTCTGGATTTGTCCACTTAATGAAGGAAAGATTGGCTTATGAAAGGGAACAAAAGAACAACGGTGTGTTCACTGTATCCAAAAAGTTTAATATCCTATCATCTTCGCTTTATTACATGAAAAATGGCTTGACATCCAATTAAAAATAGTCTATTTTTAGGCATCAGCTAGCAATTTTGAGCTGTGTAAACAACCGTATTTTGGGTCATGATGCCTAAAGTTAGAGAGATATGGAAGACAAGCTTGTTTTATTCATTCAGTACATAGTTGTAGATGTGATATAGATACAGGATAGGTTCTGATTAGGCCAGGAGACTGAGCAGTGCTATGAAATGGTAACAGGGTACAACATCTTCACTCTGAGGTTTGCTGTTTCAATACTAACATAAAAAGATGTTGTTACTATAGGCTGACTGGTGTGCATACAATCAGCTTAATGGACTTCTTCAATCTTATAGTAGTCACAACTTTCTAGTAGTCAAGTGAGAATATTATAAAAATCAGTTCACTTGGCGAGTTGATAGGATAGCATTTATTTGTCTGCCAAGCTGTATCTAAGTATAACATACAGAGACTAGCTGGTGTGAGGAACATCATGTTGTCTCTTCTGTATCAGTTCTTCAGCCTATCGATGTAATTCTGCTTTTGAGCAAGAAAAGCTGTTAGGAAAGAGGGATCGGAGCACAGGGATAAGTAGCACAAATATACTTACAAGCTACGTCATTGCTCTCTCCTCCCCCTTTACAGGCTGTCACTTGGTCTCCTTTTTCCAGAGAAGGCCAAATTTAGCACCATCCTCTAGAAGAAAGTGAGCTGGTTTGCATATTTCCCTATCTTCTAGCTCTAAGAAAAAAATGTGAAGAAAAATTCAGAATAAAAGATTTTTGCCAGTTAGGCTTTTTTGGATAACTTTTCCTTAAAAAGAAATTAGATAAAGAACAAACTACATTGACTGCATTTCTGGTTAAATATGTGACTGATAATAATTCTTTGTTTACAGAGCCAACGTAGCCTATTTATTGTGCATTATGGCAAACCCTTAAAAATAACAGCAAAAATTATTTGCTTAGCACAGAATGGCATTTTAAGTGAACAGAACTGTAAGCAATCTTTCACAGAGTAAACCAAAGTGAAGTCCCATCTGTTTTCAATGCACGTAAATAAATTATGGCCTGTGTTTCCTTCTCTGATGTGGCCACTCTCTTCTACACAGGCAATAAAAAAGAGAAAATAGCTTCATTTTGTTGTCTACATGGTGGGAAGGAGCCTCTCTGCTTTAATTAAGCTTGGGTGCTTAATTTTGAAGACCTATGATGAGAAATTCAGAATTACTGAATGTTCATAGCTCTGAGCAAAGCGGATAGGAGCGTGCTGGTCCCCAGTGTGTTGAAATGAAGCCTAAAGTATTTCTGACTCAGCACGCAAAACCAGACATCCCTGAACTCAAGAACTATTTGTAGAAAACTTGAAGCGCTTTTTCCAAGGGCACTATTATCAGATTACAATCTGATTTCCCTTGACTGAGACCTGAGTCTCAGTTTAGAAGGTCTCTCAGTGTCCATGTATTGACATATCCGTTACTGTCAATATTATTTAGCAGTTACTGTAAATAACTCCTCCTTGCTTCTAAGGTGCTTATCCGTATGCTGAACAGGAGTTAGGAGATTCCTTATAATGAACCTGTGTCATAGCTGGGCTGAGAGTCTGCAAGAAGACCTCCAGCTCTTTTCTTCCCGTGCACTTACCATGGAGAGCCAACTTGTACTTGTGTATCACTGGCTTCTGTTTCTCATATTCACCTCTGTTTTAGATCACCATGCAGGAGGGACACAGTCAAGGGGCTCTGATAGAAGAGGATGGCAGGAGCCTTGATTACCAGTCTGAACCCAGCTTGGACATCCCCAGCTACCGGAAGAGCTCCCTCCACAAGACCTATCAGTCTTCCCCGCTCCAGATAGATTCCTTTGCCATCAATTCACGGTCCCTGAGCCTGAAATCTGCTGGCAGGAGAGGGACAGACAAAGTGCCCCTTCATCCAATGAAGTCTGAAGGGGCGGCTTCCACGCCTTACAAAAGCATCTTTTCTCCCAATTCCCTGTCAAACAGAAATGGGAGTCTTTCATATGACAGTTTGCTAAACCCCATGTCACCCTCGGGGAGGAAGTGCATCACCCATTCTGCGGTCAGCTCCGTTGGGTACCACTCCCCATATTTATCAGCCAAAATGTGCCATCTACGGGGGAGCGAGCTGCAACGCCAACCACCGCAGAGCTTCAGCCCGGTGCTGGGGGGTCCAGCTCCACATCAGCGAGACCCCTCCCCAGTCCGTTATGATAACCTTTCCAAAACCATTATGGCATCCATCCAGGAGAGGAAAGAGATGGAGGAGAGGGAGAAGCTCCTCCACTCGCACCCTGATTCAGTGTTTGCAGACTCAGGTGTCTATGACACCCCTAGCTCTTACAGCCTTCAGCAAGTCAGCACGCTCTCTGAAGACCCACGCAGCATGGCAATGAGATATGGATCTAGAGACAATCTGATGGCTGCTACCAGTTTTAGCACAAGGAACCCTATACTGCAGTCCTCAGTGTCTTCACTCTCAAGTGCAATGACAAGAGCACCAAGGACTTCCACAACTTCTCTGCAAGCTGATTTAGCCAATAATAATGTCCAGTCCCATCAAGCACTACAGGGCAGGGTGAGCAATGGCTCCTACAAATCCCCAGGCCACCAGGTCCCATCATCCCCCACAGGGATGCCTAGGTCACCCTCTTATGGAGGCCCGAAGGCTGTCTCGTTTGTAAACACTGTGGAAATTACAGAGGTGCAATCAGTGGGAGCACAAAGGTATGTACTGCTTTAGGTGCTGCTTAGCAAGGTCAATCCGTTTGCAAGCAAGCGCAGAGCACTTTGCTGGAGGCATGACCCAGAGTACGTGTTTGCTGTAGGCCAGCGAGGGTGGGAGGTTCGTGGGTGCTCTTCCATTCTGTGACACCCTCATAGCAACCTCATCATGACAAAACATTTGCCTGTTTGCTGTAACTTGAACTGCAGCTGGCCAATTAAGTTGTGAAAGTCATAGTGATTTAGTGTCTTAGCTGAATTGGATAATTATTTGCAAGATAGGAGGCATATCATCCCTCCCGTTATGCACAAAAGGGTGGAGCTGGTTTAGTTTGCAGCTGGCTCTGTGTCCAGCCATTGCTTGGACACAGGCAAAGTTTGGATCACAGCACATGCAAGCGTACCCTGCACTGAAGGAAACAGGGTTGGAAATTGTGCTTGGCATAGAGAGCTGTGTATTTAGCTGTGTTGAGTGTCCCCTAGTACAGAACTGGTGATACAAGCACAGACCATGTTGCCACTACCTTAGGGCCTTGCTGCCTCCTTCCTTTCCATGAGAAAGTGTGCTGTGCTGAGAGCCTTAGTAAGCGGTATCTGAGCAAGAGCCTCAGCTGCAGCTTCTGCATGTGCTTACCTTTCTTTCTCTTCCTTCTGGAGACTGTGGGGCTTGGAAAGTCTGAAAAGAGCTACACAGTCCCACCGAGGATGCAGTATTTCAGCCAAGTTGGGGCCTGGAGGGTTCCTCAGAAATACCTAGGTTTTCTTTGCATCTGGCTCTTACTGCAGTATGCTGTCCCCTGGTTAAGGTCCCAGGTTTCTCACTCCAGTATTATCCAACATTTGGGGAAAAGTTATTGAAATGTGGGAAAACCACAAGTAGGTCCCCTGAAGTTTAGTGCCAGCAAGTTTTTCTTCAGTGTTTTCAAGTGAATTGTAGTCGTTAAGATAATTTGTCTCCTGGTGGAAAATCTGACTTTCAGGAGGTAGACAGCCATTTTTTCCTCTCTGTATGTGTTAAAGAAATGAGTCTGTTTCAGTGAGAGAAGACCTGTGGACTTTCTTCTGCCTCTCTGCCCTCTGTTTGAGACCTGGATGTGTCAGCTGCTGCTGTAGAAGAGATGCTAATATGAAAAGCTGTTTGCCTTTCCTTAGTCTCTGGATCTTGGTTCTGCTGTCAGCCTGTTGGTCCCACTGCTTTTACATTGTGCTTGCTTAAAATGTAGAGCCTGTAAATTCACTTCAGTTCAGGTCTTTGAAGTAATGAAAAATACAGTGTCTGGCAAAAAATGGTCTAGCTATTAAAATAGCCACAGATCCCATCAGACGTTAGAGAAAGTCGCAGACACATGATACCATTGCAGAGGATCTTTTTTACTGAAGTTCCTAAAGTCAAGTCAAGTACCTAGATTAATAAATAAATAGCTTAATAAACTATTTTTACCTAGTGAAGTAAACCTCCCACAGGTACGCTGTGCTTTGTAAACCTAGCACGTTTTCTCTGTCAGTAATACTACAAATTACTTTCCCTTCTCCCCTAATACCTCCCAGCTCCTTTCTGCTTTGTTTCAGGAGGCAGACTCTGTTCTTCAGGAGAATTTCAGCACCAAATTAGGGGTTTTATAATACTTTGGTGAGGCAAATGTAGAATTTGATCCCTGCATATTTTGGCTCTTTGGGGATACAGCAGCGTTTTATGAAACCACACAATATATTTATTTTTTTTATAGTTATGTATGTGTGTTTTGCTGGTTCAGATACACATGACTCCATTCCCTAGTGCAAGCACAGCTTAAATGCGGAGCAGAAGCCAAGCTGGGTTGAGCTGGTGGACCCGCTGCTCCAGCTCCAGGTTACAGCTGCCAGACCAAGTTGTCACATAAAAAGTGCTTTTAGTTTTGGAGCTATTCTGAGTCTGTCAGGAGCTGTGTAAAAGTACGAGGCAGTTTGTTTTGTTTTGCAGACACATGTAAAGAAAGCGATTGCCTTTTGAATACAGTTAATCCATCAAACTCTCTGGCCTCCAGAAAAAGTCAGGGTGGTCTGAAATGGCTCAGGCTGCCTCGGTTTGCAGGCAGACAGAAACTGTTCCCTTCTGGAAGGTATTTCAGCCCCTGTCACTGCTGCTGGCATGAGCCAGTCTTCAGACTGAGGCAAACTCAAGCAGACATCCACTGTGCTGGAGTAAGAGGTGAGAATACAGCACCCCCCAGTTGTGCTGGCACTTCCAGAACAGTTCTTTGGTAGGCTTTGATCTAATTACTTTGTGAGTCTTGGGGACAAGACACATTAAGCTTTAGTGTGTAGTGGCCTAGATTTAAAAGATCTTTTGAGGAAAGCCCGTTGTCCATGCTCCCTGGCAGTAGGTCATAAGAGAGGAAATTATTTTAAAGAGTCCATGTGGAATGTGGTCTTTTAATTACAGGCATCCTAGAGTGCTTCCTGACTCAATTCAGTTTGTGTCTTCTGTCATAACGAAGTCTTACGCTTCACTTCTCTTAGGTCTTTCAGAGATGAGCAGCATAATTTTGTTTAACGGGATATTCCACTGGGAAGTGTTTTTCCTGAGTATTTTATTTCTGATTGTAAGACAGAGTTTGGCTTAAGGTCAACAATGGTGACAGTTAAACCCTCCTGCATCCTACAAATGCTTATGCAATTAGTTTGGTTCAACAAAGCATTTAAGCAAGTAATTAAATGAACAAATATTACTGGGGTCTGATCCACTAACCTAATAGCCAAATGAATTTTCTCATTTCAGTGGCTTTTCATCAAGTATATTGGCTTCAACCAGATTGCTCCCATGCTTGAATATTTTGCAACACTGGGACTTGGGGTAACAGGGATAATTGTTTATCCTGAGTGAAGCCATTCTGCTATCACACTTCTGTCACTGACATTGCATCTTTTGATATTTCTTTTGATGCAGGGATGACATGCAGTTGAAGACACCTCACAGTAAAATAAATGGACAGCCAAAAGGAATATCCAGGTTGGGTTCAACATCAAGTTCCCAGGGGACGCCTGTCAGCCCTGCTAGACACTCAAACGTTAAGAAGGTGTCTGGAGTTGGTGGAACAACCTATGAAATTTCAGTGTAAAATAAAATTAATTAAAAATAAAGAGCCATCCACTCAGCCAGCCATGAAGCTAGGAGCACTGTGAAGACTCAAATAACAACAAAGAAGGAGCAGCAGCAGCCGGCCACTCTCCTTTTCTTGTTTTGGGTTTGTTCTGTTTTCATCTTTCTCTTTTGGCCAAAAACCAGCTGCAGCCTTACTCTTGAGGGAATAAAATTGTACAGTCCATCAGACTCTTCCTGAACCGACAGGCGGGAACTGGCTACGACCTAACACCACAACCACAGAGCAGATTTCTGTCATGCAAGAGAGCGCTAAAGCCATTGTGCGTGCGTTTGTCCGACAAACCTGTTGTGTACCAGTTGTGCTGTGAAAAAGTACGGTCAGTCCAGGATCATTCAGTTTTTGCCATGCCCCCTCTCAGTTCTTCTGGCAAGCGATGTGTCCGGCAGGAGTCAGGCCCAACTGCTGTTTTCTTACCGACATGGAAAGCAGGCTCCGTGTGCTGGGCAGTCTACGTGTGCGAGAACTGCTCTGTGTCCCCCAGGCGTTGCAGGTCGCGTTCCTCCTCCTGAGAAGGAGCAAGGCAAGGGCACTTGGGCCACGAACGCTGTGTCGTCTTTAAAAGCCTCCCTGCTCCCTCGTCCTGGATGGGAGCGGGAGAAAGGATAGCAACAGCTTTCCCCTGTCTGCCATTTGCCTCCCTGTGTGTGAAATTGTGTGTGTGTGTGCGCGCGCGTGTGTTAGTCTCTCATGGAAAAGGACCGCAACACCAGTAAGGATCTTCCACTCTGACCTCTTGCTCCCTCTGGTTTTTAAAGGCTTCTCTGACTCGAAAACAAAACCAAGCAGATAAAAAAGGAAATGTTTGGATGGGAACATATTTTAAACAGCTGTCAGCTGCTTTCCCTGCACCCTCCTTATTACCTGTTGGATTTAGGCAATAACATGGTTTACTGCCTTGCCCTGGTGCCATCTGTGTAATCCTGCAGCAAGGTTATCATAATCTGTTGAATTTACAGTGTGTGTAACTGAGCCAAGCGTACATCTAAAGGATATAAATTTTCTTTCAGCCTAATTACTAGCACATTCCCTCTGGTCTTCAATATTGTTAGACAAAGGATTTTCCATTTGGTTTTTTTTCCCCTGGGGAACAATTTTTTGAAAAAAAAAATCAATCAAATCTATTTAACATTCTGAGATTTCCTTTTCCTTTCTCCAGAAAACTACATTTACTTTGTTGGATTTAAAGACAGCTTTATTACAAAAACCAAGAAGGGGGTGCATTACTTTTGTCACAAATATGAGGACACTGGCAAAGCTAATTTTGGGACAAATGGAATTTTTTTGCCTTTTCTCCATTCCTTATCTCCTTTTCCTTCCCATTCAATTACCACCTCAGAAGTCAAAAGTACTGAGATCTGGACCAGTGCTACCTAGTCAGATCATGTGTGCAAATAAGAATATCCTGAGCGACTGTTGCCAAAGTCACTAAAAATGATTATTTATCACTGAGCCAGTCAGCATACGAAACCTCGACTTGCCACCTGGTTCTCCTGGTGAATAGTTTTGACTAGAGAGCTAAACTCATCATTTTTCAGGATATACGTTTCAAGGGGTTGAATCCTTTTCAGTCCTTGACTATAATGGAGAGCTCTCCAGATACTCGGTAGCAATTCAGAATGTGTTGATAACATCTTACTTGTTTTTATGTATGTTGAGATTAATTATTCCAGGAGGCAAATATTGACCTCAGTTTTGCCTGGTTAAAATTTATCTTTGGATTTGACAAATCTTGAAATCTGCTGCAATACATGCTTATTATGTCCCTTGTATATCACATCCTTTTTTGGAGAGGAAGGTTAAAGAGAACATAAGAAAGTTAAATCATCTCTCTGTGTAATGCTCTATGTTGCCTGAAGGGGGAAACCTGGAAAGCAGTGCAGCTGCAATAGGCTAAAGTTTTGAGAAAGTCAACTAGAAATGAGTGGGGTTTTTTATTGGCTTGATGATATTTTAAATGCCTACTGTAGGGCCATTGCAGAGCAGAGAAGCAATAGTCTTTCTATGCAGATTTGCTCACTGGCATGTAGAATATTGTCTTTAGTTGGAGGCACCATGGTACCAGAAAGATGCTGGCAAACTGGATCAGGTACAGATGGAGCAATATATATTAAAAGACTGGACAGGCTGGCTGATGAGAAGATTTAAAGGGCTAAAAACATGTCACTGGCTAAGCAATGAAGTGGAAATTGAGTATCATCATTTTACAAACACGTTAGTTATAAGATGTAAAACCAAAGGTAAATCAAAGAGCTGTGACTGGGAACCAATGGTCTACATTTAGAAGGGGGCAGAAAAGATGGAGGGAAAGGGGCAGTGGGATAGTCTTCCAAGGCAGAGTATTGGAGACTAACTATTTAGGACAGTCAAACTATATTTGGACAAGTCATTAAAAAAAATTCTGTAAAAGGTGAGCCTGCAGGGGCAAGGGGCTAGACCAGATGGCCTTATAGATTTCTTCCATCTTTAGCTGTTATCAATCTGCAACTCTACCCTGATGTTAACTCCTCAGGAAGATGCAGTATCTCCTCAAGGACTGGAATACACTCTGGTGCATAGAGTATCACAAGACTTACTTGTTTTTAAAGTATCATGTATGCCATATGTAAGCCCTGAAAACGAGGGGATATGTGACACACTGAATTTGGGCTAGGGAGCTAGACAAGGGCACATTTTATCATGTATATTTGAATATGTACATGAAATTCATGCAAGCAAGGCTGAAAATTTGCACCAATGTAGTATTTGAGATTTGCATCCCAGTGATGCTCCACTTTGATCGTTCTTTCTCCTGCATTTATAAACAAAAAAGCTACTGAGGAACTTGAAGGGCCAAAGAGCCTTTGAAGTTAACTACATTAGTTCATGAGAGAATTTCTCAGTAAGACTAAACACAGTATTGTGTGTATAAAGCACTAATATCCAGGGTTATTTTGACGTAGTTCACAAGGGGTAAGGGAGGAAAGAATGAATGCACTGTGTCGTTACAGGTTCAGATGTAAGGATTATATATTTTGTGAGTAGTTTTGCCCGCAGTTGAGAGACATTCGATTTGTTAATAGGTTTACAATGGTACCAAAATCTTTTTTTTTCCTTTTGAGGTTTGCATATAGTTCAGTGCACATAGCCTGGAGTAAATTATTCAAACCTTCTGAAAGAATAATCGAAGCAGAACTGTTAGCAGGGGATTGCATGCAGCAAATCCAGACTCATTTCCATCCAAGGCACTGAACCTGCAGCTATTTTCTCATAAATGTAAGTGTCTGCTTCCATAGCTCCTGTTGCGGGACTGGGGACCTATTTATTAAGTCTAATTTTGGAGCAAAATCCAGCCCATGTTAAAGTATAGTTCTTCAAGCAGCTTACAGATTAGCAGTAAGGTTCTTCTGCCCAGATAGTCTCAGTTTTCACAGACACTGCAGGCCAGATCTTCAGCTCCTGTAAATTGGTGTGGCTCCATCAAAGCTCATTTAAGTGATGCTAATTTACAGTAGGTGGGGATCGGCCATGAAAATCCAGCACAAGTTAACACATCTTGTAAAGTAGCTTCTTTATTTTTGTCATGTTTATTTCGTGTTTCAGAAGTCTTAAATCTTTTCAACATGTTTTTACTTTTAGCTGTGGATCGTAGTACTTATTTAAAAAACAGCAATAGTTTTTGTTTAGTTTATGCATCAGTTTTCATTGCATATTGCATTTTATTAGCCATTCGTTCCCTGTTCATACACTCCCATTTAGCCTCCAGGTTTTCATTGTAGTACAATCTGCCTTGAAAAGTTGGATCTCTGTATCTTTAATTGTATAATATATTGAGTATTATGAAATTAAATGTACCTTACTACATGGGTGGGAGAGAGAGGAAATATTTTTACTTGAAGCCTTAATATTTTCTTTTTTTTACTACTTTGTTTGTTGACCTCATAGGAAAGTCTGAATAGCAAAGACTTTGAAACTCTGGGCCAAATTCTGCACTGACACACAACCAGCATTTGGCCCCCTATGTCAAAACTGGATGCAGACATAACCTGAAGTGAACAAGGGAAAAAGCCTCAGGGTGGCATATTTTCCTGAAGATCATTAGTAGAGTCTCCAGATGTGTCTGTAAGCAAGTACATTAAAGAAGTCTTCAAGTCTCGGAATTTTTAAGAAAGGTGATAGCAGGAACTGCCCTAATATCTTACATTTGCATTTTCTTTTTAAATTAAACAAAACAAAACAAATGTAATTACTTAGTTTGGTTAAAGTCAGCTCAAAGGGTTGCACAGAGCTATGTGTTAGTAGCCATGTGCAGCAAATGAACTGTATTGTGTTGCTGTTCTAAATTGCTAACCAAGCATAATGTTATGTCAACTTGGCCTAAGATAATCACCTCATGGGCGTTTACAATGGATGTTCCTCAGATGATGCCTATTCTCCTATAAGCCTAATGTGGAAATTGCAATGTGGTTTTCTTTGGACTATATCTGTGGTCCAGACTAGAGATATAGATATAGATATATATATATTCAATATTTTTTTTGTGTGTGGGAAAGATGGGGTCAAGGTTGCTGTCTCTGACAGTCTGGAAAGTTAATGTCGAGCCGTTTTTATGGTCTGTATTTCACCTGTTCTGCCACCTTGAATTGTTGGAATGTATCCGTGCAGGCTTTGTGGAGCTCTGTCTGTAACCTTTTTTGTGGCTCTCGTAATACATATATATTTTTTAAACCTTTGAGTCACTTCAGTGTTTTAAAGTGTCTGGTTTTCCCCAATGAGTTACGCCTCAGATGCATTCATTTGCTGAGATGGTTCATGGTGTGCTGCCCTTTCTCACTTCCGCTTGTGCAAAACGGGAACTGAAACAGTAGAACTGGAAAGGCCAGTTCCAGTGCAAAATCTGCAGGTGACAAAATACTGAAAGAAGTGATTGCAGGCTAAGTAATTTTCAAGGTCCTTATGGTAGAGTAGAAAATGTGCTGAGTCTTTGAAAGAGTGTCTCCCAGTTGTGACCAATGGATCATGCTTGTGAGGCCACAGGAAGTGGTCTATGAAACAACATTAAAAGAAGTTTTCTGTAGTGTTTTTTATTAAAGTTGTGGGGTTAATAGGGATCCTGTGGTCAGCATGGTTGTGAATCATTGATACAGACTAGCTGTGGAAAAAATGTCATATTGGTATTTGTTGAAATATTCTGTCCAGGATATCTGGATTTATATATCCCAAAGATGTACAATTTTTAATCTATCTTCATCTATGTATCTGGGTTTAGTCTTTGAAAATATGTCTGTTTCATCTGTAAGGCTGACTTATAACACACACAGTTGCCAAGCCCTCCTAACAGCAGCTGCTGCAGGATTTCTGATGCCATAATTTGCATATATAGGCTAATTACATTAAACAAGGATCCATTCAAGCATGTTCATTATAAATGCCAGTCATATTTGTGTGCTGTCATGTCTTCACATGGCAGAGATTACCTTCTATATAAAATGGCCAAAAACATAATCTCCAGACTCCATTGATGTTGGCTATGTCAAACAGAATTATATAAGCTCATGATCTGTTTTAGTACATTTTATTTAAAGACATCTTGGCTTACAGTAGTGATCTTGGCTTCCCTCTCTCTAGCTAATAGATAAATTATCCAAGTTTGTATTCATTTTTCCGTTACTGTTATTTTTTATTCTGCAGGACAAGTTTCAGTTCACATTTTGGAATATAATAAGGAGAGACAAAGGAAACTATTTATACAGGTGAATATATCTTTTAAGAGAGGAGCAGTTATATAATAAATGGATTAGAATTACTGTCAAAATAGGTTTTGTTCATCTTGTCACAATAACTTGAATTTTAAAGTAAGGCTTATTTCACAGCTGATATCTCTGTAACCCTGAAACATTTTTAAAATGTCTTGGTTACACATTTCAAATTATATGGAGGAATATGATCTACTTTTACAGATTAAAAACAGTCCTAGAGAAGTGACGGTATATTTTACAGTGCCTTATATATATGTGTATATATATATGTATATATATAATGCCTATATGTATATAATGTGTACATAACTGTGTACATATATTCAAGTAAAACTAGTTACAGGTGTCCCTATCTGATGTATTTTAAATGGAACTGATCTGTGTTGACAGAAGAAAAAAATGGTTGTATCAGCAGCAAAATACAAAAGCAAAAATACTTACTAAAATGTAAGCAAATAAAATAGACTGGAAAAAGTGTTTCTGCCAGTGGTTGTGTTCCAGGCCATGGAAGACTGGTAGGTGGCCCCACCATTTTAAGGGATATTCAGAGAGAAGGAAAAGCAGTGATAGAAGCGGAGAAAGTGGAGAATATATAAGAGCATGAGGGATGCCTGAGAGCACCCCAGTGCTCAGACCTATAAAGGAGAGGTGCAGGAGGAGGGGACGGGCTGTCTTTCAGGGGAAGCAGAGAACTTAGACGGACCACCAGAAATCACCTCAAACAACTGGCCTTGAGAAAACTGGCTCTTGGCTGTGACAAGAATCCTCCAGCCCCACTGGCATTGATGGTATTTCACCAGTTCTTTCAAACGGGCAAACTGATTCCTTCTCCCAAAGTGCTGGGTTTTTCTGCCAACAGGGATGCCATAATCATGACTCTAGCTAGATATGGAACAGGAACTTTTGCAAAAGTTCAGACAGTGGATCTTAACCTAGAGAGTGAAAAGTGGCTTCTGTGGAAGAGACTCTCAGCTCATGACTGTAACAAAGATTATTTATGTTTCCTTTCCCTTACAAATTATTTCATGCTGTGTTGCCATCCTAGTCACCTTTTACACGTGCATCCCTTGTGTGGATTTTTCAGACAGTAATTTTGACATTTATTTGCAAGGAATATAAAGCACTAACATAGCCTGTCCGCATGGTGTTAGATCTAGAATGTGTCTGGCCTGAGATGAACAGCATATGAAGCTACGTGAGCACTGTGGGCAATTGGTGAGGTTTACCAATATTTCTAGACTATGTTAAGATACTCTGTCTATCCGGTCCTCATTAATCAAAGTAATTTCTGCATTCATGGGCATAGGCCGGTTTGATCAGATTGTATGGTAGAAGTGCACACCAAAACTTATGCAGCAGATTCTGCCAGTTCATGAGCTTTTCTAGGAGTCTAGTTGCATCTTAGAATGATAGCGGCACCACAGGTAAGTCTTGTATTTTAAAACATACCCTATTTGAAAAAATATCCCCTTTCTGAAATAAAACAATTTTACAAATATAAGTAATTAAAACCCCTTCCTTACAGTAGACTTTGTGAACTATCTGCCATGTAAAATCGATGAGGGTGATATACAACCTCCTAAAATTTATTTCACACCTTTAAACTCCTAGCTTCCATGTAGGGCTTGTACTACCCATCTGTTTCTTCAATATAGGGTAAGAACAGGATTTTCAAGGATGTATTTGAGTGTTGTCTGTGTGAAACCCTCCTACTGAACTCAGCGGTAACTGAACGAAATGATGTGGAGGATATGTCTTAATTAGCTGGAGAAAGGGCAATGCCTGGAACTCTTTAAGGGAAAAAGTAGCCTTCCATACAAATGAAGCACCATTGTTTAATTAGCATCATTATTTTGGAACCAATGCCCATGAGTTTGGGTTCAGTAAATCATGTCATTACACACAGTCAGCAATGGGGACTTAATGTAGGGCTTTCAACGCCAAATTCACAAGCCTTGAATACTGAAGATGGACACCTAAAATGAGAATTCCTGTTTTCAGAGTGGCACAATAGCACATTAAGCTCATGACTGCCATGCCTAGCTCACACTGAAATCTTAGCTCCCCTGGAACCAGGATTAGTTTTTCCTTTAAGATTAATGGAGCCTCATTATACTCAACATGCTACTAGGAGTGGCACCCGCAGGAATTAGCTCATTGCTATAGTGCATTGAGATCAGGACTTCTTCAAGCCTCTAACTTGGAGCAAATCAAATACTTGACATCTTTTTTTCCCACAATGGGACAAAGGGGAAAGTGGAATTTCATAAGCGCATCCCATTTTTGGGCCAACTCGATTTTTAATGGAGCTTCTGTCCCTACTACAGAAAATTTAGATAAATAGCCTTCACATAGGCATTTCTGAGTGGCAGGCAGCAAGGGGGAATTTGGGTTTACTAGTGAAGCAGCAATGTGGTGCTCTTCTGCCTTCTGGCTTGTCCTTTCATGCAATGTGCAGGTAAGTGGCTCCTGGGCAGTTGTTTCTTCCTGCATTCACTGCTTCCTCTGTGTGCCAGCTGCAAAGCGCACCTCCCTGCCATGGAGCGTACATGTTGAAAGCCTCTTTCAGTTATGTGGGTGCAGAGCACATGGGGATCTTTGGATCAGAGATGACTGTGGAAGCTCATAAAATGAGTTCTAGTCCTGGACACAGGTGGTTTAGCAGAATACAGCTTCACTGTCAGCTTTTTTTCTTGTACAGTCATTTGAACAGATGGTGAAAGGGGTTTTGTTGGGTTTTGGTGTTTGTTTTTTTTTTTTTTTTATACATACAAACCAATGCTACTTTTTCTTAGGAAAAACTCACTTTGTAGAAACTGCAGTGTCTAAGTAAATTCCGTGAGTAACAGCATGATCCTATTTTTGCAGCCTGAGTATTATGAATCCATCTGGCCTTGGGATCAGCCCTTACTGTCGCATTGAAAGATATCTAAAATAACAGACTTAAAAACAGACAAGTAAGTAGTTATAAATAGGTGGTACTTGGCTATGACTAATTTTCCAGACACACTATGAAATAATGCATACAAACTGCTCTGTTGTTGCCCACAATCTTCTATATCAAAATGCACATGCTTTGCACTATCTTGCTGGCAGTTTCCCAGTGTTAAGCTCTGATTCGCAGTAAGAGACGTACCAGTTAGATGTTCAGCTGGAGACATGGTCTGCACTTAAGGCACTGGAATGGGCTTCAGGCATTCTGGCACCGGTTCCTGGCTCCACTACAAATTACTGCTGACTCGTACGTCTTTCCATGCCTCCTCGCTCCATGTCAGATGGGGATGTGACTTCCTGACCTCACAAATGTGTTGTGTTTGTGAGAGGCTCAAACCCTATCATTTTGCAGTCAGCTGTGTAGCTGGAGCCAAGCAGATGCATCCCGTAGGTATCCAGGAGCAATAGGGCAGATTTGGGGCATATTTAACCTCAAATGAAAGCATCATTTCAGGTCATGTTCTTGGGAAGGAAGGTTTTGTGTTTGTGTGATGGGTGTTGCTGACAATAGTCTTGGTCTTTCGCACTGACTTTGGAAAGTTGTTTTAGTAAATACACGAAAGACATTTCTGCCTTGGTCTTTCCCCTGACCTCCTGCATATTTCCTTATAATCTGAACCCTCTGCATAATACACACGCAGCGCTATCCTCATTCCAAGAGACCATATGCTTCATTGCCTTAAGCAATTCTGCTCTTCCCTGCCTGCTTATTGGAATAGTTGCGTGTATATATATATAAAACAATAACTGAAATTACTGAGCAGAAATACAGTAAAAGAAATAGCTGTAGGTTAGGAGTGACCTCAAAAAGGGGGGACGCTGCAATGTGCTCTTTTGGCACAGATGACAGTAAGAGCCGAGTTTCGCAGCCATTGATGTGTTGTGGGCTGCTGAGGAAATGCAGCCTTTTACATTCTTCCTTGAGAGCAAGGACTAAGCTGCTATGTTGCAATGAGAAAAATGTTAATTCCTGCTGTCTTCTATGTGTCTGTTTTAATGTTGTACAGAAATATATATCTATTTATCTACAACACTGTATTCATAGCACATGAAGATTATCAGAGAAGGAATAACATTGTCTGTTGGTGCACAAAATAATTCCTTTGCTATTATGGTCTTTTATTCAATATTCCCTTTCTAATAAAGGGGCAGGAAAAGAGTTAAAAATTATTAATCATTGGGATTTTTAACACAGGAAAGGACATCCTGCTTTAAGGGATAGGAAGATTAGGTGTGTGCATGTGTAAACAGAAGTTGCATGGGTTTATTTAACTATAAACATGAAATAAATATATTTATTTCCACTTATATTAAAGCACAGAATAGCTATATTTTTCAAAAGCTGTAAAACCTTCATAAGAAAATACACCATTGTAATTTACTGTATTTATCCCTCATTTTTTACAGAATTTATAATATCATTCATTATGAGTATTTTGGTTTATTTTTGAAAATATTTTTTTTCTTGCATTATATCTACACAAATTCTAGAGATACCTATACAGACTCTTTTCATGTATATCTAAAGCCCTGGATGCTGCAGAAATGCATTTCAGCACTGTGTCCAAAATGATGGAGAGAGTCTTCTTTGGGTACAAGAGACTTGGTGTGTGCTATCCTTGGTTTTGGTTTATTTATTATATATACCCCCAGAGACTGATCACCAGAAGGAACCTGAGCATCGTGCTGTTGGATGGAGTCATTACACAACCCATGCACCCAGAAATGCTTTGCCAACCTGAAGCAGAGGCCTGTGAAGTGTCTTTCTAGGTACGGTGTGTCTGTGCTCCCTCCTAGCTCAATCACTGGGCAGATTTAAGCAGTGAGCTCTTCTGTGGTCTTTCTTTTTGGTGATCAGGATGTGTTACCTGCCACCCAGTAGGGGTGAGGCACAGACCTGGGCAACGGTGGCACAGTTTGTGTTTGCAGCTGTGTCCCTGACTTACTCTGTGAGCTTGGGAAATTCATGTCGCACTTGGCAGCTGTTACTCCAGCGTGGCACAGAAGTTGAGATCCTCTGGATTTAACTTGCTAAGTGACTTGCAGCGTTGAGTCCTGTGGCCATTCCTTGGTGCCAGATCTGAAATGGCAATATGGCAGATCTGTTGGCAATAGGGCATTTGTTGGTAGAGGCTATGTGATGACTATATGGATACTATGCCTTGTGGCAGAGGTGTGGGACTTCAGAGGGCATTCTTACTGTCCCTAGCTCAGGTCAAAGAGAAAACAGGTAATGAAAATGGGGAAAGAAATATCTTTGGCTGACATGAAAGGGAATAGACAGTGTCAAAAGAGAGCAAAGGGCGGTTGCATTTATTGCTGGCAAGAAAAATTTTCTCCGGTTTCTATGAGTGTGAAGGATTGATTGGCTGGGTCGGGCAGCACACTGTTAAGTACATAGAAGATCGCTTTTTCCTGCTCCAGATGGATTCCCATCATTATTTTGCAGAAAGACAGAAGGTTATAATGTAGGCAGGGCCTTGACGAGGACAGGGATATAAGGCAGAGTAATAACATAAATCTTCAGAGCTCTATTACAGATTTGGCTGGGGACTGAAAGCAGGCTAGCAGGGAAAAGTTCAAATGGAGCTCTGTCCTCACAGGATAGCCTTTAGTTTTTGGCAATTCCACGTTCCTCTGCACTTATCTTGGAGGGACACTTTTAGTATAAAACGTATTTTTTAATTTTAAGCAGCAACCAGTCTTTCAATGCAGTGTATCTGTCAAATGCACTGTAAAAAAGCCAGAGTGAAGCATTGTAAAAGTAATTCCTCTCCCCAAATTGTTGAAGTTGGCAAGAAGAAAACATTTGTAATTTTTTTTCCAGACCAGTTTACAGCTCAAAGTTATGTTTTGTATGACATATTAAATTCATTACGAAATGTAAATTCAATCTGGAGCAATAGTAAATTGCTTATTAGTCTTCATTTTGCAGATATAAAATGTTATAGAAGATCTGAAACAGGTTCAAATAACTTGCATAAAATGCATACTGTATATTTCACCTATTGCTACAGCAATAGCTGCTGAATGTGGATTTCGCTAATATTTTTTAAAGAATTCTGCATAAATTCCTACTAATAGCAACAATTATTTTAGCTAATGAACCTGTAGTTCATTTTAGCTAAGTAGTTTTTATACATTCCTTCTTTTTGAGGCCCAGTCACTGGTAAATCACACCAGCTTATAACAATAAAGTGCTAGTGGCAAATCAGTTAGGATAGAAAAACTATTCTCTTAAAAGAGTTTCTCTCGAGAGCATCTCCCATCAAGAACTCTCTCTTGAACCCAGTTGGTTTAAAGCTTATAAATGACATAATTAATGCCATGGAAGAAGCAAACAAGGAATGAGTATTTCTGTTTCCCACAGTACAGAAAACAGTGAGCACTAAATGAAATTACCAAAAAGCAGAATGAAAACACAAGGCAGAACTTTTTCAAGAAAGCAGGTTAAAATGGCACAGGATGTTGTGAAAAACATATCACTAAAGGAGGAGAAGAGCATCAAAGGTCTCCTTTAGCACAGCATTAACTCTGCTACTGTTATTAGCAATCCCCTGCACGGGGAAGTGAAAACAATGCTCTCCTTAGTCCGGGTTGACATCAGTTGATTTTTGAAGCCTAGTTCCTTGGATGCTCCATGACTGCCCAATTCTATGCTCAAGAATTAATTCATCACTTGAGTCCTACATCTGGCGACTTTTATAACTTAAACTAGTGCGGTGGTCAGACTAGCTCAACGCAGAGGGCTGATCCGCACATGAGGGTTCTTAAAATTTCCCTAGGAAATGCATGGATACATTAGCAGAAATTTGATTAAATGAGCTCAGTAACATCATTTGTAAGAGAGAAAAAGCCACTGTGCCATTTTGCCTGATCTGTATGTACAGCAATTTCCAAGTTGCTATACACACACACACACACACACACACATTTACATATGTGTGTATGTGTTGCAGATATTTATAAAAGCAACCACAGCCTTTCAATTGTGTGTGCTGTGATTCATCAGCAGCAATAATTTTTGGCAGGGACATAATTTCAAATCTTCAGCTGAGGATGCCTGCCAAAACGTTGTTGGACAGAGATAGGATGAAGAAAGTTATTTATAAATGGGGATAATTAGGTCCTGTGCCTATTAGTGTTGGGAATGAGACAGAAAGACGATGTGTAGTAATGAGTATTGTAATATGAGAAGATGCTCTCCATGATTTTCTACTTGTTGATCAAAAAATAAAATACATTCTCAGGTGCAATAACACCATGACGTGCTGCTCCCAGCTAGGAGATTCAGATTGTGGGAGTGTGTTTGTTATGCTGTAGGACGGGTCTCAGTTACACTAACGCAAGTTCGGAATACTTCCACAGGATCCAGGTGCTGATTGTTGTAACTGAGTTTAGACTCTGTTTCCTCAGTCCTGAACTTTGCATTTTGTGTTCAGGCAAAAATACACCCTGAACAGACAGAGGAACTGTACTAACTCCTCTTATTTGGAAGCAATGGCTCTCGACCATGCTGTCAGGAGCCAGCACTGCTCACCCTGATGCTGTGCTCATCATCTCTGTCAGCAGAGGGAGGGCTCTTTCTATGTCTCATCAGGCATGTAGATGTACCTTACATCCCTTTTTTCTTGAGAAATACTGTCAATGGCACAAATTCATCTTTCCACTGCTATTCTCCCTAGAGGTATAAACCCAGCGAACACAGCGTGAAATTCATCCACACAGGGTCTGAAAGGAGCCTATGCTCAGACGATCTCTGCAGAGCAGCCAGGACAATGCTCTCAGGCCATTTCTTGCTGAAGTGTTTGTCACACAGTAATTCAAGAGAATAGCAATTAATATTCAAGAATTCTTAATTCCTGGCTTTATACCAAGCTTACGAGATAGTGTGACTAATGTGTAATAAGACACATAAGCACACATCTGTGTTTAAACAGTTGAATATCCCATTAACTTTTCTTACTTCTTAAGCTATTTGGACTGATCTCACAATGCTTGGGATTTTTAAGGCCCCAAGCTCCTGAAGTCTCAAGTAAACACTTGCTTATGGGGGTTTCTGAGTTTTTAACTACAGGTGGGGGAAAAAAAACGCCTTCAGCATTGCAGAGAAAAGCTTGAAATACAAAAACGCTACCTCTCCAAAACCTCCCAAACCTGCAAATAGTGTCAAGCTCGTTATTTCTCCTGAAAAGTGTGGGCTTTTTAAACACTGGCAGAATACCGGCAAGGTCCACCGACGTCAGAAAGATTGTTCATGTATTTAAAGGTAGGTGCGGTCTGAGCAAGTGCTTTGCTCCGTCTGGGCCTTAGTCTCTCTGAAATGGGGGTGGTGTTCGGAAAGCTCGTCCAGCTAAATCTGAGCTGCAGCTGCTATTTCTGCTGTGTCGCCAGCAGAGAATGTCACGTATGTGGCTGACTATCTTGCAGGTTCTCCAGACCCGTAGTGAGTGACACTTCCCCAAAAAATTATTTCATCTCGGGGTTTTGCCTGCACAGCCTCAATGCAGCTTCTGTGTGAAAACACTGCATTTAAATGCTTGTTTCCAAAAAAAAGGAATGGCAGGGTTTACAAAGCCTGCGCCGAGCTCATCCCTAGGGTGATTTTTCTGAAGTAAAGCAGGGAACATCTGAAACAGCTCCCGACAGAGAATCAGGAAAGGATATCCATTTGGGGCGAGCTAGAATTTTGCCTTTGTATTTCTTGTAAAGCATTAAATGGATCATTAAAACTAGAAATCTCCTAAGTTGTGTAATTATGTATGTCACAGTACCTCAAATGATTTTGCAAGAAGAGTGCTCTCTTTCCTGCTCAGTGAATTTTGCAGATCGGGTCTTTTAATAGTTTGCCAGTGCACCTAAAAGCAGAGGTGCGTTTACGGCATAGACTGCAGTGCCAAAGTATTAAACGCTTAGTAGTGACTGTTACTATCAAACGCAAGAGAAGCCCACACTGTGAACTCTGTAACAACTACAAATTTATTGTATTTTCTAAAACAGAAAAAAAAAATAAGAAAATGGTGTAAAGAGAGATCATTGAACTTTGCAAAAGCAGCAAAAACTGTTGCTAAAGCAAATGCTCAGTTGCTAATCAGGATTAGGAAAAACGCCTGAGTTCTGTTTCATTGTTGTGAGCTATCAGCAGCACCTGTGCTTCGTTAGCAAAATACAAGTTTACTGTTATCTAAGACAAAAGCATTAAGGGGGGAAGGCAGTCCTTGAGGCAATAATATCAAATCCCCTTTTGTTTCCTGGATAGTGATTACAGTAAAATACTTTGCTTATGTTTCCATTCCTTAGACCATCTGTTTCAAATTAAACCCTTCTGGCGTGATACATCATTATTTATTAGAGCGTTACATTAGATAATGTAGTGTTAGTATTGCTGTTATAAACCCTTAGTTTCATGAGTATGACTTTAGCGGCAGAACTGGATGTGTTTACTTAATGAAAGGGCTAGAGACTGTGTTAATAAAACTAGTTTGCCAGTTCAGAAATTACTTTTTTTTTTTTTTTTGTCTTTCCTTTCACAAACGTGTTTTTGGCATGTCTTTTGATTTGTAACTCCGAGTGTTTGTGTTTGGTAGAGTGAAATCTTCTGGTTTTAAATAACAAAAAGCTAAGGTACTGAGAAGGACTTGTTGATAATAAACTGTTAGACACCTAAAGCTGGAAGCACAATACCCTTAAATGGTGGGCTGACATCCATTGCCATAAATCTGCAATGCCCAGTATCATTCAAGGCACGCACCCATGTGATTCTGGAGCAACTGCAGATCTGGCAGGTAACACCCCCACCCCTGAAGGAGTTTTCTAAAAGTTTTTGTTCTTGCCCTCTGTAGCAACTCTTTTCTCGTGCTTTCCGTCAGAGGCAAGGCTCTGTAACACCAATATGCAGAAGACGGGCTTTTATCCTAGAGCTATCCTGTCACTGCAGTCTCAACCATTTTCAGACAATTTAAGAAGTGCAAGGAGATTATTTTTAAAAAAAAAATTTCTCAGTGTTAATGAGACTTTAGTCACAGCGCACTGAAGAGGCTTACTCCTTACTAAAGGAGCAAGGAAAGAGATTCAGTCCCAGGAAAGAAGAGCAGTTCCTTACAGCTGAATTTGAGATACTTCAGTTTACCAGTGATACCCAGTGTAAAGACATTTTCTTCAATCTTTCAGTTAGAAAAATGGTGACTGCGAGTGTAAAATTAAGAAATGGATTACTCTCTTGTGATGTAAAGACTTTCTGTGCTCTAGATATGGTGAAGCCTACTTTTAAATATGCTTAAAGCGAGTGTGTCTGGGGAAGAGACAAGTCTTTCATCCTAAATGAGCTTCTCTGATTTTTTTTCTGGCCAAAAGAGATCTGAAGGATCCTCTAGTGAGTGATTCACAACACCTAGATTAAATTCAAGATCTGACTCACTGCTAACATATATGTATGTAGACTTTCCTTCATGCCAAAACCTCCCTAAATTTTGTGCTGTATTTAACCAACACAGGACTTGTGTGGTTGTGCTTACTTTTCAGTGATGTGGTCAGATATGGTCAGAAAGCCAGTATCTGCTTCAAAATCTTTTATTTTTTTAACTGGTCAAGTTACACAAACCAAAGTTGCTTAAAAGCAATAGTCTCTCTTGCTCTATAAAAAAAATGTATTAAGTGAGTTTACGTAGCATCATTTTATAACCCAAAAGCTTAAACTAGTGTATCATTTAAATTTTGCCGGGTCTGAAGCGGGCCAGGATGACATCAATATTTCCTTTAAGAAGGCCACAGTATATGTCTGAATACTTTCTCTCTTTTTGAGAATAAATTTGCAGGTGTTTTTATTTTCTTTTTACATGATACACGTAAGGTGATACATGGTGAGTAAATGTGCTTGGGGTCAATGGAAAAGACTTTTCAAAACCACATTTTCCTCGTTTCAAATGTCCTTTCATTACTTTAGTTGTTTTGTTTTAAAAAAATGCCAGAAAGTTCATAAATTTAGCTTGCCAACTGTAGGCTAGAGACCTGCCTTTGCTCTCCCTGTAGCTAATGGCAAAACATCCAAACACTGACTCATCCCTCTAGTGATCCAGGTCCTATACAGAAAACAGAAGTTCTTGGTATTCCTCGCTGTTGCCATAAGGTGTTTCTGCCCACCGGGGGAAAGCAACTCCGTTTGTCAGGCCACATCTCTACTGACTTTTTTGCTGACCCTACTGGCTTTCTAATTTCTGTTTTGCTTTGTTCTGGTCACAACACAGTTAAGACGCCAGCCAACCTTGGGCACCTTGCTTTGAGGGTATCTCCACCTAGCCACTGAAATGGGATAAACCGCTGGGAATCATCCCCGAGTATTGCTCCTGTGGCATCAGTAGCACAAGCATTTACTGGTTTGGTTAACAGAATAATTCCATTAGTGGGTACCATCAGTAGGTTGTTATCCTCTTAGATGGATTTTCTGCTCAGAGATGAAATACAACACAATAAAATTGGATTAGAATAGTAGCAATATGAATATATATTTAAAAAAAATAAAGAGCAAGAAGTTAAGTAGTCGTTAATGTAATGCAGGACTGTGTATTCAAGCTAGTGGTAACTTTCAACATATTATTTTCAGAGATTTTTTTAACCTAATTGAATTGAAAGTTTTACAAAACGGTTAACAATCTAATTAAAAATAACATTTTTTGATTTACTGAGTAAAATCTAAGATAATCTCAAAAGACTTTTGCACGTAAATTTTAGAAGTGCGTTAGTACCCAAACCAAGCAAAACTAAACTGCAGAATGTGAGCGTACGCACATAAGCTTTCTGATGGTGAAGTGTTATTGCAGAATGACATCCAAAATGCAGCACTCGGGGAAAAAAATCAGTATCATCTATGTTCATTTTCTAGCACAATGAGATTGCCCAGATGTACAGCAATACATTTTTGCTGAGGAAATAATTTTTATTATTGCTTAACAACAGCCTCAAACTTTTTTCTGGTGGTGAGCTGAGTTCAGCCCCGGTGTAAGTCGGTGCCACTGCCGTGCACTCGGCAAACTTGCCTGTGTCTATACTGGGATTTTAACCTCAAGTGTCGGGTGTTTGTGCAGTCAATGCATCTTTAATAGCACTGAAGTTTCAAACTGAACCATACGATTTTAGAATTCTGTTCAAGCAATTGAGAGATTTACCAGGAATTGCACTATTTGTCCCATCTAGCTTCAGCCTGTCCCTGTCCCCAGCTGGACATGGCATCTGGTGCAGTTTTTTTCCTTCTTTTGTGAATTGTTGGAGGTCAAATATAGCAACTGGGACTTGGGTTAGAGGGCAGGCTGCAGGGGAAGGGGAAGGATACCAATGGGACAGTTAATGGACAATGGGTGTTAGTTATGAGGGATAAAAGAGAAAAGGCATTATGAGGGGGAAAAGATTTAGAACTCATTTGCAGGAAGGTAAAAGATTGGAGACGAAGAACTGGGCTATTTACGAGGAACTGCATGTGAAGTTTTGAAAAGAAACTTTTTCCTTCTGGGCTCTTGATAAGAAGGAACATACGCAGTATAAATACACAAACCTGCCTCTATGATAAGGGCTAATCCTTCCAAGATAAACTAAAGAAAAAGAATCAGATTAAAATTTTGAAGCTCTGAGAAGAAACAGAAAGCTGAGTACCTTCATACAGAGAATGAGGCAGGCAAGAAGGATAAAGAAAGGGAAAAAAAACATCTAGTCTGCAGCAAATTTTCATCAGGGTCTCTGATTCAGTCGTCTGGCCCCCTGGGGCCACTGTTGGTCTGTAAAATGTCCGAGACCCAAAGGACCTGTACTCGAGTCAGCTCGATTTCTCCATCTGCACCATGCGTGCATGAGACAGAGACACAAAGTGGTGGACAGGGGAAAGACACTCAGCTGGGAGACCTGGAGAGTGCTTTGACTTCTTCTGCACAAGGACCATTTTCTTTGGGGCAGGCGCAGCGTCCTTGTGGTTCTGCTGTGAGTCCCACTGACCCAAGGGGCCCGGTGGCCCAGTGGCCGGGCAGGGCAGGCGCTGGGCACAGTCCTCCTGCAGGCACTGGTGCTGGTTGGAGTCCGGCTGCTGGAGACCTTCCACCCAGCTGGCACGTGAGTGGGACAACACGGAGAGTGCCATTTGCAGTGTGGGGAATGCGGGTATGGAGGCAAAGCTTGAACAGGTGGACGGGGATGATAAGAATGCGTAATTAAATATGCAATAGCTGGACAATGGAATCTGTAAAATCTGCCGGCATCCTGAGATCCATGTTCGGTAGCATTTCTGTGACCATCTGCAAACTGCTGAATTTAACAGGTAGCAATCAGTGCTGAATTTTGGATGTCAGCTCAGAAAAAGGGGGCTCTGTTCTGCTTCTCTTTCTCCAGGGCTGCCATCCTGAGGTTATTAAGACAGCACCATTGCTGATCTACAGGTAATTAACGTTCCAGTTTGACCACATCGTTTCTTCTGCATAACGCAATGCTGGTGAAGCTCAACTGAGATGAAAGAAGCCTCCTCGTCGATTACCGAACAGGACATACCAGGTTGGAAGGGACCTCAAGGCTCACCTGGTCCAACCTCTCTTGCTCAAGATGACCCGAATCGGGGCAGGGAGGAGCCACGTCCGGGCGGGCGAGGGCACAGCGCTGCGAGAGGGGAGGGGACCGCCCGGCGCTGCCGTACGCCAGCCCGGCGCCGCTGCGGGCAGCTGCCTTCCCCAAACCCCGCGTTCCCGGTTCCCGACGCCACTGACCGGCAGCGCCGGCGGCCCCGTCCCGTCCCGTCCCGTCCCGCCTCACGCCGGCGCCTTCGCGGAGGAATCTTGCCCCACTGCGCGCTCCGTCCGCGGGGCGGGGCGGAGCGGAGCGGGGCGCGAGGCGGGCGGCGCCGGGGCTGAGGGGGCACGCGGCCCGCCGCTGGCGCCATGTCGTTCCGCCGCGCCTTGGCGCTGGCCGCCTGCGGGCTGGCCGGCGGCTCCGTCCTCTTCTCCGCCGTTGCTGTGGGCAAACAGCCGGCCCGCGGCGGCGACGCCGAGCCGCGGACGGGGGGTTCCGCCGCCGGCGCCGTTCCCCCCGCTTCCGCCGCGCCGCCGGGTTTGCTGCTGCTGCCGCCCGCCGCCGCCACCGCCTCCTGCCCGCCGGCTCCCGGCTGGATCGAGAGACCCGCCGGTACCGGCGGCTACTGGGACAGCAACTGGGACAGGTAGGGGGGGCGCGGTGCCCGGGGGGCGGAGGGGCCGGGCGGTCTGCCCGGGGCAGAGCTGAGATTCTTGCAGGTGCGGGCCGTTCCGGGGCGCCTCTGGAGGGACGGCCTCCCTCGGCCCGCCGTGTGTCCGCCGTCCCGCTGGGGAGACGGACGGAGCCCCTGAGCCCACCGCCCCCGGCGGCGGCGACGGCGACCCTGAGCGGAGGCCGGGCTCCGCTTCTCGGGGCGGCGGTGGCGGTCGCCGGGCCGGCGTGTGCCCGCTCCGGCGGGTTTCGGGTTCGTAACGGCGCCCTCGTGGGTGAGGAGCGCTCTGAGGTGCTGGGCGTGCGTTAGGCCCTGCTGCTTCTGTGGGCCGTGAAACGGCGAGTTGGTGTTCTTCAATCCCCTTGCCCGGAACCTGACTCAGTTCTGTGCCTCGTCCCGGTGAAATACGTTCACCCGAGGGTTAACCACGTTTTTTTCTAATTCTTTAATTAGAATGTGCAAATATCTGTGTTGAGCTTTGGCTCATTTAGCTTCTGTCTGGTAGAATTATCTCTCCAGGGAGGCTTAGGTCAGGCTCCAGTTTAATCGTAGTAAATCCAAACTTAAGCACTGACAGATTTTTATTGTATAATACATCCTGGTTTGATTTTTGCGATGCTACAGAATCAAATGCTCATATAGATAGGGCTATGTACACCCTAACTATAAAAATAAAACCTTGATTAAGTAAGGTTATGCCTGGTTGCACAGTTCCACTGAGGGAGGTCCTAAAGCTACTTGTTTAACTGCAGATCCACGCCTTTCTGGTGCTGCTAAATGGTTGATTTTCTTCAGGGATTCTAAAGTACTTTCAGACCCATGTAACTTTTCTTCTTTTTTTTTTTTTTTAACCTATTCAGGAAGTAGAGATTGTGCTGATGTAGCTGTCACAATTGCCTGAGCAAATACAGCTAGATAACAGCTAATAGCAGTTAAGGATAGTGTACTGTATCACCATTCATCATAGTGTGCAAACAGTGGAAGTGTATTATGTAAATATGTTATCACAGATCAGTTTTAGCTTTCTGCTGCTTGGTATCTACCAGTTGGTAGGGTATGGCTCTGGCTATACCTGGTTGCAGTCTTAATTTTTATTTTCGGATGACATTGGTAGAAAAGCTGAACATATAAAGTTAATACACAAATGTGTGTAACGTTGATAAATGTGTATAAATGCATATAAACGTGCTTGAATTTTTCCTAATGTATCTTTCTAGCAACATAGTTTCTACTGAATCAAAAGAAGTATCCTATGAAATAACAATGGAACTTCTTGTTATTGGACTATTGTTTCATTTTTAATGCCGTGCCGAACTTTGCTAACAGCTTAGGGAATGCATTGTGCCTCATTGTGTAATAGAAATCATGTCTTTACTAAAGCAAAATGGATGCAGGGCTTTTTAAAGCAAATCTTGCTGTGGACTGTGGAAATAGATATGTGAAGCAGCAATCTTCTATGACCAAATTACTTTGTCTCGAATTGAATAAAAATTATATTCTTGATTAAAAAATCTGTAAAGAAATAAAGAAACAAGTTTAATTACAATAATGGAAGAAGTGAGGTCTGGTATGAATTAAATAAATTAACTGTTCTTTAGGTATGAGATGAAAGGATTGGTTTTACGCTCCGAGGTGGAGAGACATAGCAAAAGGATTTGTATTAGTGGGGTAGAGCATCAGTGCGGAGAGGGGACCAGAAGACTAATCTGCAGGAGATTTGGCCAGGGTTGATGATGATAGCGCAGCATTGGTGTTGGCAGCGGGAAGTCTCTGGCACTGATCTGTAGTACTGGGGGAGGGAGGGGAAGAGCCTCTGTGCCTGGTGTACTCTTGAGGAACCGGATCAACTGTCTGGGTGAGGTGCAGGAGGGAAGGTTATGGTGTGCACAGAGGCAGACTAGTCTGCAGTGTGACAAAATGGAAGAAAGGTTAAAGTGGCACGAGGGAAGAGAGTTGATTAAAAAGATGAAAGGATGAATGAACGCTCTAGGCTGAACAACAGAACAGTGTTACTGGAGAGATCTGATGTGACCTGGTTTAACGTACAAAATAATGCTCAATGTGCACTGCAGAAACAGAACAATATTCCTTCTAGGGTATTGTTGGGAGGACATTTGGTCATTTGACATAAACATGATTGATAAAGTACAAATTTTGTAGGTGTTAGCACAGGGCCTTTTACTTATGGAACATTTTCTTTCCTTTATGTTCAGTCAACACCTCTTCCTCTTTTCCTGGGTATCGTTCATGGTTAGTTTTTCTTGTCAAAAACCCTACCGTTATACCTGTGACTGAAAATCAGTGAAAATCCCAGGAACGACTGTTGAATCAACAGGAATTAAAATATAAAGTCTCTGCTAGTGTTTATAATCTACTTGTCCAGGCAGACTGTAGCTTTCATATGTTTTAGTGTACACCATCTGTTTGCATTAGGATTTAACTTTTTCCGTTGCATTTGTTGCCTTTTTTCCCCAAGAATTAACTGAAGGGTGGCTGTTGCTAAACAGCAAATGTATCTCTGTCCGTTACACCTTTTAACTTACGTCATTAACTTTTGAGTTTTTATTGCAGACTTTTATTATTTATCTCGCACAATGGTTTGAATCAGTTTTGCGATATAAATGGCTAACTGGCCAAGTTTAGTACTTCAACTGTACCTAGAACTAAGGCAAGACTGTAAAATTCCTGTTAAAAAAATAAGATCTGTAAAATTCCTCTGCTTTTTAATCTCCTCTGTCTAAAAATGATGTTTTAAATGTGTTTGTTTAGACGTGAACCACTGGCTCTTATCAACATCAAAAAGAAAAATGAAGAAACTGGGGAAGAAGAACTTGCCTCACGCTTAGATCACTGCAAAGCAAAAGCCACCAGGCACATATTCCTTATCCGTCATTCTCAATATAATTTGGATGGCCGGGCTGATAAAGACAGAACTCTGACCCCACTTGGTATGTATTACTAGAAGCATCAGACTTTGCGTTTTGAGGAAATAATTTTTCACGTGCTGCTGTCCTGATGAGTACAGGGCAGTAACTCAGCTCTGTTCTGGGTCTCACCGCAAAACCTTAATGCACTTTTTGGATCCTTTGTGGCAGAAAGATGTCATGAATAAGTTTATTTTTTCTATTTTTGATCCTCTAAATCCAAACATTAAAATGTGCTTTACACAGTTCTAAACACACCCAGTTGTAAAGAAACTTCATAAAAGAAATTTCCAATTATTTTAAGGTTGCTTGAGCAAATTTTCATGCTAGGTGACGTAATTCCCGAAGGTTAAGCTTTTAAACTTAGCTTCATGACTAACTTTAGGATAGATTTCTGTTAAAAGGTGGCTTGTGTTTCTGTTAGTTTACTGGCTGATTTATGAAAAAATAAAGTTGCCCCTGACTTTCCTTTCAGTTGGAGTGTTTATAATTAAATACATTTCACTTTTGCTACTGAGCACTGATTATGGGAATACTGCTAAGCAGTTGCATGAAATGAGGATAACCTCTGTGTGTTAATCTTAATTCATTGATCCTGTGACTAGGTCTCAAATGCTAATTAGTATTATTTTAATATTTTAATAGCAGTGAGTGTTTTTTTGATTATATGTATGCCAACACTGTTTTGAGGGGGGAGGAATTATTGTTGTGCAGCGCTGCTTGAGGTTTTAGAAGTCTGGTACCAAATGTTTAGTATAAGGACACCTTTTTCTTCCCCCCGAGTCTTAATCACCAGTGTGCAAACAGGAGTGAAATGCTGATTTCAGGACTAAGTTGCTATTTTAAAGTGGTAACAAATTATAATCTTAATCCTGTCTCATGCTGTGCCTTGAGTAAATTACTTAAACTGTCTGCTGGCTTTTTACCTACCTATGTGAAAGATGGAATAGAGCCTTCCCTAGATGTCCAAGTGCTGCAGCTCTTAACTGTTCCAAGCTGATGTCGCCTTTATGAAAAATGCACTGTCAGGTCTGAGTGGATCTGAGTGACACAGTCTTCTCTTCTGTGCTCCCTGAATACAGAGATGGCAGATGGCTTGGGTCAGCACTGTCTTTTATTGGAAGTGGCTCCCTTGGGACGGGGCTAGCGGGGATGTCAAATACTTTAGTGAAAGTCTCTGAGTAAGTTTTGATAAATTTTTTTTAATTAAAAAAAAAAAAAAAAAGAACTAGCTATTTTTTCCTGCTGATGGAAATACAACTTGAAGTTGTCCAGCCAATAAGCTTGATCTGAAGAAGTAGTGACTCTGGTAAAAATAATTTCCAACTACTTTTTGAAAGGAAAAAACCTGACACCGATGCAGACCTTTTATGTCTACTGGACAATCTTTTTGGTAGTTTGTGTGAGGTGCTTACATGAGTGTCACCGATTTATATAACGAATATCATTTTTAAGGTCGAGAGCAGGCTGAATTGACTGGACACAGGCTGGCAAGCTTGGGATTAAAATTTGATCAGATTATCCACTCCTCCATGACCAGAGCAACTGAAACAACTGAAATTATAAGCAAACATCTCCCAGGTAAGTGACTTCCCTTAATTTGTCATTGTCTTCTGATCCTTAAAACCCGTTGCATTAGAAATCTAAGCTTGTCTTTAAGGTTGAGATGTTACTTAGCCAACTTCCAGTGCTGTGTGAATATGTCTGTATTTATAAAGAAGCTAACAACCCTAATTCTGCTTGTTTCCAGTTCATCTTTAAAAATACAAGAGGGATCTGCCCCTCTGATTGACTAGCTGTTACCTGTATGTACTGCTGTGCAGGAGAACTCTGCTGGTTGCTCTTTGCTTAGGCGTTCCGTAAAGCAAAGACTGTCACAGGTCATCAGGCTTGGCTCAGTCCTCAGTCTCAGGGGGACAATAGCACAGGAGAGACGGGGATCATAAACAAGATATCATCTTGTAGTGATGCTTGCTGGGTTAGTTAACAGGCCCTTCTTGGGTGCTCTGCTATCCTGTGTGCAGGGGAAGATGTGGCACACTCAAAAAGGTGTGACTCACACACCTTGACAGGAAGTGTGTAGACTAAAATGGTCTTCAGGAAGGAGAGGAGGACTTCCTTGAAGAAAGAATATGAAAAATGTATTGATTGTAGAGTCGTGGGCCTCTTTGCGGTGGTAGGTGGAGTAACAACTCCTTTCTGAGTGTCTCTTTAATATTTCAGGAGTCAAAAAAATAAGTACTGATCTGCTGAGAGAGGGAGCACCTATAGAACCAGACCCTCCAGTCTCTCACTGGAAACCAGAAGCTGTGGTAAATTTTTACTTGAAGTTTTGTGGGTTTTTTTCTGTATTTGTTTTGGGTTTTTTTAAATATACTTTATATTGACTGTAGTGGTAACTTGCAGTCTGAGCTGATGCTTTTCATTGTAGAACTTAGATAATTGCATACTTTTCTCCTCCCCAATAAGTGTACAGAACAGTTAAAATAACTTACAATCCTTAAGTATAGTTCAGCCTCAAATGTGCATCCCTGTAAAGCAGAACTCTTAAAGACGCAGCCCATTTGCGTGTGCAGACGATGGCACGCGATGCTCTGAGCTGTGTTTAATTCTGGACTCTGTGTCATTAGCAGTATTATGAAGATGGAGCTCGAATTGAGGCTGCTTTTCGAAACTTCATTCATAGAGCTGATGCAAAGCAGGAAGAAGACAGCTACGAGATCTTTGTCTGCCACGCCAACGTCATCCGCTATATTGTGTGCAGGTAAGTGTTGGATTGCACGTTCGTTGGTGTGCTTTAAAAGGCCATAGTTTTACTGGCACACTGTTGGTGTATGGCACCGCTGGGTGAGGAGATGGGTTGGTTTGGCTTGTTTGAAGTGGTTGGAAGTCAGCGCCTGCAATGCGAGCGGCTGCTTCTGCAACTTCATCACAGGATTAGTTTGCAGACAGAGGACAAATTAGAATTAGAATGAAGGTGTTCTGATTTTCAAAAGTGAAAATCACTAAATCGGTGAGACTCGAAACCTTTTTGTACATCTGAACAGTCTCTAATACCATAAGCTTCTGCTTTCCATAAACCTGAGGAAAATGCCTGTGTGGACTGTTGGAAAAGACAACAAATAGAACATCTGACTGGATGCATCTTTTTGAGGTGATGTGACTTTGATCCTGCATAACAAAAGACTGATTTAGTTTTGGGAATTCTTTACTAATGGAAACTTTTGTATTATGTTCAAGTTGTATTAGCGTGGTTTTGCAGTAACACCCAGTATTGGATTAGAGGGGAGAGTGGACCTTTCTGCTAACATCAAGGTTGTTCATGAAGGAGAAAATAGTTCTGGATCTTTGCCTATCTCTGTATCCAGTCAGCTGAGTCTGTTTTATTCCTCTTTCCTATCAACAAAGTACTGTCTGTAAGATAATTTGTCTTGAGCAGGACATATGTGATTAAAATTTAATCTGATCAATACCTACAACAATTTCAGTTAGCTTTATTTAGCTGAGCTAGTTAAATGCTAGCCTGTCTGCTGTGTGGACTGCTTTAGAGCTCTTCAAAATTGCTATACTTAAAATTATTGATCAGGTAAACAGAATGTTCTTTCCCGTGCCAAAAGAGATCATCTTGCTGCTACCTAGGCTTTTTCTGAAATAGCCATATACTTTTTCTCTTTGCTGTTTCTTCCCTCTTCTTTTTAACTTCTCTTCTGTGCTTTCCACTCCAGGCTATCTGATACCGCAATTGAACACAATGCATGTAGTGTTCCCTTTGAATCTAGCTTGACTGTAGCTGTTACTTAATTTCTTAGCCTTTCTAAAAGACTGCCATAGAGCCAAACCCAAGTTATTCCATAGTATCTGAGGCAAAAGATGTTTGCGACAACTTCATATTTTCTCCATCTGTTTCACTACGATTGATGGAACTCCTGAAGCTATTCAGTTAGGGATTTTAGAATACTAAAAGACTAGACTATTACTAGACTGGCTGCGATACGGTGGTTATACAGAAAGCACAATATACTTTTTCTTGCCACTTCTGGGGAACAATGCAGCGATGGCAAGTAGTTCTGTGAATTTCTTTCATAGGCACACACAGGCAAGTAGAATGGATCCTGTCTCACTGCCGCGTCTCTGCTGTTGTTACATACCTACCTGTGTTGATAAGGCTAAAATAGTGTGTAAGTAAGTGTGCTGTTTGCCACTTACGCCTTTGGTCTGCGGAGGAGGCCAGTGGGGCGGTGAGCCATCTGCTCTGCCTGTCCTGAGCTGCGCAGGGTTCTGTGGTGCTGCAGTTGGCTCAGTGACCAACTTGAGCCTATGCCGTCTATCCTCCCGTTTGGTATGAGGTTGCCCGGGCGCTCCCGGCAACCTGACTACCTTAGAGCTTCTGCCTTCTGTCGGTTTGAATTAACCCTGTCTACAATAATCGTACCCACCTGCTGGACTCCGCTTACACAAGCGCATTGCTGCCACTGGTCTAGTTATCAACGTGGCGTTTTCATATCAATTGCACAAGAAAAATATTTTTCTAGGGCTGACTGTGGGAGCTTTTGCATGTAAGCTGCAGAGTGACCAACCATTTTCCTTTTTTCCCTTATCTGGAGCAGACGGTGATGCTGTAAGTGGCATGTTAATATAACTGTACAAATGAATAGGTTTTTTTTGGTTTGTGTTTTTTTTTTTTTTAGAGCACTGCAGTTCCCTCCAGAAGGCTGGCTACGAATGTCTCTTAACAACGGCAGTATAACTCACTTGGTGATACGTCCAAATGGAAGGGTGGCACTTCGAACACTGGGCGACACAGGTTTCATGCCTCCAGATAAAATCACGCGCACCTGAATGAGCAAAACTGACGGCTGTCCAGGAGCTGCCTCTAGTCTCTTTGCACTAGTACATTCGGCTACAGTACCACTAGATTTATTTTTTTTTTTATTGGTTATGTTGGGGTGTGATGCTGTCTTAAAAAATATGTCCTTTAGCCCCATGCCTCCTTCATACATATTCATATCTGCCTTTCAGTTCAGAAAAGAAGAACTCTTTGTATGCCTGAAGCTGTCCAGTCCTCAAGTATTCCCCAAAACTCAAAGCTGAGCTGTGGAATACAAAGAGATTGAATGTCTGTGTGCTCAGCGGGTGCAAGAGCACTGACTTTCCCTCTGCCCCGCCCCGTGAATTTCTATAACCAAAGCTTGCTCCTGTGGGTATTTTTCTTGTGCAGGAAAGCAATTGGTGTGGGAACCAGAAGGAACAGCCTTGTGTCACACTGCAGCTAAAAACTGAAGACAAGCCAGCTTGTCTCAGCTCGTGCAGAAATGACAAACAGGGTATTCTGCTGTTCAAAGGACAAAGGGATAAGGCTTTGGTTTCTGTAAGCTGTTGAGGATGTATGTTTATGTTGTGTCATTGTTCCCCTCTGCCCCCAAAAAGCTCATGTAAACTGTGCCTGGAGGTTGTAAGCATAAAGCAAAGAGGGTAAAAAACCCCCAATATTATTTGCCTCAGAGCCATGGTGCTAGAATTAACTGCTGCTCAGGAAGTACTTTAAGCTATTCTGAACAATGTTTCTCAGTCTCGTAAAGCCCTTAACTAAACCCTGCTCTGTAGAAGGCTGTAGGGATGCAGTTGTAGCAGTGCGATGATGGAGGGAAAGGAAAGCAGCAGTCCTGCAAGTGCTTCCAGTTACCGACTCCGACATTTTTTGAGTGCTTTCTCCCATTGAGGTGTATTTGATGTGTTGATCCCTTGCTTGCAGAGTAGTGAAATAACACCTCTGAGTTTAAGGTGGTGATACTTCAGGTCAGAGGTTCTGCAGCATTGGAGCGAATCGCTGCTTAAAACTACAGTGGCCCAAATGGTGAGAAAGCGTCTGTGGAACAGCTTTTGTAGGCCCAGGGCGTAGTGTGGCCATCAGGCAGAACGCCTGAAGGAGCTCCTGTACAGCTCTGACACTGCTGGACTTGTGGTACGAAAAATGCAGGTGGCTGAGAACTGGGTTCCGCTTGTGAGGGGAGGGCTGCGACGTGTTTGATCTTAAGGATGTTTGCCAGGCACCCGAACCGGTGTAGTAATTTGGCTCGCGTAATTCCTGTAACATTGAAGGAGTTCACCATACGCATAGTTGGCCTCGGCAATAGGCCAGCAAACATAAGTAACTTGTTTGACAGGTTCTCTTATCACTGAGAATGTTGGTGAGCCTCTAAATGCGCTCCTGTCAGAGCCACAAGAAGCATAATCACAGCACACACCCTAGCGAGACGGCGTCTCATGGCTTGTGTGATGCAGGACTGCTACATCAGGATGATTTCAAGGAACATGGGGCTAGTAGGGAACAAAACATGATCGTTGTGTAGCGCAAGTTGTGGGAGCAAGAGGAAACCATGGCGATGTATCTCTCATTGATGCAATGAGAATAATTTATCAGTTTTTGTCTATTAACTTTTTAAAAGTTTTGAATAAAATAACTCGTCTGTCTTTCTCTCTTGTCTCTTCAGTTGAATAGTGTTATGACCGTCTGCTGCAGAGCGCATGGCTGAAGTGCTGCGCGGTGACTTGGGTGGGTTTCTGGCAGCTGAGCAGCCTTTGTGTCCCACACTGCCTGGGGCAACAGTTCATTTACCAACTTGTTGTCCTTTTAACTCCAAATGTCTGAAATGTAAACTCGAGAGAGTAGCTAGCACAGAGTTAATTGTCATCACCTGCAGAAACCCCTGTGCAAGCACTGCAGCGTACAAGCGGGGGCTGCCGCGCTCCAGTCCCAGCCCTGTGGCTCCTGGCAGCGTGGGAGTTACAGGGCACTTACCACCACCTGGAACAGGAGCACCAAAGCTGGTAAGATGAATATTCTGTGCATTTTTATTTGTGTATGTGCGTACACGTACTCTCTCACAGATGTACCCTTCCAGATCCCCCCATGCCACTAAATAGGTTGCTGGTGGGCAGCCAGAGGACACACACAACACCTCTTTGCACAGTTACAGAAATTAACAACGTTTTCAGCAGCAATAAAGTTGTGGGGGTGAAAGCAGGAAATTTAAATTTAAGTACATAATTTTTACAGTATTCAGAGTTCCTGTCTTAAACATTTTGAGACTTTTCTTCCAAGTCTTCAGTGCCATAAACCGGTGTTGTCGTGCATGCACACACAAAAGATATGTTAGCAAGGCCTGGAGAAATCAGTGCTTTGCATGTCATGTTTATCATCCCAGCTACTTACCGCCGTGCCCCACAAACTCAACACAGTGTGACACTTGCAGCTGCTCAGTGATTTTTTTTCCACTAGAAAATGGGGTAATTATCTATCTATAATGTGACACTTGGCTAATTAAAAAAAACCCAAGCAAAGCCGAAGTAGTCTTTTGCACCTTTAAAAGTGAACTTTTGGCCAAGAAAACACAAATCAAGCTGTATCAATCTCACTCAAAGTGTCTCCACAGGCTCAGTGGGGAAGTGCTCTCTTCACAATCATGAATGATCAAATCACTACGTAAATCACTATTTTCTTTTAATAGCTGAAAGTAAATACAGTGTTAGAAAAATGACCTCTTAAGATGCAGTACAACTGGACTAATGCACATTATGTAGCACAGTTAAAAAAAATATTCTCTTGACCGAACCAAAACAAAATTACAAAGTGAAAGGTGTGTGTGTGTGTGTGTGTGTTTGTGTCTGTCTACATGTACGTACCAGTAATATACATTTAAATATTAAAAAAAGAAAGCAAAGCATAACAAAGGTAAAAAGGACAAAAAGGAAGAAGCACTTGAGTGTTAGTTTCAGCCTCGCGGCTCTGGAACAAACGCTTATCAAAAGGGCAATGGCGCTGTGTGACAGCTCGGGAAGGACCAGGGTGGAGAACAGCAACTTCCCACGTGGATTTGGCTTTAACATGGTATTGGGCAATTACTCATCATCTGAACAAGTTCTCCAGAATGATAAAGACATCATTTACATTAAATTATTTTTAAAAAACATAATTAATCTAAAAAAAAAAATTCTTACTGTACAAATTTGGGACCTAATAAGGTTGTTTTGAGACCATGGAGATTGCTGCATCAAAAAAAAAAAGAAACCTTATGAAAAACATCAGTTCCTATAGCTTGGTAACATAGCAGGTTATGTTTTGTTTTTTTAAACGTCTCCTAAAGAATGACACCCCCCACCCCGCTGTCCGGGCTCTCAGCAAATGGCAGTCATTGGTGTAAAGTAGCTCTTTCTAACGTCCAGCTCATTGGAAAGAGGTTTAACCATAAAGAAAGAGCTACATAAGTCTTGTCTTTTTTTTTTTTTTAAGAATAATTTGTAAAATAGGAATGCTCTCCCACAGCAGGGAGCTAGCGCAGCGAATAATCAAAATAAGAGAGTGAGCGCCATTAAAATACGTTCTGTTCAGAAAGCCCAGAAAGCCCCTGTATTTTATGTGCCCATAGTAAGTGGATGCCACTTTTTTTTTTTTTAAACTTCTAAAAGAACAAGAATTTAATTTAAAAAAAAATTATGTTACAAAAGGCACTATTAAGCTTGCAAAAGCATTAAGTGCAGTCGTTTAGGTTTGTACCAAATCATGAGCCTCCTGAAGGGTGTACAGTCCGTGCACCAACAGTCGCTCTGCAGTGTGCAACAGCCGAGGAAGCGCTGGGGTCCCCGTTCAGCCCCGCAGTGCCGAGGCCCCCGGGCGGTACCGGGACAGCCCGGGAGGCTCCTCAGACACCCGCTTGGCTTACGGCCGCCCAAGGCGGTTCTGGGCTGTCTCACTTATTGTGTGGCACCAGTGACACCAAATCCATCCCTTTTTACCAGCACAGCCCTGGCAGATTTAGTTTTCTGATCAGAATTGTGTTGTAACAATAGATAGGTTTTTCTTTTTTTGTTTAACCAGAGAGCTCTCGACACAAGAGAGCTTTGTTTCTGGAAGCCTTCCTTCAAGCAACATTACACCCATTAAGCTTTGTACGGAAAACTTCAATCTCAGTGGCGTACTGTCGAAACAAGTCATTCTGACAGAAGGCTAAAGAATAAAATTTTTGACTGCTGTAACAAAAACTCATTACCACATCAAGACTAGAGACATATTAAAAGCTTAGATTTCAATAAAAATAGTTTTAGTCCTTACTCCTCTCTCTTTACAGTTGGGAAATAAGGAGCCACATCACAGGTCACTGGCTACCGCTCTAATATATTACACACTAGGCCATTAAGGGATCGTGCTGGTAAATTATTGCTGATGTGCTTTTGTGTAATAACTATTAAAATCTGCTAATGTTAAAAGCTTCTGTGGGAAAAAAACCAGCTAATTTTTATAATTTTTTTTTTTTTTAAATCTTCAAACTAACATTTAAAGGAATACCAGTAGTTTCTATAGTGCCCCTTTACTAAAACACAGTATATCACGGTGTTTTTAACAGCCTCAGAACAAGCAAAGACTCAAGGTTTTCTGTGTAACTAGGTGCATACAGACACACGTATCTATAAGTGTGTGCGTGTGTGTGTGTATTCAACCGTCTAGACCAAACCGCTGGCTATAAACGAACACTTTCTGTTTACACACAGGGTTTCACATTCATACTCAGTCCGGGAAAGCAGAGTCACTGCCCAGGCTTTGTTTTAGGCTCTTCCCTTTGAGCATCCCCCTGCAAGTGGAAGAACATTTTACATCTCTCCGTCAATTTCCTCTGGCAGGGTTTCTGCTTACTGATGCTGTGCTTCGCCAGAGGACCCAAGCGAAGGCAATGCAGTTGAGGGCTAACGGGTTCATTACAATAACGACAATTGGTGATAGTAAAGTACCACCGTTTCTAAGTAAAGGTTCAGCTCACTGCTTTACTGGCAACAAGGGTTACTTCATAGCTACTGGACAACTGCACTGACTGTCACTAACTTCTTGCATGTCACCAGTAATCTATCTCGTATATGGCATAAAGACATATATTCATTTTTTTTTAACATACAGTTGTCCTCAATTGAGGAAAAATAAATAGCCAGGTACAAACCCTCATGTCACTTTAGTAACATTGTAGTTTTTTCCTCCGTTCTAACAATGAAAATATAATCGAAGTCCCAGGAAGATGAACCGTATTTTAGTGGGCAGGAGGCTCTGAAAAATAACGCAGTTTTAACAGAGCGTGGTTGACACCAGCTGGACTGTAGCGCCCAGGACTCCCGGGGTCTGGAGCGAACGAGGCAGCATTGCCGTATTTTCCTGGACTTCCTGTTATGGGACTGTTTCTTCCTGAATTAGAATAGCCTGATGCATTTGGAAGGCCAGCAGCGATGGGCTGGGACTTGACTCTTGCCTTCAGTGCTGGACTTGGCCAACTGAAAGAAACAAAAAGTCATTTTGCATTTTGTTAAGAAAAACTGCCCTGAGGAGAGCAGTACTGTTAGCCAGTATCACTTGTAGATCCGAGAGTAATGCACCAGCAGAGAAAAATCGTAACTGGTAACAGACAGGTCTGAGAAGAAACAGGAACAGCATAATACACTGTATGTAGACACATTGCCTCATCACTGAGATGGCATTTGCTCCAAAAGGGCCATTAAGAAAAGCAATGGGTGCTTGTGAAGCCCCTGGGCAATTGTAGTCCAATGTCCCCATCAGCAAAGGGCACAAGCTGAAAGCTGACCTGGGCCTGCTCAGCGCCGCAGCTACTGCTGTGCCAGGCATGAGCCCCTCCTCCCATTTAAAAATAATCTTTGTCTCTGGATGCCACAGAAGTTAGTATTTTTCTATATAGTGTCAGATTTGTTCTTAAATCAATGAGAACTAGGTTCTAAAATTTCTTTGAAAGCAGAGCAAAATATTTCCTTTGTTAAATTAAAAAAACTTTTTGGTACAATTTAGAGAAAAGGGAAAGGTTTTTATCTTAAGCAAGGCAGAATGACCAAAGGTTGATTCTAGGATCTGTGAATCACGACTGTTCTTTCTAAAACATGTCATGTGATGCAATTTCTGAAGATGAGCCACTACAGAAAACATGCTGTAAGCTGAAGATATTTACAAGGTTTTTAAAAATAAACAAAAACAACCCACCCACCCCCCAACTATGAAAGCTATGCATGCACACAGCTTAGCTAAAACCTTTTGAAAATAATTTTCTTCTGACAGACCTACTGGTAGCCGTATCATTAGGTCTGATTTTTGCAGTCGAAATCCTACATACCTAAAGACAAAATGATCTAGCGTGTCATTTCTTTGCTTTTAGCAGAGGCAGCACTGCAAAATTAAGGCAGTTGAGAGAGCAAGCCTTGGCATTGCCAAATAGTTACAGGAATCATTTCTACTTATGTGATAGAACAGCGATTACATCTAAAAATCTTGCATTAAATTTTAGCACTTTAGAAGAAGACTTTGAGCCTTTCGCACAGTGGAATAAGAGTGGAAAAAGGCCTAATAATTAGCCTATTTCTTTCAAAAAAATTAATCGCAAAAATCAGGGGATGACAGAACGTGACTTTGAAAAGTGAAGCGGTACAAGACCACCGTATCAACCAGGTATATGAAAACATTTGCCTGTTTCTACTCCACTTTAAATGACAGAAAAATCTTAGCTTCATGTTGTTTCTAAAAGTATACTTGATGGCCCTATTTCCGTGCAGTATTTGAAATGCAGAGACGAAAGCTGCTTTCTTTCCCAGTGCTCAGCACTGGGCAGCATCTCTCCTTCCGCTTACCAGCTACACTCCTTTCAGCCCTGCCATGTGTGGGTTCACCTCTTCCCACAACACTCCTCCCGCTCCAATCTCTGCTACCTTAACACCGTTGCACTTCTCAGCTGCTGGTTCCCAACTCCTACTCTGAATTTTGTGGCCAATAAAGCCAGTCAATTATATTTTTAAAATTCTCACAGGCTCTGACTGAGCTTTAAAGGTTCTCTCTTTAAAGCATGTTCTGAAGAATTAATGTTTAATACCTATATTGAGAACTACTTAGTAGAAATAGTTCTCATAATTACCGTAAGTGGAATTTCATGCATTTAGAAAGCTAGAACAAGAAAAAACCAGAAGTCTGTACAGGTCATTTGATGGCTTTCTGTTCCTGCCCCCTTTCCAATCTGTTGCATGGCACTGGGTCATCTGTTTCTTTTCTGAGAACTTTATCGTGACTATAAGCAAGTCCCTAAGCAAGGGACTCTTCAGTGTTCTGACCGATGTCGGTCACAACGGAAATGAACCTTCATGTTAATACAATTACCAGAAGAAGCCACATGTATAAAAATTATCACTTTGGGTCCCCAAAAGCAACAGCATTCAAAATAAAACATATAAATGGCACAACATGTATTCAGGCAAATTTCATCCCAACAAATGCAGTCTGCTTCCGTTGTCTGTGTAGCAAAACATGTGATGTTCTCTCTAAAAACTGAACACACACCATCGTTCACACTGACAACTCCTTTGGACCGGGGTAATAGAGGGCAAAATAAAAATAGCAATAAAAAGGTGCCTAAAGATATTAAATTCACTTTAACATCACTCTGCACAATCTGCGTACCTCAAAGCAATGCATTATTGCCCTGCATCCACAACAGGGATCAGTGACCGTCTGACACCACAACAGCCACTAGGGCCAACGAAGGATCCACGTACTAAGCAAGACATCAGCAAACTGAGACATCCGCCAACTGGAAAACGCTGCTGCGCTCCAGACCTTCATTTTCTGTCTGATTTGTCTGTATAGGTACGCCGAAATTATTTGGAACTGCAGTGTAATGGAAGGAATGTGACTGCAGCACCAGTAAACTTTCCTTATTAACAGACACCAGCCAAAAAGGCTGGGTGATTAACTGCAGAAACACACCAATAGTTAATACAGTTGAATATTTAAAGCAAGGTTTCTGTAAGCAACAAGGCCTGAAATTCTAGCTGTTCAAGCTGTTCTGCAGCTGACCCGCTAAAAATTTTATTTCAACTCATTTGATTGAATTTGCAGAAATACCTTTGCCTGTCAGATGAAGAGTACGACTGCACCGCGTGTCTCCATTTGTAAGTAATCGGGTATTTCTGTGGATCAATCTCTACTGCTTCTATAGCTGCTAAGACATCACTATCCAGCTTCGAGGGCTGCTCCCTAGAATATAAACAGAACTAGATGAAAAGAGAACTACGTATTTGTTCAGGCAATAAAATATCCCAATTCCAAAATATTTATTTTTGATATAAGCAAACAAATTGCCTGCACTCCTCTATAAACACAGTTTCCCTGTGAACTTTTTCCAGCAGGCACACGCATAAATGACTGCCCATTATTATACAGCAGTCTCATAAAAGTCTCATGAAGTCACCAGCCTGTCACATGAATGGTAAACAGCAAAGTTAACTGAAACTGATTTGGAAACAAAGACTTCTCTTCTTCTTCCTTGTGTTTTGGATATAGTATTCGGGTAATTAGCTGCAAGAGAACTCTATGGCTGCTGTACAAGCACTGAAGCGCTTTAAGATGATCATTCAAGGCTGACTGCAAGCAGCGTTGCTGAGTATCGCATAATCTCAACCTTGCTGTCAGTGATACTATAGTAAGCATCTTGTTTTGCATATATAAAGCGAAGGACAAATAAGTGTTAAAAAAAGACAATTCTCACCCAAGCAGGAATAACTTCTTAGAATCGTCATTTGTCGGTGAAGCCTTCAAAAGAAATTTCTGTGAAGAAGGTTCTTGACGTTGTTGCGCCTCATTCAGCTGAATTCCAGATTCCATGGCCAGTCTCTCCTTTTCTGATGGCATTTTGTGTTCTGTCCTTAACTTGGCCTCTCCTGGTTTACCTGTAACACTTGGCTCAGAAGAACTTGCCAGTGAAGCTGCATAGCAGGTCTTATCCAGATGGTCCTTGGATATTCTCGCCCGACTTGTTCCTTCAGCCAGAATTCTCTCATTCACATTTTTTTCAGTGATTTTTTTTGATTCTCCTGCGACCTCTTGTTCTTGGAATGACAGGCTTTCAAATTCTGACATTAAATTGGAAACGGGCGATACAAGGCATTCGTCTCCACCATGCAAATGCTTTCTGTCACTAATTATCCTTTCATTGGACACAGGACTACAAAATCCATTTTTGCTAGAAGAAGCCGCCTTTTCATAGTGCCGGGGGTGATCCGCTGTTTCTATAATGTTTACTGTACGTTCCATTGACAAGATATCGCACTCAGCATCTCCAATGCTAGGTTCTTTGGACACAATAGGTTGGCTGATATTCCGTGCTGCATTTTGTCTGTTTTTAATTTCTTCTAAGCTCATGTCATCATCATCCTCATCCAAAAATGCTCCAACAGAAACAGAATTGCAGCACTTTTTACTCTTGCCTGTGAACAATTTTAATAAGAGCAACACATAAAAAGACTTTCAACAGAACGCCAATCAAATAAACTAGGAACAAACACATAATCTTTATGCCTTATTCTATTGACTGAAGTCCTAATTTTATTTATGCAACAGCACGAACCAACCAAACTAAAGCTACAAATGCCAAATGACATTACAGCTGTATCTTTTTTGCAAATAACCTTTTATATCCTAGTCATCCGAGAACTGTATTTCCTATGCTCCTCACTGCAATCATTAACCAGCAACAAAAGATAAACTCAGGATAAAGCAGAATAGGGTAGGAAAATGTTACTAATGTAGATTAGCTTAAGTTTTCATCTCTTCCAAAGCACAACGGCTTATAACTAGTCCAACGACTCTCCTTCAGGGTCTTGTCAGCCCAGGTTTATCCCAGTACCAGAGACCCTTCAGATCTATAATCACGCAGGAGAGGAGGAGGAAGGAGCACAAAGATTTGGGACTAGCGTGTGCCGTCTGTAACTGCATGGCAAGCAGTGGTCTAAGAAGGTATAAGAGCTTTCCTGGGTTTTCTTCAGTGTCTCTTTCACACTCAGTGGTAAAGAATTATTCCTTTATTTTAAGAAGTTATTTATTCTGTACCTGTGATTTACAAATTATACTCTAAGACAAACTCCCAAATGCTATGAGTAAAAAACATACTGAAGATAGAGGTTTTCTTACGGGAATTTCATTTGGGGGCTACAATCAAACAAAGTACTTAATATGAAACAAAACAAACACTTAATGAGGTCTGTTCTAATTCTCCTACATTCACAGTGTTGTTAGCTACTTTTTAAATACTATAATCAGACTGTTTGGATAACAGATTAATAATAGCAACCACAACAGGTGAATACTACTTCCCCTGGGCACCAAGCTTTTTCTCTCCCTCTTCTCCCTAGGTACAACCTGTTGTTTGTAGCATTTGCCCTTTTCTTACCAGAAGGATGTGGAGTTTTATATTTATTGCAGGTTTCATTTTCCCCTGTTTCTTGCTGAGCCTTTTCGCTCATTTCCCAATGACTCAGGTACTCTTCTAATTTTCGCAACCCCTCCTGGGAAGACAGATCAACAAAACAGCCCAGAAATTCCCAGTATTCAACCCACGGGAACCCCAGTTCATGAGCTAACTCCCTGCAATAAATAAAATAAAACGAATCATTTGTGGAGACAGAAATATTAGTTTGACAGTAACTTTTCTGAACACATTTTATCAGCTATTAATAGCATAAACGTGCAACTAGGCAACACAATTCTGCAACAATCAACAATCTGCAAAAGCGATATACACATCCTTAGCAAACATACTATCATCTGATTCTTCCTAGAATATTTTTCAAATTTAATCTACTATTCTTAAAGTTAGCACCATAAACACTGCTATTTTTAAGCTGACTGTATCTAGACATCAGATAGAGATGAATCCCCACTGACGTAGGCATAACTTGAATGATACTCCATTCAATACCTTTTTCTATTTGCGAACGGGAAAAGGTAGGAGGGAGGGAGGGGTTAGTTTAAAGAAAGAAATCTAATTAGCTTTTAACAAAGTTTTTTTTCCACATACTGTTGATACAAGGTATTTTAACAGCAAGCACATATACTTCAACACACAGCTTTTATAAAGCAGAACATTTGTATTAGGATCTTTTCATTCTGCTCTTTTTAACAATCCCTCAATTTTACAGAAAAAGTGGACTATGCATAATTTTAGATCTTCTGACAAATCAGACAAGTAAATGTTTGAGGAAAGCGTTCTATAAACACCATCAATAATAGTTAAAATACCTTTTTCTTTATTTCCAAAGCTAAGAAAGCTAGCTCTTGCATTTCTAGCCATTGTTTAGACAAAAATACAGTAAAAATCCAACTACATTATACTTTATAAATATTTCTGGCAGTAACTTTTGCCCTAAGATATTGTTCAATAAGTAATAACCATATACTCAGCACAAGTCTTTTGCTTTTAATTGCTCTGTCTATTGCTAATTTTTTTATACTGCTACTCTTTTAGATACCTTCCAACTCTTTCAAGACCTCTCTCCAGGTCAGATTTCCTGACATTGTGAAAGAAGCCAGCTCTCTCTCGAGGTGGAGTCTTCCAAAGCCTGCGAAATTCTTCAGCCTTCAAAAAACAGAAATAATTTAAAAAAACTACCCCCACAATATGAAGCTAACGCAGTGCTGGCTAAATGTCTCCCTATAGGTCTGTTTGCTGCCTACGTGTAAACAACTTGAGTTCTGCCACAAGCATTGCTCAACTCTAGCTATGAAGAATCTCATACTGAATCTAAAGTTACTCCTCCCAGTATTACAGGTTACTTTGATCTCGTAACTGCTTATTAAAAGAGTAAGGACCATAATGTACAACCACCCTGGGGTAAACTGTACAGATACTAAGTCTGCCTGGTTTTAATTTGTGTGCAGCTGGAAACAGATATGTCTTATAATTTTCCCATGCCATTATAATTTCATTTAATGATAAATGCTCTCTTGGTCACTTGTTTCTAGGATGCAAAGGTGATATTTTTCTATGTATATATTTAATTCCACACACTTGCTACCATTACTAGAATATATTCTTGCTGTTTATTTTGAAGTTTGAATTTGAATTGCTAAAGGGAATAAACAAATGGATTTTTGTAAAATCCCAAACTTTATGCCTTTATATGACAAGAATCAGCAACGATGACTGAGAATTACATTCAGACATTAAAAGTATCTGTCAGTAATCAAAACTGTTTACAGTTGTTTACACGCTAGGTAAAAATTTTCAGAGTATAAAATATTCATTTCTGTCACGTGAACAGAAAATTGACCAATAACCATATTTAGAAGAAAAAGCATTAAGCATTTTGGTAAAAGTCAGTCCTGGAAGAATTCAAGCATTAGATGACAAATTTCTCAATTGTATTGATTCACTATTTCTAAAGCCATCTTACTTCCAGCATGTTCATTTTAAACAGATGACATATATAACATATTTAACTGGTATCTTAAGTATTCACATATTTAACTGGTATCTAAGTATTCTTCCTGAAAACTGACGACTGCTTTTTCTAAAACTATCCCAACACCTACTACTTGGTCATCAGTTTTTCCATTTAGAAAAAAATACTAATTTTAATTCAACAAGCAGACGTGATAAACTGCTGCTAACATCCAGTATTAATGTCTTAAGATTTTTTTAAAACCAATGCATAGCCACATTGAAAAGCCTTGTTTCAGATTAGAAAGCTAGCACAATTATTTGTAAGTCAATAAAGGTTTGTCAAACAGTGCTCTTTGAATAGATTCCAATAGGAAAAAGAAAAGAACAACTTTCTTTTGACTGAACTTCCACTCTTCTTATTTAGACCATGCGTTTCTAGGTTTTCAGCAATAACAAACATTTAGAAGTTTCTGTGCCTCTCCTTCTCTACAGAGGAAGGCCCACCTCTTCAAGAGAGAGCGCCACAATCTGTAACAGGAGCAAGCTACACCCCACATTGAACTGTGGGTGGATCTTCTAATGGTTCTTTATTGAAAAAAAGGAAAAAATAGGTATTAGAGTTGTATGAAGTTCTCTCCTTACCTTTGAGGGGCTCATGGGGCCTGCAAAAGCTCTTATCGCCAGTACGGGATCTTTGGGGCTGCCAGGGTATTTAAATAAAGTTCTTTGGGGGTCATCGTCTGTCTGATCGGGTGACCACGGTGCACCAATTACAGGAGCTGAGGAATTGTCTTCTGCTCTCAAGAGTGGTACATAGTATCGACCTAAAATAAATAATACAAAGTTTTCTTAGGAAGTTTATGTTACATTAGCCTGCTACTTCTTCCTAGAATATCAATACACCCATATACTTAACCACCTGACTTTATTTCATCGGTAAAACTACTTGTAATTCAAACTCACTGTTTCCATATTTATTGCCTGCTTACAGATTGTATTTTAGTACAGGCTCCCTTCTGTCTCAAATACAAAAATACCTGCATTGATACACACATCCCTTCCCTAAGGATCTTCAACAAATTTCAAAACCTCCTTTTGCAAATGCCTAAACCCACATGCGACAAAGCAGTGAAAAGTTCTATGTCAAAGAAATTACATGACTCCCTAGCATGACAAATAAATCTCTTGCTCTGTAAAGACCTTTTGTGTGCTTTTCGATTAAACTCTCTGCTTCAGGCTGGCTGCATAAAATAAGGGCCACACCTCCGTTACAGAGGTATGAGGATAACCTTGTGATCCATACAGGAAGAGTTCTGACCATGTAATTTAAAAGACAAAAAGTTTTCTGTTCCTCGTCAGTTTCAGTTTCTCTTTGGTTTTCACAGCACTGTACAGTAGCAACATTTATGAACAGGAATGCTACAGAAAGCAAACAGAATAGAAGACAGCACAAGAGCCAAAATACATGCCCGATATAGTACAAAACTCAGAATACAGACCTTTCAAGTATTCTCTTAGTTTTTCTTTCAATTCTGCAGATTTATTCTTGCTTCTTTCACAAACTACCTGTTGATACAATTTTAGTTGTTTGTTAGTAAAGCGTAAGCTCAATCTCAAATCGATTGCAACGTGTGTTGGTTTTGCATAGTCACATTATTGGGCTCTACCCATCTCATCTGTTACTTTTAATTCATAGTAGAACAAAGCACAAAGATACATCCACATCCATAAAATGGATACTGTAAAGAAAAGGCAGTGAATCATAGAATCTAGAACTTTTCCCCAGATACAATCAACATAAAAGATTTTAATGTTATCAAAGATTTATACTCTCATCATGACACTAGTATCTTACAAGTCTTCTATCTACAGTAGTTAGTATATGTTTGAAATTGAAAACTATTGATTAGGCATAACATTTTTGGTTTTGTTGTGGACACAGAGAGACTTACTTCTGCTGGAGTTTGATCATATTTGTTTCTTGGATTTTTTACAATAGCTGGGTGTGAGGTAAGCACATTAACAACATCCAAATTCCCAAACTTGCAGGCAAAATGCAATGGAGTATCAAATCCCTGCAGCAGGAAAAAGGGAAAATTCAGATGCATTTGGAAACATGATGAAGTCAATCCCACATATTTTACTTTAAGACTGGGAAAAGTAACTAAATGTCATGACTAATTATTAGGGCTCTTAATAGATCTTTTCCCACTATACTGTAGAATAATGATTATTAAAACCCACAAAACTCAGGAATAGCACATTTTGCTAGAAGCGTCTCCTTCTGTTCTCATTCCTTCTCTCTTACACATCCTTAACACCTCCCAGTTGTCTCCATAATAGTAAGAAACTGCCAAACATTCAAACCTTACCATTTTGTCTGGTGTATTAAGATAAAGGTCAACAATATACTGGATGCGATTCTTCAACATTATATCATTATCATCTGGATACATAAGCCGCATAAATTCAGGATTTTCCAAAGTGTCCAGTAGTAACTGGCAGATACCAGGTTGATTCTCCTTGGCAGCAACATGCATGGCATTGTACCTACACCCTTCCTGAAAAACAAGACAAACACTGAAATCTAAACAGCTTTCTTACACCCATACCGCTTCTGATTTAACTGTGAAAATACAAACATTCCCACACTGAGTCTTATATTTAGATTTTTGTTTCTTAATATTTTATTAGGAAAAGACGTTTACAAAAGAATACATAAACATTGAGAACTACAGTAAATTATTGTGAAGACATGCATCTTTATACCCACATTATTTTTACAATTAACAACATTATTCTTATACTCAGCTATAGGTATTTTTTACATCTAAGGCAGAAATGTGGCAAAGAAGGTCTATTAAGATATCACATAATAAAAGGAGATAAGTTCAGTGTATAAAAAGAGCAAGAAAATAGGTGTGCATGTATATATATATAAAAAATATAGTTTGCTGTAATATATTACACACAAAATTTCAACAACTTCACAAAGATGGTCTGATAGAAATCATTTGTTAAAGTAAGATTGTCAGCATCAGCTAAACGGTAACTTACACATGGATTTTAGATGCAGAGCATGTTTGATATTTAATGGCGGTGCCCAGGTAAGCAGTGCTGTAGGAACACCTAGTTACAGCCTAGGCACTACCCCGTTCCTTAAAATCATTCTACTTAAAAAAGATTGGAATTACTCAGAGGAGATCAATACTATATATATGAAGACAAATCTATTCTTTCACTACTGGATAAAATTATTCTCCCCCTAAAGAACTGCATACTCAGTTTCTTTAGCTCTTCTGGAGCAAAGTGAACTCTCAATTACAATGGGTGACTTACGCAAGACAGACAACTGCCACGTTTCTCTTAGCTTTCAGCTGGAATCAATGAACACTGAGAAACTTTGCACTGGTGGAAACAAGGTATCCTGAAGGAAGAGTAGGAAACAACATTCCTTCCAGTTCTGCTTATCGGGCCTCAAAGCTGAATCACTAAACAAGAACTTGGATTTTTCTTTTTTTTTTTTTTTTTACCTGTACAACAGTTGGATTGTCTCCTGACCCAATCAGATAGCGAGGGTTACTCCAAATAAGTTCTGAAAATGTCACTATATCTCCTTTCTCGACAGCCTTCCGAAGTTTAGCAGTAAGATCTTGAGTACGTGGACTTTTATAACTGTTGGCTCTCTCCTTATTAGCAGTTTCGGTCTCAGGGGAGCATAAGCCATCTATCAAAACAGAAGTAACATGTTTCTAGATACACTCTTTTCAGTAGTCACTATTTTTATATCCAGACAATGACAATTAGCTTTTAATCTAAAATCTGTATTAACTTTGCATCTTTAATGTACAGGAGTAAAAAAATTGAGGTCAATGACAAGACATTTAAAAATACTGGTAGTTAGTAATAGGGAGGGAGGAGAGCATGACTTGATCATCTCATAAAAGTGTTTCAGGCTTCAGTAGGGACTGGTAAACGTTATAATTACCAATCTGCTTCCATCCAAACTTAAAAGCGAAATTCAACAAGAAATAATAATCTTCTGAATACCAAAATTGCTTTTGCAGTTCTGTGACTACTGAGTCCCTTTAATCTAGCAACTGGGAACACTGTGAAGTATGATTGGTGTTTACAATTTTATTTCTGAACTTACTAACTTACTTAACAACTAAGTACAGTTTTAATATACTGTGCAATTTTATCAGCATCTTATTAAACCTGAAAATCCTGAAGTCCACGAGTAAAATCAAATCCTACCAAATATAACCATAGACTACTAAGCAACATATCTATGCAGGCCATTACCAACATTTCAGCTTTAGAAGAACAGCAACATTCATGCAAACCACAACAGTGACAATTGCTTTTAAAAGTAACCAGTTTACTTTATCCTAACACAGACCATAGAAACCATAGATTGAAGGCCGAACCTTATGCTTTAAAACACAAAAAAGCAGTCTTTCCAGATTCCTGGGGCTCTAATTTACTTCTGTGGTAGTTCTTTACAAAAGAAATGGCAGGATTCCAACATACTCTACTTCTTTTTTTATTTCTGTACATAAACTTTGGTGCGCCTTTCTTGGAAAAGCATCAATTAACTTTAAGGATGACTTCTCCAGTGACAGTATCATTTTTACACAGAAGTAAACCCAGATTTGAATTAAAAAATTAAAATATGCTTTTTTATCGCCCATTTCTAAATTATTTCACAGAAAAAAGTAATTAAATACTGTCTTATATATAAATATATATATTATTTTATATATACACTGTTTACATAGTTTTATTTGGTGAGTAAGCTCTGGAGCTGTGATCTAACATTTGTTTACAGCTTATCTTAAACACCACCACTCTAAAGGGACTTCAATTTATTAAGATGCTTCACCCTTCGATTTTTTTTCCTATTATTAGTATATTGGTTATGAAGTTGTTGCTTCTTCTCTCATAAAAAATTAACAGACTGTGTATTGCATCTACTGTTCACAGGCGAACACCCTCACCTACCTCTGTTAAATGATCCCATTTTCACTGGAGACAAACATAAAGAGGACTTGCTTGGAGATGGGAAATAATCACAGATTCCTTTAGCAAATTTCTCAGCATCCTCTCTGTTTGAAAAAGCTTTAAAACGGGAACCCTTAATCATCTTAACAGCTTGGAGAGCTTCCTTTTTATCTTCATAAACGTGTATTCTCTCTGCAACAAAGTACAATCAAAGTTAAGTTATTTCAGTAATCTCAGATTTGTTCCTAGAAACAGATTACAAAATTCTCAGACTATCCTTCCAGCTTTAGTCTCAAACTGTTTCTCTACCAAACACAGCATTAAGAATCAAAAGTCCTTTTAAATTTTCTCTCCCGGAAACTGAGTAGAAGAATTTTACACACTCCAGCTAATACCAGGTGATATGTGTACAGCGTTTGGCCATTCGTATCAATCAGTATCTGAACAACCCCTTTCACAGACGGGCCAGCTTCAACACGCGAGTATTTCACATCCAGATTGAAAAGCAAACTCAAGAGCTTATTCACCCTGCATTAGGTTCCATGTTCTCTTGTTCAGAAAGACCAACTATGTAAGTGAGTGATCCACTGTCACAACTTTAAGACATCTACACAAACCCTTAGATATTAATTCAAATCCTTCTCCTTCCTCCCCCTTTGCATTAACATTAATTTGTTCAAATTAAGATATCTGAATATCCTTTTTATGAGAAATACTTACTACTGTCTCAGAGTACATGATCCTTTATGCACTACTGTAATCCTGCCACTAGGTAATGTAACAATTCCTTATTGCAGTATTCATCAATAAAATGTGAGGAATGACTGATACTTCTAGATACCATTTGGCATTAAGATAGAAAGGAAAATATGAAATCTGTTAGAAGAGAACATTTAAGTTTCAACTAATGACAGTATAAATAGATTTTTGGTTGCTTATTTGTAGGATCACTTTTAATTCTTGAGAGGGATTAAAGGCACAGGATGGATATGAGAGTAGCAGTACAAAATCATTTTCTTCATCTGAGCCACACTGAGTAGAGGATCCTCATGTGTATCAACTATCATGGCAGAACACCTGGGATATCTTGTAACCATGTTTCTATGTCTCAGAAGATCCAACAAATACAGAAACAAAAAAATACTTCAAGCAATGCTTAAAATACTAATACAATGGTGTTCATGTCACTTGCTATATTGAAAAAGGTCTATTCAGACATGATTGTAAAATGATTATCATGGGAAGTAAAGGAAATTGATAGTTACCATTCCTTGCCAATATGTCATCATAAACTGGACAAACACCATAGAACAGTGGAGGATCTCTGGATGGTGTTTGAGTACTAATTTGTGAATCGACACATCCTGCTCCACAGACTGGAGCTGAACAGTTCATGTGCATCGCAGCATCTTCTTCTGGAGGGTTCAGACCTACACAGTACCCAAAGTCTACCTCTTCAGAAACACTTCCATGGCCGTTGTGGTTCACTGCTGTAGCTTTCAAAGCCTTTTGTGCTCCTGCCCGGCTGCTATCAGACCGGACGCTTCCAGCAGCCTCCTCTGACAGAGCAGATCCTTTTTCCTCCAATGCTCCTTGCTGTTCCAACAATGCCTGAGCCAATTTTTTTTCAAAAATAAACCTAGTAGTTGAGGTAATGGGCCCGCATTTCAGTCCTGCTCTTACAATTTCTTCTCTAAGCTCATCAGGCGTGAGCTGCTTCAATCGGGATAATATTGCATCCATTGTTATTTCACCTATAGGAAAGGCAAAAAAGAGAGGAGATAAACTGTAAAAAACAACATAATTTTTTTTTCTGCTGTATTAAAGCCAAGGGAAAAAGTGTCTCATAATAATCTTCTGGATTCTGATGAGATTATCACAGTTGCAGAGAAGACAAAATATTTTTCGACTCAACACATTAAAACCATTTTTAAGCTATCAGACTTATACCAGGAGTTTATTTCCTCTCCTCTCACAACTACTTGAAAGAGTATTACCGCTTACATTTTATTCTTGCTTGTCCTTTTCAAATTTCTTTTGGAGTGAAAATTCAATCCAGAATATTCATGCATGAAAATTTATGACAGGCTGAGAAACATTTGATTCCTGCCAAGAAAGGCACAATCTGTATATGTAACAGAATACAAGAACAGGATGACTAGTTAGCCCCAGTAAGAGAGTCTGGTTAGGCAGTACCTACAGCGAAAAGCACAGCACTATTTCTATTATTTCCGTAAGAATTTCTAGCTGAAAAAAGTACAAGGCATAAGCATGATGCAGCAACCAGGGGAGTCTATCTCTGGCCATGATGCAAGCCTGGAACTATTTACACAACATGTTGTTTCCCAGTCCCCGTTTTGAAAGCAAACAGCCAGAAGACAAGAACAGCATATCTTCTCATATTTCCCTCTCCGACAAAGAATGGGAGCTGGAAGAATTCCTCCATTTCCCAAGGAAAATTCTTCTCTCTGGTATGATACTACAAGTCCCCCAGCTCACTTCCCTCCATGTAACTCACACAGTTACAGCTTCCCCACTGGTCAGCAAGAAGACACTAAAACCAACATGATGCCAATACAAATTTCTTGCTGTGAAAAACACAGCTGAAAAACATATGATTTGGGCAGCTCAACAACATAAGATTTAAATTTATTTCATCAGATACTGCATCCACATATCTCCACAAAGGCTGTGATTTTTTCCTGCTCCACACTATTCAGAAACAACAGCTTTAGGACAGAAATGATTAGGCTGTCATATTCCTTCAGCTTGCTTTCACTCCCTCCTGACATTGATCCTTCCTTCACCACCTAGCCATTTTATGGGTTATACTGGTTTGGATAGGTGTGTATAGCATTTTAAGTACTTTATTTTCAATTCCAGGCTTCATCCTCAGTTTATGAAACTTACAACTACTGGAACACACATTTGCAGCTTTTCCACATTAATAGATTTGTATTTTTTTTAATAACGCTACATTTACAGTAACACAACTCCCAATCTTACTCCATTAGAGGCAATGCAATCTCCCAGGTATGAAGTCAGTATCACCTGTACTTTTAAGTTAAAAGTCCTCAAAAGACCATTTGTGGACGCATGTAGTGCTGTGAGAAATGTCCAAAATTTATGAGCTCCCCTGCTTTATGGACAGTGTGCGCAAGCAGTCCTTAACACGAGTCAGAACATCCACTCTGATGGGCAAGAAACTGTCTGGGAAAATAACATAAGGCTTGAAGGGCGAATGGCTGCACCCTAACATAGCAGGGATACAGTACTCTAAATTCTGGATCCTAGTAAGTTAATCATTCATTTTGTCAAAGCACACAAACTCAGGAGTAATTCCAAAATTGCACCTTCATCACAGAAGTGCAGTATAGTCAAACTGCATTTTTCCACGTGTATTGCCAACAGTAGCACCACAAAACACATCAACAAAATAGATATGACAATTTTGCTTTTTAAATTACCCAAGGATTAAGCTGGTAACGAACCAAACTTTTTATATACTAAAAAAAACAAACACACACAGCAGTTTTTGTAACTTTTAGCAATAGCCAATATAGTCAAGTAAAATTTTCACTGGAATCTGACTTCAAAACTATCACATTTCTAATTCTAGAAAATACTATGGAAAAAGATATTAATGCAAACTTTAAGTAGGTTTTCACATATAATTACAACTCGATAGTTACATGACTTTAAGGGTTGTTTTCTTGGAGGGCCATTTCCTTTGCGAGTTGTTTTGGGTTTTTTTTTTTCCCCAATGTCTGATTTTAAACATCTTCTGGTTAGAGAACATACCTCAGTCCCTGATTATTTCACAAATATTAACTGGAACCTTACTGAAACAATGGAAAATGAGAGTATTTCAGCTTAAAAAAAAACCCCAAACTGTGGCAGCGCCACATTTGATGCTGCTGAGCTACCTCCCCAAAGTATTCTAGTTCCCTTATGATTTCTGAACCTCCAAGCAACCTCAGTGTTACAATTATCTGACTTGCCCACAAGACTGCAAAGACCTGAAAGATCTTCTCACTTATTTTTTATTCTTAATCCTCTATTTTTTTAAATAAATTTGATGCCATTATGTTTTAATCAAGGGATAAAATGTGGCCCTGAGGTCAATTTTAAGAATATCAAAACTTGCTATTTCAAGGATTTTCTTTTTGAGATTGCATAACTGAAAAAAAACAATAAAAATGAAAACTCAGAGGTAAGAGTTTATTGCAGAAACAATGCAATGATAACACTTTAAAAGAATCAACATAATATAATGCCTTAAAGAATTAACTCAAGAAATACTCCTATTTTTAGAGTTCAGAACTAGCACGACCATTCTGCAGAAGTGCAGACTCTCACATATGGATAATTCATGTACGTGGAGTATGCAGGCACACACAAAATCTTTCCCCTTGGCTTGTGGTTAAGTAAAAAATGTTGGGAAGGAGTCATTTCTCTGGTATCCTACATTTTGATACAATGTAGCGCCTAAAATTTTCTTCCTCACCTATGTAAGAAAAAGCACTTATTTCATGTGTCCATTACTACCCAGGCACAGCTAAATCAGAGAGCAAAATAACAAAGCAGACCAACAGTGAAGAAACTAATCTTCGGTTTAAGATCTACTGGTAGCATGAAGAGTTTTCTACAATAAGCTTGCTGTGGAAACAGGAAAAACACTGTTGGAATAACAGCAGTCACTCAACTGTCAAAGAGATGATATTCAACTAACCTGCCAACTTCTTTCATTATAACATCTGTTTTCCTGTTCAGAAACAGCAGGTTTCTCAAAGCAACATAGTTGTTTGAAATCCCATGGCAGTCAATTTATTACAGCACTAAAGTTTCTTTTTTTTGATCAACAGTATGATGAAATGTACACGCACTTTCTTTTTCACACAGTGCAGCTGTTTCATTGCACGTGTAATGCCCTTTCAAAAAGAATGTAATAGATTTTAAAGAATGCCAAAATTTACTTAAAAATAAAAGACAGCTTTCATGAAATGTCTGTATTCTGACATTAAGCTTTCAGCCAACATGGATACGCATTTATTAATTTTTAACTGCATCACCAGTTTTGATCTGTCCAAAACAAAAGGCGTGACTTGCAAACCTGAGAAATAGCAATTACCTGTTTTAAAATAATCCTTTGATCATTTGCTACATGCAGGTGCAAAAGGTGATTATTTGAACCTTAAAATGCATCTTATAACTTCAAACGATCCAAAGCACAGCCAGCACTGACACTGCTACCTTTTCTAGTTTAGCACACAAGGTCTTGCAAGTTACCATTAGTGGCTTTACATATATGAAGAACTGCTTTAACAACAAACACGTATTTGAGGCTTCTTCCAAATCAACCAAAATCTGGAAGAACGGGTAAGAGATGTATTTTCCCGTGTCTTACTGCATCAGTACGAGAGGGCAGAATCTGTTTCAAAAAAATTTAAGACTAGTACCAAGAGAGAATGAATGGTTGACTTTTAAGGATGGCAATATTACTTTATTCCACTACTCACTAAATCCTTCAGTAAACGAGCAATGTAAGAAAACAGGCCTTTTTTTTTTTTTCTTTTTTATGCAGGAATTAAAACGAGAGACACATAGCCTTTGGCTATATTTCGACTGCTAGGATTTACACACGGCAGAGTAATTGTGGCTATACAATCAGATATTTTGTCTATACTGCCTGTTGCCAAATTAGCTAGCAGTTATGAACTACGTGGCAGAAACAGAACCGCAAAACAAACTCGGAATAAACTACGGGAAAGACACGACTAAAAGAAATGGGGCGGGGGGGGGAGGAAAAAAAAAAAGGAAAAAAAAAAAAGGATGACTTCTCGGGAACGAGAACTGCAGATTTATTTCCAGAGCCAGCAAGGGAAGGCAGGCCCGGCGCGGGAGAGCATTCCGCTAGCGGAGAGCAAGGAGGCTGCCGGCCCTGCGGCCGTGCGACCGGCAGGGAGGGCAGCGCCGGCGGCCGCCCGGGACAAAGACGGAAGGCGGCGGCGGGGCCATGCCCCCACCCGCGGCGGGGCCCGGCCCGGCGGAGCTCCGCCCGTGGGAGAAGACCCCAGACAGGGCGAGAGGCCGAGCGGCCGCGGGCCTCCCCGGGCGGTGCCCGGCGCCCGGCGAGAGGCAGCGTCACCCCCCGCCGCCCTCCCCCGAGTCTCTCCTCACCTGGGTGGCTCCCGCTGCAGCGCCGGCTCCCCGCGGAGAGCGGTGCCGGGGAGGAGAGGGGCGCCGGGGAGGAGATGGCCGCCGCCGGCGCCCCGCGGCCGCCCGGCCTCCTCTCCAGCAGCCGCAGCAGCCAGCCCACGGCGCCGATGACCGCGCAGGCGGCCAAGAGCTCCCAGCCCGGCCAGCGACCCCAGCCGGCTCCCCAGAGGGAGCCCCAGCCCCCGGCGGCCCCGACCCACCGCTCCATGCCCCGGCCCGCGTCCCGCCCGCCGCACGGACACTCCCCGCCGGCCCTTCGGGGACGGTACCTCAGCGGCCTCCCGGCTTCCGTCTCGCCTCCCGCCCCGCCCCGTCCCTCAGGCCCCCGCCCCGCCCGGCGCCGGGGCTGCCCGCCTCGCTGCCTGACGGAAAAACACCGCCGCCCCGCCCCGCCCCGCCCGCCCTCAGCCCACCTCAGGCGGAGCGGCGGCTGAGGAAGGGCGTTCTGGGTGAAAAAAGCGGCTTTCGGCTGAGCTCCGAGTGGGTGAAGGCGAGGAGACTCCACTGATACTGCGCGGAGAGATGCCGGGAAGAACGCAGGACTCGACAATGCCGCAGCACCTCCCTCCCCTCCCCCGCCACAGTATTCCTAAATTTAATTGTAAATATACGTATACGTCCCTTCACAGATCTAAACTCGTCATCCCAGGAGGTACAACATCACTACCTGACGCGTACAGCTACCTCTGGTACAAGCCAACTGGTCCGTTGCTGGTTTAAATGACAGGAAACATGGCAGGCCTTCCAGAAGTTGACAACATCCCTTTAACTCACGCTGTTTAATACTACAAGCTCGGTACAGTCATTTCTCTCCGCACCATGGCAATTGGCCGAGTTAGAACCAAGATGACATTTCTGCATCATTCCATTTTGTACGCTCAAAACTTCAGACGTTGGCAAATTCAGGCCAAGGGAGGTAACACTCATCGCAGTTCTTTCCTAACACGCTCACCACACTGAGAGAGGAAACATAATGGAAATAAAAGCACAATCCACTTTAGACCTGCTTTTGTTTTCCTTAAAGGTGGCTATACAGCATGTTCAGAATCCTAAACATAAAAATTACTGTCCAAAACCAGAGAGATGATACAAATTTCTCTTTAAAAGTAAAAACAACATGGAGCCCTTTACCAAAAATAGTTTATTGCACAAAACTTTTAAAGGAATTCCTATGCACATTATTTTTATAATCAACATGCTTTGTATGATCATAAACATGAATTGTACATAGTGTAACTCCTCCATCCCCTGGGTTATCCACTCAAGAACACGAAACGATGAACTTCTATCTTTACAAATACCGCCTAAGCAGACATTATTGAACGTCATGTATAAAACATAACAATATTTCCTTTACAATATCCAGAGCATCTTTCCCTCCCCTAGAAATCTGTGCATCTGTATTGGAAATTAGGCCGCCCTACTGCCCAAGACTGAAGTGTTACACGTTAGTAGGAGACAAGAGTGGTCAGATGACAGCTGATGAGCATTAGTAATTAATTTGGACTGTAATTGCTTTCACATGAAACTATTTAAAGACTCTGCCGACAGCAAGTTACATGCAACTATTCACACTTCCCCAGCAAAGTTAATAAAACATACATCACAAGCTTTTGCATCACCAGTAGTGAATTTGCCATCTTTAAGTTTAATTTATATTGATAGTACTACCTGTCCCCGGTGCACTTTCAGTGTTGGCACAGCTAGCATTAAACCACCCATGCCACTGCCGTTCACTCCCCTGCAGAGGAATAAGTAATCCATGAAAATATGAGCGCTAGAACTTTCATTCTGGATATTACTCTACTCTTTACATATGTGAAATTCTCATAGATTTCAGCTAGGATATTGCCTGAATAAACAGTATGGGATCAGATCCTCCCATTGCACGAGTGGACAAGGGGCTCAGCTGGTCCCAATACAGCGCACAAATATTTCCAAGAAATCTGGAAGACAATAGAATGGAGCATTATGCAATGTTCAGCAACACCAGAGACTCAATAACTAACATTTTTTTTTCCATTGTAGGGTTTGCTGGTTTTTTTTAAATGCACAATTTTTCAAGAGTCCTCAAAAAACCAACAGCACCCAAAAAAGCAATGCTGCGGCATTTACCAACTTTCATCACTTGGGAAACATTCTCACATTACAGCGACACTTCTCCTTCATCAACAAGACCTGGTTTAGTAGGTAGCAACCACTGAAGAAACAGACATGGAAAATACATTCTATTGCAGTGCTTGGAAAAGGAAAAGAAAAAAAAAAAATCTTTAAGAGATTATTCTTCAGTTTCTAAAAACACACCAGTGTTAATGAGGCACTGATTTTCCTCCGATGTATTTGGCAGTGCTGTGACAGGCAGAGCGGAGGCAGTTTTCATTCCTTCAGCTAGTTTGTTTTATTGCCTAGACAGCAGAGACCTGAAGCTTTGTAGAGCGAGCACAGTCAGCCTCACGGTGAGGCTTTTTAATAAAACAGCAATTATTTCTCTGGATAATAAAGAAACATAGCTGATGAGCTTCAAAGAAAAGGCCTTACTTTTATCACATGCTGCGCACGCCTTCTAGAGGGCTTCCCAGTGACTCCCGTAACTTAATTGACTTAGTACCCCACCAGATTTAGACCCTCGAGTCTCACTGTCTGTCCTTCATTTAAGTAAATGGCATGGTGCTTCTGTTTATAGAAAAAACACGTGGTGAATATAAAGCAAAATACCTAGTGTCCAGGTGCTTTCAGAGAGAGACAGGTGGGTCAATGCGGAAATCTCATCTGAGCACTTCACAATATTCTCCCTCATCTTTAAAAGGAAAGACATGCATCTAAGGCTACTTGATTATAGAAGCTCAGGTATCTTTATAAGGAGCTAGTGAGAAAATGCAGCACTGCACTGAAAACAGAATGCAGTATGATTATTGATACAAAAAGGAGAGCAGACATTCTGAAGAACTATGAAGGTTTGTAAGAATTCTGGCTTCTTTGATACCAGATAAAACCTTTATTCGTACAGTTGTTGCCAAACTTAAGAGACTAAAACATAATGGATTTTTAACTGTAGGCAATGTATTTACCAGAATGAACAGCAACATTAACGCTGCACAAGTGTTATTTTATTTAAAATCCTGAATGCATGATAACTTTTTTGTACTGGATATATTATTCATTACGTAGTTTTAATTTTGTTATTTAACAATACTGCGTATTTTTTTTTCTTCTTTGAGCTTAATATACAGGCAACTTCAAGAACATGACAGTAGCGAGATAATCAGTACCATTTACTCTGCAAAGTAGACTACAGCAGTATGCAGACATTAACATGTCTAAGCTAGTCTGTAAAGCTTTTGACTTTTCTTTGAATTGTTTGGTAATTCTGTGTGATGGGCACCTAATGCCACACTAATGCATTTCTTCCTTCACCAATTTCAAAACCTTGACTTTTAGCATCACTTCACTTTGATCCCAATAAAATGTAAGTTAAAATCCAGTAGCTGAGGGGCATGAAATCAGTCAGTATAGATACGTTAGGTGCAAAGTGTTCAACTGGACTACAGCTTGAATTGGTAATTATGAGAAATCAGACTTTGGATAAATATGGATGGGTTTGGGTTTTTTGTTTGTTTGCTTATTTTTTACCTTACTGCTAAGCAAACTGCAATAATTTTCTCCCCCAAACAACCAAGCCCATCCAAAAGCAGTAACAGTCTCTTTGGAAAAATACATGAACTAGACTTTTTTTCTTTTCCCTAGCCACTTAATCTACTTGTGCTTTTTAGTTTATTTTTTTTTTAAACGCCAATCTATAGTGGATATAATTGTCCCGTTTTCTTTACGTTTTAAAGATAAAAACATGCTTGTACACGAGTTACCACTAAATCTTCCAAATAATCTGCCACGTATATTTTGATTTCTGCTTTAGTGCTTAGCATATTAGACAAAGCAGTACCTCCACACTGAATTTCTGAATGAGGAGAGAGTGGGCTTATCACTGCACTATGAGGCACGTGGAACGGGACCAAAGGTGAAGGAATCTGAAGTGGGTTGCTTTACTAATAATCTAGTCAAGGCGCTCTGCAGAGGGGCTGCCACAGTACCAACGTTTCCATTCACGGTGGACACCTTGTAATGGAGGGTGCAAAAAGTAGGGGAAGCGTGTGGGAGAAGATAAAGCTAATAAAAATAATAATTTTATAGGCATTGTAATTTTATCATTTAAAGTAAAAATAATTACATTTCTAAACGCTCTGGCTTTGAGGGGTAATTTCCCTAAGCCATTTGTACAGTATGTCAAAAAACAGCAAACTTAAATGTAACATTGAAACAATGACAGTAACAAAAAACCCTCATGTCAGCCTTAACTTACAGTATATAAGCATATTAAAACAGATACTCAAAGTCAAAAAATTATGACTTTTTTTTCTTTTATATATATATATTACACGCATACCTTTTTCAAGGGTGTCTACCTCAAAAGTTGAACTAAAAAGGTGCAAGAAGTGTTTGTGCAGTGAAGCAAAGCTCCCTACTGGCCTGCAACTGTAAGAGAAAAACTGTGACACTTCAGAAAACATCCCAGGCAAATCTGCCAAAGATACATACTGGTCTGCATTGCTTTTCATTACAGTCTTGTTTCTTTTGCTATAGGTAAGAGGTCATCTTCATAACTAGAAATGGCTTCAAATAAATTCTTTTCATTTTAAACCTTCATCTGAATCTCTTACTAAACCCCCAAATGAGCCAGATTTACCACTTGGCAGTCCCCAACATGACAGAATTATTATGGTGAGGTTTCAAACAAACCCCTGGAACAGCGTGTTCTGCATTTAATATTACACCAGTTTCTCAAGCCCATGCCCTTTGCTTCTAACAAGGCAAAAGCACAACTCTGAACACCGCTTTTTAAAATGAAATAAATAATTTTGATAAAGATTTGTTTACATACTTAAAGCAATAGGAAGAAAGACAACTGATAAGGAGGTTATAGTGTCAAAGCTTCCTTGTCACTAACGCTACAATTCTGTTTCTTCTCATCTACAGCAGGAATCTCCTGCTGGTCTGATGCAGTTGCAGGACTGGTAGAGGTAAGGTCCATTAGCTGCCCCTCAATCTGAGTCCACGAAGACATTGATTCATGTACTGTAATGGTGTGTTCCTCCATCTGACGCTGAAGGCTGTCCATTTCTTGCCTTTTGAAAGTATTGAGAACAAAAAAGCAAAAGTTAACAACCAGGAAGCTAACTGCTAAATGCAAGATCAGAAAATCACTTTTCTGATTCGTGACACCTACTCCAAGACTATCTAAGCTATAGCTGTACAGAAGAGCAAGACGTCTGCAGGAAGGTTAGGAAGTGTCTGTCTTTAATTTAAGAACAAAACAAATACAATAGTCTTAATTCAAACTTTAGTCAGACACCAACTTAGCAAAGCGGCTAATCTGGTAGTACAGGATCACAGAACATTATCACAGGCTCACTCCCCTCAAACATCAACTGAGGTGACAAGAGCAGCTCAATTCTCCCAGTAACTTGAACTCCCTGTCTTCCTGAAGTTGTAGCTTTCCTGCTCAGAGTCTCATGTGCAACCACATAAGGCTGGCACATGTTTTTGGCAGAATAAACTTCCTCTGTAGACATTTCTTATTAACACACTTCCTGGGCTCCTATCATGAGCAGCCTTTCTGATGCTGTGAAAGGAGAGAAACACCAGCTTTTCCACCAGCAAGAACAATTAGAAATAGCTGTTTCTGGTTTGTTCTACTATGTACTATTTAGGATGGACATTTTGTCTAGTTTACTGTAAAGGCTTCTTTCGCTACTATACAAGCAATGACAGAACACCCTACTGTCCTAAATATAGTCCCACTAAGAGAAAAGAATTCATTTTACAAATTCGTTTTTCCTTAGGCTGGCAGCTGGTTTCTTGGAAACATTTTTAAGATTATTTAATATGGTTTAAAATAACAGGTCATACTTTAATTGCCGGAGACAGCTGTTCAGATTTTTTAAAGGCTCCTTGCTCACAGCTGTCGATGGTTTCAACAGTTCTTCCAGCAAGGCAGCAGGCACTGGACAATCAGGAATCTTGACTGGAGTCACAGGATTTGAAGAGTTGTTTTCTCCTTTCAGTTCCTTCTTCTGGTCAAAGGGAAAAAAAGAAGAGCCAGAAATACAATTAAGTTATTACATCAATGTCATTTTTACCACATAGAAAGAGTCTCACATCACACTACTGGTACATATCTGCATTACAGAGCAGGAATCAGAAGCACATTCACGTTAGGTCTCGTGGGTCACAAGCAAAAGTTCCTAGCCTAATGTCATCTGCCAGCCATGCTCCTACGTAAACAAACAGCACCTAGAAGGACCTACTCACAAACTCCCCCTACTAAAGAAATAAAACAGGAAGGATTTAAAGCAAGTGACCTGGATCTTCACAACAAATTCTAATAACGTTCTTTCAGTATAGTTAAGAGAACAACTCAGAAAAAAAATAAATCAGTTACGTACAATCAAATAAATCCTTTTGGAAATTCTGGAACCTGCAGGTTCAATCAGGACCAATGTCTAAAAGAATGAAATGGAGGCTTCCATACAAAATTCTGTCTCACTAAGTGAGAGTATTACTTCGGGGAGGGAAAGAGCAAGAGATCTGTTACTGCATTTTCTGTGTACTAGTAGCAAATCAGAAAACTCAAAGAAACCACTAATAGTTACCTTTTGAAATTGTGGAATAATGAAAAACTAGTCAGTATGGAGAGGACAGACACATGCACATTAAGAAGGTATTAAGTATAAGAAGGTGTCTGCTCTATAGTTGCCCGTGATTCATTATTTAAGTGCTGCCTTTTTTGCTTTATTGTTATAAGTCAAAATGTAAGTGTAAGCTAATATGCTAAACACAAACATTTCTGAAGTAAAAGGTGGAAAGTCAAGATCAGTACAGTTACTTTTGCCTGCAAATCTTCCTGTATTTATCATTTAAATGTCAGAACATCAGTAAGTCTCTATCACAAGCAGGCATTTCAGTTCAGAATTTTCACCAGGTTTCCTGCAGCAGAGTATTTTCTGGTACTTTAAGAGCATAGTGGAGTATTTTCTGGTACCCTACAACATGTATTCTTCCTATTTAAATACCTTCTTCATCTTGCCATGCTTCAGGTCCAACTTCAGTTGCTGGTTCTGCTGCAGCAGCGACTTCATGCTGTTCTTCAGTTCAGTCACTTTAGCCTGCAGCATAAACTTATCCTTCTGAGTCACTGACAGGTCTTCCCTCACCACTTCCAACTCAGTCTTGAGATTCTAAATGGGAAAAGAAGAGGAACAACATGATATGGGGAAATAGTATAAAAATTCCAGCCAACTAATGTTTTTGTAGTTTTTTCAGTTTCCAGGGGAAACTAGAAAGAGACAACACATAACACTGCTATTTGAAACCAATTTGCCCTGACAGAAAAGCAGAAATTAAATAAAAAAACCCATCTGTAGCCTATTTTAACGGTGTATGGTCAAGGAAATACAAAGCTAACAGCACAGTCAAAGTGAAACAGAGAAGTAAAGACACTGCAAAACGCACAGTGAATAAGTCTTTATGAATAAAAATTTGTAAAAAAAGTAACAGAAAAGTATGCTTCTAAACAATAAAAATATTATATTTATCCCCGTACAGCAATACCAGTTATCCATCAGAATCTCCACCAGCTAGATTAAATACCTGCAAGACAACTTGTATCCCTTCTAATTCCTTGTGGCTACGCTGTTCACTCATATCCAACTGCTGTTTAAGTGTTTCAATTTCTCTTTCTTTTTGTTCTACTTCCCACTTGAGGTCTTCCACCTACCAGAAAAAAAAAGAAATAAAAAAAGTATCTTTAGAATTCTCTATAGGTGCAATCAACCACAAAATCTGAAATATATTATTACCTATGTCTCATGAACCCTTCCTGGTTCTAAGAAAACCTAGCAAAACTTCATTAAAAAATGCTGAATTAAAGACAAATGAAGTCATACAATGTATCATAAATAAGGATAAACACAGTAACAGTGCAGTTTTTACCTCTTGGCTTACTACAGGCTGTTCACTAAGTTTGTCATCCAGCTTTTTCTGCAGAAGTTGGAGCTGAGACCTGGCTTCTGCCAGCTCTTCCTGAAACTGTGATACCTCCTGGGAATGTTTTTCATCCTCCACCCTGCACAGCAGGAGAAGCAGACACAGCAGTTGTTCAATCTGGCCTTTAAAACAAGTACTTCGTTGCGTTAGCTATGTAACCATAAATGACATGACAGTCCATGGAACCTGGTTAGTTATGGCTTTGACTGAAGGCTTTGCCAACACATTCACAGCAAGAGTTAAATCACAAAAAGATTTTATAAGAGGCAGATACATTAATATATTATTAAATATTAAAAAAATATCCTTGAGCACTGGTAGTAGTGCAGTTACAAAAAAATAGATTACGCAGTAAAAAAAAAGAAAACAAAACCCTGTCAGCCATTTTGTTTTTGTTTTATGAGGAATGGGGTTAACATTATATCCATTCTCATGTAGACCTGATAATTTCTTAAATTATACAAAAATATTTTCTATACAAGAAAAAATATTCAATTTGAATATACTGTGGAATATATTCAACAATAAAATTTATCCTCTATGTAGTTCCTCAGAAATATGAAAGGGAGAAGAATAATAAAATATATATGAAGTGTTAATCCTTACTAGTAACATGAAACAATAGAAATCTGTGTTGAAACTGTAAAAAAAAAAAAAAAAAAAAAAGCAGATGCTGAAGCCCAATACAGCACATGCTTCAAGTCTAACTGAATTATGAAGAGACAGAAAAATACAAGTATTTGCCTAGAGTCCAAATATGCACCTTATGGTCAGGCTCAGCTGGGGTACATTTCAACATAATACATTCCAGAGTGGCAAAACAAAAAATTCACTAATGTCTTTTTCAAAGAATGTGTTTTATTTACTGTTCTCCAAGATCGTGGAAATTTACTTACTGCAGTTTGTCTACTTCAGCCTGAAGGGCTTGGACAAGTAGTTCTTTGGCGTGTAGCTCTTTCTTGATTTCACTGAGCTCAAGCACAGCAGCTCTGTAATGACGACGGTTATGTGCTGCATCCGCTTTGGCCGCTGCTTCCTACAAGAAAAAAAAAAGATGCACTTTTCTTTATCACTGTATGTGCATCATAAAGGGAGCTAGACTAAAGGGGTACAAAATAAATCAAGAAGGAAGTTGTGCAGCTATTAACACTTCTCTTTTTGTCTAAAAACCTTATTATTGGTATTGTTATCCTTATAAATGCTAAAAGCAGTTAACAACTATATATAATGGAAGAAGCATGTTTGCTAGACTACTTTTTCATTGTGACTTTTTGGATGAAGTATCCTGAAGCGATGACACTTTCCATAGAACAGAACTCTCCTGGTAATCAGTAAGTATGCTTAACACAGAGCACAACAGGAAAGACATCAACTCGTCCTTCAGTCACTGGCCATCATGACAGGGACCCTGCAGGAAGCAGTCTATGATAAAGCATAGATTGTGTTTCAAGCTACTTTTCAAATACTTTACATTTAAATCACCTTTTAAGTAAATAAAACAAGAGATGAGCCTTTACCTGCTTCTTAAGGTCTCTAACTTTTGACTTTTCCTTCTCTAAGGAAGCCTGTAAAGCTTGAATAAGTTGTTGCATTTGCTGATCCTCCTCTTCTTTCCGCTTTAGGACTGCCTGAACCTGTACCACATCACAAAAACAAACGTGCGTTTTGTGCGGGCTCAATGGAAGACCAGAAATGCCAGTAGAGGAAATACAAACACAGGCCAATGCAGGGATTGCAAAACTTCTCTCTACTGTTCACTGGTAACTCTTTCCTCAGGGTACCCTTCAACCTTAAAAGTAGCTATGGTTAAATGGTAGCTCACTGCCTATATTCCCATTTTCTTGCGCCCCACGAATATATTACTATTGGCATAAAAATTGTTCAGCTCAATGAATCTGTGTGTAACACAGTTTGTATGTTCCAACTAACTTCAGTAAGCCACACTTTCACTATTGCAAATATTTTAGTGTGATTTGGTTTTTTTCCAAAAGAAACAGCTCTGTTTAGTGCGAACTCTCTTTTCTGATCTCTTGTTTAGCCCCCTATATTACTGCTGTTACTCAACACACGGGAGACCCAGATCTAGAGAAAATGCACCAACTTTGTATCATACAAGTGAAGATGTCTTCATCCTGTTACCAGAAATAAGAGCTAATTCCTTTCTTAAGACATTATATCAAAAGGTCAAGTACCTGTAGATTCAGTTGTACCAAGTCTGCCTCTCTTTTCGCTAATGCTGTTTCTAGGATATTGTTGTGCTCCCGCAAAGCAGCATTGGACTGACTAAGACCTGTAAGTTTTCCTCGTTCATGCTCCAGTTCAAGGGCCAACTTCTTATTAATTTCTTCTAAACGTTTTATCTTTCTCCTGAAGCCTCTAGATTCCTGAAGCTACAGCCAAAGAAAAAAAACAAGTCAAGCAAACAGAACCAAACAACTCCAGATTACCACCACAGAAAAGCTGTGAGCTAAACTCATTAAATGTCTTGCTGTCCCAGAGTGTGATTTCTTTGTTGTTTTTTTTTTTTCTTTTTTAAATGAACACTGCAAAATAAGTTCAGTTAGGTATTTTTTTCCTTTTGGAAGACTAAAATGCTTGCTAAAAAGCAAAATCAAAGAGTACTGTTCAGGTGCAGATCAAGAGCAGCAGATATATGTAATTTTTTTGTGCAACTCTACAACTGAACACCACCACCTTGCCCTCAAAATCACTCAGCATCCATGACTCCAAATCGTTTCAGAAGGTAGTGATTCATGCATCCTCACCATCTCATGACCAGACACAGCTGGTATCCAATACAGGAACTACTTTTCTCTCTCATCTTCTTTTCCCCTACACTACAATGATTCATGAAACCATGAAGAACCAGCACAGGGCAGCAAAATTAGCAAGTGTCACTGACACAGTGTTTCCTAAGAAACATTATAAGATTCTGATTTCCTGCACTGTTCGAATAAAATTACGGTACCAAAATTTCTCCCCTGCCTCTCAGGCACTTTTTACTGTCACCTTCCCATCTACTGTGCAAATTCAAGCAATCACCTCATCCTCAAGTTCCAGCACTTTCTCTCTGTATTCTTCAAGCTCCTGGCTGGTAAGCGAAATCACTTCTTGCAACTCTTTCTCCAGCATCAACTTACTGCTGCTGACAGCTTGCAATTCTGTCTCCAGAGCTTGAACCCTTTCCTAAAGACAAAGAAATCACAAGCGTGACTAATGTATCACCCATCTACAGGAGTAATTTTGTTTTTGTTAAAAAGTCTACTTCTCTAGCAAATATCAGATGAAGTGCTAGTGCTTAATGTAAAGGTCTCGCTCAGAGACTTCCACCCTTGCATCCAGCTACTGCTGTTAGTGTATTTGATATCTCGCTCCATTGGTCCAAGGAATTGGAGCTTCCCCCAGTAAATTAATTTTCTTATCACGTGCATAATATATGCGAGTAAGTTATGGCTACGCTGAAGAACTTTTAATTCTCAATGAGAAAAAAAGCAGTAAGAGTTAGAATATTGGAAAAATCTTCAGATGCTGAGCCTTTAAAAAAACAAAAACAAAAAAATCCAAACCAACAATAAAAGTTAATCAGGAACTTAGCACTAAGGCTTGTCATCCTCTTGAGGCTGGATTACAATTGGCATATCTGAAAGATACAAGTAAAATTAAAAAAAACCAAACCAAACAACCAAACCAAAGCCTGCCATATCACGTCTCTCAAATGTAGTCAAGGAAATTATCAGTGCTCGGAACACTGATACCATGTTCTTATCTAGTTTTACATTCCAAATATTTTCATCACTTCAGTGTAAAATAATATTTCAAGACTTATATTTAATAACAAGACAGCTCTATCTTTGTACTAAAAATGTTAAAAGGCATCTGCATACTTGAGCAATCTGATTGTTTCCACCATCAGTGATTTGTGCTTTTAGTTTGCTCAACTCTGCTTCAGCAGATTCCTTTGCAGTGAGAGATTCCTGTAGCCGACGACTAAGAATGCCGACTGCATTCTCATAGGCTTTATGTTTCGCTTTCATCTCTTTCTGAGCACTTGTCAGATCTGACCCTAGACGCTTCATTTTCTGTTTTTGCTCGGTAATGGCCCTGGAGTGAAAGGAAAAAGAAAACATCAGGTAAAAACAAAAACTGCCTGAAAAGATTAATATTTAACACATCCCAACGAAAACCAACATTGACTTCTTTCGCCTTGTCCCAGAGTCACTCATCTCAGAGAAAGCCATCAGGTTTGTAAGGTACAATTTTACCCTCTGCAAGACAATATGTTGAAGACTCTTGATAACTTTCTAAGAAAATACTTACAGTAATTAAGAAGTCTTTGTCAGAATTATTAAAACTCCAATATGAAGGAATACATACTACTCTCTCTAAAAATAACACAGAATTTAGAGTAAGAATCTAATCTAATCTGAGATTCTTGGTGAATGTGTCAAGTATCACAAAAACCCTGTGACCGCCAGTGGAAGAAAAATATGGTTCTCATTAATGCCAACATTTCAGCCAGTCAAGGTTAAAATTCCGCGAATTATTATTAGGAGTAGCTCCAACATGCATATTGTATGGCATATACTGTTGTTTAAAAGCATAAGTGAATCAGAGGAGAAGCTGGAACTCCTGTGTAGCATGCAACTAACACTTTGCCATGGATACGACCCTATGACTCTTTATTTAAATTTCCCACAGGAAAGACTAGGGAACAGGAAAAGAGTGATTGCTAAAAAGGTGAATATGAAAAAATAAATGCTGTAGTTCTTTTGTTTGTGCTAAAAGAACAGACTTACTTTTTTGCTTCTTCTTGCATTTGTTCTACTTGTTGTTTTAATGCCTGATTTGCCTCAGCAAGAGATACCATTTGTTCCTTATCAAACTGCAAAGACTTAATAGGAAAGAAAAAACCACCCGTGAGAGTAAGAACAAAAGCACATTTGCTGTATGTTGGATTACAAAAGAGTAAGCATGAAGTTCCAAAATTACTTCCATCTATAAATATAAACTGTTCCAATGTTCTCTGTCTCCCTTCTCTTTCCCTTTTTTTGCTTTCATTCGTCTCTCTGTGGCCACCACCATAACAGGTATGAACAGAGTTCTATTTTGGTTTTTGCTCTCAGACGGAGTTCACTTTGGGACCAAGGAAACTGCTTCCACATCACACCTCTACCACTCCTGTAGCACGCTTCTCCCCACTTACTTACATGAAATGTTAATAAGCAGTCATGTATTTACAGAATTTTGGTAGGCATATGCTCAAACGTATAGACAACATTAAACATGTAACCAAGAACCTTAACTTGCAGATGGTGATTCTGTTTATTTCCAAAGTTAAATAGAAATAGCAGCACATCCTGGATGTACCACCCTCAAAGTCCAAAGCTTAACACCTTCCATACCTGTAGGCGTGTTTCCATATCGTCTCGTTCTTTCTGCACTGACTGAAGATGATTTTCTATTTCCACCATCTTTTGGTGAACCTGAGATACTTCCTTCTGTAGTTTTGAATGTTCAGATTCAAGTGACTGTTTTTCAACTTGAATTTTCAATAGCTCTCGTTTTAACTCTTTCACTTCTGAGTCCAGCCGCTTCTTTGTAGCTTTCAGTTCGCTAATCAGCTGGTCCTTAGAACTTGCATCTCTTCGATAAGCTTCCACCATTACCTTGGACACAAGAGTTTCAAGAAGACAATGTCACCTCTGTTACAGCTTTATAAATTTAAAAGTGATTTCTTATGAAGTATTTACTGATATTCTTTTAGTTTGGGGGGAGGGGAGGGTGTCAAAAAACACAAACCAGCATCATCTTCTGTAACTTATTTACTCTGGTTCAAAGATTTTTATGTAAGCTCAGATATCAAATACCACTATGTATCAGCTGTTCATAAAAAAACCTGTAAGTAACAGTGTTTATAGCAGTATGGGGTACTCTTCTTCACATTCTTTATGGAACTGCACTAATTACGTGCCATTTTTTTAAACTACACTAATTGTAAAAAAATTAACCATCCCATGCACATAATTAATAACTTTTGCTGTGAGAAGAGGGCTTAACTGTGACTGAAAGTTTGAACAGCCTTCCCAGACTTCAACCTTACAAGCTAAAACAACCTTTGGTATTCGCTTAATAAGCCATCAAGCAGTAAATTAATGATGCCACCCTATACATAAGACACACATGTGCAACATTAATGAAACATCAATTTCAAGTTACTGTCTCAAAACTGTGTAAATTCAGAAAAAAATTGCAATAAAGCACTCATTTTCAAACTAATTACTGACACAACTATCGTTTTTCAAAGCTGCAGGAAAACTTGAAGATTTTCATGAGTCCTTTTGGAAAACCAAACCTAGCATCAACAAACCAGAGAGAGATTTTATATGGTGGTTCATTTGGCAAACTCCCTGAAGTCCAATGAATTGGTTGGTGGATCTGCTTTTACTTTAGTTACATATAATAACTCAACTGTACAAAATACAGAAACTGTATAATCATGTCACAAAGTTCTTTGATACAGAAAATTGACTCAACTGTCCTCACAAACCCCTAAGACGTACATGCCTTCACGGTGAAAAAAGTATATTCCTTGGTTTTACTACTTTGAAATAGTTTGCTGTTGCTTACCTTCTGCTGCAGGAACTGCTCCTTCACTTTTTGAACCTGTTTTTTAAGGCTGGCATTTTCTTGTTGCAGATTTTCTACCTGCCAGAGGAAATAAAAAGCAAACATGTTGCTTTACGTGCCAAATGTCATATTCTACGTTATTTCAAGCAGCAACAGTATCTTCTGCTATGCTTGTACCAATTGCCTAATCTAGTAAGGATACTGTTTCTGACTCAGCATCTCAGTGGCACTGTTAGATAACACAACATTTTATACAGAAATACATTCACACAGGTCACCACATAGGGAGCCTTGTCAGCCCTCAGGAATGTATGAAGTCCCCTTATCCTGCCATTGAAGTTTTAGTGTGTACCATTAGTGTATATATGTTGTATCCAGATGGCGCCCATTCACATGTACATGATGATAAAATGAAGAAACCAGCTGGTTCTTTGAAAGGAAAAACCAATCTTTATGTTAAATATATTTCCATAGTTCTTCAATACTTCTATTGGTAATACTATCAAGTCCCATTATTACCTTCAAAAGAAATCTCAAAATATTACCAGGAACTCATCATTACCAAGATTCAATAAGAAAGCTCTTTCTATGGAGCTTGGATGCTCTAAACGATACAGAGCAAACACGACTATCAAACCAAGGTGTGAAAGGAAAAGTCACCATAATTTAAAGCAGCCACAAAGAGAATAAGGATGTGCATTCGGCTGGATCTTGTAAAATAGTTAAGTAACTAGAAAAAAGACTCAGCTGGTATATAGCAATATGCAAAAGAAAACCCTGGTATACTGTTTCAAGAGAAAAGGCACAATTAAACATGACCAAATTACTGCATAAGGAAGATGTTTGGCCTGCAGTGCCACAGAAAAGGAGCACGCTAAAAAATTGCTTCCAAAAATGTGAACTATACTCAAAATTATTACCTTTAAAAACTGGTAGATTTTAGAAAGATGGTGGGTCTTGGAAACAGACAGAACAAGATGAATTAACCTCAGCTTCCTATCCCATACCACACAAATGCATAAATGCATACAGATATCAAGGGATCTTAAACTGTAAGCTCAATGATATAACAGGATGTAAAGTGTCAGATAGTCTACCAACAGGGAAAGATGAGAAAATTGATTAAAATATTCCCACTAGCTGAATTTTGCAACTGCAGACGTATACAAACTCATGTGTACCAATCTCCTTTCATGTAGTTGGCTCGATCATGTGCCTGTGGCAATACTTCCCAGCAACAGCTATTTTAAATAAGATACTTTTAGGGATTCATTACCTGGCTTGACTTGATTGCCATTTCTTGCCTGAGTTGTTCCAAGATTTCTGATGCTACTTCTGTACCTTCTCCAAGGCGCATTGTTCCTTCGTCAAGTTGCTCTTTGCTTGCTTTTGCTGCTTGAAGAGCTACTTCCAAGACAATCTTCTCATTCTGCAAATACTGGATCATGTCATCTTTAGAAGTAGTGTCACTTTGGAACTCTTCTAATCTGGCCTTCAGTTCATCATACTGTGTTTGCAGGTCATCCAGGGACTGCTCTTTGGTGTGCAATGTCTCTTGGGTCAGAGTTAATTGTTTCATTAGGTCTAGGTGCTCTTGCTGTAAAGATTCAAGCTGCAGATCTCGCTGATGCAAAGTCAACTTGACCTGAGAAGAAGTATTTTAAGATTGAATTCATACAAAATGAATGATATCTTTGCAAATGCACTCCAATAAAGAATGTTTTAACCAATATTTTAGCTTCTAGGAGAAAATAGCAGAAGGTGAAAATATTTTTTAACCTTCCTAGGTCACTTCTATTTGCTCTATTAATTGCATTGATTGCCTTCTGCAGCATCTGTAGTCTTCCAGGCTAAGCAATGACCAGAATGAGAAACCTAAAATATTCTTAAGTAAGATTCACAGTATTCTAAATTTTTATTTGAAAAATGTGTCCACAGCGGATATACTGGGTAAATTCAGTGTTATTAATGATAATGCCATATAATTACATGGAATATAATACTGAGCTATCACACACTTCATCTCATTCCACTCATTCCAGCCCTTGACATGCTGCCTTTGTAATGTTACAAGGCTAAAGCAGGACTTTGCAGTGAAGCGCAGATTTATTACGCTGCAATTGTATATAATAGTATCCTAACTGTCTAACAACTTTGAATATGGATCTATGCTTCCTGTCTACACTTAGAATAATCACCAAAAAAAAGTTATTTAAAAAAAAAAAGCTTAGAGCCCAGTATCTATTTACTATTGCCTTTTCATCCAGATAAGTATTTCCCTTGAAACCCTTGGGAATTTGCTTAACAGTCTACCTGTTCCAATTCTTGCTCCAGTGTTACTGCAGAATCAGCCATTTTCTGAAGCTGTTCTTTCTCATCCTCAAACTCCTCTAGCTTTCTCTGCAAGTCTTCTTCCACCATGGTTTTAGCCTCCTGGATTTGCATGAAGGCAGCTTCTTGATCTAACATGTCAGCCTGCACAGAAAAAGCAAAGAATCAACTTTTACAATTTTCCATGGAGGGGAAGAGACAGAAAAAAGAAAAAAAAAAAAAAGGAAAAGAAAAAGGTGAATTATCAAGAAAGTTTCAAGAGAAAACACACAAGCAAAAATAATTCTGATGTCTGCCTTCAGTAAAGACATACAGCTGTGCGAAGTCACCCATTCATATACTTAAGAGACCTTAGAATAACAGTGAATGTCTTGTATACTTGTGACAATCTGAATTCCTCTTAAATGACACTGTGTCCTTTTTAAATGGTGAAACAAGATGTAAAGAAAACGAATCTTTATTAAAATTAAGCTGTTTGGAAAAATTCTGAAACAAGACATTCCTTGGATGCTGTAGCCACTCCATGAAATAGCAGTTCCTGTCATTTATGCAACCACTATTAGTAACGCCAGAGATGGGGTGCTTCCACTAACCTGCTGCTTTACGGCCCTTTGAGACTTAGAAGCAGGAGCATCACTGATATTCATTGGGATTTAAGGTTTTAAGTACTTTGAAAGTGAGTACACTGCACTTCAGATTTTACTCATCTTTTCCTACTGGAGGGCAGGAAGGACAAACCTGAGTACTGAGCAATTTCACGCATTTAAGATGCACTTTACTGACTTAGTCCAACTTCCAATTAAGTTTTCTCTTGAAAAAGTTCCTGAATGGATGAAGGAGAACATTTACATCCACCTTTAACATTAAATTAAAAACAAACACCAGAGCTGAAAATGCAAGTATCCCCTTGGAATGGGAAACATATGGCCTTGCTCCCTCTTACTGTTCATGACGCCATGTAAATTTATCTGGTCTGAAATAGTTACCGTTTTTATAATGCAGCACTTGAAACAATTCATAACAATTCAATGTTACTTTGCCAGGATATCCTTGAGTTCGCAAAACCTAAATATACAACCTAGGCAGAACATAATTCATGAAGATCACCTACAACCATACCTCAATATTTTGCAGCTGTGCTGCAATACGTTCCTTTTCTTTAATGGATCTGTGCTGGGTTTCAGTCAGCTGCTGAGACAGTGCCACATTCTCTAGTTTGAGATGTTCCAACATACCTGCTTGAGTCATTTGCCCAGCCTAAAGAAAGGGAAAAAAAAATAATATCACTGACGAATACCAACAGTCAAGATTTGGCCAACAAATTTAAGAGAGTTTCAGGAAAAAAAAAAAAAAAATAACGTTGGATCTATCTGTGCCTTATCTCAACTATGACTTTCATAGCACTACAGATTTTCATCCACAGAAGGAAGTGCTTTGGTTAAATTTATGCCTCGGCCTTAATGTGAACAAATACCCCACGACGAAAAACAAAACACCATCCCTGCCTGCTCTCCGCCTGAAGAATACACAAGTGAGACTGGCTGCCTTGTCTGAGCCCATAAACAATATCCTTTGGATAAAACTAACATAAAAAAGAACATATTTTCAGTTCTCCCATATGCAAGCAAAGCATAGTACCTGTATATTGGCCATCTCACTCTGCAGCCTGACACGGGCCTCCTGTGCTAGTACAAGCTGCTGCTGGTACCACTGCCGCACATTTTGGAGTGATGTGATTTCTGTTTCAGATGCCTTTAGCTTATTGGTCAGTGTGGTGCGTTCCAACTGCACCTTCTGAAGCTGGTTCTGTAAGGAAGCCAACTGCTGTCGCAGATCATGAACTAGAAAAAGAAAAATAAAGAACTTGGACTAGCACACTCCATTTCTATTTTTATGCACACATTTTCAAGGATTATTGCTATATTCATAGCTTTTTCTTTTTTTTTTCCCTTTCTTTTTGAACAAAACCACGTGTAATTGCATAAAAATTGGCTTTCCCTGCAAAAGTGAGGGGAAGTGCTAGAATACAAAGTATCAGGTCATAAGCAGGGCAAAATTAAAATAAATGAATCACTTCTTTAGGCATTCAAAGTTCCTCAAGTAGCAAGAAAATATGAACTAATTAAAAACCAGAAAGCAGGTATCCTGACATGTAGTCTCATCATTACAAACCAATATTTGTACAATTTTCTAAAAACCGTTAGTCCACTCCCAAAGAGTTACCAGACTACATATTTATGTCTCCCTCTCCAGGCTGGCAGTGGCAGCTTGCAAATTGTGGCACTTTTGTGACAAAAAATAAAAAAATCAATCATCTTAAAATTCATACCATTTTGTTAGTATGGCATCAACGAAACACAATCTAAAATTCCTTCTCGCTCCAGGACTTCAGAATTATGTTGAAATAAAATGATTTATGGAGTAACAAATTTTAAAGATTGACATTTACATCATCCCACCTGTGCTGTCTCTGGTGAGAACATTTTTTTGCATATCTTCAACCTTCAGCAGGAGTCTTTGGTACTGCTCCTCTGCTAACTGCAAATCATTATTTGAAGAAGCCAAACTAGCATTCTTTGCTTCCAAAGTATTTTGCAGGTCAGCCATTGCTCGTTCCAGATCCCAGCAAGACTGCTTTAATGTAGCCACTTCTGAGCTCAGAGATTCCTGCTTCTGCTGGCTGTTTTGGCTATGCTCCATCTGTGCCTGAAGCTTCATGTTCAAAGCTGCAAGTTGGGCTTGCAGCTCAGTCTTCTCTTTCAGAGCCTGAAAGTGTCCCAAAATTCAAAATATGCAAGTTTTAAGAGAAAATACATTAGTGGCTGACTAAAGAAGATGCTCAGCAAAACAGCTTTGCTAAGGCAAAGACCACTTGCTTGTAAAAAATTCTTTTTGAAAGTGACATCTCACCTCGCAGGTATTTCATGTAGTCAAAGAAAATACAGAGGAAAGTACAGACAAGATGTATATAGCATTATATGTCAGTAACCATGTCAGGATATTTAATAAGACACGTTTCCACACTTCAAGGAAGAACGCTTTCTATTATAAGTGTTACACCAATCAATACAAAGAGAAACTACAGCTATATAGACATCACTAGCATTACTCTGGGTTTATCATCTCCCTTTTAATTTTACTTCTTTTTTCAAAAAACCCATTTTTTTTAAAATCCTTTCAAGACTGTACTGACTTTATATTTATCCTCTTAAGCATCCTTATAAAGTACCTTATAAAGTTTTATGTGTTAGTTTCCTCATGTATAACCTTATTCAACAATGTTTTTACAAAACAATTCCCACAAGTAATGAGCAGGAGGCTCTTGAAAATTAATATATTAATATGATTTGCTAAATACAGGAATTCAAATTCATTTTCTACCTGATTAGCTTCTAGTGAGAGTGCTTCTAGTTGCCCTTCAAGTCTCATCTTCTCCTTCAGAACCTGCAACATTTCGTCATGAGTTCCTGCGATAGAGCTTTCCATAGAAACACTGGAGACAGAGACATCACATACACAGTTAAAGGGTTAGAATACAACACTCAGCTAGTTGAAGAAAAGTGAAGCTGAAATTAAGAGGTACTCAGAGTCCACATGTGACCTAGAATTTAGGACATTTTTTCTGGCTTTATGATGGATCCAGAACACAGTGAAACATTGCTTGTTACCATCCAAAGAAATAAATAAATTATATTCATGCTAGGCTTTTATACATTAGTTTCCTATATTTGCAGCAACTAGAATCTAGTGTGGCACCCATATATTTGTGATTTTAGTGAAGTGCTATGGTTGACTTCATTATATTCTATATCTGCAATATCCTTTTACAAGCAGGCAAATGGACACAACGCGAGCACAAAACTTTCACAACTATTGTCTGCAATTGTCTACTTTAACGTGCCTGTGAAATACCAACAGCTGCTGCAAAAGAAGGAAAAACAGGTATTTGGCATAAGGGATTCCTTCTGGTCCTTCCCTGATGCACAGCCAAGGAGTCTAGAGAAAAAGGGCAAAACCTTCTCCTCATTACTGAAAGAATTACGTCTAAGCTGGAATAATTGTTGACAACCGATTTTACCTTATGTCTCGGGGCACTACACTTTATTCCAATGAAGATAAACCAAAAAAAGGGAATTTCAAAATTAGCATGTATAAAGCATGCATCTGCAGACAACTGACAAAAAACACAACCGCATTGTTACGGGCTTCAGCAGCCATCCACTCGCTTGCTGAATCACAGTTTAATACCTACCATATACACATAAGCTTGTGAGACTAAGTAAATCTCATTCTAAAGGGCTGAAGAGGATAAATGTATCTAGGACAAGACTCTTGGTGTTTCATAACTATTTGAGATCTGAAAGGTACGTGTGTAGATCAGGAAAAGAACCATAATAAATATCACTGAGTCAGTTATGGCTACACTTTCAGACTTTAAAGACCAATGCCACATCAGTGATTCAGTGAACAAATGCCTGCTTCCCAAGTAAATACAGAGAGAAGCGACTGCTAGCACAACATTTAAAACACACTGTCAGTGGCAAAAATACCTTTCTTTAAAGATACGCTTAGCAAATAGGTACTCAAGTGAAGTGACCTTTCAGTTTCTTCCAGAATCTGTAAGTTAACAACAGATCTGATCACAATGAATGCAAGTTAAAACTGGATCCAGAGTTAGTAGAAGGTAAGAGTAGTAATAGGCTGCCGGTTCCAAGAAAATATAATGCCTAATAATGGCCTCACTATACAGTGATCTTTCTTACCTGCTAGAAATACTGTCTCTCCTGCTCCGTACTTCCCCATTAACTTCTTGCTCTTGGGCTTGATGCTCCACCGCCGCAGCCTGTAGCACCTCACTGATGGAAGGAAATTGCCCCATTGCATCAGGATGTATCTTCTGACCATTTATTGTATACGGAATACCCTGTTTGCCTTCTGCATTTTGTAAACTGTTGTACAGCCCTTTTCCTGACACGCTGCTGTAGGTAGAGCTGTCACTCTCATTTCCATCCAGCCTCATTCCCGCTTCACTCCCATCAATCTCTGAAATGCTATCTCCTGCCAAGGAGGAATTCTCTATTCTATCATCCGTGTCAGAGGGCAGACTAATCTCAGAAACAACTGATGTTGGACCGCTTCTGCTTTGCTTCAGAGTCCCACCAGACAGATCGGTAGCCACAAAATTCCCAGAAGCACTTCTAGAGCCTGAATCTTCAGTTCTGTAGTCAGCCAAGGACCGGATCTTACTGGGCTTAGATTTTGCACTTCTTCTCTCTTTTGAGGATGCTGGAAGTCCCAAGCTACCCAGTTTTGGCCCCCTGGGGACAATGGTCCGCAAAAAGGAGTATTCTTTTGTCATTGCTACAGTGCTAGCTCTTGGCAAGATTTCTGGATTTAACATCAGCTCAGGATCTAGGGTGCTGGAGGGCCGGTTTTTGGATGTAGACTGATTAGACTAAAAGAAGCAAAGAGGCAACAATAAATTCCAGAATGTTACATTTGAACTGGCATCAAAGACTAATTTTGCTGTAGAATTTCATAGGTAACACTCTAAACTTTTACATTAATATTTAAATATATGCATCATTTCATAAACAAGGTAAATTACATCACCAATCAACCCTATCAAGGCTCAGTATATGTATGTTGAAAACGATAAAGGTAGACTCCAAAAGCTACCTGAATAAATATAGGAAAAATTGAACATTCAGGTTACTTAAGTTTTGGGTTTATTTTCTTTTTTCCCCTTTTTAAGTAGCACAAAATGGTATGTTACTGATGAGGTAACAGAGAATCAAATTTTGCATGTCCAGAAGAAAAAAATGCTTTCTCACATTTGAGAAAACTACTGAACGTTTAAAGTAGAGAAAACAGTTATTTAGAGTACAGAAAGGACAGTTTTCAAGTTTCTCAACAAGACACCGAATGTAGAAGAACTGTTGTGTGGTACTCACTCTTTCTTGATGTCTCTTCACTCTGTATTGTTTGAGCTGTTCTTCTAGCCGTCTTCTTGCTTGAAGTCTTATTTGTTCTTCTTTCTCCAATGGGAGTGAAGACTCTACTGAGCCTGTAAGTGAAAGGTGTCTTTACAGTCAAACAGGAAACTCCAATGCGGGCAAATCTGATGCAAAATGAAAAAGCCCCTTCTACCATCAGCAACATGCTTCATGCTTAAGCAAGGAACGCAAGGAAAGCCCATTGGCATGCACCTCAAATACCCTGTTCTAATGTGTCCTTGTGTAAGCATTGATAAAGTCTGTGTATGTCCATTGTTCAGTTTGAAAATGCTATAGTTCCTCTACGTATATATGACAACAGATCATATATCAAGAACAAAACTATTGCTGTCATTTAATCTCACCTGTCCTACACTTCTGACAGTACTGAAATTATAAAATTAAGCAAGACCTACGCAGTCCACTCTGACACTACTGGTCAGAGAAAGATGTTCCCTAGATACATTTTCTTTCTTTTTGTTAACTCACATTAAATCTTTCCTCTAGTAAGGCTTCTTAAAAACATTTCCGAAGACTCCTGCAGCATTAGACATCTTAATATAAAGGCTTCCCCTTTCCCTCCCCTTTATTGCTCCTCTCTTACCCTCTTTATTACCTAGCTTAAAATCACCTGATTCTGCTGTTCTTTTTCTTTTAAAAATGTCACCTGTTACTCCTAATAATCAAGAAGATTAGAATAGCTTCAGCCCCAGAAAGCATAAATTCCCCTCCAGCGTAAGAACAATTTTTAAATGGTAAGGCACGTGCCTTAGCTGCAGCAGAGGGTGGTTTACTGAAAGAAAATGAATGGTAGTTCAAAGTAAAAGCTTACTGCAAAAAGGAAGTTTAGTCCAAGCTTAAACGATTTTATAGTATTCTAGAGCCAGGCTCAGAGTAAGAAGCTTTATGCAGCAAGAGAAAGCAGGGGCGCCACCATAAACAGATGCTTACACAATTCAGTTTCTTGCATGGGAAGACTTAGTTTGAGAGACTGCAAAGCTTCTTTTCTAAGAACTATGCCCTCAGCACTAGTTCCCTGAGACTTCCTTAGGCTGTCATGGAAACCAGTCACACCTGGGGACGACTCTTCACCCTGCGCACTGCTGGTGGGGTCAAAAGATATAGGGGAGTCAGGGAAGAGCGACTCTGGCCCATTCTGGCAGGCATCCACCTTGCTGTTTATCTCCAGACGTCCCTCTTCGTTTGGCACTTCATTGATGTTAATACTGGTAGCTGGAAAAGAAAGCTTCAGTGAGCTACGCTGTAAGCCACCCCATTTATCTTTACACCTCCACCCAAATACAATGCTACTACTATTGCCTTTAGACTGTAAGAATACAGAAATTGCTAATGACAGCAACTGGCAGAAGGAATCTTATAAAGAATTTTTGAGTCTTCATTTAAAAAGACCAGAACAAGTACCTTTAACCTGCTTTACTACGGTGCCTCCAAGCAGGACCTCAAAAGTGATCACAAAATATCTTCAAAACCTCACACAGGTTTTTAAATCTTGTTAGGTTGGAAGCATGAGACACCAAATGCAAGCAACATGATCTGTGTCACAGAGTGGCAACCTACTACAAATAAGACTCAGCAACTGCAGGCCTGTGCTGAATGATTCAGCTATTTAGCATGCTGCTGGGCACTGGGGAGAAAGCATCCACCATCCCACTTCCAGCCTGGGCCAAGCAGAGTTTCTCAATTTTAAACTGAGTTTAAATTTTTTTCAAATAGGATGTCTTCGTCAAGAGTACAGTAGTACAGCTCACATGTATCAAAATAATAAATCTACCAATTAAAAGGCAATTCAAGAACCACTTTAATACCAATTTTATCCCCGCTTACTAGTATTTTATTTTCCATCAGAGCAAATGCATCTTCAAAACCAGTTCAACACTTCACAGGTTTATATTTCAGATTTCTCACACATTTCTAACTTCACTCAGTTGGGGACTACATTTATGAAACTGCTGTTGCAACAAAACTGTGTATCTAACTTTAAATGCACTATTATAGATCTCAAATGCGCAGGGTACTGAAATAGCCACTGTCTTCCTGTTCATCCCCACACCATGTATCACTGGAGTAACTGGAACTCATTGGAATAATATGGAAGATTTCATTATTTTTTTGTAAAGATGTTTGAAGTATTTGTAAGTGGAAAAACCAAGTCTCCTCTTTCTATTTTTTCCTTCTCTCAGAGCTACAGACTTGAATAAACTTTTGGTTTTTTTAAAGTCTGCTCAAAGATGATGAGGGGAGAAATAAAAAAAAACAACAAACAAACCAGAACTGAGAAACAGATCCTCCCCAAATTAAGTGTTTCTAAGATTCCTATGCAGAAATATTCCACAGCCAGGAAGTCGACTACAACAATTCAATAAAACTTCAATTATTGATTTAGACCAGCCCATTAACATATTGCTATTAAACCTTTTCCCCACCATACAATGAATCACTATGAACTTCTGAAAGCAAAACAATTAAAAAATAAAGCTACTATCATTCATGTATGTGGTGAACATTAAAGCACATCCTGAAATTAAGTAAGTCATATGGGAAAAAGTTACAGGTAGGAAGACAGGACTTTTTAATTGTTTTCCCTTTTGTTATTGAAGAAAGCAAAAGGTTTCGTTTTAATTGCAGTCAAATTTAACTTCAGAGTAATTTAAAGAGGAAAAGATAAATTTCCACCCCTAACCATTTGTTCCCACCTCTGTGGCACATCCTCCCTTAACCCAGCACAGATGTTTGTACACTGAACGAGCTCACAGTAAACTGAATGAGGAAACTGAATGTGGGTGAAAACAAAAAGTTTTCAGCCTTAGGTTGCCAAAACCCATGAGCTCTCCAAGACTGGAATTAAAACACTTTTCAGTATCTTATTTGTCACACAGAGAACACTTTCAGGCCATTTTAGCCTGAATCAGTTCTCTGATTTAGTTCAGCATGCGGTCACAAAAACACTTACAGGCACAATAGAAGGGATGTGTGCAACAAGGATGCAAAGAAGGACAGGACTGCGTTTTTAATGACTAACCAAAGTCAGAGTTTAAGGCATTTTAAAACTAAAAGATTGTCAAAACTAGATTTAAGAGAGATGTTAGTGATAAGAATAGCGACAAGAAAATAAGAAGGTACCTCGCACATTCAGAAATATTGTTTCTGCCCATCTTTCAGAAACTGCAGCTATTACTGCATCACATTTATACTTTATTTACATTTTTATCTTCAAAACTGAGTGGTATACATATACAAAAGAGATGCTGGAGCAAAATTCTGGAGGAACGGTTTCCTGGCAACTTCCTGAAGCCGTGAGACACTCAGAATCTAAACGCTGCCTTGAACTAAAGTAATTTAATCGCAGTAGTGTCAATACAACTATGGTCTTTTTAGAACAGCGCTGGGGGGGGGAGGAGATGCAATTAGACTGAAAACAGTAGAACGACACACCACCTATTTATAAGCCACAATTTAATTTCTTGTCCACAATGTCCAACACAGCAGAAGACAGGAACGTGTGAACTCAAACTTCATAAAAGATCAATGAGTCACCATATAACTACAATCTGCCAGTCTGCTAGTGGGCAGTGTCGGAAATGCAAATAAAGTCTCAGGACTCCACTTTCGTGCCCGTGACAACATGACAAATCTGTGGGACAAGAGGAGGGTGGAAGGCTAACAACTTCATCACATGATCACCTCCTTTTACATAAGGAACCTGTATGCTTTTGTGTATCTACGCAGCCGCAACGTATGCACCTACTCCACCCATCTCCCACCATATCCTTATACACCAACATATCCTTAGATATCTGTAGTGGAAACACAGATAATTCAACACAAGGAAAAGATTTTCACAATGAAAGCAGTTAAATACTGGAATGGGTAGAGAGGCTGTTGAACTTCCCTCTTTGGAGATTTTCAGAATTCAACAGGAGAAGGTCCTGAGTAACCTGATCTAGCTTCAAAGCTAGGTCTGCTCGGTGCATGAGGTTGGACCAGACGACCCACCGAGACCCCTTCCAACCTAAGTTTGATTAGTCTATAATCTACTCATATCAGTGCTCTCTTAAGTTTCTGGTAAACAGCTGCACAATTATTCTACTATGGAGCTTGTCTACATATAAGAGTTATTTTGAGATAACTTGGGGAGTACACGCCAGCATCTCTCTTTCTTAAATGGAAGTTTAGAGAGACTTTTTGAGTACATTTTGATTTTTGCCTGATTGATTTAATTTATTAGGCAAATTTCTCTTGCCAGAATAAAGTACTCCAGTCATGAGCTTACTATACAGCAATCATTTGAGAACTATTAGTTCTAGTGAATTTCAGGTATATACTCACGGAAACACAATCAGAATACAGAGTAACACCATGAGCAGCACATACTCAACTGACAGCAGACAGTACTTAAGTTAATAGTTTGGTTTTGTTTTAAAATAAACAAAAGACAATTTTCCCATACACAGAGCTATAGTCTTTACCAAACTTGCCTAAAACTGCTGAACAAGAAATTCCTGACCTTAGGGAAAAGTCCTTCAGCATCACCTGAACATCAGAATAAGTAGTTGTAGAGAAACCTGGGTAAGACTAGGAAATTATTTGGTTCACATGAAGTAACTTACTGTTAATTTCATCTGTTGCAACTGGCAAATCTGACTTGGCTTTACAATCCAGAAATTCTTCAGAGCTGCTAGGGGCCCCATTACTGCTTCTGTTCTCCAAGTGAACATCCTGCTGGACAGACGAGGAGTCCATGGTAAAAATGATCCAGATCCCTGGAAAGTTTTTTTTCCAAGTAATTTGCCACCAAGTGAACTAGCAAGTCCTGTTTCTCTCCATCAGCAACAACAGCATCAATATGTTACCCGGGAGCACAGTTCTCAGCTGTACAGCTGTTGGTGTGCAGCAGGCAGCCAGTAATTCCAGGAGGTCATGAAAACAGCTCGCAGCCAAAGTTGTAATCGCCAAGGAGCTGCATCCTCTAGAAACAAAATGTAGTAAATTTACAAACATTTCTTACAGCTTTGGAAATATAAGTTAAAAAGCAAGTAGTGCTCACAGACTACTCACAGGCCCAACTTCAACACACAGAATCAGGACATGGGGTAATAGCAAAAACAATGAAATACAACCAGGTATCCAACTGTTGTGAATAAGAAGTGATCTATTTAACAGCTTTTTTATTATCAATTTTTTTTTCTAGTAGCACCAAAACACCAGCATAATGATGGAACAAGATAATATTCAGTGAGACAAGTGATTTAAGATCACTGTCCCTTTTAATGGAAATGCTTCTTTGGCCTCTGCTTTAATAAGAGAGCTAGTACTCAGAGGAGCATTTTGCTCTGTAAATTACAGTCTGGACTTTCATACCATATATTTTGTTTCAAGGACCTGCTCCCACTTAAGTTTCAATAACTTCAGTTAGAATGCAGTATGGAATTCAGATTTTATTTTTGTTTTTAATTAAATTATATCATTACTGTTTACTTGTCTGCAGAGCAACAAGTATGTATCACTGTACAGAGCCTGAACTACTGATTACAGCACGCCTTGGCAGTCAGAATGTGGCCTGGGCTGCAGTTCAACGCTGCCTTCTCCTATGGTGAGTCAAGAGGAGGACTTCCAAATGCAGTTTATAGAATTTGCAAATGATTCTCCAGGCATTCAGATCTTACCTTTGGGTATAGACCCAGCCAACTAACACAATCTGACAGAAGCTGTTGTACATAGTCACTTCAAGCATTTAAATTTTGTTCAAATAGCTACTGACAGCTGAATTCAGCTTACAAAATGTTATGGTTCCTATTTACTAAAGAAACACAAGAAATCCCCAGTTAGCAAAAAAGGGGGGGTTGCGGGAAGAATGTCAAGTCAGGAATATTTTAATTGCATTTTTACATGAACACAAACATTTTGAGTGACATTCCTTCCATATCTCCAGAGAGCACTTGTGTAACTGCTACAGCCCTGGTCACCCAGCAACACCCCCAGTCCTCTCCAAAACGTTACTGAGGCTGCTAACAGCTCAGGACACACAGGACTACATGATTATGTAGGTGACCCTTATGTAGGTGAGCCATGAAGGAGGCAGAAACCTGGAGCACATTTCTAAAAGAGAAACCTCCACCAAACAAAGATTAATACCTTCGCTGTGATTTGTTATTGATTTTAAAATCTTTTCTGTATAATAAAGCTTACAATAAAACTTCTAGAAGACCAACTGCTGTACGGCAAATAGAAACTACACGACAGGTCAAAAAGAGGAATTACTGACAAAAGGCGAGCACAATTTAGGCTGCTTACACCTTGGTAAAATCCAGACAACGTCAGATGGTTTGTTATCAGTGTCATAAAACGCCTTTCAGTGACCAGGGTGGTGAAGAATGGTTTTCTCCTGTACAACCCACTCCCAAACATTCGCGTATTTTGGCTTCAAAATCCTTTTGTATCTCTGGGCGGAGCACAGGCAGACACACAAGGATGTACGCACGCCACGGCAACCCAGCAGTAACCTCGCAAGGAAAGGAGCTCTATGAAAACAACCCATTTTGCTTAAAACACCAATAACCAGCAGGACAGCGGAGCCCAGCGCCAGGCTGGGGGCGCCGCCGGCGAGACAGGCCCGGGGGTCCCGGGACACCGCTCTGGGGCGCCGGCAGAGGCACCCGGCGGCCCGGGGCGGCAGCCCGCGGAGCCGGGCCGGGCCGGGCCGGGCCGGACCGGGTCCCCCCCCGTCCCCCGGCAGGCCGCGGGAGGGAGGGCAGCCCCCAGCACAACCCCCTCCTTCCCCCCTCCGACCTGAAGCAGCGCCCGGCCGCCCCCGCGCCCCGCCGCCACCCTTCCCAGCGAGACCCCCGTAGACCTGCGGCCGCCCGCCCGGCGCCCGGCTCCTGCCCGAGACGTGGCGCTGCCTCCGCCGGGAAGGGGAGGGGAAGGCGCGGCGGTGCAACGCGGTTCTTCCTCCCCCGCCGGCGGGGCGCCGGCTGAGGGCCGGGCCGGGGTCGGCGAGGCCCCCTCCGCCCCGCGGCCGCGCCGCCCCCGCACAGCCGGGCCCCGCGCCCCTCGGCGGGGAGCCGCGGCGGCCTGGCGCAGCCGGGGAGGCGGCCGGTGCTGTCGGGCCCGCCGGAGAGGCGGCGGGTTTTCCAGACGGACCCTTCCGGGAGGGAAGGGGAACGGCTTTCCCCGCCGCGGCCCCGGGGCCCGGCTGCCTTCAGCGCCGGCCCGGGGCCCTGCCGCCGCCAGGCCTCGTCTCCCCTGAGGGGAGCCCGCGGCGGGGGCAGGGCCAGACCGGCCGGGCGGGACTTGCCGGCTCCCTGCGGCCTCCGTGCGGGACCCCGACTCGCATAAATTAAAATTAAACCTCTGCATAAATTAAAATCTGTGTCTAAAAGCGATGCGCCCCTCGCAGCCTTCCTCGGCTGGATCACCTTTGGATTAGTGGTACCGTGTACTGGACTACAGTCGGGGGAGCTCAATGACATGTCCTGGTCATGTCATGTTCCCAGCGTTCCTGATGGCCCTTCCACATGAATCAGTTATTCACGTTTTCAGCACCTTCCTGGCACCAGGCACCCCAGAAGTCCCCCGGGGTATGGGGGACCATCCCATCAGAGTGGTATTTCACACAACCGTCTCCTCCTGTACTTAATGGCAGTGGTTTTTGCTTTTCTAGATTTTCTTTTTTTCCCATTAATACAGAAGCTTATCTCACTGGGATTGTTTGGGGGTTGCTGGAGAGTTTATTGGTTGGGTAGATTTTACTCCTAACCTTGCTAGAGTCTGTATGGACCAGAATATTGTTATGGAAATGGAAATGGAAAACCAGACACATCTCTGAAAAGTCACATCACTGCCCCCCATCCCCCCTTCAGAAAACTGAACATTTTTATTTTCATAATGAAAATGCCTTCTAACATCATATTATCACCCTAAATATAATTGCCAGGTAAACTTACATAGTCAGCTTTTCCAGGTATTCCTCTTTGCTTTTATCAACCTGTCAGAATTATCCTTAATATGACCACGAACCCACTGAGCTGTCTAGGAAGACATGAGGCTGTTCAACAAGTTGGGAAGATAGTTAAACCCAAACCAGCAGCAAGTCTAAATTACTTAAATTGCAAAACTGTAGCTCCTGGCACGCTGCTAATGACAGTAACCAGGTGTTTTCCTGTGTGCATTACGCAGAGGTAGCCCTCGAGGCATGATTTGGAAGAGAACATTACTTTACAAGCTAATTCAGGAGCAGGACTATTTATTTGCAAGTGGAAATGCACAGATCTGAGGCGGCGAGCGAGCCCGATGATCAGAGGTAGGGACTCGATGGGGGTGATCAAGAAGGACTGGGTAGTGTGCGCCTCAGCACAATCTTCTTAGACACTTTACTGAATGAAACACCTTTTACTGTTCCTAGCTTCACAAACACACTCTCAGTAAGGGATCTGCACAAGTATCTGGAGAAAGCATATTTGGATTCGGGGATCAGCAGCCTCCTCCTGTTCTGCTGCCCGAGCCCCACGCCTGTACAAGTGGGCAATCCTGGGCTGGGGCTCAGTACCAGCGTGAGCTGAGATTTGACCTTCTCGCCTGGATGCACATGTTCGGCATGGAGCTTGTAAACCATCTGTGGGGTTTGTATGGGTGCAGGAGAGCTGAGCTGAAATGGCCCTTAACAGAATGAGCCTCTGGTGAGATGTGAGAGGAATCCCCGAGAACTCGTGCCTACAAATGCGTGTTTCAAATTCTTTCGTAGTGACTTTTGCTGGATACTCCTCCACAGAAGATGTCAAGGACAATATGGTGAGGAAGACTTGAATGCCTAACCTTGGTTCAATCTGTGGCTTTGCTTTTCTTGTAAGAATGTAAAAAGTTGGAGTTTTACTTCCCGCTGAGAAGTCAAATTAAAACTGATGAGTTGCTAATCTTCACTTTGATCCCATCTCTCTAGGACAATTTATTGCTAATCTTGACTTTGATCCCATCTGTCTAGGACAATTTATTGTTTGGGTAAAGCTCCAAAGAATCTCTTTTTTCCTTATTAGTCTGCCACACAGCACCAAGCCCCCCAGCTAGAGGAATTACCACTTGTTCAGAGACTACCGCCCAAGCACGGCACAAAGCTGCAGCAGGCATAAACAGGCTGGCTGGATGAGACAGAGAATCTGAATACTGAAGGATATCTATCATCAGTAACACAAGTTTCAGCACAACAGGGGAATGTCATGGTAGTTGTTTAAAAAGCCAGAAAAATTGTTGAACGCTAGCACAAATGAGGCCTTTAAGTGCAGGGAGTCCTGTAAATTTGCTGGAGACTTGCTTGTGTAAACTGCAGTCTCTGTCTCCAGCAGAGAAAGCCCCCACAGCTTGTCCCAAAGTCTATTCAAGTTCCTCTCGCAGACCACTCTTTTATTCTTCAAATACAAAAATCAGAAGGTACCGCAATGGTCCTTTAACCACCGCCAGCTGCAGCATTCTTTCACCCTGCAACTAGGCTGGGTGCAGGACATGTCGTGCCGCCTTCTCTCCAAGTAAGCTCTCTCAGACCTTAATAGGAATTGTCTTTTTCGGGAATCCACAGGGCCTTGCCCCTAAAAGGGGAAGGCAAATTTATTCCTCTTTGTGCTGGCCAATTAAAAAAAAAAAAAAGGTGTATAATGCCAAATTAAAGAGCTGAGCTAACAATTAAAATTAACAGGGAATGACAGACCATTTGCAGAGTTAGCTGTCCAGCAGGGTACCTATGAAACTCGCTCTGTGTATGTGAGAATTGCAGTAGCGAAAGAGGAAGAGTCAGGTAGGAGAGAAGGCTCTGTACTTTGCAGAAGCAGAGGGTGGCACTCTCTGCACAGCACAAAGCCCGTGCATGGTGCTTTCAGCTTACAGCTATTACAGCTACAAACATGTTTTTCTAAATAGTTCTTTAGCAAAGATCTTGTTCTCTAACCGCTGACGGCACCATGTTCCAATCTCCTGTGCTTATTGCGTGTTTTTCTGCTTACATATTTCTATTATCTGGTGTCACTCAGTCTACAAAAACCTCATTAAAAAAGAAACCTGTGCTAACCACATATAAATCGCTCTATTACTGGCAGACTGCAATCAGGCTCAGGCATCCAGCTCTTCTCTCACAGCCACTGAGGAAAAAAAAAAAATTGTATTAAATACAGACGATGGAACTAGAATTCATGACTTCAGAAATGTGCTTTATTAGAGACAGCCTTAATATTTTATTTATATATTTGATTTACTTACAAATTTTATTTATATATGTGAAACATTTATACAGCATTCTACCTAAGCAATTTTTAGCATGTCTGTTTTAGCACAGAGAAGTATTTTTAAATGTTACTTTCCTGACTCATTTCTATAAACAGGGGAGACACGCAGATGTAACTGTGACATGTCTGATACAGCAACGTCACTCAGAATGGATTTAATCAACTTCTACATAAGAGAAGGCTGGGAAAACATAAGAAGCTGCGTTGTGTAACCGGAAGGTTTGCAGATGAGAACTCTTTGAATACAGAGAATAAACTAAGATTTAAGGCCTTGTTACTGAAAGTATCTTGCCACTGCCCTCCTCCTGTTTAAAGCTGGATTCAGTTTGGTCACACCAGCTGTTTTGAAAAACAGAAACTGCTAAGGGCTGCATTCATTTCTGTGGGACATTCGGCTATAGTCTCCCTGGGCGAGGAGGGTTAGTTTTGGTGTCAGGATGCCTTACATATTTAAGGAAATCAGAATCAGAATTAGAATTAGAATTAGAATTAGAATTAGAATTAGAATTAGAATTAGAATTAGAATTAGAATTAGAATTAGAATTAGAATCAGAAAGTTCTCTTTCCATGCATCAGTGTGTGTGTGAGAGTGGATGGAAATTACTGTTTTTTAGTGGTTTTAAGCTTAGTTTTCCCACAATAAATGCTTTTTGCTGCCAGCCTGGAAGCAGTAAGTTTCTACTTCTTTTTTTCCTGGAAATGACTTTCCCAGCCTGGGGCTACTGGTTAAGAAAGTGCTGCCATTATACACACAAGTCCTATCCGCTAACTTCATAAATGTCACTGTTCCACTGAAATGTAGTGCTTGCTTCAGCATTTCAAGAGCTCTCAAAATGGCACAGTACAGTAGGTAACATGGGCCCCTCCTTGGAAGGACTTGGTAAAAGAGCATGGAAACCTTGAATTTTTCAACAGGGAGCCCAATGCAGAGAAATGGAACATTTACTTTCTTAAAGATGTCTTAATGCCTGTGGAAGATGCCTATCTGTTGAGGGGTGTGCACAGTTGCACCTGCATCTTCCCTTCCTGATGTCTGGTGGGAATGGGGTACAACTCTGATCTGGGCTATTGGGCAACTATGTGAGAGATGGAGCTGTAGAGGGTGTAAGATAGGGGATAAAGAGTAGGCAGGAAGCAAAAACCCTTTTATCCTTCTGTCCTTTCTTCCAGTAAATATATCCCTGCTCTACCTCCAGCTGCCTTGCACAGATGTCTCATCGGCAGCTGGGCCAGACACCATGGGAAGCCAGCTCACCAGCTAGGTGTTGCCTGGAAGGGGCATTAGAAGCCCTGCCTGCAGGCTCAGTGCACCACCTGCGAGCCTGGCTTCATGGCTGTTACCTTCAGTGGGCCGTCAGACACTGTTTGGACCTAGTCTTCCATGTTACCTGGTGAGTGAAGATGTCCATGTCCATACAAAGTCCCACTGCCTGCTCACAGAGGGAGCTCATAAATGTGAAAGATAATCTTCATAAAAACTACGGTTTGAAAGGGTTGTCAGTCTGAGCTGAAAATACTTAGGAGCGGACTGCTGTAAGTTTGGTCCTTAATTCTAGATGCTAAGTCATTGCGAAGCCATAGCAATGAGGTGTTGTGTGGACAGGTCCTGCTAGCAGAGGGGTGCTGAGATAAGGAAACAAAGACATATTGACAGAATTTGCTAGGCCAAGAACGGAGTAAACACAAACACTAGAAATCAGCATACATTTGTGTCTGCTACACGCTCAAGGTCTACAGCTTGGAACAGCAGCATAGCCCACACAGCAGCCGCTTTGCCTCAAAAGGATTACGGGCGCCTGCACTCAGATGACCCCTGGAAAGGAATCCAAATAACAGCAATGTAAGATCCTTAAAAAGAGAGCTGCATTGCTAGACTTGGGCATGTTCTTTCTCTTTCATTTAGATATTTTGATATCATTATTCTAACCCTGTCCAAGTGAAGGAAAAATCACTTTTTCAATACCCTTTTCTGCCAGCTGGTCCTTGACTTACATCCTCAACAACTGTGCATTAACATAAGGAAACAGCAGATGGAATCTCTGTATTTACTTCTGTCACACTTAGCCTCGTGGAAAAAAAGTAGATTTCTTGTTTCAGGGATTGTTCAAAGCTTAACATGTATTTATGGTGACATTGCCCTGAGATTTAACTGTGAGTGTTAAGAAAAGCAATGCACTGCAGCGCTATGCTACGGAGACCAGACTGCTCTCCAGGCAGAAGTGTTCTGCTTGGAAAAATCCCTTCCCTCTCAAAACCCCCTCCTGCCAGAGATGCCAAGTCTCCTGGGTTATGTGTTTACTCAGAATAGATATATTGTAGTTATATATGCTTTTTCATTTGACAGGTAACTCAAAGAACTATTACCCAGGAGGAGCAAAATGTAAATTTGAACATGAGCAATCACAGTAAATAACTGACAAGGTCATAGCCTAGGAACACCATTTACACAGCATTTGCCCTGAAAAGAAAAGGGTGAAATAAGAATTGGCCACACAAAGAATTATTTGCATCTTCTACCTTCAGTGCAAGAAGGATAAACAACCCAATTAAGCTATCAAGGTGTTCCTTACGTGCCCTTCCATCACAGGGCTATTTCTACACCATCAAACGCAGATTTCCCGGGGAGGCAGCGTGGTCCAGGATGGGAGGGAGCAGCCACAGCCCTCTCCCCGATTCCCTCTCAGCTGTGGGCTAATCGTGGTGTTACTTTTTCTAGGTGTTCCCAGTTTGCACAATGAAGGATGACAGGCAGCTTCATCTCACAAGCGCTGCAAGGATTATGTGGGTATCTGTTTCACCTCTCTGGGAGTCAAGCGTTATTTTCTATAGACAGGCCATCAAACCACAGAGTAGGTGACTAGCCCTGGATCACACACCAGCTCGGTGCCAGTGTGCATTCAGCGCCCGCCTCCGTGCCTGTGCCCAGCCTCTCCTGCTTTCATTACAAAGTATAAGTGCAAGACATTACTTCTGATTTACACAATGAAATGACAACATGGAAAGTCAAATAGAAAATACATTAATATGTTTATGAAAAAAAAATTATGGTTTTCTTCAATACCACATCTCCAATTTCATGCTTCCTTATATGCACCCACTTGGACACCAACTGAAGGTATTATCCAGGGGTTTTTTTCCATTGATTACATTGTCCTCTGAAACCCAGGTTAATCTCTGCTCTTTGGGAAAAAGGAATTCAGGAACGGGGATGCCAGCACAGCCCAACAGCCTGGCTAGTCCATTGTCCCTTTTCCAGTAGTGGCCGGCACAACAATTTTCTGGGAAAGGTGTAAGAAACCTTGTACCAACTTGGCAGGTTCCCCTCCTGTGCCAGACAGAGCAGGATCTCTGAGGGCTCCTTGTGCTGCGTACCGTGAGGGGACAACTGAGCTACAAAAAAAGCAGCTCCAAGTGTAAGACCACAGTATTTTGTCAAATACTTTTACTTTTAAAATAGATCATTGCAACTCTTCCTACAGAATAGAAGAATTAACTGCAGCTAGCAACGTGTGTTTGCTGCCACCTGCAAGGACAGAGTAATTTTTGGTTGCTGGGGACCGTGGAGCTGTCTGACACTGATGGCAGCGCGTGGCGTGACTGGACGGGGTACAGGAGAGGGTCTCATCTGGAAAATGAGAAACCTGCCTCGGAAGCGAGGAGCGTCCCCTGCCCTCCCATGACCTCCAGGAAGGTTAAGTGGCTGCTGTACCCTGACCTCGAGGTTTTTGCGCAGCTCCTTCTCTTTGGGCTCCCCGGGATGCCCACCGGTGTTCCTTCCCTGTCCTTTCCTCCACGCTCAGATGAAGCTGGGGTGATTTTTTTTTCCTCCTTGGAAACACCTGAGCCCTTTTCCTACTTCCCGTTCCTCTGATAATTCATTCCCCTGACTGGGCTGCGGGCTCTGGCCGGAGCCCGGAGCCCCGGCCGGGTACGCAGCCCTCGCTAGCGCCGGGACAGCGGCCCCTCCATCTCCCCCCGCACAGCAGGAGACGCTTTCCGCCGGAGCCCGCTCAAGCAGGCTGCTCGCAGGGGCCGGGCCGCCTCCATCCCCGGCGCCTCCCCAGCCCGGGGAGGGCACAGCCCCGGCCACCCCGCTCTGACCCCGCTTGCGGCGGGGCGGGGACGGGGGGGGTCGCACCGGGCTCCCCGCCGCAGGTGACCCCCCGGGGGAGGGCAGGGGCCGGGAGCGGCCGGGGGAGGGGGCGAGGGGCGGGGAGGCCGGGCTCGGGGGGTCGCTGTCAGCTCGGGGCACGGCTCGGCAGCGCAAAGCTCCGCTGGGCTCGGCGCAGCACGGCTCGGCGCGGCGCAGGTCCCCCCCCCTTCCCCACCCGCGCCATGCTCCGGAGCTTCCCCGGCGCGGGGCTCGTCCTGGCGGCGGCCGCCGCGCTCTGCCTCGGCGGGGCGGGAGGCAAGGTAACCCCCTCCGGCACCGGGGCGGCCCCTGCCCGCCCCCGCCGGCACCGGGCAGGGCGGCAGCGGGCTCTCGGCGCGGCGCGGAGAGCGGCGAACCCGACGGGGAGGGGGTGCCCCGGGGCTCGGCGTGCGCCGGGGAGGGAGATCCGCCGGGGCGAGAGGAGGTACCGGGAGTCCCGGGACGAAGGATGCGCTGCGGGTCCCGGGAAGGAGGAGGGATGCGGCGGGGCTGCCGGGACGAAGGATGCGCCGCGGGTCCCGGGAGGAGGGATGCAGCGGGGCTGCCGGAGCGAGGGGGGGGAATGCGCTGCCCCGGGACCGCCGGCTCTCCCGGCCCACTCGGCGGCGGGGGTCGGGTGCGCCTTTTTCGGGCGGGCCGGGGGCTCGCCTCGGAGCCCCGAAGGCACCGGGAGACACGGTGCTGCGGGGGGGCTGTCTCTGGATCACTCTGTCCGCTTCCATACAGCCAGACCCGAAATCCGGTGCAAGCCCCGCGGGAACCGATAGAACAGCATTTCCAGCAGAAATCAGAGCACTCGCCCAAAGGCATCCCTAACGAGGGGTAGTGTGGCGTAAGGAACCCAAAAAATCCACCTTGTGTTGCATTACCGTCCCCATGCTCTCTGGTCTTGTGCACCTCCTCCGTAGTCCGGAGAGCAGGTAAACAGTGCAAATGACAGCTACAGCTCTCAGGGCAGGGATCTTGGCACAGGCTGGGAGCCACTGGGTGAGCACTGGGGGAACCAGAGCGGTGGTGGAAAGGCAGATGAGGAAGCACAGAGTACCCCGCAACTAGGAGCGACTTCAGAATGAACAGTTGCTTGGTGCTTTGGGAAGGGTAAGCAGTCCTGGTCCCGTTGAAGTGAGTGGGACTTTTCCTGTGGACCCTGACAGGAGCAAGATTTGACACTTCTGGTAAAGACTGTCAGATCTATAAAACATGAGCTGCTACGCTATAAGAAAACAATATTCCATACACTTATGTTTTTCGATATGTACATATATCTAAAGAAAAAAAGCAGGGGGGAGGGTTGCTTTCCCTGGTGGAAAACAGCATTGTAATTCTGCGTGATACACCAACTCCCTGCCACAGCACATATGAACACAGCGATGAGTTTGTGGTTGAAACGAAGATGTTTTATCTCACTCTGGTATCCTAGCGAAGATAGCTACAGTGAGAACTTCTTAATTAAGCTGCATTTCTGGCACTGAAGTACTAAGTATTAACTTTATAAAGGTGCGCACTTCAATCTATTGAATTGTACAGTCGTGGGGTTTTGTCTTTTGTTTCTCTTTTAACTCAGAATTGCATCGCATAACCTGCAACCTTACCTTTTCCTTTTGGGTTTGTTACTAGAGATGAACAACTCCCTCATCCAGCAGCATACTTCTCTTATTAAACTACATACCTTGCTTGCTGCCCTAAGTTATTACATCCTTCCCGCGCTAGTTTTGTTCTGACTTTGCCTGTCATGAAGCGGACCAAGTGTTAGCTGTGTGGTGTGCCTTTGGGTGTGAGCCGCAATGGTGGGACACTGAATGCATCAGCAAGCTGTATCATTTTTGCTTGATTTTTTTTTTTTGTTCTATGTTTCCTAGCCAACTTCTGTTGTTCTCTAACTCTGAAATCGGGACTGTTTGAACTCCCATTGGGCACTATCTGAACTAGTTAAGAATTGACCAACAGCAGTCTAGAAAAGAAACTGCCTCCTTAATGAAGCAGCAGCAGCCTCCTGCATACTTTCCCAAACTTGACTTCTTGCATTGTCAATTGTTCTTTTGATCACATGTTGTGTATAGTGTCTTAACATACTGGACAATTTCTTTTGCAGAGTGAAACTTAGCCATTTTTTATTGCTTATATTGCTCAGTGTGAAAGTGAAATCTGTGTGTACATCTCTTGCTCCCTGTTTTTGTTATTTTTTGAGTAAGTTGCACTTGCTCTTCACTCATCAAGGACTGCACTATGCTGCGTAGGCTGCATTATTTTTATCTTTTTTGGCTACATTCTGATAGTGTTGCTATGCTAGTAAAAAAATACACATCCCACTCTAAGTTGATGGTTCAAATGTAGTTCAATTTAGCAGTTGAAAAAAGGTATTTAAAGATTTATGAGAAATGAATTGTCTTCTGGCTTGCAGTTAACAATATAAAAACATAACAGAAACTCCCTTGGCAAGGGCAAAGTTTGCATGAGGTATAGGGAACTGAATTGCTCTTTTCATCCAGGAAGGTGGTCTCTGCCACTCTCAGCTTTGGGATGCTGTGAGGTAGCGTGGATGTTTGAAACATGTTTTGTGGCAAAGCAGAGCTCTCTCTGGAATCGTTCACTGAGTACTACAGCAATATAAAAATAGGAGTTAGATCAAATGAAAGAAAATTTGGAGATAAGGTATATGATGTTTCCTCCTGTGTGTCTGTATCAGATGGAACAAGATGTGCAGATAAGCAGCTTGTTTATCCTGAAGGAAGAATGTAAGCCTGATGAAAGAATAACATAGTCAAAATTATGTCTCTGTATGTCCATAAAATATTATCTGTTTAATCAAATCCCTACGGAGGAGGTTTCTATGCCAGTGCCATCCTTCATCTGGTATTCTTCTGTTCACTTGCTGGCTTAAAGAAAAAATCAAGCCTGTCTTGTTCCTTTTAAGAGAAGAAATCTTAGCTGTCCTAGACCCTCTAGTGAAAGTCTTAGTCCTGCTCCCAGTGAGGACTATGGCAAAATTCCTGCTGGTTTCAGAGGGAGCAGGATCCTTCCCAAGATCAGTGAAGGATTTAAAAAAAAAAAAAATCAACTACTAAAATATGCACTTCAATTAGCAAAGAATGTGGCCTGATTATTAAAGTGTATGAAATTTCAGCTATTAAATTCTACGGTCCTGATCAACAAAGCATGCTGCACAATTGGCAATGTATCCAGAATCTCAACTACTGTACTAGTCTCCTGCCAGATCAACCAAGCATGCAACTGAATCAGTAAATTATGCAACTGGAGCAGCAAAATATGCACTTCTGACTGGGGGGGGGGGGGGGGGGGCCGGGGAAGGATATTGAAATGCTCAAATGTTTTAAATTGACACACAATAGGTCTGTTATTGGTCAACGTCTGCCTTAAGAAAAGTGGAGGCAAAATATATAACTTTTATCAAGCCTCTCCAGACAAATGCTGGACTGGAAAAGTATGTCCCTCAAACAGCTCAGTGTCTGCTGGCAGCAGCCCCGTTCTTTACCAGATGTACTGCACATCTGGTTCCAATCCCAGCTGCTGCCAGGTGTGGGGGTTATTTTCATAACACTTGAATGGGACTTTTAGGTCCAGGTAGCTTTTACTTTATAGGTGACTGTAAAGCCCTGTATGTGCACACTAGGTTGTCTTTCTGTCTCGCTGTAAAGCACTGTATGTGCACACTAGGTTGTCTTTCTGTCTCAAGAAACCAAGCCAATAAAGACAAATAAGGCACCTTCAAAGAATCTGAAAGTTTTGTTGGCAATGATCTTAATATCTATTAATCTCTTCACTGTTTGTGAAAGTACTCTGTGCTTTAGGAGTAGGAAAATGATAGGTCTTTCCTATTTTCTTTACATCTTGATTAATTGCCATAGCTGCTTCCGATTGTGTTTACAGTGTACCTTGGCAGATATTTACTGTGCGGAGTTTGGATGTTTGGCCAGTTTGGGGAGCAGCTATATTCATATATCCTGAAGCAGTAAAGGTCTTTCTCCCTAGCTTGTGCGTATGCGCTTTAAAAATCCAGCCACAGTAGCTGGTTCTGATCTTCAGACGTTGTTTTTGCTTTAAATTATTGTTTGTGTTTTATACAGAAGACCTGCAGGTTGTCTTATTTTAATAAAGAGGCAGTTTCAGGATTTCTATAACCTACTTTTTTTTTTTTTATGTCTGGAAGTAAACTGTGTAACGCTGCCTGTGCTCAAGGAAGGCATGAGAATTGCTTTGTTTTATTGCACTGTTCACTTTAGTATCCAGAAATCTGAAACATTATTTGAGCCTAAGAAGTATCTGGGCTTGTTTTTTGTTGTTTTTTTTTTAATCCACTACATTCGGTACATAAAACTGGCTTGCACCGAACTTCTTATTTACCAAATTTCTGTCTCATTTCCAGGTCAGTTCAATGAATGATTCTATTTAGTTCTTTTTCCTGTTAAAAATATTTCCTACTGAGTCCAGAGCAGTGCCCTTAAAACATAATTGATTTGGGTCATTGAACCTTTATTTTTCATGCATGTTAGTTTGCATCCCGCCACTGGTCTGACTGGTATTTCAATTAGAAAAATGCAGGCAGATTTCTCCTAGAGACTGAAGTTCACGTGGAGTCTTTGGCGAAATAAGATCCTGGAGTACGTATCCCTGGAACTGGGCAATGATTTGTAACTTTTTTTTAATTCTCTGTCTGGCCAAAATGTTATAAATCTGGCACTCTCTTGTTAGCTTCACGCTAAGCAGCAATAATGTCCACAGTGTTTTAGTCCTGATAATTCTAATTACTGAAGCACTGAAGAAGCTGAAAGCTGAGAAGATGGACGAGGCTGGCCTTAAGTCCTGCACAGCACATGGGACTCTCTCTTTGTAGGGCTGAACCATAAATCTCTCGTTTGCCAAGGCCAGCAATGGAAGTGGCAGCCAAGGTAAGAGAAGTAAGCCTGTTCCAGAAGATTTCTGGAATGATGCGGGTAATCTTTATGCAGAGGGACCTAAAAGAGTGCAGTACCACTAGAGGTGCCAACCATCCTTGGGATGAAAATGCTGAAGTAATTTTTCTTTCTTTACTATCTGGGTAGGTTGAAGCAAACAATGCTGTTGCACTGGTTTAAAAAGACCCAGCGAACAAACTTCCCTGTGGTAACCAAGAAACAATTACTATTCTCCCCATCTGCTTCTTTGCAAGATAGACCAGGAATGGTGGTAAAATCTTCAAGTCTCTTTCTTCCTGCCTCCCTTTCGTCTTATAAAAAAAGAACTTGTGGCATGTTTGGTGCCATAGAGTGGCTGCCCAGTAGTACTGTAGCTAGACCTGGTCTGGTACAGCAACTCTTCCCATTACACACTATTATTATTATTACAAGGTCAGTCTATGCACTGATCTCTCAGGTCTATAAATAATAAATATTCAACTTGGTGGTTAGATACTTCCTTGAGTATGGGAAGTACTAAATAGAAAAATAATTCTCTGCTACTTGTACAAATCCATAGCAGAAGGAGGGTGGAGTAGGGACAGGGCAATATAGAGTCTTACGTTAATATGTGGAACAATTATGCAGCAGTAGGGAAAAGCCTTACTGGCAGCCTTAGTTCTCAAACTCAGTGTAAGAACATTATAATTCCTCCTACAAGCTCTCAGCTGCAAATGGCCTTATGGTTCATTTTGAATATCCTTACTCATGTCACTGCTGATGAAAAGGAGGTTCCAATTTTGAGAGGAGAAAAGGCTAATTTGCCTATATTTCTCTTCGAGAATTCTTGGGGCCCTACTGGAGCTCACAGAAGTCATCTGGGACTTCAGGAGGATTTAAATCAGGCCATAAGTACTGCTGGCTTGGATTAGTAATGATGTACATTGAGGACAACATCTGTATTTGGGTTTGGGTGGAGTCCTTTCATGGTAGAAGAGTTGGTAATACCTTTACAGCACCTTTCATCAGAGGATTTCAGAGTTTCACAAATATCTAATTACAGAAACTATTAAATTAAGTGAAATCCTTGGTCCTGGGGGAGTACAGGCAGCACCATTATGCTTCAATATAAAGCAGGGGTGGGTGGTGTTCAAAGGGGCAAAACAAAAGCAAATTTGCCACATGCAAGCCATAACCTGCTGCGCTATCTCATTTTCATCCGGTATTTTGTTCTTCTAATTTCTTTATATTAGCAGCCAGGTTGCAACATCAAACCAGCTAAACAAAATAGGTTGGTACAAGCCTCCATTCAGAACTACCATCAGCTCTGAAGAAGGGAGTTCTGGAGGTTCACTCATCTCTTACTGACCCGTTTCCGTAGTGTTTGTGTTTCATTATTGTGTTAACGAGTAGCAGGACTGTGGCAAGGGTTGGGTGCCACAGATGCCAATAAGGACAGCTTCCTGAATACAGGAGATCTGGGATGAAATGCCCTTGAACACCCAACCTGATCCAAGTCCCAGAAAGTTGGTTGCTCAGCCTTTCCAAGGAGGGTGTGCCTGCTGTTTACCATACTTAATTTGGGATTAGCAATGGCAGGTCTAATCCACTTGTTTTACCTAAAACCAGCCCTCTCCTGGTCTTGGTTAGTAAATATTCCACTGTTTTGAATGACTGTTTAAGTTTTCATTAGAGGGAGGGGTTTTTTTCTGGATTTGACCTAAAATGTGGGGCTTTTCCTGTTGGAACTGAGGCTTGAAGCCCAGGCTGCCCGTTCCCTTGTCTTCCTGCATTATAGATCTGCATGGGTGGGCAGTTCAGGTGAATCCGAGATCTCACTATTTGAATACAAGGGCCCCAAGGAGTTGCTCATCAAGACTAACTCTAAATGCAAGCTTAGCAGGCTGAACACTTTGATTTGCCTCTAAAATCAACAGTAACTTATTCCAGGTTTCCTGGATGAAACTTGAATGGGGAAGAAGAAAGGATGTCTGCAAAGCAGATTTATTTGGAAAAATAAACTGCTCACTGGTTGGGACCCTGTAACAACAAATCCAGTGCTTAGTTTTTCCTCTGGCTGCAGCATCTGATGCTTTTTTCTGCTTTCTCCCACACCCTCCCTGCTGTGCCCTCACGGTCTCTCCTTATGTGTAGGCAGTAAAGTAAAATTTACAAGCATCCTGCTCTCTGAAATCCTGGCAAAGGCGGAGTCTTGGAAATTTCCCTTTGCAGAGTGCACAAGAGGAGACTAATCCTGGAACAACGAGGTGGGGAAAAGTGCTGCTGTTTGTGTATCATCCAAAACTGGGGAAGTGCGTTCAGACCATAACAGACCTCTGAATGGCCAGCCTCAGCTGGAGCGATGGCTTATTTAGAAGCCTAGTTAAAAATATTGCCTGAAAGGGAGAGGGCGTTTCTTTGTTTGCTTTTCCAGGGTCACTATCCATATCTTCTGCATAAGCCCTCTCACCTGCTAGTGACATTTAGTGACATAACAACCCGGTTCCCAAAGAGCTGCAGTAACACTCTGCAGCATGCTAGTGGCAATACAGAATATTTGCAGGTTTTGGCTTTCACACGTGGAATGTTTCCTTCTCCATATGTTCGTACAATAGACTTCCAACATGCGAAACATCTGATGTGTCTGGATGAAACAATAGGGTCATGCAGCTGGAAATCCATGCACAAACAGCTCTCTTTCTTGCAAGGCCAGTTTACACATATATCTGTGTGTTTTGTTGGCCTTTAAAGATCCAAAATTTATTTCCTGGGAAGTGGCCAGCAAAATTTGCATGGGATTGCCTTTCAGTTCCCCTTTCTCCTGTTTCTGGTCCTTTCAAAACAAAACAAAGCATTTTGGGCACCTAAGCTGCATATGGATTTCATTACTTAAATCTCCCCCACACATTTGGGCGGTTATATATATGAAGTTAATTTAGGAATGCTAGTTTTACAGATTCCTATGAACATACATAACTTGCTCAGTGGACTTTTATACTGGACTCTACAAGCAAACTTTTACTGCAACGCTGTAGCTTTTGTTTTGTTATATATTTCATCTTGTTACCAAGCAGTTCAAACAACCTAATCGTGTTTTCTACTCTTTAATTTGAGCTGCTTTGGCCTGTTCAATTTATAGAAAATGAAAACCAGATTGATCTTCTGGAAACTCCCCCATCACCCCTGTCAGTTCCCACCAACGCTATTGTTTACTGTTAATTTTTTCTGTGGTGTGTTGTGTACATTTTGTTAATGAGAATATGCTCTAGTAGCAAAAAGACCTACGCTGACCTATTAAAACCCTAAAGCAAATGGCCATGGCATCTTGAACTCTTCATTACACTGCCTGACTTTTATTTGTGATGGTCCCATCATATTCATGATTATTTGCCTGAGGAGACACTCTAAATGATGCCTTTGTTTCTCTTTCTAAAGCTTTACATTTTTTTGTATGTTTCAATGAGGGGTATTTTCTGAAAAAAACAAACAAAATACCCAAAAAAAAGCCCCAACCCAAAATCTAGAGCAGGGATGTCAGCTTTGCATAGGTGTAGGATCTTATTTGATATGGCATCTTGCATCTGTATTGGAGAATCTCTACGTGTCTGTTGAGTGTCCAGTCACAAGACTCTTTTACTTTCTTCCCCTCCAAGGATTAATCTGAAAAGTCCACAAGAAAAAGCTGGTTGTTGATGTCAATTCTAGCACTCCCTGGTGGATGTTCTCTTAGATATGGTGTATACTTCCGTAGCCATAGAAGCTACTGTTGGGATGAAAGGGGAAAACCGATGTTCAGACTGCTCTCATAATGACAAGTCTCACTTGCATTTGTTGCATGAGCATGGCACGACAAATTTATGAGATACTAATGACAAGTTTCTGCTTTAAATAGTTCTACTTTACAAGTGTAATAGTTATAGTCCCCAAGGGAACACTGCGTAGTCAAGTGGGTCTTTCCAAGCACTGGATTTGCATATTTTAAATAGATTTTTTCAAATCATTTCATAGGAAAACAATCTGGCTTTTGTCCCTTTCAGACCAAGATGAGAAGGAGGAAATGAATATTGCAACATGGGGCTGCAGTGAGAGATGAAGATTTCAGAATAAGACCTGGCACTTAGTTTCTAGTAAAAGCATCTGGATGTAAGAGTATCAATGAAATTAAAGAAAAAAAAAATGCCTTGGCCTAGGTCTCTTCCAGAGCATTTCTACCTGCATTTCACACTCTTACCAATGTTTTACCCACTTCATGAGCATGTCTACACTGTGGCATACACCAATTACTGAGTAATCAGTGGATGCCAGGGTTACTCCTGTGGCGGTAGCTTCGACCTGGGGAACTGTCAGATAGCAAAAGTACCCATAAACTGCCAGGCTCAGAGAAAAAACTAATCATCCTAAGAATTTCTAGCCTTAAAAGTGTAAATCAAAGAAAGAACTGGACAAGGAGAGAGAACTCTGTTTAGCTAGACTTACGTAGCTGTATCTTGTGAGTTATCTTGTGGGTTGTGGTGGTTCTCAAACCAGGACATAGGTGAAACTAACTCAATCAAAGGATAAAAAGTGGAGAACTAAAACCTCTGCCTATTTATGCTATGGGGAAAAAGAGCAAGAACAATTTTGTCATCTTGTCAATGTCCTGAGATTTCACCTATGATGCTTTAGTTAGCTGAGCCTCCTAAGCTCCTGCCTTTGTTGAGAGGGGTAGATATTCTTTCAGAGGGCTGTTAAGACCATCTCTAGCTCCTGCTCTGAGTTTCCTTCTGCAGGAGACAACTCTGGCTTTTGTCTGCAGAGGGAGGCAAGCCAAATTAGCCAGCAAAGCCCCGCTCCCAGAGCTGGGTGATCTACATTCATGGCCTTACATAGGAATCTTGCATCAGGTACTCAAAATATCTGCGGCTACTGCAGAAAATTCTGCCCATTGCTCATAACGGTAGTGTAGGTTGGCATCTCTGGCCTAATAAGGATAAACTGGTTTTGCTTCTCACCTGAACCTCCCAAAAGCAGCAGAGCATTAGGCTGCCTTTCCTCTGGTTGCTCCAAAGGCAAGTACAAAATGTCAAGTTACAATGTATGCACAGACTGTGTATACTGCTGATCATGCTATGGAAAGCTGCGCCGTTCCATGGGTGATTGTTTGGAAAACAGCCCGTATTTGTGTCTCTGGGAACAAGCATTTTTTTGTAAGGAAAAAAAGGCATTGCATCTCTGGAGTTAAATGAGGAGGTCTGTTGTTCACAGAAACTGGAGTGCGTGTGTCCCTGTGCCTGGTGGTTGTTGGAGTGCCCCTGTGTGGTTTTTTTTGTGATTTTCCTTTTCCCCACGTCCTGTTCTCAGAGAGGATGGAGGAGGAGGGATGGTGACCTCATGGTGCAGTTATGCAATCTGCTTGGGGCCAGGTATCAAAATACACTGCAGCTGTGAAGCTGGGACCTTGCTGTGGCTGGGGGGCCTCCTGGCTCTAATGAGATCCCTGACCTTCTCCTGCCACTTCTCCTGCAGCTGCTTTGGTTCACAGAGATTTGTTGTGGCAATGGCCTGCCTAACGGCTTGGCGAGCTGCCGTTGGAAATGCTGCATCTCCAGGCAGGCGCCAGGAGCTAGCCTCAGAGACCCAGCGCAGGTGAGGGTATCCTGAGCCCTGCCAACCTCCTTCCATCCTGACACAGCCTTTGTCCAAGGGTATGCAAACATTACCATCTGCCCCATTTCCCCCCGCCCCCCCAAGAAGTAAGGAGAAGGTTATCTGTTTTATGGTGAAATAAAGCAGCGCCTTCCAAGCAAGCCTGTTGTGACGCCTGAGCTCAGGGCTCAGCTGCAGCAAAGTCACATATGGAAAGAATAAGAGAAAATAGCATGCCTACAGTCTGAGGCATACTTGGGCCTCCAAGTCCTGAAGTCTCGTTCAGACTTTGCATTCTTTGCTCTAATTGCTGCACTGCAGTTCTGCTTCCCTCCTCTACTCTTCTAACAATATTGTTATTTTCCTTGTCTCCTGCAGCAACAGGTTTTCCTAGTCCCCTTGCCTTCCTACCTGTGTATTTGTTCTCTTCGAAAGTACTGTAAACCATTAAAAACAATAGAAAACTTGGTGACAGGCATGAAAACAGGGCCTTGTGAAGCTGTCTGATGTGTGCCAAGAAGGAATATAAGACGAGTCGGGTTCTTTCCTGAAAATGCATTTGCAGAGTGGAAATGTCACATCCATAATCACTTTCATGTGGTGGAACTGCCGCTACCCACCACTGAAATAACAGAGCAACTGTTAAAAAATGCAGTTTTGGTTTTGTTTAAATCCAGCAGGTTGCACTCACTTCAAGAAATATTAGACCCTTGTTTAAAAACATGAGTGCAACTGCTCTGATGCCATAAATGTATTAAAAGCAAATGTATGCTCAGCCCAGTTTCAGAGTCCCACAGCTGAACCTTGTTCAGTGCTTGTTTATGTGAATTTGCTCAGGGAGCGAGGAGAGAATACGAAGTGCATGTGCAGGTATATGGGTTTGTGTTGGGACAGGGCTATTGGGAGAGCAAGGGAGACTCCTCAGCAAGCAAGATACTCTTATAATTGATGAGAACTCTTTTGGAAATCAATCTGGAAAAAAAAAAATCACAGCTAAGGACTGGAAAAAGGAGACAGGGACAGCTCTCTCCTAATAACTAAGCGAAGTGTCAGCAATTTGTGTTATACTCTGCCAATCCCATGTCCTGATCTACTTCTGCCAGGTCTGCCTCTTCCAAGCATCCAGAGGTACTTGAAGAGTTGTCCTAATACAGGGCAAGAGAGTCTCCTTTTGCTGTTGTCTCATGCTTTAAACAACAAAGACAATTTGGCAGAGGGGGAAATGGTGATTTCAAGGCACTTCCAGGAATTCTTGTACCACCAGGTGGAAAAATAGGTTAGATGTGCTGCTGCTGTATCTAGTTCATGCTAATGAAAGAAAATAAACCTTGCATGCAAAGAAGAGCTGAAAATGCAAAATTAAGCAGAGCACTAATTTTATAAAGTTTCCGATTAACTTTGTCCTCCACTTGGAAAAAGCCCTACCAGCTTTGATCTCTAGATCAGTCAGCTAGTGAAGTAAATGTGGTCATTTCTTAAACTAACAGACTGGAGTGTTATGTCTTACTCTTGGGATAGTCTTTCCTCAGATCCTGTATTTGACAAGCATCCAAAAAGCTCAGACTTCCCTAACTTGGAAATACTGTGAGAGAAAGAACTTGGGACTTTCACTGGGAACCACAAGAATTGTATTTCTGGTAGCTTTGCAGCTAGTTCCAGCCACGTCAGCAAGTAAAGTCTTGTCCATATTTTGTTTTTCCCCCTTAAGCTGGAAGTGTGGAATGGCCACTTTCCCTTTGTCTTTCTCCTTTTCTTCTTAAAACCCTAAGTTTAGCATTTTCTTTCTGCTCTGGCTGAAAGTTTGGGCCATTTCATATTTCATCCCCAGTGGTTGGCTCTGTTCAAATGTCCTAGGGAGTCTGAGTGATCTTTAACTCGGAACGAACGTCCTGTGTTTGGAGGGGAGAAGGGGGAGGTAACCGAGATACCATACCTCACCCTGCATGTTTTGAGCAATTGCAAAGACGTTGGTGGAGCCAGAGTTTTAAAGAGGTCCCTGGGGCAGAATAAAATGTGAAGGAGCCGGTGAAGTAGTCTCAAAGCATTGCCAACTCTTTGAAAGAAACACACATGTGCGTGCATGTGTGCACATAAGATGTTTTTAATTTTGGAGGGGTGAGGGATCCTAAATAAAGGCTTGCTGGATTTTCACCCCACTGATACTACAGTGAGCTCAGATGGCTAAATTTAGTCATCCAGACTGAACAATCTTGGATTCTAAGACTACATCCATCTCTGTCCAGAAACTAATTGCATATCTCTATGGTTGCTGTTGAATCAGCTCTAAGCTGACAAGATAAGGCTACTATAGAACTGCCATATACTGCCTGCAGTCCTGGTCTGGCACCAGGCAGCTGCAGTGGATTTTGTTTTTTAAATTAAGCAAAAAATCTGCCTGGGGAGGGCGGCTCTCTTTCCTACTCTAAAGAAAAAAAAAAAATCAGGAAAGGATCATTTATGTAGCGAGGCTATTTTACAGGAAGGGACAAAACATAAAAGAATCTTTTGGTGAAAAGCACAGGATCATAACCAAGTATTTTGATGTCAGAGTGATTTTTTTAAGGGCCTAAGATCTGCATAAATAGCTTCTATCCTCACCTGCACTCATTACTCTAGTATTAAATCTTTCTAGTACAGTCTTCAAGCAAAGACCAAAAAGTCCTTTAACTTGGATAAGGAGATAATACACATCTGTTCCTGAAAAGACTTATAAATGCAGCACCTCTTAAACGTTCAGTCAGTTTGAAATATAGTGGATTATTCCTTCTCTGTCATTTCTAAAAAGTGGAAGTGACATTTTTAAGTCTGCCTGAAACTGGAAATACGTGTGAGAAATACACAGAAGCTGAGATGTGCATAAGGCATTAATGAGGGCATTAAGTGGGTTATGATCTTTGCACATCATTTCCTTGCAAGCCTGCAACTGGGTATATCTATTAAGTGCGTGTCTTGGCCCCCGAGGATGTCTTGGAAATTTAGTGGCTCCACTGTGTGTCTCCAGTTTCCTCTGCTGAGGCTTTCACTCTGACTCTGGGTATGCACAAAGACAACTTGATATTTCTTGGGTGAGTATGTTATAAAGGAAAACAAACTATATTGGACAAGTCCCAAGTCAGAGAATCTGAGATTGTGCTCACAGAGGAATGAGAACCATCAAGACAGGATGTCCTCTTTCCTCCTTTTTGAAATAGATACACTTTAAAAATAAACAGTCTTTGGGATTGTGCATGGGATGCAAGCAGGACAGCATCCTCCAGGATGCTGCAAAGAGCAACTACTTGCAACCAGCATTAATGTGAATGAAGAAAATTTATCATCGCTTCACCTTTTTGGGCTTCAGCAAAACCTGTGAGCACAAACAGGCTGAGGGTTTCCCTAGCCAGGACCTTGCATCACTTTGTTTCTGCTTCTCTTCAGCGTGGTTGATGTCTTTACAAGCTAACCCACATGGCCATGTCACCTTCTCTTACCAGCTACATGTCACAGCATCCTGCCCACATTCCCTCTGGGCTCCCAGCATCGCCTCATGCCAGAAGCATTTCTGTCTTGGAGGCAGGTCAGAGAAGCTTGAGAAACTGAGCCCTGCCTGCTTCAAGTGATTCAGGCAGAGGCTGAAGGGTGATGTGTGTGTGATGAACCCATCACTGAAGGGCTCTCATGGGCCAGCTAGAGGCTACCACAACTTGTCATTCATGGCTTTTTTGCAAGACCCTCCTGCAGGTTTTGAGCATGGCTTCACTCCGGTGGAAGCAGCTGGGAGGGTCTCCTGGCTTTGACGTAAACTGCCACTGGAACCTGTCCTCTCCTGGCAAAATGAAGAGCTTGCTTCTGTGCATGCCTCTGCTCTAGCTCTAGTCTGGTGACTTCTTTCGCAGTAAGTGTGACTAAAGAAAGGGTGCTAATTAAATTATTCTTGTAGCAGGATTCCCATAGAATATGCTGAGTCCCTGACAACGTTCCTACTGGCATAATGTAGAGGCTCCAGGGCTACAGTTGTAGGAGTTGTGCAAGTGGAAAGAGAGTTGAGGGTTATATTACTCAGATGATGATAACTACTCTTTCCTGTGCATGTACTTGGTTCGGCCTTATAATAAACTCCCAGCTGACCAAAACAATTATTTTCCCCTTTTCCTGCATGGGAACTCTGCTTTTTGTCAGTGCCACCTGCTTCTCAAGAGCAGTTTGGTGTATAGTGTCCAGTTTGAAGAAATCCCATACTGGCTTTGTGCTGCACCCCTACATATCAAGGGTTTGCTCTTTCTTTGAGAGGTGGTGCTCCTCTGGAAGCAGACACTGGTGTCTGCAGTGAGATTTCTGAACAACAACTTGCAGTCACTTGTGGCCACCTCTGTTCCAATCCAGCATAGCTGTCTGTGTAAGAAAAACTCCCAGGCTCTCTAGACCATTTGTGCCACCATTGGGCACCACTGCCAGAATCACCTACGAGGGACTAGCACGAGGTCCTGCCCTGTACTCCTTACTCCTGTGTTTCCTGGTGCAGAGGCCTTGTAACTCCTTACATATGTGTGTCTACATAGATTGAAGCTGAAGCCAATATTAACTACTCATTTCTAGAGAGTCCAAATGTCAGCACAGGAGGAGGTAAGTAAGCACAGGACAATAGGACAGTTTTAGTAATGGACATAGATTTACACTTCTGAGTGGGCTGCATAGTGTGAAAAGGGGAAATGCAACGTCTTGGCATGTTCTGAAATAGCCAACCATTGTATTTCTGACCAAGAAGCAATGGCTGAGATTTGAGTTACTCCTTCTCTGCAACCTACTAAATGCTGTTCCTCAGTTATCCTAAATCGGAAGGCAGGTAGGGTACGTCTGACCACAGTGGGCTGGAGGTTCAGTTCAACACAACTGTTTTAAACATTTGCGACTCCTACCCAGAGTGGGAAGTATTGAAAAGCAGATGAACAGGACTGGTAATCTGGTTCTCCCTGCTCATAATTGACCCAATTGGTGTGGGCATATATCAAGTGTTGTTTTTAAAAAACCAACAACCTATCATTCGCAAGAGATTAAAAATGTGCCAAATTTTTTGCATGCCTCTCTCAAAAGCCCATGAGTCTAACTTGCTGCAGAAGGGAACATCTGTGTCTAATTGATGAAGCTCAGCCTTCATAACAGATGATTCAAATGAATTAAACAGCTTTGTCAGTCATTCAGTTGTGGATTATAAATTCATCAGAAATCCTTTCCCCGCCCCTCGGATCTGTCTTGCATTTCCTGTCCCTTGTGGATTATTTTTTTCCTGGTCTCAGAGCAAGTCCCGGATCTTTTCAGTCTCCCAAGCTGTAATAAATGAACAATTTCCTCACTGCTGTGACCTTTCAGCCATATCTCTGGAATGCACACATTGCACAAATCCCCCCACCCTGCCTGAGTTCGGGGAAGCAGCGTACCTGTTGGGATGCAGCTAGATATTGCAGCCAGCTGGTGGCCACGTGGCTCGCAGGGGAACAAGAGGCGTTTGAGTTTGAATCTGAAACTCCTCAGATGAGCACAGAGTCTGCGAGATATTTCTCTCCAAATGATGCCAGATTCAAGTGAAAATGCAGGCAGGAAAGGGAGCCTATCCTGGGAGCGGGGGCGAGGGATTATGGGGGGATGCACTTACCCATTCAGCACTTTGGTGATTAATCCCACAAGATCCACTGAACTGATGGCTGCTGCTTTTGGGTGTTAACAGTGTCTTCTGGTAGTAGAGGGGGGGAGGCTGTGAACGCCTCCAAGCACCTTCTCAGTGTCTGAAAAAAGGCAACTAGATCAGTTGACATATTCCTCAAAATAAAATCTCAGCCCTCAATCATTGCTAATTTAAGGAGGTTTGGGCCAATCTGTAATCCTCCCACACCCAGGAGTACCACCCTGCAGTAGCAACAGTTCTGGTGCACATTCTGGCTCCAAAACTGGGTACATTTTTCAGTTGAGAAGTTAGGCATTATTTACTGTTTCTTGCTATGCAAATGTCTTATTGAAAAGTGAGCTCAAAAGGGTAGCATGGGACAAAGACTGGGACAGAGGGAAGGAATATGAGGGGAGTCACAGAACAACCCCCTTCGCTTCTTCCAAGGGCAGGAGCGATCCTCTCCCTGAGGAAAGAGGAGCATATTCACTGGAAAACAGCTAGTTTTCAGTAAAATCCAAGTGACAACAAATATGACTGTTATTCTGATGTGAATTAGCAAATGGATCTAAATATTAGGATCTATAGCCTCTTAAATTGATTGTTTTGCTGTTTTCACCTGGATTTTTATGGTGAATTAGCTAATTCAGACTAAACCCCCAAGTTTTACCTCCTAGAGAAAAGATCAGTAAATTTCTAATATATTTTGGTATAACATGCTGTGGGGCTCCTACGGCATGAGACAGAGGTTAATAAGTTTTTGGCACATGAATGTGGCTTCTTTTCTGCTTGAGACTTCAAGCCATAGTCCAACCCAGGTGCCTTAAATGAGAAGCCTGTAGTTTATTCCACTATAATTAACATAAGCTTTAATTTAAATGACACTTTTAAAAGTCAAAGATTGGATTTCAAGTTGAACACAGAGTTGAGTACAATTTCCACCCACACTGCTGTTTTGGTCCTTTTCTATTGCCATCCTGCCATCCACCCTGAAATCACTCAGAATATGAAAAGCACCTGCTAGAAAACAAAGTTCATGCCTTGCAGAACAGGTCTGGCTTTTTATTTTTATTTAAGTGTTTCTAGCATTTGGCATTGCATTTTTTTTTCTTTCCATTTCAATATGAGCCAAGGGAAGGGTCTAGGAGGAAAAAAAATCTGGAGTATTTTGATCTTTGTGGCTTTATATGGACTTCATAAGCTTTGTTTGTTCTATTGCCAAGCTTCCTTTGTGTTTAAATAGATAACAGACCAAGACGACTAATCATTTCCAATAAGAAACCCCACCAAACCCAAAGCATTCCCTTTCTTTTCCAATTAATGCTTGTAAACCCGTGCTTCTAGACAGGGCTTGTGACCTAAGTACTTCTTGTTTTTTCTCCTTTTCAAAAACAATTGCCCAAGGTGCAGACAGGGCTCAGTGCTCTCCAAATTTATGAAAGAATCTTGAGAAAAGGCTCTGAGAGCGTCTTTGGGAGAAGGTAGTTGTAAATATGTGTGGAAACAGGCTCATGTACCTTCAGAGAAGCAGCAGCATGGTAGTTAGTGCCACCATTTACAGATTTCCTTCCTCTTTGGATTCTGCAGGCTATTTATGGAGAAAGAAGAAATAGCAAATTTCACAGGGGACTATCGCTGTGTTATGTAAAATGCATGTTGATTGTTAGTTTACTAGTGAGATCTGATATCTGCTGTCACTATTTTGAGAGGCTTTGCATTTGAAGAAGAGACAATTTACCCAATCAGACCCACCTAGGTTTTACTGCCTAGTGAAGTAAATAAGGCTGAACGTCTTTGAAACAGATGAGTAGGATGGATGAATCATGGGTAATCATCAATGCAAGGTTGTGGGTTTTGTTGTTTTGTTTTTTTTACATTAAAAATGTTTTTGTAATGCAAATAACACAGAGTTCAAGATGCTGTGGTGACACAGTTTTTCTTTAGCTTCTTAAGATTTTTATCACACAACCAGCTGTTTAGGACAACACATTTGATCAAAAAGTTCCATGTTAGCCAACACCAAAAAAGGATGCTACTATGATCAGTAGTGGAAAGTGAGAATTATATGGATTACTCATCTGAGTTATGTTTCTGTGGAGGTTGATCTTTCAATATAGACTTTGGTAGTCTCTAAGACTGGCTGTCCATGTTAGACATAGTAGATTAATGCTTCAAATGGGAAAGTAGAAGATAGACTTGAACAAGCTTAATGAATTTCCCCTTTCTTGAGGCTATCTTATACCAGTCCCTGAAGGGAAAAAAACTAGTAGGATCTTCAGTGGGTCTAGCAGACTGCATCCTGTATATCATCTCTGGCAAGATTTAAGCTTATCTGTTTTATTTCCCAGGTATATTATTCCTGTGGTGCAGTGGTGGAATCAATGGAAAGAGGCCTGATTTTATCACCAGGTTTTCCAAACAACTACTACCCAGGAACACACTGCGTTTGGCAATTTTTCATTCCCATGAGAACCCATCTTATCTTGGAAATTTTTGACTTTGACATTTTTGAAAGTTCTAGTGAAACTCCAACCCCCTGGGATAGCTTTTCAGCCCCCACTAAAGCAGGAAATAAGGATGTGACTCCTGTTGAGGAAAACTTGGACTTTGCTCTCCGTACTACAAAACCCTCTCTCCAGACCTGGATGTCAAAGGTGTCTCAGAATCTAAGCAGCACAGGAGATCAGTCAAAGGACCTTGCTAGTCACCTGGATGAACTTCCAGGAGCTGCCTCAAAAAAAGATGAAGCCAAACATGCATCTGAAGAAAACCAGTCGAAGCAGATGAAGGTACCCAAAGCAATTATCAAGTCTCAACCAGAAGAGCTGCCATTCCCTGTGGCTGGTAGTGCCACAATGCGGAGGCAAAATACCAGTGGCCTGGAAACAGAAGAAGATTTGAAAGGAAAAATCTTGCTTGCCCACCTAGCTGCTAGTGAGAGAGATGAAGTTACAGTAGAGAGCTGGACTCTTCCCACAACAGCATTGCCCATGGAAATCTCCTCCAGCCCACAGTCAGCAGTGGATGTCTGTCCCCATGATGTACTCTATGTTTCGGATCTCATCACATTTTCCTCTCGCTTCTGTGGACCAAATTCACCTTTAAACAAGACCATGGTCTTTGGTTCATCTCTGGAAATGGTTGAGGTTATCATGGAACTGATCACCACCACAGACCGGGGCCGAGGCTTTGCAATGCTCTTCGAATACAAGAACATCACCGACCCTAACACTGTAGATGCTGTGAGGCAGGAGAGAAAGGAAAACATGATGATGCTGGCAATTGTAACAGGGGTCGCCTTCTTTGTACTTGCTTTGCTCTCTGCCCTCTGCATAGCTTGCAGGTAAGATGATGCATACCTGAGCCTTTGAAGCGTCCGATATTATCCATACATGAAAAAGACCAGACAACAAAGTTATGTTTCCTTTCCTCTGCTAATGCTTGCTGTCCTTTAACCGTAGTAAAGTGTGTGGATACAGAGGAGATCAATGCCAGTCACTACTCCTGCCCTAGGTTCCTCAGTTTTCTTTCCTAGTTCTACAGCTCTTGTGCCTCCCATTTATTTTCTTTTCCCTGCAGAAATACCTGAAGGGTGAGGACATTCTTGGGCATTATTCTGTTTCAATGGCAGTGGTGCCTTTGAACCTCAGTTTTGGGACACTAACTGGCCAATAGATGAATGCAGAACAGAAAGATCATCCTTCCCCACGTCTCCCGAGCAGGCTGAGCTCACAGCCACTGCACCTTTTCACAGCAATTCCAGTCTCACTCTAACCATCACTAACGCTCTGCAGAAAAGTAAATAACAAAAGTGTTACACTTTAGAGTTAAGATTAAATATTTTCCAGTATGTGGCATGTTTTATCCAAGAGACTGTGCAGACATTTTAATTCCAATGCACCTGATGCATTAAGCAGTAGTCCACACGTCCGTTTAACTGCTAGAGAAGAGCTGAGAGCCACGCTGCAGTACCTGTGACTGTCCCCAAATGTCATCCGAAATGGCACAGTCAAGTGAGCTGATGGTCAGGCTGGGTTGCTGATTTCCAGGTCCTGATGCTAACTAGTTTAATGGCTAAAACCAGCCAGTGACAAAAGCATACCTCTCCAGTCAATTGCTTTTATTTTATATATTTCTTTTCTCTATATCTTTCAGGAGAGAGGTTCTCCACCCCCCAGCATGTGTTTGCATTTTTCTTACTAACTCCCTAGTGAAAACATTTTTGTAGAAACAGTGATTTATTCTTTTTTTCCTTCCAACAAATTCAAAACAGAGCCCAAGCTCCCCAGGTTTTTGTCAAAACAAACAGTATTTTTCAGATGTTTTGACTTCACTGAAAACATCAGGTAAATGGAAACAAATACCAGGCCTTGCAGGGCTCCGCTGTGGTGCCTGGGTATCAGTAACAGCATTCATTTCCCAGTGGCAGCATGCAACTGGTCTGTCCTCTCTCTTCCTGCATCCCCTGCCTGGTCTGTTGTACTGTCTCCAACGCAAAAGGTCTCGGGATCGCCCAGCCACTCCTGGCCATCGAGGCCGGTTTGGTAGAGGAACTTTGTTTTCCTCATCCTTTTGGAGGGTGCATTTCTAGCTCTTGCTGAATAAATACAAAATATAGGCCATCATATACTGGGTATAAGAGAACGTGGGCAAGGTGGTGAAGCTTAAATATAATCTCTCCTGCTGTATATGGAAATTCCTGCTTTCAGGGTCTGAGCTTTTCATAGTTCTAAGAGTTAAACTTGCATGTGTTACATCTAACTAACCTTTTTGCTTTTTAACGAGGTTGCAGAACACTAATTTAGACCACAATTTTGTGCTAGCTCTAAAGGAAAACGTCTGGTGTAAAATGTCTTCCAGATACCAAATACTTTATTTTTATACTCATGCCAATCTTCAAAAGAGACAGAAACACATTCCCTTCGCTATGGCAGCAGTCTGGGCTGATACACCCGTTGAGTAGGCTGTGCTTGCTCCATTACCCCTATTTAATTTCACTGTAGCTATCCATGAAGCAGAGTATTATTCAAACCAAAAATTACACCAGCAATCTGAGATTTCGCTGGCTGAAGTTTACTCTGCGTAGCCTGTTTAGAGAGCCAGGCCATGCTGCTCACATGCACAATTTGGCTTTTTGCTTGTCAGATGTTTACAAAATAAAGTAATATTCTGCTGTTCCTGACCAGCAGAGACAAACAGAACACATTTTTTTCCCCACACAAACGTTTGTATGTTTTGGTCACTGCAGATGCCTCCTACCAGGGGTCCTGTGGTGCAGGACCAGGATTAGACTCACTTCTTTTAACACTGGCATTTATGCCTTTTCATTGCTCTACGACTTTTTTTTTTTAAAGGAAAACGTACCTATTGCTATTGACTCTATATAAATAGAGGCTATCCCCAGTCCCTTAGCCTCTTGAAAGGCCATTTACTATCCCAAGCTGCCTATATTCCCCGCGTGCTATTCCAGGGAGGCCTTGATGACAATACTTTATTACTTGTCAGACTTAAAGCATTTAAGTGAGATCTGACACATGTGGAAGCAATGCCATGACCTGTGCTGAGTAACCTCACTGGTATTGTGCTGGGAGAGTCTTTTTTCCTGTCTCTTTACTGCACTAACTGCTTCGAGGATATTGGTGTCTGGCCCCAGAACCACTGGCGCTGGTTGGAGCTCGCCTACACTTCCCTGCTGTGGGGTTTTAACACAGCTCAGAATAAGACTGCAGAGGTCATTAAGCACATCTAAACTTCTTTTAGTTTGAGCCCACAAAACTCCATTTTATGCTTTTTGCCCTAAATACAGGCTTGAAATCAGGTGTCAAATGTGTATTAGCCACAGCCTGTCCTCACCGCAGAAAACATCAGGACTGCAAGGGGTGGGCTGAGGGGAGAAATGAAGATGCTTTAGTAACGCAGCATGCTCAGAAACGGGACCAGCTCTCTGAGGCATGATAATACTGGCCCTGGCTGGAGCGTGCCATTGCAAAGGATGCTAATAGCAACCTTCAAGCTCTTGGCCTCATAAACTTGCCTTCCACTTTCTTTTCTCTTTGTACTTTACTTGTTCCTCTGATACCAGGTTTAGCTGTTTTGCATGTTGTGTGTCCCGTCCCGTCCCCCCCCTATTTCTATCTGCTGCTCTTGATCAGCTAAAAGTAGCAGGCTCTGCCTTGCCAGGGGTAGAGATGGCCCGGGTTGGGCTTGGCACCCACTGCCACTCCAATGCACCGAGTCGTCAGCAGTGTCTGCGCGGGCTCATTGCATTCAGCCAGGGCAGAGCTCTCTGGGGAAACTCCAAGTCTCTGCCACACTGCAGCTTTTGTTTGCTGTTTGGGGAGGGAATGAAAGCTTCAGTTGTTAGTTGGCCAATAATTCTAATTACTTTTGGCCATGAGGCCTGGCTTGAGTAATGGGGTATTTTTTATTTTCTTTCCCAAGCCCCAAGAACAACAGGCATGTCCACCTTATTTAATTTTAATCCCATCCAATGCAGTCAGACTTTTGCTCGATGGTTGCAACCCATGGATTGCAGCTGCATTGTACGTCTGCACAGCCTGCCGATGACCTGTTTCCAGTCACACCCCCCTACGTGTACCGCTATTTCATCAAGTCATCGCGTGCTGCCATCTCTCTCCATGCTGCCCTGCCAGTCCCTGCCTGCAGCCTGATCGTCACCTGGGGCTGAAACTTTTCCTTCCTCACACAATGCCTTCCTAGAGAACCCTGGTCACTTCTGGGCTAAAACCAGACCTTTCCTCTGCCGCCTTGTGTTGGGCACAACCCAGAAATCTCTCCCTGCCTGTTTATATCTGTGTCCTTCATTTCTGTCCCTCTACACATCGGGCTGGTTTAGAGACCTAAGGCAGCTGGACCCGGCTGGAGCTGCTTGCTGGAGAGCACAGGGAAATTTTCACAAAGCTTCCAACAGACTTGATTTTTTTTTTAAATTTTTTTTTTTTGAGAAGTTTGAAGTAATTAAAAAAAAATTTACAACTTCTTTTAAATGATGGAAACTGGTATATTTGCACATTGACTTTTTGATATCCATGAGCTGCACACTGATCTAAATCCATGGTCTCCTGGTGGCAAGACAGTGCAGCATGTCATAGGAGACGTACTCCAACTGGAGAATGAGCTAAAGAAAGACTAAGATCCCCAGTCCTGCAAACTAGCACGTCTCTCCAGGCACTGTGGCAGCAGCTCTGTACAGAAGAAAAAAATAAATCTCAAGTTTCCACCAAAAATTGTTGGTCAAATCTAGAAACTCTTAGCCTTTATGTGTGTTGGTTTTTAACAGTAAATCAAATTGTTCAGTGGAAATCAGACACCCAATACCCAAAGCATGATGAGGGAAGAAAGTTAAAATGGGACATTCACCCAGTTACCATTTTTTAATCCCAATTTAAACCTTGGGAAGAACAAGACTCTTCATTCTCTTATTCCACCATGTTTGCGCCGAAAATGTGTGTTTGCTGGGGGCACCTTACTCTCCCTCTGGTTCTTTCTGCTAAACTCCATCCTGCATTTCAAGGTGGTGACGGTGCCTGCTAAATGTCGTAGGGCACATTTACAAGGAATGGCAAGGAAAAGAGCCAAATAAATGTAAGGTATTTCAGTTTCTTAATGCAAAACTTGCCCTGTCTATCCTAGTTTATCATAGCTGTCAGTTGCTGAGACTTTTCAAATGGGTGTTTCATCTTTTCAGCTTTGTCCCAGGAAATATGAATACCTTATAAATGGGACAGCTGTATACAAGAATCCAAGGAACACGTTTTTGTTTGTGTTTCTGAGAACTTGAACATTTTGTTTGTTAAGTCATGCTAAAAGTTCAAATAACAAATCCAAAAGTGAGACCATCCAGATAACTAACAAGTCTGGGTTGCTGATGCCTGGTGTTCAGTGTGGAAGAACTATGTGCTAAGTTTTGTTTTCTTGAAGGAGAACATTTCCTTTGTGCCCTTTAATCCCCGGGTGGGAATACTTTAACAAATTTACTTGTAACATGCCAATTATTTGGAACAAGAATATTTCATAGGAATGTATCAGATTTGATTAAATTTTTGTCATGGGTTTTGGCAAGAAAGAGCTGGGAGGAGGGAAAGAGATTAAAAAAAAAAATTAATGCAGTGTGGAGAAAGTAGGGAATTACACATCGTTCTGCCACCATCTACCTGAATGCCTTGACCACAGTGCTCATTCATTATTTTGGGGCATGTTTTACTATGTCCCTCCTGATGAAATGGTTCTGGTGCCCGATAAGAGCTTCTGGGGTGTGTGTGTGTGTAATATTTACATACACATTTTCCACTCTGAAGTATTTCCTACTCAGCTTGGTCTTGCTTGGTCAGGCAACATCACTCCTACTTGGAAGGCTCCCCGTCCCTGAGTCAGTGCATTAAGGAAGAGCCTTCTCTGCTTTAGCCCCGAGTGCCTCAGAGAAACCCAAGTGGTGGCTGGTGCCATTGTGCCTCCTGGGGTAACAGCTATCTGTCTGGACCTCTCCTGGGCTGAATTCTCAAGTGCCAACTCGCTCTCTTCTTTTTCTGTAGTCGTCTCTGTATTCACTGAGAATAGCACGGGGGGTGCATCATGGGGTTTTTTTTTCTCCCTCAATTCAGTCGTCAGTCAATAAGCATTTTTTAAGAGTTCCAATGATATGGTGAAGGAATGAAACCCACCATGCCCGAGATGTCGGCCCCCAGCCAGCCTCATCAGGTGGCCTCTGAGCCCCCATTCTTAAAAACAGTCATGAAATGGTGACTGAAAACTTGAAATCTTGGCTTCAACACATCACTACCAAAAAAAAAAAAACCTTTTATGGAGGATATTAAATGCCTTAAAATAAACCAACCCCTCCAACAAGAAGAGGAAAAATGCCAGCCAACAGCACAGATAGTAGGGAAACCAGTAACACGAATCCCATCCTATCTGTTCAGTGCCTTAATGCTCCCATGTATTTCTGCAGTGTTCCATGGAGAACTGCTGTACATGGAGACAAAACACACTTGCTTCAGTCATTATCCAGTGTATTACTGCCAGCCTTTCCTTGTGACATCTTTATGTCTTATTCATCCCAAAGTAAATAACACTAGTTGTTTCATTAAGTCAGTTTTAGTAAAAATGTGAAAAAAAAAAATGGTTAAGAATGTGCTTTTGTTTCCCTTCAGCCAATAGGCATGGTTACCCAGTAATCATCTGCCATAGCACTTCCTTTTGGTAAAATGTTCATACAAATGAACAACATCTGATGTTCTCTGCTTGCTAAATATAATCCCGCACGCAATATCGGCTACGCAGATGAAATATCCTGCCTAACAGGATAAGAAGGATGTTACTGCCCAGACCAAAGGCAGGGTTTCAGTCCCACTATTTAGTTACTGACATGCAAGAGCAGCTGGAGGGGTGGGGGGGAGCCTGGTGGGACTGGGCAGAGAAGTCTGAACTCTGTTCCTGCTTTTGCAGTGATCATGGGAAGAAGACGACAGGTCCTGCTCTTCTTCAGCTGACTTTCCGCTACATGAGCATATCATTTTCTCCCCTGGCCTACAGGCCTGGTTGCCCTGAGTCTTGGCAAGTACTTTGGATGCTCCTGTAGGCAAGAGAGCTCAGAACGTGCTGGGTTCCCCCTTGCAGATCGAGCACAGCCGAGACCTCCCCTTCTGTGGATCTTTAACTCACTCGTGGGCTTGTTGTTGTTGTTGCTGTCTCTCCTTTTCAGGCAGAGAACGTGCCCCAAAAGGAGCTCATCCAACGCATGCAGTGACCAGGAGGTTAGTGCGAATGGCTTCAGCAATTTCTGTTTCTCTGTTTCATATTGGCTGTTGCACTGTTTATCTGACGATGTTTACTGGGGCATGTTCTGAGTTGTAGAACGGGATCCAGAACTCCGCTGTCGATATCAATGAGCTCCAGCTGGTGGTGCCAAGTCGGGAGAATGAAAACAACAACCACTCTGTCAGCCGGGAGCAGGCGGGTAAGCGCAGGGCAGTGGCGGCAGCAGGTCAGGGCACCCCGGAGCCCAGGGCCAGTTAATCAGATCGTTTCTTCCTCGCAGTCCTCCTCACTGTCTCACCCATGCACAGCTGGAGAGCCACTTCGCAGCAGAAAGCCTTTGTTGTGGGAACTATCCCTTGCTGCTCTCCCCCCTCACTGGTAGGGTGATTCCTCTGGCAAGGAGCACGCACAAGCACAGCTCCAGGACGCTGCCAGCAAGAGCTGTCACAGCACATGGCATTGCAGAGACACTGGGTTAGCAGAGCAAATGTGCCTGGTTCAGGCTGCTGCAAACAACTTATAAAGACCCATGACTTGTGGAAAAATTTCACCTGCCCTGTGCCTACCCTTGTCCAGAAAGGATGGGTTTTACAATGCTTATATTGACTTTGGACAACTTTGACTCCTAGAGCAAACTTTTTCTGAGGAGCTTTATGAATGAGACTGCTTTAGATGACATTTACTTTACAGTGTGTTTCGAGAACAGGAGTCCCCCAGCCAAGCTGCAGATAAGGTCACTTGCTGCAATTTTGAGTCACAACCCATGAATTGTATCAGTGCCCCTTTTGGCTGGAGGCCAACAGGGAGGTACTTCATGTTGCGTTGCTCTACACCATCATTTTCCCACTAAACTGGCAGCCATTACACACAACTCTTACAAAGATATCTTCCGAAAAAGCTAATTCTATGCTCCCAACCATGACAGTTTCCCCATCTCCTTCTTTGGAAAAGTCATTGAGGAGGTGGTAGCCAGAACCCTCCTGACCTGGACCAGATGGATAGGCCTTGGGGGCATATGCATGCACACAGCCCTGAGGCCGCCTGTGGGAGCAGCATTGCTAGGGTTCAAGCAAAAAGCACTTGCAACAAAAAGCACAGCTCCCAGTACTAATGGGGATGAGTAAAAAACAAATACAGAATGAGTTGAGGAAGCCAACAAGTTCCTGATCTGCAGCACAACGGTGTGTGTTTAGTATGAGTGATTTCAGTTTGGGTCTGTCTTTATTAGAAAGCAGACCCAAGGGTGTTCCTCCCCTCCTCTTTTGTTTTGTTTTTAAAAGCTTGCAGTTTCAGGAGAGCAAACTGTTGGCTTGAGTTTTGTTCTGGCTGGTGTGACAGCCAAAGCCTGCTCTCATTTGGGGAGAGAGGGAGGAGAGTTTGTCATGGAGGAGTTGGGAACAGATGTTTTGGATGCTTGCAAGCAGTCTTTATTGATATTCTTCTTTTTTCAGTCACTTCCTGCGGAGGCAGCACAGAACGGTCTCCTCAGGACACTGACCCAGATGTCCCCTCCTCCACATCCGCAGTGACCACTGAGACTGGGAGCGATGAAGTGTTTATTATTTCTGCTGGACCTGGGGCCAGTGGGCTGAGCTTTACCACCTACAGAATACAGGTAGGAATGCTCTTTGGCACCTCTAAAAGCCCCACAAGCTATGGGATGTCCCTCTTGGGCAGCACTTGTCACATCTCTCCATTTATGCTGACTGCCCACTTTGCAAGAAAGGCAGTGACCGAGCCAGGCAGTTCAGCCTTGAGCTGAGCTGCCACCAAATGATCTGGGCTGTGATCCCCCAAGCCAGTATCTTCTCAGCTTTGAGAAGAAGTGCAGAAGTCTACCTTGGATCTGGGAGGTGATAACGCAGAGGTCTGCCAGCAGGCAATAGGACTAGCCCTCAGAAAGATGTTAATTGGTAGAGATGATGTTCCGTTAAAAACACTTGTAGCAACTGAAGGGACTGGGAGTCAGACCTGCTCCTGCCCACCATGACCAAGTTATTAGGGAAGTCAGTTGGTTCCTCATCTTGTCAGAAAGCTATTTAACTGTCTTACCAGGCTGAGGTGAAAACTAACAGCGTATGCTCCAAAAACCAGGCTCTTCAAGTGAGAGCACTGGAGTCCTCTCAAATACACACACAGAAGCCTGGATCTGTTCAGTAAGTTCTCTCTTATTTTAGCTCTTTCCTCACTCCTGATCAATTATTTGTTTAGAAACAGATGATAGCTCAGAAGTCTCAGGTCTAGCTGCTGCTTCTTCAACACTAATAGCAGCTGACACAGCACATCCATTACAAGTCAGAATTAAAGCCTTTCCCAGGTCAATGCTCTTCTCTCCAGTGCCCTCTTTCCCCCCCCCCCCCCCAAGAGGAGAAACAACCAGCACAAGGAACTTGCATGCCTCAGGACAGGCCATGTAACACTTCTGTCACAGTTTACAAAACAAAAGCATTCTGTATCTCTGCACTTGATTAGGAAACCAGCCAGGAGGCCAGGCTGGTCAGGATTTTCCTGCACTAGTAAGACACACACTAAGCTTTTCCCTCCAGTTGGCCACGTTGGTTCACAGGGAAAGGCAAAACAGCTCTGGTGCATTCCCCTGCCCAAACACATTACCTTCTGAGCAGCAAGGCACCATGAGCTGTGTCAGTGCCCAAACTTGGCACCATTGGGCACCCTTGAACACCTGCACTCCTTGGTCCTTCTTTCCAGTGCAGAGAGCTTCACCTGGTGGCAGTCACATACAAATACAGCTTCTAGAGAGGAGGGAAACCCATTTTCCTTCTTCTTTTCCCCACTCTAGTCAGAATGAATAAATACACTTAAAGAAAAACATTTCTATTCTACTATCCCTTCTACAAGCAATTTATTAGAGGAGATTTATATATATAAATAAAATACTTAGTGTTAAAACAGTCCTAAGTGAAGGAAACCCAAAGAATTAAAGTGATTTACCACATTATTGGCTCAGGTAACAGCTCCATCTCAGCGATGTCCATGCTGCAAGACAATCAGAGCTCTCAACCAAATCCCTTAAAGAGCAGAAAACCTACCAAGGAAGGGTGAAAAGAGCTTTTTAAAAGCGCTGGATCTTTCCCCCCCAGCTGAAGACTATCCTCTTCAAGGGAGGGGGGAAATTGGGCACAGCAGGCCATTACACACCTGTGCCCAAACGGGGTCTCTTTGGGCCACTTGAGTTACTGGATGTTAGAAATACAAACGTTTACTGTTTCATTTCTAAATGTGTATCTTTAGGGTACAGAATGCAGCTGGCCAGCCAGCTCCTGACTTTAGCCTTGGAGCCCCACAGAGGGTATGGTGCACTGCTGTTGCAGACCAGCACTAGGCAGGTAGGACGCATTATCTGCTGGAGCACAGCCGCTTTCTTGGCAGGAGCTAAGAAGTCATCCTCATGTGAAAGACGTGTGAAATCCTTAGCCTTTACGGTACAGTAAATAATGCCGTCGGACTCACCTGACCCAAAATGCTCAACTAGACAAAGCAAGCTATAAGGAGTTTCATTTAAAAAATCATCCAGATCTTCTTACTGAGAAACAGTGGTCCTGTGCCCCTCAGTGAGTGTGAGCCTCAGCTCTGCTGGGCAGGAGCCAGTGATAAATGGGCTTTTGCTTTTTAGCTTTTAAAGGCCTTTTGAAGAAATCAGTCCCCTGTGAGGCGGCAAGAGCTGGGAGCGCAAACACACATCTCTGTGCATGGACTAGTGGGAGGAAATGTAGGGCAAGATGGCTTTCAGATGGCTTCTGAGGTGTTCTCCAGGAGGGTCATGGTTTTCTAAGTCTCGTTTCGTTTAAGTCATCGCTCAGCCTTTGGCTAACTTATAACTATGAGCTCTAACTTCTATTCAGACATGACAAGTTTCAGATGCAAAGTTCTGGGTAAAGAGTATTATCATGGAGGTTTAAGAAACGTTTTTTGCTAAAACATTTTTAAAAATCTAGAAAATACATTATTCATCTTCATAGTTACTTCCAGTATAGCTGTCTCAAAACCAGTGGCTAGCTTTTACACCAGTTTAGAGGTAATTATAATAATATTAGAATAATAAATCCTAAGACAGCCTGAAGAGGCTTCTGAGGAGAAGACAGCTGGATTATAAATTTATAAATAAAGATTATTACTTTAATCAAATCTGAGACTAAAAGCTTAACATTGAAACAAACTTATCCAGAGCCTGAAGCCTCTCCCAGCTTCCTACTGAGATTTTTTTTTTTGTGCTCTAGTAGCTAATTTCTTGTCTCTCTGCCCATCCATTTCCAAGATGACATTTTAACTAAATAGTTTCTTTGATTTGCAGAAACTCTAGAGATTCAGTTTAACAGAAATAACAAATTACAAGTTCCTGGTTTCTCGGGACTTTTAAATCCAGGACAGTGTGGGATTTATTTCAGACCCTCATTAAAGACTATGTAAACTTTGGGAATGTGGATTTTGCATTCTTCTCATGACAACCATATTCGCACAGCTGAAAATTAAAAATACATACAGAGTTGTGGAACAGGAGGCTTATATAAATAACAGGTGATGTATTAGTAAGAATAAAAGGAGATTCATAGGACAGTCAGGGATTCTTTAACTTTTCTGACTCTAAACCCACATCAATATTAAGGACAAACCCTGTTTTTAAATGCAACATTAGAACATACAAAATAAGTATGGAAGAGATTTTTTGAAGTCATCTGTAGTTCATTCCCATGTCAGATCAACTCTGCTTATACACAGGGCTGGTGACAATGGTTTAATGTGGTCTCACCTTCCAACAATGTCAATATGACACCTGTCTGGACATCTTGTTCTACTGCTAAAGCACGTTTTCCACCTGAAAAGCATTTCTTACATGAAATGAAAATCTCCTTGGCTCCAACCTGGGCCTTGTGCCGCTTGTTCTATTCACCAAAGACTCCAAGAAGAGATTATTCTTATATAAATTATTCTTATATAAAGAGATAATTCTCTTTATTCTCTTAATTCTTCCCTAACATAGGATAAGTAGCACCACTTACTTCAGTCTTCCCTCCCGAGTCATGTGTTTTTGAGATGTCTCATTCTTTCATTGTTTGCTTCCGGATTTCTTTCAGTGGGCCCCATCCCCGCTGAAGTATTTTTCCTGAGACAGACACATCTGGAGCCTTCCAAGAGCCAAGCAGCGTGGAAGGATTATATTTTACACAGTGAAGTTTACTCCTGTGATCTATTAGGTATCTCCAGTAAAATAAAGCTGTAGGTATTTGATGTATTTTGTTAGTGAGAGTGGTAGGATTTTGTTTCTTATGTAACTGAAATTTCCCAATTCAGTGTAAAACCTGAAACTGGGGAAGCAAGGTAAAACCGCTGTCTGGGGAAGGCAGCGACCTGCAGGCAGCGTGCTGGAGGAGCAGCGAGGAGAAGCGGCATTCTAGCGTCTTGTCCTGAGAAAAGAACCACTGAAGGAACCAGTCACTTGCACTAACAGCAGATTTTTTAAAGTGTTTTAAAAACTTTTTGATTAAAGATGCTATAAATTATCTATCTTTACTCTTTTCAGGACAAAAACCTAAAAAGAAGTGTCACAAGCCCAGCATCTGTGTCGGACTGGCTGACTTCTAATCACCCAGCTGCAGGAGCAGACGCTGTGGAGAAGGGGAACGTCCAGCTGGACAATCACTGTCCCAGGCAGCGCACGTGGAGTGCCCGCACTTTCCACGACTTTCTGGCTCCCATACCACAGCTACAGAAGAAATGGTGCAGCTGGACCACCAACAGCCCCTTCACGAAGCTGGTTGACAACAGCGTAAGTCTTGCAAGGAGGGGAGGACGTGGTGGTGGGGGTCTGTGCCCCAGTACCCCCGGCTGCTCGTTGATGGGACATGTTTTCCCTTGGCCTCCTGCTTTGCCTTGTCAACCTGCAAATGTGATAGGCATCCAGCTTCCTTGGTGTATGGGAAGCTCTTTTGCCTAACTATATTGTAATTCATTCAGACTTTCCTGAAGAAGCTGTATTTCCTAGTGGTTGACACCTGGTTAAGAAATGGTCCCCGGTCCAGAAAAACATTTAAAAATGCCTTCAGTCTAGATTATCTCACTGAATGTTCTGACATGTATCTTTCTTCTCTGGTTATGCCTTAAATTTATTTTGACATATTACTATTGCATTGCGAGGAATCTGTAGGTGTGGGAGGGATATCTAGGTCTCACTGACTGTAATCATCAAACCAAGAGCTAGTTACAAAGCTAATAGAGGATTTTTCTTCTTTTTTTTTAAGGTAATAACATAGGTTTTTGCTAAAGAATGCATCTCACCTCTAACGTAACAAGGAAATTAAGCTTTTAGTTCCCTTGGGATCAAAGTTTCTCAAGACAGCTGCTTTTCACGGCATGTCTACTAATTTATTATTGGTTTTTGCAGGGTTTTCCTACAGCTGCAAGATCCCAAGGTGTCCCAACCAGAAAGGTAATCTCAGCCACCGAGATAGAGGGAGCATCAGAGACCGTTTACTCGGACTCATCTGCCAGTAATGCCTCCTACCCCCTCACTCTGTCTGCACAAAGGCAGCGGAAGCTAAGCGCCTGCAATTTGAAGAAATCCAGGTTTGGGAATCCTTATTTTGGATTTTTAGCCAATTCCCCTGACAGCAAACATGTGAAGTCCTTGGATCCCTCAAGACATCTAGGGGCAGCATCTCCAGTTAACAGCCAAAGCCCCAAAAATCCTCTAGAGAGCTCCAACCCACTGAAAATCAACTTGGTTAATGGCTCGAAAACAAAGGATCTTATGGTAGAAACAGATAAAAACAAACCAGTTTTTGTTATTTCTGAAGAAGGAGATGACCAGCAGCCTCTGGTCCTAGCAGAGCATCTTAGTCAGTGTGGAGATCATCTGTCAGAGCAAAATGCTGTGTACGCTCCAGCTGTGCCAGATAAGCAGCCCGTGGTCCTGACTGTTGAAGGGAACAGTTCTGCCGGCTTCACGTCAAATCTGCCCCTTTGGGCAAAATCCCCTGGTTTCTACAAAGGTCACGTGAAGGCCCCTAGCTCTGCCAGGGACCAGCAGAACTCCTCGGCTGTAGAGGCTAATGCTACTGAGACCTCACAGAACTGTGATACCCTAGCTGCTCCTATGCTCTGCCAAGCTTCAGTCCAGTGATGCCCTCAGAAAGACTGAAACATCAGTTCACAAAAACAGAGGCAACAGTGATCAGAGTGGGAGCTGTGCCAAGTAGCTGAGTGTGGCAGTCATAGATGGATGCAACTTTAAGAGTGGTCTTTGCTTCCCACCTGTTGGGATTGGGATTACAACTATACATACCATAGTACAGCACAAATGCTGTCTTCCCCTATGCTCGCTAACCTCATCTCTGTTCTTCTGCATGGAATTTTGATGTGGTTTGAACAAGAGAGCATCCTCTGAAAAGGTACTTCAGACTGCAGAAAACCTTTTCTGGAATGAGAAATGAAAAGTCATCCGAGATGGTTACATCATGGTTTGTATTTGAAATGTCCTACATTTGACAGTCCTCTGTCACTGTGGCATCACTTGAGCCTTTCTGTTGGGAGCTAGGAGTTAAATTCTGTTCGTAGGTATGCCTGTGCAATCCAAGCCTTGCCAAGCCAAGGGTAAGAATTCAATCATGCATGTTTGCGTATGGTTTTGTAAACTTAATTTTAAGCATTTCATAACTTCTGCGCTCTAGCACAAAGTTTACCAAGCATTAGCATCTCTAATATTAAAGACCATGATTATCTCATACCCTAACTCTTTCGAGAAATGTACAGACAAGCTGAGCACCCAATACTGGATGCTAGTACTGTAAAAGTCTGGTGTAGCTTTACCTTTGCTAGATCTACATAGGCTTACAACACCTCAGTCCACTACATTTTTAAGTCACTCCTCATGGCAACAGGAGCATGTGTACAAAAACACTGAAATACTAGGAATAGTCTTCAGCATCCGACACTTAGGATATTTGCAGCTGCTCTGATCCTATATCCACCAGCTATTTATTGCTGGTAACGCACATTGACTAGAGAAGTATTTCCCTTCCTTTAGCAGGCAAGACTTAAAAGACAAAATTAAGTGGGGCAAACTTTGAGCACTCACTTTCTTTAGAAATTAACTACTAAGTGGCTGTGCCTCCCTGATTACAAATCCAGGGCATTCAATGGAACACTGAACCAAAGGGAAGCCTGCTAGTCCTATTGCCTTTAATAACCCCATCAGTATTTTAATTGCCTCCTGGTGATACTTTCCTAGCTTTGAAAGACTCCTGCGTATTCAGCCCACAACTTAGAATTATTTTGCTTTCTTAAATGAAAGAAATTCGCCATGAAGCTGTATTTTGCAGCTGACACAGCACATTGTTCTGAAGCAATAGTATGGCATAAAACAGGTGTCAGGAAGAAATATCCATACCAGTCTTCCCCTATATTAGCTACAGTGTGCATCAAGTTATCTTAATCCTTCTGTGTGAAGGCATTTAAGTCTGATTCCTGAAATATTTAACTGAATTATTTATGATTTCACCTGCTATTACAGCTTCCATTTGCCACTTATTAATGTCTGAGATACGCAACACAAGATTGTAGGTTTTGCCTTATATTTTGTGTGCGTGTCTACGTAGCCATAGAAGCCTTGCATCTAGTAGCAGTGGAAGCAAAACCATATATGCCCTTTAGCTGTTGAGTCAAACGTGAACAGCAAACAAGTCTCCACATTTGTTATTACCAGACTGTGTCAAGTAGTTTTGAAGCATAAAAGTCTGGCTCCGAGTTGGGCTTTTTTCTGTTGTTGGGTTTTTTTGTTCTTGTTGTTTGGTTTGTTGGTGTTTTTTTTAAATTAATGCTACATGATTCAAAGGGAAGAGTTAATATATTTATGATTTAAGAAAATATTTAGAAGTCTTCAGTACTCTAATAACTTTCACTGCATTAAATTCATATACATTGTAATTCAGAGTCAATGTTCTGTTACTTATTACATTTCTAAAGATTGAAGTACTAAAATCTACTTTTGAAAAGTACTTGTGTTCAGTTATTGACAATAGCTACAGTTGAAGGGCTGGAAAAAGTGTCTTTCTCAATAAAAGCGTGTTTAACTATTCATTTCTACAACATAATGACACTTTTGTTTATTTTGCTGAAAATCCAAGTTGCATGGACACTGCCTCAGAGCACCAGTACATTGTGTGGTGCACACCAGTACAGCAGCCCCGTTACCGGCTGCTGCACCGGGAAGAGCACAAAAGCTGCTGCATCATTCAGCCAGCAGCCACCCGAGGATTATATGCTGTGTGATCTCTCCTCGGTGACCCAGCGAGATAACGAGGTGGTTGTTTACGTTGACTTCCTCTGCTACCTGTGCAACCAAAGAACAGGTCTTTTTCTCGCCCTGTGAAGACTGCTGCCGAGGCGGGTTTCTCCGGGAGTTTGAATTTCCTTCCATATACTGCTTCTCTGAACACCCTGTACCTCTTCCATCCTTGCTTGCTGTAGCACTATATAGCCAATTATACGCGGGACACTAAATCACATATCATACGTGCAGCAGGGACTATATACATATATATGTCGAGAGAGGCCCCGTTCTTGAAGAATACGCAATATTGACCAGTGCTGCTTATTCTCAGAACAGATGTGGCTGGTACACCAAACGGTCGAAAGGTGACATCTCCTGCCGCTAGAGGATTCTGAAGCCAAACTGGTGCCCGCGGCAGGTACACAGACCAGCCCCTCGCTCTCGCTCGGCCCGAAGAGCCAGGAGTACAACGCATGGGAGACCTAAGCTTAAGTTCCTGACTTGCCTTTTGAAGTTCCTATCTTTTTTTAGGCAGATCACCAAAATTAACTGCTACAGAGGTATTTGTGCTTTATTTTGTACCTTTAAAAAATTTATAAAAGATTTTCCTCCTCTGACCTGTTTTGAAATTCTCCTGCTTTCCCCCCCAGGAACAGAAACAGCTTCCACCCGTACTCTTCAGAAAAGTCATAGCACAAATTTAAGAAATTCTGAAAGCTGCGAGTGGAATAAAGTGCTCTAATACCCTCAGCTGTAAATATTGACTGGGATTAGTTTTTAAATAGTATTACTTAGGGCATTTATTTTTTCCTAACAGCTATATAACTTCCGCAAGCTATGCTGCCACTTTTTAATGACAGAAGCCCTCACAACACAGGCATGGGCTCTGGCTTCAGTTTCACCTTTGTGGTACTGCAGTCACTTTACTGTGTTATTTTGCATACTGTAACCAAGCAGCAAATGGGATAAGCATGCTAAATGCTTGCTGAAGAGGAGGAAAATAATTTCAATCACAATTGCATGGGAAAAAAATGTCCAAATACGTTATGGAGCTAACAAAGAGGAGAAGTAGTATTTTCAGTAAAACTGGATTTGCATAACGTTCACTTTTTAAAAAATTAATTATTCTAGAATACACTAGGCAATCCCTCTAGCCAATGTGTTAGGTAGCTCGAATAGGAAAAAAAATACATGGGTATTCCCTATTTTTTCATTTTTGAAACAGATCTAAATAAAAGCTTGAAGCTATACAAGAATCCTGACAAGAATCCTGTGTGCTAGGTCTCCTACTGGCAGGTAGTTAAAATCATTGAGAATGGAGGCTCAACGGGAAAACAATCCAAAAGATTTAACACGCAGCTAATGCATCCTAACTTTGAGCATTCAAAGTAACTAGAAAAAATCCATTTATAACTTCCTAACAAAAACACGAACTGAAGTTTCCTTTCAGAAATCTAGTTTTTCTTTAAGAGCAGTTGGTTACAAAGCATCCTACTCATAACTGTTTGGTTTGGATTTATTTTTTTTCCTATGAGAAGGGCACATAAGCCGTACCAAAACACATTTGACTCAAATAGTCCAGTCAGCTACTAGATTTTATTCTAAACAATTAAAGATTAATTTGGATTGCAAGGAAAAAAGGTAAGTCCTAAGCCAACACTTACCTAACGAAAGCAAGCAACTGCAACTCAGCAGCACTGAAAAGAATACTCAACAGAGACCAAATATAGCTTCAACATACATTCATGGCCTGTCTAGAAATGCCTTTGATGTTAAACCTCATATGGCACACTTAGCATTTTTTATAATTCATTTCCTATGGAAACTAATGAGCTTAAGGGTGAAATTACTTCATTGAAAGTCAAAATGGTGAAGTGTGAAGAAAAGAAGGATGACCTGAAAAGCAGATTTAGAAGCAATCTTTGCATATTAAGCATTGCTGTGGGAAATAGTATAATTAGTTTTCTTCAGAAGTCATTCCTTGGAATTGTGTGAGTGGTATTTCAGCTCCCAAACATCATGCAGAAAGAATGTTAGATAAAATAGGTGGAAAAAATGCAAAATCCCCACACATTCTTTTTAAAACCAAGAGATCCTTTTCCTAACTTCCAGTAACACAGTGACTGGTGGTTTATTTTTAGAGGGCAGACTGTGCAAAATAAGGCCCCCTTCCAGCAGAAATTTCTAAGAGGCCATAAGAACCCAGATTTTCAGAGCATAATTTAGAATTGAGCATTCTCTTCTCAAACGCCTAACTCCTTTTACTTGAATCGATTTATTTCCCTAAGCTCTTGCTGTGGGCTAAGCCATCTGCACTACACAGTTCTACTGAAGCCTAGGAATCGATACAAAATGGATGTATTTTGTTTGCAGAATGAATGAGCTAATGATTGAGTGTCAAATACAAAAATTTTTCTATTAACTTCAAGGAAAACAGTATCAGAGCTTAAACACAGACTATCCTACACAATTGCTGATTCAAATACTTGAGACACACTGAGGGCTCTCAGATTAACACCGACTGCTGACATTAGTATATCATCAGCTATTCCAGCTGCAAAAGGCCACGTATTATACTCTCTTTCTCACTATCATGCTACCATTTTTCCTTACTCTTTACGGAGGAAGTGCCCAGAAGACTTTAGGCTGTGTCAGAACTAATCACTTGACAGGGCATAAATCCAGAATCAGCAGCTTCCTCAAACTATATTAGTTACAAGTCATTTGTTGACATAATGGCGTATAAAACACTTAAATGCACTAATATAAGTGCCAGGCAACCCAAAACCATTACAAGTTTTAGGGGCTATCAATTTGTCTTTATGGCACACAGAACATAGCATTTTCACTTTTACATTACTAAACCATGAGTCTGAATTGCTCTTACATTTAGTCTGAAGAACAAATGACAGCTGGTTTAAGAACAGCAATACGGATTAGCTACAACATTAAAGGATATCCAGCTTCAACTGTGGGAATGGCAGCAGCACAAAAATCCTGAGATGCTGAGCTGCAATTTGAAGCTTAATAACTCTGGCATCGCTGTCTTCCACCTCAGATAGAACGGGGTGCAGACGACTCCTATTTACCCAGCGAGGGAAAACTTCTATTCAGAAAAAGTTCTATTAATAGTAGCCATTTGAAATCTTATCATTTACATAAATTAGATCATTTTAAAGATGAACAGAATGTAACAATCATTTTCTCTAGCCTGCTGTTAAATCAATAGTGGTATAACGCTTGTCACTTCAGTGTTTATGGTGTTGCAAGAAATTAAAATGGTATCCACTTTTTTTTTAAGAGTAGTGAACTTTTTTATTTACCAGCACCTTGAAGTCATCTTGTTGACAAAAGTGAATTCTATTTAATAGTTTTTCTCTTATATCATTCTGTAGAGATACTGATGATCCTTTGTGATATCATCTGACACTTTTAAGAAATTCTCTCAAGAACTTCTTGGAATGACACAAACACTCCCGTCTTTTTCAGACGTGAGCTTGAACTACAAGTTCAAGGATGATATTTAGTTGTAAAATCTCAACACTCAAATGCAATCATGAGAAAGTGTTGCATACATCCATTTCTGTGGTGAGAGAATATGCCACAGAAGAAACAGACAACTTCAGTGATTTTTTTTTTTTTTAATTAATAACTTCTTAGTTCAGGAAAAAATAAATCACAAAAGAGAACTGGAAGAACTACTCTCCACCTTCTTTATAAAAGAGCTTTCTCAAAGAGAGAGACTATATACCTTGTTCACTACTACATCAAACCCTATCGTAATCACCTCAGTTTTCACATCTATTCTACCACATTTCATGCTCAGCTTCCAAATATCTCTTATAAAGGAGGTGGGGGTGTGCTTTAGACAGGTTAAAAATATGCTGCACCTTTACAGTATTTAAACAATTACACCAAGCATAGTTCATACATTTATCACATTAACTATCACCTGGTAACCATACATTTAAAAAGGTCTAATGTATAGAGTATGTAATACCCATGACAGATACTCTTACTTACTTAAGAGCATATAAAGATCAGGATTCATTCACCCTCCCCATCTACAAGTTAATTTCTCATCTCTTCCTGGTACAATATAAATGACAAAAAAAAAAAAAATCCCTTCATTCCATTGCACTACCGCAACCCTATATGCATAGAAAGGCAGATTAATTATCTGTAACAGGGGAAAGGAAGAGGGGGTTATAAAAGGAATTTGAAGAACCTCTACTGCACAGGTAGTTTAGATGTTAAGTACGTGAGTTTTTTTGTTTGTTGTTTTTTTTTTCCCCTCCCCGCTTTTTTTTTTTCTTGAAGTCACATAATACATCCCTATACAAACATAACTTGAGTAAGTGCAAGCAAGGTTGTACATAGTACTGTAGACACATTATTCTTGACCAACAAAAAAATTCAGCACAAGAGGCTTGAACACTAGCACAGTGACAAGTCTATGCTGAAAGCCCATCTGGGGTGTGGGAAGTGGTGAATGAGAATGCAAAGCACATTTCTGCATATAACGTGCAAAGGCTTGATCTCCACAACTGCACTCAATTTGCTACATGCACAGCCAGAGATGAAAATGAGATCAAAACCAGCTGGGAATGGTTGTCCTGAGAAGATACAATAACCATTAAAAAAATATCTAAACATAAAATACAAATACAGAAGCAACAGAACATTGTTAATAATACTAAAAAGACAGAAACACATTGTTGTTGTTAAAAGAAGTTTCAAGTATTATTCCAGATCCAATTTCAATCCTACTCACAGGAGAAAATGCCCAGAGATTAGGAAGAGAAGTCCACACCAAAGTGTATTTTTAATAGCATACAGGCATGGTCAACAGACCCAGCCTTCCGACAGCTATTTTAAAAAATAAAAATCTAAACAGAAATGCGTTGTTCTAAGTAGCATTCATATTAAGATGTGCATTACTGGAAATAGTTGTTTAATTCACTGACACCAGTAGACACGATGTGCTGCATCGTTTGTGCTCCATAATATCACAAGATACTGTGTGTGCACTTTTTAACATTGAAGTACAAATGCTGCTCATAAAATAAGGCATACTTAAAAACAACATGGTATCTACAGAGGTAACTTTGTATGCTTTCTTCTCATTCTGTTTCACTCTTCTAGGTATGATGAAAAAGAAAAATTGGTCCCAATCAAGGTTTGTGAACATTAGCTACCAGAGTATGATGAAACAGACCACATCATACCAATTTGGGAGTGGTGGGTTGTGCTGGGATTTTTAAATTTTTTTTTTTTTTTAAATGATGCTTGGGACTTTTCCTGAATGAGCTCTGCAGAAGGCATGAAAATAAAATCTACTTTTTTTTTTTTTTAATGTCAGTGACACCAGTGTTCCCCTTCATCATCCCTATCCCTATCCAGAAATGCCTCCATATTGCTACAGTTTGTCCAAACTGAGTAATTTTCTTGAAGATTGCTCCTTCCAGTAAAGCTGCTATATTCTGTTTTAAATTATAGCTTTTTCTACATTTTCACCAGTGTCTGCATGCTAGAGAACAGCTGCATGGCAGAGATACATATTTAGCATACGATATCAAACCAAAAAAGAAATAAAAAAATGAACCAGTGTGTCCTACTGGCTGCTCCATGTCAAAAGCACTGTTTGGTCTTCTGATATAAAACATTACAGAAGTAATATTAGCAGAAGTCTGTTCTGCTTCAAGTATTACCCCAACTTTAAATGTAATTTTCAAATTTTTGTGCAATTATTTTTGTAATTTAATGTGAATAAAAACATCAACACAACTAAACTAAGAAAAGAAACTGTACTTCTTTCACTATAACACTGCACATATGGTAGAAGCTTTAAGTTCAAATAGCTGTTTAATGGACGGATTTTTTTTTTTTTAAGTAAATATTAATGTGGTTTCTAGCCCAAATGCAATGGGTAGTGACAAAATACCAGACTACCGCAAAATGCAGTTACAAATATACACTGACAATTTCCTTCTTAAATATTAATGGCTCTTGAAATATCCATCAGATACTTTTACAAAACATTTCTATTTTAGTCTAAGGATTTTTCTTAGTTTCTTCACAAGTAGTGCAAATACACTCCTTATTCTTAGGTCTTCCCAAGATATGGCTGGTTTTTGTGTGTGACATTTCTGTTTGTGTTCTTCACTGAAGTGATACAGGGACACTGTAGTCATGAGGATGGAATGCAATGCTTGCTGGACTTTCTTGGAAAAAAAGAAAAACTACCTTATTCATGTACAGCTGTAAAACTCTACAAATTAAAAAGTTCACACCAGATTACCTGATGCAAAAGTTATTGAGTCCCTGCTATGGGGGAACTGAGAAGATCCCCTGAAACCTTAAACTGTACAAGCAGTGTAACAGGTTTTTGTCCCCTCTCTACAGACTACAAATATTCAGTTCTTGAATCGTGTTTGTTCACAAATGTGATTGAATTTCCTGGGGAAAAAAAAAAAAAGACTATTAAAATGTAACAGAGTTCTTGGAAGTCAGGCAACAAAAAAAAGTCAGCAGTTTTCACAGGGTATTTTAAACGTTAAACAGTTTACACGCTAACATATCTGTTTTTCAGAAGCTGTTTAGATCGTACTATACAACCACGTTATCAGTAATGCGATTTTCAATGTCTCCTGCCTAACCTTTGTTAGTTTTATTATGCACACAGGAAGCTTGTTATTAAAAGCATTTCTCTATACTTCTGCATACTTCCAACCCAAAAAGCAATTCAAACAGGAACCAGCAAATTAATTTTGCCCTGTAAGACATTGGTAATTTTTAGTAGACAGCATTACACAAGTCACTAGGAACTAGAATTAACCAGGCAAATAATACATTTCAACATAACTATGTTCTTTCACTGGCTTAGAATCTTCTTCTGGAAAGAAAAAGAAAAATATTTTCTCATTTTGTATTATTTAGGTTTTATGGCAATGGCAAGCCCATCTTCCCGAATTAAACAGATAACACAATTTTGTACGAAGCACTTCTTTCCAATTCTAAAAAACATCTCACTATTCATTCTTTGCTATTCCCTTACGTGGGTTGTGCATCCCCTGATACATAACTGAAACAGGAGTTGGGGTGTTGAGTGTGTATATACATATACATGTGGAAGAGATGACAGAAGAGAGACCATGAATTTTCTCCCTCTTGCTGAATTAGATCAAGGCTTAAAAATAAACCTTGCTTACAAACCCAAAATACTTAGCAAAAAAGTTCAGTTCAATAAAAAAAAACAGTAACTGGACATCTAGAAGTGGTATGACAGGATTGTTTGCTTTTACGGATTTTAGGAACTAAGAGCAGCAGCCAGTAAAGTTCTAGAAACAGCTAATGCTTGAAAGAAGAAATGAAAAAAAAAAAAAAGGACAAGAAATAAAAAACCAAACCATGAGTCATTTCTATTGTAGATGGAATTATCCACCACAATATGAACAAATATGACTGGTGAGTACTTTGATACCGAATTAACTTTCTAACATTTCAAAACAAAATCTCCTCTGGGAAAATAGACAGTCCTGTAATATGAAGTTACAGATAGCAGTGGTGCTTTAAGTTACATCTGCAACTTAAATCCCAAATTATTTTTGAAAGTTATTTGGCAAAACCCTCTGAATTTGTAAGAGGCAGGGGATGAATATTTTACAAGTCTTTCTTATGATCTGCTTGCATGAGCTGTACAGACTGGTTATTTTCAAACCATAGTACCTGAAATATTAAAGGAATTATGCTAAGTGTATGTGTTCATTGCAGCATTAGAAAGATACTGCGGAATCTACTGTTCATTAAAGCACTTTCTCAATAAGGGGTAACAGCTCTTCTATCTTAAATTGCACAGAGAATTTAGAGAATTATTCATAAAGCAAGAAGGATTCTTCTACCCTCTCTGGAACCAGTTAGCTCTTAGGTATATAATTTTTATTTTGTTTTACAAGTCTTTAATATTTGTCTTACTACAAGTGCATCTTTTCCTAAAAATGAAACTGTATTGGTTATCAATGGCCTTGATTTATTTTTTTTTTAAATCAAGGACCTTGATTTGTTTCGGATGGACATTTGTCATGAATGACCAGATACCAGAAGCCCATGTCCCCTAGATGTATTAAACACTTGATAAGTAGAGGGTTAATCTCTTTTCAGGCTCAGTATTTAATTTTCACCATATGCCTGATTACTTGGGTCAGAGGTGTATCTATTAACTATTGCAAAACCAGGAACTGTTAAGTCACACCAGGTTCCTAATGTTAAATGTTCCACACTTCTCTTGCTTCTCTTACTGCAGATTATTGCCACCAATTTATCCCTTCCAAGTATGCTGCACTTCACTGCAAGAGTCTCATAGTTTCAAATGGAAACTGCAAGGTGCTAATTATTGTGTATACGGTGTTTTTAAGAAGCACCCAGACATAAGCAAATGAGAAGCTGCTTCAGTGGGAGAAGAATAGGAATGAAGGAGGAGTTGTGGGTGGAAAACAAAAAACTCAAGAAGTGTCAGCAATGGGTTACATCAACTTACAAGTGCCAGTGGTGCCCTTCTTACATGCACGAAGGGCTCATTTCAAAGTTGTATTAAAACCAAAAATGACCAAAAAAATTTTTGTTTATGCTGCAACAGTGTTACTCATGCAATTTCTGGTGCTTCAAAGGTTGGGATTTTTGTTGTTTTTTTTAAAAAAGGAGAAACAAAACCCAAACCCACTTTATAAATTGCATAACTTACATGGCATGATGTGCTTTGACCTGAGTTCGACAGTTGCGCCCCCAGTAGCAATCAGGACGTGATGTGACAGTCACTACAAAAAGAGAAAAATCAAATGCTACATTTCTTACCGAAGCCGTTAAATAAGGTGATGTAGATCTGCTAATGGTGGTTACTCATCGGAGCAAGCTTTGTAGATAAACAAGACACGATTAGCAAGAAACAAATGTAAACTATATTGGTTCACCTTTCTAGAAGCAAAGCAAACACTTAGTGAAGGCCAAAAAATTAATTCTGAATACTAGGCTCATGCAGACTTATGATGAAAGGATTTGGTTCTCAGTGCTGTCAACTGCAATTTTACAATTTAGTTTAATAGAGATGGACTTTACAGTTTAAGACACTAGGCATACATCTAGATACATATCCATACGAAAGAAAAAATTATTAATTTGGGTAGAGTTTGTTGTTTTTCCCCCCACTTTAACATGCATTATAACTCAGCTGTCCAGGAAGCCATTACACTAAAATGAAAAGCAATACTAAGGAGAAACAAGGTAGACTGCCTGTCTCTCATTACGCACAGCAGCAGAAGCAGAGTTCTCAGCTGTTAAAGACAGGGAGGATGTTGCTAACAACAGGAACAAGATGGCCAAAAGTAACATGTAAAAGTAGACTGCTGGAAGAGCTTCTGTTCCCAACAGATTTGGGATTGAAGGAGGCACAGTTGCTTGCATGCTATTTTATACTAGAACTGTAAATGCAAACAGATTTAGAATTAATTTATGAAAACATTCTTGTTCCTTGCTGAGAGCTGATAAAATGTGAAATTGTTTGGGAGGTGCATCATTTAAATGGGAAAATAAATTAAATTACAACAGCTAGTTCCTGTTGACTATATTCTGGATTTTACTGAATTCCTCTTTTCACTATGCAGATTATTCTACAGATGACAAATCATACTGAAAGAAAGGATTCCATTAGGGAGTCTAACAATAACGATATGCTAACTTAGCAGCTGAAAAGTAAAGCAATCAGCATAAGATATTAGCCCTGCAAAGAGATTTGCATGGGGCTACGTCAAGATGATAAAACACCCCAAGGATACAAGGATAAAACTGACTTTAACTCCCTAAGTGACTTTTCCCCCTTCCTGTGCGAAGAAATCCCCACCTGGCAACTCAGCAACAGGAATATTCTGCCTGTACTGGTAGGCAAGTTCTCGAAAGCTGCGAAGGCCACAACAGTAGCAAAGCACTGTGTTCCCAGTAATTCTGTAATCTGGGGAGAAAACCGGTTTGTACATAATGTCAGTATAAGGCTTGAGAAATCAGATTTAACAAAAATGTCACGATGGCACTGGTTATGTACACAGAACTTCAAACCTCTTGATATTATTACTGAGTTACACATAGACAAAGAGTTTATGGACAAAATTGAACATAACACATACCTGACAACATAAAAACTCCTCTTTGAAGAGCTAAGAGACTTTCGTTTAGCATATTTTTCCACGTCAAACCCCTGGATGCCAGGTAATCCTGAAAAGAGCAATTTCAGTGTTATATCTAGAAAAAAATCTACGGGAAAGAAACCCAAACCTTTAAAGAGTGCCCAAGCCATTCACCCTCAAATATTTCCAAATCTAGATCTAACTAGGTTTTCAAAATGGGCTGATGCTGAGTAAAAATTAAATACCTTTAACTTAATTAGCATGATGCTTTCAGATCATCAATAAAACCTTCCACTCAGCATCTTTTTTTCAGAAGACTCCTACTTTTGCCAAAAGAATGCAAACAGATGCATTTCAGTCACACTCTTACTTACCTTAAATCAAGATTTTATCCAGTTTACCTGATTTAGACAACCCCATTATGGTATGGGCAAAATATTTTCCATGCAACCTAGCATGAAATTTAACTTGTCTGGGAAAAAAATATTTAACAAGTCTTGTTTTCTTGGTGTATTTTTAGTGAATTATTTTTCTCTTTAATTAGTATTTTGGATTTTACACAGTGTAGAAACTGGCTTCCCTAATAAATACTTCATACAAGTAAAATTCTTTGATGATTTAACAACCAAACATATCTGAATTCTACAGTATATCTGTAAGTCATTTAAACTCAAATTCAGAAGTTATGTCTAGAATTTTGGCCTTCTTGGCACCTGTCAGATACTGGAGAAATTAAACATCAGGACCGCATGAAAGGGATTTTTTTGTTACTGTTGCTAATTTGCATGATACAGGAAGAGCTGATGCTAAGTGGAATGCATCTCTAGAATACAATGCCCTCTTACACAGAGGCTGAAAGGGCCGAATTATCATCGCCAAATACTTCCAATCTAGACATAGTAACTACAACTTCGATCCAGCTGAATGTCCGGGGCTCATTAGATTTGCCTTTTAGAATCAGGTGCGGCAAACGACACAATGCTGCTGCTCTGTTAGGCAGCATATCACTGTCGTTTCATGAGTGAGTACACATTAAATTTCATACATTTATTACTATGCATGATACATAATGATTTTTAAACATACCTTTAGGATATCTGACTCGTAGTGGTTGTTATTTAGGACTCCATCTAAACACTTATCACCAAGATTTATTTCTAATTAGAACAAGAAGAAGAGAAGTTACTATTTCTTCCCCCAACCCCGTGGCCCTCACGCACTCTCTGAAGGTTCTTCTGTTTTCTGAAATAACGTGCACAAACTTATGTGAGCACCAAGTAAATGACTGCACTCAACATATGCTAAAGCACGTGATATATAACTTCCAATGGCAAAGACAAGCCATTGAAATTTTACAATTTCACTTTTAGTTCACAAACACGTCCACAAACACTACCACTAATCTGCACACATTAACAGTGCTATTAAAGCATATTCCATTAGCTTCAAACTCCAGCCAAGTCATTTCAACTATTTTAATTTATTTTTTAAAATGTCTGAAACCTGGAGTTTCAGAAGTCTGCATGTTTAAAAGGGTAAGGTTCTTTTCTAATCAGTTAACATCAGATGTTCAGTGCTCCTGCAGGCTGAAATACACCATAGTTCTTTTTATCCAGGAAAGCATCGTGCTTATCGTTTTCAAACCCAATATGGTATGAAGAGAAGAATTTAAATCCTCTCAAAGTTAAGACACTTACCACTCAAGAACTTTTTTACATTTATGATGTGAGGACACAGCCTTTGTTTCCTTTTGCATGACTGTGCTACAGACTAATCTATCCTATTTCTGAAATTACCTAAAGTTCAAGACAGACAGACATTATTGCAAAGTGAGCAGGCTCATAAGAAACAGATTATTCCACAATACCACAGAATGGTGCCAAACAGCCAAAACATGCCATCCGAGTGCAGCCCCAATATAAGTGACAGAAGGGTTGCAGACAAACTGTACCTGGAAAATAACAAAGAAAAGCCCCGTAAAGACCTGCACACAACAAAACTCAACAGTTATTATTCTTATAAATCAATAACAATAGAGCCCTGACAAACTTTGTTTTTAAAAGTACAACTTTCTCACTTAAAATACATTCTATAGAGGAATAATAAATTTTACAAAGGAAGATTCTTTCATGCTGTCACTACAAGAGTCCAGATAAAGAATATTCAAATAAAGAACACTCAAAATAAACTTAATTAAAAATAAGGAGAGATTTAGTTCTGTAGCCAAATTTATATTAAAAAAAGTACACACATTGCTGAGGAGCAACATGAGGATTCTGTTCACGCTCTGCTCTTCGGTCAGGCATTGGCTGAAAGCAGCAGGTGCATATTACATGGCTTCCTTGAGCAGGACATACATATTCCTGGACAGCTAGATGAGTTAAAAACAAGAAAAAAAAAAAGGACAGACTGAACAATGTACACAATTGCAATCTGGACTAGGAATCTTAGTAAATATTAGCAACATAAAAACTTGAAAGTAACAAGCAAGCAATATCATTTTTACAAAGATACCATAAAAGAGCAGAAAAACGGTCTAAACCACGACAATAGCATTCAGACTTCTAAACTGTGTCAGTGCGTAAAATATTTCAATGTGTAGAACAGTTTAAAAACTATCAACCATTAGCAATCTACTTTGGAGAACCGCAGAAAAACCATGGTTAAATCTCATGATACTTGCAAAGACACCTATGTAAAGTGGTGTTACTCTCGCAGTACTGAGAGAGTGAGCTTGCTTAGTTCATAATGAGTTGTAGTATTTTAGTATCACACTACTGAGAAGATTTTGTGACACTGACCTGCAGGGAAGTTGGCTGATGTAGACGGCGCATCTCCCAGTGCTTGCATTCCTCCTGCTTCTGTCTCTTGGCCTGTGCCAGGCAGAGTTGGAACAGAGTGTCTTCGATACCCTGGGCACTGTCTGCATACTATATATGGTTGACTGAAAGAATAAAATAAGGTCATAGGAAATCACACCCAACAAATGCAAATATAACTCATATCCCTATGCTAGACACGGTTGTTCATACTTTTGAAGTTTAAATTTGGGATTTCTTCATCCAGTAACATATGGAAGTTTATATAACTCAGTACCTCACAGCTGTGAAGACTGCTGTAGTTGTAACAGACAAAAACTTTGTATTTTTCAGTATTCCCCGAGTAGCTTAAAAAAAAAAAAAAAGAAAAGGAAAAAAGAAAAGAAGAGTGGTGTCACTGGAAGTGAGATAAACAAGAAAGAGAGGAACAAAGCTCCAATAATTATCTACAGGAAGATTTTTTCCATTCCCCTCTAGACATACAGCAAAAAAAATGTTTGCTGTTGGAAGTAAAGATGAGATATTTTGGTGCCTGGGAATCCCTATGTCAAGCATCAGCTGATTCAGTGCCTTGCACCTGGTGAAAGCAGCATTCCAGGCACATAAGAAAGTACAATCATTGCAGCTGCATTCATAGGGTCATGGACTGCTTTATCTCCTGACTAGATTTTAGTCAGAAACCTGTTTTCTCTAAAGCAACAGCCAATTAGTAATTAGAAAAGGTAATTTCATGTATCTCACATGAAGCAGTTGCATAATTCAGGATAGAACTGTTGGTCGTTAACTGATTCTTGCTGGACTCCTAGGAAGTTCTAACTTTAACTATTTTTTATTGACTGCTCAAGGTTCAGTAGGATAGCCAACAGAACTGCCAAGATAATTACTGGTAAGAATGAACTCAGTGAAAATGAAAATAAGATTCATTCTGGGAATGATCATGGAAACACTACCAGCTGTAACAGCGTTTATGAAACTAGCTCAATTTGTGGGTTTGTGCATTCAAACATAAGTAAATCTAATTTAACACACAGCTTAAATAGACATACCTGATATCTGAAGATTCACTATCTACATCTGACAATTCCAACAAATCTTCAGAACTTCCTTCCTCGTCTGAAAAGGATCTCCGCACCTTAGGTTGCAACATGTCTTGAGTAATTTTGTTTCTAGCATCCATGCTACGTACATCATCTTCATTACGACATTTATCTGGCATGAAAACCAAATTCAAGTTTCATGAGAAAAGAATAGCTCACATCCCTTATCCCCACCCTACTTTATTAACACGGTTACAATTATTGTGTTTTCATTTCCATAGAACTTATTTTCGGATAAAAAAGTTCTAGAACATCTTAGTTACATTTCCCTCTCTGTTAATGGAAGAGTAGTATCAAGCTACTTAAGTTTTGTTTTCAAGAGGCCATGATCAAAGTTCATTAAATTCATATTCAAGTATATTTTTCAGAAGTATCTACATTTAGGTGGCCTAATAAGTCAGTGTCCCCTATTTGATAAAACTGATATCCTTCTCATGATTAAGCAGCAAAATAAAATTAAGAATTCTTCACATACTCAGTTATATATTAAATCACCTTCAACTCTCACCCAGTATTTGAAATACAAGTAATTATGTCATATTAAATGCACTTGTTTTCTTACAGCCACAGCAGAGAAAACATATAGAAATTTAATAGACAACAAGTCTGTGCGTATATCAGTTACGCAGCTAATGTGCAACAGAATCTGATGTATTTCACACACACTGTTCAACTTGCCTGGATGTTGAATCAGATAAGCTTCAACCAAGTTGTTCAATATGTGATTTTTACAAATACGTTCTACTGGACAACGACAAGTTGGACATAGAGAAGATCTTTCCATCCATCCTGAGTAGCAGGCAGCACAAAAAGTATGCATACAAGGCTGCAAGCTGGAAAACACAAACATGAAAACAATGAAAGAAATGGAGTCAAACCACAAATCTTCTATTTTTCAGATACATTCATAACACTCAAAAAAACCCTGTTTAGCATTGATTTGACTACATAGATTGGGGGGTGAGTGGGGGGGGAAGGGACTTAGAGGGCTTGTGAAAACCCTAAATATCCTGGCCTCCTCAAACAGTTGTCACTGAACTTCATCTATTGTTACCACATGATTACAGCTTTTGTCAATCATACATACCTTACACAGTCATGCAGCAGTTCTTGGCAGATAATGCAAGTTAGTGTTTCTTCCATCTTATCTGGTTTCACATTTGATGTTTTTGCATCTTCAGAGCCGATTTTAATTATACATTCACTTGGAGCTGCTGGTGAAAGATTTGGACAAGCATCTTCATCTACAAAGATAGAAGATTCCACAGTATGTAGTTTTTGAAGCTTTTAAAAAAATCTTTAAGTGTTAAAAAAAGACCTGAAAGATATACACTGATTCACTGTTCACTGGCAATAGTCCCACTAAAGGTTCTTGCTTTACACATAACTTCTGCGCCTGAAGACATTCTTTTCACTGGACCAGAAATCTAGTTAATAAGCAGCAAGAAACAAATTGAAGAAGGACTGCTGACAGCTGACCTGACTCAATTTGAGGCTGGGGGGAGTGAGAGGGGAGTTTTGCTTTTCTTATTTAATATAATACTATAACGTAAAATAACATTGTGAGGAGGGAGAGATACCTATCCTCTATTAACATAACCGGTCAAGACCTTGTAAGTTTGATATGTGTGCATTTTGAATTTATTTCATATTAATAAAGAAAAATAAGCACAGAATCTTATGTTTCTGTTAATCTCACTAGGCATCTATGAAAAATGGACATAGCTTTAAGTTTCTAATTAAGTTTTTTAAACTAACTTTCAACAATAACATTAAAATAAGAGTATGCAGGGTAGGTTGCACAATACTGTAGTATACTAGCCTCCTTTTAGTTTCTTCCTAGCAGGTTCCAAACCTTCCTCCTCCCCTGTCCTTTGAGAATCTGATTCTACTTTTTCTTTGTCAGTGATTTCTGAAGTGATTTCAGAAGTTTCAGTATTCATATCCAGCTTTTCATGTTCGTCCTGCAGTGCTCTCAGACACACCGATTCTAAGATGGGGAAAGCAGGCACAGGAGTGAAAACTGAGGATTGTGATCCTGCAAAATAAAACCAGAAACATGAACATAGCTGCATACAGATATGCGACACGTGAAAACAACAGGTACTCAAACAGTGATGATGCACACACATCAATCCAAACACCCGAACAAGAAAAAGTAGAGCAAAAAAAATCAACGTCTGCATAACTATACTATGTGCATTCTGAGCCAATCTGACTAACTGGGAAGACCTGGGGGGAGAAGCAAGCTATTAGTTGTGTAACCCTACTTAAAATCCTCATTCCTCCTTAAATTGTAGAGTATTTATTCATAAGGCTATTATCCACATCAGGTCTTCCTGACAAAGACGCCAGGCAAAGGATTTATGCAATATTGATCATACATAACAGGTCAGGATCACAGTGGAGGGCAAAGCTTTGTTTTCAGAGGAGCACGTTTAGAAAGTCCCATTGAACTGTTGATAAACGTCATTTTCTAGAGCTTGCTCCAGTTCTATTTTAAGAGTTACACAGCATTGTAGTATTACACCTGCCAACATAATGCAGGATGCTAGACTAGGGATCCATGGGGTATATTTTGGCCTTAGAGCTCTGAGCAAGGGAAATAGGACTGGTGATTGGCAGCAGTAACCGTGACAGAGTAGTTTCTTGCAGTGATTGCATGAGCACAAGCACTCATATCTACTTAATTTGTTACATGAGCCACACAGATTTGCTAAGTTTTCACCAGTGCTCCACTACAAAATGATACTGTAAAGGTAGAACAGTTTGGGATTTACATGCATTTTCTGCCCTTTGAGCATAAGCGATTCTCACAATTGCCTTACTCATCCACCAGGATTTACCCTGCCTGATCATAGAGAGAAAGTTAAAATGTACATATCCACCTGGTATTTTCACGAGAACTTCACAAAGCAAACGCTAAAGACCCAGACAGGGGTAAGAGATTAATCTGTTAAAATTCAAAACTAGAGTAATAGTTGATGGGATATCAAACCTTAAATACTTAACACTGTTCTTACCAGATGTAGAAGGATTATCCTGCTGAACAGATGCAGACTCAATAAGAGAGGTAGAAGAAGCATTAAAGAGGTTAGATGTAGAAGTAGATGGCTGTGGTTCCTCATAGCAAGACTGAGTAGCTGATGGTGATGAGGTAATTTGGGTCTCATCATTACTTCTTCCTGTACTTGAGGTATCTTTGGTCACATGGCATTGGTTTTCTACATTAACTTCTACAGTTGGAAGGGGGGAAAGGAAAGAAAAAGATCTGTGTGACAGTCACCACATCATGGCTTCAAAATCCCAAGGAACCAAACCCTCTCAAGAGGGTTACATTAGTGATTGGAGCTTAGCTCCTCTTTGTGGATCTTGAATTACTTCCTTACCTACTGGTTCTTGAGTTGCATCATGTTTTGTGTTTAAGGATTCATAAAGATAAGCAACATCTGAAAGAGATTAAAGAAATATTGATTAGAATCTTTAAACAAAAATTCACTAACCTTAACCTCACATAAACAACTTCTAGTCACAAGTGGCTACTTCCCCAAAGTATCAGACAATGGAAGAGACAAATGAGGGGTCACCTCTATAGCACAATGTTAATACTCCTACTTAGGAGGCAATTAGGAACAGCACAGCAAGATATTTTCTTCTCAGGAAACCAGGCAGAGCAGCTTTTGTGTGACGTTTAACTTGTGCCAGCCATGGAATCAGAGGCTTAATCATTTCTTAAACCTAAAATCTGCTCTGTGTCAGAACAAACTGTATTTTTACCGCTATTTCAATGAAAGTTCTTCCAAGCAGCTTATTATTAATTTCTGAGTTCACTTGTCAACTTCTTTGATCAATTTTATTTCATTCCTTTGTGAGATACATGAACTCTCAAAAATACAGATTAAGACATGCCATAAGTTTCACCCAGAAGCTAATTTAGTATCCATTACTAAAACCAACCGGATAATATCCCTTTCGTCTCCATCCTACTTCAACCTAATACAGTTCCAAAGATTCCCCTAACTTGCTACTTTTTTTTCATCTCCATACCCCTACAAGCAAATAAGACTATCTTAGTTTGTAGCAACCCTTCTTCTGATCAAAAGTTAAGAGTATTGTCTCCTTCAGAACTACTCCAGAATGCCCAAATAGGCATGCCAAATCTAAATTCTCTCTCTGTCTTTGAAGATGGAGAAGCTGAAAAAGCAAAACTGGAGGCTTGGCAATTCATAAGCTTGTTAACCCAAACAGAAATCAGTGATTCAGTTCATTACAAAGTACCTGGAAAATTCGCATAAGTGAGTTCTTCCAAGTAGCATCAACTGCAATAGTGCCATCTTAGAAAGGATTTGTGAGATAAACAAGCCATACAGACAGACAAATAGAGCTTATCACTGCCTCTTGTAACATTTACACCAGACAGCATAAATCGTTCTGATCTGTCTGTATATAAATTAACAACTTCATAAAAGAAGTATTTCTGTAGTGAGTATGCATAAATCTAGAATTTTTTTGATTAACAGTTCATGTGCCTATTCCTGTATGAAAATTGTAAATACAGTCTTGTGTTTTACATTACATATCATGCTGTAAATGTATGTACACCCTCCTATGTCCCAGTACATCCAATTATCTTCACAATAATAGGGGAGCTTATGACCATACAAAGTTTGTCTGTTTAAAGTTCTACTTCAGAGCTATCAAATACAGTAATGAGAATTAACATTTAAAATGCGTCTTTCATCTAAAATCTTTTTCAGAAAGTGAGTGCTCTCTACTAAATTTTAAATATTACATACTTCACACTTAAAAGAGGAATTGCACGCTAATAGACAGAGCAGTTGACTGGGGCACAACAATACATAGGTAAAAACAGAGCTTGCCCATTCCCTCTCTACCCCCCATTTATCAAGGTTGAGCCCCATCTGTTATTTCATAATAATAAGTAATTAAATTCTTTCTGTAAATCTTTTCAGTCAGTGTTGGATTTAATGATCCAATGAAATGAAATGAAAAGGTATGAAATGAAAATTCCACTGCCTCGACAGTTAACTTTTCCCAAATCATTTATGAACATCTTTAAAACAGATGCCAACACAGATCATTCATGAAATCTTTTAATAATTTCTTTCCACTGCAAAAACTGAGCATTTACACCTAAACCTTGGTTCCTGACTTCTACCCAGTTAACACATGAAAGAACATTACGTCCTGCCCAACAATACTTTGGTTTATTTAAAAATCTTTGAGGAAGTACCCCCATTATTTATCTTTTTTTTTTTTTTTTTTAAACAAACCGTAATTATGCTATTTCAGCCACATCATCCTGAAAAGAATTCCTGAAAAGAATTATAGGCATGTGAGGCCTGATTATTCTTTAAGGCCACACAAATATTTTTCCAGGTTTACTAATTCTACTTTCACTCTAAGGCTTTCCCCACCTCCCCTCCATTTTGCCTCTTCCCCCTTTAAAAAAAAAACAACCAAAAAGAACAAAACAACACAAACAAAAAAGCTTTTGCAGACTTTCATCCTGTTGCCAAGAATTGCTTCAATGTGATATATAAAGTATCACTAACTACGCCAGCAACTTGACTTCTAAAAGAAGCATTAGGCATGCGATCAGGACCTCATTAGTTACCATTCCATGCATTAGTTCTTCCAAAACTACTTCTAGGCACATTTCAATTTCAGACAGTTGCTCAGACTTGTCTGTAAGAACTGGCACATCCATGATGTCTTCTACAGAGGCTTGTTTTTAAACGTTAACAAATTATTTGTCTTAAAATTGAGTAATTCTGTTTTAATTGTACTGATACTTCTTTTCTCTCATGACTCAAAAAAATGACTAAGTATGCCATTTAAAAAATATCATTTACTTACTGTTCTCTGGCTCATTTTTTCTGTAAACAACATAGATCACATCCCCAGTCTGTAAAGGGTACGTCTGCTTCTTCACCACTTTCAGTTTATTAATTACTGTTCCATTTGTACTGTAAAGAGAAAGAAAACATAACAGCATAAATGTTTTCATAATTACATAGGAGCAGGAAGGGGAAACACAAGATACTTTCAATGAAGAAAACCTACTGGCTCTCAAAAAAAATTTGAGCCAGGATCAAAACACACCAAACATCCAGAAACAAATAAAAAATTTGTCCCAGAGACAGAAGTGCAGAGCAACTAGTGGTTCAAAGCTCATTTGCAGCTACTGGTAAAGGGATGGTAGCTGACAGATAGACTGACAAAAGATCCCTGACATTTGGTGAATGTCTCAAAACAATTAGATGATTGTTTCTGTACAATAATCTCCACTCTAAGTATAAAACAAAAAAGGGCAATAAGAGTTACATTTAAAAAGTTCTAGGTTATGTTTTACAATTAACACTGGGAATCTCCTAAGACATTTTCCAATGAAGGAACTTTTTCCGTACAGTCATGGATGTTACATGGCATTAGTTTTTTGTCCTCTCTTGCTTCAAATAGTAAAAAAAAAATAAAATTCTGAGGTTACTTAGACTGTCTGCATCTGAAAAGTGAGAAGTTAGTAAGGTGAAAAAACAGTTATACGTAATTAAAAGATGACTTGGAATGAATTATTTTTATATTGGTAAAAACTACAAGACTTATGGAAGAAATTAAATTGAGGAAGAGGAAAGTGCAGAGCATTGCTGATTAATGGAGGTATCTCTGCTTCTTCACTATGGGTGACGTTTTACACACAAGCTATTAGTGTTTTATAACTGAGTCAAGTTATTCAAGTATTGCATAATTCCAGCTCCGTTGCAATACGCCTCTTTCAGAGCTGCAGCAGTCTACAATTTCAGACTTCTGTCATTCAAACTCTCAGCAATTAGTATCAAACATAAAAGAACAGAAAACCTGCTGCTTCCCCTCAGCAAAGCAAGCGGCTGTGCGAAATAACAGCAAGCCTCTGCTGCCACCTCCTGGAGGTCACCACTTCTGCCCAGGACACAACACAGCCTTCCTCAAACAGACCAGTTTCTCTGGTTATTTAGAAATAAGCACCTTCCCTTCTCATTATTTTCCTTTTAAAAATGAACCTGAAAAAAATCTCTTGTCATTTAGTAACATGAACAGAGAAAGAAAACTAGAATTTCCTACTGTTGTCCTTCTTGGACACAGAGTCAAAAGCATTACATTAAAAAGTCAAAAGGAAAAGAAAGCCCTTCTGAATAACTACAGCAAGTCTTGTTCAAGGTACCAGTTCTTGCTCTTTCCTCTGCAACTGTTTTCACTATCTACATGGTCGAATCAACTAATCCAACATAAATAACAAGATAAGAAGAAATAAAAATGCTACTTTAAACATCAAGATACAAACAAAAATCTTTGGGTCGCATCGATATTTGCTCTATGAAAGCATCTTCAAGCTTCTCCTATAAGCAAGAAAACTATTTTAAGCTTGCCTTTTATACCTCAGGCATACAGATGTTGACTAGCCCGAAAGACATAAGCACCAAAGAATCAGCAGAACAGAGACATCACTAAAAGCACGTATTCTTGGAGGGGGGGGGGGGGGGGGGGGGGAAATCACCACACATCTAGTAACCACTCGTGCTTGATCTCACAAGGCAAGCTGCAGAAACAGCTACCCAACACCCTAATTGTCAAATTGACTACAAATAGGCAAATCTTTTCAGTTCTGCACAGTTCTACAGACTTCAATGAGAGCTGACTAACAAATTACTTGGCATCCACGGACCCAAAATGAAGTAGGAATAAACTGATACTACTTAACACAAAAAAACATAAGCTTTTCTTAAATACATTAGCAAACTGAAGTAGTTGCATTTGTACCTCAGCCAACAATCAAAGGGGGAAAAAAATATCCCTCAGATAATTGTATTAGTCTTTCATTTCCAGTTTCAGGATTCAGCATGAGGCATTTAACAGATATGGTGACATACCGGATTAATGTTGTGGGTATTTTTTTAACCAGACACACAAGATAAATTAAGATATTTTTACACTCCTCTGATGTTTCAAGTTAAAGTTCCCATAAAATAAGTAGAAAGCACAATGAGAACCCCAAATATGAAGGCCATTCATTAAGACTTAATACCAAATTGATACCAACTGGCTGTATAATTTTTAAGGTGGTGAAGAAAAATAGTGCTATTGGATATAAATTGTCTGCACTGTGAAACAATGTCACAAAAGGTCCCAATGTCACTTTTCTAAAGAGCGGGAGAAAAAAAGTCAGGCCTTGACTCAATTCCAATAGGGTTGATGACTCTACAGTTTGATTAACGAACCATACATTACCTTTACTTCTCAATCCCAACTGTTGGCAGAATTGATGTAAACAGCTACGTTTCACTCAGAAAAGCTTACTTTTGAAGTAGGTGAATTATCTACGTGTTGTAACATACTTTGGTATCCTCCCAAGAAAAATGCCAGTCTGTTACTTCTCGGTAATTACTAGCGTCCATCCAGGAAAACAATGTAATTCATGGTAAAGCTTCTGGGTTAATAGTTATCTGCTATTTAAATGCATATTATCCTGAATGCACTGTAAACTGAAATGAGTCTTGAATTCTATTAAGTTAGAGAATCTCTTCTGTAATGTGTCAGACTTCATTCTTTTAATGTTCGCAGAAATAGTTTTGACTGGTAGGGTGAGGAGAATTTAGTAGCAGAAAGAACACCAGCACCAACTGAAGATCAACCTCCAATTTACCCACAGAAAGGGAGTACCTGCTTGCCTGTCACATGAGTATCTGCCTTGTGTAAACAGTTTCCTGCTCTGAAACATCACTTACTACTTAGAATCCTTAAAAAAAAGTCTAGAAGACAACAAGAGGAGGTCTTGAAAAAAAAAAATTACCTTAGTTGCCTTTAAAAAGTCTTTTTCAAAATGAAGAATCTTACAATTGCTTTTACTTAGGACAAGCCAACTACTGTCTCCACTGTGTTAGGTCAGCTTGTATTATTTGTTTATTTTCACACAGTATAAAGCAACTTGTGCATGGTTTGGAAAATCAAGCAGAAACATACCCCAAAAAGGGCAAGTCTGTGAATATTTTATTGTACTATTTGCTAACTCTTGTTTTTTGTTACTTCCAAACTTCTATTTACTCAATAATTTTGAGTTCTCTACACATTTTCTTTCACCTGCAAATTTATGGTAATTGTTTCCAAAGTAGATCCAAGAACTCCTTATGCTACCAGGGAGATAAAAGCCAGTGTTGGCTGTTTGATTATATTCTCTGGTTTAGCTACAATACAGAAACAAAGTCCACTAAGTTCAACTGTCCCACACTGGCTGCCTCCTTCAATGCATTCCTCTTCACCAGAAAAAATCTGAGCTTGACCACAGCAATGTTTCCAAACTATTTTCCACTTCAGAGAAGAAAAAGCTGACGTTGCACTATTTTTCTAGGACTCTGGGAATCTGTATTGCCAACTCAAACATTCAAAAAATCATCTTCTCTCAGCCTGCTTGATTTTTTGGAGCTCATCTGATATTCAGCACAAACCTTGGAAGACCCAGAAGAACGGTCTTCTGCAAGTAGTCAGACCAACTTGTTTAGTCTCTTGATTCAGCAAACGGTAGTCACGCTTCATAGCAACTCACAGGCAAGCAGAACACATAAAGGATCTTATTCTTTTTTGTTAGATACATAGAAGTGTAACATGCATAAGCAGCTAATTGGTAGTACTCCATAGGTGCAGCCTTTTATTACACTACCATTGTAACAAGCCCCACATTTCCATGAATATATCATATAGAAAATTAGCTTTAATTTGGCATTGCTAGTTTTCTACTGGCTGCACCTTCTGCCTCAGGGGGTGGGGGGGGGATGTGTGTGTAAGAAAAAAAAAAAGGCAGAAATGTTTCTGCATCATTTACAATTCCTTTAGCTTGTATTATCATGATATTGGTCTAAACTAATTCTACCAGCTACATGCAACCGAAACTAGGAACGGTTTCTCAAGCTTACATTTACAGCTATGCTCTGAGACTGCCATGATGGGCAAACATGGCCTTATCTGTTGTTTGAAACGTCTTGAAATTTGGGATAACATTGGAGAATAAAAGTTACACGCCATTTCCCAGACATCCTAGCTAGGCCTGATATTTTTCCCCAAAATTTCGCATTCCATCCCACAGCTTCCAGGAATATAAGCCCTCTAATGATCTACACAGGGACTTACCCTGTTTATTTTATCTAGCCACAACCTAGAAGTGGGGAGGAAACACACCCTCATCAAGCTTGTAGATGACATCAAAGCAAGGGCAGAGCTGGGCTGCCATTCAGAGGCACTTAGGCAAGCTAGAGGAATGGGCGCATGACATTCAATGAGGACAAACACTAAGTCCTGCGCCTGGGATGGAATAACTACCTGCAACACTACAGGCTAGAGACGAACCAGCAAGGGTTCTTGGCGGATCTTATGAATAAGCATAAGATCATACACCTTGGACTTATGCCTAGGCATAAGTCAGCAGCATGCCCTGGCAGCTATGAAGGCCTACAGCACACTTGGCTGTATTAACAGGGGTGTAGTCAGAAACTCAAGTGAAGTGATTATTATTCCCCTTTGCTTGGAACTCATTAGTCCACATCTAAAATATTACATCTGGGATCACCTAGTACAAGGTCGGTCTTGATAAACTTGAGCAAGTCCAGTGGATAGCCTCTGACATGGCCAGAGGGCTAGAGCACAAGGCTTGTGAGCTAAGAGGCTACAGCAACAGGGTTTGTTTTGCCTGGGAGAAGTGGTACTTATGAGGAAGTTACCAAGACAGAGACAGGTTCTTTACTGAGGTGACAGTCGTGGTTTGGGCCAGGACAGTGACGAAGGTCATAAATTGAAACAAGAAAGATTCAAGCAGGATGCAAGTGGGAAAAAAGAACCCACAACTCACTATGAGGATAATTAAGGTCTGGCATAAGGGCCTGAGAGGCTACAGAAAATCTGTCCTTGGAGGTTTTCAAGACCTGACTAGAGAAAGCCTAAAAAACCTAGTCTAAATCCAGTGGTGACCCATCTTTGACAGAGTTTGAACTAAGTGACCTCCTGAGGTCTCTTCCAATCTGAATAATTCTATATGTTCTGTTTTACCTGGGGAAATAAAGAGGAATGCATAGCCCATGTAAATCTCTGGAAGTGAGCTCCTCACCCTGAAAAAGACTCCTTTTAATAGCAACATAGCTACTAATTGATCAAGAGACAGAAAAGGAGCAGAAGTGCAAGAATTCTGCTGAAAGAAAAATGTCAACTAAAGCTCATACATTCTGCCAGTACTCCCCTCCAAAATGTGCATGCCATTCAATTAGACAGTTCAAAGGTTTTTCAGAATATTCTTAGAGGGATTTTTGTCAAAAGCTCAGCAGGTATTTGATACTAACCCTGAGCTACCAGAACAATACATTTAATTGCATTCTGGGATATTGGAACAGGGATTCAGCATGATACCCTTCATAACCTCAAATGTGAAATTTCCTCTTTATGTATGTACATCAATATATTTTGAAGTGTCGTCTTTGTCTTTGCCTTCCAGACATGAAAAATGGGGGGAGCTGGCAGAAAAGTATTATTTGTTTCTTTACTGACTGCAATAACCTGGCAGAAAAAGAATGTGGTTTACAGAAGCATTTTAAAATGTCACGGAGTTCTTGAAATGTAATAAACCAGAAGCTTTCTGCCATCTTAGACAAAAAAAATCCTGCCAAAAAGGAAGCAGATGAAAATTTGAAGAGGGTTACAATCTCCTCCTAAGAAACACCATTCCATTCAAATTCCTATCTCAATTTTTATTAAGGAGACTAGAAAACAAACTAAAATCCATTGGAAATCACCCACAACCCCTGCAGTGCTATTTGTACTCCCACAGTAGCCTTAGAACTCTACATGAAATAGCCTCACCAGTACAGCAAGTGAAGAAGTATGTAATTAACTTTATATACTAAAAGTAGTTCCACTAAATTAGCGTAGCTTTTTAAGAGTAGTTCCAGTGAGGTATGTGCTTCAATCTTTCTACATTAAGGGCCTAGTTCTCACACCCCTAACTTAACACAGAAACACCCAGAAGAAAAAGTAATCATTCTGGTTAAACAAAAGAAAAGAAAACAAAACTGAAATATCAACAGTAGAAATCTAGCAAACATCTTTTATGATTAAATGAATTGAATAGGCTCCAATTCTCCATCTGTCATGCCCACCACAAGCACTAGATTACTACAGTACCTATGGTGTATAGACTACTGATATTTTGAATACCAGAAAGAGGTATAACAAGCAAAGATTTTTACTCCACATCTATTTTATGCTTTGAGATCGTCACTGCAGGTATTTTCTTCCCTACACAAGTGCCTGAAATGAGGCACACTCACACTTAGAGCTTTTAAGAAGGCTGGCATCACTTTTTTCACAAGTCTAAAGAAATATGCTACAGAACTATTACATCAACAGTATTTTTCATCCAGTAGACTATGAATTCCTTTGTAGAGAAAAAAATATTTAGAAAGAGCCACCCACCCCCAAACCTAGATGTAAGAGAAGAAAAATAAAGGAAACAAAAGAGAAGGATTTACTATTGATGCCTTGAGCAATACACAAGATTTCACTTCACAGACCAAAAAGAAGATAAGAGTAGAAGTTCACAGAAGAACAAACCTTGTATCTTCCAATGACACTTGACCAGATTCTTCATCTACTATGATTTTACAGTGATCTCCAGACACCAACTTGTTGCCAGGGAAAGATAAGTCACAACCTTAAAAAGAAAGCAGATTTTCCAGTGTGCTTAAAAATACACATTACACAGACAGATCAGCATTCTACATGGCTATAAATGCACAACAAACTGACTCATGTACATCTGCAATAGTTCAAAACTTCTACTGGCATATAGGCAGCAACACAGTCTAGTATGTGAAACACAAATACAAGCAGTGAGATAGCTCCATGTACTGATATAAGCTTATTTCAACCATTTCAAGATGTTTTAGTTCCCCCCCCCCCGCCCAGTCCTAGCCCTTACAGATGGAAATCAAATCACAATTACTCTGTTCTAGAGTAGTACAGAGATAAATTCACACATATTTGAAGTGTTCAATCTAAATTCTAGAGGCATACATCACAGAGCACACAGCTTTTTTCCCACATCATTGTAACACTGTTTCATTGGATTTAACTTCTGCTTTATCCCAGTATACTGGGGAAAAGTAGTAGGAACTAACAGCTGATAAATGAGAAAGTATCACTGTTCTATATTAAAGTCTTTTTCTTTTATTTCTTTTTAAACAGGAAAACTTTCCTCACCTCTGTTGACAGCGCTGTTATGTTAATAAAGCTGAAAGGAGACTAAAAATCCAGGACTAAGATTTAGGGATATGCAGGAGAAGTGTAGTGACAACGTTGACATGATAGAAACCTTCCTACCTACGACTCCAGGGCTCTGAGCAAATCTGGTATTTTTACCTCATTTTAACATTGAATGTTCAAGACAATATTCAAGGTTCTCTGTGTAGGACACTAATCTTTCTCACAAATGACTCAAAGTACTCGCTTACACAAGTTATAATTAACAAACATGATTCACTTCCACCTATTCACACTGTAGGTCCACTGTATCTCAGCCTGCAAGAATAACATATTCAGAAGGATAGTAATAGCCACTACATATGCTGGTGACCGTTTATCACTAGTCTACTCCTAATGGTCAAGAAGCAATCAACACCTACAAAGTTAACTGCTGCAACACAACTTGTGATACTAGGAAGCCCACTGAAAGCAAGTAAACTACATATTACTCAGGAGCATGCTAACGTTTCCATTCTATTCGTGGAGTGGGACTTTCCTATGGGAGCAGGAAAGAAACAATGCCCTAAACAAACATTTCTAATACTCCTGAGGATTTTCTAAGTAATATGTACGACCCAAAGATTGATATTCTTGTAACCACTTCTTTTATCAATCCATTAGCAAACAGTTATGGAAGCAATAGAACATGCAAAAAAAATCACCTTTTTCTGCAAGATAACCCTCAACGGGACCTCAATTTGAAGAATTTACCAACAGCTTAGATCATGATAGTCTAAATGTATATTACCAAATGTAAACAGGCAAAACATTTTTCCTATTTTTCCATAATCTGAATTTCTCATAGAGCTATAGGATCTGGTGTTCGTTCAAGACTATTTACAGAATGTGACTAGTCAGTCCAATAGCTTGAACTGATGAACTGAAAATTAGTGCTGCCAGGGCAGAGTAAAAAAATTAAAACACTGTGATGATAGTTTTAAATACAGTAAGCATTAAATCCTTTAAAATAAAGGCAAGTAATAATAGCCCTAGACTCTGAGAATAGAGCTTTCAAATCCACTCTCAGAGAAACTTTCAGTGCTTGTTAGCAATCTTATATGGCCAGAAGAATTAAGGGCTTTTATGTGGGCATTCTCTTTTCTGTGAAGCACAAGCCTTTTGCATTACAGTTCCAACTCATTTTAACCACAGAAACGAAATGAGAACATAAACAGGACTGACACACAGAAACCCTTGTGAATCAACAATCGTTTTTTCTTATTTGTACAAACTGTCACAGACAACCTAAGAGGCATATTTACTTTTAAACATGCGCAAGCTGGTAAAAAAGAAAAAGTCAGTGTAAAACTTCCTCTCCACACAGACCCAAGATGTAAATTAGGCACAAGGGACTGCCTGGCAAGCACCCTCCAACAGTTGGAAGCACCAAACCCAACTAGTTTCAGTCCATCTTCCAATGTTTTAAAGGCCAGTAGAGGGTACCGCTGCTGTCCCCCGAACACCACCCTACGCCAGAGCAGCGTGTCCCCTGTCCCACCCTTTCTTCCGACCAATTGTCCATTCTCTTTTCAGCAGCAAGACGTGCGGCTCTGCCTCATCAGCACCCAGCCGGATCAGCTTCCCCCAGGGCTGCTGCTGCTGCTGGCTCTGCTCGCCTCCTTCCGAGTGCTCCATTTGGATTCACATCTGACAAAAACAAACAAAGCGAATCCAAACCTCACCATCACACAGAACCCGGGCAGGGGGGAGGAGAGGGCTCGGCCGGCGCCGGCAGCAACTCCCCCCCCCCCGGGGGCAGGGCCCTGCGCGCCGCCGCCCCGCAGCCCTTCACACCCCCGGGGGCTCCCCCGGCTCCTGCCCTGCCCTCTTCCTTTTGTGTGGAGTCGGGAAGCCCTCCCCCTAGGCCACTCGGCCCCCCGCAGCCAGCCCACCCTCTTCCCTTCGCCCCCACCCCACAGGGCCTGAGGGGGAGCGGGCTGGGGCGGCCTCTCTCCCTCCTTCCCTCCCTCCGCTCACTTCTCTCCCCAACTTTCCGCCCCCAGAGGGCCCCGCTCCCCGGCGGCGAAGGGCGGGCAGGGGGTGAGGCGCCCCCCGCTCCCCCCGGCCGCCTCCGCCCGTCCCCTCCGGCCCGGCGCCCCCTCCCCTCGGCGCCGGCCCTTACACCCCGTCCCGCGGCCGAGGCGGCTCCTGTCAACAGACATTGCCGATCAGCTGATCAGGGCGGGGCGGGGCCAGGCCTGCCATTGGAGGCGGTGCACGGCAGGAGAGGCGGGCCTTCCGGCGACTACCACCAAGCCACGCGAGCTAGAGCGTCGCGTTTTTCGGAGAGGCCGCGGCGCGCCGCCGCGCATAAGGAAAAGAAGGGCGATAGCGAGGCTGGGGCACTGGCGGCGCCGCGGCGGACATCTTGGGTGTGGGCCGGCCCATAAGCGGAACAAGGCGTTCGCCGCCATCTTTGGTGCGGGCGGATCGGGCTCATCGCAGCGAGTTGTGGGTGCCGGCAGAGCTCGTTTAGTCGGTCGCATACATTGAAAAATACTTGTAGTTTAACTTTTCGATGTTGAGGAGTTATTAGTTTGCCAGTAGCAGTTAAATAAAAACATACTTGCTGTTCCAGGGACATGCTGGAGAAAGTTAGTTCACACTGAGGCAGGATCAGTGCCCATTGATGGGGGTTCATGCCCGGAGGGGGTACCCCAGTTTTAATTAGGAGGCTCTTACAAACCCAAACCTTTAGTTATCGGGGACAAGAGCAAGCAGTGGAGCTAGAAAGCTAGAAAACTAGAAAGCAGAAGCACCTTAAGAAGTGTCACTTTGCTTTTTATTGCCCCACTGCTGACTTCAATGTCCGCTTCTACAGTAGTTGGAAACTAGCCAAAAAAGAGACCCAAAACAGCAACAAAACCCCGCAAACAAAACAGCATGTGGCAGATCTCCACAGTTCCCCAACGGCAGCCCCATCTCCTGTGGCCACGTGCTGGCAGGGCCCACAGGGCCCGTGCTCACAGCCCCGCCACACCAACCCTGCCTCTGTGGGGCCATCGCCCTCATCCTCCTTTCCCCACCTCCCCGCTGCATCTTCCCACCCTCTCCATTCCACTGGGAGCCACCTGAGAGAGCTAAAATGACCGAAAACAAATCACTCCGTCGGTTGCTTACATCCTGCTCCCGCCTTAGGCCGGTCTGGTCCCCGCCACGTACTCCATAGTGCTTTTGCCCGCCGGCCCCACAGCCAGGCTACCCCAGGCAGTTGCCCCTCGCCTGCCCAGCTGGGCCCAGCAGGTTTCCAGCTGGCAGCTGCCTTTCTTCTGCCAGGCCTGTCCAAAGAGTTGGAGCTTCTTCCTCACGGTTTGCTGAAAAACTTCTTATGTATCATTCTTTCTTCCCTTGATCTGAGTGTTGGAGGCCTCCACAACCCAACCCAAATCAGCTACCATAACCCAGCCCCCCCAAATGGGCTATCAAGAAAGCCAGTACCTGAAATTTGACAGTCCTTTCCCCCTCTATGTAAAACATGATCACTACTACCCACTTGTTGATCTGCTTGTTTCTCTGTATTGGTTTTGTTTGTTGTGTTTTTTTTTTTTTTTTTCCTGGGACATTTGTACCACCATAATGTTTTTAGGCCAATTAGTACCCCATTTAAAGTGCCTTAGGCAAACGAAGTGTAGTCCTTTTAAACAACATCAATAGCAACCTTCTAGTTGTGAATGCCTTGATCACATTCACCAGAAGAACTCAAACAGTTTTATGTTCACCAAAACAGAGGAGGAAGCTGAGCCATCCTGGACCTCCCTGCTGGTTACCTTCTTAAATTAGTCATATAACATGTACAGAGGCAGTGAACCTCTTCCCACCCCCCCACCCCCCGCTCAAATGATTTTGAAGTTTGGATTAAATCAGAAGGCATGAAAACAGAAACAAAACACTGAAAACAAAACCATTTGCAATTATTTGCTTTGATACTCCTACTTGGTTCACAGGCTTGAGCTATCAGATTTTGCTTTTATCTTAACCTTTCCTGGAAACCCTGGAGATCCCCCTGGCCACATGAATCTCGTAGCAATATCATCCTGTGCAAGAGAGCTGCACGGGACTACTGATACAAGCAAAATTATTCAAATATAAAAGTGTTTCGGATCTGCAGTTTTAGCTGATACCTAACGCGTAGTATTGCTTCACGGTTCTCAGCCGCATGGGCCCCAATTCAGGAGAAAATGTAAGCATGCGTGTAAGTCAAAATTGAAGCACGTACTTAAGAGCTTTGCGTTATTGACCTTAGTCTATAACTCTTCCCTTAGTAATAATACTACCAAAAAATGGTTCTTTGAGACACGACTGTCTGCATTCCTCCAAAAGGATTTGTCTGTAAAATACCCTGCTTATTTTCAACTTTGTCCTCACTGAGGACTAGTGCCTTTTATACATTGGAAGAGAGACACATCAGTGGAAGTTACAATCACTCAAAAGCATTGTCATGGTGCTTCATTTTTATTACTGCTCACAGTGACTAGTAATTGTTATCTCTGAGTGGCAGAGGAAAATACCAGCACATGGGAGATGCAACTAAAAGCCCAACAACCAAATCTTCTGTGTAAACTGTAGCATTAGCTGAGGGAGGAAGTTGTTTTGTTATATTGTGGCATTGAGAAAACATATTTTCCAAATATTCCTGCCAAGAGATCTCTCTGCAATCACACCAAGGAATTACTGCGCCTCGGTGATAGCACAGCGCACGCAAATGATTGGTTCAGCTCTCGCAGCTCTCCCATAGTATCCATGTAAAAAGACAGCAAGTGAAACATACAGCTAGCTTAACGAGTCCTGTGTGGGTAGGAGACTCAATTAAAATTAAATTATACAACAAATTAGGTTTTAAATGCTGCGCTGCTTAGCCAGCCAGACAAATAATAATTAGAGATGTACTGATCTGCTGCTATGTGCAGTTGAAGAGCAGACTGCTGTAACTGCTTTCAATGCACACTGACGACACTTCCCTCCCAGCTCAGGGTAGTTTTATATGACATTCCAAGTAAGCCATCCCTCAACAGGCCCGTTTTGTACTTGTTACCCTCCTGAGCCAGGCAGAATGGACAGGATCTTTTTCTAGAGTCCGTCTTTCCCATCTCTTCCATCAATTAATGTTTCTTCAGCAATATACCTCCCCCTCTTCTTTCTTTCCAGAATCCAGGTCATTCTGGATGGAATTAATTTTCAGGCTCTGAATTGTGTAGGTATACATATATTAGATTCAGGAGAAAAAGAAGCTACAAATATTATTTCTTTTTTTCCCCTACCAACAGCAGTACACATACCAGTGGTTTCAAAATACTCTATCTACGATGCATGGATGGATACAAGCCAGAAACTGCCACCTCTGATACCGGTTCGAGCAAAAGAAATTTAGGAGTTTCCAATAAAGAACAACATAGAAATCAGTCCAATTGAAAATGACCTGAAGGCAGCTACTCAAATCCTACTGTAAAATTTCAAATGTATTTGTGTTGCATTGATGTCTGGAGCCCTCTATCACCCTGTGATAGATAACATTCAGAAAGACTGGTGCTGTTTAATTTTCTCTGCAATTTTTTTCACCTCTGGTGAAAGTAACATTAAATTCTTAACATCAGATCTGGCAAATGCAACATGGAAAATATGTTTCATGATTAAACTAATAATTATGTGTTCTGCATGGAAAATAAAATATTTGAAGATCATCCTAAGCCAGCAAGGGTAATGTTATCATACAGCCATCTTCAGTTGTGGTTTCCTACTGCTGGCTGCTTGTCTGTGGGTAAGGAAAAACAACTTTGTAGCACAAAAAAACCACACCGAGGACAGACTTAGTCAAGCATTTTTCCAAATACTGATAGTCCAGTCCTGCAGATAGATGTTCCTGCCATGCTGTAAATGAGAATGCACTATTAACGTGAAGGGTTTTCCAAGTAAGGCAGCCAGCCCCAGATCTCTTCCTTATTATGTGGTAGAGAAAGGAAGACAGCCAGAGACGTCATATGAGAAGGTAACAGGAAAAGGATCATTTATGTCCTTTTTCTTATGCTGTCTATCCAGACATCCATTACTGACCACTGCTAGTGTTTGGGAAACTTTTAATCTAGGGGAAACTAGCATGGCAGTTCCTGTGTTTTGATTCTCTTGCCTTATTAGTCCACTGCAAAGCCTTTCAATTAGCCATGAGTTACAAGGTTAAGCAGCAATGAGTTTAAGTATGTCAAAAGGAAGGACTCCCTGGGAAATGCAAAGGACCTTCCAGGAAATCAAACAAAACCAACATACCAAAATCATGCATACAGGAGCTAATGAAACAATGCAGTTGCCAGGAAGAAATTCCTTTCGGCAGGGACCACGACTGGGCTTTGTGGCTGGGGCAGAAGGAGCAGTGAAGAGACTGTGCTGTGCCCGGCTGACAAATATAGAGCAAAAATAATGCAATTATTGCTCACACTTCACAGGTTAGCTTTACTGGATGCAGCACTGATTGACAACATTCCCAGTTCTCTTTGAACCCTCCTTGTAAATGCAGCCAGGTATTTCCTGAAAAGAGCTAACAAACAATAATTAAAAAACCTTGTTGACATTTCTGTTTAGAAATCACTAACATCCAATTATTTTGTTACATTCCAATAAAATTTTAAAGCTGTGTAAATATGCATTTTGGCATTATTTACACCTTTCTTCTCTTGCAGCCTGGAGGGGGAAAGCAGTTTAAGCTTTTGCCTTTGGCATTTTTTTAGTTTCTGGGCATCAAACTCTGTAGCTAGCTTGCAAGCCCAGCACGTGGTCATTTCTGCCTAAGAAAGCAATTCCACTTGATTAGCAAAATGGAAATATTTCTAATAGCCTTAGGTTTTCTGAGACATGGGTTTGTTTTGTTTTGTAAATCCAGGCTCAGCCCTACACTAAGGTCTTTCCCCATTTTACCCCATTTACCCCCATTTAGCCCACCCTGGCCATGAGAGTAAGGAAGTATACGGATTCATACGTATCTTGGATCAGATTCAAACAGACCCCTTTAATGGTTCTTCTTGTCATTTATAGGTGACATTCCAAGTTTTCTTTCTGATCGTTTAATTCATGATGTTAGAGAAATTCTCCAGCACTTCCCCAGTCATATTCTTAGATTGACATGTTTAGTCTGAGGAAGAAAAAAAAATTGCATGTATTATCTCGGAATGAAAAACTGCCTACAGAAAAATTACATTAATATTTCTGCAAAGACTCCCTCTCCATAGATAATTGGGAAAATGTTCAGTCTAGTTAAATCGATTGCATCAAAGGGTTTTTTTAAAATATTTCCTTCCTGTAAGTGTTTTCAAACATGCTTCCTCCAGGGGGTGCCAAATTAACACCACTGGAAAGTAAAAGTGTATAAATTATCCACACCAAGGACATAACAACTGTCCATACTGTACATTTCACTGTACCCTGCGAGTGATGCACCCCTCCAGCCTGAGCCAAAGGCACCAGTGTTGAGTGAAATTTCTCAGCTGTTCACTTGTGAGCCTCTCTTGAAGTCAGAAACAGTGCTGACTAGTCCTACAATTAATGTCATGCACATTCCCTGCTGAGTTCAGACAGGGCACATCCCTCGGAAAGGAGTTGAAGAGTGGCTGAGTGGAGAAATACATCCATCTCAGCCTTTGAAAGAAAGAGACCTTGGGGAGAGGAGTAGTTACAAATGCAGTGACAGCTGTACGTAGCTTCAACCAGCTTATGAATAAGGGCAGAAACCTGGACACAAGAACTAAAATGATGCAGTAAAGCTGAGGAAAAGATGGTCAGGAGTGTCATCAGGTTTTCTACAGGTCTGCAGGGAATGTCAGCCCCAAGTAGGATCTCTGTAAATGTCATTAAAGCAGAGGAGAAGTTTCACTGACTCAGAAAATAGGGATCTATCACTTAAAACAGAAAGCTTGCTTTGAACAAGCGACCTCTTTATTCTTAGGGAAGTCTATTTACTACATGAGAAAATCGATCTAATCACTGTTTCCAGACAAAGGAGCAAGAGCAAAAGAAATTGTTGAGAAGTAATATAATAATATATATACCTTTTCCACATTTCACTGCTCGTGTTTTTCTTTTATCTCCACAGCAGTTAAAATAATCACACAGTCCAGATATTCTGGATCCTTCACCCACAGCATTAGAAATATTACTGAAAGAGTGCCTGGTTATCTTCTACTTGACAGTAAAATCTCTGCAGGATGATTATTTAAGTAGAAGACTCCAACAGTAAAAGACAAAATCCCCAATATATACTTACTTTGTCCTCTCATTTCAAAATGTAAATTTACTTCTCTTACTTTGAGATTAGCCATGAAAGCCAACACTAGCAGCGAAAACCAGTATAATTAATCAATTACACCATATAAGTGTGGACATTGTCAGAATGCAAAAAAAACCCTAACATTATATCAATCCATTATTAGGGCAATCTTAGATCCACGGCTATCAGTTAACACTGTATTGAGATGCAGAAGGCATGCTCGTTATTCAAAAAAATCACCTCACTAAATTCTCAGCTCCATATACCAGTGGAGTACCATTGCAGTCACTGATAAGCAACTTTGCGTCAGCTGGAAATACGATCATTTGTGCATACCAGGCAAAGCTTTGGATTGCTGTGGAAGCACAATGAATTCATGAACCAAAAGCTTGAACGCTAGGAGTGATCTCTGTGACCATGTAGGGAGCTGCAGCAATGGGATCCAGAGGGAAGGCTTTCCTAGTGTTCCTCCTGGAGAGTAGATGCTGAAAGTTTTCAGCTCTTCTGGGGGATGGAGAGCACACTTTGGTGGAGTTCAGGGGGAAGCAGATCACCCATCCAGGTACTCTGCCCCTCTCAGCTGAACATCTTTGTAATGGGTTGTATGTTTGCTATACAACACCCCAGGAAGTGCTGTCCCTGGTACAAGGGGGACAAATCCCTTTTCAAGCTGGATACAGAGAAAGGGAATGTAGAGGCAGAAAAGGTAATCAAAGGAAATGAAAACGATGGCCTGAGAACAGTCCTCCTCCCAGGCTGTTGGGGTAGGTCTTTAAATCACAGCCTGATAGAGCAGCAGGCTGAGCAACATACAGTCCAGATGTTTAATGAGATTTATTTTTATTTTACATATTGTAGAGTGTAATGATCTGTAAATTGACTGGTGTAGGCAGTGAACCAGAGGCAAGTAGATAAGAACTATGTACCTGCAGTACATACCTGGAAGTCTAGTCATTGTTTTTGTAAATGATAGCACGCCCTAAATTGCATCATCTTCAGACTAGACGCTGGGATTAACAGAACATTTTGTCTTGTTCCCTGCTTTCTCTCAATGCTATAGTCTAGAGACACATTGTTATTTTTTATTTTGCATTACCTTTGGAGATGCAGGTTTGCACACTAACCTGGTTTACACTGAATTGCCTCCTGGGAAAGGGAAGTGTCTCTCTTCTACATCCTGTACAAAAACAAAGGTCCCATTACATCTTGTCTGGCTTATTATTGGCAGGGAGTTAGATCCATCAACACTGGGGGATGGGGCAGCATTTTTTTATTTTGTATTTGATTTATTAAAAATCCCTGCTGTGGATATTAAGAGGAAATCAGCCATAATTCAGGAGCAGTAGTTCTGATGGACAGTGAGATGGAAGGTTTCATATTAAAGCCTTAGGAGGCCAAAAAGAAAATTGAAAATCTGGAAGTATCGGCTGATGGGCTCTATACTTTCATTATAAAGAACACCAAGCTCTATAAACCTCTTGGCGGGAGGGACAAGAGTAGAATCAAAACGATGACCTTGAGATCAGTCTCAGGCTAGGGAACAGTAGGCTTGCAACAGATGCCAAGTAAAGGAGAAGAAAAGGAAATGGAAGTCAGATGTCATCTTCAACTTGGACCTTGTTCTGGGCCCTCCTGGTCAAAAAATGTCCACATTTATGGTTTCTTCCTGTATAACAAAACATATATAAAATCTTTTCTCCCCATCCAGGCAGCTGGAACTCCTAACTAGATTCTCTTCACTTTACATCTCTGCTGCATTATTCTCTCCTGGTTTTGTCATCTGATGTCTCACCCCATTCTCTTTCCTAGCCAGTGCCCTGCTTTGACCAGATCACTTTCTATTTACTTTCCTCCTTTGATTCACCATTCTCTATTGCAGCAAGGAAAAAGCTATTAGATTACTTTCCAAGACCTGTTTTGACCAACGTTCATCCAGTCTATCATCTTGAATTCACTATTAGGATTCAGAGCTCACCTCTGCCAGTCTGTATCACCTCTTTGTTACTTTTTCCAATGACTACCATATGCTTTTTTCTCCCGAAACTGCCATTCCTCCATTATAGGAATGTTCTTTTCCTGGTTTGAGGTAAAACAGAACCAATTTTCTGTTCAGTAATTTTACTTTGCAGCTAAGCCTCTTCTAACTAAGTGAACTCTCTGAAATTAACAGCGTATTTTTAAGACTGTAGTCCTCTCCCAGAGATTGATAAGACCTGATTGTTTGTAATTTATGCCAAGGAATGTTATGCAGAGAGGCTCTTGCTTATACTTATTGCTATAACAATGAAGGTCAGTTAACTTTGTTATATGCCCCGTTGGAGGGACAGAAGTGGAAAAGTGTAGAGGGTTCCCGTCTGCGGGGAGGAGCAGCCAGGACAGGTGACCCAAAACTGACCAACAGGGTATTCCATCCCATCTGCATCATGTTCAGTATAAAAGCTGAGGGGTCAAAGGGTCAGCTTCTTTCTTTAATGGCTGGTGTCCAAGGAGGACTCTGTCTGTCTGCCTGCCTTTGATCCTGATCCGTGTGTTCCTCAATCCAGATCCGGAGCCCAGTTCCTGTCCATCACTGAGTCCAGTCTGGGACTTTCCTAGTGTCTGCTGGTGACGTGATCGTCGTCCTGGGAGCTCCATATTGTTTTGCGTATAATGCATATATTTCATTATTTTCTTTTTATTATTTTATTAATATTTTCATTAAAGTAGTTTTCTTTTAAACTCATAGGTCTCTCTCTCTCTCTCTTCCTTCTCTTGCTGAAGGGAGATGCTCTCCCTTCTCTGAAGGGAGAGAGGTCAGAGAGCATCTGTCATTCGTTACAGTGGCCAGTCCGGCCCAAACCACAACAGATTTTTTGGTGCCCAACGTGGGGCATGAGCGGGACTTCACCAAGACAGTTCTGTAGCAGCTACAGAAGGACGTTAATCATCATCCTTCAAAACTTTTTTTTTTCCCCTGCAACACCTACAAAAGCACCTGTCACCAGGTGACTAGGTGTCGTGCCAAGAACCATAGGCTAATACACTAACTTTATCTTATCTTACTGTTTTCTTGTACTATTCCATCTGCCTGTCTCTGATACACATGTATTATCCCCTGTCACATGCTTAGCTTGGGTGATCTTTGGCATGTAGGCCCTCTTCCTGTTTCACACATGCGCCGAACCTCATATAGTAGATACTTGGTCAGTACTGGCAGCATGCAGGGACTGTAGCAGTGCAAATAATTAATTTGAGTCTTTCCCTTACTTCTAAGCTGATGGATGTTGTTCTCCTCCACTTCACTAACAGTGAAGTGATGAGTGGGAGAAGATGCAGTACTCTGCTGTTGTATAAATAGTGGGGCTAGAAAGGCTCAGCCTACTGCGGTAAGGATGGTTTTGCTTACTAATAGCAATCTCTCAGCTAGGAGAGAGGGTTTGATGGGTTCTGAGGAAGTACCAGTTCTCAGGGTATGGTGCATAAAGCAATGCAGAGAGAAAAGTTGATTTATGTATGGGCTTTATCCCACATTACCTGCTAAACCTGATCTCAATCTAAAGAAATTATATTGTAGAACCTTATTTGGGCTAGGCTTAGAGAAGCCAAAAAAGCATATATCATTTGATAGCTAAAACTCTGGAGGCAACCGGTTATGATTTATGGGGGTGTTGGAACACCCACATCTCAGCATCCAAAGCTACTGAGACAGTGCGACAACATGGGTGTTGGTACACCATCATTATGTATTTTTTCATATGTGAACACTGGTTGCTTGAACACCTGGCAGTCAAGTTTGACAGACTGTAAAGTACTGAAAGTCACAATATCCCCAAAACATTGGCCTTGATGTTACTCATTTTATGGCATTCTCATCTTTTACAGCAGTGTATACATGGAGGAGTAATGGTTCAAGAGATCACCTAAATCATTGGTTTCCAGCTTATGGTCTGCAGAGCCTGGCAAGCCCATGGAAAACTTCTAAAGAGTCTGCAAAAAGTAATTGAGAAAAAGCAAATTCATATGTGCCAGACAGCAATCTACATATACGAAATTCCTAAAGGAGTCTACACTCCTGCTGGAAATTTTTTTAGGGGTCCACAAATCAAAAAAGGTTGAATAACCACTGACCTAAATCTTCTGCAACAGCAAATGGCCTAGAACTGCAGCAATATGAGAACTTGGCACCAGGAAATAGCATGACAGCTAAGCAGCACAAAATCTCTGCAGCTTCTCACAGATGTAAACGGAGGCAAGTAGGACAGACACGTATCTGTTTAGCTTTTGTAAGTATTTGTTCAGGGATTAGTGTTAAAACAGACTCAGAGAATAAAAAGGGCAGCCCATCTCAATGCTAACTAAAGTAATCTTGACTACAGGTTACTGCATGCAACAAATCTGGAGATGGATGTGTTCCTTATACAGATTGGTCATTTCAAAGCCTGAACTTTCACCAAGTTTAAAAAAAAAAATCAGACGAGGACAATCCCTATTAAGGCATCATGTTATTTCAGTAGGTTCTCTGGAAATAAGCTTGTTTCTCTGCTAATTTTTCTTCTGGCAGAACCAATTCATTCTTGGCCTTTACAAGCCGGTCTTTTACATTTGATTCAAAATTGGATTTGGGCCTCTGGGGATAACGGGTGTCAGCCTTCCTAATGTAGTGTCAACATGAAGACACAAAGAGATAAAAAGTCAGTTTCACTTAGAGTTTCCTTTTTCCAGGATCTAATCTGGATTTTTCACTCTCTTTCGCTTTTGCACTCTGGATCACTGCATCTTTTTGTCTTGAGTCACATTAAGCAGGAGGGCAAGATTGTGCTTAGCCAACCTCCTTGGTTTATAGGCAGGGTCACTAACACAGCTGGAACACATACTTATACTTCATGATATCACCTCATAAAACGATCACATAGCAGACAAATTTTAGGCGCATATTTGAAAAGCAGAAACTCTGGGGTCAGGGTGGTGTAAACCAGAGGAAGGGTAAATGTAGGCTACAATGAGAAATAATGAGACTCACTTTGCTGGAGGAAGTGGTCAAACATTAGCATTTCAATAGAAAAGGTCAAACCATTTCATCCAATACAGGATGCAGTTCCCTGCAGACCAGGCTAATACAACCCATAACATCTGTACTCTGTACCGCGCTTTTTAAATATGACATCCAAACTGTAGGTTACTCCCACAAAGACTTTTATTATCCCTCCTGCCTCCCTCCCTGGCCCATCATGCAGTCTGTGCTCATCTGGAACATATGAACTAACCAACTAAAAATGGGACGCAAAGGAAAAAGAGCAAGAACACAGAATCTCTCAAAGGTATTAGGAAAAACAGTATGTAGGCACACAGCTCAGGACTTGCATAACACACCACAGAGGAAGACCAAATTACGATTCCTTGGACAACCTTAGTTCTGGACTTCCCTGACACATACATGACTTTACAACTGAGATTGTGTTGTTCCTTAGAGCAATAATATACATTATTTAGTAGACTACAAGTTGACCATTCTCTCAACCAAAACAAGCACTAAAAAAGTATTTTCTGCTTTTGGCTGTGAGAGGCTTTAAGTTTATATTCTCTTGCAGAGAATGACTGGGAAGCAAAGTGCTTAACTCTTCTTCTTCTTAAGTGGCACAGCCTGTGTGTAGAGCTAACTTAGACAGGACATAGCACCTATGCAAATAACACGAGAGTGAGTAAATGCATGGTACACCAAGTAGGATAAATTAATAATTAGCATCACATGTGACTCAAAATGAAGCTTTCCTATCCAGGCAGATACATACTCTTTTCCTGGAAGTCATAAAATGCTGTGACAAAAAAAAAACCAAACCAACAAAAACCACACCAAAAAAACCTCAACCCCCCAAGCCTCAAAAACCCACACGACCACCCCCTCCAAAACCCCCCAAAAAACTCAAAATGCATTTCCCATCCTGCAGCACTTTCATGGTCCAAGTACCTACAGACTCAAACTCTTGCTCCCCTACCACTGCAGAGCAGAAAGTGCAGTGCTTTGTGCAGTGGCTTACTCCTGTCTTGCTTAGTGTGTTAGATTTCACAAAGGCAGCAGAGGTGGTCTTTTGTTCCAGGTCTCATACGTGGTAATTGAGACATGATTTTATGCCACAAGTAAACCATAGTCTTTCTGCCATATTGTCTATCTATCTTCTTAAAAAGATAAGGAAAATCCTTACATTCAGATGAGCTGTACAGCTGCTCAGTTTTGCAGAAGGGTTGTGAATTTTCCTTGATGCTGTTTTCTTCTTTGCTTACACCTATGTCTAATTTAACACATTCTATTCCACTATTTTCTCAGCAGCTGCTGCCCAACAGCACATCCTCCCATCAGTTTAGCAGCCTACACCAGCCAAGATCATGTTAAATAGTTGACTGGATTCAGCTGGGTCTTTCTGCACTGAAGGAAGAGCAGGCAGGCATTCGAATACAGTTTCTGGGTCTCGGCCTGGATGTCCAGATCAATCCCTTAGCAGAAAGAGAAAAAGCAGCATCACGTTTTTCATAGTGCTTTTCTTTAGTGACATTTCCTTCCTTCCATTAAGCAAATGTCCAGGGGAGATAAATGAATTGCTTTGTATATCTAGAAGATCACTGAAATCTTTGATCTAGGCTATGTATGAACGAGAAAAATAACAGGGAGCTGAACGGAGGAAGGAAATTTAAATGCACAAACTCTCAGATTGCAAAAAAATAGTAAAGAGCTGGAAGATGGAGGCATGACACAAGAAAATAACTGCGACATGGGGATGCTCCAGAATAGCACAGCTACTAGAGGAGAAAATAAAACACCAAAAAGAACCTCATGCAGTAAAGGGAGAGTTGATGTTCAGCAATGCTCAGAAATGTTAATACTGATGTGTAAAATGAAACCATGACAGCAGAACAGGCTTATCTGCAAGCGTCACGTTACTTCCCCTGGGATCACTACCTTCCCACTGGTGCTTCTGTCATCTTCTCCTCCACCCCCCAAATCTCACTTGACCTGAATTCTCATGATTTGACTCCATAATCCTCTAGTTTCCACTGTACGCACACAAAAGATTATTGTACAAAAGCGAATTCCCAGGGCCTTGGGCTTTGCTTTCCGTTTAGTTAAAGAATTATCCTACAGTAGTTTAGGTGCTGGGAAACTTGTCCTGTAGATTATTGCCTACAGGGCAAATGCCGAGGAGGCTGCTAACGAGAGAACAGATGTTCAGTGGCTTATGAGCCTTGCTGAATGTAAATATCTTCAGCACAGTGCTTCTCCACCTGAGAATCACAAACCTGATGGACAAAATTCACCCCCAGTGTAAATGCATGGGCTTGGACAGAATTACACTGAGGAAGAAGCTGGTCCTTCATCTGCACCAGAGAGCCAGAGTTTAAAAGCTTGGAGAGAAATCGAGACTAAATGTCATGAAAAGTTAATATTTTTAAACAAAACCTTGCCTCTTTCCAAGAGAAAAATGCAGCTCTTGGATCTGTTATGACATGGCAGGCCTAAAATAAATAGATTTCACTGAGATATTGGTATTAGGGGGGAAAAGATCTTACCGTGACTGGGTCTCTAAAATTTTGCTTGCCTCCATAAAAGGATGTTCTGCTTACAAGGCCTCAGTTTCATCCAGTGGATGTTGTCTGGCCAGGCAGCAGCAATTTCAAGGGCTGTAGGTAAAATGCTCTTCCAGTCCTTGGAACACATGCAAACTTTCAGCTACCAAAGCAGCGTGTCTGCTCCCCATCGCCTGATGAGTACCTTCAGAGCACTTACGCTTGAGTGAGAGCTGAGGAGATGATCACAGTTGTTGGTGCTTTTCTTTATGACTTCTCTTAACAGAAGACCAAGATGTGCAAGGAGGACACTTGCCCTCAAGCTTTGCCCCTTCTAGCCACCCTTCCAGTGGCAAGAGCAGGCTGACCTTGCTCTGCACCTCACCTTTGCCATGGCAAAGCTCAGTTGCACCTACACTGCTGGGAAGCCATGGGTTCTTACTGGTCATAGATTGCCACTTCACTGTAAAGTTTGAGTGAAGTTTAATAACTGTGCTCTGTCAGCAATTTCCTTGGTATAGTTTTCAGGATCCACTAATGAATCCTTCCAGCTGAGTGTGCCAGCTCTCTGCGTCTTTGCCAGGTGGTGCTAAGAGTTCCCACTTACAGCATGAGAAGGAAAGGCAGGTGAGGGTCTCTCTCCTATCAATGAGCCCATGAAACCATGAAGGGGATGTTTTTTCTGGGAGCCCTTTGTTTCAGGGGCATAACCACAGACTGAAAAAATAAACAAACTCCACCATGTACAGCATTTAATTGAAAAGACTGGCTGGCAAGCTGAAACTTGGGGACCTGGGTCAGCTACTGAACTGCTTTATGATGTGGAGCAAATCACTTTGCTTGCTCACTCCTCTGTCCTGTGCCAATCAGATTGCCAGCTCTGCACAGACAGGACTGAGTTTTATTAAACATGTATAACCCAGGAGCATAGTGAAGCCCTTGTCTCACCTGAGGCTTCTAGGTATTCTTGTAGCACACATACGATAACAACACTTAGCAGTTTAATCTCTTATGGTGGTAAGTCCCATGAAAAATATTTAGCACATGCCTTTGTGTATATAAAAGTGCTTGGCATGAAAAGGTGCCACAGAAAATACAGTAATTACAATCTATTCTTTTGGAGGTAGACATTTACTACTGTAATGTCATCACCTCTGGGTGGAAAGCAACAGCTGTTCCAGACCGCACAGGACCAGCAGCACGCTGCCAGGCCCGACACGCAGCCTCTGCGGCGGGAACGCGGGCAGCACCCAACCTGCTCAGCCTCGCTCCTTCCCCTCGCCCACTCCCTGCAGGCAAACCGCAGCTGGCAGAGCTGAGCTATCCCGGCTGAATCCTGGCCAGGACAGTAAGGTTAACACCCCGATTCTCACCGGAACTGTCACGGTTTATTAATGCCTAATGAAAGCCCTCTGCAGCACCCCGATGCTCCTGCGGGCACCGAGCCTGCACCCCACCCAGCCCTGCTTAGCATCTGGGGCAGAGCAGGGCCACGGCTGCCGGGCTGAGGGTCCAGCAGGCAGGAGGTGTGTCAGCGTGTAAACCTGTATGGAAGTACATAAATATTAGATACTGCGATCACTACTCAACCTTACTTTAGTTGCACCTTTTTTCGGATGAGGTCGGTGGTAGCTGTAATGTTTTTGAGCTTAAACAAAGTGATTTGCATGTTTCTCAAGCCCTTCCTTTTTCTTTTGGAAAGAGGCAAGGTTTTGTTTAAAAGAGTTTTGTTTAAAAATATTCACTTTTCATGACATTTAGTCTCAATTTCTCTACAAGCTTTTAAACTCTGGCTCTCTGGTGCAGATGAAGGACCAGCTTCTTCCTCAGTGTAAGTCTGCCCGAGCCCACGGGACAGAGCAGGATCTATGGCAGGGTTTCAACGCCACTCGCCGTGTTTCGGCGGGACAGCACAGGATTTACTTTCCGCAGTGAAAGGAGCTGCCGGCTCCACAGCGAGCGGGGACCGGCGACCCGCAGGGGGGGAGGGCGACCCCGGCCCAGCCCCCGGGCCGGCCCCGGCGGGGGGGGGGGCGATGCCTCCCGGCTGTCCTTGTGCTCCTCCGGCACTAGATGGCAATGTGGGTCTTCTGCAGCTGCGGGAAGGCAGCCTTGGGGGAGCCCGGGGGGTGGGTGGGTACCCCTGAGCATCAATCCGCATCCCTGCACACCCCTCTGCATCCCTGCCCCTAACCCCCCCTAAGACCTCAGGCGGTCCCCTAGACACAATGTGGAAAGAAATGCTCCCTGGTAGCTGTCATTGCCCTGTGCCTCCAACAACTGCCTCTCTTCCCAAATTGGATTTTATCCAGCTCTGGAAATAAAAGCCACAGCTGGCAGCGAGGATGGTTAGTGCTGGCCAGGACATGTATTCCTGCGGATGGGGAGCAGCACACCGCTGCCCAGCCTAACCCAGTCCTTGCTGGGACCCACAGTGTCCATGGGAGATAATATGGGACCTGAAACCTCAGCTGCAGGCAGCAAAATGCGCTGGTGTGGCATTTGTGCCCAAGGTATTGTCAAGCCACCCACACGCGCAATTCTGCATGCAGTGCCGGTAGGAAAGCACCAGCTTTGTCACCACTGCTAACATTGGCTCTCTCCTGCAGCCTTTCCATCCAGAAAAGGTTGACATTTTGTTTCCTGGATGTAACATAACATTTCTGAGAGTTTGTATCTGGACATTCTATTAATTACCCTGAATCCGGTGAGTTTTTTCTTAAGAAGAGAGACTTTTTCTTAAGAAAGTCACAGTCAGATCATTTTCTGTTCTTGCCTTTGGATGGAGTTTTGTCTGTCGGTCACAGGCAGGTTTTTAAGAAGAAATTTTAAGGTGTATGACAAAGGACACCCTGAGCTTTGCGACACAGAGATGATCTGCTGCTAGGTTTATAGTTTTCTGTTTAGTTTTTAAATCTGTCACGCGATGGAACATTTAATATTTCAGTTTCAGTATTAATGGGCTTATCTCCTGTCTTACACTTCACCCCAGTGGCGGTGTGTGTTATAGGAGTTGTTTCCTCCAAGCTTGTCATAATTCTGTTGTACTGCTTAGAGCTGCCTCCACTTTGTGTTATCTCTCTGCTGATCACACTGCTAGAATTAGCATTTCACGAGCAAGAGATTACAGCAGCGCTCCACAGGAGTGAGCGGTGGCTAACAGTGGGCTGCTAGCGAACGCTAGCAACCTCCCCATCCTGATTTGTGCTGCCTGTTGCACCAGGGACTTACCATTAACTCTGTTGTCATTCCTTGTCTGCTTTAACATGATTGCTTTCAAGATTTCTCTCTCCAGGAGAACATCTGTGTTTTGGATTAGTTTTCCCTAGACAGATTTACTTACAATTTTTCCACATTAAATCTCTGTATTTTGTTGCTTTCTAGTCTATCTAGGTCCTTTTTTGGTATTATTCCTCCAGATGCATTCAAAATCTCGTTTCGTGGAGTCAGCAGAGAGCTCTGGTATCCCAATTTACTCTTTGTACTGGACTATGAATGAATTACACATTCCTGGATATCCTTCTGTAACACAGTGCATTCACTTCTTGCAGTCCTTTGTTTACAGTTCATGCTTTTGTCATCTGCATGATTGTGCCAATATCCACAAGGATTTAAATTACTGTTTCCATCAGACACATATGAAAAAGCTATAAAAACCAAAATAACTCGCTCAATTGTTCTGCTTATCAGTCGTAGTTACATTAACTTCTGAATGTTATGAGACTTTCCTCTTAGTATATGTTTTATTTTACTAAATACAAGCTTACAGTAACTTCCAGATCACGATTGATTCCTGCTTGAAAATTCTTTGGATATTTAATTTTCCCCTTATTTTCTGCCTGTATAATATCAGTTTCCCATTGCCTAGTTGTAACTGGCAGAAATGTTCCTTGTCCTTTAATTCATGGACATAACACTATAAATATGCCCATAAAAGAAATAAAAATTTTTGAATGGCAACAGTCATGGCTGACAACAGAAAGAAAAAGAGACGGTGAATGAATGTAAAGAGTTTAGTTTTCCGCCCTTGTTTTATGCATGCGTTGAATTCAGGGTGAAAGCATATGTAGACTGCATCCCCAAAACACACATCCCCTTGTCAGCATTCCTGTATTTCATCCAGATACGCTTTTTTTTTTTTTTTTAAACCCTGATGCCCTGAAGTCAAATACTACACAACCTGTCGTGAAAAAACAGCAGAGCTGGAGGCTGGGGCTGTGCCAGCAGCTGGGGCTGCCACAGCCCTAAAACTCACCTTCTCTAAAGCATATGAGAAACCTTACTCTGAAGAACGTAAAGATGGCAAAACTGCCCAGAGTGCCTTAGCCAGTGCATTCCAGTGACTGCTGGAGAAACTGCGTTTCTGGTCTGTACAGCTTCACTTGGCCAAGAAAGGAGAAGAGGAAGGAGTCTAAGTAGTGCTGACTTGCCGTGCTCCCTGCTGGTAAAGCAATGAGAGCTACACAGCACACACGCATTATTTTCTACTTCATGTCCCAGCATTGCTTTCAGTGAGAGCTACTTCCATTTCCCTCTACTCTTCTCTTAAGAGAGCGCCAGATCCTACATCTTACGTTCACTCTTATTTCTGGTAGGTTTGCAATTTGAGCACTGCAGTATGATTTATTCCAAGGCCTTGTTCTCTCAAGGCATTTCATCGCCCTCTTCTTTTGAATGCACTTGAGAACCAGGACCCAGCTAGTGTATCTTTCTGATGAGTCATGGTAAGAGGAGTTTTACCTCTACAGCCTATTGACTGATTAAGTCCTCACAGCAATCACAACAAAGACAATCTGCAGTACTTCTCCCCAAACTCAAGCACTCCATTGCTTCACTGTCGCTGTGACATGACTCACTCCCCCTTCCCTTCCCCCAGCCATTCTGTGGTGGAAAGAGACATTTAAACGTTCCTAAGATTCCTTTGCCCATTATTACTTTAAAGCTGAGCAGGGGATCAAGCAGCTCAGCTCCCAGTGTGCTGCTTGGCTGCTGTGGCAGTGGCCACATTAGTGTCTTCCACTGACTGCGACAGACTCTGAGCCCACCCTCACGTGTGGGAGGGTGGAACCCTGTATCTGAAGACCTTGCTTAGCCCATACCAATCTTCGAGGCCATTGCACTTTGGCTTACACCCATCCTTTAGATCGTCCCACCCTTGCCACCTTTATCTTCACCGAGGATGATAGTGAAGCGTGGGCACGGTGGGAGTTGAAGAGTCACTGTGATCATTTGCAATAGCAGTTAGCAAATGCCTGTGCTCACCTGAAGCCTCTATGGCGTGATGGAGTGCAGCACATGTCCTTCACATGCCATCCCTGCTCCAGGCTGTGCAAAACCCTGTAGGATCGAGGCTCCCAGCTTAGCATTGCTGACAGACAGACAAAGGCAGAGCCGGACAGCCCTCCTCTCTCACCCGTACTCAGCTGTCCCTCCTCCTCCTCCCACCTGTGAGGCTTTTGCTGTGTTAGAGGTTAGTGCATTCAGCTGTCTTCCACCTCCATCATTGCTTTGATAACTGATAGCAGGGAAGGTATTACTTAAAGAATCTGGGTGACTGTTAGCAAAATAAACAGGAGATGAAAGATAAGGCAGTCTCCTTGGTGCGTAATTACCTTAAATGAAGGTCTGTTTGCCAATACTGTTGTTTTGATGTGCTAAATAGCTTGGTTTTAATGCCCCAGCAGATACTAAAAGTAACGTAATTCCCAATGATGTCACGCCCAGATTACAGAGACTGTCTGGAGGCAAGAGGCGGAGGAGGGACATCCACCGAGCAGTTGTGTGTAGGGAGTGCTCCCAAGTCACCTGGTGTGGCAAGCGCCAAGCTGGTCACCACAGCCAGCTCTGCTCTCAGCATGGGTTTAGCAAAACCCCAGAAGTGATGCTTCCAGGCAGGTGACTGGCTCTCTCCAGGTCACCTACACCTTCCTCACCAGCCTGGTCTTGAGGAGATGCTCTCAAGTGTGCGGCAAGAGAGAGCTCTTTGCATTCACGCTACAGTTCTCCGCGTGGCAGCACTTGCTCCCCACACCTTCGACCCTCTCTTTGCCCTGAATTGGGCTGAAAAAAGCCGCAACCAGTTTGAAGCCAGCTGGGTTACCTGCGTGTACACATATGTGAGCTGCGTGTGATTGCAGGGTTCCTCTCTTTTATTTAATTGTCTGCCTGGAAGCATCTCCTGACCTAATTATGCCTGCAGTTGTGTCACTTAACTTGTCCTGCGTGCTGAGTGGCATAGCATGAGCAGGGAGCTCTGTGCACACACTCTCACACAACTGAGCTAATAGAGACTGACAGAGGGTATTGGGTTTTTTAAGACTAAGAAGTCTCCTGGGGTGTTACTAATCCCCTAGAGGTGCCATTAGCTTATGATAACCACACCTTTGAAATTGTTTTATTGCTTTAATAATGTGGTGGTGATGGAAAACGGGGAACATGCCACATTTATTATTTATGCTGGTAAAAGATGAAAGTTAGCAATTAGAAGCTTTAAACCACAGGTTCAGCAGAACTACATGACTTCCATTTATTCATTTTTGGACTATCCACCCCAGCACTGGAATGCCCTTACTGTCCGGGTTGGTTAAGTTGGGCTGCCTACATAAACCACGGCAAAGCGGCAGGCCAGCACAATTAACACTGCAAGGCAGATACACATCTTAACTGCAGGGACGGGTGGAGATTTCCTGGTGGGGAGCTGTTGGAAGTGGAACAGTGCTTTATAATATCTGAACTAATCTTGTGCTATGATAATTCTGTCTTGCTTAAGTGCTTGCAGCCTCCCTGTGCTGCGTAGTCATGCTGTGGCAGCTGCTGTGTGCATCTGATCCAAACTCGCTGCTTCCCCACGCACTTAATTGGTAAAATTGCCACCTATTGTTTATAAAAAAGCATGGAAAGAGTGAGCAGAATCTCGGTCCCCAGGACTGTAGCAGCAGTGGCTCTGCTGCCACACGGCTGGGAATCACACTCTGTCAGCTCGAGGCAACACGGAGAGGGTGCGTGTTGTACCATATGCGTCGTGACATCTACATCTGGATGGAGCAGCTACACTGAAGTAAAAGAAGCCCGTGCAGCTCGTGGTAGTGCAGCATTGGGCCTTTTGAAGCTGCTGTGCCATGCTTCCAAAGTGTGGGGTTTTATCCTGAGCGCTTAGAGAAAGGGACTTCAATACCACAGCAAAACTGAAGGAGGAAGGAGGAAAGTTAGGCTTGTTGTAAAAGAAACTTGCCAAGACAGCATCTGTCCGTGCTTGGAGCTGTAATGGAAGCGATTTCACTAATCTGCCTTGCAACCCACTTTCTCATTCTGTGTGATCCTTCAGTGAGGTTGCAAGCTTGTTTGATCGCTTCACCTTAGGATCAAATAAGCAGAGGGCTGACTGGGTGTTTTATCTGCAGTTGGCAGAAAATGGAGGTGAGAGAGCAAGCAAGTGAGTTTTTATGAAGAACAGAGAGATTAATGCACACAAACTTAATTGGAATTGCACAAGCAGGCAAGAGGTGTCAAGCTCTGAGTTCATGCATAGATTGTGTGGGTGTCCTATGTACTACATTTCGAACAGCTGCAGCGTGACTATTTCAGCCTTGTACTTTGGTCCTTGCCATGAGCTCTCATGTTGGTTACTGGTATTGTACATCCTTATTTCTTCTGCCTTCTGCCCTTTGCCTCATTGCACTGCACCACTCCCATTGAAAGGCTGTGCACAGGCAGCACTGACGCGGGGACCTCGTCCATGGCTGGGTTTCCCCTCGGCTCCACCGTGCTCAGCACTATCAGTGTCACACTGCCTTCCCGTGCCCTTACCACAGGGTTTCTCTCCAGAAACCCTCTCCCTGAGGCAAACCCAGGCCAGCTGCAGGCTGGTTTTGCAGGTGAGCAGTGCTGCAGCACAGCAGCTGACCCTGCAGGGCAAAGCGGGACCCTGAGGTCGTTAGCATGCATGGGCACTCTTATGTCAGTCTGTTGGTAATTGGGATCCACGTTGTTCCTCCAGAATGCTGATTCAATGGCTTAACATAGGAAAATTGCATTAACACCAATTGCTGGCATCCATGTTATACAGGTGAGAAGAAACAGCATATACAACCTGGATTCCCAGCGCGCACCCTGCATCTGACAGGCTCTCACTTTGCAGGACCTATTTACTCTGCAGGTATCTGTTTCTCGCCAAGTGCTGCCCTTAGGGCTGCACGTCCCTGCCTGAAGAAGTTATAGGCGATTCCGGCCAGGCTGCTGAAGGAGTGAAGCTGGTACAGTCAGCGCTGCAAAACGTGGGCTCCTGCCACTTAAAGAAGGTAATGGGTTTTAAGCCCCATTCATTACCATCTCGCATGAACATCACGCGTTGCCAAACCCCCATGCCTTCGGTTAGGTGGTTCCTGTAAGGCTGGAGCTCAGCGATGGCCATGGGCGAAGCTCGGCCTGGAGTCACGTTCCGTCTCTTCCTGGAGGAAGCCTTGGCTACGCTCAGGGCCCGTCCCCCGCAGCACCAACGGGCCAGGGAGCCCACCCTCACTCCGAGGATTGTGCTGTGCTAGGAAAAACGCTTCTGGCTCTTCTCATGTGTATTTGGGGCAGAAAGAAGGTGTAGTTTAGATTAGAGCACTGTGGCTTTATCAGTGTTTATCAGTGTAGGAGTTCTGCTCCGTGTAGCATAACAGCCTCAAGTCCTTTTAAACCCTGACATCAATATGTGGTGATAAGATAACACTGGTTATCCTGTACCGGTTGCTCTAGATAAGATAAACCCTTTTATGCTTTAAAACAGGACTCAAAGTTTCTGCTATGTTTTCTTTTCCTTTTAATGTAGCAAACTCCAGAAACATTTTATTTCTGAGGGAGTGGTATTTATAATAGCTGATAAAAAATAGTACATATCATAAATAAGACTTTCCAAACTTGCCCAAGGAGCATTAAACATTTTCCTTCAAAGACTAAATAGAAATGAGCTGGTAGGAGGCAGATCTCAACGTCTTAGAAAATTGTCGGCTTAATTAGAAGCTAAAATTATTCCAAGTAAGTGGTCATGCCTACATTTATTTTGTCAGAAAAGCGTCCACACAGTGATATTTCAGCAGCACTGGATGTTGATTTTAAGGTGGTTACTTTTAATTAACATGAAATAACTTTTGTAGAAGTATTGCTTGAGACAGCAGTATGGGGCATTACCATTCTGGATTTAAAGCTGGGACGGAATCTCTCTGTACAAGCCAGCGTATCCATAAATCTACAGCACTGACTCTTCAAGCAGAGACTACATCTTTGGAGAATTTAGACACATCCATTCATTAGTGAGTTAAAATTAATAACTAGGTCCTTTATGAAATTTAGCACTTTAGTCTTGTTTGTCCCAAATGATTTTAACAATGGAGTAACAGACTCTTCACATTTTCCGTATAATTAAAATTAATTGAAATGATGTGCATTACTTGTAATTAAGCTATGCAGCTAAGAGTGGTTGTATCTAATTGCTATGATTATATAGGCTACAAATAAGCTCAAGTAACAGAAGTGGAGTTATTGTGACACAAGAACTCAGCCACCCGCCACCTCCCCGTGACGGATAGTCTGCACGGGGGAAGGCTGTTCTCTGGGACGAGGCAGGGCTGCAGCAGCAGGAGATGCTTTGGTAGTGGAGCTGGCTCAGCTGCCCCCGTCTTTAACTTCCCTCTTGTACCCAAAACCTGAACATTAAAGGTTGCCATTGCACCCTTTGCTCAGCTTTAATGTAGCACCAGTGAGGGAGAAACTGAGGCAGGAACGCAGCTCCTGTAAAGCACAGAAGCCTTTGGTGCAGGGTCTGGCACAGCCTGTAAATCACTGAATTAACCACAAATTTGGCTCCATGTTCACCAATGCATCCCAGTTACACCAGGCACCCCCTTGTCCCAGTACCAGATGCGCTGCAGGAGCTGCGCAGCACACAGAAGATGGCCCTGTGATGGTGGTAGCAAACTCTTGCTTTTAGCTCTGGTGATCTCTGTGTCCCCATGGAAATGTTCTGCAGCTGCACAGCACCTCCAGGCTGCTTTGTCCAGCTGCTTCACACCGAAACAGCGCACAGCAGTGCTGCGGAGGGCCAAGGAAACAAAACAAAAAAATCCCCCCACCGCTCCGTTAGCTCTTTAAAGCTCAGTTTGAAGTAATCAGGCCTGAATCACAAATTTGTGGTCATTATGTAGGTCACTACAGGGTCAGGTTGAGGTGGCCTTGGATGTCATACCCATGCAATCACTTACTTTTTTTTTTTTTTTTTTTCATGCTCTGCTTGGGCTTTCTGAGCTGTGTCTTGAAAGTGCAAGTTTAATTGTGGATTTCCTGCATTTATAATGCATGGTTTGGGGAATAACAAGTCCCTTATATATTTTTTTAAATTTTAGTTTTTTGCTTTTCACTGCCTTGTGAATGTTGAGCTTCATTTCACGGAAAACCCAGGGGAGAGTTGTTTGTAGGCTTTTTGGTATGGGAATAAAGACAAAGATTTGAACTGATGCTGTTGTAATCTGCCCTCTCGCCGCCTGCAGCTGGCTTGTGCATGACAGGCCCCAGAACGCAGGGCTGTGTCGCGTCTTGCAGGATGTTAGAGAAATGAACGTTTCAGCAAGGTTTCAACCTCTGCAGCACATGGGAGTAGGAGTGTTATGGCTTAGCTTTGCCAGCTGTTCACATGGCCCCACCACAAATAAAGCAAAACAGCCCCCCTAAAGCATCGCCTGGTACGCTAGCAGCAGGGCTGATGCAAAAGTCTGTGCTCAGTACACAGCAGGCAACAAAGAATTATTAAACTGCCCAAATTTCCCTTCTTAGAGTACATTTGGAATGATTGACAGAGCTGCCAAGCAAAGCCTCTTGGCGACAGCACATGGAAACCTTCCCGTTAATTAACGGGGGACTGTGCTTTGGGCAAGTGACTCCCAAAGCATTTCTCTCACCCCATGGCTGTCCCTAACTCAGGGCTGGTCTTTGCCAAGGAAGCTCTGGTTATTCCCATATTCCAGCCACTCCGGATGAGGATGTAACCTTCAGGCATCCACCTTAGATGAAGCCTCTTGGCATGCCTCAGCCTGCTCCCCCATAACATCCCAGGAATCCACTCCGTGCAGTACTGTTCTGTAGCCCAACGCTGCAGTATCAATTTCATCCTCGAAAGGCTCAGCTGTCTACCTTCAGGCTTCGCAACATGATTGCTAGAAAATATTTATTCTTTACACGTAGGTATAAATTAGTGACCCTGTCCCACAACTCTGGCAATCTGGCACTTCCATCTTACAATTTCTTTGATGATCTGCATACTGTGAAGTTTAGGGTACAGACTTAGACAGTCCAGGGGTAACCACGGGGCCCCTGTGTGCTAGCGCTAATGGACCTGCACTAATATTATTGCAGTGAGGAAGCAGAGACTTTAAAAAAACAAAACAAAAAACCCACACAACCAAAAAACCCCAACCACTCAGGATGGACAAACTGTGATATTGTTCAGGGGGTGGGAGAGAGTGCAGGGAAGTGACCGAAACCATTAACATTTTGCAACATTAGTCAGGAGCCTGGGGACCTGCTATAGCAAATAAAAAACCCACATAATTTAGTCGAGGGAATTCAGCCAAAAAAAATTAGAAGTTTCATTCTTTCAATGTAATAACTTTTTACTCCATTTAATCTCCAGTTTACTCATCTGAACAGATAACAGAAAAGTACTGTGAGACAGTGAAAAATCAGAACTGAAGGAAAGGAGAGAAATAATGCTCAGAAACACGCGGGCATGTTCACCGGTAACAGTCATCCAAGAGACCAGAGAAACCAGGAGGCAAGTAAATCAGGACAAAATGTGGTCTTCCTACCCTATCCCAGGAAACACAAGGAACCTGCTGTGCATTTGCATCTGGCAGCGATGCAGACCAGCACAGGATCTGCGTACACAAGGCCCCATCAATAACCCCCCGGGCTTGCAGGCGTGGTGACCCCCAGTCTCCAGCTATTGCTGCGGGGAGTTCAAGTCAAACTCAGCAATGAGGTGTTGGACTGTGGCAAAGGTACAGCTCTTGCCACTGCCCCTTCTTACATAAAAGAGAAACTTCAGTTTGGAATTTGGTCTTGTGTCACTGAAGCCAAGAACCTTAGCAGGAGCGGGGTCAGACTTTGACATCCCATTTTTTATTCTGTTTAAAAGCTAGTATTTTAACTTTTCTACAACTTGTGGTTGTACTTACCTGTTGTCCTTGCTAATAAATATCTTGGAGTGGATAAGGGGTGAGGGGGTGAAAGCAGCTGAGGTTTAAACCCTCTCTTCCCCCCCACCAGGTTGTGGCTTTGTTCTATATTTTTAGACATTTCAAGAAATTAAAATTTTTGAAACTTGGGGCTGAAATAATAGGTTCAGGTGTGTGTGGTAGTGTACGTCTCATCACTGCCCTGCTTGTGTGATAGGGCAGCCGCTCACACGCATGCTCAAAGCCACACTTCGGTTCCTGTTAAAAATCAAAGCCACAAATGAAGATGCCGGTTAAGGCCCAGTATTTCAAACAGAACTCCCATCATAAATCTCTGAATTGCTACAATGTAGAGTTTGCGGTCAAAAGAATATGAAGGTGAGGAGATGGGGAGCTTTGGTTTAGCCCCCAGTAAGACTGTGGTAGAGCCGGGGGGGTGAGGTGCTTGCCGGTGGGGGGACAGCAGGCATGTACCAACCCCAGCCACTCTCCAGGAGCGGAACGTGCCTCCTCTGCTTTCATGAACTGGTGCAGTTGCCCAGCTATTGGGGTCGCCTCCCTGTCCTCTGCCCAAAATAAAACTGCATTAAACGGAAAGGCAGATGCCACACGAGGTCTGAATGGAGCCGTGCACCTCCGATGGGCACAACACTCTGGATCCATGAGGAATGGTACAAATGAGGTTGAGCCTTCAAACGTTTTAGAAGTGAAGAAAAACATCGTTCCAAAGCATTCAGGGCGGACTGGGTTTGTCTGAACACGAGACACGCTGCTGGAGCCTGGCCAGGAAGGGCAGTCCAGCACTGGGGGAGCAGCGGGGGCTGGCAGGAGCCCAGCAGCTCTCCTGCGGCACCGCCGCGAGGAAAACGAAGCCACCAATCCCACCGCAGGCTAGTCTAAACAGAGAGGAGTTGGAAGCATGTTGCTATTTAAGTGACCTCGCAAGCAAGCCAGAGAGACGGGCACAAGTAGCCAGTCTGGTTGTGACAGCCAGAGCTCCTCCGCTGCCTGACAAGCCCTGCCCGTGCTGCGGGACAGGCTGTGCCAGAGGCAAATCGACCACAGCAACTAAAGCTGAGCCAGACGGGCTGTGGAAGATCCAAATCTGTTGGCCAGTGCTCGGCCAGCAGGCTTGAAAGGATCTGCTGCAGTGACAGCCTTTCCCCAAGCTTTGCAGGATATTTAAAAAAGAAAATCCTCTGAGGTTCAGGTGTGTGGCCAAGCAGGATTACCTTCCTAACTGAAAATACAGCTCAGAACTTTATAATTAATATCTGTCTTGGTGTGAGCTGAAGAAAACACATTTTTGGACATTTTTCCTATGAAAACCAAATAAAGAAGGTGTCTCGTGCCTAGAGAGGAGCAACTTAAATAGATATGATATCTTTACATATCTAGAGTTCTTAGATTCAGATTCTTTAAGTACATTCTCCCCAACTGATACTATTTTGTACTCATATAGTATTTGATAGCTAATTTAAAGAAAATCATCTTTGTTTAATGCTCTTCAAAGGCTTTACTATGTTCTTTTGCCTTGAAAAATTTAACCTGAACTATGTAGTTTTTAAACATACCCTAGTTAAGATGCTTGGGCCTTTGGTATTTAGGCTTTCTACAAACAAATATTTCCTATCTTCCTATACTCCCTTATCCTCCCCAAAACATTGAATGCGTCTTAAGAGTAATTGAGAAGCCACAGCAACTGCTCCTGGCAGGAAGCTGCTGAGCTGTTATCCAGAAGCCTGACCAGCATTATTTGGAACAGATGCTCTTTTAGCTTTATAATTTCCAGCCAAAAACAATGGCAGTAAGTAAAAGTAAAGCCATAGGCGAAAGGAAGGCTGAACTGTGCGAGAATCAGGTGAAGAGATTTTTGATTTCACACATGCTCTCATTGATGGCACGTGCTTCTGAGACAGTCTGTGAACCCTAATGTGCAGCTGCAGGTTTGGCCCCCATGTCCATGGCCCGGATTTCCCACCAGTGAGGACCCCCTGGGAGAAGCCAAGGGCAGGGTCACCATCCCACTGGAGCCCTGGACGTGGGCTGTGCCACGGGAGCAAACCCACGGGCCTCCCTGGGCTGGGGAGACGGGCCCGACCTGAGGATCTGTCGCTACCTGCAACCCCTGCCAGCCCATCAGAAGGGCACCAGGTGACATTGTTGGCCGAGCAGGGGAACACCATTGCGGCCAGCCAGCACCTGGCTGTGTACAATCTTTCGGCTTACCTGTGAGCCAAGAGCAGTCACCAGAGTAGAAACTGAGGCGGCAGCCCGCTCGCCTGCACGGCGGTCTTGGCACCCAGGAGCTCACGCGGCTTCAGGGAGGCAGGTCCGTCCTCGGGGGATGCCAGGGCTGCGTGGGACGCATGTGGCGGGAGGGCGGCTGCAAAGCAGAATGAAACTTTCAGTTATTAGGGCCAGGCAGGCAAATTTTGGTCTCCCCAGCTGGATGAAGGGTCCGCTGGGCTCATGCCGTCCCTTCCCTTTGCTAGGCATGCTCAGTTTAACAGAGCTTGAGAAACAAGCACGTCTCAGGAAATAAATGTTTTCAGTCTCTCTTTTTTATTGCCTGTAAAATAGCAGGAGGCTTTCAAAGCAACAGCAAATCCTGTTAAAAAAAGTAGAGAAAATTAAAGAAATGTTTCTTGTCTCAGATCCAGCCCTTTTCACCTTTACTTTCCATCATGGTACATAAAACTTTTGTATATTTTGGCAGAGCAGGGAAATAGCTTTCCCCCCTTCTCTTCCTTGCACAGCCCAGGAGCTCCGAGTGAGCTTTAAAACAGAGTTTTGCACAAACACAGAATGGCCAAATGATAGAGCAAGAAAACAGCATTAAACTTTGTAGACAATCAACTTTATTCTGTGCACAGCAGCTAGTTTCTCCTGCTCTCAGCAGAAATAAAAATTTACAAGTGTTCTGGGAAAGCATTAAAAACCAAACACGTCCAGACAAAGTCTAGTGCAAACTACTTGGAAATAGATCTGTGCATCACCTTCTGAAAGGCTCATTCCAGCCGTGCTGGTGTAGCCAAGCTGACGGCGTCCAAAACAAATACACCCTGCGAGTTCAGGACGGGATTTGAGGGCTGAGATTTTGATACCAGTCATCCGTGTGTCCCAGAGAGGCAGTCGCAGCTCTCTGCTCTCGTGAATCTTCTGATCAAAGACCCTTTCTGCATCACTGCTTGCACGTTGCCACAGAGGAAGGATGCCTACATATTTGGGAGAAAGTGGAACCTCCCAGCACTGGGAGGAAAAACCCAGCCGCCAACGACAAGGGATCAAAGCTGAGAGGGCAGGATGCGTTCACAGGCACACACACCAGTCCTTTCCATAGGGAGCACATTAGGTTTGCTGTACACTCTTATTGCACTGAATGTCATCTTCCAAGCATAGCAAATAACATTTTCATAAAGCACTGCTTTTAATCAAGCACAACCTTCACATCCCCGAAGGAGCTATCTGGAGTCTATCCCTTTTCTCTACTGCTCTTTTTTGCCCCCTTTTAACTCCCTCCCTTGGAGGCTCGTGCCTCCAGCAGGGAGGGCTCCGTGCGGTTCCCTTCGGAGCTCATTAACACAGGTCCATCCATCAGGCCACGAGGCTGAGAGAGAGACGCATGGCGCCCACAGTCCCCCGGGAGCCAGCACGCAGCCTGTGCGGGGGCTTGGCTGTCGCATAGCAATGCATTAATAACCATGGCGCTTACGTGCGCGCGCAGTGTGGTACCTGATTATACAGCCCCGTGCATGCTGGGACACTTAAGCAGGGTGCCAGGCTTGATGGAGCAGTGGGATCCAGCAAGCCCTGTACTTATGCACTATATTAAAAACACTAATTATACTTCAGGGTCATCCAAACATAGAGCGGGTTATTTGCATACCCAGTCACTGTTGCAGCTGGGGTCAGAGGCTGGATTGAAAACACTAAAATGCATTTCAGAATATCAATCCAAAGCAATAGTCTCATGACTACAGTAATGGAGACCAGTCCCTTTCCACACACCAGCTCCATGACCTCATGCATGATCACCAGTGAGCCGGTTGACTGGCAAGCAGCTTGTGTGGGTGAGAGCGAGACCAGCTTCCCGAAGAGTCAGACAGTTATTTCCTGCATGGCAGATGCTTTCTATCCAGCACATCAAAGAGAAAAACCTTCCAAATATGTTTGTTACTTTAGCAAGCACAAATGCTGAGGGCAAATGGCTGAATCCCTCTCCCATGCACAGTCTGCAGTCAGTAAGCGCTCCTGAATAAAGGCAGAGCCACCATCAGCTGTACAGAGGATAGGACTGATGTCTCATGAGAGTGGCCAAGGAGCACCGATATAAACACACTCTTAGCTGCACACGTAGCACTGCTGGTTGGGTTCACCTGTCCCCACGTCTGGCTCTGGGCAGAATCTCAGAGCATGAGGACTGATCAGGAATGTAGAAGGCTGAAGGCTTTTGCTCTCAGGTGCAAATGGTTCATTATGGCTTTTTTAGATGGTGCTGATGAGAGGAATCATTCTTCACTGATGAGAAATCCTGCATTTTCTTCCCTGGGAGAACACAGCTTTGTTCCCTTCCCCCATTTAATAATGCACAATTTATCAGGCTAAATTGGTGAGCCTGGTAGCAAGTGATTCAAATCAACTTCAGCAGCTATGAGCAATCACATATACTTGAAGAAACCCACTTATGCCACTTTCTGCAAAACCTGAGGAAAGTTGGCTATGAATGCACTACTGAAGCCTATTAATGCCCAAGAAAACCCATTTAAATGAACCTCTAATGGCTGATTGAGACTTCATAAAGAGTCAGCTCCTTCCTTCAGGCTGGGCAGGCCAAGTGCCTCCCTGGCTCTCTCACTAGCTGTGGATGGGAAAAGCAAATGGACAGAAGGACAAACATGCTGTGGGGAGAGAGGAGGGAAGCCTCCTGTTTTTTCCTGGGTTGACACTCTGAAATCGTCTCACCAAGAAGGTCACAAAATGTAAGTCTTACCTGTGTCTCCCGATACCATAGGAAACAGTTTATTGGACTGCAGTGACCCCCATGCACAGGAGAGCTGTCTCACACCTTCCTCCTACACAAGGCACAAAGATGTTTGAAGACACAGAGGAGAAAGACTGAAGTCTCATGCAGTTTTGCAGGCTTAAGCTGTGCCTTTGTCTCCATAGGAGACCTGCCAGGCCACATTGGCTGCTCAGCTGATGGAGCTTGTCCCCTAATTTGCCACTGAGTCAGTGACCCAGCAAAGGGCACTGAACCCCCTGAGAGTGCTCCAAGTCCTGACAGTTAGCACAAAAGCCTCCAGCACACAGGTACTGTGGTGGCATGGAGGGCACTTAATCGTTGGTGACGGGTCTACATTTCACCTTGGGGTCAAGACTGCCCTGCCCAGCTCATTTATTCTTTTCCCTTCCAGTGAAGGCCAAGCATTTTCTTAGCTCAAAACAAATCTTGTTAACAAAATAACTGTGTTTCACTGTGAGGAAAAATGCATTATCTTGCAGGCCCATCCAGGGTGTGTTCAGTGTTAGATCAGCTGTGCTTTCTGGCTAAGATATCTCCCTGGGTAACCTAAAACTTAACCTTCTCCAGACTGCAAACACAAACATTACTCCACTGGCAAAAAAACCCAAACCCACACACACACGAGTGCCCTGCTATAGCCCACATTACCCCAATGCTTTAAGCCTGCCCAAAATTGGAGAGGCAACAGAGACAGAAGGTATGAAAGGACAAGAAAAAGTCAGTCCCTGCCCATCCCAACTGCGTATCTCACCTCTGCTTGCATCCCGCTCCTGCCTGTCCTCGGCTGTGCTGGGGCAGTGACATGGTCAGCAAGGAGCCACCTTGCTCCCACTTCAGCACATAGCAAGCCCGCATGCTCAGCAAAATACAGGGAATAAATGGCTGTAAACCTTTCAAAAGCATTACATGCCCAAACTCCTCTGCTTCAAAGCAGCAGGACCCCAACCAGGAAACACACCTTTATGCCAAAAAGAAAGTGCACTATTCCTTCCCCTCCCCTACAAACCCTTCAGGCTCCTGATGCCCCTCAGGTGCCTCTGTTTTGGGCAGATTGGCCCTTGCCAGCAGCTGGGGGGGGGGGTTCCCCAGGCACTGCAACCCTGAGCAGCTGGCAGCAGGATCCCGAAAGCCTGGGCTGTGGAGTGAGCCTCCTCCTGCGCCCTCCCCAAGCAATGGCCACCGGCCCCAGGGGGCCCCGAGGCCTCGCATCGCCCCGCTTGAGGTGTGGGTGGTCGCCAGGATGGAGATGGGGCACTGCGATCAGCACGCCCCGGCCCTCCAGCCTGGAAAGCCTGTGGGCGCCTGGGAAAACCGAGGACTGTCCTCTCGCCGCTGCTTTTGTAGTAGCAACTGCTGTGCAGAGATAAAAGCTTTTGTTTGCCTTTTCTCTCCTACATTCCTAATCTCCCTCCGTGCTGGTCTCCCCTATAGTCCATCAAGCACTTTTAATCTCTAATTGCATATGACTGATGAGCCTGAACTCCATACACGGCGTTGCCAAGAACCTCTTTTTTCAGAGCCTGCTTTAGCTCTTTAGGCCAGCCATAACACACTGCAGGACCATTAGGAGTTTATAGTTTGTATACATAACACCCTCGGAGTACCAGAGGGTGGTTTATCCAAACAGAAAAGAATTGAGATGAATGAATGCAGAAATGACTTTTGGCCAGGAAATACTTTAATTTTAATTAGGGGGGAAGGGGGCGAGAGAGGAATGAAGAGGCTTTCTTCTCTCACAAAAGACAAGACTAATGAGTTTACAGCTGCAGGCGCTGACCTTGGAGCATCCCGTATAATGCTCATGCTGAAATGTTTGGATGTGATGTTAGACCCGATAACCTTGCTTCTAAAAGGAAGAAATAAAGGGAAATGGCTGAATGGGGAGGGATTCATTTCATGGGGACGTACGGACGTATTTATTTATTTTTCCCCCTCTCGCATTCCCGTTCAGCTGCCTTTGGCGACACAGCCGTTCGCCCAGCTGCCGAGCTTCCTATGGGCCTCATCTATTTTGCAGAAAAATAGAGCCAATTACTGCAGTTTTCCCATATTTAGGGCCTTTCCCCATCCCAAAGCCCCGCTCGCAAGCCCCCACCTCTCTGGAGGCCCTGGCTGGAGGGAATGGGATGCCCGAGCCCGGGGGAGCCCCAGCGCGGGGCAGCCCGTGTACGACAGAAGATGCAGCCAGGGCTTCTGATGCAGCAGCTTGGAATAGGCTGAAAGCCTGAAATTATCTGTGCTGGGCACAGACATCACCACCCGCTTCGCTTGGTCACTGGCTCGTGGCATTTGAGCCGTGCCAGCACCCGCAGCACTGGGCGTAGAGCCCTGCCCAGCCCGGGGGGCTCCTTCTCCCGCCCGGGCAGTGTCACAGCGCAGGGACCCCGTCACGGCAGGGTGCAGAAACAGCGCCGTGAGCTGACACGAGTTGTCAGTGGGGTCTTCCTGGGGCGCAAGCCGGAGCAGCAGCCCAGGACCTGCTGGGCTCCTCCTCCTCCTCGGGAGCACGGCCGCTGGTGCGTGCTGTGGCTCACGCCAGGCTGATGCTGCACCTCCATCCCTTGGCACCATGCTGACTTCACTAAGGGTGCTCCTTGCACGTCTTCCAAAAACTGCAGAGCTGCTGCTCCCACCTCCCTCCCCAGCCCCGAGGGGACAGGCTGGGGACATCGGCCATGAAGTCTCTCAGCAGCTTCCAGGCACCCTGGCATCTCCTTCCTCCCCTGGAGCTCTTTCCATGGCGCTGTGAAGCATCATCTGGCCCCGCGGATCCTCCCATGGATGCTGCCACGCTACAGCCATGGCGATTATTAAACTCTCGCGTCACAGCGTGAAGCTGCTGTGAGCGGTTGTGGCTGTGAAGGCAGTTTTGCCTCCAGGGAATCAACACCCCCTGCCCTGCTGAGTCGGCAGCCAGACGGGCTGAAACAATAGTGCAAGTTAATGGAGCAAAACAACCATCGGTGTTTCCTATTAAAAGTATTTTTATGATGATGATTATTATTAATATTATATAGGGGCTGTAATTTTCTCCCGACTCACTCCAACATCTCACAAAATAAACAGTTGCTGTATTATCCCCTTGTAAATGAGACCACAGGATTGTAAACTTTAATTTGTTACTTTTGGCTGCTTGCAGGTTTGGCAGACAATTAAACCAATTCATTAGTTCACAGAGGCACATTTTTGGCCATGTCTGGCTGCGTGAAGTCATCCAGTGAACACACTGGAGGCAGGGTGCAGAAAAAACATTCAGTGTCTTTGCCACAGGATCCGTCAGTAATGGTCCAAATAGGCCAGCGTGGATTTTGCAGACCAAGGTGGGAGGGGGTCCGGTTCCTCCTGCTGCTCTGCCATGCCCTGGGCATGTGCCACTGGCAGCCCAGTGACCTGACTTGTTGGCCAGAGACGTGGTATCGATCCTGTACCGGACCGGGAGGTACCTGGGTCCTGCCTGAGGCTCAACCTTGAAATTCTGCAGGGTTTGATCAGTGAAACTCTGTAGGACACGGCAGAAAATGCTGAGCTCCTGGAAAGGCTAATCTGGCCGTGCATGACCTCCAGAGCCATCCCCACCAGCTGAATTAATTCGTTGAATAGCTGGACTGCTTTTGATCCCTGCTTTCTCAGCTGCAGACACACGGTTAGCCTGTGCAGCCCCACGACAGCAGTGCATGGCTTTTAGCCTTTTTAGGGCTACCAGTGACATGTGCTGAGAGTGAAGGCGTGATTTTTTAAAATGGAAGCCATAACAGTGTATTTTATGGTACTATCGCCTCCCCTGTCCAAAGGAGCTTAGTGCAAACCACCAATCGGATCAGGTTCCCGTGTCAGACATTTTTCACACTCTATAGTTTCTCAGATGTCCATTAACAAACCAAAAATCCCGAGCCATCTTAGTTTTGAAAAATACCCCATGAAATTCCTCCCTTTTCCATTGTCCGCTCTGCAGTAGGTGTAGAGCCCTCAGTGCCTGTGACCAAGTACCCATCGACGTTATCAGGTCGGTGGAAAGGCAGCTCATCATCACAGTGGCCTTGATGGTGGTATGCATTGCTATTTGTTACCGAGATACGGCAGGAAATTTGCTCGCTTATTGTCTCTCATTCCGCTAGTCCCTTTGTTGGCCGATAGACAAGGTATGGCTGCCTGCATCCTAATGAATATTGTGGGAATCTGCACACAAGGGGCTGAGTGCATCCTTAAAAGCAGGCAGGAGGTTTTCAGCTTGCAGCTCGTATTGGTGAAATGCAAAGAATAATACAGATTCCAGAAGGGAGCCTAAGATGATTTAGGTCAGTTTTCTTCCAGCTTTTTCATTCAACAAGCCATTAAGGAGACACTCTTAAATCCTTTCATCCTCCTGCCAAAGCATTGCGTTGACCCATTGTCTGTGACAGTAATTCAGCAAGCCCCCAGGAAGGATTTTACAGGTGATGGTGGTTCCTGCATTTCTGTTTGAGAGCCATTGACCTGAATGAAAGGACTTTCCAAGCCATAGAGGGACATGGGGCAGAAGAGGATTTTTGCCTCACGGGACAATTAAAAAAAGGAATTTCCAGCATCTCCACTCTCCTGGTTCCATTAAGCCAATGAGGAAAGGATCCGGACCCCCTGAGGGTGGGTTTCGCCCAGCACAGGGCTCTGATGTGGTGCTCAGCTGGGCTCATTCCTCTCAAGTTAAAAGTATTCATTCCTTTCTGATTTCAACAAACTGCTTTTCTCTCAAAAAGCACTCTTGTCTCAGGGTTTTTGGAGTCAAAATTTTTTGGAATGCTATTTTATAGCACTCAAAATGAAAGATTTTTGAATAATGAAACATAAAAGCTTCCCCAAACTTGTTCCCCACCACTGCGTTTCTCGCTGGCCAGCACTTTGAATTTGGATTTGCAAAGAGTTCTCCTGTTTTGCAATTTTCTCTGAGCGATCCCGCTGCTGCCGGGGAGCGTGGCCGGGCACTGGTTGGAGGGGAGGAGAGGCTGCGGTAGGGAGCAGAGCATTTATGAAAAGCCGGTCACCTCCTTCAGTGTCTAACTGGGTTTTCTTCTCCTGAAATAATAATATTTATTAACAAAAGTGTTTTGATAAAACGGTGAGCAAACGCTGCAGAAGAGCTAATTACGACTTCTTATATTGTGACAGCTCTTGTTCTTGTGCAAAGCAGCAGCAGAAACCTGCCTGCCCCGGCCAAGCTGCGGCTTTCTTCCACGGTTTCTCCTGCCACTGGCAAGGACGCGCGGTCTGTGACCGGAGTGAGCTGGGGCCCCGTCTCCTTTGGGTGTCTTATACCGCTCCTCAAACTGCTTCGGGGGGGGAGAGATGAAGGGCTTCACCCCGCCGCAGTCAGCTGCAGTTGGCTGCGTGAATTCCTGTCAGGAGTCAGAGGAGGATGAAGCCGGTCAGGGTTTGAGTCAAAAAATAAGCCCTCTGTTTTTCTCCTTTTGGCTGTTTATCAAGGCTCAGCGGCAAAGGGCCTGACACCCGGCCAGCGCGGCCCGGCTGCTGGGATCTGTGTGACACACGAGTCACGTCAAACCGGTGATGAGGGACCTTCTGCTGAGCCGCCGGTGCCACCGAACAGTGTTGGTGCCGCCGAACAGCGTCCTCGGCGGGAGGGCCGGCCGGGTGGCCGGGTATATCTCTGTTTTGACACATCCTTGCTGAATGAGGAGGAGAACAAGCAGAAAACGGCTGATGACAAATGCAGCAATTAGGGAAGCTTAATGGAGCAGAAGGTTTTTTGTAAGGAGACAAAGAAATTGCCGAGCAGACACCTGCAAGGAGGTCCCAGCGGCGGCCGGGGGGAGGCTCCGGCTGTGCCGCAGCAGCAGGGCTGGGGCGAGGGCCCACGAGACCCTTTCCCTTCGCGCACACCCCGCAAAGGCCTTGAAAAAATATTCTCCCAGTTAAACTTCAAAACCTCATTTGATTTTTCCTTTCCGCCACGGTGTTCAGAAATGGTAGCCTGTAATTTTGGCCTGCTGCAGCCCTCCCCTCCTCCCCAATTTTTATTCTATTTCACATAACACAGCGCGCTACTGGGAAAGGCGCTCTCCTGACAAAACACCCATCTCGGAGGGATGAAGGAGCTGCGGCCTCAGTGGGGGGATGCTGTCGTGCCCGAGGCGGGTGGATGTGAGTGGGGTCTCCTGCACACCCACAACCTGCTGCACCCTCCCCAAAGCCCTGTGTTCCCGAGCTGAGCCCTGTGCTCCTCAGGATTCGAGTAAAAGTACTAAATTTATTTGGCAAAGCCCCATTTCTCTTTATTTCCTTGCTTAGACTCTTCCCCGAGCAAAGCGCTTGTGCGAAGGGACACCAAGCAGCGGTGGGGAAGGCTGCCGGGGGTGTGCAGGGGCAGAGCCGGCCGCCCCGGCGCGGGGAGCCCAGGGCGCAACGACGGGCAATGCCGTTTTGGTCTGTCACCAAAATCCCCCCAAAACTGCAACACAACTACGATTTTAGGAAAAAAGGAATTTCCTGAAGGAAGTAAAGGACAGGTTTGGGTTTTTTGCTTGGTACGAGCCAAATTAAACATAAACCTCGTTCTCCCCAGCGCTGAGGGCTCCTCGGCTCGAGCCTGAGCCGCGCAGGACTGGTTTACCTCTGCTGCCGCCCTGGCGCTTGCGACCCTGCCCGCAGCAAAGCTGGTGTGTCTCGCTCCCGCCTAAGCTCGCAGGATATTGCATTTCTGTCTGGTTTGCTTCTTGTGCTCTCTTCCGGACCCGGGTGGTGTTGGCGCTGCAGAGGGGACGGTGAAAATTCAGGCTGCTGCCGAGTCCTTGGGTTCCCCTGCATCAACCTTCTGTTCGCCTGATCTGGGGTCACCGATAACTAAATATTTATGATATCTTTAAAGGCTGTAACAGAGACTTCCCATATGCTTATTTTAGGCAATAAAGCTTGCTTATTAGGGAAGTACTAGATGTTTTTGTCAAAAACCAGTTAGTATTTTTGACAATCTGAGGATTCATTACTGCTTTACGGGTGGGCTTTTTCCTGCACTCCCCACTCTCCTGGTTATTTATCTGTTCTATTGACTGGGCCCAGACTGGTCCCTGTTAGCTGAAGAGGGTGCACATCAAATCGCATTCCACTGCGCCATGGTGGTGCATGGCATCATGTTTCGGACAAAAAGTAACACAAGTGCAAGAGCTGGTCTCCCTCATGCTTTTGGGAGTATCTTCGTAAAGCCAGGCTGCCCGAGGCAAGCGATGAACCTTACACAACCCATCCTCTTCCTCCCACCCACTGTCATTTGTTTGCTAAATCCCACCCTTTGTCGGGGACTGAGAGAAGTCTCTAAGGAGATGGCCGAAAGGAGAATAAAAATGGTAAAACCTGCACAAAATGAAAACTCGAGAGTGGCAGAAATGCATAAAAGCCAGGAAGTCCTTCGGTACCAGTTCTCTTTAGTAGAAGGCTCAGACGGGGTGGCTTAAAGGAATAAGGCTGAATTAATCAGTCTGTTTAGGTAATAATACCGTTAATCATGTTGAACCATTTTGTGAGAAGGCTGAGACTCGGCACTGTGTAATACCGCAGGAATCCCGCTGTAGTGCAGCACTACTGATGGACCATCCTCCGAAAGCGTACGAGCAATGCCTCTCAACACAGTAAATGGCAAACCGCTGATTTTCTTTTAATATTCAGACTGCCACAACATCAGTTGTGATGAATTCTTCTGGCACTGGTGTGCCTGCAATAAGCAATCCTTCAGGAATGCCAGGGGAGCACAGCATTGATTTAATGCTCGCTTTTTAAATTGTACATGGACCAAATGCTTCCAAAGGGTACAGTCCATTTTTGTATTTTCTTTGAAGCGCACGCTAAACCCCCCCTCACTCGCCCTTGTCTGCATCGGGAAGATGCAGCTACGGACTCCTTCTAGCAGAGGTGAGGGAGGTTTGTTTATGCGGGGTCTGTGTTAGCAGTGGTGTAAAGCGAGACGCCACGTTGGACAACGGCACCGGCAGAGAATGGCAATCCCCCTGAGCCAGCATTACCAGTACCTTTTTGCTGAGTCCAACCCACTTTTCACTTCCACCATGTGTTTTATGTTCCTCTGGTTTCAGCTGGGAGAGCAGGTGCCAATTTTTAATGCCTATTTTGTTTTAAGCCTCCTTTCATCAGATTAAGGACCCTGCTATTTTATTTCATTTTATTTTTTTATGCTCGGTAATTTAGTCACATGCAAACTTAAAAACAGAAGCTGTAACATGCTGTTAAAGCACAGTCGCCCACTGTTAAATCAGTTACCGAGAGCGAGGGGGCTTGGAGCACTTTTCCATCCCCCTGCAGATGTCTGCTCACCGCCTGCGGGAAAAGCTGGGGAAGCAAATGAAAACGCACGTGGAGAACAGCGCTTGAGGCGATAACCGCCCCGTAGCGATGCCGGCAGCACCATCCCTTCAAACCAACTGTTGCACAGAGGCTGTGCTTCCTTTTCCGTACTCCTTTCCCCCCCCGGCCGCAGCCTGTGGGATCACGGCCGGAGGCGCGGAGCCCCCGTGTCCTGGTTTGAGGACGCCCCTGTGCCGGGGTGGGAGAGCTGCCGCAGAGCCGGGACCCCGCTCTCCTCCCCTGGCCCCGACGGCCGCGGCTCTTTCCTCCGAAGCACCCGATGGGCCACGTTGCTTCTGCCGGGAAAGAGTCACAGACAAAATAAAATCCCTCTCCCAGCACCGACCCCGTCCATCAGCTGCCTCCTCCCCGCCACCGAAGCACCGTCAATAAGCCATTAGCCTCCGCGCCGCCAGCACTGGCTACGACACACAAACACTCAACTGCCTTTTTCATCCAAAATCAATGTTGTATTTATCTTCATTGATCTACAAGGAAACTGAATGTTTAAAATTACAGGGGGTGCAGGGGGGAGGATGGGGAGGGGGGGGGAAACAAGAGTTACAGAGCCAAGAAAATAGTAGCGGATGGCTGAATTAACTAGAGAGAAAAAGCCCAGGATATATAAAACATGGACACTGAAAAATAAAATAAGGGAGGGGGGATGGTACAGCAAGTAAAACATGGCAAAATTTACATATGGATGAAAAGTAAAATTGGAAATAAAAAATAAATCATGCCAAAAAGCAGTTCAAGGCAGAACCACACTGAAACAAACATTTGCTTATGGTCTTCATGTACTATAGATAATATATCAGAATTTCTTTTTTTTTAATCAACCATTAGACTTTTTTTTTGCACTCCTAAAATTCTACTTTGTCTTGTATACAGATTCCAATAAGAACACTGCACAATTAGCACAAGGGGTCCACGGAAAATTGTCCTTGCTTGCCAGCGATCCTGCCCACAACACAAAAAAAGAGAAAAAAAAAAGGAAAAAAAAATAAGGAAAGGGTCTGCCGCATGGTACTGTGCCAGTTCCATCTGCTTTTGCCAGCTTGAAAAGTAGGAAACCAAAATTCCCTTCCAGGAGCGTGTGTCTCTCTCTTTCCTTGACGAACTGTCCCTTGTGTTTGCACAAAAAAATTCAGTCTCTCTTTATTTTTTTTTTTTTTTTTTGTTAAACACAAGCATCCTTCTTCCTGTTCACATGCCATTTCCATTCTGTCTCCATAGTTGCGAGTTGGTTGTTTTTGGGTTGTTTTTTTTTTTTTTTTTAAACCTTCCTCCCCCCAACATCCACTAAGACCTGCCTCCAAGTTCTTGCATAGTTGAAGTATATATGCCGTACTTAGCTTTCTGAGTGTGAATTTCTGACTGTGACAAGAGTATGAGTTGTAACCATGTTAACAAATAACCAGAGTGGTTCTAGAAACCATTTTTATAAAGTCTACCTATGTTAAGAATTTAATATTGGTGTACATTTATATTAACAGAATATTTACAGTTTGTTTTCTTTGTTTTTTTTTTTTGTTTAAAACAAGAAGTCAAAAAAAATTCCTCTTAAATTTCTGCATAATATAATAAGGCAAAAAACAAACAGTTTTGTACATTATTATTATTATTAATATTTTAATATATATCTGTAACTTCGGTTCCAAAGTACCAAGGTAAGTGATCAATTGGCCTCAGAAGGGAACCTCACAGTGGACTGTAAAACTACAGTATTTCCATAAATAATACTTTTAAGAAACCCTGGGTATTTTTTTCTTAAGGATCTGAGGCCTTTAAAATGCAAATTTAACTAAAAACAAAAGCAAAATTTCTTCTTTTTTAAGTGAATAAAGAGCACAAAATTAAAAAAAATACAAATCCATTAAAAATGTTTCTCACATTTGGGAAAAAATGTACAAACTTGATATTTTTAACTCATTTTTTTTTTTTTAGCACAGAAACAAAAAACAAAAACAAAAATCAATACCTATATATTAAATTCCCATTCTCAGCAACCTTCTTGTTGGAAAGTCTGCATCCCCGACCCCGTTATTTATGGAAATGTGCTTAACTTCTACAAATTTTACATTAAAAAAAAAAAGTTTACAGCAGTGCATTTTGTAAAAGGTTTGTTTTTTGTTTTTTTTTTCTGTTTGTTTTTGTTTGTTTGTTTGTTTGTTTGTTTTTATGTACAGGCGAGTTTAAAATTCAATGTTGGGGACTATCGTGCCTCTACTTCTTTGGGGTTCCTAGAGGGGGAATAGTCCCTGGACTCTGAGTTTGTGAGTGGAGTAGTCCTGCGTGGGGAGGCAGGTCTGGTGCTGCTCGCTGGTACAAGAGGCGGTGGGGCGCTCAGCGCTGCAGTTGGCGGGTTCCTATTTAAAATCCCGTTGTGCATGGCAGTGGATGGACTCAGTCTGGGGTAATGCATCCCGCTTAAATGAGGCATGAAGGATGGCACATGTGCCAGGTGACTTTCGATGGGGGACGAGTGCAAGTGGTGCATTCTGGCACGCTCAAGTTCTTCCCGTAAGTGCAAGCGCTCTCTTTCCTCCACTTGCCGCAACCGCTCCTGCTCTCGGCGGGCTTCAAGAAGGTTTTCATGGTTATAGTCGTGTGGCTCCCTGTCTCTATAAGAACGCTCATGGTCATAAAACCCAGAGGTGGTAGGGAACCTATGGATAGGATCCGTCCGGAGCTGAAAGTCCATTCGACGGTGCAGGTCTAAGCTCCGGTAGGCATCTCGCAATGGGTCCCTCATTGGGTCCCAAGAAAATCCGGGATGTGGCAGCCTCTCTCTTCCTGATAAAGGATTCATGCCTATGAGCGGGGTCATCATTCTGCTGCGGTCCAGAACATTCATGTTGTTCATCTGGTGCACGCTGCCCATGGAGATGGGCATAGAGGCAGCCATTGAGTGAGGCAATGATAATCCATGCAAAGTAGGCGGTGGGGGATGCTCCACTGATCGGGAGTGCTGTGAAGGCTCAGACCCTACCACTAGCACATCACTGTCTTCCTTCCTCTCCTCTTTGACTTTGATGTCATTCTTAATCTTCTGGAGGTCACTGGGAAGCTCTGTCTTTCTCTCCATGTCCTTGCTCATTAGATTGGTAAGCTTCAAGCTCTCACTTAGTGCAGGTTTGCTGTATGGGGATACAGACTGGATTACTGGCTTTGTGTTGTCCTCAGAGGGTCTCTTATCATGGCTTGGAGTTTCCTTCACCGGGGAACGGCTCTCTTTAATCTTGTGTTCTGCTATGGGCGGCTCTCTCAGCCGGTCAGGGTGCTCTCGCTCGGGTTCTTTGGACCTTTCCCTTTCCCCGAGGCTAACCTGCCTGATGGGATCACTGGAGGTTTGGCTGTTGCTGCGGATGAGATTGCTTATCTGATGTGTCACTGGAGCCGATGCCGGTGAGGATCTGTTTGAATGTCTGTTTTTATCCATGAGGTCTCTATAAAAAGAGAGAACACACATCCTTGGTTTTGTGTGAACAAACATACATGTGATGTTGGACATGCACAGAGCTGTGTCTAGTTGTGTAATTTGAGGTTGCTCAGAAAGTGATTTGACAAGCTCTGCTAGCATCACCTGTAGCTGTGATGCTACACTAAAAGATATGCGCTACCTGCTTTTACATACTACAGAGAAAAAAATGTTAAATGTTCACAAATCTGGGGGCTAAACTGGGGATGCAGTGTATTCACCCTAAGAGAAAGACCACCTCACTGAGAAATGTAAGGAAAGAAGAATTCTAGACAGCTTATTTTTTTTAAAAGATGCTTATTGTGTGTTCCTATATAGATCTTGCTGCCAGACAACAATCTTGGCTGTAACACTCAAGTCGGGTTCCTTTCCTAAAACACGGATCCAGGCACACACACGAGAAGCCTACAGAAATGTATGCAGGCCCTTCACAAGACAGCCTCGTTGACTGGAAGCAGCCGTAACACGATGCTTATTTTCCTATGGAGCTGCAGGAGAGTTTTTGTTGTTGGCAGTTTTGGCAGGTAAGGTAGGTGCTTAAGGAAAAAAAATCCTCGAATAGGCCATGAAACTGAGTAATTGACCTCTGTTTCAAGAGGATCTGCTATGAGGAGCAACGGGTTTGATGACAATGTCTATGCTTTAGAAAGAGAGGCATGAGGGTTTACATTTCTAACTGCACCTCTATTTCTGAGCAAGCCAATTAGTCACAGTTACTCCCACCTCTTTAAGAGGGGAATAAATAATACTCACCTTTTAAAAGCACTTTGCTCTGAATGAGAGACACTTTAAATGCAAAGTATGATGGTGTGATTGAGAGAACTGCATTATGCAGCTGAGAGGCTCACTGATGCCTAAGTTTTATGCCGGGTTTGCCTTCGAGAGCTGTAAGACCTGAGTGCTGAAAGCTGGAGGTGTTTTGGGGAGTTCTGTAAGTATTTATCCCTTATGATTACATTTGCTAACCCAGATTTGTTCCTCTGCGGTAGTCCTGATTGCTGGTCAAGGATGTGGTTTATTAAAACCATGTCCAAACAGGGATGCTGGGGAGAGCTTAAGCTGAATTAATCGAAATGTAATAGAGGTATTAACCCCTGTGTGAACACTCTTGAGAGTAAAGTAACCTTGGTTTGCAAATGAATTACACTAAAGCCAAGAAGGGAGCTTCCTATCTGAATGACTATCCATGCAAGAGCGTCAGACAATTTAACATTTAAAGCAAGATGATTGTCAGCCTATTGCTTCCATATTATCTCGTTCACAGGCACTGCCTGAAGATCTCATTAAAAGCACTCCAGGCAAACTATGAACCCCCCATCACTAGTCAAATACACACATCTAAGACTTGCAGGCTGGTATTGCCTACAAAGAAGTAGCCTGTTGGAGACAACCGGGCTCTGAAATATAAAGGGCTTTACAGCTTCAAAATCATATAACTGGAAGCTAATGAAGTATCTATAGCCCAGGTGATACAGTCTTGTCATCGTTAATAAGGGTTTGTCTACAATGCAATTTTTTAAAATCAGTTTTGCTAATGGATTCATGCACACTGGTCCAGATACAGGCATTTGCATTTTTACCTCGTTAATGTCCAGCTAACATTTGAATTCATCAGCATATCTGTACATTAATGAGAAATATGTCTGTCTCCAAAGGGCCCATCACAATGCTACCGTCATGATTTCACAATATACGGCAATCCTAAAGCAGTTGCATTGAAAACAGACAAATACACCCTGAAAACCCAGTGACAGCTCCTTTCCTCAGCCTGGCGCTTTTTGTTAACCTACTAGTGGGGACTGGCCTCCTATATTCCCACCGGGGACAAATCCTAAAAGGCAAAGAGGGTTTTTTTTTGTGTTGCTAGTACTTGTACTTATCTGAGGGAGAGGCCGATCAGCTGCTTCAAGGACAAGCAACGTTTTGCTCTGAAGATTATATTACGATGGGAAAAAATTAAAAAAAATATAGAGGAAAAACAGGCCCAGAAGAAAGTGCTCAAAAGCACACGCTGCTTACCTCTCTTTGTCTCTGTCGTCTTTACTCAGAGAAAGATCCCTCTTCTCGGGCTCTCGCTCCCGCTCTCTGTCTCTGTCATGGTTTGTCACTGAGGAGCTTCGCTCAGAGTCGGTGGGCTTGGGCCACTGTGGAGGTGTTGGGAAGGACGGTGGGGTCCGATGGAGTCTATTCCATGGCTCGTGGGGATTATTGAAATTCTGCAGGTTTGGGCCATCTTTGTGAGTAAAAATGTTGTTGTGAGCTAGAATAATGGCAGGGGGAGGAAGCGTTAAAAATAATTCAAACCAAGTAATTACATATACATTTTTTACAATGCTAATCACAACCAGAACTGTCCTTTCAAGACTCTTCAATGTGGAGCTAATGGTGAGGGGGAGCTACTAGCAGGTGATACCTCCAACACTGGGTGTGAGATCCACCAGCTCTTTTAAGGCTATTGGTGGAGGAAGCTTTAACTATACATCCGAATATCTCAGAGACGACTGAAAATGCCCGGCTCCTCTTCTCCCCCCACCCCAGCAAGCATTCCAGCACCAAAGTAATGTTTTTCCTCAGCTCCTCTCACTGGCAGAAATTTAATTTGTGGGTAGTTACAAGCAATCAGCTGCCTGCAGCTGAGGATTCAGGGACTTTTTTGTTAAAGAAACCGGACTATTTGGTGGTACGTGTGTACGAGTATAAAAATAGAGCTTGGCTGTAGGCTTTTCAGAACAGTCACTTGATTTTCCTCCATCAAGCTTCAGCTGATTCCTGTTGCACCATGAGATGCAAAAGCATGCTCTCTTATGTGTGGCTCTCAAGCATGTCTTGCCTAGAGGTAACATGTTTTTGAAGTAAAATAATTTTATACAGGTAATTTAAACTTCAGTCAACAGTTACAGAGGAAGTCTACGTGCTGAATTAGGCGAAGTATCAATAGCTGTTCCACTACGCATCTTCGCCGTTGAAGGGTGTTACTTTAGATGCCCATAGGGTCCCAGAGCTCAGTGGGGTCCTGCAGCTCTAGCACCTCTAGGAGCACAGAAGGTACCAACCTTCAGCGGTGAGGAGACACAGAGCCCAGCTAGTGATGTCTGTGACATGCAGAAAAGCTCCCACCGCAGAGACCTGGAAATCTTAGGTGCAGTGTTTTCAGATAGGAGAATGGAGGTTAGGAATGAAACTTCTTTAAAAACTACCACCAGCTGCTGTAAATATTAGCATGTGGCTTTTCTGGAAGGGATGTTTGTCTGCAGTAACCCAGCCAGTACTTACTCAGAGCATGACTGCCTAATCCTCCAAAGGCATTGCTGCCTAAGTTCCCAAGGCCGCTGAAGGTGCTTGACCTGCTAAATGGATCTGGAAAGGCAAACAGGGATTTAGCAGGCATTTAGCCAAGAATGTTGGAGAATGAAACGCACCCCTCCCCTTCTTAACGGTCTGAATCCAAGTAGGATTAGGCCAGACTTTAAGCTGATCCTTCTCATTGCAAGGTTCTTTGCACAGAAAATTCCCATCATGTTAAAATGGAGAAGGGATTCAGTGCTCACTCTGCAAACAGGTGCTGTAATAAACTTTTGTATGCCAGTCAGAGGGGAGCTAGAAATTAAGGCCTAATAGCTGAAATTAGGGTGGCTGCTGAGCTATAACTCTCCTTCCTTATCAGTACTAATAGCAGCAGCATTGCAATTGCCTTGAAAGAAGAACCTCAGCAGGCTTCTCAGTCAGCATACTGAGGGGACGCATCGTTTCGCTCCTGTTTCTGTATACAACTTTCTATCCTCTTTGTAATAGTGCATAGGGACAGTCCTAAGCTAATTGCTACAGACATCCATCCTTACACCAACTAACTTTGGCCTGTTTGTGCCCAAATCCTCTCCCATAATAGCCTCCTTGATCCCAGTGGTGGTGGAAATGATAGTGTAGTCTTAGGAGCTATGATGACAGAGGGATGGGAGGTTTGTACCCTTCGAGGCAAAAGATGAATCTTGCCTTTCCTAGTCATGTATCTGACTCTTCGGTTACTGGCGCTTGTCTTGATAAAAGGCACCCACCATCAGAGGTTCCTCTCTGAGCGGATACAGCCCAACTCAGGTTTCTGCGCTCCAGAGATGGCTACGGGTTAAACAGTACCAGTGTACTTGTTTTCTTTCCTTCTGGTCGTCTCCATACAACTCCTCCTTCTGCCCACTGGCTTTTTGACTGTCTCTTTAAAGTCTTTAACTTGCCATGTTACAGCGGGTGTGTTGCTCTCTACTTCCTCACGGATATCCTTATCTTTAAAATATCAAGGCAAATAGCTTGGAACTTTAAGCAAACAGCTATTTGCTTATTTACTTATTTTTAAATAGCTGTTCTTGCCCTTCCCCTTTGATATTAAGTAGTTGAGTGACTCTGTAGAGATACAGTTAATTTTGACAGAATGTTCAGGAATTGCTGTAAATCTGTGTATTTGCAACAGAAAAAAAGTCTACTTGGTCATGTGGCATGCCACATTTACTGATTGGATGAGTGTTACTAAAACATTAATCAACAGAGCTTGAACTTTAATTGGCAATGAGCTGCTTGTGAGCTTCTAAAATGAGGTTATTTGAGAAAATCAGGCTCTACTTACTGCCAATTAGGAAACTGAAAGGCTGGCAAAATGTGCAGAACAGCTATCTGCCAGGAACTGTTCACTGAACTTTATTAAAGAACCTACCAAGAACTTTCATTAGCTGGGAAACGGTACGGGAGGAACCCATTTTAAGCTGTGACTTGTTTGAGGTACCTTTGCATAAATTTCCCCCATTTCCTTGGGCACATTAGCAGCACAGAAGGGCTCTAAAGGTCACATTTCAGCTCCTGTGCAGTGTCCCAGCAGTGACAGACTTTCCCGCTCTGCAGTGCCCTCTCTTCTTGCAGGAGAGGGTCTGCTAACCCTGCTGCTCTCCTTTGGAGGAGAGCAGAGGGGATGTGCTGGGAAGCTGGCATGGGTGGGAAGCTGGGTAGCTTCTGGGTCCTCAGACAATCTAAGGCTCTCCCTCCCCCAGTGCTACAGTGCCTCAAGGCGGGACCACACCGGAGAGCCAGGAATGGGTCAGAGGTATAAAGGTGAAGGCAGGGTTTACTTACACTTACCTGCCAAGTGGTTAGTAGGCAGGAAACTGCTGTGGTGAGGTGAAGGACCAAAAGGGGTGGTGGCTGGATGTGTCGCACCTGTGAGAACAAGGTCCCTTTTTAGTTCAGTGCTTGCATACACAGAGGTCTGGCCATCGCATTCAAGAACCAGATGCAAAGGCCCAGGCCAGATTTAAACACAGCAAAGGCAGGGGAAGACCCCAAACACCAGCCCAGAGTGCTACAGGCAGGATTTCTCCGTGTGCCCTTTAAAGGGTCTGTGGGCACTAGGAGGCAGAAGGAGACCTTGCACTGAGCGTTGCCGCTCACCTGCGGTAATAAGGAAGTGAACCTCTTTGTCTGACATTTTCAGTCATTACTGTGTGTTTACATTAAAAAGGGGCAGCCCAGGTTATGGGCCCAGACAGAAGGTGCTTGGAAGTGACTGATTAGTCTATATGAAACACCAGTTAATGACAGGCACGAAGGGAACATCAATCATGCCTCTCCCATGAGAGCTCCATCTACGCTCTCACATCTGTCTCTGCATCCACAGGCTCCCCTCGCGGTACTTTTTTCCCTTTCCTAGACACTGCTTATTGCCATGGTGCCACGCTACCTCGTGGGAAAAGAACACCAGTGCTGAGCATGGTGGATTACATTAGGTTGAGGCAAGGGGCAAGAATAGGCTGGAACAAGTTGGTCCACCCTGTATTTCAAGGTGGACCAGGCTCATGCAGAAAATTCTGCTCTCCTTTCAGAGTAGAAAATGAGACATTTGCCTCCTTCGCAGGAAGACGCCTGTGAACCTGACTGGGCTTGCAACCGCAGCATGAAAAGCACTGGGGTCACCTGCCACTGGCATACATGGTTTTTGGAGGTACATTAACTCCTGCAAATGACAGTATGTTTGGGCAATCTCATGGGCCTGGCTTTTGCCTCCTCTGATTAGTACAGACGATTTTCAGGATGCACCTGAAATCAGCTTTTGAATACTTATGTTTCAGATGTGTGTGACAAAATGTTTTTTGTGGCGCCAGTATTACACTGACCAGCCCAGCCCTCTCCAACTGTTTAGACTGTGTATGTCCTTTCGGTGCCTCCTCCCTGCCAGTACTTCCACTACTGCAGACAAAGCAGAATTAGCAACTGTCATAACTTTCAGATGCTGCCTGGATGCAAACACAGCCTACGCCTCCCTTGCAGAAAGCAAGACCTGCCATACCTATGCATTAACTGTCTCATTTTGTTAGAAACTAGTAATTCCACACAATGACAGAAGTAGCACTTTCCTGAGGACATGTTAAGTCATGCACAAAATAGGCCAACACCTAAATACAGCTTTTCAGTGCTCTTGTCTTGTATATTTTGTTGGTAAAAAGTTAACTTCCCTTAATACTGAGAAGAGTAACAGGTCAACTCTAGCAAACATCATCAGCCATACTGGGCATGAACACATGCTCTTCACTAACACCTCACTTACTCATGGATTGCTTTCTCAAGTGATAACTTTCTATTACAGAAAAGAGTATTATGATCCTTCTCCTCCTACCAGGCACTCCAGCTCTCCTGTCACCTTCACCACAAAGAATCCTGCCTCATCTGTGGCCCATAGGAATCATTCCCACCAGTGGCAGACCTGCTCTGGCAAGTTCCTGCCCATCATCTTCAAGCCCATCAAATGCACGTTTCCACCATATCATCAGTGCTGATAACGCTAAGAAGGTCACAGCAAAAGCGAGGGGAAATGGAGGGAAGAAATTAATATGCATAGGAGAGACTGCATGCCAAACACAGCCCAAACAGCATTTTACGGAGGTGCTGGTCAGTCGCTGACCTGGTCTTCCTTAGTGACAGAGCCCAACAACAGAAGGTTGTTGTAAAATGCACTCATGTGTCCAGAACACGAGCAGACTATAACACCGGAGAGGGAGACAGCGCTGCGTGTCCCTCACCAGCTTGGGCACCACAAACCTAAGCAGCCAGAAAATGAGTTGAGGAAACTTAAGAGAGACCACGGCAACGAGACCTGGAGTTATCTATAAACATTCTGACTGCTCCAATGCTTCAAGACGGATGGAGACTGTCATCTTTCTAATCCTTTAAGATTTCAGAAGGTGTATAATGGATGGGAGATTTCTTCAAAGGAGACGGCTTACAAACTCAACTACACGGGCTGATAATAAAAAATCCTCCAGAGAAAGCCAGGAGCGGCATTGCAGGCTGTCAGGTAGTTATTAAATATAGCATCTGCCAGGCAGCCGAACATCCGTCCTGAAGACAGGTGGCCCTAAGATAACTTATGTCTCCCGCAGTAACCAGGCAATGCAGCAGAACCAATGATTCACATCAACTGCACGCTTGTTCGATAAGGTGAAAAGAATGCCTCGGATATTGCAGAGTAAAAGATTTATTCATCTATATATTACTGCTGCAATGTTTGTTCACTTTGATAGCACTCTTTACCTAGATTTACCGTGTGATGGCTCTTGTGATTAATATACTCACGGACAAGTTGCAGTAAGGTTGTTTATCTCTAGTGAAAGTTTTCTATTAATTTGCCTTCTTTAATGTATCTATTCCATACTACTTCCCCTCTTGCCTTTATGAATGGAGAAGTAAGACATGCTTGCATCTTCAAGAGAAAAAGCTCAAGATACCAACTGGACCGGTGCTTTTCTGCCTGTTAGGGTAAACTCTGCCCAATATGACCTTCAGTAGCAAAACCATACATGAAACAAGACTCTTGTAATGACAACACAGAGGACAGACTAAAGACACTGCCATAGGAAAACAGTCAGAGGTTTGTAAATCAGCTGTGCTTATGTGTCCAAGTGGATGCAATAAATATCTTGACCCCATACTATGAAAGTACCTTTACGGAGACCAAAATACAGGGTAGCATCCTACGATGTACAGCTAGTATCAGCAGTGATTCTATGTGGTGGAAACATGCATTTGATGGTTAAGAATTTTCATCCACAGATAAGGGTGGAAAGACAAACTGAACCACTGGTGGAGTTCCTGAAGGCTACCCGACATCTGCATTTGAAACCTGGTTTTCACAGAGGTTTCAGCTTGATTCTCATCTTTTGCTTGTCTTTCACGTTTGGGACAAAATTCGTAACACTTCTAACCTCATTCATTTCAACAGGGTTGAACCAAGGTCAGATATGACCATGTCTGCACCAAATTAGAACAAGAGTGCAATATTTCATAAAACCAGAATAAAGTTAGGAAAGAAAATTACATTAGTTGCCAATTAATAACATACAGAAGGCAGACTCTGGCATCTTAAACAGGAAGAAAATCTGAAAAAGTCTACAGGGGAAGTTAAGCCCTGGCAAGAGAACAAACCCAACATTTGGTAGATGGAAATCAACAAGAATAGTACCAGTGACCTCCAAAACCAGAATGTCAGAGTTGCAGTCTCCCGTGGTCATAGCCATCAAGAACAGTGCAGTGAAGCTTACTGCACTTTGGTAATTACATTAACTGTAATTACATCTCCGACAGATTGGAAAGCAATTGATCAACGTAAACTGTATTTATTTTTTTTTAATTCAATATGCAATTTTAAGCCTTAGAGATTGCTGGACTTCATAATGCATAGGGGGATTTTGTATTTGAAACCCAAACACTTCACAAATACAGTTCTGTGGTATTTTCAATGCTGCTATTGAAGTCTTCCTTTTACAGAAACCCCTTGTTTTCAGAAAAGGAACAGAAGCTTGGTAAGTGGAGGAGCTGGGAAGAACAACATGGCAAATATAAAAGCAAGAAAGAGACCAGGGCTGCTTCCAAACCTGTGCAATGGAAACATTTTCAGGTATTTTGTCAAAATCGCTTTTTAAAATCACTTTATAGCCTGTTAATCAGGACATCTAAGAACTAGCTGCACAGACACGAATGTAAGAGCCAGTGCTGCAGCTCGGTGATGTGCAGAGGGTCCCGCACTGGAGGCGGTGGCAGAGCCCAGCCCAGCGGCTCCGAGAGCCCAGGTCACAACAGTGGCCAGTGCCTCCGTAGCCCTGTGCACCGTCTCGCCTGCTTTGATTTTTGAGGCATACGTAGCTGTAGAGACATGCATTACACATACCGACCGTTCGGGGGTTTTTTTGCAACAAATGATGATCTTCCCTTACCTGTGGTAGAAAACAGAGGCCTGGCAAGATCCTGTGGATAATGGAAGCCTGGAAACACTCCAGGGGCGGGAGGTCTGCTGAACAGGTCAAGTTTACCACCTATTTCTAGCTTGTGGGGATCCAGCTGCATTTGCTGTCAAATGATATAAAAACAATCTCATTATACACTTCCTTTTTTACGGGAGAAAAAGAGAGGGAGTTCAGGCTCACTCCTGCTTAGCTCTGCCAGGGAGAGTTAGTGAGAGTGACAGCAGCATCTCTGGTCACGTACTGCAGTCATGCTCTGACAGCATCTGTAAGGCCATTTCGCTCCGCAGCCTCTCAGCTGCCTGCCTCATCCACATGGATAAGGTCTGAAGTGAGTTCTCAGCCCCTCAGCACACACAATGGTGCATGCAACATGATACTCCGAGCGTGCTGCACCCCAGGATCAGCCGGCGCTCTCAGCCTGACAAAAAATATTCTGCAGGCGGAAAGCTGCCGACAGCAGTCTTGAGAGCTGGGTGACGGACTCGTCTGTTTTGGTTCTCCAGTTCGGAAAGAGAGAGATGTTCCTAGACTGTGCCCTTCCTGCAGCCAGTATAGCTCAGCATGCAGACAAAGGGCGAAGGATAAAGAAACTATGAGGCTCCTCCAGACATTATTTTCATCCTTCCCCTATAGAAGTGAGCATGGTCAGAACTGCACCTAAGTCATGTAAGTCTCTCAATAGCTTAAAGCTGATATATTTGCTTACAAAGGCACTAATTACAGAGCACCTACTTAAGCACTGAATAGTCTTCATTAATGAGACAAAAGAACTGCAGCAGGAGCTATGAAAAAATAAACGCTACAGAAGTCCCATTATCAGCTATTCTGCCTGCCACAGGGAACTTGGAGCCTCTAACAGCACCCCAGTGTACCTACACCTTGTTACCTCTTGAGTTTTAAATGTCCTTCCTCTGCCCATCACCACTGCAGTGCAGAAAGCCCAACAACCCCTAACACAGCAACTATCAATCTACTCGCCTGCCCTATGTTTTGTCCTCTGTTCTGCACCTTATCAGTCATTTCATTATAAATGGGATAATATTCCATATTCCACAGGAGGTACTAGTACAGAAGGGAAATGACATTCAATGTGTGTTTTGTAAAACAGATGGATTTTGGGCAAAATTACCTTCCCCCTCCCTTTCTTCTCTTTCTGGCTGTGCACTGAGTATCTCCTGCTCCGTTCGCTACCCTTCAACCCAACTCCTTTGCCCTCAGATAAACTTTATGGTTGCTACAATAAATGTTAAAGGATTGGAAATGTTAGTTAATCAATACAGGCAAGCTTGAGAATCACCAACAGTAACTGCTTCCTGCTCATTACTCTCTAAAATATAATCTGCAAGCCAAAAGACTTGGCTTTGTTCCAGAAACTGCCTGAATTACCTTTATCTTTTGCTGGTGATGGTAGATCTGCCAGGCGATCTGTACATGAACCGCACACCACTTCCCGGGTTTCTGCAATGGAAAGCACAAGAATTTAGATTAATTTATACGTTAGCAATCTACATCAGATAGAACATTTCATTTCCCTTACTGTCAAACAGGCAGCTAAGCAATGAGAAAGGCTGATTACTAAAACAGCACAATAGGTGATCAACATTTTTTTCTGTACTGCAGCAGATGATGTTTAAATTAAGAAGGAATCAAACAGGAAGAATGTGGGATGTGGGATATCTTCCTCATCTCATGGAGACCTGAGATCCCTGCCTTGTTCTCTCCTACTTGCACTCCCTCCTTCGTAAACCGAAATAAATGGCAGCAAAGAACAGTATGCCATGCTTAAGAGAAAGCAACTAATAGTTAACAGTTCTGTTTCTAAAAAGAGCCCTGTTCATTCATCCCTGCTGCACTGCAGGCTAAGTCATGCGTGGTTATTATGGCTGCTTGTATTTGGGGAGAAAAAGGGTATGGACGAACAGTCACCAGGGATGAGCAGTGCCACAGCTGAACGAGTTACTGTTTTTCAGCTGAGCTGCGGTACTCACTGTAGGGTGTTTTTGTGGAACATCAGAAGCACAAATAAAACACATTGACCTAAGTCAGCATGAATTTGACCACTGGTGAGTGTCTGTCCATGCTCACAGTCATTTATTTCTGGGACCCTTACCTCATACTGTGTGCTATTAATGCACATAAATGGATGCAAAATAAGGCTGGGATTCAACCTAAACATTATTAATCAGAAGCAGCTAAGAACTAACTAAGACATTTTGCTTTAAATAAAGGATGAGCGTGAAATTTTCTTCTGGACATACTAAATTTCAAACCACATGCATGATATTTGAAGTGTGTGCATATATATATGTATATAAAATCCCCCACAAACCTTACTTACTCTTACTGGAGGCCTATAAGGGTCTGACACCTATGGAAAAAGCAGAAATAAAACAATCAGTCTTTCTAAAACTAGCCAATATACAGAAAGGTGGGGAACTTCCTTCCTCTGAACAAATAAAAGCATTTAGAAAGCAATGTTCCAGAAAAGTCCCCTGTGACATGGGAAACCTAAAAGGCTTAAAGGAGGCTTAAAACTTCTCTTTCATTCCTTGCACCAAACTCAGCAGAATTTTATGATAAACAAAGTAGCTCCATGCCAGCAACTGAACAGTGCCAGTGCTTTTCCAAACTTTATAATCGTTCTGAAATGGAGCGCACAAAATTACTCTCCAAGCAATGCTTAGGGGAAAGACCTTGAAGGGGTTTCCTGCCCCATTTCCCCTCTGACTTTGTTTAAAGAAGTCAATACATCCCTTTGTATTCACGACGGGTGGAGGCTGCTGTTGTCTCACCAGAAAAAGAAACTTCTGTCCTAACTGCATGTTCCGAGTCTAGAAGGCCAATTTGCTCACCAGCTGCTCTCTTTTTTTTTTTTTTATGAGCAATCTCTGTGTTTACTGTATACCCAGATAAGCTGAAAGGAAGGTTATATATTGTTGCCTACCCCTGGAGTCTTCTGCAGCAGCGTATGGTGGACTGTGCCTGGTCTACCTGCTACATCAATAGGGTTTGAAGTCTGAAAGACAAGAATAGAGCGTGAACAATACTGTATCATACCAGTGGTACATTTAACATCTCTATCTGATGTTAACGACATTAATTAGTCCATGTTTGTACTGTGCTTTGAACACGCATATTGCTGCATTAGTGCTAAATGTTATCTCTTACTGACAGCCAACAGCATTTAACCACCATGTCATCTATTATTATTTAGCGGCAGTAACAGTATTATAGCAGCACCCCTAAGCCCCACTGAAATCACAACCCCAGTGTGCTATGCAGTATGCAAGTGGATGGGAAGAGACAGTCCCTGCCCCCCAAGCTTATTCTTTAGACAAAACAGGCAGGCAGCAGGAGAGAGAACGAGAGAGGTGGACTGACTCCCTCCATGTTTCAGGCAGCAACCAGTATCGCGGTCAGGAACAGAACAATTCAAGCATCCTAGTCCCATATTGCACCTATTGGACCACGGCCCCTCTCTGACTGGGGCTAGGTAACACAATGGCTCAAAGGGCAACAGCCCATCTATTTGCATCGACAAGGCAAAATGAGAAACCTTAGAAGGTGCTTGTGGGTCTTTTATAGCTTTGCATTGTTTATCCCATCATTTTCCAGCAAGAATTAAACACCTCATTCAATGAATCCCTGTTCCTCCTCCTCCTCCGGATCCCACCTGTTGCCCTGTCCTAGACGATCCCCAAGAACTCGTTCGTCTTCTCACTCTGGCATTCCTCCATCTCCCACTCCCAGAGCAACTGCACCTGGTGCCTCCGCGCAGCTGAGTGCAGAGGGGTTAAACCTCATTCCCCATGAGATGATTTCACTCACATTTTAGGTCAAATTACAGTAGATTTCAAACAGTCAAACGGTATGAGGAATGAGTGAAATCATGGGTTTGGGAGGAAAGATAGGTTTTAATTTGTCTAAGGCTGCGTAATTTCCAGACTCATTAAAAAGAGAATTCTTGTGCATGTGTGTGTAGGTAAGTCAACGAACTCCCCAGGCAGATTGCTGCTCTCAGGGCCTGTCTGACAGCTGAGGTATATATAAGGTGGCAAATAAGTTACAGCTATCATACAGGCAAGAGCTTTAAGATCACAACATGTTAATAGCATGGTGTCATCCTGTCCTTTTGTCCCCTGGAGAAAGATGTGAATGCTTCCTCCAGCAAAGTAAACTGAATACTTCTGACCTTTTCAAGTTCTTAGCTTGTGAGAAATGGCCTTCGGGAAACTCACTGAGAAGTTTACCGTCAGCCTGGATTTATGTGCAGTGGATTTACACGCACAGCTGTAGGCAACTGACACGGGAAGGGGAAAAACAAAACCAAGACCTCTGCTTTGGAAAGCAAGAAGTGCAGGATTCAGCGTGCCAAAACCAAATCATCGGGTCTGTAGTGATTATGAAGGCTTTAGTCAAACAGCTTGGGAGGGAGAGAGCATGGAAAAACGACGCAGTAACGACGACTAGAGTGGCTTTGCCCAGCAGTTCGGCTCTGTCTCCTCTAGGAAACTGCCAAAGTGGCAGATTCATTTCTCAACCTATCCCTCTTTTTTTTCAGATGTTAGACTGCATGTAAATACAGCACTGTCCAGAGATCAAGTGATGTTAGCGATTAACCGTGGCGCTAAGGCGTGACCTTGTGCTGCTTAAACTCAAGCTAGCAAATTTCTATGTATCTATCATTAAAATGAATTAAAAGCTATTTATAATACAGCACTAAGAGCTGCTTAAAAATGTAAAGGCTCACTTTTTCTTTCTCGCTATGTAACTGCTTCTCTTTGGTCTAATGTTTTTTTTTACAGTGAGATGGTATCTATAAAGCTCTGTAATGAAGATGGAAACCAGAAGAGCGTGCTATTGCTGGATCAGAAGCTCCTAATTAACAGCAGCCTTATGGCAAAACTGAACCCTGCCTCCACATTAGCAAACTGTTGCAAATTCCACCTATTTGTGCAGCTCCTTTTCTTGGGAATTCAAGTTCACACCCTGACAACTTGAGGTCTGTAGGGATCCCCTGGCATCCCTTGCAAGAACAGCAACGATTAACGCTGCTGGACAAACTCCATCAAGGCATAGCTATGTTCTGCCCCTCCTGCTCCCTCTGCTTAGACGCAACTGCTCCTCTTTGATGCCTGCAGCCACTACGTACAGAACTCTGGCTGAAAAAAAAAAACATTTGAGAGGCTTTGCTAGTTGTAATGTATCCAGAAAATAAAATAATGTAAGGGATTCGATGGGCATACTCCAGCTGCCACTAAAAAAATTAAGTTAAGTGGGAAGGCTGTAAGAGGCCTTATTTGCAGCAGTTGCTAATTACTGACTTCCACTGACGTCAGTGAGACTGCCGAGGGAAGCACAGCCCACAGCCCTGCTCGGTGTGGTGATGGAAATGACCTCCCCAATGCAAACAGGAATGGCCTGGCTACAGTGCTGGTCCTTCAAGTCTTCTAACACAGTAGCAGAGCTCTAAGGAAATGCAGTTCAAGATAAGAAATCTCTAAAACGACAGTATGTTAGGAAGCTAAACACGTGTCAATTTACGAATGGAGTAAATGCTCCATTTTCAAACAAATGCTATATAGATATAATGCATATTCCTTGTTTGGAGAGACTTAACCGTTTCTGTATGCTTAAAAATAGTTAATAAAAAGAACAAGTCTGGGAGTTAAAAAAAAAGCAGTGCACACCACAGAATTCATCAAAAATGGTGGTTATCATGGCAACATTTCCAAATGCCAATCAGTGCTAGTTGTAATGATATGTTACAGTTGCAGCGCACCTTTCAAACACTATCTCAAAGAAGCTTGCAGGCATTAATCAACCCTTATAAAACCCACTGCAATATAACTTCATAGATGAGGAAGCTGAGGAACAGAAGATTTAAGCGACTTGCCCAAGGTCAGACAGTGTCGGAACTGGGAATAAAAATTCAGCTCCTTCAAATTGCTCTACCCATTTACAGCAGTCTCTCCCTATTGTTCCCATACCTGTGCAGTCAACTTCTCATTTTTTTTCTGGGAATAAACACAGTTTATCTTTTGCAATCTCAGACCATTAAATTTATAAAATGATTTGGGACTCATCGGTCTATTATTAGCTGTAAATATTTCAATCAAATAATGCATTTGACTGTATGCTTCTCCTCCAACTTCAGTTGACCTCCCAAGTGAACGACTATATCCTTTTCCAAGGAACGATCTGTAGTGCCAAGAGAAAATTTCTGCTTAAGTGTTGGCTGCTTTGTGCAGAGAACGCTCACAGATCTGCGGGGTGATCGCTTCCAACCCTGTGCTGCACTTCTGCTTGTTAAAATCACGTGCTACAAAATCACCAGAGACGCGACTCTGAATATAGCTTCTCTCCCAGCAAAAGAACAAAGCCTTCAGAAGAAGAAGTTTGTACCTTCGGTTGAAATGCTCCCTGAAGTGACCCAAAGGGACCTGAATGTGGAAGCATGGGTGGCATTCCAGGCATTGCTGGAGGATAGGTTGGAAAGAACTACAAAAGAAAAAGAGATGCTTATGTCACAGGACAACTTGAACAATAATGGAGGTAGGTGCCAAGCCTGGCACAGACAAAAATAGTACTGTGTTGAACAAGTGCCACAGTGAAAATACACACTAACTTTGCTTTCAAAATTTTTAAGAGCAAAGCCAAAACTTGGAAAATGTGCTCATCTGATGAATTTTCTAGGTAGTGCTGAACAAGTGTGCCTGTAAAATTTGTGGAACTATTGCAGGAAGCACAGAGCATTCACCATTTTTAGAGGAATCGGAATAATTTGGGGTTTATGTTCACTTTTGGTTAACTTTGCATTTTTCTGCAGTAGCAAATTGATCCTGTTTTGAAATGTGACCTGCTTTTACTTTTCAAAGCAAAAAAGAACCACAAGATGCTGCATTGCACACTAACCACAGGCAACATGCACACCACCTTGTAGTTGTGTAGGCTGGGTGAAAGTTTTGCTTAGGCCTCTCCTGAGCACATACAGTAGTTTTACAAGTCCCAAAACATATAGTTTTTGTGCTTTGGAGCAGTGGGGAGCACCAGAAGAAACCACCAGTCTGACTTACTCCTGTGACCTGAGCAAAATCTTGTGAAAGAGCCATGCACTCCGGGCTGCTGCACTGTGAGAAGCACCAGCTGCAAAGATACTGCAATGACCACTGATTTAGCAATTTCTGCGCATTCCCTGCCATCCCAGGCACAGCAATACAGAGCCGCTGCAGCAAAAATGCAGTAGACAAAGATTTTAAAAACAAAAGAAAAGCCCAAAGAAAATTTTGTACCTCAAAAAAAAAAAAAAAAAAAAATCAAGACGGAAAAAGAGCTTCAGAAATGAATGAATCAAAACTCTACCGATCAATCCAAAACAAGCAAAAGAAGTGCAAGCAGAACCATTAACAAAGACACCACCTAGAAAGGTAAGCACTCACGTTGGAATGTCGAAAGTAAGGGTTGTCTAATTTGGGAGCGTACTTGTCAAACTGGAAAGAAAAGAGAAAAAAAAGGAAACAGGTAAGTTTGGTTTCGGCAGTGGCGGACACATCAGGATTTCAACACAGACAAATAATCACGGCCCGTTGGTACAGCATTTAACAGAGCAGAACTGACTGGTTATTCCATGCTCGCTCATCAGGGAGCTGATTGCCCAAAGCTAACGGAGATGGGAAGGCACTAGCCCCTGGGCTGCGCCGGGTGCTGCCGAGTCTCACTGCAGAGCCCTGTGTGCAGGCACCACGTGAAGAGGCCCCTTCGCTCGGAAGAGAGCAGTCCTGACATCTGCAGCGCAGCGAGATGCGGGGACGTTCAGCTCCAGGTCTAGATCTGGGACCTGCCCCTGGAGCATGGAACTAGATCACAGACTAGAAGGCAGGGAACGTTCTCCATTAGATTCCGACCTCTACTGTGGGGCAACCAATACCAGCTCCCTGTTTCCTGTGAGTGCCAAAATCATTTGGAAAAGGGCTTAATTGCTTTAGAAGCACAAATCTCTATATATTCCCCATCCCCTGCAAAAGAGAAAGCGCCCCAGAGAAAAGCTGATTGTTAACCTTTTCCATTCCAGCATGGGGTTTTAACACCTCCATGTGTGCAGTCTGTGCCCCATATTTATTTTTACGACCATTTGTCCTGTACCTCCTTGGAAGCAAAACCAAAGCATATATACATTGCATTTTTGAACAGTATGTACATTCTGCTGGGGAGGAGGGAGCGGGGATGAAGGCAGGGAAGGGAACTGTAGGACCCCATGAAAAGCTGCTTATTTGGCAAGTCAGCTGCTGTTTCACACTCCTCTGTGCAGGAGAGTAGATTTGTAATTTCATTAATTACAGTTATTACTGGAGCCATGTCCCCTCCAGTGTAAATACCATAAATTACCAAACACATGCAGCTGTAAATTTCAACACTCTTCTCTGGTGTTGGGATTAGCAGACCTGATGTAGTGGAATATAAGAAGATGTGAGTGAAATATAACAAAAGAGCCTTGCAAGCTGTTTTTGCTATGAAAGCTGACATCAACGGGCATGGGTGGGAGGGGAGGGAGCTGTTCGCAGGATCAGATATCAGGATTCTTAAATAACAGGAGGTTTCTGAGAAAAGTTTCAAGATTGTTTTACAGAGACCAAGAAAAGAGGGGAAGGTGTTTACACACGAGTACATTGAGCAAACACCTGGGGCTGGATTTTGGGTGGATGGTATTACTTTTAATTGTCTCGCTGCTAAGCAGATTACAACCCAAGAATGTCATCGGGCAGTCAGCAGTGAGAAAGAAAAGTGAGAAATGTTACGCTCCTTGAGTTCTTGGTAGTTCTTCCCAAATGCTGCTTTTGCTGTTACTCCTGGCTTTTGCTAGCCTTAGCAGAAGAGGGCTGTTTCTACACTTTGGACACAGTGTGAAACTGAGAGGGGGAAAAAGAGCTGAATCTTGTTCTTTCAGTCTCACAAAGCAATTGCCAGAAATGGGGAGAGAGTGCGTTTTAAAGGACTGACAAAATCCATTTGTAGCAGATCTCTTACAATTTTGTAACAGCTGCAACAAAGTCCCATTGTGTTACAAGCAAATTCAATGGCAAAACGCTAACGCGTATTACATGGCCAGGAGGATCTCTCCCACGTGAAGAACCAGCCACACACAAATTAGTGCTTGTTGATGTAATCAAATAATAAATGCCAAAATCGATACAGATTAGGGAATTAGGAGGAAGAGGGACAAAACTCGTATCAGATGAGATGCTACACTGGTGAGAGCTCCGCGTAAGCAAGTACGGTCTGCCCTGCAAGAACAGCTGTGGGGACTGTGTTTGGTCCTGGAGGCCACCGCTCTTGCAGTGTCCTTCTTAGTGTGTTTTGGTGTGTCGTGGCACCTGGCCCTGGGGAAGGGGGGATCGAAATACACAGTGGGACACATGGAAAGGGCAACTAAAGGGACTCTGGACTTGTCTCATGGGTGCGGTATCTGCTCCTGGGTCGCAGCGTGGGGGACCTGGAGGCTCGGTGTGGAGGCTCTGGATGGGAAGGGGGTCCCTTCGGCAGTGCTGGGCCTGTCTCTCCAGGCCTCCAGGTTGGAGGGGCAGGGACAGCACGCCTGGCTGAAATGGAGAGGACTGGGTTTTGTTTGACAAGAGTGGGTTAGGCTTTTTGACCAGAGATGCTCTACTTATCCTCACATTTTGGGCTGGGGTACGCACCATGGGAGGTGCAGAGGGCGGCATGAGCGGCGTCTGGGGCAAGCTGGATGGAAAAGGAGTGAATGTGTGCTGGTGGGTGTGTTGGTGCTGATGCGTGTGTTGGTGCTGGTGAAACTCCGCTCTCAGCAGCGGCACCGGGCCAAGTGAGGCAGCGGCCCGGTCCGAACTCTGAACCAAAAACCGGTTGTTCAGCTCTTGCCTGAGCAGTTCGTGATCTAGAGGAGAGAGAGAGAGAAAAAAAAAAGACACAGAGGCCCGTGGGCCTGTGAGTACCACAAAGACGGAGGAGAAAGAGTCAATATTCACCTGGCATTCCCTGTTTCTGCAGGTCATGCTGTGGTGGTTTTCTACGTGAGGACTCATTGGTGGAGGTAAGAGAGATGCCTGTGACAAAGTACCAATCAGAATCCCCGAATGAGGCTGGCAATACATGATTGGTTGGTTGAATGATATCAACAGGCTGGTATCTAAAGACAAGAGAGAACACCATGAGTCATCACAGCAGAAAACATCATCGGGGGCGGCAGCAAGCATCCGCCCCCGTCCCCCGCCCGCGGCCCCGCTACCCCCGCGCAGCGCCGACCGGCTACGCCTCCTCCCCGGCACCTGACGGCCACGGCACCGGCCACCGGCCTCGTGCTCTGGCCTTGCGGCACGGCGGCCGGACCTTCCCGCACCAGCGAGACGCTGGGGAGCACCCTCGAGGACAACGTCTCGCTTTAAAAGGAGTAATACCGACCTGTTCCCTTTGGAGGGTTGCAATTCAGAAGCATACGCGTGCACTGAAAACGGACGGTGGGCCTAAGGCATGTGTTACACTCTAACATACACGTACTTAAGGTAAAACTTTGACAAGATCTACAATGCAATGAGATAACCATGGATTTGGGTGGCTGGAAACTACCTGCTCCGACAGCTATTTCTCAACAGATCCCCATGCCATCCTCCTCCTTCTCAGCCCCAGGACATGCACACAGTGACCAGGAACACCCATCCTACAAACTGAGGTCTTCTTTGCAGTAAGTTTTTTTTGAGACCTTAAATACTAAGCAGTCCTTTCCTCAATTTCTAACACGCTATGATTGTCATTTTTTGTCCCTGCCTCCAGGCTTTTCTCCTTTGAGAAAATATAGAGGAGGAATCAGTGGGAAGAGGAGAAACACTGAACTGGCACAAGATCTCATGAAGGTTGCAATGACTGCAGAAACAAAATGTTCCACCATATGACATAGGACCTCTTCTCAGCATCTCCCTTTGGAAGTGCAACTTGCACTGAATTTGAATGTGGTTTAGGGCAGTGGCCGATATCAGCACTTTAGAAATTACGTGACTGGAGACAATAAGGACAAATGTCCACTTCCCCAAAATGTCTGCTGGTATGAATTAAATCCATCTGTGATTTTGCCTAAGAACTTCAAACAGGAATCAGCACCCAAAGTGCTAGATATTTTCTGAGCTGAGAGCAACCTGCGTCACCAGCTGTGGATGATATAGACCCAGTCCTGACTGACCTACTTGCTTCTGAATTTACACAAATCCACTTCTTTCAGTGTAACACCCCTTTTAAACTACAGCACTGAATATAAAGGGGCAAAAAAATACACGCGCTTTAAAGTTCTATTTCATGTTCTGCAGGCATTTCTCTTCCTTAAATTTTCTGGAGTAACATTAGAAATGTCTAAATCGATCACTTTCTGAAGTGACATGGCTAAGATCTTTAAAAATAGGCACTCTGATGGGGAATTTCAAGGTCCCCACTATCACTCAGAAGCCTACATCCTATTGAAAGTCACTTTTGAAAGCAAATTTTAGGTGCCTAAGTCATTTGCTTTTCAGTAATAAATGTACTGCTAAGAGCAGGTACTGTGTACTGCTATAATCTTTATAATAATTAATACAAACGCAGAAAGTATATATACTTTTGATACTGAAGCCTAAGGCAGTGGAGCAAAAGAGTCTATAATGGGTTCCTCCTGGAGCAAGCAAACAAGAAAAAAAACCAAACTAGGCTGAAAGCACTTGGGTCCAAAGCCTAACTTCTTCACAGAAAATGAGTATGATTTCATATGTGTGTGTGTGTGTGTTTGCGCATTTAAATCTGGCATGACTTAAAGAAACTGAATCCTTCTGTTAGCATCAAGATAATCCACTTTTCTGGAGGGAGAGATAAAAGCGAGTTGGCAGTTGTAAGTGCTCTGATATCCAATTTCTTTAAGAGACTTGAAGTCAGACTGATAGATTTGCAGCTGGCTCCAGCCCATAGCCCTGTACCACAACTTTGGCCTTTGTCAGGAAAAGAAAAGGCCCGGAGATGTCTGGAGAAGCGGTGTGGCACTCGGAGGACTGGCTGCTCCATAGTAAGGATGGGAGTAATAACCCAGCTCTGTGAGGGGCTCTGGGCAATGTTAGGATTAGAACTAAGTTCTTGTGCCTACTACCAGTGAACGCCTCGTCCCACGGGTCTGGCCACATAATAACACAACTAGAAGCAGAGTAACTGAGCAGCCCTTTGAATGCCCAAACGCTACTGCTCTGTGTGCGCACATGAGGCGGGCATGGCAGAAAAAGGTAAGTCCTGCTAACATTGCTAGGTACCCTCATGTTCGGGAGAAAAGTCATAAAGATCGCTGTTTCCTCCGTGTATCCTACATCAGGCCAGCCCTGGTGCCCTTGAGTAGAGGGCAGCAGCCCACACAAGGGTTGCTCTTAAGTCACTGGTATAAGCTTTAGGTTTCAAAGGGAAGAAATGCGACCAGAAGTGCATTCTTGTTATTCAGAGACCTGAATTTGTACCATCAGTGAATGCAGGAGCTCTGAGCTCTGCTTCTCTTCTTGGTTACAGTGACAAATGTGTCAAAGTAAATTTAAAGGAGGAGCACATTTTCCTCCAAAGTGGGGGGAGAAAAAGATGACAAAAAGGAGACTTCAAAGGGCCATACCCTCTCTGATGGCTTTTCTAAGCTGGTGCCTTTACTGACAGCACACACGCACTCCAACGGTACAGCAAGGAGTGTGCTGCTAGCGGCAGCTGGATCCCAGCTCTACAGGGCTGCTCAGCAATATTGTTTGCTTTTAAGAAACTTTTATGCGAATGACAACAGAAGCTCCTGGCTCTGCAGCGCTCTGTATCGATTTTATGATGTGCCAGTTTGCAGGCATTTCATATAATGCAGACAAGAGGCATTTCACTGTCTGCAGGGTTAGACGCCCAGACCTTTCCTTCCACTAACTTAGGCTTCTCATGCTTAAATTGCAGGAGAAATCCTTTTAGTAGGAGCAAGACTGTTACCGTTTCCTGGCAAGCTGCTCGATGTGAATAGGTCACTTGATCTTGCACCTCCTGAAGTTAATGGTGAAAACATACTTGCTTTCAGTGACTGCAATATCGTGCTTTTAGCGAGCACATTGCTATTTCCTTTTGCAATACTTTCAAAGGCTCCATCACAGTAGTCCTTTGCCTTAAAGAGGGGAAGCAATGAATAGGTCTCCCACAGCGCTGCCAACATCTTCCCAGCCATGTGGTTGAAACTCTAGATGGTGCCAGGGCCTGTGAAAGCCGGCAGCTTTGGCCTATGCGGTCCCGCTTCTGGCTAGGAACCCACGGCACTTTTGTCTATCATCATTCTGAGAGCTCACTTTGGACCAATTCACATTTTTCTTTCATTTAAAGGAGCAGTTATAAATAATGGGACACTATTTAGCTCCTGGAAGGAAAAAAGGGGACACAAGGCCATCAGATTTTTCCGCAGCAAATCTGCCCTCTCCTTATTCCTTTAGCTGGCTTCATAGGAAACAGAGGGCACATTTTTTGCAAAACGCTTGTCCTGTTTAATCCCTGCTGAGTTAGTTGTGGAGTCAAATACCAGATCAAAAGGAGGCCCCAGCAAGTGAAAGTTGCAGGGAAGTCTCCAGCTGCCAGGGTCTCTTCCAGGGACAGCTGTAGGCTAATGGATATGCTATAAACAGGGCGTTTAGGGCAGAAGTGACAATAGAATGGGGGCCTGGGTGAACAAAGGAAACTTTTTAAAAGGATGCAAAGATAGCGAGAGCTGAAGAGCAGAGCTTGTCAGCTGAGCTGTCTGCCTCAGACAGAAAGGCCAAGCAGCCACGGGCACACAGACAGTTCGTGCTGCTGCAGGCGGAGGATCCTGCCTGTCGGAGGATCGAGTTGGGGATAGGTGTTCAGCTAGAACAACCTTCTGGGACGATTAGAAACACTTTTTTCAAGTCAATTCTAACAGCAGCAGCTTTCATTCAAGTGGGGAGAAAGAGGGGAGAAAGACAAACTGTACATCAATCTTTTGTTAATCTAAAAAGTGTCTGATGACTGTGGAATGCCACACTGGACAACTCATGTCCCGAAAAGGAGATTTTTTTAAGAAAAACTTGTTTCAAAGACTTCTTATAGGAAGCTACAGTGCTGCCTCTACAATCTCTCATCTGGTAAAACACGTCCATGTCTCCTACCTGTTTCAGGAGCACTCTCACAGTTTCAGCACACACTGCCCGCGGAGGGGTCTGCGTCACTTTATTTTACCTGCCCACCAGCCAGCCCATCTCTCAACACCCTCCAGTGCATGCACAGCAGATCCGCCCTGGAAGAAGAAGGGAACCTACCCGCAGGGTGACCTGGTATCACGAGGCTGTTGGTAGGTAACGCTGGTGGAGGTGGCAGCGTGGGTGGGGTGGCGAACATGGCCGGATGGTGCTGGTGTTGGGTCTGCGATCTGAGAGAGAAGTGCGAGGTAGCAAGATTAGAGATGGAGAGGGGCAGAGCCGGGCCGGAGGAATGGTGCGGAGGAATCTGGGGAGAGAGGGGAAGGTGTTTCGGGATGCTGATGCTTGTTGCACTGCTAGCACTGCTGCTCCGGCTGCAGAGAGAAAAAGATGGGGGGAAGAGGGGGGAGAGAGACAGAGAGAGAAGGAGAGAGAGTGTTACAATACAAGACTGAAACAGTGCAAGAAACACACTACCAGAAACAACACAACTATGTAACACCGATCTCCCCAAGCTTATTTTTTTCTTAATGGCAGTGGACACAATAACGAATCTTAACGAACTTCTCCAACAGGGCAGGATGGGCTTGGGCTCTTTGGATTGACATTTCCTCTGGTACTTCAGGAAGTTACAATCCTCAGAGCTATCTACAAGATACTGACAAACGCCACAGAGGCAGCTGGATTTTGCACCTTTATTTAGCCCCTGATGACCTCGCAGTGGCCATGTGCGTCCCTGTGATCATATGACGCAATTACCCTAATTCCTTTTTCTGTTGCTCTGGGTGCACAGAGTTGCACAGTGTGAGTGACTTTGGGACCAAGTTGTACCTGCTGTGCATGCTGTAGTTATACACACACAAGCACACAAACACAAGCCATGTCAATAAATTATTCTCATAATAATTCTGTATTTTAGATCTTTTTCTATTATTGTAACTCCACTGCAAGTGATCTAAGTTTTGTGGGGTGAAAGGCAGTATTGCTGCAGCTATTATTTAGTGTAATTCCTACAATACCAACTATTTGTTGCAATTTAAACCTCTGCAATACCTTGAATAGTTCGAAATATTATTAATCATTTATACTATTGTGGCATTTACACAGTTAAACCGCAACAACACGCAGCAAACTATGACATTCACATTAATGGCAGCTCTCTCTATTCATATTTTGACCCTCGTGCAGCCAAATATTATGTTTTAAATCAGTTTCCTCACCTTGTTTAAACTAACCTAGTTCTGGTTTGGGAGGCATGGCATGTTTTCTGTACCAGCAAAAAGACTACACAGGTTCCAGTCGACTGGCTAAACTCTTTTCTCTAGAAACGTTTTATCCGCACCATTTTCACCCATCCTACTTACTGGATGGAGGCAATTTAAACAGCGAAGCTAAGCCTCCTGCTAGGTCTGACCATGTCAGATTGAAGCAGATTTCTCAGCCTACGCAGGAGCCCTGTTCTAAGGCACACAGCATTTTCTGATACATATATCCCTCTTTTGATGCTGGTGAACCAAAAAAACTCTGATAACCATGAACAAACCTACTTCAATGGAAGTCTTTCTGAATATGAAATAAGGGAGTTGCTCAAACCCAAACCACCTTACATTTCTAAGGCAAGAACTAGCCAAATCAGACAAGACAGTGCAAAACTCCACTAGAAGCTGGACTTAAAGGAACATTACCCCAGTCACACATGCCTTTCTCCCAGAAAGGGAGCATTTATCACCATGTTTCAAATGCAGCTAACCACCATTGCGGGAAATTCCAGCCTGTGGAGTCAGCACAGAAAGTCTGATATCCAAAACATGGAGCATCTTACCCAGACAGTAAGAGTGCTCTTGTCTTGCCTCCCAGCAATTTCTATCCCTTTTGAAACAACATTTAGCCCAGCAGTAGCATAAAGACGACACGAGTGTCCCCTTCCCCTACCTGATATTATTGAGTCCGTTGTGGGCCACCTGGTGATGCACTTGGTAATTGAGAGGTGGAGGGATGTGACTCGGAGGCTGTGTCCGAAGCTCGGGTATTAACTGAGGCTGCGACTGCGGCCGAGGTTGAGGTTGTGACTGTGGCCGAGGCTGAGGCTGAGGCGTGAGCCTTGGTGGTGCTGGTGCTGAAATCACTGGCTCCTTCTTCAACAGTGGGCTTGCTCTGGCGCTTGACGTGGGCGCTGAGGAAGTCGAAGTCACAACAGCAGCTACTGGCTGGGGGCTGGGGATAGGCAGGGCGAAGGGCACGTCGGTGCTCAGTTCCCGGCTCCGCTCTAGCCCAGACACCTTTGGGACATTGGCTGCTTTCGCTTCTGGCTTGTCATTCAAGGTGGGACCTTAATGGAGCAACGAGAAAAAGAACAAAGCACATTTTTAAAGGTCTGCATTTGTTTCTCTGCTTGGTAGAACATATGCCTGAGAAAAAACAAGTCACGTTTCAGCTCGTGGGAGCATCGTGGGAACACTGCTGCTACAAGATGGATGTGTGTTTGTGTGTCTGTCCTTCCGCTGTCCTTGACCGGCCAGTCTATGGTACTTGTTAGCATGTGTGTAAGAGACTTAGCTGTCATTAAATGAATGCATACTACAAAGGACATACAGCTCTGTGACTTCTACGGAGTCCCAAGGTTACGTACAGTAGGAGTGTGAACATGTCTCAAGTTACTGCTAGAGTATTTCCTGCTCAATGTAAGTTTTAAGGCTGATAATGAACTCATGAACAGAAGCCTGGTCATTAAGACACTGCATCTTCTCAACGCTCTTTCAAGGTAATCTACATTGTGTTTAGGCTCAACTCCAGCTACAATGCACCATGACCCAAGTACTACTCATTAATGATAACCCCACCTGGCTTCTAGGGAGGGGGCTACCTGGGATCCTCATGTAGCAAAGAATGGGACAGGGCTGCAGTGAAGCTGTGACATTGCCGGTCCCATGCCACACACTTGCGCAGAGGAATAGAACAGAGAAGGCTGGAAAAATCCAGTCAGAAGTGCAGTGAGCACCCAACTGTAGTCCTGCTTACCCGAAGTATTGCACACACGTGTACGCACAGCATGTCAAAACTATCACGAATGCTGCGAACTTGCAAAATGCACCTACGGTGAGAATTCCATGTGGAATTACTCCTCCTATGATGCCAAGTGTTTCCTTTTTTCCAAATTAAGCTAAACAAAGCAGCTCAAAGGGTTAAAAGGCTGGAAAGGAAAAAGGGAAAAGGGAGGAAAGGAGAGACATTTCAGATCAAGCAGTATCCAAAAGGTCGAAGAAAACTGAAAGGACCACCATGAACGTGATTCAAGTCCCACTGTAACTCCCTGTTCGACATGTATCCCTGAGTGCACATACACCCAACATCACAAGAAAAGCTGTTCGTGGGTTACGAGAACTAGTGTTGTCCATGTGTTTCACATGCACACACTCCACCATGCACACCCAGCGCTTCTAACTGACTTTTAGGATACATGCTTTTATTATCCACTAGAACGTGTTGGGGGCTGTTCGCGTTTAGCTGGCTTGCAGACACGCAAGAGATGCTACCTACACTCATTAACATGTTCCCCAACACCCTCACAAACAAATTCCACCTTTGAAATTTTCCCATCTCATCAAAGGACTGAGCCAGTTCCTGATGTAGGAGGTGTGGAAATAACACACAAGACACACCGCGAGCTAATTCTGGCCATGCAGATGCTCAAACCAGGCATTTGCGAATGCAGCCTATGCGAGCCCAGTCCTCACTGCTGCAACATCGATGACTTGAGCACCGCCATGCCGGCATTAGATGAGCGGAGGACAGGGATGGGTCAGAGCCTGTAGCACACCAGCTCACTTTCTGTACAGAAAATGCCCACGTGGTGATGGCATCTCCTTCCTTGAAACAAAAGGCAGCTCCCCACACTGCTTCTGGCTCTGCCTGCACTCTCACCCATTGCACCGTCTCCTTCATCAATCAGTCAATCAGTCAATCACTACATCGATATAAATTCAACATGTGAAAAGAGAAAATGGAAACATATGAACTATATTTATCATCTGAAGATGTCTGAGGACTTATGGCCTCAAACCCATGAGTAACAGGAACAGAAGCTTTTCCAAACACCAGCGCTTTGGCTGGCAGCAAGTACGATCAACCCTGCACCTTCCAGCACCTCATACAGCTTTACAGGTTTGACACAACATCTGGAGGTCCTAAGTTAATTCCTACAACAAATAGAAGGCTAACTCTTGTTTCAGTGAATTTCTTTTTCAAATATGAGTTCCTGCATCACAGGTACCCTGGTTTTGAGATGTAACTAGACTTGGTTCCAATGTTATTCAGATCAACAAAGAATTTATTTCTAAAATCAAATTCTCATTGCTCTTCTGCACCATTATTTTTTTATAATGCCACCTATGTTTGTAAATTTTCCTCAGATTTTATTACTAACAATTCAAAAATTGTCATTGACTAGTCAAGCCAGGGGTCCGCCCACCGTGCATTTTGGAGGAAGTGTATTCACAGCTGTAGATCCCACTGTTTTTCAGGAACTACCCATTAAAAGCAATTGGGTTTCATTCCTGACCATAGGTTTCCTGAGAGCCCATTAGCTCTTTCCATCCAACAGGCCTCCTCCTACAGAGTTAAACTTCATATTGTGTAATTACAGGCAATGTAGACTAATGGTGTATATTCAAAACACACTAGCACAACAAAAGTTAGTTGAGTAAAAAGTCAATTAGATTCAAAACAAATCAATAAAGTCCCACATTAAAAGCAGCTGTTTGACCAGTTTTATGTACAACTATTGATTCCCTGTGGTTTCAGCATTAGTTCTCATTTGCAATTTTCTCAAAGCAAAAGCTCGTGCTCCCTTGCTGACTGAATTGACCAGCCAGCCCGGTTGTATTAGTTAGTACTAGGGGTACACGACTAATTTCTGCTGCCAACTTGCATCTCTCAGGTTGCAGTACTGAAACGTTTTTGCGTTTCATTCTCGACAACAATGAAAATACCCAGATGCATTCCCACCCCTCTCTGGAAAAACTACAGGCATGAGTGTGAGTATCTTCTCTCCTTTTGTAGCCACGTTGAGCAACAGCAGAAGCCCTGAGAAGGGACAGATATGGTGTGAATTCACAGGTGAGCGTGGAGAGGCGTGTGAGAGAGAGCAAAATCCCCAAGCCTGCCAGCCACCACCAAGGAAGGATGGGGGGCGAATCCTGGTGTTTTGGTGACTTTCCTGTTTCCCCTTCTCTTGGCTGCGATGCACGACAACAGAGAGAAGCTGGTTCATGCGGCTGACGTGAGGGTGAACTGCAACGGGTGATGGTAAGGGAAGCACAGGGGAACAAAGGCAGGACAACTCACAGGGAGAAACGACAGAAAGACAGCGACGCCAGGCACTGGGGCCTGCCGATGTTTGAAAGTCAAACCTTCTGAAAAGGAAACTTTTCTCACATCTAGGCATTTCACTTAAGCATCTGGTAAAATAGATCTGGACAAAATGGAAAGCAGATGCCCAAATGGAAATGCATCTCATCCACATGTCTCACTCCTGTAGAGGACACAGAAAGGCACTTCTAAGCAAAGACTTAAGACACTTCACTTCAGCTAACTCCATGGAGTGCCATCCCGTGACATACTCGCACTCTGACACTGAAGAACAAACACATGTCCTGGTTTCTTTCTTTCACGCTCTTCTATCAGCACTTACTTCTACCTGTTCAGTGCCTGTTTCCAATAGCTAACCATACTCCAGAGGCCTTCAGAAACCTGACAATTTCGAGGCCACTTTCCCTGTGCAACCAAAGAAACAATGAATTTTGAAGGCTATAATTGCTGGGTTTCTTAGGTACTTAACAAGATCCTTATCATGACACCTATCACAAAAATCTCCAATTCATGACTTTCCTCTCCATTCACATGTGGAAAGTCTCTCAGCTACCTTCCCAGAAATTCCTCAGAAAGTTAATTTTAATGATTTTAATGAGAGATACTGCCTATTCTGATCAGGATCTCAAACTCTGCAGTTTCTCTGTAGGATGCTCAAATGTCCTTCCTAAGGGAACTACACTCCTAAGAACGCCTAAGTTCTTTCCAATCAACCAGGCCGACTGCTGATCACATACGGAAATATCCCAAGGAAAGAAATCGAATACGCCCTTTTGTGCAAGCTGGATCAGGTTTCATTGAGATCCTTTCAGAAATTTCTGTACTTCGGCTCCTAATCTAGTCCTCCTGAGCAGATGGACCCACGGAGCTGAGCACGACTGCACCAACAAAAGCACAGAGCCACCACACCACAATGTTCTAGAGGCAAAAGTGTGTTTATTTTTACCAAGTCCTAGAGTAATTTTCATGCTTAATGATAACAGGCTGAGCCAATTTGCCTAAGACTTGACAGTCAGCTCCAATAATTCAACCTTAATTAAACCTGAACGCATGTCAGTTCAGCTCGTCCCTTCACAGGAAATCTGACATTTGCAATGATTCATGTTTCAGCCATGCTATGGGAAGGCTGGATCACATCTGCCATTCTCCACCATGCAGAGCGCTACCCCTTTTCAGCATGCCAACTTTGTTTATTTTCTAACCAAACACTCTGGACTTCTTCCATTGAGAGGTTTTCTTAAATGAACAGACAGTGAAACATGTCTCGATCTCATGGGGATGAATGATGACTGAGTGCGAGAGACAGGGAAGAAAAGACTGAAACTGCTCTAAGAAGAAAAATAACAACGACCTGGGATTAGTAATTCTTGCCTCCTTGATCAACTAATTTGTCATTTGGAGTGTTGCAAAATTTCAACTTCCCTGTGTCTTGGGCTACATCCCATTCCAATTTAACCTAAAAATGAAAACTTTTAACAACTTTTAAAAGCATAGAGAGCTTTAGCTACTGCTGCTGGAAATATGTAGAAACAAGAGTTGAAGTTTAAGGGAAACTCCAAAGTCACCTACGGTTGTATTCACTACAAAAAGGGTGTTTCAGAAGGAGTTACCCGAACCTGACAGACCATCAGCATGAATGCAATATGAAACTTCAGTGAATTCAAAATCTGTGATTGGAATAAACACGCACTGCCCATCCCCATGGCTGCACAGGGTGACATGCTTGCCAGCGTGTAAGTACACAAAATTGCAGGCTAAATACAATACAGAAAGTCCCAGACACAAATTAAACCTTTCTGTTACAGGAATTTGCTTTCAAGCTGATTAAGAGTAGCTCAAGTGCAAGGGATTAAACATGTAAAGGCTGCTTTGAGAACTCCAATAAGCAGTTACTGTGTTATACAAACAGTACTTAGGGCAACAGCAGTTCCAGCCCTGCCTCTTGCTCTTTGCAAGCTGCTGGTTGCTGCTGAAAGGGGACTGTCAACACACGTACAATGTGATTGGAAATCATCTAATCTTGCTTGCACGCCTTTCCTTTGTCTCTTGAAAAAAAGAAAAGTGGAGTCATTCAGACGTCTTTCTGCAGTCTCCCTTGTTGTATTCAAACAGCAAGGGTGATGGGGTGATGTGCGAAAGAAATTCCTCTCCTACATCCATCAATGACATCTTTACCAATGGCAATTTCCCAAGAAACACAACCACCACCATCTGCAGCCTATCTATCCATCCTGTACACATCCTTGAAAACAGACATAAACCAGGCTGGCTATGATGAACCCTGCTCCATATTATAATTCCAGCAAGAAACGTTGCAAAAGTATCACCACAGGAATTACAGGGACATATGTGGCAAGAAGCTGAGTATTTTAGAGTTGGTTGATAAGTCCCAGAGATGAGTTTTGAACCATCAGCACAGGGAATGAGTACAGAAGAGCATGATTTTACAGCAGCAGGTCAAAACAAAGAAAAAACCAAATCCCATGAACTTCAGCAAACCTTTTTTTTTTTTTTTTTTTTAAATTGAGCTTTTAGAGTGCTGCATAATGTATTGTGGATATGCAACATACATAAGCACAAGAGAGAATAAAGGATTTTGCACTGGCAATGATAGCACTGACGCTGGCAGTGTACTTACAAGTGCAAATCAATATTTAAGTACTAATTCTTTACCCTCAGCTGGTTTTTGCTTTTGTACGGATGCCTTTTTCATTGTGTTTTAGGAAGGTAGCACTATTTAAGACATTAGATTACCTTGGTCTGCAAAGGTAAGGCAAGCAGAGCTATGACACAGAAACTATCCAGCATATGGGGCACCAAGTTCCTCCATCCATTTTAATGCAAATCAGCTTAAGATCAGGAATAAAGACTTAGGAATTGCACATAAAACCACTGTCTGGAAGGCTCTGTGGTGTGTAATGTGAACCATTTTTAACATTATTGTGAAACAAAGGCCAAATTTCCATCATGACAGCGGTGCACTGCACACGTTAGGTGGCGTCAAAAAAATGTTCTTCTGTGACACAGGCTCCTCAGAACATCATAGGTCTCTGGTGGATTTTCCACAAATAACTGCAGCGTTTTCAAGTAAGCCGAGGGTACGCACAAACCCCGACGCCTGCGCGCGGGGAGCAGGTCTTTGTTCATGGTGCGGCTCCCCCAGCCCGTCCCTGCGGCTTTCAGCGGGAAGCTCCTTCCGCAACCCGGTCTGGATTCGGCCCCTATCACTCAGTTCATTTGTACAGAGCTGTCTGTCAAGTCAAATCGTCTTGTCGCAATCTGAAACACCCTCCGAACAGCTGCCACTAGCAATTACTCTCCCAGACAGCCTTGACTATCAGGAAGAGAACTGGAGCGAGCACTTGCCAGTTTTAATAAACTGTGTTGCCCAAGTCATTTAACCTGCTAGATTGCTGTATGCTGGGGCTGTAACAAGCCTTCAGCTTTTCAACCTAGAAGAAAGCAACAGTGGCAAAAAGCTGTCAGCTTGGTCCTCAGAATTAACTTCCAAGGGTGTATTCCCCCCCCCCCCCCCTTTCTGAAGCACCCAAGTTTAAAAGTAAAATATCTTCAAGTCATTTTCATAATGTCACGACACGGAAAGCATCTCACATTTTTAACACAAAGCCAATGACTCCCGAGAGTGAAGGGTTGAGACGCTCCACAATTTTCATGTTAGCAGCACACCTGAGCAGAGAGCGCTCCTCTCTCCTCTTACACCCGCACGGACACGTCCTGTGAGCACTCCCCAGCGCCGGCTCTGTCCGTGTGTCTGTCACCGCCACCCCAGCGATGCTGACGCAGCCGAGGGCTTCAGGACGCCCTGACCACCGCGAGGGCTCTGTGCCCACCACTCCAGCCTCGTCTGTGCACTCTCAGTACAGTTACAGTCTCTCACCCAACTGAAAACCCAAGTGTGGGAAATTTACATTTACTTCGGTACTTTCAGGACAGGTAGCAGAGATTTCCTAATTCAACATTTATTTAAAATTAAAAAACTTCCATTCAGATCAGCGCTTTTAGTTTGTGGCTCATGTATACATCAAGATGTCAGTGAATGCTAATCAAAAAGAAAAAGTCTATCGTCATTAGGATTAATTTACCACATAGGAATCTGCACTTCCACTGGAGAGCCTATTGGACTCTGCAAATCAAAAAGAAGATTCAAAACCCACTATGTTAAATGTTTTCCCTAGCCAGCTATGTAGATAAGAGCCTTTGTTGCGAAAGCTTGCAGCACGGAAAGATTTCACCCCCTCCCCTAGAAACTGAGAGCAACAGCATTAAGACCGATGGACTTGACGCTGATTTGCTGCTTTATGGTTCTTTAATGGGATGTTTTATTCCTAGAGATTTGGGAGCTTTCCATGCTCTATCCAGGCATGTTAGCTGTAAGCATGCATGACGACACGCCAAAGCTGCAGGAGCTGAATGAAAATGGGTGCCAAACACAAGGATTGGGGCCAGAGCATAAAGAAGAAGGATCACCGTTCAAATCCCCCCAAAGTAAGTCACACTGCATTTTCCTAGCAATGCTGCTTCTGGCAACATTTCAATGCAAAGCTGAAACTGGATTTGCAGCTAAAGCACCTACTGTGGATGCTGGCGTTGTAATGAGATTGAAAGTTTCATACAGGCTTTTAATCTAGGGCTATAATGGTGGATCAAATGCTGCAGGGTTAAATCTCTTCAGCACTGCCCCTAAGCAGATGCTGGATGCCTAAAAACCAGTGATGCAGGAGCCGCTCTATTGCCCTGGCCACAAAATGTTACTAAAGCTTCTTGCAGTTACTTACTAAAGGTGGTTTTGTCTTGTTTTGTTCTGTTTGTCTTGTTTTGTTCTGTTTTTGTTATGTGCAATAGCATATTGTACACCTGATCTGATTGATAGACAAGCAACAAGGTAAACAAGCTATTAGAAAGGCACCCCCTCCCCGAAAGCAAGCAAGCACAAATACTCAACTCCAGATGCAAGCTTTAAAACAGAAAAAACTGCTATATACCGAGGAATCTTACGATTTTAATTAGTCAAACAAGGCCAAATAATAAACCATCAACTACTACATTACAGGAGAAAATGCACTACTTTTGCTGTTTAAAATCCATATCGATTCCCATCTAGCCTGCAAGTGAGTTATTAATCACTCCAATTAAATCATGAACACGGGTCTTTACGCTGAAATGGAACCCCCACCAATAGATCAATAACTCAAACCTCCAAGAGCAATTACTGCTCAGCATAATAGAGCAGCTTGTTACAGAGAGCCCCATGCAGACCACAATTCCTTCTGTCCTATCTTTCACAGGCAGTGCAAACAAACTGGGAAAAAAAAATGTTTTATAACTATTATTTTCAAAATAAACAGACATCTGCTTAGAGTTACCTAATCTCTCTCACATCACAGAGGTAGATCTGCCAAGGTCACATTGGAGACATGATTACATTTTTTCACAATTTGTTATTCTAGCAAAGCCCTGATAAGATTGAACTATTGAAGTTCACACTCTGGTTTAATTTCAAGAGGTTAAATGCCAAATCCTTTTCTTATTGCTACAAGGAAGGGATCTGCCAGGCTGCATAATACCCTGTGTGGGCTAAGACAACAATTTTGTTTCATCTGCACAGTCTTATGAAGGTTTTTGATTTTTTTTTTTTAAATGACATCAGAGAACTCCAAGCTCCCAAAGAATAATTTAAAGTAAAATCAGAAAGTGAGACTGTTCCGGAGGAGTGCGAATGACCTTTCAGACCTTCCAGCCTGGAGAACTTAAGTCAATGGCTGGCTGAGAAAGCATACTTGCTAACCAAAACCAGAAAAAGGCAAAAAAGAACATTCTCAAACACCAGATCATCTCTGCTGGGAACAGGAGACGATTACCCTGACCAGCCAAGCGTACGCAGGGTCACAGAAATTCCCATATCTGCCTTGGAAGATAACCGATTCTTGCCCTGATGCAATGAAAAGAGGAACCATCCGTGCTCAGGCTCTCCGACTGCCGCAGTGCTGCTCAGCTCCCACGTCCTTTCCAGGTGAGAGCCGTATTTCTGCACGCATCCTTGCTCCTGATGGGCCTGCCCCTTCAAGCAGGCCCCTGAGCGCCATCCATCATCCTTCATTAGGGAAACTATTGGCAGCCAATTAAGTGGTGATGGACCCAGGCCATTGAAGCTAATCAAGATGAGTTCATCTTCAGGCTGTAGGCACTGGCTCCTGCCTACCACGGGTGTCACGTTCCTGCTCCTTCCCCTTGCTGGCTCTCTGTCAGGTAACAGCCTCGGCCAAGGCTCAGCATACGCATGGAAAAATGACACCGTATCAGGCAACACAAGGAAACAAGCAGGTAAAGCAGCAGCGGTACTGCTGGGATCTCACTGTGGCTTTCCACCACCAGTAGCTTTTACAAAAAGGAGGGAGGGAGAGAGATTATCTATTCCCCACTGCAGCAGAGGCAGAAAGAGCCCAGACAACCGTTTTCTTCCTCCCTAAAGGTCAGAGATTGTAACTGGAGTTAGAAAGATCAAATCGTGTTGTGATCCCTTTTCTGGAGTGTAGTATGTGCTACTCATGCAAACTACATCAGCTCAAAATCCAACATCCCACAGCCACCTCCTGAAAGAGTTCATCTCTGCTCTCTAGATGACCACATGCATCAAATTCTGTGCTCCTGGTTGGCTTTCCAAGCATTTTTATGGGAAACACGGAAGCACATAACAGACCTGTTAACACACAACCCTCAAATTCAGCCCCTGGATAGACGCGTATGGATTCAAACTGGCTTTCAGGGCAGAGGAGAGTGCTATATGAACCAAAATTTTAAAGTGAAAGAATCCTCTTTCATTTCCACCCCTTCCTGAGTCTATAGATAAGGATACAAAGAATCATGTCTCTCCACTTAAATCAAATGTGAGCATTACTTAGGGCACTGAATTGCTCGTAACAGCGTGTGGGATCCCCTTTCACCAGAACTCAAAGGCCAAGCTGCACATGTTCTGTTAGGCTCCTAATTGACACCACTCAAAATCACTGCGCTTCAATGTAGAACAGCAAAGGGGACCCAGATTTGCTTGAAACGAGCTGCAATGAACCTGGCCTCTTCAGTTTCAAGCATAAAGCAGGAAAGGGCGTCAAACTTCAGCTAATGCCAGCAAGAGCGAAGTGTTTCAGCTGAAGGCTACTGCAGGTTCTGCCAGAGGCAGATTCTGTTTCATGGAAATAATGGTGGCATCAAGCGGCTATGCAGCCCAGGAAGCCAGTGGACATCTTCTACAGGAGCAGGCGAGAGGGATGTGCAGGAACCAACGTCTGCAGAGTGAACTTGTGGCTCTGGCGTAGAGGACTGAAGATGCCATGGAAGGAAGCTTACCTGTAGAGCTGCGCTACAGCTAAGGAGCCACAAAATCTGCCTGTTCCCCACATGCTTTGTGCCTACCAGACGCACTGTTTCAGCACATCATACTTTGTTTAGGAGGCTCTGTGCTAAACTCTGCCATTTAAATTTTCAGGGATAACAAAGACAGCAGTAATAATTTCTAATGGATTGCAGTCTGCAGCGGTCTTTGCTAGATGTCAGAAGACTGCAGAAAAAGACCTATTGTGCCTGTGTGCTATCAGTATTTGAAGTGCCAAAGCTGCTTTTCTGGCCTGGGAAAGTCAGAACTGAAAGATATAAAAGGCTGGCAAACAGAAGTGTTTAGAAACCGTCTCAGTAACTTGACTAACTTCCATACCCGATGTTATGGCTGGAGTCCTGAGAATGGAAAGTTCTGCTGCAAGGTGACTCGGTCTCTGCTAAACAGGAACCGAAAGGAGTGACTGACCATACACAAATTAGCCAAATCCCATCTTATTTATTTGTTAAGTACAGCCCTCACAGTTCAGTAACTGCTGTCACATTAGTGCTAATATGCTTATAATTTGGGAAAACAACACTTGAGATTCAGTGCTTGTCAAGTGGGGCCGGCGCTTTCCAGGCAGCAGCTCCCCGTACCCCACAGCCTCCCACTGCCCTCCCTCCCCACTCCCCAGCACGAGGAGGCACCTTCCAGGCAGATCCCTCCCTCAGATTTAGTAGCAGCACATTACTACTCTAAAACAACACGTTTAGCTGTTACCAAATTGCCTCCATTTTGCTGGCAGATATGCAGTAGTATCTCTTTCTGTGAACTTTGTTGAGGATCTAGGGTCAAGATGAAGAAATACTGAAAAAATTTTCCTGCAAGCTCAGGAGCAATGAGGTTTCCCACCTCACCCCTATTTGCACGGTCAAAATCCAGCTCTAGAGCTGCTGGAACGGCATCTTAAGCAAAACTGAGATATTGAAATTAACAGACTGAATACATTCAACCACGTTTCAAGTTGCATCATGGATAATTAAAATATTTAAGGAACAAGCTGCAAGTTGTTAATCAGGGAACATTTACTTGAATGGTGTGTGCCCTTTGCATTTGGTCCCTATGGCAACCAGTATTCACTCCAAAAGGATGTGCTGGAAGAAGCATGTCAGGAGCTGCCTCAACGTTTTAATTCACAGAGTGAGCAATGAATAAATACAGCTACTGACAAGCACAGCACAGGCAAAAAAGGTTTGTAAACACCATTAGGAAGCCACAGATGGCCTTTGGCTTCTTAAGATTGAAAAAGTCCACTCTTCCTTTAAACATGCCCACCATAAAGATCAAGAAAACCAGACTGTGTTGCACACAGGGGTGTTGAATCACATGTATTAGCTACTGGCAATAAAAGTTTTACAATAGAGGAGCTTTTCTTCAGTTTCTATCTTCTCAATCCTTGAGAAATTGTGACTGTGTTTCCACTCCCCTATACTGGAAGTTGTTGCATCAAAATCTGCAGAAAAATCTTTTCTGTCTCACCTGGCTCAACAGCAGAGAGACTGAGAATGCAACAGCATGTGTAGGACAGTGTTGCAGCGTGCTCAAGAAGGCAAATGTGAGGGACGATCGGCTTTTCCTTCAAAACAGGAAGAGAGGCTTGGTACGCCGTAAGGAAAAGAAAGGAGTACTTCACTGCACTGCAGAAGGCAAACTTCTTCACCATGATCTCAGAGTGTGTGAATTGCAGCTGCAAAGCTCCTTCCAGCTTTCTCCTTTGATGAAGTGTGAATTCTTCAATGGGCAGTAGAAATCTTGGAAGGACTTTGGTGCTGGAAATGCTTGAGGATAATGTAAAATCTGGCATCTAATAAGATCTCACAGAGGAACACTGTGTTGTGCATTGCAATGGATCACACTCTATTAATGAAAAGGAACTCTTGACTCTTCTTGCATGAGGGTTTATGGCTGTGGGAGGATATCTCACAAGGCTGGAGGGTGCTGGATGGTGCCAGGCTGCATTGGCTGCTGCAATGCCAGTCTGAACGTGCAAAAAGCCTGAAACAATAACTTGTAAACCCAAATGCTTCATTCCTCTTCCCGCTAGCTCCTTGGAGTCCCTTTACATCCACTGCAGCGGCCCTGCAATGACTGTAAGGCACAAGCACAATTTCTACAAGGCTGCTGGATGGAAGCGGTGCCTTCAGCTGCAGGTGGTGAAGGCCCTGGAAGATACCTGCAATCTGACGCGCGTGAGGACTATTCACTATAGCGAAGGAGAGTCATTCAGCAGAGCATTCATTGCCCTACTAACTGCTGTATTTGGCTTTCTTGGTGATGGGATTTGCTGGGAGCCCTGGCAGCACACAGCACCGTCGTCTCCCACCTCCCAGGCAGAGCCACAACTCGCACAATCCCCACGTTACCCTCTGAGCTGGAACTGGGCAGGCACTGCCACAGTACTAACCTCTGTCTTAGGCGGCAAGCAAGGACAGACTCAGACATCTGTAAGGATAATCACAGGAATTGTTTCATACAAAACTGCTGCACATTTTCATTTCAGTATTGGGTGAAAGATAGAGAGGAGTATCTGGGCTTAGCCTGCAGATACTTTTCCAAGACAGTAATTGCTGCATAATTCATATTCTTGTTTTCACATGTTTGCCATGTGTACCAACAATCCTACTGAAATCACTGTAAGTTTTTCCTTCAAGTCCTCTCCATGTCACAGTTTTTCCAAACAGCAGAAACACGAACAAGCAGAAGCCCAGCGCTAAGCAGCAACTCGAGTTTGGCAAATTCCTCTAATCCCAGAATCTTACACATTAGGAGGGGAAAGTGGGGTCCAAGCTAATTCTTGAGAGTTTTCACTCCACATTAGCACAGCACACAACATCTTTCACTCATTATGTCTGTATTTCCTTGCAAGCATTTCTCTATGAAGTTGGAATTGAGCCTTCGTGTCTCTACCCAAAGCCACCTGCTCCCCATCAACTCCAGATCACACAGGCTGGAGGAGTGCTGCCCTCTACATGAAGCAAGGCTCATAAATAGTAAGTATTTGTGACTGATAGGAAATCTCAGCACAGTTAGAAGCAATTTATAGCTTCCGCACCAAAGAGGCTCACAAAGAGAGCGGTAGCGATGATGCAGGCCCTCAACTCAGCCTTTCAGCAAAGGTTTGAGGCACCTTTGCTCATAATTAAACTAACTGGAGAGTACATACTAGATGCTTGCAGGGAGGAGATTCCTTCTTTCAAGAAATGCCTTTGTCCTAATGGACCCAAAATTGTTAATTAATCCAATGATTACAAATGAAATGCCTCATCTCTCAACGGGCAGAATCCAAGTTCTGGTGCCACTGGTTTTGTTTCTTAGGACACAATACGGTTTTGTTTTTGAGGACAACGCTCCAAACTGCCAGCAGTTTCAGGGAACCACCTCCTCCCACATTAACACATTCATTTGCAAAATCTATCACATATGTTGCGTGCAAACCGGCTGAGAGTTTGATTCAGCTCTGACAGCATGACAGCCTCTAGCCCAAATATCTGAAAGTAATAAAATCCACACCATCCTCCTCATCCCTCATGCTAATAGCGAATTGACCCGTATTCACTTTGCACCGTCAATAGTGGGGAACCTACACAGATATGCAACCACAACTACAGACAAAACGGAAGGGGCATCGGTTTCTAACATGTCTCAGTTTTAGCCTCCTCCTCCCTTGGCTTGAAGTAAGGATACTAATCCCAAATCTAGCTCTTGCCTTTCCAGTGATTTTCTGCTGTAACAAGAAGGGCAATGGTAAACCCTGTTCAGCTCTCAGACGCATCTGTAACAAGGAGCACAGATGAAGCCGGAGGTCCAAGGGCCCTCACGCCAGAGCACGGCAGGACTGGGACACTGTGTTGCAGAAGGGAACAAACCTGTCCAGCTGGGCTGTGGTGCACGTAATGCCGCGCAGCATCTTCATCCCTCGGCCCTGCCTTCTTACTTTCCCAGCCATACCCATTTTGGTTTTCTTGGGTATGTAACCAAATTGCAGCAGCACCTCTTCATCTTACGCAGAGGCATGTGCTTGTTCCCAGAAGATGGGAAACTACCACTGGTCCATGCTGGGGTTGTGGGCCTCACAGTGGGATAACTGTCACATGAAAAACACAAGCAATAGCGGTTTTGGCAACAAAGGCTATGCTCATGGCTAATGGACATGACTGGACTATCACACCCTACCTTATGATCACTCCACAAACAGAAATTAGGCCAGAAGGGACAGAGCACCCATTATTTCATATATAGATATGGGAAGCAAGGAAAATTATGGAATAAGCCCTTGCAGATAGTAGGTGTTGGTGTGTTTTTAAAAAACTTCTCCCCAGCCCTGTGTTTCGCAGGCATGCTGGCTCCGAGCTGGGCTGCTCCCACAGCCCCTGCGCTCCCCAGAGCCGTCAGGCTGCGGAGATCTCAGTAGCTGCTCTGAATGAGTACGCTTCTTCCCACTAATTCACTAACACCTATTTCCCTTACGCTAGGTGTCCCATGTTTCTGAAAAATCCTGGCCTCTTCTAAGACCAAACACAACCAAGAGTGGTAGGAAGGAAGCCAGGATATTCCCCATCATGAAAGGAAGAAAAAAGCACCGAGGGAGCAGTCAGCCTCTCCAATGCTACACCACACCTCCAGGGACTAAAGCTTTGCTGCATCCGTGAGATAAACCCACCTTCTCCCCCTCTTCCCACAGCAGCAGAGAACTCCCCCGTTACCAGCGCTGGATGCTGGTAAAGGTCCCCCTTTTCTTTCTTGTGTAAGGCATTTCCCACCCCTTCCTTTTATAAATTACCAGAACAGACATTTAAATGTTCAAGAGTAATCTGAGCAGAGTATTCATGCCTTGGGCATTTTTATGCTCTACAAGGAGAGAAATAAAAGGCCCTCATTTAATACCTCCCTACAGCATTCCCTGTTCCTGCTCTTCCCTTGTGAATCTCCAAAGGCAAACTCTCAGCGGTTCAAGGCTCCGGCACTGCCCTCTCCCTTTTTAAGCAAGACGGGCTTTTAAAGCAAACCTTGCTGGCTGACTGGAACAGGTGGTGGGAATCCTTTAAAGGAGAGAAAAATCATTTGTAACTAATAAAAAGAGAAGAAAATTCTGATTCCCGTGGTTTTACTAAGCACCCGCGGGAGTCATTCGGACAGGAGGCACATCTGCTGCTTCGGTGGCTCCCTCAGTGTCCCGGCACCGGAGCTGCGGGACGGAGAGAATAAATGTCCTCCGTGCACCTGCACCCTCTGCCTCCTGGGATGCCGAGGAGTGGGGTGGCTCTGCCTGCTTTACAGGGGATTTTATGAAAGCTGCATCAGCCCCAGAGCCTGACAGGCCAGGCTAGGGGCCTGTCTTCTGCCCCGGATTTTGAGATCTAGCTTTACAAAACCAGCAGAAGCCTTTATCTTCTCCAACATACAGAAATCATCCTATGTTTGAACAAAGTTTTGTGCTAGATCAAAAAGGCAGACCTGCAAAACCGTCCTTCGGGCTTTGCTTTTATGCTTTAACAAAACCCTCCCCTACAATAACTTTCTGATCCTCCGTCTCTGAGAGAAACATCACAATATATATACTGAGGCTAACAATGTACCTTAATCTCCTGCCTTATAATTGTCATGTAAAGAGTCTAACTAGGAAAGGACCCCCAGGGCACGGCTGGCAAAAGCTGGGTTTGCTGTGCGGCACTTGGAGACAGCAGCTCTGCTAGAAGGCAGGGAAAGAACTGCAGCCCAGGGACCGCAGCTCACTCCCCACCTCCCCTTCCAGCCGTGCTGTCTGCCTTTCTTCCTCCCTTACTGTCAAAAATGAAGAAGAGAGAGGTGACAAGCTGGAAAGGCATGGCCAAGACTCGAGAGCGAGAACTCAAAGCACCCCTGCCGTGCTCCAAAGTGCTGTTGTGGCTGCTCCCTGTGTGCAGGGAATTAGGATACGGTCTCCAATCCAGCTCTGAGCAAAGGAGACAGAGGAATAGATGTGCTTTCTGCAAAGACCTCAGGTACTGCTCCTTTTCTGTATTAGTTGGCAAGCACAAGGTACAGAAACATCCATGGCTAAGAGCAAATGCTGGAATCCAGGCTTATCTGGATGTGATCTAAGGGACGCTTCGCTATGATGTGGCCAAATGCAGTTGTTTGTTCAAGAGTTAAAAGGAAGGGATATTTCTTCCTACAGAGGAGGACCAGGAAATTAAACCTGGATGCGACTCAAATCTCCCTCCTCTCTCAGATGGGTTTCTCTCCACAAAGAGGGGGTGGCAGTGGGCTTGAATATTCTCCACATGTTACTTCGCTTTCGTCCACAAGTAATTTACAGAGGAAAAAGGTCTGAAGTCCCTGCAGTCTTCTACAGATACGACACATTCTGGAGCTCCACGCTTTTACCCATCTCTGTTTCTCCGTATCAACTTAGCCCATTCACAACCTGCACAGAAGTCATTTCAAGATGCACGCGCCCACCTCTCCCCATGCAAAGCAGCAGGTGACGTCTGCATGTATGTTTGGGGACACGCTATCACTGAACACTTTTTCGGCAGCCAGTCCCACAGCACTGCCAGAAAGTCTATTTAGTTTGTAAGCCTACAAAAACTGGCATATGCCTTTACACAGCCTGAAACACCACTTCAGTATTTACATCCCTTCCAAACAACCACAGAAACATTTATCACTACATGGTCAAGCTCTCTGAGTCACATACCAGCACTGGCGTCCTGGAGAAGGACTGTATCACAAACAAGCGCCCACCTCAAGTACCTTTGGGGTATGGAGCATGTTGTGGCTGCACTGAATTAGTTTCTGACCAGGAAAGAGAACGCTTTCTCGAATCATACTGTAGAAAGGTTTTCCTTATGGCCAAACTTCAGAAATACTCACCACCCGATACTGAGGTTGGTTTTTCTAAGAGCTAAGGATCATAAAGTAGCTGCGTGTTTAAACAAGAGGTCATTATCCACCAGCTCCAGGGTTCAGTGCAAGCTTCTAAGCAAAGAGCAATTTGAAAATAAAGCTGTTAAAGCACTAACAGTAGTTTAAATTTCTGTTTTACTGATTTTTCTGGCTAAGATTCATAGGGCTATCAAATTAGCATCTGGATATCTTGTTGAGGGGAGTAAAGTCAATAATCTAACAGGCCCATTTCATTTCTCTTTACTGCTGCAATCGCGTGACTTCATTGATACTCAGACCCGAAGGCAAAGGACACAAGGACAATGCCCGATGGCAGACGCCAAGCCCCTGTGTTGTGTGTCACACAGCACAGTACAACAGATGAGATCCGAGAAACAGCAATCGGAAGGAACTGTTTCTACTCAAGATGCCATAATACCAAAGGTTTAACATTAACTTATTGGTTTCTCAGACAATTATACGAAAGGAGATTTTTCAAAGGCGCAAAGTCAGCAGGAGATTAAGTGAGGGTTTGACCCAAACCTTTAAGAGCCTTGTGACCACACAATTCACCTGTGCCATAACCTGCAAGCTTTTCAGGGCCAACAACAGTAGCAAATAACAACACTTGTTATTTAAATAAATGTGCTCTATTAATTCTTTCCAGAGAAATCTGCTTTAACCAATACCAACCGCCTCAGTCTCCCTAGCTTCATCTACCCAAGGTGGTAAGAAGAGAAACTTCTCCGCACCTTCCCTCCTCTCCCTCTCCTCCTCTTCTGGACAGCACAGCATTTCCACCATCGGTTTGTGCTGCACTCAGCGCTCCACGTCGCCAGACTGGTCAAACCCACAGATGGAAGGAAAGACGCCTTTCCATCCCCACCTCTGGAAAGACACAGATGTGGTAGGAAAAGCCCTGCAAACTCCCCTCGCTCCCTTTGAAACCTGAGGAGAACAGATGAGCAGCACATTTGAAATTAATTACAGCAAAACCTACTGCATTGTTCTCTCCTCCCCTTCCTTTTCCCCCTGACCCCCTCCATTGCAGAGCTTTCACTGAAACCTCTGTGGCGTGTATATTTTCCTAAAGTTACCAGGGCCAAAACGGTACAGCTGAGACATTCACAGAAGTCAAAGAAAGTGCAGAGCCAGGTTAGCGCGCAGGGGTACAATAGTTCCTTAAGAGCGAGCGTCTCCCCCGCCGCCTCCCCCCCTCCTCCCCAACCTTCCGTCTCTAATGAACCTTTGGTGTCTGTCCACAAAAAACAAACATCAATCAGGCAACAGGCTGTTCCTTTTCCCCTGTTGCTAGTCTGAAATAACAGTCATCCCCCGCTGGGCTGGGAACACCACTTCCCTCTCCAGCACACATACGGGATAATAAGGGGGAGGCGAAGGAGGGAGGAAAACCCGCTCCGAGGTGCCAGAATACACAGCGAGCCGTGCCTTTTGGAGCCAGAGAAAACTTGGGAACACAACAGCTTTTGATTCCTCCTGCCCCACTGGGCACGTTAATTATTTAATAGTTGGCTTGTGAATTGGTGGCGGTGGTAGGAACAGGGTGGAAGGGAAATCAGGCTTTTCCCCCCCGTCCCTTCCTCGAGCTGGCAGAACAGTGTGTGTGTGCACACACATGTGCGTGTGCGAGGCTGCGGGCACGCCTGGGAGCCCGCTCCGAGCCGCGTCCCCCCGCCGCCGCTCTCACAAGACCCCCCTTGTTGACTTGTGACCACAGCAGCTATAGACAGCATGGGACGGCATCTGGATCGAATGAGTTACGGGGCAAAGAAACGCACCCTGTCTGCGCTGCCTTTGGAGGCTGATATTTTTCACCTATTCTGACTGGGGGAAGGGCACTTGGGAGTTTATACTGGATTTCGACAGAGCTGGAAACGGAGCTGCAAATCAAACAGAGATCGGCTCATGATTTGCAACCAGGGCTTTCCAGGCGTCTGAAGCAACACTTTGGAAGGAGCGTGGGGAAAAGGAGAATGTAACTACATCTCATTTGGATGGAGAGGACTCACAGATGTTAGGAATATTTTTGATCAACAGCTTTCCTGGCACCGCTTGTGGTGGAATCCACAACCTTGACGGCTAGCTGAGTAAGAAAGTGCTGGCAAGCTCCTGCCTGCATGCAGGCAATTTGCAATGCTGCCAGTCAATATTTCAGTGAAAACAAAATTGCAGGGATCATATTAAGAGAGGGGAAAAGGGAAAATAAAACAAAACAAAACCTAGCTTTTCCTTTTAAGAGAAACTCTGATACGACCTGATGGGAAAGACCCTCCCAAACCAAAACGCACTCTTTGTTTGTTTAAAATTAACACACTGTGATGGGAGTCCTGCGGTGACCAGGCAAAGGCAAGCCTGCCAGCAGCAACAGAAGCAGGCTCAGCAAGAAGTGGCTTTACACGGGGACACCTGGGTGGCATTTTTAGTACAGGCCTGCAGCAAATGATGCAGAAAGAGGTTTATGGTTGTGTCCATTTGGTGGACGAAATGTATGCAGCAGGCACGGGTCTGAGCCAAAAACCTGCACACAGTCCTCTTCAAGCGCTGGGGGGACAGGGGAAAGGATAAGAGGAAAAGAGAGCTTCTTTGGCAATATTTTCAAAATCCAGGTCTGGATGTAGCCACGGTGGTTTATTCTTAGTTTAAAACAACGGTATCCTTGGAGGAGACAGCAAGCAGTGTAGCCCGGGCAGCATGTCTCTCTGGACCAGTCTGGAGATGACTGACACGGGCTCTCAGGGGCATCTAAGCTCCTGGTACAGCTCACACCACCATTTGGAGTATCTTTAGAGTCCCTCTGCATTACTCCCACCCGCATGGCTTGCAAAAGGGTAATCTGCTGCTCACGGCCACTGAAGTCAGGCCCTTTTCTGCCCCGGCCTCAGGACTGAGCTTGGCTGACTACGCTGCCACTGTCAGCGGGGACTGCTCAGACGTCTGCTTAAGGCTGCTTTACAGCATGTACTGCTGGAATGACACAAAGGGTCCAGAGACTGGCCTGTAACGCAAAAATATTTCAGGCCAAAAGGTACATTATGCTCAGAGAATTTGTTTGTTGATCCAATGGAAGGTATAAAATAATCTGCTCCACTTTGGTTATTAAATTGATCAGTACAGAATGTAATGGACATATTCTAGTTGTTGGTTTCAGCTTTCTAGCTCAGTTTCAGAGACCGTTCAATAATAAAAATAAGGGCAATGTTCATTATTGTGTAAACATTCAATGCTCACACTCTATATTTCTGCCTCCAGCCATTAAGCCTGTATTAAATCAGGTTGTCTCCGCAGAGCTCACACTGCGAGCGCCTCTCACTGTCCCCAGAGAAGGCCAGCCACATAGGAAAGCAACTGGCTGGGGACAGCTTAGCTGTTTGGAAGCCAAATCACATAGTACTGAGAAAATTAAAATGTTAGCCGCTCCATCCAACAAGGCTGGCCCTTTTCTGCCACCCTGCTTTGTGGATAGCTTCCCAGGGAGCAGGCTGTGGCTTTGCTTTTGCCGTTTAACATTCACGAGCCGATGCAGTTTGAGGTGGGTTTGCAAACTCTGATGTTATCTTTGGCGCTGCTGCCTGGTCCTATGCTTCCCAAAATGTCACAGGGACAAGGACTCATGGGCCTGAAGGGACTAACTCTTCTTCCATGGGTTTCACGCCACGAGACAGGGAGTTTTCAGGGGACAGATCTCTTTAAAAACTGGATCATCAATAAATATGGAAATACAGAACAAACTAAGCAGACACCAGCAGCAGATGCAGGTTCACAGACGTCTGCTTATTACCAAACCTCACTCCAGCTGAGACTTAAATAGCCTCCTTTATGCAAAACGGGAGAGGGAGCGGAACTGAAGGAAACTGGCAATTACACAATTTTATTTCCCTCCTCGCCCATTCACTTTTCATCAGGTGGCTCTGCGCTCGCATACGAAAGGCGCTTGTGAGCGCTAAGTTAAGCACAAAGCCAGCTTGATACTTTCCTTTCACTGGGAGGAAGCCTCCGTGTGCTTTGCTGGATGCAGTGGAAAAGCACAGCGAACACATTATTTTATATTATTTTGAAAGCACCAGGCGCTGCCTGAGAAACAGGGACTTCAGGCTGCACCATCCCTTTTTTCCAAGGCTGCATCTCTCCCAAACACAATGCTGCTCAGAACCAGGCGCTGGGGTCTCAGTTTAACCCTGCACCAGGATTTACCTCCACAGGTCCACCTGCAATCTGCTTCTTCCTCATTTTTTAAAAAAAAGCTCCTTCCTTCTAAAATCTCCACCCCAACTCTAGTGGGCTGACTGGCAAAGAACACACCACCTCACAGTGCTAGGAGATGTACCTGGGTGCAATCAAGCTTCCCCAGCTTTGCTGATACCTTTTAAGAATATACCTCCAACAGGGCAAAAAGGTAATGTCCATTTCATTGGAGAGAGATCTGGAAGTCTGACTATTCCCTTATGGATGAGCCTTAAAGAATTTATTAGTGATGAAACCAATATGTTTCTTCAGAAACTTAATAGGGTTCCATAAAAATTACTTCAATAACTTTAAAAATTTAATGGTGAACGAGAACCTTTCCACAGGCTTTTTGAACTGTCCGACAGAATCCCATAGTGGGGATATAATTCTGCAATAAATTTTGCAGGACTGTTAAAAAAAAAAATATAGAAAGCTTTTAATTTCCTATTACCTCCTGTAAGACTTTGCCATCAATTTAAAGCAAATAAATGAACTAAAAGCACTGCAGTCACTTTTCTGTCCCAGAGATTTACAAGAAAATATTTACTGTTTGGAGAAAACCCCAACAAACTAGAACAAGTATCCTTTTCAGAAACACAGACAGGCAGACACAAACACTACGCCAAGTCCTGCTCTCTTGTACATTGGTGCAAACCCAAATAACTCCAGTGAAGTCAATGGCGTCAGTATGGCTTCACCTGGCTGAGCCGAGCCGAGCCGAGCCCGGGAGCGGGGCCGAGCGCACGGAGCAGCGGAGATGGAAGGAAAGCCTTGCGCTGCCAGTCCCCCGGCAGCTCGGCAGCAACATTAACAGGCTCCACGGGGAACGGTGTTCGGCCCTGGTTAGCAGGAAGGATGGGCAGCGAAGCGCGGAGGTGAGGGAAGTGGTGAGCACAGGCGTGCAGGGCTGGCGCAAGAATTAAAGGAGAAAACAGCAGGAACCTGGCCTCCCCCCTCCCCTCCCACGGGACAGGACTGGAGAGCTACATCACTTACAACAGTCATTTCAAATGAAGCTAATATAAAAAAAAAAAAATTAAAAAGTTACAGAAACATAGCATGAACTACTACTGCTTGCCACACAGGCTGATTGGGACAGCAGGGTCCTGCTCCTCAGGCGGGTCCCTGCCGCGGGAGGCAGGCCTGGGTGCCTGCGGGACACGGCTGGAGAGGGAGAAGCTGCGAGATGCTGACAGCATCCTCTTTTCCTGAAGTCTCCACTGCTGGAGGCTGGGGCCTTGCTGGGACTTACAGACCCCATCGGTGCTACACACAAAAGAGTAACCAGATCCATTTGCAATTAAACAGCACGCCCTGGTCTCATTGATCACTCCCATTGATTGCTCAGAAGGAAAGACAAGCTGACCTGGGGTCAGATCCAGCTCCCCCCTGCACCAGCATCCTTACCCCCCACCGCCTCGCCACACGACTTGCCAATGCCCAGGCTGCCCCGTTTCATGGTGGTTTTATGCGGCGAGCATGGGGTTACCCTGTCTGCAGGTGTCCCTGATGGGGACAGCTGCCCCTCTGGAAGCTGCTCCAAAAAAGGGGGGCCGCAGAGAAGGAGGACTGTCATCTGTGAGGAGCAAGCCTGATTTAAACGGGGCCGCAGTGTGCTCAGACCTGTACTAGAGGTCCAGACACCTCCCCTCACCCCGCAGTGCCAGTCCCTATGAAGAGGGCATCAGGTTTACACGCAGTATTTAATTGTCTCAGAAACTGAAGCTTTACAAAATCTTACATGAATAAAACATGTCTCTGAGGTATTTTAAAAGCAGAATCGAGAAGACTCGATAGCTTTGTGGGGGTTGCAACTGCTGCTCTTAACATCACTGCCCTAGAGCATCCTTCTGGTGCTGGGACACCACCTGCACCAGCATCCTGCGACCACGGACAGCAGCTGGAAACGGCACCAAGACTTACCGGCTTGGCTTTTGCTACTCAAGAAAACTGATAAGCAAACTATAAACAAGGAGTAAAAAGATGGTATCTTTCAAACACCCTTTACAAGTCTAGGCATTTGGAAGGAATTTTTTTTTTTCTTTTCTGATTTACAGTTTGATGGTCCTTTTATCTACTTTCACATGAACAGAGGAAAGCTACAATGCGCCTACTCAATCAATATGAGTTTGTGCTGGCCCATTCAGGATATATATTGTTTTGCTTTTATAGTTTATTTTAAATAAAAAGTATAATTAAAGAAAATAAACCACCCACTTCATAACATTTATACAACGAAGACTTTATTTATTTTATTTACGTTTTGGTGGGCAAGGCACAGCATGCAGTTAGCTTTCCATGATACTTAACAAAGCCGCATTTGAAATTTAAAATCTTTAAGGAAATGAACAAATTCTGCGGAGAAAGGGCAGTTGAGCAAAGAGACTTCTTACATTACCCTAGGTAATTGTGCATATATATGTTTCTGCGTGCCTCTCTCTACTCCAAAAACATATCCATGACTTGGATGCTTTAAATCAAAAAGCAATTTCAGTTTGTAATTCTCAAATAAATAATTAAACACATTTTATCTCCTACAGTATTGCTTCTATTCATTCTAATCCCACTGACAGGAATGCAGCAACATACCCCACATCCTTAAAATAATAAAACAAAGCACAAGATACCAACCAGAAAGCCTGGAAATGTTTATAATTCAACTTTTCAACTCTCTTGGCTGCAGCCTGAAGCTACAAAGAAAGCTCTATGCTGGCTCCCTCGAAGGAGGCAAACCTGGAGATAGCTGTGCAAACCACAAAACCTGCCCGCTTGAACGAGGCAGCTCTAACTTTAGGAGGCATACATCACTCAATTTGTGTTGAAGTTAATAAATTATCCACTTTTGCAGCCTGAGTTTTACGAAGTTGACCGGACAGTGTGTTTAAGGTGAATGGTCTCTCCAACTTGTCCATCATATTTTCACAGACAGATAGGGATGGTTATATCCTCAACTACATATAACACAGCTAACAGGGAGACAGAGAGTATATTCCTGTTCCCAAAGAGAAGGCCGAGAGCTTTCCAGACCCTGCAAAATTAGAAAAACTGCAAGAAGACTGAAAGACTGCACTTAGCTGCACTATTTTCTGTGCTTGGTTTTGTTTTGAAATGTGGCTAACTGGCTGTGACTTGGGTGATTATCTTGGTTACCCATATTGTTTGAAAATCAAAGTCCTCCTCCTTCCCAGGCCACTGTGTAATTATATATATGCATATGCAAGAAAGCTAGTGTGCTCATCCAGACAGTGACAAAATTACATAGAACTTTTCAAAGAGAGGATGCTGGGACGGGCTCACATGCTGCATTTAGCAGTAGTTTGGGCTATCCAGTATTGCCAACCCCCCAAGCATTTACAAATCACAAACTATCTTTAAAATGAGGTTAAAACCAAAGTATTTGGGGTTCTTCTCGACTGCCTGCTGGCTTTGAAGCACAGAAGAATCAGAGTTCTAGGCTTTTCTCTGTGGCCAGGAAGCCTAAAGTTGTGCTTAAAAAATGAAATTAAAGCTTAGATTCTTGTACAATCCTCTGAGGGCCTGGGTTTCGTGAAAAACATGGAATACTGTACGATTGTGATAAAATCACAAGAGATGCAACATAGGGAGTAGAGCAGCTGCAGAGCATCCTGAGCACTGCATAAATCATAGCAATGTGGTTGCTATCTAAATAAATGCATTACTTATTTATTATTACAGATGCTGCTGTAGAAGTTTTTGCATGCCTGTAATTACGGTGGACTGTTGTCCAAAGATTCAGCTGTAAATTATCATCCCCCTTGAGTTCACCGACTGCAGGTCTAATCACACACAAGACGGTGACCTCACCAAAATGTAACCAGAACCTGGGGATATAACTGAGATCAAGCGACAGAGGGCATCTCTGCTTCTCCTGTGTCTCAGACCCCTCTGTGGACCCCACGCAGGAAACTGGAAAAATTTATATTGCTCCTGACCTCCATTCATGTAAAGCACAGCTAACTGCCTGAGCGGGCACTGTAAGAGTTGTTTGCTCTGCGTCCATGCAAACCTTCTTGAGATGGAAAAGCTCTACATCCCGGCACAGTAAGGTACAGGCCCTGAAGGAGGTGGACTTGGTTACGGGAGATGCTGTGCCAGCCTGGACGGGGCATCTCTGTCCCTGCCAACCGGAGAGGGCCAGGGGCCAGGACCAGAGGCAGAGCAAAGTGCACAAGCGGCATGGTGAGCGCAGAGACACCGGGCTCTCGATTCCCCTGTCAGTGCTGAGCAACCATTAAGCTGTGCTGCTGCAAACTGGCGCCAAGCATGTTATTTTGAGCTCAGCTGTGTTCAGGTTGTTTTCTGCTTCCCTGGGCACTCACAGGCTCCTCCTGGAGAGCTGCCCCGCTGCCCTCCCATCCTGCCCCTGCCCCTGCCCCTCCTTTCCCCTCTCACCCCATCGCACAGTCATAACCATCCGTTTTTAACAGCATGTCCTACACTGGAGGTTTTGTAGTTCCAGCTTTTAAAATGATTTAGTATGACAGTTTAGTGCTGAATTAAAAAAAAAAAAAAAAAGAAAAAAAAAGAGAGAAGCGGTAGAGAGAAAAAGGAGAGACAGTCCCCTTAAGGCAACAACGTTATGGAGCAGTGATCTCAGAGGAACAAGGGTTCTTCTCTGGTTCAGATGTGCTTGTCAGAGCTCAGTGTCGTCTCTGAACAAGAAATCTCTCTTGCTGGCCCAAGGCACAGTTTTGTGGTCAAGAGGACAGAAAATAAAGGGAGGGAACTTCAAAGAACCGTAAGCTGCATTAGCCCGCTGGGGCGGGTGGCTGCGGCACATCCCATGGCTGACAATTACGACCTGCACGCCGAGAAAGCTTGCCTCCCTCTTGTCAGAGGGATAAGACACAGGCTGTGAGCTTTAGAGCTTTGAGGATGTGTACAGTTCATGATGAAAGATAGCACTTCAAAGCCCTCCGCCTAGAAACCCAGGGAGAAGTGAGAGTGGAGGGTAAGCAATCTTTTTTTCCTGGGGGGTGCATATGCGGGGGAAGGATAAGACTTATTTTCACTGTCATTTATTATTGCCATGAAAATGAAGCCTTGCACTGTTTATGGAATCTCTCATTAAAAGGATCTCTTGATAAATCGCTTGATAAACATTCATTAATTAAGTCTCTCAGCATACTTGGCTGACAAGCGTTAGTCTTCATTTTGCAGGAGGGGGAAATCGAGGCATGGAGCTCAGCGAGCCCCAAGCAGCCCGGGGCAGAGCTGTGTCCTGGTCAGCCACTCCGTGCCACCGGACAGATGGATTACGCTACTCCCTCCATGTCCAGCTTGATTTTGACCCAAAGATAGGAGCAATGTACTCGGCTTCAACTAACTTCAAACATTTGTCCCTGTGCTGTGGCCCAGTGTCCCCTGGGGCCGCAGGGCAGACGTGGCTGTGCAGGTCTGATTCCTCCATGGGCATCATGGCTGATGCCCCGGAGGCTCCTGGACACCCTTTTCATCTTCACCTCCACACCCACACCCTGCCCAGGGTTACGGACAGAGACACCTTAGCTGCTGCCCAGTCTCCACTTAGCCTGTGATGGAGATTTTCCTCATCTGGGCTCCTGACCAATGCTAAAGCCATTTGGGAAACATCTACTTTAAGGCACTCATTTCACCCTAAACCCACCAGTGGCCCCAGGTTCAAACGCTGGGGACTCAGCAGGTCTCCTGGGTCACAGCTGCAAGGTTATTGTGGCAGAAAAGGCACCACCTCTCCCCCTTTCCCTAGCACACAGCAGGTCTGGAGCAAGGAGAGGTGGGAGAAGGCTCAACCGCCTCCAGCCAGACCCACCACTGCAGGAGGGACACAACACTCAGGCCCTTAAAAAAACAAACTATCCCACCCCACACACACTTAAATTATCATCACAGCAGGCAGGCGGAGGTCCTTCCAGAGACTCAAGGGTGACTGTCCCTCTCCACTCCCCAGACTGACAAGGCATCTGCCCTCCCATCAGCCACCCCGAGTCCCTCTGCCGCATCCCCCGCTCGGGGATCGAGGGACGGATCCGGCTTTTGCCTACGTCTTGTCTGCCCTGCATGGCACTTGCCCTTCAGAAGCAGCGAAGGACTGGCTGGGAGATTCCTGTGAGAAAGGAGCTGCATGAGAGGGCAAACAGACCTTTATTATTTGTTTATCGATTTATTCACCAGGAGGATGTAACACCCGGCCCTTGGCAGCAAATGCCCTTGTAACTCTGTGCTGCAGCGACAAGTTGGCTAAACAAACGCTTTTCTGCATCAGAAAACAAAGACCTGTCAGCACAGCAGATCAGGGATTCTCTGCTTTTATTTTTAATTATTATTTCCTTACACAGAGGATTTAATCTCCTCTTCTCCTGGAAGCTCAAAGTGCCCCATTCAGCCTGTTTCACAGCTGTGACTACCGAGGTCACCCCGGGTCAGGACACCTCTCTCCGCCGCATAATAGCGACCGGTCCCCAAAGTGGACATCTCCGCCGTGCATCTGTTGTTGCAGATGAACTGGTGTCAAAAGGAGGAGCACCAGCAGCGCCGCCGCGGCCCCCCCGGCAGGGAGGGGGCAAAGACAAACCTCACCCCGAGAGCCCCAGACAAAAGACACTGCTCCTCAGGCCTTTTGTGGAGCTGTGAAATATGGTCAAAGGTTACGTTTTACAGCTGTTCCAGCCTCAAATAAGCAAAACCCGTCTATCTTAATACTTAATTGCATTGCTAAGCTACTGATCAAGTAGGATGGCATAAAACAAATATGCTGGGCCAAACACATCCCCAGGGAAAGTTTGTGGGAACAGGGGGAGTTGCACCAGACAATGAATCCCCTTTATTGTGTTTTAAAAGCCTGGTTACCTTCAATAAAAGCTGTAGTGTGGATGCTGCAGATTTGCTAGTTAATATCTCTCCAAAAAGGCCACAAGTGTTTACAAAAGAAGGGCATAGTGCGAATGCCCACGGGAGAGGCCGAGCACGTGCCGCGCCGCGCGTGTGCCCATCAGGAAACCGTGTCGAGCTAATCCCCTCCCCGCGCAGCCACCGCGGCTCCAGCCCTGCAGAACACGGGCCTTAAATCAACGCTCTTATCTCACAAAAGGAATTTCAGCACAAGCTTTGAAAGTCACTTTCTCCCGGCCATATGGCATCACGGAGCCCGGTCCTGTCGCAGCGGCGTTCATTTGCATGTGCGAGAGACAAATCTGGCTCTTGTGTCGCGGGAGTGATAACAGGGCGAGGGGTAGAATTTAGTGCTGTTTGGGTTTCTGCACAAAATCTTGCTGAGGCAAATTCCTCTCACCTCTCAACGCCAGTGCCAAACGCTGAGGCAGCGCCCAGCAGAGCTCGCCCGCCATCGCAGCACGTGCCATTCAGCAAAGCCCCACCGGTACAGGGCCAGGGTAGAAGAGAAGTCCAAGACAAAAATCAGGATCTGAACGCAAACCTTCCTAAAGCCGGCAATGTCTACACCCACAGCAAACCAAACAGGAACAGTTACAGGGATATAAACAGCTGTGAACACAGACTCCAAGACAGCGAATTCACAGCCATTCACACATTTAACTTCCTGATAGGGAGGTATTTTGAAAACTCATGTTGCTGAGCTGCTCCGTGATATGAAGGGGTGGGGGATCTCAGGCTTCGGCATGAGGAGGAGCCAACAAAGCTGCTAACGCTTCAACAGAAGCCTCTCCAGCAGATCTCTGTGCCATACATTTATGCAGGATGGCAAGATTTTTGTTTTGCTGAGGCAGTGCCGTACGGGCAATCTGGTTTGCCTTATCAGCGAGCCAAGGCTGAGAGAAGATAAATGCTCTTCTCCACCATTTGTTTAAACTTCCCTCCTTCCCCCAGATAAAGCTGCATACTTTTGTAAAAATATCTGCAAATGTAATAACATAACGGGCTTGTCATCAGTTTCCACATTTGGAATTGAAAATCTGCAAAGCTTGGAAAGAAGGAGAATTCCTAATACTCACTGCTAAAGAGCCCAGCTATAAACCGGGCCTGGGTCCAGGTGATGGAGCACACAACCACCAAAACGCCTTTCCATGGCCAGCACCTACTCCTACACAACTGCAAATTATTCCTTTCTTGGCCCTCTTGAAATAATACAAGAAGGTTATTTCATCACTTTTTATAAATGGGCCTCATCTCCCCTCTTTGGGGTATTTGCATGTCGCTAGTATTCACTACTGCTCTGAACTGATTTTATTCTGTAGCTCCGTGCTTGGAACGCTGCAGAACAGCCACACGTCCTGACAATTCATTCAGAGCCACACCACCAACCTCCTCGGCACGATAAAGCGGAACCATGCCTAGCGTGATGCCTTCCATCACGTGCCACACTTTGCCCTCTAAGGCTATTTCTTCAATGTTTTTGCCCAGTATCCATCCCGGTGAGAATATCCCCGGGAACACGGGACACTAGAGCAGCCCTGTTTTACGGTTGTACCAAGCCCTCAAAGGAGGGCTTGGTGTATTTAGAGATATGTCACTGTACCTCCCAAGGGGAATCTGAACCGGCGCAGTCTCTTAGCAACACCCAGTGCGTATCACAGGTAACTCTCAATTAATAGTAATAGCGGGAGCTGTGAGCCGAAACCCTGCAATGTGCCGAGCACCTTCCACCGCATTTTGGAGAAGCGAGACGCACAGACACAAATGCTCTGTGCAGACTGGCAGGAAAGGGATGTGCAAGCCCTTGTAAGGATAATATAGATACCACCAAAATATTGCTTTGTTTAAAAGAAACGAGGATTTGATTGTATTAGAGGGAAAAGCATATCCCCTACAGTAAAGGCTGATTTCTCCTTTGTCAGTAATCCCTCTCCCTAAGACGTTTGTTACAAATCTGACTGGTAGGGAAGAAGTCCCACCCCACACTGAGACAATGCAGCTCTAAATTTTAACTTAATCATCACAAGCCTGTAAAGCTGATCTTTATGACAATGTGTGTGGCAAAATTAAAGGCGCTGGCAAAGCTGATGTTCTGCTCTTTGCACAATACGCATTTGCAACTCAAATCTCTTGCTAAGGAAAGCATTTCTCCAGATCACTTACCTTTATTTGCTGCAGGGGAGAACAGCTTCTCAGAGCCTACAGAAGCCTGGAAAAGAAAGAGAAAAAGAGGGTGAGTAATACTAAAGGAGAAATTAGGAAGGCTCGCTCACAAAAACACAGCTCATAAAACAAGTCGGTTATCTGTAGACCTGCAATTACACATTGCACCTGGAGGGTGCAATGTTGTGCCATTAAAGAATAAGCATGCATCCTAAGAAGATGAAAGCAAAGCGTATACAAGGACTGTCCTGGTCTCACCCAACTATATCCTCCTGTCTCGTTTATTTAGGCAGCCATGCAATGCACAGCTATTTTATCCATGATTCTTCATATAAAAACAAAACCAGTGAAACTGCTATCAAGCTGAAGAAAAAAAAAAAAAACCAACCAAAACATTTCAAAGCCTCTCTCATTGAAAATAAGCTCATTTCTTGCTGAACATGCAAAATGTAATTTGTGTGTTGGAAACACAAGTTGCAACTGAACACATCCGTATGAAAGGGGGTGTTGTATAATAAACATTATGCCAAATGACAGGTACATGCTGCTATGCACTTATTTGAGTATGAAATAAAACGGCTTCCTCTTGGAAGAAGCCCATCTCCTTGCAAACTGGGTTGCACTACGCTGTTTGAACTCCACGGCAGTGTATTTGTGCTCCTCACAGCTCTGGGAAATAGTTAAAGAAATCCAATTAACCTAAACCTTGTAAACAGCTTCATGATAATCAGGGTCACTGGGTTACAGACAAGATGATAATGACAGACAGGGAAAAAAAAAAAGTCCATTCATCGTAAATAAAGCTTTTATGAGTTAATTTGATGGCTTCCTTCCCTCCCCCACTGATATCAAACAGTCAACCTATTTCAGCGTAAGCTTCTCCTCCTCGCTATCTGATAAAATAGCAAGTAGCCTCTACAGAATCAAAGCTGGTCTGGGAGCAGGGAGCACGATCAACGTTACTTCCATCTACAAGATAGCTGAAAATATCATCAATGTTTTGGCACTGACTGCTGCGCGATTAAAATGGGGTGAAGTACAAAGCTGACGAGCAAAAGATACTGAAAGTGAAAAAAAGCCTTTCTCCCCTGGCTCTGCTTTAAAAACAATGAATTAATTCAACACATGGCTGAACTAAGTTGATTTTCTTTTTGATTTTATTCTAAGGTGCCTTGGGAGATTTGCATGATAAAGAGCACTATGAATTGTATTACATTGTTACATATTTTAAATGACAACTCAGAGGGAAAAATAAAAGTAGTAAAATGCAAGAAGATCCGCATGAGATATAGTAAGAAGCAAGAAAGAGTGATCTATTAATGTTATTTCTAAGGAAAGTGGCACTGCAAGCACTGAATGTCTTACTTAATGCAAATGCATAAAAAAGAGAGGGAAAACAACATGAAAAATAGGTTGAGGCTGAGACACATAAGAAAGAAATTCTGAATCATGTCCACGACAAAGCTGCACGTGTAGCTGTGGCATGTATGATCGTTACACAGCTCAGCAAAAGGATCCTAAAATCTTAGGGAAAATCAGTTACCTGCACGATCCCTTCACTGCATGGATTAAAGAGAGGAAGAACCAGGATTAAACAAGGTTTTGCCTAGGCTGGTTTGTAAAGAAAGTGTAACAGCGTCACACAGCAGCAACAACAGTGGTGCATAAAACGTTTGACAGCCAACTCTGAATTTACAACCCATTGTTAAGAGATTTTTCACTTATAATCAACACAAAGTCACCACGGATGCAGAACACATCTGCAGGCTCTGGGAACTCACCCATGCCAAGAGCATACACAAAGCCAGGACCTAGCCTCGGAGCGCTCCGTAAGCACTCGGACACGTGGCAGGTGGATAAATAAGATTCCCCCATTTTATAGGCAATGAAACTTCAGCGTGGCTCGCACTAAAGCCCAAGCAGTAAATCGGCAGCTGAGCCACAAATCCCAAGTGCCGGTTCCCGAGGCCGGGGTGTGCAGCCCGGGAGCGGAGCCCGTCTGCCGGCAGCCTGCTCGGAGAGCTGCCCTTCCCCGGGGTGTCCTGCGGGACCCGCTCCAGCGGCGGCCGCCCCAGCCGGGAGAAGCTCTGTGCTTCGCCTGCTCTGCAAAGTTGGGTCCCGCTGATGCCGCTTGATGGCAACCACCAGCTCAACTCCCTTCTGCGTAATTCAGGATTTAATATAGACCGGCACTGTTTAATCACGAGCTAAAGGTCTCAGTGCTACAGGTCCAATCTATAGAAAAACAATGTTTAAGGAAGTCAAGCAAGAAAATACACTTTTAAGAGAAAGCCACAGGGATTACTGCTCAGTCTTCTGATATCAGTATGTGGCACCGCCTTCAACAATCGCAGTCAACATTTACAGAGCAGCGTTTTCAACATCACGGCCACGGTTTACAGACACAAACCTTCACACCTAGAGTTAGCAGTAACTTTTGCTCTCACTTCTGGTGATTTCTAGCTCCAGATCTGAGCAGTTTTTGGCAGGAGCACCATTCCAAAACAGTGAATGCCTGTGCTATAGGATATGCTGCGAGCTGCTGTAAAGGCAGGAGGGAAGCTGGGGGAGGAAGAGTCTGAATACATCATTCAATTCCATCAGTCACCCTTTAAAGGAAGCATACAATAAAACCTATGTGTTTGAGGGAGCCCACTAATGAGTGAAAAAATCCAGCAAACCAACGCATCTGCTAAAACAAGTCCCCTCCCAAATTTTCTGCTGTTTCAAGCAAATCATTTGCATATGTTTAAGAAGGGATTTGGGGAAGAAAAAAAAAAAAAAAGCTTAATTCTTCCCTTGTGAGCAAAACCAGGCGTTTAGAGTCCTTTATGTGGATGGGTTCAAGCCATCCCAGGAAATCACATTTTTTTAAAATGAGAAAATGAAACTGGAAATTTCCTTTCCTCTCCTTTTTCTGCCTCCTGCCTGTCTCCACCTGAAGCACCTCCTGGGGGACAAGAGCAGCTGGAGCAGCACTGTGCACCCCTCTGGGCTTTCACTGCCCCCCAAATCGCTTTTGGTTACTGAACACGGCAGAGGGATATCCCCCTCCTGAAGGCAACAGAGAAGAGACACCTTCAGCATTCCTTCTACATGTGCTGCTCACCTCCCTCCCCTGCAGCACCACAGCACAGCCCAAGACAGGCACGTTTTCATAAAAGCTGCTGCTTGCCAAGTCCCACCCTCACCCCCAAGAACGACCTTTGCATTTTAAGCATATCTAACATCTGTCCCAAAAGTGAAACACACACCAGTGATTTCGGAGAGCAGCACGGTTTCTGAGATAGTCTCATGCTGCTGAAACTTTCAAGACCCAGCACCCTTTTGGTGATGTGCTAAGATCCGCACCAAGGCTTGCAGGTCTATTCAACAAAGTTAGCAATTCTCTGCCCCATTTTCATTCGCTTTCTTTTCTACACCAGATCTAAAGGGGAAAATGTCTCCACCCACTTCTGCGACAGTTTGAAAAGAGGCTGAATACACAGCAGAGAAAAACAACATTTCTACCCTCTTCTGCTTTGCAAAGAGCAAGCAGAGGAGTGATGCTCCAGTCCCTTGTACCTAGCACCTACAAACACTGATTCCATTTGCAGCACTAAAAGCTTTGCAAAGGCATCTTTCTCCTCAAAACGTAAGGTGGTAACCACAAAAGATGCAGCATACCCTCTCTTCTGAAGGTGAACAGTGAGGCCGAAAAGTCCTTGCCTCATTCATCCAGGTTCCCACTAACCCAGGGCAGCTGAGAGGCGCAAGAGCTCTTACAGACAGATAATTTAATGATTATATGTAACAGAACAACATCATCTGACAGAGACAGCATTATAAACTATGTCACAGTAATTACTTTTTTTTTTTCCCTTTCTCTGCAGCCTATAAAATGGCTATCAGGGAATAAAACCACTCCTTATCACCAACAACAGAAGCTCTGCGGATCTCCACGCAGTCTCCTGGAGCACCCAACGCCAGATCCAAGCCTGATACTTCAGGCGCCTGATCACAAAGCGTTGCGAAGTTGCTAATAAGGCTGCAGTTCTGGTTCACAAGGAGCAAGATCCCATGGTGTCAGGGACCCGGTACGCATGTTTTGTACAGGGCAAAAGCCAAGCATTGCCTTCAAATTTGAGTCCAGTACGGTAGGCAGTAGGAAAAGAAGACAATAAAATACACTTTACATTTTATTTCTGGACAGCTGCCTATCTTCTGAACAGCCAAGAGCCAGTCTCAAGAGAGGCTGTTTTCACACTGTCATTGAACTTAGCAAGCACTAAAAACCTCTCAAGAAAACCCTTCTCCAGATTTTCAAACTAGAAGTATTGGATACGCTTAGAGAAACTTTCAGCATAACACATGGACACTACCTGACAATTTCGGATCAACTTCCATTCTTCCCTTTCATCTGTTTCCCCTGCTTTTACCTACCACTCCAATGCCACTTGATCACTTGTCTAGTGGAGATTTTCAGCACATGTCAGTATTGCTTTACTAGTTTCCAGTTGATTCTGTAAGCCATTCATACCAGCCCCCTTCATTCAGCAATACGAGAACAATAACTAACACAGGAAGGTATTGTTTGGGTAGTGGTTCTTCTATAGGAAATGGAAATCGATACACATGGAAAGGTGCAAGAGGAGCCTAGGAATCACACACATGCACACAAAAAAAAAACCCTAAAATTCACCCTTAAGACCAAGAAAGTATTCAACACATTCCAGGATACAGAAGCAACCCACGGGTAACACTGCCTGCATTGTGAGGGGATGTTTCAAGGGAACCTATGGTCTTTTCACAACCAGGATGATTTTTGGAGGGAAATCACAGCTCGATTAAGACAACAAAAGAAAAGTTAGACCTGCAAGTCAGTCCTTTCATGCACCATCCCAGGAAAAAAAGCTGGAGTAGGAACCTAACTACCTTTCTGTGACACCTTCTAGGCAAATCCAGCACTGCGGTACGCGGCTGGCTGGGACAGAGCACAACCCAGCTGCGCAAGGGATTAAGCAAGAAGGAACAGGATACACACTGGACTTCCACAAATCCAGACTGCATTTAGTGATTATCTCCCGACAGCAAAGACATTCCTGTCCCCTTCCCTCCTGAGAGCTCACAGAGAATTTATAGCCTGGGCTTTCAAGAAGGCTCAGCACTCAGCAGCTGCCCTTGGGGCACCGACCCAACGGGAGCTATCGGCTATGAAGCATTTCCAAAAATCCATTTAGACACTTGAACAGTGACCAGGTTGTTCTGAAAAATCTGGGTCAGGACTGCTGATGGTCAGGATCACTTATGAAATTCTGGCTGTTGATGTCCAACGCAAATAAGAACTAATAATAAATAATATTCTCTAAGCAAGAATGAATGCCGGACAGATCTCGAGCCTGCTAGCAACAATCCTAAAACGTCAGTTGTGCCTTTATCTACACCGTAACACGTCATGGGGAAACATGCAGCACAAACACCCTGAACAGGCAACTGCTTATTGAGATGGCAATGCTTTAAATGAGCCAGATACTTCTAGTTCAGTTTTGATTCAAGGCCATCTCTGGGAGGTACTGATGGGTCTTCCATATCTTGCATGAAAGGTCCCCTAGAAACACAAAGCTTCTTGGACTGTACTTTCATACAGCTAGAAGCTTGTTTAGGTTCCCACCTCACATTCATTTAGCTCGTGCATATTCAGCACTGATATAGTCCTGGAAAGGACCTTTCCCAATGCACTCCTCTCTTCGTCACTTTTTCTTCCAAGAATGCTCATTTCTCTCACCAGTTTATATAACCATGACTTGAATTACACTGAATTTACATGATAGCAAACGGAAAGCAAGGCAAGGTGGACGATGACTGGAAGGCACTGAAGGAAATCCCGTACAGACAGTTTGATTCAGTTAGCGCAGGGCAACGAGGAGCCAAGCCCATTGCTCCTCCACAAGTTCAGCGTTACAGTTTTGTTTTGGACCTTCTCTTTTGGCAACGCAGTGATAAGCTTAAAATAACACCATTTTGAATCCAGAGCATATTCCTCATCGTTTTACAACCATTTGGGGATAGATCAAACTAGTTTAGATTAAGCAGCAACTGTAATTCTTAAGCATATGCTGCTGCGGTCTGTGGGCTCACGGCACAGACGTGCCTCTTACCGCGCCAAAGGGTGACCTACTGCTCCAAAAGCAGCGGGACGCCTGACCTACAGCATGTCTGCTATCAGAGCCTCGGGGCATGGGCTTGCTAGCTCCTCTTCCCTCTCTTCTCAAACCATCCTTCCAGCCCCTGGAGAATGGCTATAGCCCAGAGTTTCCCCTTTCCTATCCCCTCCGTTAGCCATGATTTATGATTCATCTTCCTCTGAGCAGTCGCTGTCTCCCAAAGGAGAAAGATCAAACTCCCTCTCCTTCCCAGCTCAGCTCCAATAAATAAATAAATACATGCACTGAAAAAAAATTTAGTAAGGGAGGAGAAGGGAGGAAGCTGGGGAGTTCCTGAGCCTCACCAAGGCTGGTCACACAGCTGCAAAAGGTCCCTCAGCTGTTTGCAGAGACAGTGACCAGAAAAGAAAATTTCCAGCTGTCCCTCATTAAACCCAGCCAAAATACTTGCTTCAGGTTATTGTGCCTGCACATCCTAATTTAAATTAAGGTGCACTTGGTCTGTATCTCTGTACCCTCCTCCCTCCAACCTCAGCTCCCAAACTGCTACCAAAACTTACCTTGATTTTACACTCTGGGCTATTTGCCACTCCAGCCAGCACTGATTTCCCCATTACTACATGTTCGTATGCTCCATCTCCTGACTTATTCCCACCAAGCAAATGCCAGTTATGGTTAGTAGGAAAAAAAGAAAAAGCAGAATGTGAAGTAGATGTTGCTCTTCTTTTTCTCACACTGGGTTGTTCTTACTTCTGTGCTCATGGACAACACCATCGACTTAGCTTCTGGGTAGTCTGCTCTATGCACAGCATCCAGAGGACAGTCCTCTCCCGGTGTCACGGCATCAGCCCGCACCTCTCGCTGTAGGTCAGAGGCAGCAGCGTGTCTGCGTCAGGGGCAACAGACACACGCCCCAGCCAGTGAAAACCAATTCTCCATGGTACACCTATAAAAGGGCTTTGTGCGATCTATTTTTTAACATCTCAACCAACAGAGATCTCATACCTTTTCCTGAGAGCTGATCCCCCTCCCGACCAGGCAGGCTTTTCAGCCTGGACTTCCACATTTAAAATTTTTCCATTACCCAGACATTGATTTAGCCAACCACAGATTTGATTACCGATTTAGCTTTTGCTACCGATGTAAGGGAAAACCTGCCTACAAATACGAAAGTTTGGGAACGCTGCGTAATGTACTACTATAGTAGTTTGTATTATTGTCATTACAGCTTGAAACTGTCTAGCCAGACTATCTATTTGGCTGGGATACAGGTTTTTATTTGCACTAAATCAAACGGAATGGCGAGTGCTCTTTGCAGAACTATCCAAAACTTCTTATAATTCAAAGGCTGCATTGTAGGAAGAGCGATGGGGGAGAGCAGGGACTGTGCTGCAAATGACAGGTGGCAGACTGTTGTTTGGTACCTACCAAATTACTCTGCTGCTCCCAGGGCTGCCTTGGCATTTCATTATCCCGACTCTCTCCTGGAAGGATGCGGACATAAATTCACACCTCGTGTCCTGGTTTCCGTCAAACTGAGTAAGAGTGCAAATGCTGGCACCAACTGGGAATGCCAAGCAGGGCTTGGCACGCTGGAACAAACTCTCAGCTGCGGTCTTTGCCAGGTACCTGCATTTATCATTGTAATGGCCTGCCAGCCAGGGCTTGGCACCCGCCGGAGGAGGGCGGGAGGAGGAGGGCCGGGCTCTGCGCTGCCAAGCAATTCATCCCCGCAGCTCCTGCCATCGCTGTACCAGCAGGGCAACCTTCATTTTATTTTATCTTTTAACCAATTATGTGTCACCCAAATCCCACCTGCAGCCTTCTCCAACACAAATGGCTATAAATCACCGTTCAGAGACCGAGAGGGTTTTGCAAGACATTTGATTTCATAAAAAGGTCACTGTCTGTCTGAGAATTGCTGCAGTTCAAAAATGTACCAAGTAACAACCGGCATTGGCAGACAGGGAAGGAACCGCTTTCCATGGTCTGTTGCGTGTTGTCAGATAATATTAGAACAATTAGGGAGGCCAACAATGGCAGAATCATTAGAATTCAGCTGAACCAAAGAGCTGATACAAATTCAGTGAAATATTTCCTCCTTCCAATTTTTGAAGAAAACACAATCGATTCAATAAAAAAGGAAAAATTCTATGAGCATACTAGAAACATTTGACATAGCCACCTTGAAAAGGTAAACAGAAGAAATGCCTTTTGTCACTGCAACTTGCTCCAATCTGCCTAGGTGTTTCAAAGCTTACCACAAGGCTTTGCCGTTTCTCGGAACACCACAGTGATCCACGATCTCAGAGCACTCAGGACAGTCTGCCGTTTAGGGAAAATGCTATCCTCCCATTCTTAACCCATATGCTGAATATGTAGTGGACTCTGTATAGCACTTTATGTGAACCACACCACAGCAAATATTCAGGGATGCTCAAAACCCATTTGACACTGATGCTGTTCTGGATGCCCTTTATGTCCATCCCTTTCTTGCAGGTGACGTGTCCTGCCAGACAGCCCTCTGACAAACCACCATCAAATTCTCTGAAAAGGATCAGGCTAACTGCAATAAACAGACAAGATAGAGAGAAGATTGCATCGTCCTCCTAGCTCAGGACCATGACGTCTGACATGTGGCCATCCCTCGCACAGAACTGCCCAGTTACGGATGCAATCCTGCCGTGGCCCTTTCCAGGGCTGGGGTTCAGGGAGCTTATCAGGAAGGCGGCTCTTGTCCGCTGCTATTGAAACTCGCTGTATTACCCGCAGCAACCTCAAAGGAGTGCCTCTGCAGAAGGCTCTTTTGTTGTTGTTGTTTCTAATTCACTGCTCCAAAATATTTCTTGGCTGCATCCCAGGGCTGGAGCCTTATCTGCCCATCCCCCTGGCAGACACACAGCAGCTGCGGAGGCTTATCACGGCTGCCTGTCCACTGAGTTTACAAATTAACACCCTATCGAGGCTGCACGAGGGCTGATTAATCAGAGAGAGGCAGTCTGAGGGCCTTTATCACCATAAGCGGCTGCTGGGAGAGAAGTCACAAATCTCTCCGGAGGCCGGAGATGCCTTACAAATGAAAGAGCAGGAGGCCAGAGAGGAGGAGGGCGCAGTGGTAGGGGAGGCAGATCTTTTAGAGATAGTGGTGGTGGAGGTAATGGAGCAGTGGGAGGGAGTGAGCTGCAGGCAAACGCCAGTACATTATGACAGCTAAAAAAAAAGATAATTAACAGCCTATACCTCATGATTCTAGCTTTTCCTCCCCGGGCTATAATTTAGCCTATTGCTCCTTTGCTCCAGAGGACAATAAACATTTATTATGTTAAACACATAACCGTGCTGCACAAAAGCACCGTTCTTTCCCAGGTCCACTCCTTTCACAGCTGTGCAGTCCAGAAGGAGGATGGGGCTTCTGAAGCGGGTTCCTCTTTTATGCAAAAAACAACTCGGTGGTTTGGACACGAAACACATCCCTGGCTTCACCCAAAGCTGCAGCGAGCGCGCTGGGTGCATTCATACCGAATGCAAAGGCAAACTGCAGGCAAGTCCCAAGAGACCGAGAGCTCTGGGGTGGGTCTGCTGGCTCACCCGCACCAGACACTTGGCGTGAGGATGCTCCTGAGTGCAGGAGCATCGGCACTCTGGAGCAGCTCCCGCTGCAACTGCGGAGATTGTGTGGTTCAGGCAGGCTTCATCACCTAAGTATCTCTTCTTTTGAATTCAGCAGCTTCGCCAAGAGGTTTACTGGGAAATTTTCAATCCCACCAGAATTACATGTAGGAGAGATTCTTATTACATGATGATTATTACAGTCGTGTGAATCGCACTGGAGCAGCACTGGCCTTGCCCCCTCTGAGAACTTCATCCATCATAATCGCGCAGTGGTTTAGGAGATTTGCACTATAGTTTGGGTACTGCCCTTCCTTTAACTCAGCCCTAGTGTCTGCTGCAGCACTCCAGCTTCATCCTTGCAGTAGGACAATGCAAAATAATTACAAAGATCAAGGGGACTCACATTAAAGAGATTTAAAAACTAGTATGTCTTTAAAGGAAACCAAGTTGGGCATCTGCCTACATTTGCCAACATTCATTTTGTATTTTTAAGTTTTTGAGTTTAATTCTTGCAATGAAACCAGATGGATTTTTCCTTTAAAATGCAATATATATGTTAGTTGAGATTTTCATGCAGCAATATGACTCCAGAAGGTAAAACTTTTTACGTTACCAACATGAAGACATTTATGAGCATACACTGCAACCACCTCCTGCCCAGTCCTTTCCATTAACACACCAGTAAACAATTCAAGAAATAATCTCTAGATAGAAATGTTGCTCATTGCAGCTTTACCACCAACAGTGCAGGGCGCGCACGAGATGTTGGGGAACGTCCATTGCCATTTTGCCCAAGGAAACTGCAAAAACACAGAACAAGACTGCCACGGCCTTACGAACAACTTCAGGCTACCTCGTTTCAGACAGCACCAGAAAGCAAAATCAAACAAAAATGAACGATCACTTGTGTTCTCCTCCTCTCTTGATCCAATGAGAAAACTATTTCCTGAACCACCTGGAATATGGCTCCATGAATCCTTGCAGATGCCCAAGTTCTAACATTATCCATTAGGTTAATTAGAAATGGGCAAGGAATTTCTGAGTATTAGTCCCAGAAAGGAATGACAGCTTTGTTATTTGAAAAAGCTCCCTGCCAGGCTCCGTGAAGTAGACAGCTGCAAAAGGTCTTCTTGTAGCTCTCCTCCACAGACACCAGATTAATTTGAGCCGGGCTGGACCATCATGCATGATGTTCAGCAGACCCATGGGTAATCAGACGAGGAAGCTACAAGGCGATGATACCTCCCGTCACCCCAATCAGGTAACAGCAACTCTATACATGAAGAAAACATCAAACATTTATTAGGTAAACAATACGAATGTGGTAAACCCGAAACATGGTGAAATTTTAGAAGCTGTCTCTCCAGTGTTTATCAGATCAACTCTTTTAACTTAATTATCAACTCAGTCCATCAACCCTTCTCCCTCTCTCACGTCTTGTGTTTCTGTCTTTCAGAGAAGAAATGTCCCTGTTGGACTAGCTGTTCCCCACAGCTCGTGGGCACCCTCACCCACAACAGAAGGCACATCGCAGGGTGCAGTAGTATTTAAAGACCCAACAATCAGGGTGAGGAACACCGAAAAAGAGGGAACCAGGACAGCATCTAAATTTCCCTACAAGTGGAGGCTGTGAAGGAAAAACATAGAAGACAGACTATGGTTCACATCTGCAAAGCATTTGGCTTCCAACCCCTCACTCACTCAAGGGCAGTGAAGTGCACTCACCTACTTTTTACAGAAAAGGGGCACCAAGCATTTCTCCTATGCAACACGGTAAGCCAAGAAAGAAGCTCTCATCATTATACTTTGATTAAATATGGCATTAACTGACCTCATCTTCTGTGTAAGAAGGCGGTGAAGGGGGCAGTCCACCGTTTGCAGCCGACATATAATCTGTCTTCTCCAATTAGATATGCTTTTGCAACAAGTGTGGTGGATCCATTTATTTCCGTACTGCAGTAATGCAGATAAATCCAAGTTTGGCTCCAGTCCCACTGCTTTCAAAGCTGGGGCTCCACATTTCCAATCCTTGCCCTTATTTTTTTTTTTCCCCTTTCTGCTGCAAAATGTCACCAATTTACTTTAGCCTGGGGGCCCATTTCGAGTTTTACCGCTAATATACGAGAAATGCATTTTTCAAGCTGTTACCACTTAACTGTACTGATATCAGCCACTCAGGGGACACAATATTGTTTACACATCCTGCTCTATGGAATAAGCACGGATGCCAAAACTCTGCCTGGGTTGTGAAGGAGACGTTTACTCTCTGTTTTATGAGATTTCCTCGATTTGTGGCTGTCTCAATGGTCGTAAAAACAGCTGTAAATCAAAAGAGCACCACAAAATTGCAATAACAACTGTCGAACTCGGCTCTAAAGAGCATAACTCCCAGCAACAGAAGGTGGAAGGCTTTCTTCTGATTTAATACCAGGTGTGGGGGAGCCCTAGCGAGTCTACATGCAGCACTGTGCCTGCCCACAGTCACCCACACACCAGCTCAGCCAAAAACCTCTTTTTTGGCTGCTCCCCTATCGCTTACCCCTACTCTGCCCCATGTAGTCCCTTCCGGCCTCTTTCCTCCTCTTTTCTGGAAAACAGAAGTCTTTTTCAAATGCCTGGAGAACGCTTATACAAATAACTGCTGAATGCATAGCCCTGTTTAAAGCATTAAAACGGCCAGAAAAGTCAGTCTAGTGTTCAAACACGACTGCGCGTTGAATTGTGGCTGCCGTGCAATGGCTTTAGCAGATTACTTCAGCAAGAGCCCGTCGCATTGCTGCTGGCCTACCCGAGAGAGCCCAAATTCCTGCAGAGTCTCTCAGCCCAGTTTTTAGGGAGTGGAGTGAAGGAGGCGAGGGCTGGTGAGACATGAGTTATTAACAACCGTCTTCTGGGAGCTGATTCTAGCTAAAATGGTTCCAGAACAGGCAGCTCCATTTGCTCTGACAGTCTCCAGCGAGGACTGGCCAAGCAGCAGATGCACGAATTCGAAAGTTTCTATTACTCTGTGCCACTGGCTGTGGTCCAAACCAAAGAGAGAGTTTCACCCCGTGGGTAAAACAGCCTTCCTGGATTTTTCCATGCCCCATTCCAGTTGCTTTCACAAACAATCTTCTCATCCTTGTCTCCAAAAACCTAAAAGACTCTCAGTTCCTGCATCTCACCGCCCTCCCCAATCTAAGACTAACTCTGCCAACATCAAACTTTTTTCACCACCTCCCAGCTCCTTGAGAAATCAGCCGTGGCACAGGCAGCCACGCTACAAACCCTGGGCCAACAGATTTGCCTAGCCTCTTTGTGCCCCCCATCCAAAGCACGGAAACCTTTCCTGTCCTCACCAGCCAGGTCTGCGTACTCTTTTTCAAGTTTCCTCTTAAATCAAACTTTCATGGCATTTAAATAGCCTAACTCCCTCTCTCACAGAAGGAGGTTTGTATGTGCATAAGCCAAAGTACGTGAAGAACTGGAGAGAAAAAGTTCATGGGAAGTAAGTTTTGATGCTGCTCATCTCCGTTTCTTTTCTATCGTCCACAGTAGACTAAAATACACTTGGGTTCTAGTGTGTTACTGTTCTGTGCCTGGCGGTGTGTTTTTCCAGATGCATATCCTAATTACGCTCTTCAAATAAATGCCCTGTGGAGCAAGGTAGTAGAAGAGAAAACCTCTTTGCAGTCACCATCATGCTGTGATCCATTCTGGACAGGAACTCCCCCCCTGCATTGAGAGGACAATTTAATTTCCATGGACCACTTGATGTGAAGGGAAAAGAATCTATATTCTTTTGTCTGAACCCCACAAAGTGTCAGCCCTCCTTTCCCCATTCTTCTGGTAGACGTGTACATTCACATTCTTGAGAAAATCCCCAGTAGACGGGAATGGTCTTTCACTTCCAATACATTATGCCTCCCTGCTATAATCTTTTCCTTCTTGTACAATGCCTCTTGACTTTCCTTTGGCTCTTCTCTTTGCAATTTTTCCTTTATGAATACCATCAGAGAGACAAAAAAATAATCCCCCAAACCCAAATGAACAAAAAATGTCATTCAGAGCCTTTGCCGATGTTACTGGCAATTCCAGTTGAGAAAGCATCTGTACAGACATGAACTGATTTGACATAGGGAAGAGCTAGTTTTATTTCAAAAAGCTCTGTGTTCTCAAGGTTCTTGGTACAGGAACTCTACAAGCCAGCTGAAGTTAATAGGGTGAATATGTGATCAGCTACACCCATGCGGCTCTTCCAAATTTGTTTCTTTTGTACTCCAGCAACTATCTGGGTGGAGTTGCAAAAAACATTAAAGCAGTCAAATATATACCATGCCAACTGCTGACCACAAAAACAGGCCATTTCCTCATGCACAAACCATAAGAAACTTCTCCCAGTTATTGGCTTGTATCAGTAACCAACTATTTTCAACAAAAACATGGTTCTGCGTGCTAGAAGTTACTAGATTTGGAGTCTGGCGAGTCTCAGGAAGGATGGAAGGCTGAACTCCAGACGCATGCTTCGTACCAGGAAGGTGGTGTACTCTAGCAGGACAGTCCACCTAACAGCAGTTATGATAAGGCATAATTGCAGAGCAATTATTAGGTTTATTTTCCATACGTGCTGATATGATTTCACCCGCAAAGTTCCCTTTGCTTGGGGTGAACGGCAGATGTCTGTCACAGGTTTTGTGTTCTAAAACCTTCTACTGTGTTTGCTCATGGACCTGTGAATAAGCAGAGCACCACTGACCCAGCTTTGATTTTCTCCCTTCATGGTCATGTCTGAAGTGGGATGTTTTTTTGAGTCATTGGCTATTGCTTGCCATGCTCAGCCACCAACCGGAGAGTTTCCAGGACACCCACACACAAAGGTCAAAGAGCCAGGTCAGCTCTGGGCAGAAGAAAGCTGGCCTAGTTGGAAGGAGGGGGAACATCACTGGTGTGTGTGTGTGTTCAACCACCAGCTTTGCACAGGAGATGCTTTTGGAAGGAACAGGAGAGCAAGCTGTACTTGACCTCTCTTTGGCTAACTATGTGCTCGATTGCCAAGACAGCACCAACTCTATTCAGCTGCCAGGTTGTTAACCCCTCCGGACAACTGCACCTCCAGGAGCTGAGCGCTGAGCTCCCGTGGCTTGGTCCCGGCTTATCTCCCCTTGGCCCTTTCCATACCTCTCTTCAAAAGTCACACAACAGCTACCAGCTCATTTCACTGAAGCTTATTTCTTGAACTGGAGGCACAAATGTAGTGTTGTAAGAAGCCTTTGCGATTTTAGCCTAGCCATGACTGTGCCTGCTCAGGAAGGAGATGAAAAGCCTACAATGAAAAAAGAGGCAGAATAATCCTGCATGGTAATACACAGTGACTAACACCTTCCTGGTGACAATCTCCTTGTACTCACTGCAGAGGGATGTGTGTAATGATCCTCCAGAGACACTATCTTGGAAATGCACAAAAGGCTCTGATCAGACCCCAGCATCTTCTGATTAGCTTAGCACGAGCAGTAAAAGGGACATCAATTTTCTAGAAAGTGCATTCAAAAAAGCACTTGATCAAATGCTTAGCTCCATGTATGTGCTTAATCTCACTATAGCTGAAGCACTTCCCTACACTAACGCCTTGTTTACTTATTCTGTGAAAAATAAAATGATGGAAAGGCTTCCAAAACTAAAAATGTAGACTTGAATAGTCAACAGTTTAGGAAAATTCTGACGAGGCTCTGAATTTCTGTGGCTTGCAGCTCATCTGTAAAACAATCTGGAAGTGCTGACTTTGGCAAATGAAAGAAGGAAAGAAATAGAAAATAAAGAGAAACAGCCACAGTAGATGAAGCTGCTATCTTATTGTAAAGATAGCCTAGATCAGTCCAAAGCAAACGTACATACCTTTTGTTTAGTATATCCTTCCTTTTATTGTTTTTTTACTTTCCTAAAACAATACCAGATACACCTCGACAGATCTGGCATGCTGCAGCCAATCCATCTGCTTCTCTGCATTGGGCAGACTGCAGAAAATGGAATTTTTCTTTTCCCATTTGCCTCCCAGTCTCGTTGCTGCTGCTCCCCACTAACACTCACAACTCCTTCCCTGCTCCCCTGGCTGGTGACTGATTGCTGGACTTGGAGCAGATGGCTGATGGAGCCGGGACTGCTGTTTCCTATGCTCTCAGCGGTTCCAATCAGACCCCGGCATCTCCTGCCTAGCTGTGCAAGAACGCAGAGCAAAAGGCGCAGCAGCTCTGTACCCAGGGAGCCAGAGCCACTTTTTAAGCTTATTTGAAATATGTATTTTACTAGATGTTTCTCAAAATAGGCACTTGCAAGTGCACAAGCTGAGTAAGAGCAGAGAAAAAGCATCTAAAGCACCTAAATAATTTGTATTTTTAATTTTCCCCCCAACCATGTCTATTCCAACTTTATCATTTTGGACAACACAATTTTACACAACAGCACATGCACAACTCTACATGACTAAGGTGTCCTTTAACACAACCAAGGAAATGTTTGGTTTGCTACATCCAATTCAGGCTTTCAGGTCCCAAGACTTACTGTTGTATCCCACGGGAAGAGAAATGCAAAGAAGTCAATCCCTCCACCTCTACCTTAATCTCTAGTCGAGTAATTCCAGCGCCCCAAGTCCTCCTCCAGCAACACAGAGCAGCCTGAAGCATGTTCTGAGCTGAGTGCTCACAAAGAACCAGTGTGTTTTTTTGGTGTCTTTATTGTGAACACTTCAGGGCAATGACCACCTTTAATTTGTGCCTTCCATAACATCAAACGTGATATTAAAACCTAAGAAATAGTCGTGCTAGTACACGATAACCTGAAGGCTTTTTTGCTCTAAACCACTTCCAGCATGTACAGACAAAAGAAATAATGTCATCCTGCCTCCAACACTCCCAGCCATCAGAGGCAATGTTAACCACGACTATTTCTGCTCTATGTGAACGTTTCTGTGCGTTACAAACAAGCACCTCATTCAAAGATCTCTCCCCAATTTATTTCACTCCAAAAAAGGAGACAGATGGTAGAAGACAGAGGGTTTTACAGTAAGAGGGGTTGGGTTTTTTTTCCTCTTCATTTGTTCCCTACGCTGTTTCTTATCCTCAGGGACCTGGAGTTTCTTTTGATAGCACCGTGCTGCCTAATAAACACACGTACAAGCACAGTCACAAGTATACATCTATCATCAAAGAGCCCTTCTTGTCTCCACTCCCCACAAAGTTGATTAATGATTACGTGTTTAACACATACATTATACATGGGAGGGGGAGACGAAGAGGGTAAATCCAAGCCCCTGTATACATTTACATATATTTACATACTCACATAAAGAAAGAAGAGGAAAGCAGAAGACGGCCATTCCCATTGGGATAAAATTCCATTTTGGTAAATATACCTCCTAGCTCCCCTTTTTAAAAATACAAAGGCAAAGGGAAGGCTCTACCTGGCCTAAGGAAGAAACTAAAGAATGAGCAAGCAGCCTTGTTTGGTGCCTGCAGTTCCATCCTGACATGAAAACCGGTATCAGCAGTCACGTTACTTATGGTTCGTAAATGCGCTCTAACAGCTGCAACACAGTTTAAGATAAAGGAAAGGGGTTAAAGTTTTAAGGGCACTCTTGGTTTGTACTACTAATTCATACAGCTAAAATTCCAGTTTGGCAGGCAATAAATTAGATAATTAATTAAATGTCTCTTTTACATAGAAAGAAAAGAAATTATCTATCTTGTCCTGTCAATCAATACGCAGAGGTACCGGGAGTGTTTCATGGACTGCAACCCGGGGTGATTACAGATGAACCACAAAGCCAGGCCTGATCCTTCAACGCACACGAAGAGGAGATGTAGTGCGGAAGGGCACAATATGGCAAACTTCCTTCTACATCTTTCCAGGCTGAGCCAATCCTTGGACCTGGATAACTGCCCATGTAAAATAAAGCAGCCTGAAGGCTGCTTTAATCATGCTGACTGCCAGTGGTCTCAAGCAATTGTTCCAGCAGCTGGGGGACCAGTACCATGGTGAAGGACTCCCCTAACAAAGTCCCTTCTGGCAGCTGGGACAAAGCTGGCACTGGAACTGCTATTGTGGCTCTCTGCTCTCCAAAGTGTCCTCGTGCAGAGTTAATCTCCCAGCCACCCGCTCTGCTGGTTTTCAAACATCTTTGCGAGGTTCAGATTTAATACTGCTCCATTCGCAGGGGGTTCTCGTAGCATGCTAGTGGCAGTCAATTGTGTTTGGCATCCATCTCTGCTCAACCAATCTATACCGGCTTGCGGCTGGTCCAGCTCCACCAGTCGTAGCCATGGCCTAAGTGCTGGTGAAGACAAGGCACACAGCAGCAGCCACTGGCAATATTTTTAAAATGTACTTGCCTAGTATCAGCCCTACCGAGTGGAAGGGATAGACTGGGGAAGCAACTGCATGAAGTGTTAGGAAAGGAAACCTTCGATGCACAGGTCTGGGCGCTGTCCTAAGGCTGTGGCAGCTGGATGGTCAGGAAGCTCAACTACCCAGAAGGCACAAATAAGGAACTCTATATTTTTTCCCCTTATTTTTCATCCCATAACATTTCAACTCTTGAGTCATGACCACTGACCCTATGACTTCACACCTTTTCCCATGTAGCACAGGGCCTGAACTAAAGAAGTCACTTTCTTCCACCTGCTCATCCCTTATTTCAAACACAAACACAATCAAAACACAAACATTTTCTTTAGCTTTAGAAGAGTGGAAGAGATTTGCCTTGAGTTTTTCAAGTAGAAAAATTCGCAACCGCTCAGGAAGCTGCAGCTAAGAGGCTCCAATTAAATTCAGACAGCCGCCAGCGCTCATCGTCTCGCCCGTATCCCTTCCTTTGCTCCCTAATCTCCCCTGGTCCTCGCAGGCCAGGTTGTTTCAATACACTTCAGCACACCACAAACTGAGCGGATGTAGACCATTGCCACAAACATATCATAACATAGACCTGCAGCAGCCATCGTACAGTATTAAGTTAATTTGTGCTGAAATGAAGCAGTCCAGGGGGGGAATCAGTGTCATGACACATGGCACCACATCCTTCTAGTGTGCGAGATCCCTGCATGTCAACACCAGCTGTAGGAGTGGGTCCTGCATCAGCTCAGCACACGCTTTTTCCTGGGCACAGTTTATCACCACCTCATATAAATGCAAGAATACTTTTTTGCATTGCTACTGCAACGTGTTGCAGTGGGTATTTCAGATCTACCTGGGCTACAGGCAGAAGACCTCATCCTTATAACTGTAAAGTAATTAATAAAGAAATACAGCTCCATCAAAGCACTCTTGGTTCACCTCTGTTAGTACAGACTGTGTACCTGATCTCAGCCAGTGCTTATTTGTTTAGAAACCTAAAAACCACCTCCAACACACAACGGAAAGACATGCATAGTAAAAACCCCAACAAATACTAAGCCATTCTTTCCCAATCTAGGGTTTTTTGAGCCACACCTGGTTTGTCTCAGTTGGTCTCTAGAGTTGGCCTCCAAACCAGAGAGCCAGACTTCTGAGAGGAGAGGTAAGAATTCAGACAGTTTTGATTCAAAGACAGGGAAAATTATCACATTACAGGTGTCATGGCTCAACCAAGATGTTGGCATCATGTCCCTTCCACCCCTCCTTGGCAGATGTGCAGATGGAAGCCACAGTGCTGTCTTTCAAGAGCAGCAGTTGCTCATGCCCAGTGTTTATCTGCTCAACGAAATGGGTTACAGTGTCAAACTTCTGCTAAGTGAGCTACAGCTGAACGTGCTGCCTGCTGCATTGTTGTGCATGTGTCCAGGGCTTCAAAAAGTGCTACAACGAAACTCACTTTTATCTTATCTACTTCTAGATTTCGAGTTCTTTTGTTTTCAAACTGACAAAACCAGCAAGACAGTCACTCCAGAGACTGCTCAACAACACACAGCGAAGCCTCAAGACTATCTGCCATCTCTGAGTAACGCCTCTTGCTCAAGTCTGTGCCAGCAGAAAAATGACTCAACTTGCAGACTCTGGGGACTTTGGGGTTGAAGAAACTGACAAACCATGCATGCAAAAAAACGTGATTGCTCTTTGCACCTTTTAAAGATATCGCAGAACAAAATCTGAAAAGCCAACAAGAGACTCTCCTAACTGAAGACTGTGCAAGACAAGGAAAGTACCAGCACTGACGAAAGAGGTACCAGCACTCCTGCACCCCGCCAGAAAGCAAGAAGACAGTCCCAGCTCAAGCAATATGACATTTTTAAATCAAAGAGATTTTGAACTATCTTAGACACAGATGCCATGAAAATACGAGGCATGACTGGAAGATCTCCAAATACCATTTGAAACAAAGATTTTGCTCTCTGGAGTAATTTCAAGGCAGCTGATATCTTTGTTGTGTCATCTTGCCAAAACATAAAAGCCACATAAAATTGCAAGTGGGATAAGGGCTATCTTCAACCTCCTCTTGGGTAGGTAGCCAGGAACGACACCCCACAGTAATCACACCTAAGACATCTTTCAACAGGCAGCAGTGAAAAAAGCAGGACATGAGAAAGCAAAGGGGTACATCGAGTCGATGCGCAGAGGTTTTGGCTTATCAGATTCAAGGTTTGGGGTTATTTCACTTTACACAGGGAGAAGCTTATGTGTTCACATTAAACACACAACACAAGAGGAGAGAGTGACTGATCGGTGGTTTTGGATCTTGCCTCAGAGGGAGCAACGTGGCCAAGTGCGAGGTGACCAAGAGAGAAGTCATTCAACCTCCCACTCGGTGCCTGACCCGGCGCTGTGGAGGGAGCCCCCTCTCTGCCTCTCCTCAGCCATGCTAACCAGAGCCCCAGCCAAGATTGCTGCAGGGACCTTCCTCGCTACATGAAGAGACAAACTGAATACATGAAGACATGGGAGAGGGGGGCAAAAAAATAATCACATCAGACAGGAGGAGTAGAAGTTTCCCTGCTGTTAGTGCCTTGGGTGGGCAGCGAATTGTGTTGCACACCAGAATAAAATGAAGGGAAGCTAGTAAGAAATACGGAGCATACAATGGAGCACTACAACTGAGATATTCAAGGGATTGAGCAAGGTTTAAAGCTCACAGATTACAGCAAAGTATAATATGACAGAGTCGGCAAGCTTCTCCAGTACAGAAGTGACTCAAGCTTTGACATTTTGGCTTTTAAATTCCTGTTCAAACATGAGTTTCTCTGCAGCTACAAGAGCAATGAAAAAACCCCATAGCCACGTCTCAAAAAACCCCCATCTCTGCAGCACAAAATCCTTTTTTCCCCCTCCATGTTTGTACAGCACCTCGTGCAGTGAGATCCTGGTCTGTCACTCAGGCTTTCAGGTACTACTATAATGCAAATAGTAATAAACCCCCCCCCACCCCTTGAAATAGCAATCTTGCAAAAACGTTACCCTTGGTGCCACAGATACCCCTATAATAATCTCCACCGTAAATTGAAAATGTTACCATCGCACCAAGAAGCGCTGGAAATATTTAGTGCTACCGTTATCAACCTGGGCTTAGTTTCATTAGTAGTCCAGACATGTGGTAATGAAGAACCCATTCAATTCTCTCTCTCCGTTAGTGGTACACTTCACAGGCCCATGGAAAGCACACGTTATCTCTGACAGGGATGGACACATGTGTGCATGTCCCAGATTTGGAAATTGCACTGCAGCGAGTGCAGCCTTCACGTCACTCAACGGCATAGCTTAGAATTTTACATTTTAATTTTTTTGATGTCTGGGGAGATTAAAATGAGAACTGGCAGCATGTGCAAGGGATACTGCACTTTGAATGCGTTATCTATAGTGATTCAGGCTTCCCGGAGCTCCAGCTGAAGCAGGTTTTTCACGATGGAAGAAACCACATTACATTGCTCCCTAGGAAGTGAAACAAAACAATAAAGGACGGTTAATCTCTTCTCTAATTCTGCTCTGTGGGACAACTCCTTCAGCAAGCAGCGCCTGGCTGTATCTACCTGGGAGGGGGTCATTTTACTTCGGCTTCCTCCTCTGCTCCCCTCCGTCCCTGGGAGCGCTCCGTCTCCCCGCTGCATCTTTCAATGGCTTTATCAGAGCTTGCACCAACTCAAGCGTGAAAAGTAGCTCTGGGCCCAGCAGGGAGAGGTGGGGGAGTGTGTGTCTGTGCGTGGTGCAGGGGGGGGAGAGGGGAGGACGAGGGAGGAAATGTTATTCTGTCCTTTGTCTTTTCAACAATTTCTTTTTAATGCAACTTGCAGAGCAGCATATAATTAGGGGTCTTGCGGAGCAGGCTTAAACTCAGGAGTAACCCTTCTAACGACCTCAGCAACGGATAATCAGGTACGCGGCTGTGGGGCACAGCACGCCTCCCCACCCGCCGCGCCGCTCGGCCTCCTAATTAGAAGCCTCCACACTCCGCTGCATAAAGGCAGATTGCGAGGACAGCATGAAGCCCTTGTTTGAAGCTGGGGGCACAAAGATTGCAGTGCCTGTGATGGATGGAGACAAAGACTCCGCTACTGGAACGCTTCCAGCAGCCTCCGAATACTTGCAGCGTTTCTGATGGACATTTTCAGGATTTCTTAGAGCGGCGAGGTTTATTCTCCCGCATCCCCCTCAGAATTCCTCCACAGCTCCCCAAGCCAGGGAAATGGATGTGCCACTGCACGGGCACACACCTCCAAAGATGCTACCATGATTTTATCATGAGAGAAGGAAAAAAAACCCCCCAAGTGTTGCCCCCCTTTCCCTTATCTATTTTTGTTAGTTCTCGTTCCTGACTGGGAGGAACGTGCTGACACTCAGAATCACATCGTGCTGAGGACATGGGGCTCAACCCCTCCACCCCCCAAAATTCCCAAGCCAGAACAGTGTTTTAGCTGACTGCGTTCACACCGATGAGAAACTGTGGTAGCAAGTACTATGTTTAAATTGTAGCTGATGTTAGCGTAATTTCCCTTAACCCTTAAGCATGAATAAAAAAAAATTCCCCTTCTTGAAAAGGCACGTAAACCCCCTCTCCCTTTGCTAATCACAACTTTTTTTTCCTCTAACTATTTACATAACTTTAAGCACAGGAGTTGATGAACATTGACACTGAAGTGTATCCCAGCTACAGCGGGGAGAGAGGAGGAAGAAGAAAAGGATGGAGGACAGGATATTCAGGTGAGAAAAAACCCTGACTTTTATTTTACCCCAATTCCACCACCTTATTTTCATCTTCTGGGCTGCTGCCATGACTTGTTTGTGGGTTCCTCTGCATCCGACCCTTTCTGCACAGTGCTGCAGCTTCTCGTCCCGCCTTAGCCACCACAGCAGCAAAGCAAACGGGAGAAAACCAAACAGCTCAGGCAACTCAAGCACAGCGCAGCAAGACTCAGAAAAAGCAGCAAAGCCAAAAGGGCTTGAATAATAAAACGGAGGAAGAAAAACCAGTAGAGCCACTCAGAAGCTGTCAATTGCCAGACAGACAAGCTCCCTTGGAGAGAGCATAGGAGGCAGGTTCAGGGAAGAGAAACGTCCACAAGGCAACACAACGCCAGTGTTTTTTCCCTCAGTTTATAATGACAAGTTAACAGGGGCTGGAAGAAAACAAAACACAGAAGATTTTCATAGGAGAAATCAGGACACCCTGCCAAGAACTGCTGCCCTGAACTCAAGTTATCCCAGAACTCACATTTGTAGGCACTTAAAACCTAGGAAGATCATTAACAAGCTAGTAAGAACCACCAGCAAAAGAAGCATAACCTGGACTCACTAATGTGTTTAATTCTGAATAACAAAAGGGCAAAAGCATCCAGATACTGAGCTGCTGCAGCTAAAAACACCAACAAAAGATGCTGTGATTCATACTGCCTCCTACCTTACCCTACCCTACCCTTTCCTTAATAGTACAACTGCTGCTACATGAAAGTGGCCTCCATCCTATCTCTCGGTCTGTCTTTCTTGTGTTCTCCCCACTGCTCAAAAAGCAGTCTTTTCACGAGTGCTACAACACCCTCCAGAAAAACAGACTATAACATACTCTGCACAACTCAGCTTAAAAGTTTCCTTTGCCTCTGTGCACAGAGACCCACTGAACCGCTGGGCTCCATGACCAGTCCACTGTTCTTTGGAAATCAGTAGATGCAATAGCTTAAAGGCAACAAAGCAACCTTACAGCTTTGGATCGTACAAGGACATTATCTCTAGACTCACTCTTATTTCCAACTCACCAGGCTTTGAGGAGATACAGTGTGGGTAGTCCTAATTTGGCAGTCCGTGCCAACCTTGAACTCTGCAGTCTGGGTTTTGCTCTGGCTAGCTGCATGCAGGGAAAAACCTGTTTACGTCTTCTCTCTGATACAATTTTGCAAGCTTCACATCTACTTTTATGCTCGTTGTATCATATATTTCAGCAAAAAGGAGCATGGTTGCATCGCACAGCAGATCTGCTCTACTTTTTCTGCAGCAAGACATGTAGTCACCTGAACAAAATCTTTTCACCAGATCTTTTTGGGGAACTGATGATGAATACAAATTTGGGGAACTTTGGGGGAAGGAGGCAAGCTGTAGAGAGCTTTTGAATGTTTAAAAGCTGATCCAGATGCCTGACACCCAGAAACAAAATGAAGACACTTTCACTTCTTTCAGCTTCCCATGCAACACACTTGCTGCAGATAGTTTCCACAGATGACTTCATACATCTTGAATTTACTTAAGAAAACACCTCTGCCAGCACCTTTCTCCCAGCGCAATTAACCTCCTACAGCTCTCCTCCCAAGAGGGCACGCGCTGAATCCCATTAAAGCGGTGGGCGAGCATAGCCTGGCTACGGAGCGCACAGCACGGCCATAAGGAAGGCTCCTGCCCATGGCAGAAGAGGAGCAAGCTCTCTCTCCCGAGTCCCGGCGCACAGAAAAGCAGCCCTCCCGGTTCCTCTCCCTGCGCTGCCAGTGGTGAAGCCATGTGGACGGGCTCCTCGCTGCAAACCGCATTAGGCGGAGCCGTACGAGGTCGGCCAAGGAGGAGAATAAAAAAGGAGCACAGGATTCCAGAGGGCTCTTCTGCCTCTGAAGTCACGTTACTGTTCACTCCTTTATTGTGATTAACTCCTTGACATCCTCCTCCCGTGACAAGTGGGGGAGGACAGACTGAACTCGGTGATTAATTTATCAGTGAATTACCGCCTTCCCTTTCAAACCTCGCCTCCACCGATGATCTTTATGGCTCAGCTCTACCTTATGAGAGGGTTTACAGCCAGATACAGGTCTGACACTTGGCATTTCATCACCGAGAAATTCGGTCTGGGGCATCCCATGCTCCTTCGCCAGACCCGGTGGTAATACCATTTGCAAGCTTAAGCCCACCCCACGAGCTCTGTATGAGCAAAAGAAATCCTCTCCTCCCCAACCTCTCGTTCAAATGACAGTAATTAGGGAATCTCATCACTCTAGACCTGGAGAGGGAGGGGACGTTCACGGTAATTGGAGACATTACATGAAGCCACACTGTGATTACAAAAAAAAAGAAAAACCACACACAGAAGAAACCAGCCCCCTTCCCCCCAACCTGGTTGGCATTTCCTGAATAAATTGCCTTTTTTTCAGGCACGTCGGTGTGCTTTTTAATACTGGAGACTACTGGAAGGACTCCTGCAGCCCGATTAAGTGTAATGCAGTGTAAGAAAAATAGGAAGGAGGGGAGAAACCCTCGGAAAGGCAATCGAACTGAAAAATCTATCAACGGCGCAGTGGCTCCGGCAGAGCCAGGAGTCCTGTTCTGAACACGCTCCAACTTCCCAGTCATTTGCTCTGCCGGACACTCTGGGGACCCCAGCACAGCGAACTACAATTTCTAGTAAATATATCCCTGGGACACAATTAGTTTTTCAGCTGGGGGCATGATAAATTGGTCATGCATAATTCAAGGCCAGAGCAGGCTGGAGTATAAACTGCTCCATGGCAGCTTCCAGCTCCCTGACAGAGGAATGCAAATGGGCTCCCGGCGCAGGGGCTGCCGGACCCCGCTAACGCTGCTGGCTTCATCTCGCCACCCGCGTGCTCCCGCGTCCACCTACGTGCACGGCAACGACCATTTTAGCCTTTCCTTCTCTGCATCTCTCAGCGATTTTAATTTCACAGCGATGTATCCATCACTGTCCGACGGCCTTTAGGGACTGAACACACATTGTTATCACAACAAATACCACTCTCCGCTCGCTCCACTCTGTTTTTTCCATACGCAGACACAAGAGAATGGTTTTGGCACAGAAAGAAGCTGAGGGACTGTGTGGTCTATTGTCAGCATTAGGTGGCCTGGGGCAAGTAATTTCAAATCTGCCTCAGTGTTCCCATCTACACAATAGAGATAATTCCAACCGTGCAACTGCAGGGTTAGCAAGACGCACTCAGTTTGGGGTCTGATAAAGGTCTGCGAGGTGGCTGAGGATATGCAGCAACAGCCGCAAGTTCTCCAAGCTTATTTTAGTTATTTGAATAAACGCAATTACCCGTTCAAAGTGATCACGTAGGAGAACAAGATAACTTGCTGCTTCGCAGAAGTTAGCTTAGTGATGAATGAAATGAAACCTCCAAGGAAACTTTGGGAGTCCTTCAAAATGCTGTCCTCGGGTTTCTCAGTGCATGCCCTACAGCCCCCCAGCCAGGGAGGCATACACACTGTACAGGCTGGAAAAATCTGCTAGAAAAATCATTACAAGTAGTCTCACTGAAAGCGAAATTTGCATTTGTGGTCTCAGATAGAGCCATGTAACTGAAGGCTGATAGCTCTGTTTCACCCGCCGCAGTTTTGCTATCTTACAAAATTCTGAAACCACTTCTCTGGCTGCATTGCCATTTTCTGCTCTTCAGGAACAGAACAGGCATTTGAAGTCCAGTCTGTGGGAAATATTCTTAAGAAGCAGGGCTGAGGCAGAGACGGGGTATTAATAAAGGAAAATTCTGTTTCATTTTGGCAGTGTATCTGCAGATACAGCAGCCCTTTAATTTCACAGTCAGTTCCACATACCCAAATAGGTGACTTCGGTTTCTGCCCAGTAGTTAGTGAAAATAATCCAGGTTTGTCTGTTTGTTTTAATAGGAATACTATTATTTTTTTCCTGAGCATGACTCTCTTGTATAGACCTGGGTTTTCGTAGAACAAGACCAAATAAAATCCAAACAGAGATATGTGGAGTACAAATCTAGGGAGCAGAGATGTTAACCTTGGTAAGACTGAAGATCTTCATCAACTTTAAGTGAAACAATTCTGCCAATACTCAAAGTAACACTGACTATCATCAAGTCCAGGAAAAAAATCAAACTGCTTACTTAACACAGTAACACTGTGATGAATTTAATTTCTCATGTTGCGCTTTCCTGTACTAGGCAGCGCTAACATGTCTCAAAAACCTGTAAGCAGGGCCCTCTTCCACCCTCTTGCCATCAGCCCAGAGAACGACTACAACGCATGAGAATATTCTGATGCTTACATTTACATACATCAAATACCTAAACTGCTGGAGCAATCTTCTTCACATAAAATGCCAACGCTCCCCTACCCCAATCATACATTGCATTCTTCAGTTTTACAGCTTCTGGAATATTATAACCCAAGCTCAAGAAGAGGGAAGTGTCCCTAAGAAACTCCCTTTCTCATCCCCCTGAAATCCAGTCTCTTCCAACAATTCTTCCTCCTTCTTTCACTCTTTTGATCTTTCCTCAGACTTGTCTACACGGGGCTAATTCATTGGTTTAAGATATGATTGTATAAACCCACGTAAAATACCTTACATTCTTTTGAAAAAATATTTTCTTTATTATTTTCAATTTAGGCTTAAACAAATATTTCTTAGCCAAAGGGTCAGGACCCTTTTGGCAAGACTACCACAGAGGAAATCTCAACGCTCCATTCACTGCACACCCTTCTCTGAGAGGGCAGATGCCCTCTGTCATCTTCTTGTAACAGACGCTCTCCGAGCTATACGCGTCCCTCCTTGTTGCCATACAACGTGCCACCTTCTGACACCCTTGATGGAAAGGGCCAGAAAACAAATGGAGATAAACATTTCACTCAAACAATTTTTCTTCTCCTAACCACGCTGGTCTGCACCCATGTGCACACACACAAATAATTACCTGCAAAACTGTTACAAGAGTAAGTAGGCCAGCCCGAATTTCCCTTTGGACTAAAGCAACTAAATTAGTGCTTCAAAAATAAACCACATGTTTAACTAAACTTGCACAGGTTTATATGATTCAGCAAGTCTGTCTTGTGGGGACACCTTCACCCTAGAAAGCGATCCTGCAATGACAACACATCGAGCACAGTATTCATGGGCTGTCTTACAGACATGCGGGTGATGGTCCTCCTGACGCCCAGACGTCTATTTGCAGGACTGAATCTGAAGCCTGCATTTTGGTTCCAGAAGGTTTTTTGGTCACAAAGACTATGAAGCTCTGCAAGCTCCAGTATTTGTCAGTGGGCTGCGGAGGAGCTGGTGGGTGCGACAGCAACAATTCCACCAACAACTTCAAGTGGTGCCAAGCTAAATTCTGGGCTGGAGAGTAAGCCATCACAGAGCAGGAGCTGAAAGTGAACTAAAGGACCAGATCACTGCACTCCTGGCAAGAATTCCACTTCCTCCAAGCCACCAAGTCCCTTCCTTTCCCAATTAAACAAAAACATACACAAACCTTTTAAAATTTAAGTAGGGTTTCAAAGGTCAGCTCTGTTCACATCAGCCCACAGGGATTACATTAAAAAACCCCACCATGAACAAAATTTTTTTGCGTAGTGAAAACAGCAGGGACAAAATAGTGCTAATGAGGACTATTTTTATGCACATTGGTTGGCTTTTTATCTTCACACATGAATGTTTTCTCCATTAAAATAAAATTCCCTGACACACATGGTGCACTAATTGTCCCAGCTATAAGGGCTATCCGCCTTACAGCAATTCCACTTGGGGAAAAAATCTGGTCAGTTGTTTTTTTTTTTTAATTTCTCTTTCAGCATATGTTAACACCTGTGTTGAAAGAGATAACAGGACTAATAAAAAGACGCCAGGATCTCTGTGCACTGCATTTTTGAATTATAAGATATTACGGTTCCTGGCACACCCTTCACACTTTGGTTCAAATGCACAGCCGCTTTCACAAAAAGTTTCTAGCATGGTACAAATTTATTTAATTTAATTGTATACAAAACCAGGTGTGTTGTGTTTTAAGGTAAGCCTACGAGCAATATAAGTGCATAAGTATAGGTACAGCCAGAACACCCAAGCCAATACATAATTGGGAACACTACAAAACACGGTTAGAAAAAAGTCACAAGGGGAATCACATCAAGAGGAGAAAATGATGGATGGTCATGTGTTGAAACCATTGGCCTGAACACCCCAGTGAAAATTTCTAGGTGCAAAGTGAAAAGATGCTTAAAGTCCGCTATCAAAAACAGGACCGTGAATTATCAGTGTCAGGAAACCCATGTGAAGAAAGCTTCACAAATCATCCATTTAAGGAAAAATTGGCCTGTCCCTATCCACACAGGGAAAAAGAATGAAAAAAACTGAAGTATTAAGTGGTCTTGCTACATAGCCTGAAGGCCAACAAGTGCTGGGCTCTGATGGACCAAGGCTGAAGAGGCAATTGTGGCGTGAAGGGCACTCTGCGGAGAACTCGCTGCTGCTAAGCATTACGCTCGAGAGTCTGTCAAGCCCCGTGTCCCAGAAGCTCTGAGCTGGCAAGGTAAAAATGAGAAAGGAGGAAGCTCCAAGATGCCACAGCAAAACAACGGTCCTCCGGGATAATCAGCGCAGAAGGCTCTCCGTAAATACAGCCATACCTTCGTACTGGTAACCCTGCGCGCGCACACAGACAGAGCTGCGGGGTGGTGATGTGCGGAGAAGCAGGACCTGTGTAACCACCACCCTGCAGACAAAACTCTGCATTTTATTTACACAGCTCCTATCTACAACACAGCATAAGCAGAGCCTCCCAGGCATTTACAAGGCTAGAAAATTAAAAGTCGCGGTTTGGTCAGAAATATTAAAAAGCCTTGGTGGCTCCATGAAGCCAACAGCCCCTGATGGAGGCTGAACCAGCAATTCCTTGCTGGGTTTCCATTGGAAAAAGATTAGAAGCACATTAGATATAATATACCCACATGCTTTGTTTTGCTTGCTTTTTGTTTCGCCTTTTAAAAAAAGAAGAGCGAGATGGAAACTTCCCCTCCAGAATATTAAAAGTAACAAATTTTAAAAAATTATTAAGAAACACTAACCTCAGATCATTAGCCAACCTGGCAACAGACCAGAGAAAATTTATAGCCGACGTGCAACATCAGCTTTCATCCAGAAATGCTAATTTCAGTAAAATGAATAGTGTGTGGGCTTTTCAAACTGCTTTGCATTTGGCTCCTCACAGCCCTGTTTAAAGCCTGGGAACCGGCCATATAGTTAAACTGCACAGATGTTCAACAATCTGTACTTGTGTTAATTACCCTAATGTGAGCAGAAACTCAACAGATCCCTGCTAATGAAGGAGAAAGTTTTCCAGTGTGACTACCGTATGTTTCATTGTCACTGTATTACCAAGCTTCTCCCCCTCCTTCCTCTGCCCCCCCAGCTCCTATTCTCTCCAGCTCCTTTGCATTCACATCACCCTCCTACCTCAGCATGCATGAATTGGACCAACTAATGACTGTGTATTCGCAACATGGCAGACACCATTAGGCTGATCGGAGGTGCGGCTGCTGAATTTTAACAGGCAATTTTAAACAAGGTAAGAAAAACAGATTCATCATGCTCCTGATTCTCTCATCCCCACCCATCTGCCATACTTCTGCCCTTGCCACAGCTCAAAAACACTCGCGAAGTGCAAATACACTTCCCCCTCTGTAAAACACAGAAGCGTACAAAGCAATGCAAATAGATGTTGCTGGGCAATTACTGAGATGGAAGCCGGGGAGGCGGGTGCATCCCGGTGGACCGAGTAAGGAGAAGGCTGAGAAGCGAGGCTGGAGAGGGAGCACGCCGCTCCTGGGGCTGTGGCCGACCCTGTCTGCTGCTCCCCGATGGAGAAGTGAGAGCGGCTGAGTTTCACCGTGGGGACCACAGGAGCAGCGAGCTGTACGTTCAGCTGCGCGCAGGAGGCAAGACGGGGCTTCTGAAGGGCACGACAGGAAAGAGCGAGGCAACGCTCAAGTGATCAGTGCTGCCAGCAGCAATGAACCAATACTGCTGCGCAACTTAACCCGGTATTAAAACATACTCGACCTCTGAAGAGCTGCTTCTCCCACCGAGGGTCTCGCTTTCTCTTCCAGCGCCGCTCTGCCCGCTCCCCGCTGCCAATCATCGCCCCAGCCGCTTCTCCCAAAGCGATCTGCTGGGCAAGCAGAAGGCAGAGGGGGCCGGGTAAGGGCAACTGACTCTCACCCCGTTAAGCCCCAGGCGACCTCTGAATGCTACCAGCCCTGGCCTAAGCCAGAGTTCACATCTCCCAGGTGCCACCACTTCACAGCCAGGCCAGTCTTCACCAGCAAATTGTGTTACAATGACCCTCATGGGAACAGATGTACTGGCCGTGCTCGACTTGACTGGCAGACTCCCCCCGACGGAGGGAGGGAGGGGGGAAGCAGCCGCCAACTTTGGTCATTTATTGCATCCATCCCGCCAGCTCAGCCTCCTTTGTCGTTCGCAGAGCCAGCAACTTGCGGACTTGGAGATGGAGCAGCAGCTGCTGATCCGGGGAAGTCGGCCACGTTGCCACACGTTCCACCCACGCCATCCCACAGCCTCTGCTCAGGACAGGGCACTCGCTTCCAGCTCCCCACTCACAATAGCTGGAGTTCCCTCTCAAAAGCCTTCTTCTTTGTGACTTGAGAAGAGACGGGGGAGAAACATCACACAAGAAGGTGGGGAGGAGATCCGGCATAACCCAGAAAGAGTTGAAAATTATTTAGAGAGCACTTGGCTCTTTTCTCCTACCTCTTCATCATTAGTACTGGAAGCAACACAGCTGTCTAATGGCAACTTCAGGCACCCATGGGCCAGCGAAGCGACATTTTCCACACTTAAATAACACTGAGCTGATTTAATTACTGCACTTAATAGTAACAAAAGATGTCTCAATTTAATCTTCAAACGGCCCTCCAAGATCAAAACACAGCTGGCTGGATAACAAGATGGCCTAGGCCAGCAAACAAGTAGGTCCAATTTGTTGAAGAGCTGCATCCACTCCTCGGTATGAAAGGCCAAGGAACACTTGTATGTCGAATGAATCAAAGAAAGCAGCACTCCCGTCACCCCCCTCCCTCCCCGCCCCACTTCGGCTACATAGAAAAAAAGTAAAAAGGCAGCTGATTCACGGGTAAAGAAATGCAACATGATAAAGGAACAAATGATGATGTTTGGGAGAGAAAGAAAAGAAGTAAAAACCAAGATTTAACAGGTTTTGTTTTTATAATCCTTCAAGATGATTAGGAATGAACGAATCAGATTAAAATCATGTGGGGACAAAGAAAGGTCTCTAACTCTTTTGTTTTTCTTTCCACACTGGACAGGAGACAGCTCATTAAGGAAAGCCCTCAAGACACAGCTACAGTGAGGAACAACCAAGCTTCCCCCCCCCTTATTTTTTTTTTAAAAAAGTGTCTGTTAGCTGTGTTTGGGCAAGAGAAAGTTGAGAAAAATTGAACCATTTACTAATTTTCTAATTGTCCATACATTTTCTAATTGTCCATACTGGGATGTGATTGTTACTTTTTACAAACTATTTTGAGAAATGTCCCTCTCTCGAGCAGCTTTCAATGCATATTCCCCTGACACGACGGTTGGGTCTCTCCAAGCACCTTCAAGGAATGTTTAAGTTTTTGAGCGTTCCATTACAGCTAAACATAGAAAAGTTACAGCAAATCTTTCAGCCACTGCAACATTTCTGCTGTCCCCTGAGCAGCAGAGAAGCCTAAATAAACTTTCATGCTGTACACAGGATGTAGCTTTCCAACGCCCCCTTCCAATTACCGATAGTAATATGAGGGGCACACGGTCCACTTTTTTGATTAAGTTCTGCTAGTATTAATTAGAAAAAAGTTTGCCAGAAATCACTTTGTTGAGCTTTGTGGGATTGCTTTGGATTGATAACAGTCTGCAGGACACTGCTGCTGAAAGCTTAGAAGGTTTTTTCCGAATAGTTTTTCCTAACCTTTTCTCTTGATGGAGAACTTCAATTAGGTAACTTAAGTATTCCAGTTTTCTTGGAGCGCTGGATCATGTTTTTTGGGATTATGGTTTCTTTGGTTTTTGTTTTTTATTATATACAGAGTTTACTCCATCAACAGCAGTTCTTAAACAACAGATGATGTCATTGGCCACTGCACCATCAATTTGGAAGACTGAGGATAAAAGGGAATTTGCTACAACTCTGGTGACTCTCCTTTCCCTGGACTGCGACACGATAGAGGAATATGATGTCCATGTTTATAATGACCAGGGTCAGGCAATCCAGTGGTTTGCTCAAATACCCTGGGCAGGCATGAGACATCTCATCAGAGAACCACAGTCACCCAAGTGGAAGGAACTCTGAGAGGTCATCTGCCTCAACCTCCTGCTCAAATAGGCCAACTTCTGTGTTCAAGCAGGTTTTAAAGGGCCATCGTTAGCTGAATCTCCACAAAAATTTTGGACCAGTTCCCTCACTGTTCATTTAAGACCTGTGCTTTAGAAAACACATTATTTTGCAATAAACTGGTGTTTTTACACCAGTATTTACAACACAGCCTTCATACTGATCTGTGTTCAAGCTCAGAGAATGAACCTTCATACTTCAAACTAGCTGGGTTCAGACATCTGGATGGCAACGGGTAATAAAATTTCCCATCCCTCTGCCCAGTTTCATTTAAGCAGGGTTGAACCTCAGCTTAAAACCACTTTTCCAGACAGTTTAAGTTCTAGATCAGTAACAAGAGATCTTCAGGAGGCACTTGCTGCTGAAGCTCAAGCAATTGTCTGTTTCCAGTTCGCAAGTTTGTTTAAGCAAGTGACAAAGATGGGGGCACCAAAAGCAATTCCCTTCAGGGGAATTCAGAAGTGCAACCAACTAGAAAATCTCCCCCCTGCTTGTAAGAAGGGAGTCAGAGTTTCTCAAAGCCTGAAAGACAGCTCTGCTCAATGCCCGGCAGTACGTACAAAGCACCAAGTGTGAAATCCTGACCCCACTGCAGTCAGCGGCAAAATTCCCATAGATTTCCTCAGGGCCAGGATGCTCAAACCTGTTCAGACAACCCATAAACCACCATTTCAAGGGCACACCTTTGCATGAGATTCCCAAGGGCCTTTTGAGTTTTGACTTAAACGCCTGGATTATTTTTACAATTCCAGTTATGGGTTCTTTGTTCGCAGGGAGTTAAGCAATACAAAGAACACAGCGAGAGAACAATGGAGGTATTACCATACATGATTTGTCTTAAAAAAAATTCTCATTCTTTTCATGAAGTTATAGATCCAATTTCAGTCTTTATTATCACTCTGCCGTGTGAGAAAGTGGTTCTTAATTTTAATAAAGGAAGGGAGCTTCACGTTTCAACAAGAGCTAAAATGCTTCCTGCGATAGAGGAGGTGGAAAGCTCTTTTGCTAACAGCTACAGCAGGCCAGATTCAGGGAGGGAAAGGGAAATAAGCTGTTCACACCGAGTAAATAAATCTTGTCTAGAACATACCTAACAGCGGGCAATAGCCCAAAGACATCTTGTCCGATGAGATCATTTCTGCCCCCTCCATTTTAAGGGAAATTAAAAGCTTGCTCTGCCAAGCACATATTAACATTTCACTTATCACCAAACTCTGTGTCCGAGCAAGTACGTATCCTCCTGCAGTCTATGGCACACCACTGGACTAATAAAAATCTTTCCACCATGTTAACCAAGCTGGAGAAACAGCCACATACGTAGCTTCAGAACCTTTTGCTGAGATTTCAAGGTAATTTTCTCCCTCAAGTCTACTTTGCCCTTAAAAAGGAGCCTGTGGTATATTTAAGGAGGTTCTCATCTATAACGTAATTGTATTCTACTTTATGTGAAGAATGACAAGTTTAACCCAATCCACAAAACAGAAGTGCCCCCAATTCACACAGGCTTGTGCAGTTTACCTTTGAAAAAGTAATATTAGAGGCCCACCATTCCCATTTCATGCTACTATATACATTTTAAAATGGAAATGCTAGTTGTGTTTGGTCAGCCGAAGCTTCTGATCTATTCCAGTTTGAAATGCCTTATGGAAATTCCTTTTCCCCCCTGAAGATGACCAATAGCCCTATTATTTTTACAGCCTTTCCCATTAGACTGTGTTTACACTAGCGCTGGAGCCATAATAGCAAAATCCATCTTTAAATATGGTTCTCACTGGCAAGAAGTAAACATAGTTTTGTAAAATTATTTTTAATGTTGTTCCATCTCTCTCTGTTCTGGCAAAGGAAATGAAGTTAGTTGTAACCCGAGTACCAGGAGTCTGGTTTAAACATGGCCCACGTGGCAAACGAGACAAAGATTTGATGCAACATACATTAAGTAGCCCATCTGCTTCTGTCGGGTGCCGCACTTGCTGCCCCTCTGCCCGAGAGGGGCGCTGCACCCGGGGCAGGGCAGAGCGGTGAAGCCCCTCGCCTGCTGCCGGGGCCCATCTGTTCAACATGAACAAAAAGCAAAACGAGAGGAAGCAGTTCACACACCACAGCGCTCTCATATCTTTACATTTTTTTAAAAGGCTGGAAAACATTGAGGTTTATGAGTGAAATATCTCCTCTGGTCAAGAACTCAACAGGCTCCTTTCAGCCATGTGTGATCTCTGCTCCTACTCCTCAGCCTTGGCACGTACAATACAACAAAACCGAAGGAAATACAGAAGCTTTTGCGAAAGACCCAACTTGGGCTGCAGCTACATGGTCATCCAAACGAACAGGATTCTGTACAGTGCCAACATTGTCATTTCTCACTCGGAAAACCTCATGCACGGGCGAGCAAGGTGTCTTGCACAGCACGGCGGTGCCCACGGGCAGCACACAGCAGAGGTCTCCTGCCCTGGATGCCCCAGACTGGGACATGCTGCTGGGGCATCTCACAAAGTGCCAGAGGGACAATACATTAGTCATTGCACATGATATTCATCGTTATTTATTCTATATTCTGAATCTCAGTACAAGGAAAAAAGTAACTGTAAGAAACTGGGAGCCACATATGGAAGACACTTCTACTGAAATAGTAGTAACAAGAAAAATCAGCAAGACACCTCCTACAGATTTAAAGCCAGATTCAAAGAGAGAAGTGGAGAAACCAAAGCAGTAGAAGCAACTAGCATTTACATCTTCCAACGCTCTTACATACAATTCCCAAAGGGATGTAGCTGTGATGAACAGGGCTGCAAGATACAGAAGCGAGACACGGTGTTTTTATGATTCTTTGCAGGTAGCTGGCTATGAAACCCCTGCCCTTCTCTCTCCTCAGGCCATTCATCCTTCACAGGTGATGGCGAGCCGCTCTGCCAGCGGGTGGTCCTGCTCTCACAGACCTTAATGCTTAATTGCCACAAATCAATTCCAACCTGGATGCTCAAGCTGCTGCTACCCCGTCCCCCTTTCCACCCCTTTTCTCTTTACACTGAGCACAGCCCAGGCTCCTCTCGTGTTACTAAATCAACCTTTGGACACAGCACCAGGGAGGCGGCAGCACCCGAGGCTGCTCGCTGCGGCCAGCCCCGCGAGTTGACGATATGCAAGACGACCAGCCTGAAAAAAATGTCACCTCTGTGTCTCTGTGCGTGCGCGCACGTGTGCACACACACATGCCTCCTATTTTATTTTTTTGTTCAACTGGAATTAATCAGGAACGATAAACACTGTTTGTCTCCCGAAAGCAGCAGTGGGGGGATGAAATATGCCTCTTAAGCTTATCAGCTTCAGCGCCACCGAAGAGAAAGCTGGCTTCTAAGCCCAGGGATAATGGGCTGTCCTTTCAGGAAGGTATCAGAGGTCTCAGGAGAGGGAGCCAGCACAATGGTGTGACCTTCAGCTAATAAAGCCCACCCTAGAGTCCAAAGAAGCTTGGGGAATATTGACAAAAGTTCATATTTACAACAGCCTGGACTCTTTCCAGATACCATTACCAGTTTAGAGAGCCGCAGCCTCTGTACGTACGCTCACACAGGCTTTTATTCTGCCTCCTCCTTTCTTTCTTTGTTCCCATGCTGGCAAAAAAAAATTAGTCAGAAAATGGCAATTCTTCTGCTAACAAGGCCCCACCAGCATCTTTTTTAATGAAGAGAGTTATTTAAAATTTCAATTTCAACCTCAGCACTATCCTCTACTTGAAGGAGATTCAAGGCCTCTTGCAAGGATTCTCAGTGCGTCATCGTGCTCATCAGGAGGAAAGCATATGTGTTTTTGTGGAAAATCTGCTGATGTATTTATAATTCTTTAAACAAAAAGGCAGCCAACATATTGTAAAATGAGAAGGGTTTTTTTGGTTGGTTTTTTTTTTTTTTTTTTTTAAATAGTCACTGGCAATCAACACAGCCCCAGTCAGAAATACAAACCCAAAGCTTTTTCAGGCAGAAACTGATCCCCCCCCAGTCTGCGCTGTGGTTAGCAAAATGACGTTTAGCCCATAACTAGAGTGCATAAGCATGACTGGAATACAAATAATAAATAATATTTTTAAAACTTCACATAGTGAAAAAAGACGATTTCAAAACATAAAAAGCTGTTTGAAGCAAAAGTTTCATTTTTCTGCTCCCTAAAGTAGTTCCAAAACAAATATATAAAAATAAAGGTTCGGAGGAAATCTGTTTTCAAGGGTAATTTCACTGAAATCAATATTAAATCTCAAAACATTTAATGGAAATAACATCTTCAGTGACAGAACTGTTTTGACCGCACTTTTTAATCCAGCCATGCCAGTCTGCCATTTTTATTTATCTGCCTCATAATTCATCTTGGCCATCCTGAAACTAATCTTGCTGGGGTTCAAAAGGGATCCAACAACTGGAATAGGTTAGAACTTCTCCCAATAACATCTTCTAAGAGGTGCCTCCGTATCTTGACGGTCTCATTTGCCACGCTGGTATTTAACAGGCAGGAAGAAGGCTGAGCAGACCTCTACAAAGACCACAAATTTGCTTTTGTAGCCCTTGCTTTCCAGCGAAGAACCCGTTTCCACCCACAGCTACAGTTACATCAGCTACACAGGTTCACAATTAGTTTTCCGATTTCCTAGAGTTTTGGCCAAGGCATGCGTTTTATCTGTTCTCCTTATCCCATCCAGCCATATTCACTGTCAAGAGAGTTCAGGTGATTGATTACAGCCTGCCTGAATTCAAAGTAGTCAAATTAGACACTAATGTTGTGCTTAATGCGCTCGCACAAACAAGGTCATTGGTTGCATCAAGACTAATAGGAGATGACACACACTGGGACTGCATGGCCCAGGGGACTGGTAACAGGATGAAGAGTCTTCAGTTTACAGCCACTAGTTCAAAATCAACCCTACAGACACCCCATCCCCGTCCTGACTGCTCAGCAACCTGCCCAAGACCCACTCACAGCACAAACCCAGGGCAGCAGCACTCAGTCCTCCACAACCTCAGGACGGCGGCACTGCTATTGCCTTGACTGCAGCCAAATTTTGATCACTGTCAAGATTAACTACCCTCCATCCTTGCTCCCAAACATTACTCCAAATTACATTCGTCCTCCCTCTTGAGCTGAGCTAACAAAATCAATAAGCAGTACTGAACTTAGGAGGTGGTGTAAAATACCAGAAAAGAAATATATGGAGTCCTAGGAAGTCCATAGTGCCATCAAAAAGGTGAAACCACATTCACCTTGGAAAAATACCAACTAATTCAGCTCTGGGGAAGTAACACAGAACAGTGATACTCTGCAAGAAAGAGAAAGTTGGAAAAGTGAAAGGTATTGGATTCCTCTAGCAGGAACCTGTACCTCTGCTTGGAAAGCCAGAGCTCAGCAGGGCAAAATACGCGTTACCAGCCCACCTGAGGGCATGGGGATGGAGAGAAGACCACTGAAGCAAAGTAAACCACAATTTTCCACGGCTAAGAGAAGGCGCTACAAATGATAACATGAAATACTTGGAAGTGGTTTCCAAGACCATCTCTCTATGCACTGTTTCAAGGATGTGAGGTTAAGTCTCCTGGCTGCCACCAAGGCCCTAGCTAAGTGCTTTTCATTGGCTAACCTTGAAAATAAAATGGTTTTATTTATAATAACAGCAAGTTCCTATTGAGAAGCTCCAACAACAACTGTGTCTGGTTGTAATTTTATACCTGTTTTCCATGGCAGAAGCCCCTGGCTCTCAGGAACCCACAGGGTATTACCTGTATCCCAGAGAAACAGGCAGATCCAGAACACGTCTTCTGCCATGGCGGATGGGCAGCTGCTCCCAACTGCTGCCCTCTTCACTTCCAAACCCTTTTAGGGTATGATTTTAATAATGAACGTTGGAGATAAAAGGCTGAACAAGCAAGCTGTGTCCTGAGGAGGTGCGAATAACTCCACCTGTGGCTGTCCCAGGCGTGCTCTCCTCCACCCTGCCTTTGAGCATTAAAATGAGAAACCTAAATGACCTGGTCATGTTGTTGCATGACATGACTTTGACTTCCTTGAGCCAAGAGGTAAAAAAATTCCAGGGCTTGCAACTGAAAAGAATTAAGACTTAATATCAGCCTAGACGGCGACTGGATCTCAGAGGCCTGTTTCCCTCTGAATTTCTCCTTGCTGCTGTGACGTGCTCACACTGAAAATTTTCCCTTGAGCAACCGCCTGACTAAAATACAGCACGCCCTTACCATAAAGCCCTTTGTTAAAACATCTTTGCCATAAAGCTGCAAAACCTTGGCTCCCAAGTACATTAAATCCTTATAAACCTGCCTTCATTTTAACCGTGCAGTATTTCAAGACACAAAGCGCTTCTTCCGAGAGATAGCACTTTAATGAGGAAAGGGGCAAAATATATAAACCAAACCTCATTATGGCATAATTTCTAGGAGACAAGCATGCTGTTATAAAAAAGAAGCCATGGCAATTGCATTTCACATGGCTTGAAGATTTAATACTTTTAAAGAGCCACTGCTACTTTCAGCCATTGGTGGTGTTTTGTTTTGAACAAAACAGTAAGCAACCAGAATTACGGGTCCACTGTCAGCTACACATTTTATATTCCGTAAATTGTTGCAAATGGCAGATTCAGCTCCACTGCACGCTCACAAAACAATGTGGATTGGACAGTAAGGGACTGACTACAAGTTGCTGTGTATACTTTTACCTTTAAACCTCTCATTCGTAAAGGTTGTTGCTTTAAACGTGGTGATTCAGCATGGACATGGTAATTTACCCAAACCAGATCCAATTCATACTGGATTGAAAGTGCTTATAATGATACAGCTTCTTCACATGTTAACAACAAAGTCAAAGAAACCCACCAAAAACCACACTACAGGAAAAATCTAGGGTACTGACAGACAAATGAAAGGGACAGATATAATGCCATTTAATACCACCTGTCAGATAAACCGGGGTAACTGGCACATCATAGGGGATGCAATCGGTTTCCAAAAACGAGAAAACGCAGGGTTTTTTTTTTTTAAATCTGAAACTCAGTTGCTTTCTATGAAATGGCAAATGGAACAAGCTCCCCCAGCCAACTAGAAAAATGTTACTGGAAAAAAACTGTTCTCCCAAAGAACAAATTATCTATCTATCAAAAGAGCATCCTGAATTACATTGGTCTGGAAGACTTTTAAACTTAATCTAATAAAAAGCACCATTATTGATTACAGTTCTTCCACATTAGTCTTCCAGTTGTAACTTCTGAAATGAAAGCTTAGCAATGATTAGGTATTTACTACAATCAGTAGAGAAAAATAGTGGGGAAAAAAAAAAAATGAGCGTAAAGGTCACCAGAGAGACAACATACTTCTTTTTTCAGGGGAGGAGGGAAATAAAACAAACAAAAAAAAGCCCCAAGCCCCCCAAATAACCCCACCCCAAACCCAACAACAGCAGGCGGAATGCACTTCATGGCAGCTTTGACTTGAAGCACATGTAACACTGACTGATGGATACTGAAAGTAAAGACACCAGAGGAAAATTAAACCCAACTATGCACCAAAATTGGGACAGGGTTTTTTTGTGTTTCTTGGTATTACTTCAGAAAATTATGCAAGAAGGGTCAGAATTTCAGCAAATGGTCGTTTTAGCTACTGTCACAGATCTGAGTCAACTGCAGGGTAAAAAGCTGACATGCAACTGATGCCTATAACTTGGTTCGGATAAGCATTTCCTCTTCTCTCTCTGCTGTAGCTCATAATGAATGAGATTCTGGACTGAAGGGTGCTTGTTCTCCCTGACTGCCACAAGGTTCAACACTCACTACATGGCTATGGTGATGGAGTAGCTCTTCTGATTGCAGTTCTCAGAGAGGACATCTGAAGAGAATGTAATACACCAACCCTTTTTCTAAATACAAAATCAATAACCTTGCCCTTGGGTCCTGTTTCTGAGGTACTTTTACAATTGTTGTTTCTACCGATGTGACTCTTTCCACATTTACAGTAAAAGGATAACAGGTCCCTCCATCACCATCACCACTCCCTTGTTAAGTCACAAGAGGCTTTTCCAGCTCGTATCAACTTTGCCACGGGAGAAGACAGCAGGCTGGACAAGCCTGAGGCTGCATCTCAGCGCAAAAATTCTCACAGGATGTCTGGCATTAAGGTAACCCAGCCTAGCACATGCCTTTCCCAACTCAACTTTAACATTTTTCTGCTTGGCTGTGCAACTAAACCTCAAGGCAGAAGGTAACTGCAAGCAAGTGCACGTGCTACTTTTGTTTTACAACCTTCCCACTTCCTCCCTTAGCAACAGAGGGTTTGGGGTGATAGAAACGAGAAGCCTTATCACAAATGTGTAATGAGACCCTGAGCTAACAGGTTAGCTGACATGGAACTGTTAACAGTGAATTGGCTTGGAGACAGCAGGGGGGGGGGGGGGGGAAAGGGGAAAAAAAAAAGGGGGGGGGGGAGACAGAGTGAGAGAGACAGAGACAGCAACCAATTCAGCTGCAAGAAATCAAGCTAAATCAGTCCCAAGTGCCCATGTTGGAGAGACTTGATCTCATACCTTGCTTGTTATCAAGGCACTCCTGATACGAGTCAGCTCCAGTTCCGTTGCGGTCTACAGACAAAACAAAAAGTTTCATTCATATCAAACATAAATATTAGAAACTTCTCAAATGGCAGCCTTGCTGGAGCAACATGTTACGTGCAAATAGCGCTAGTTCTTTAGGAGGCCACGCTGGTTCGCTGACATAAACTCTGACTTGTCACGAACAAGCTGCAATAAAGTGACACCAACCCGCTATAAGAAATTTCTATTTGTCCTGGGCAGCCGGTGTAGGCACTTTCCTCCCAGCCCTGCCCGTCCGTCCGTCCCCACGCCGGCGAGGGCACAGGGGAGGGGACCACAGCTGAGCTGCTCTGAATAAGTTCCTTAAGCACATGGAAGATGGAATGAATACTTGGAGTTAAACCTATCATTACACTGTCCACTGTAGGCCCTATGAAACCACTGGTTTAAACCAGCAGATCTTGAACCATGGTCTGGAATAGACTTCTCTGTGGCTCATGGTGCTGCTACGTTGTGTTAAACACAACTGAAAATAAAAGAACATACTTCCCAAATATTACTCTGCCATGGAAGTGATGTTACTGTAGTTACCACTGGGGTTATTTGATCCAGCAGCAGGAGAGGAGCTGGTCTGTGCCATGAAAACAGGGGAGAAGCTGAGACTCCTGTACTCATGTGTGCCCCACACAAGGAAGAAACCAGGCAGGTCCCAAACACAGGTGTGCTCACACAAGTGGCGTTTCACAGCCAGCACGGATATAACCTAAGACGACCCTTCATCTGCACGAGAGATTCAACTAGATCACATTGGCTGTGTGTAAAAATGGATTAAATTGTAGGTTAACAAAATCGGGTTACAACATGGCCTGGACCTCAGAAGCAAACCAAAGAATGTCCCAGCATGGCTTCTCCTCCTGCTTTACACTCCAGTTCAACCACAAAAAAGTCTGGATGGTCCTTGAGAAAAAAATATTAAATACATCTGTAAATCCTGGATAAACTAATGCTCTTTCAGCAGCTTACATGCACCTTACATACTGTGCTAAGTAGGAGGAATAAAGCAGCTGAGCCCACGTGATAGGTGTTTGCACACACTAAGGGTCCTCAAAAAGTGAATGTTTTGTAAATCACACGTATAAGAATGCATGACATGCTAAAATCAGTCTTGTTAAATAACTACCAAAACACTCAGTCACGTCATCCATGGTGCGGTACTCCTCCCATACCAGCGCCAGCGGCTCTGGAGAGAGCTCCTCTGCTACAATAGTTTTATCTGGATGGTGATCGCATCTAATAAAAAAGCCACCACTGCGGCACTGGGAGTCAGCACCCCGTTAGGCTGAACTGGGCGGACAAGCTATCCAGTAAGAGCATTTCAGTCTCACCACCAAGAGAACCAGCATAACAACAACCGATTAATTTCTTTCTAAAGATGCTTGTCAGGGCCAAAAGACAGAAATATTGTTCACAACAGAAGAGAGACACTACCGAGAACCCTCCCACTCACGCACCGGAAAACGACTCTGTTTCTGCACCTCCAGAAAGTGACTGGGCCCTGAATACGATCACCTTCTGGCATTTCTCACGTGTGGCAAACACATTCCCACACAAACTGCCCTTCCACCTTTGCTCAGCCAACAGCTGGTGACGGCTTCATCCTTGAACGTATGAAGAGATCCAGATCAGAGTCAAAAGGCTTCACATTCAGCAGTAGTATTTAATGAACAAAGAAGCAAAAATTGAAGTTGCCCCACCGTTTGTGTTGTGTAAATCCCAGATAATAGATCTTCTCCCTAATCCTAATGAGGCCTTCCTATTAAAATCTTTATTAGCTTTCAGCTCTGCAGATTGCCCAAAGGCTCATCAGTTTCCCTATCTCTCAGTACCAAGATCTGCTTTAACTTTTACAAATAGCTCTAAGATATTTCTCAGCTTATCAGCATTGCCAAGCAGCCTGTCTTATCATTACTATTGCAGATAAAATAAATGAGCTCAGGATGATATGAATAATGGCATTTTCTGTAGGCCGTTTCCCATTACATTTTCAACAGATTGTAGATTTCAACTTCAGCACAAAAGAAAAAAATAAAAAAGCAGTGGAGGGGGAAGGGTGGTGCTTTTTTTGCCCCCTCCTTCCCATTTACCTTCACTGTCTCCAAGCACAGGCTATGTTTTTAAGATCACCTGATGTGCACTGGTAATTAATTTTGAAAGGGAGCAGAAACACCTCAGCTCTGCTTTCTCTGAAGACCAGAAGCACAGTTACTTCTGGGATGTTTTTTCAGCTGCATTTGTTGGAGAGAGGCGAGGGCTAAATTGCACTCTGCCTAATGAAGCCATCTTCATTAGTTAGCTCCTTTCCCTAGCAGACTAGGAATACCAGTCAGATTGGGAATTGAAATCATGAAAAGCAACAGAACTGCATTTGAATTAAAAGCCGAGGCTGCAAAGGTCTCCGCCGCCCGCTCCGGGCTGATTAGCAGGAGGCGCGTGCGGCACAGAGCGAGTTCCACCGTGCACGGCGGCGAACGAAGGCGAAGCCTTCGCGGGAGACGAGGAAGCCGAGACACAAACACGGCTCTCCCTCTTCGTGACAGCCAGCAGGGAGGTCACGTTCTGGCAACCATTTTCTGCCCAGTCCCTGCAGCAATCACTACAGGGTTAAATGCCTTCTCGCTCCCCAAATTCTGAGCCCTGCCACTGTATCAAGGTTATCTATTATTGGCAGTGACAGGTGAAAATTAATCTCCTAATTATTTCTTGCTGCGTAATCTGCACCGAAGAAGTAGCATAAAAGGATTACAGTACACCCTCTACGGCAGGCTTTGCTAGAGAGCCAATCATCCAGGGAGATAGAAGGTATGTGGTAAAGAGATATTTATGACGGATTTCCAACCATTTTGAAGGCAGACTACACTATAACTTTACAACCCACAGCTTTGGAGTTAGGATCTACTCGCAGGTATCTTAATAGCCTAAACGCTTTTTATTGTGGACTATTCCATGGAAAAAAAAAATCCCAAGATTTATACCCATTACGTCCCCAATTCTCCTTTGGTATAGCCGTGACTGCAGAAACCGCACCCACGTACAGATGTTTTTCATCCCCCCAGAAACATGATGGCAAACAACATACCCAGCTTGCTTTAACTCAGTATTAAAAATCTTGCAGCTAACTTCCACAGCAATTTAACTGTAACATTTTTTTTTCCACAAGAACATAAGATAGACCAAGTACTTCCAAAATTATTATTTTTTCTTTTTTTTTTAAAAAAAAAATCTCATTTTGTAAGCAAGCTAGAAATATCTTTGGTAACAGCATAAACAGCCACCTTGAAATGCTGTCTTCGTGTAAACTCTAACTCTTCTCCTACCACCCACCAGAAAGTAAGGTTTATTTTTATAGCATTAAAGACGACACATTTTATTTATCCTTAGCCCTTTCAGTGCAGCCATATAAGGTACAAATGGATGTTTCGGAGAACATGTTTTTCTATATCCATGTCAACAGCATCGTCCTAGTTTAAGTTTACAAGAACCAACAATCACAGGTTGCCATTCTTACCACGTAGAGTGACATTAGCTACCTCGAGAGATGCTCTCACGCTAAACCGTGCTGGTGAGATGGTCAGTGCAGGGGTCACTACCCATGAAGCTCCGGCAGGGCAACGGGAGGGGGCGGAGAGGAAGACTGCCACCCCGGTGTCACCATCCGCAACCAAGTCCCTCCACCAGTATCAGTCATCTGTATTTTCAGTTTCCCTGATGGTGACCTTTTCTACAGGGCGCAGAAACGTCACTAATTCCTTTATGCAAACTCTCAGTGCTTAAATCCAGCTCCGTTTTCCGCCTTTTTGGAAAGCCAAGCCCTGCCACAAACTTTGGAAGCAACGCACTGGTCAGCAGTGAGTGGCTGCCACTCTGGTTTGCATTTCCAGTGAGCAGGATCTCACTACTGGGTCAACGGTAGGCGAATCGGAACAGATACCCAACACTAAACAGAAACACAAAATAAAACCATCAAGACGACACGAGAATTGGGACTGTCCTGCGAAACCCAGCCACACCTCACCAACTGCAATGTGCCCCGGCAGCCACACGGTGGCACACAAAATACTATGAAATATTATCAATGAAACGCTGAAATAAGGGCCTGGACTTCAAAACAGCCATTGCACCTTTAACTTCCTAAAAACAGTGATAGCTGTGCAAACCTGCCTCGATTACCAGAGCCACCATCAGGGGTCACTGCGTCCCCTCGGCTGCCGGAATCCGCAAGGCTGGAACACATTTGTAACTCAAGGGACAAAAGCTGGGCAAGCCAGCTGAAAAATTACTGGAATCACCAGCACTCAGATTTTAAATGAGCAACTCAAATTAGGCAAATTCCCCAGCAGTGACAGAGGTGTTAAGACTGTTCCCCTTTGACACCCCCGAGCCCGTGCGCGGGCAGGCACCGCTCGGCATTCCCTTCCTGGGGGCTCTCCGCGCGCTCCAGACTCCCAGCACGAAAACCCTGCAGGGCAGGTGTGTGGAAATGAATTATTTTCCTGTTTATGGCAACTGCTACTAAAAAAGTAAGGCTGTATTTAAGTAATTTTTAACAAGTGCTTTCTTCTGCATCTGAAACTCAGCTCCTAGGCGATCCTCAGGATATTACGAGGACTCTGAAAACATGTATCCAACTACCAAGTTTTATTGAACCCACAACATCACATACATACATTTCTATATATTTCGTTTTCACAAGCATGAGGATAAGGTCATTCGTGTTTACACCATTAAGGCCAGAGATTTTCTTTTCCTTAAGAACTATTTTCAGTAGATAAACAGAAATAATTTAACGAAGCCTAGAACAGAACACAAGCTCTTAATGGTTTACCCTCGGTGTTAAATAAGCGAGGAAATTATTCACTAGCATCTCTCATTTTGTGGATGTTTTAATCTCACGGTTACCTAATCTCTTACATAGTAGTTATGAGAACAAAAGAAATGTGTATAGAGGCAAAGCACCTACCTACGAATGTATCAGTACTACTTTTAACAAGCCTATTTTTCAGAAATATGTTTTGCTTATGGAAATCCGAAGAACAAGTTCCTATCCATAGGCATTTTCCCCAAATGCTCCATCACAAACCTCATTATGCGATACAGGAATTTTCCCAAGGGGATATTATGTAATGGCAATCCCTCCTTCCTCTCCCCAAGGAGTATATTTCTCATTACATCTCGTAGTAATTGATCAGTCTAGGAAATCATTTTGGGTAAACCCATATGTTTCTTTACCTAGTTCAGAATTTCCATCTTTATTCAGAAGGATAAAAGACTGCAAGAAACTCTAAAATTTCCATTTCTGATGCAGAATGCCAATCTTTGCTCAAACATGCTATTAAGCGAGGAGCATTCTTGTACCTGCCTGACTTCAGATCCTGTAAATTCATAAAATCATGAAAATTAATCAGCTTACATTTCCTATTCCAATGATATAAATAATTTTACTTGACTGAATCTTCTGTAGTGGCTTGAAAAAGACTGTTTCATATTCAAATATATCCAGACAACACAATCCCTAGCTATTATGGGTCACTCAACACAAGGATGCTGGGAGTCAAGGGGGAAGAAAAAAAAAAAAAAATAGAAAGGAAAGAAAATATTTAAGGCAGAAAATGACATACACATCTGTGCTTTCCAAAAGTACCGTGCAGCACAGACTGGCTCACTGAAGAATGCAGCCCTCTTCATTGCCACTTTTGTCAACGCATCACTGTTAAACATCTTCAGGGTTTTTAGTTTAAAAAGCAACAACAGCAAACACTAACATTTGCACCCATTACTTAAAGTTAACACTCCAAATCACAACATTCTTGCAAAATCAGAGCAAAATAAATATCAACTCCTGCTGCATGTCTGTAGTTTATCACTGGAATCTGAAGCATACTCCAGTCCCTTTTTTAACTTAAAAATACCAAAGCTATTCATGATACTGCTATTCGATTTAGCCAGCACAGGCCACCAGGTCCAACAGATGACTGCGTGTCCTGATAGAGTAACACCGGGATATATTTTGCTCCTTCATTTGTTTATGAGAACAGACTGCCCCTCTCTGATAAACAAGGCTTAAGGTTTCACTCAGAATAACCCACCTTCCAAATCAAATCAAATAAAAAAAAAAAAAAAAATCACTCTGTACCAGTGAAAACTCGGTATCCAACTAAATAAAAGATTGCCTTCCTTGTTTTATAGCATTAATCTCCTCTTGAAAAGAAAATCAGGCAGCCCAAGCTAGCTCCTTTTGGCTTTAGCACAGGGCAGTTTTAGGGAACTGTTGTCAGCAAAGAAGAAAATTCTTGAAGAGAGCATTAGAATTCTGCCACTTGTGGGAAGTTAATGCTGTGTGTATAAATCAAGCAGCTCGTCCTTGTAAGTCTGCATGTGGGGAAAATCGGATTTATACATAAACATAAACCTCTGAAGTAAATTCCGATCAGGGATGACCAGAGATTTAACCCTCTAGAAAGAAGAATGGGAAGACGCTATTTTCCTGTAATACCTTAGCAGCCTTTTTCCAGTTCAGCGAGGCTTTCTTTCAAGAATTGATAACGAAGTAAATAATTCCAGTTTCTGCAGCACAGGGGAGACCGGTTAAGGACGATCTCCAAGACCCAAAGCAATCATTCAGAACAGTAACTTACATAACCAGAAATTATCTTTGTTAAAAAATTAGGTTAAAAGGACCTCAGATACTGTAATGTTACAAGAAAATCAGGACATGCCTTGAGAAGATTAGCTAGCAAGCAGCCTCCTGAGATAAATGCGCAACTTCAAGATGATTTTACAAGCCTAAAAAACAGTTGAAATTCCAGAGAGATGTACAACCCTTTGCCATTTAAAAAGGTCCTTCTTTCCTTCCCCCTGCTCTCGCCTTATCCCCGAGCTCTTTTTCCAAACCATCTTTAGTTAACCACTGACCTGGAAATCTTACTTCACCCCACACCCCCCCCCCACCCCCTTTTCAAATTTGTCACTTTTAAACACACAAGGTTTAATTTCTTAATTGGATTAAATTTTTCTTCCACGCTAAGCAGAGGGGCACAGCAGCGGACGGGGAGGGGGGGGGGGGGTGACAAGGACACCACCTGGGCAGCCCACCCGCGCCCCGCAGCCCAGCGTGGCCACCGCAATCCGCCCGGCTCGGGGAGGCGGCCAGCTCATTTCTCGGGCCAAAAGACATACGGGGGGAGAAAAAAAAAAATATCCACGAAAACCATTTTAAAACTTGTTATTCTTTGTGAGTAGAGGGGCTATGGGCGGCACCGAAGGGGTTAACCGCCGGCTAGAGATTTTTTTTAAGTTTGTTACCGTTTTTAATAGCCAGCAACCCCAGGCGACTCCCATCCTCCGCCGGCAGCCTGCTCCGACACCCGAAAACACCCCGAAACAGCCGAATCGCGGTATTCTGCTGAAGGGGAGCACCGAGGCCCCGACAAAGCCGCTCCGCGGCGGGGGTCGCGCCGCCACGGTCACCCGTGGGTGGGAGCAGCCCGGGCTCACCGGCGCAGCCCCCCCCCGCCCGGCCCCGCTCTCTGCTGCCCGACCAAGGCAGCAATTCAATATTTATTATTCCCCCCCGCCCTCCCCGCTCCTGGGAGTAGGGGTGGGAAGAGGGATGCGGTCGGACTGGAGGAATGTGCGAAATGGGGTGAAAAAAAGCAGCTTGGGAGCACATCGCATCCCGGCAGCTCCTCGCTGCTACGCCTCTGGTTTTTATTTTATTTTATTGAAACACGCCCAGTCTCCCCCACCACAACCAAAAAAAAACCCTGCCCGTGAATCCGTGCGGAGAGCCGCTCGGTCCCGAGCTCCCCGCTGCACCCCGCACCGAGCGCCGCCGCCCCCCGAAAAGAGACCGGGGCTGGGGGGGGGGGGGGACGGGGACCGGCGGCAGCGAACGGCGCGGCCGGAAAAATCAAACCACCCCGTCGGCTGCACCGAAAGAGACACACATACACACATACAAAAAAAGATTAAAAAAAAAAAAAAGAAAAAAAAAAAGAACAAAAAAGAAACACACAAAAAAACCGCACGCACACAATCATCGCACCGGGCGGAAAACGCGGCGATTTCCTTCTCCCGTCTGACCGCAAAGCCGCCGAACCCCGGCTGAAAGGCGCGTCCCCCGCCGCGGAACGGGGCCCGGGAGGGGGACAGAAGACCCCCCCGGGAGAGGGGGGTTGCGGGGTGTCCCCGCCCGCCCCGCCGTACTTACCCCGCGGCGCGCAGACCATGGCGAGCCCCGCCGGCGAGCCGCGCCCCCCCCGGACGATCCAGCGGGCGCGGAGCGGAGCCGCTCGGAGCCCCCCGCCCGGCCCGGAGGTGCCCCGGGGGTCCCGCCGGCCCCCGCTCCTTTTCCTTCGCTCTATCGAGGTTGGGGGGGAGGCGGGCAGCGCGTCTCTTCTCCTTTCTTTTTTCTCCCTTTTCCCTTTATTTGTTTTTGGTTTTTTTTTTTTTTTTTTTTCTTCCCCCCCCCTGGCCGAAGCCGGGGCTCAAAGTTCGCGGCCCCCCCCGCCCGCTCAGCCGCCGCGCAGACGGCGCTACGGGTCCATCACCCGCGGGGGGCCGCGGCGGGGAGAAAAGCACGCGAGGGGGCGAAAAGCCCACGGACACACCAAAAAAAAAAAAAAAAAAAAAAAAAAAAAAAGAGGAAAAAATTAAAAAGGCAAAAAAACAGCCAGAAGAAGCGACCCAGGCGGCTCCGGCCGGCATCCGCGGAGGGAGAGGGGGAAGGCTCAGCCCCGCAGGCAGCCCCAGCGCGGCCCCATCCAGGGGCTTCCCCCGGCGGCGGATTTCTTTCTTTCTTTCTTTTTGTGGTTCACGCCTCGGTAGCCATTATTCCCAAACATGGACGAGGAGGAGCCGCGCCGAAGCCCGCTCCGCTCCGCTCCGCTCCGCGCCGCCGGTGCCGCTCCTCGGGCGCTCCGCGGCGCGACTGCTCCGCGCCGCCGCCGCCGCCCCCCCGCCCCCGCGCCCGCCCGCCGCCAGGCCAGACCAATCCAGCCCCGAGACGCGGATCCCCGCCGCCCCGCCGCCGATCGCCGCGCCGCGCCTCGCGCGCGCCCGCCAACGCCCCGCCCCGCCGCCGGGACAGCGGGCGCGGGGCGCGCGCCCCGGGGACGCGCGTGTGCGGCTGTGTGCGCGCGCGCGGGGGGTGTGTGCGAGTGTGTGAGTGAGTGGGTGTGTGTGCGCACGTGTGTGTGTGTGTACGCACAGTCCGTCACCCGCATCCCCCTGCACGGTCTGGGTGCGCACCGTGCACCCGAGCCCACGGGCATGGGGTGCGTTTGCGCGGGGCCCGCGTGTCCACGGTGCGCACGAGCCACGTGTGCGGGCTGTGCACGCGCGCTAGCTGTGTGTGTGTGTGTGTGTGCACGGTCTGCAGCTTTGTGCAGTCGGTGCGTGACCTGTGTGAACGGTCAGCGCGTGCACGCCCGGTGTGCGCACACCATTTACGTGCGTGCGCAGTCTGTGTCGGGTGTGCACTCATGGTGTGCACTCACGGTGTGCACGGGTGCTCTGTGCGCACGGTGTGTGCGTGCACGCACACGGCCAGAGAGTGCAGGGAGCGTGTGTTAATGCTCTCTGCGGGCACGGGTGTCTGTGCGCGCACACATGGGAGTGTGTGTGTGTGCGCATACGCTTCCTCCCCCACCCCGCTCCTTCGACGGGCCGAGGTCGGACTCCCTTCCCTCTGCTTTCCACGTCAGCCGCAGCCTGCGCTGTCCCCATGCTGTCCCCGCCACGCGTCCAGCCCCCCAGGGATTTGGATCCGGGCAGAGGGAGAAGAGAAAACCAAAGAAAATGTTTAATCATGATTAACCTTCACACTGCAAAACAGTTGTTAGTAGGTATATTTAAAATATAATTACTATTGCAGTGATTCACAGGTGCTTTAATAAATGGTTAATCACTGTCCGGAGGGGCCGAGGATCCACGCCACCTGGCTGGTGCCCACCACAGAAAACACGATTCGGGGAGGGGGTGAGCCCCTGCCCTCCCTCTCCCCCCTCCCCAGCCCGCAGCCCCCCGCGCAGGCCCGGCACCCGAAACGTCCTGCTCTGCGCCCCTGCCCCGGCACGGCTGCTCTGCGCCCTCGGGGTGTCCGCGCGTGGCCCCGGCACCGCGCCTGCCCCCCGGGCAGGGAACGGAACCGCCCGAGCACGGCCTGGAGAAACGGTCTGACAGTCTTCAGGGAGAGAGGCAGTAAACATCTGTATACTATTAAATCCATTAGATGTGTTCATTATTTTATATTGATTGGTATATCACTACACAAAGTTAATATATTATGATTATTAGTATATTGTTAAATCATTAAATACGACAGCAGACGCAATAAATAATTTCCAGGGGATCTCTGCTGACATTTAGAAATTGATGGGTATGTTTTTCCCTTTGCATCCCGGCTGACTGCAAGGACTGCAGCGATGCTCCGGCTGCTCTGACTGATCTCCTTCCCCTGCTTTCCTCTGCAAGTGAAGGTGGCGGACAGAGCCTGCTCCGCCATGCCCGAGTTTGCATTTTAAAAGATGAAGCTGAATTAATACAAGCCCTGAAGAAACCTGTTGGACGAGGATATTCAAACCGCTTGCGTGGAACGGGGAGCCACAAGGAGGATTTACACCGGAGGCCGCATCTAGCTGCTGCTCAGGGAGAAGAACACCCTCTTGCAACACTACGGGATTTTTGTGTGAAAATGCAAGGATGGAGCTGCCCGTCCGCCTGGGGCTGCCACCCCGCCTCCTGCAGGTACCCATCCCGGCCGGCTCGCCTGACCGTGGAGCGCAGGAGCAAAAGCATCCCCGAACCCTCGGCCCAGACTCCAGGTCACCGGGGTTCGTGGATTTATGGCACAGCTCCTCATGAAACAGCAGATGTTGGAGAGCGTGCACATCTGTATCTTTACAGCAGGGGAGCTGGATGCCAATCAGGGTTAATTCGGGATAAATTTACAAGAGCGCACAGCATGACCCAAGGTACCTCTTTATTGGCCTGCTACAGGCCTGCTAAATACATTGGCCGACTACTGCACATTAAAGCCACATGAGCTTATATGTTCAAAATGAATTTTACAGGAAGACACACGGATAGAAAAATGAGGAGAGCCTGTGTCACAAATGACATCCAGATGTGAAAACACTGTAAATACAAACATCAAAAGGCTCACCCCTCCGCATTTTGCAAAGACAACACTGGAGAAAGGACTTGCTGCATTTAAACAAATATTCTCGGCAAGGAAGCCAAGGAGCCTGCTGTCCCTGGTGCACAGCAAACCCCCGCGGATCCGAGCGGGAATCAGCCATTTGTCAAGGCAAATACGCAGCAAATACTACGCCATCCTCTAGACGGTCCAACCTCAGATCAGGGGCAGTGAAACAGGACAGAAGGGGAAGTGTTTTCCTAAGAAGACCAGAAGTTTAAATCTCAAATCTGAGAACTGCACTCCAGAAAGCACGTGATTATTTAGATAAAGTCTCCGGAGCTATGACATACTTCTTACTAGAATCGATATTGTTCAGGGATGGCTCTTAAGCCTTGCCAGTTGCATGAAATAACTAACTACATAGGTGCCTTTTAAAGCCTTGGTATTTGCCGCAGTGAAGATACGACTGGGGTGATACCCTAGAAAATCTGGGGTATCTGGTAAACCACTCGGTAACTTTGTTTTCAGAAGATGTGGCAAATGAAAGGCCATTCCCCTGGCAGGGCTCTGAAGAGCTCAAAATCTCCACTCACATGGACCTACAGAGGAGGATGAACCAGCAAGCGAGACACCGTGAGGGAAGGACGAGTGTTCCTAGAGCCAAGGACTCATCCCATCCGTCACCTGTCACACTGTCCCTTCCCCTTCTCACCTCCCTCCATCTGCAGCCAGACACAACGGGGGTCAAAGCTGGCTTGAAGCAGGACAGAAGAAACCTAAAGTAGTATCAATGGCAGCAGAAACCACTTAACACCCTTGCAGAAAGGTGGGGGATCGATGGCTAAGTGGTGCACGCAGGGTGCAATCTCAGATGTTTATTTAGTGTTCTTGGTTCAGCCCTCCAATGTGCAAACCAAGATGACAACAGCGGGTGTTACTTGCTTGAACTCTCCTCTCGGAGCAGTGTGGCCAGACGTCGGGCTGGTGCAATGTGAAAGCGAAGCTTAGATGGGGTGTACTCTTGTTTTCTCAACTTTTCAAGATGCTATCTGACCACCAACACCTTAGAGGCAGCCTGAGCAGACCACACGAGGGACTCTGACCCAAGCTTGCGCTGTTGAAGGTGCTGGGATGGCGGGGCGTGGGGGCAGCGTGAGTGCTCAGAGGTGAGATGAGATAGGCTGTGGCTATCATTTTCACTCGGGTCTGACTCAAGGCTGCAGGATCACAGCCATCCGCTTTACCAGTGATATCTGTCCCAAACCGAGAGCCCTCCCTCGAGACAGGACTCCATCAGACTAGACTGGTGCTTAACAAGAGCACGGAAGACTCTCCTCACCCCCCGAGCCAGACCGCACTTCTTATTTTGGAGCTTAAAGCTTCAAGCAGTTTGAGACTGGCAGTGCTGACAATAGGAGAAAGCACTTAACCATCACATTGCATAAAGATGTCATGAGGAAATCGGGATTTTACAGTAGAGAGAGTAGAAAAACACTCAGGAAGAGCTTGGATAAACTCAGGGCTAGATTCAATAAGAGACGCCAGCCGCCTCCTGCACTGCGTGCCCCCACCTGGGCTTCTGCTGGGAGGCAGCCGGAGAGAAGTTTTATTGAATCTTTTATTGAATCTGTCTCTAGGCTGGTAGCTGCGCTAGGCACCCTCACCAGGACCTAAAAATAGAAATGAAGTGACACAGGAATTTGCAGTGAAACTGTTAAAATATGCTCTGATTTGCTTTAAAAGAATGCGTGCGTGGGAGAGGGAGCGTGGCGGGGGACAGCGTGGCGCGCCAGGCTGCTGCCGGGCACCTGGAGCTGCCCAGAGCCCCGGCGTCCCTGGCTGAAGGCAGTGCAGGAGCTCGACTGCAGCTCTCCATCCCTGGGTTCGGTGGTGACGCACAGCTCTGCTCCCAGGCCTACAGCATACGCGCGGCAAAACTCTTTAGCCATTGGAGTATCACATTACATGCAAAATCTATAGCTGCTCGAGAGCTTAATATTGACATGCAATTTTCACTTGCCGAACAGAAAAGGGAGGGGAAGCCTGAAACTGTCTAAACAAAAGAATGTTTTTTTCCACTGCACTTTCAAATGTTCATAAACCGAACAGAATACAGTTAGAGACGGCCCTTCGCCTCGGGGCATCCAAGGCTATGGCTCCAATTAAAGAGAACAAGGATACAGGAGGTGGTACCTCCAGTCTGATTGCTCTCGCCTGGGGCAGCTAAGCCTCATGAATAAACACTGTTGACTCTAACTCTCAACAAAACAATTACACATTTGTTTTTAGAATACATTTTCTTAGCCTTTCCACTTGCAATTTTTGCTACTATAAACTAGCCAGGACAAGAATAAATACCTTTGTGATTCTCTAAACATCCTTGTAATTACAGTACTTCACTCATGAATGTGTATTTCAACAGAAGAAAAGATCCCAAGCGATATGAAGAAATGTTTCTTTGAAGTAACCTTTCAGAATTAGATGCAAAATATTTACAGCTAATTATTATTACAAGAACTCCTGTACGCACTGCCAGCTACGCGAGTGAAAAACCTTACGCACAAATTCAGTTATCTTTGAAGAACGCAAACACAAGGAGATGGGCGAGACTTGCGTTTAGGACGCCTGCCAAGTGTGGTCCCAGCGTGGTGCAGCCCCCGGGGCCACCCATCTCCCCACAGGCCCGTCAGCCCCCCGCACCTCCCTCCCGGCACCCCCCCTGCAGTCAGCCCGCAAATGGGACCCCAAAGGGATGCTGCTGAGAGAGGAGAGGGGGCTTCTACGCGTCAAAAGTGTCTCCTCAACCGTCTCCTGGATGCAAATGAAAGGAGTGGCAGGCTTTCTATTGTTGGGAAAAGTCTAAATGGAATAGGCAGTGGATGAATCCAAGCAAAAGTGGTTGCGTAAGTTCCTCCCACCCTAAGCACGCAGCTGTTACAGCAGCCAGGACAAAACCTGGAGCTTTTATGAAGACAGAAGAAAAGATAGTCCCAGCTGGCTCTTACAGGCTCAGGTTTCTTAAAAAGATGGGTGCAGAAGTAAAGCAGAACTCTGGTTTCCTTCTGAGGACAGTGATGGAAGGAGAAGAACGATTTAGTCAACTTTCTAAGGATTCTTCCCAGAAAACCAACCTATTGCTACAAAGATGAACAGCCAAGCACCAACCACCATTTCAAAACACCAAGCCTTAAACTGCAGTTTCTCTGCTTAGCACAAAAGATTTTGGCCAATAACTCTACTTTTTTTTTTTTCTTAGAAATGCTTCCTAACTGGATTATTATCCTCCTTCTCACTGTTAGTGTAAGGATGAGAAAATACAGAATGGGAAAGCAATGGAGAGGCTGCTGTCCTGGGCAGGCGACACTCGGGCTGTGGATTTGGGAGCGACTAAGCAATACGTTAACGATACTTGTTCCACATTCCAAGTCGGAAGACAAGCGATGCTGCCTGCTCCTATATGTTATTTATATATTGTGTTAAGCAACAACGTGCAAATGAGCTGGAGTACAAAATATCAGACACGGCAAGATGTTTCAGTGCAGTACTACACAGCACAACAAAGATAAGTGACTCTCCGTATGGGGCCCTGTATCCTAGGAGTGTTTATACTTGATTGTATAATTGGGACCACAGCCAGCTCATCCTAAAATATACAGCATGAGTATGGTTAGGCATTGCATCTGTAACATATACAACTTTAGATGTCAAAGCATCTTTGTTTGAAGTCAACAGCAATAAAAACTGCATTTGTATGAGAGCTTAGCATGTGGGAATACATATTGCTAAACCAGGATGTTAACACATGGCCCTCCTCGGTTTGCTGCTGCCAAAAGTATGCCTTTCAAAATCGGGATGAGCATGCCAATAATCTGCAGGATATTTTAAAACTTGGGAGAAATCTACAGCAACCATCCAGCATTGGAGAAAACTCTTTTTGGGCAAATTTACCTTTAGGAGAAACTGGCGTAACTCCTTCTACTTTGAAAGGTTTGGGTTCTTCGCATATATGGACGCTGTGCATAAAAAGGATTTTTCTGTCATGTTTCATTTTGCAGAACCTTTGCTTAGTCACTTAGTGACCAATTATTCACTTATATAAGTGAAACTTTCAAATGTATGCGAACTTTCAAATGTACACAAACCTATCTTTTTAAGGTTGCTATCTTGATATTATTTCATTAAAGCACACAGAAATTATATCAGAACTGTGTTAAGCTTATGGGATTTCTGCGAGTTTCCTTTCTAGATATTAAACTTTAAACAAATATTATGACTGTATTCCAAAGGCTTGAATGGGCTGATGATTTTGAAAGTGCTACTTTGGCATTGCTGTACAGCTCCATTCTTTTATGTATGTTTTGTTAAAACACAAAGCAGCTCTATTTATGAAAAGCCAGTCTTAAATCTATAGTTTGTGAAGCCATAATTTGTGGTTACAATTGTGGTTAATTTAACAAAGAAAGCCTTTTGGTTCACAGTGCACCATACTTACTATTTTTCATAAACTATCAGAGCAAAAAAAACCCTTCAACATGTCAGATATATGATGATCCAGCAATGTTGCAATTTTCCAACTCCTATTTTGTGGTATACCATATTATATGCACAGGAATGCTACATCATTTATTCTGGAGCACAGCCCTATAATTATTGCTGGCAAACTACTAATTACATACCGCCATCAAATCTAACAATTTTCCCAATAAAAAAAAAATAACTACTTTCGGGTGGAATATAGCAAATACCGCCATGAGTGCATGCATGTTTTTATTTTAACACGCATGCCATACGGTATTGATCCTCCACTCATACATACATCACCTAAAATATCTGTACCGACAACGGGATTCTGCAAGCTTTGCGTTATGGTACAACGCTGTCGGGCGTGAGAGGTCTCAACCGTGAACTCGGGTTCTAAACTGGCATCTGCCCCATTTGAGAGCCAAACCTCTCAGCTCACCCATTTTCTGGCTTGGTCTAATTAAGATTCAGGCCCTGCGACAAAAGGGGTGTTTAGATCTCGAGTTCCCCAAATTCCAGGATTGTTGCATTGGAATTTTGTCAGTGGTTCATCTTTAGAAGCTACAATACAGATCTTCTTTTGTGTCCCCCACCAAGAGCAATGGTTAGCACTGCGGAGAAAGCTTGTCAGCTGGTCAGAAACCTGCTTCTCTGCATCCCGAGGAATTCTAAGAGCCACGGCAAATTTCAATTGCAGAACCGCACAGTTTTGAGTCACTTTTAGGAAAAAAAGGAGGGATTGTGGGGAAGAGGGAGCATGGAACAATAATTGCCTGAAGATAACGCCCTACGTACACTGACATTTCCAGAAATCGGCCACAAATCCAACAGCTTGGAGCAGACCCGCGGTTCCCTTGCAGCACGGGAGGAGCACCGGCAGAAAAGCAGCAGATGCATACTGAAACCTGTGAATGCTTCTGTTCGAGGCTGTCCGTGTCTAACACATTTGGGTGATTTAACGCACGCCTGTCCTGTGCCCAGGCTGCCCGTGGCCTGGCAGGGCACGGCGGGAGGAATGGCGCTGCAGTCTCCCAGGGAAAACGCGGGGTGAAGTGGGAGCCGCAGTGCTGCAGGGAGCCAATTATGGATCTGAGGCTCTGGGCTGCTCGCTCGCAGCATCTGCCTGAGCAGCTGCAGGGCTCCTGCGCTCGCAGCCGGCAGCAGGATTACCTGCAGGGCGGTGGATGACACTGGCGGAGCTCAGCAGTGTGCCGGGGCGCAGGGCAGATGGGGCTCGGGGCTGCAGAAGCCACTTTCCCCCAGCAGCTCGTACGGCCCTGGAGAACATCCCTACTGCTCCGGGCTGCGCCGGCAGCCAAGGGCAGGGGGGAGAAGCCCAAACCAGCACCAGCTCTTTGGCATCATTTATTTTCATTCACAGAACCCCCTCCTGACTTGGGGGGGGCTATTTTGACAGGCAGAAGAAAGGGAACAGCGGTGCCCATTCCACCCCGACACCACTTCCCCTGGTCTCCACGCTCCCGAGTGGCGTGTTTGTGACTTGGCAATCAAAACATCTGCGAGACTCGCTCCCTTTTAAAAACATGACAAACAGCGTAGGTATGCGAGACAATTTTCTTAATCTTTCTCAATTTTCTCCTGTTTCAAAACGGCAGTTAAAATTGACTGTGGAGCAAAACCCTTTCCTGCTTGTTCGAAGGTATGGAGCAACGTAAGGAGCTTGTTGCACACTTTGATAATAACGTGTGAAATGAAGCAGCCAGGGGCGCTTGTGAAGGATGTCAGAAAAATCCCACTGGAGTACAGTAACCTCAGCGCCGCCGTGGCAGCATAGGGCACACGCTGCCAGCACAAAGCCGCACATGGCTGCAAAATCTGGCGCAGTTCTGGTAAAGCATGGACTATTTGCTTAAGTTTCTGGCATTTACTCCTCAGTGTCCTTAGCAGCTTCAACAAGAATAAAGCATGCTTTGCATGCCAAGCAAGTTGGCTGATCTTAGTCACGGCCTTGGTCAAACACAAGGAGTTGCTTGACAAGAAAGAACTGCAACTAAAAACATTAAAAAATGTTAACAGAACTCGCAGCTTGCAAGTTTAGAGTTGCATCTGAAGCCTGACTGTCTTTGGGAACTACCCTCAACATTAATCTCAGCAGGAGTTCTCAGGCACCAACACTCCTTGTCCTCTTTATATCTCTGTTCTTATTTATTTTGCAACTACAGAAACGGTCTGGTTTGAAAAAAAAAAAAAAAAACGTGACAGGTATAAGACTCAGCTCATATGGATAACTCTGGAAAAAGAGATTTTCTTCCCTGAGTCTACTTTCAGGTTTGCTGCTATCAGTCGAGGATTAGTCAGCTAACATGGCATCTCTGTTGACATACGTTTTCTCCCCACAGCTAAGACAGCTTAACTACTTTATACACCAGAATATGCAATGGTTAACCAGATACTTTCAAAGAAGAAAAGTATCTCCTACTTGTTCATTTATAATTCTGCTTTTAGTATTGAATTGGAATCCACAGACAAAGAAATAAGCACCAAAACCCCTCGTGCCTGTAAGATGCACTCACATGAAAAGCTTGAATTATAGTTAGATAAATAAATGAACAGAGGAAGTTACTTGGCCAGTCTTACAAGCGCACAGAATCCATTCAAAATCTTGCATATGTTTTCTTCTTCAGCACATACACATTACAAGGATTAAACAGAAAGGGAAACTTAGAGCTTTAGACACACTTTGTGTCTCAATACCAACTGCAGCACTATCTTCTCTGTAAGGATTATCAAGGCTACACCCCCATGCAGCTGTCAGTCCCTGCGGGCTGTAATTCAGCTATCCTGCTCTCACTCTATCCATCACATTTACACAAATCCCCAAGGTGGACTGCCTTCTAAATGTCTTTACCTTGTGCATTATCCTGGGGCTTAACAATCCAATATTGGTGCAGCCAAGGATAATTACTCTCCATTGATGATAAAACACCCTGAATCCTGTCAGGCATGGCAATTTGCATCTTACAGTGCTGAGGATCAATAGATACAACAAAGGAGTGAAACCTGATTAGATACTGCTGCCTCTCAATGGAAAGGGAAGAGCTGACTGTTTTGCAGGGTTGAAGTCCTGGTTAAAAGGGAAACGGAGGTTTCCCATTACAATGCAGTCCCCAAACCCACTGCTCACCTAGAAACTGCTGCAGGGAGTTCAAGACTTGAGGAGAAAGTAGGTGAACAAGCAACCAGGTATTACAGACAACTGGTAACGAAGGAGTGTTATTTACTTGTGCCAGCGTGGCTTGTACAGTTTCACTGTAACCCAAGAGAATACAGCAGAATACAGAATTGTCTGGACCTCTGTTAGGTTCTACTTTTTCCACAGTTTTATAGATTTACAGTATAAAGAGGTCAAGTAACTAGTTCACAATCACACACTGCTTCAACAACGTGCCTGGAACTCGGCTAGTAGCTCTCCGAATCGATCTATTTCTGAAGCATCCTCTACGAGCGTGGGCCCAGCAAAGAGCTCCTGCCCTGCCGAGGCAGCAGAAATGTCATATATATTTAAAATAAGGGATCGCAGGATTTTTCAACCACAATTAACCAGGTAAGCAGATGTATGAAGGTGGAGGTGGAATAAAGAATTATCCCAACTCATTCAACAGTCTTCTAACATTAATCTAACACCGAATCTGATCGAAGATAAGAAGAGCAGTGGGTGAACTTCGGTTCCCACATTTAATCTAGAGAGACATCACAAGCTTCCGCCTCTTCAAGTCTTTATTTGGAGGCCAGTAACACATTGACAGAAAACCATGGTTTGGCTGACAGCACTGCTGGGCTTCAGGCAGGGAATGCATTCCCGTTTGGACGTGATTCTCCACCGCTGACACTCCCTGGGCTCAGCTGTGCCCATCTCCCACAGAACACCCAGATTAGTGATGCCAAAGCTCAGCCCTGGGCTGCAGACCAAGAGCTCCCAGAATGGATGTAGCTAACTGTGTTAAATCTGGATTTTTATTGGGTTTCTGGTTGCAGAGCTACATTAAACAGGGATTGCATCTCTCCATGCTCTTTCCAGACTCAAAGAAATGCAGACTGTTCTTTTGGGGAAATTAGTGGGGGAAAAGCCGAATTTGGGGGATTCCCAACCATGTGAAGGACAACATTTCAAAAAAACCTCAAAACATGAATGATGCAGAAAATAAAACAACATCAAGAAAAGAGCTGGGCACATCTTTTCAGAATGCGTGCTCTGAGCCTGATGAAGAAGGGCTTGAAACAAGGGAGGAGGAAAGCAGAGTAAGAGAGAAAAACTCTTCAGAAACCAGCTGGGAATAGTCTGTTCTTATCAAAACACGTTGCTGACACAGACCTGTCACAGAGCCAACATCTGCTCCCAACTCGCGGAGTCAGTCCGAGGCATGCTGAGCGTCTACTGCACTCAGACACAGGAACACCAAGAGTTGACTTGGCACGTTGGACATAAATGAGAAGAGCTTCTGAAAGCATCAGTGAGCTCAAAGGGAAGGAAACTTGCTCCTTTGATGGAAAAACTTTTTATTTTTACCTACAAGCAAACTTGCAGATTTTCTCTGCAGAAAGGAGTCCCTTCCAACGTGGGAAATGGAAAAAAAAAAAAAAAAAAGCCTGATTCTGGACCTCTAACACATATGGAAGTGTCTACTAAAGCCAACAGGGGGGTTGCATATGGCAAGCCTGAAAAATGGAAGTTTATTAACATTACAGCATAGGATTATCACTATTTTGTAGTTATAAGGATCTCTTTCTTTCAACCTGATGGCTGCTTAGTGTCATTTGATTAGGTGCCCCATATTAACTCCCAAGAGTAAATTTAATATTGGTGAGAAGGACCAACCCCACATCTAAAATCCTTTGTCTCCTCCACTTACGCAACAGAGCAGAAGCACGCTTTCTCACCCTGACCTCCTGTTCACCTGAAATCTATCCTAGACAGATTACCTTAAAGTCTTTCACTCCCCTTGCCTGCTTCAATCCCCAGCATTTTTCAGGCACTGGAGAGGATTTGCTAACAGTCTGAGACACCACCACTATAGAACAGATGGAAACTATCCCACTTGGGGCGAGACACCTAACAATATCCGTTGGATTCTCACCCAAGCATCCAGCTCATGGCACCGCCTGTGCCTCTGCAGCGGCACTCCGAATCCATCCTGCGTTGTGGGAACCCATCACTCATCATGAAGAAAGGGACGTTATTATGGCTTTCCATCTGTCAGTACAAAGTGAAATGTAACTTTGTATTGGGCTCTCCACTCTGCACTCAGGCATGGAAGATTTAGAGCTTGCTGCTCTCTATTTGAAATGGGAAATTGGAGTGGAGCTGCTGAGTCATGAGAACAGGGGCCAGTATCGCCAGCCGGTTCTCCCTGGGGAAAACCATTAATCCCCTCCGATGCACCTGGGTGCGATTGATTCCTCAGGATTCCCGCACACTCACACAATCTCAGACTGTCAGAGGTGCATTGATTTGTTCGGCAGTGGAGAACAGAAAGGATATAATGGAGGTGATTTTTAAGGTGATGATTGCTATGGGTGGGTGAAGATAAAACTGTATTAAATAAGCAGCCATTAGAACTTAAAACTGAGCAGCTCAGCCGCCCGCTCCTGCCCTCTGAAACGAGGATGATAACACCGTCACATGCATCTAACACAGGTGAGCAGCAGCATAATGAATTCACAGGGTGTAATAAACCCGGTGGAAACTGGCTGAAAATAGACTTGCGGTAATAATGCATCCTCTTGCAACACAGTGCACTCAAGGACATCGTCCTCATCAAAATGACACTACGTATGGTGGAAGAAAACAGGAGAGCACAAACGTAGGGACCTCATAAACAGCCATGACCAAGTCCCAGACAAGAGCATCTATTAAAGACAATGATGCCGAACCCTTGAAAACAAATGCAAATTAGCAAAACTGCTAGTCAGAGTTTGCCAGGAAAGCTTCTGGTCATCGTTAACTGCTCTGCACAATTGGAAGGGAGAGGAAAAGGGTCAGGATAAAGACCTATTTCCCTATCATTTCATCACATCACTCTTCATATAAGCACCCTGCTGACCAGCCTTCTCCCAGAACTTCTCAGCGATTAGCACCATGCTGTTTCTTACTGTGAATTCGAACAAGAGTAGCACAAAGCTATCAGCAGGGACTTCAGTGATCAGAAACTGCTCAGCCAATTTTCACTATCATTTTTCCTATGTCAAACAAATGCCTATTGTCACCGGGCCTGCTCCTGTGGCATGTTGAGAGCTTCTGCAAATTGCGGAGACCCCTGGCTCTGATTTTAAATCCCTAAAATGTTAGCGCTCACCTTATAGACTAACAGATGAGCAAAGGACAGGGAGCCAGGAGCCGCTGGTGGTAATTCTGGCTATTGATGTGCAGTGTAAGTATCCTGGGTACCCTGCCCCCGCCTCAACCTTCCCTGCCTGCAGAATAGGGATGGAAAATAACAGTATCTCCCCTGCCATGAGGCAAAGGGAACCTAAGTTTTTTGTAAGATGCAAAGTGCTAATTGCTAGTATTCAAACTGCAGGTCTTGGCACTGGAATTAGAAGTAGCAAAACTATGCAAGCTACTGTTGCAGTCACCAAATATAACTGCAACAGAGACTTCACCCTTAAAAAAAGGGGGGGTTGAGATTTTAGTCATCTGTTGCATAGAAAGGTTTCACTTCACCTGCAAAACAAACACTGTGCTACTACCAACAAGTTTTCTCCTTGAACGGAAACCTATGCTGCCTGCAGCCCTGGTCGAGCCCGCAGCGAAGCTGTGATCCTTTACTTATGAGATCACCATCAGCCGCGATGAAAATGTCACATGTTGATGTGATGTCATCATTCAGCCATATGACTCTGGTGGAAACGGAAAGAGGAGCAGATGGGCTATGAAGTGTATAACCCTGGTTTAATGTCATTAATGCTATCTGATAATTAACAGAGGTGTTAAAGGCCTTACAGGGAAACAAGGGAAAGAGAAATGGATCTGGGAAAAAACAGGATATATTTTAGAGCTTCCTCCAGCCTGCAGATTTCTTTTCAACACCACATATATTGCATTTTTTCTTAAAGCAGCCTCTGTAGGGGCCAGGGCATTGTATACCAAGAAGAATGGTCATACACAATTTTAATGTGTCTAGTAAGGCAGAATGCAATACTTATATATATCAGAACAAGCAATGTGCCAAAGTGCCTGATGATAAGGAAGAAATGTGTCCTCGATCAAGAAAAACCAGTTTAATGTGCACACTGGGAGCAGAGTATTACACAGATACCGCTTTCTCCTGGCCATGTGAATTTAAGGAACCCCTGCTGGTAACTGAGATTCTTTGCAGACAATCAGAGCAGAAGCAAAATGTTATAAATTCTTAAGGTACTGTACGACGTGAGATACATCCTCACATTTTATACAAAACCGAGAAGGGAAAGATACCATGTAAGCATCTGAACTCCCATACAACACATGCCATTTCAAGCATCATTTATTATGCTGCCTTTCACAGACTTTTACAATCCTCAATATGGTTAGCAATTCCAGCTGACTCGTAAAGCGGTTTTAAAATTCATCACTGAAAAGAATGTTTATCTCTGTGTTTTCTTCAGTTTGGGAGTAAAATTAGACTCTTAAAAACCTGGGGATGGTGTGTCTTTAATTTTGTTTAGAACAGAAAATAACTGCGATATGAAAGGTTTAATGAGGTTAGAAATCTAAAAGGAAATGGAGTGGGAATAGATTATCAAGAGAAATAAAGCCAACCGCTGGAGAGTACACTAATATTAAATATTAGGTTTCTAAACCAAATACATATAATCCATTTAGGGACTTAATGGTGGTTCTCAGAAGCACATTTATCTACAGCTTATGGTTCAACAACCAATATTATAACTCCATTTGTCATTGTTAGGCGAGGGGAATGGATGTCAGGGAGGCGAGGGTCAGCAGATGAGGAGGAGCTCGGAGGAGACTCAGCTACCGTGTGTTACAGACAGCACTTGGAGGGGAACAGCTCGCCTGCAGATTTCTGGCTCCACACTGAAGATCTGTTGGCTGCCCTGAAAACGTCTCCTTATGAAAATACTCCTTTTTTAGTTTTCCTCACAAAGAACAAAGGCAACATATTCAAGCAGGGATTTGCCTTAAATTAGGCTTTATACCCATTTTTCATTCAGCAAGATACTTATACGTGTGCCTAACTAAACGTGGGATTACGCACTTGATTAAAATTAGCGACATGCTTAAACTACTTGATGAATTGGGTCATTAGATACCTAAGTCAATACGAGATAAGGAGCTCTGGAAATCAAGACAAATTGAAAACTCAAAAATGGATTTTGGTACTTAGCTTTTGGCACCTACATTAACAAAGCTACAGTATAGGCAAAGATTTAACTAAATCTCTTGATATTAACACTTAAAATGAGATCCCTGCCTTGGAAACACCTGCTTGCTTTCTGGCTCTCCCGGGACACCGGGGCAGTGAGATGACCAGCCGTGGGACAGCTCTACCCTCTGCAACTCCACTCATCCTCAAGTAGCCCCTGAAGCTGCAGAGAAAACTTCCACAATTAAGAGATAAGAGACTAGGAGATGGAATATTTAAGAAAAAGCTATGGAAAGATGCATGGGTTTTCACACTTCTATTTTTGAAAAAGCCAAAAGAGCCCCATGTGGAGTTACCAGGTACCTGGCAATACAAAGGGAGAGCTGCTGGATGAACGACAATTCCTTATTGCTTTTACCAGCATTGCCCAGTTAACCCCTCTGTACCACCATAAGAGCAGGGTGAGGTTTATAGACAGAGGTAATTTTTTTATTACACTAAATAGATAAAACGCACGAATGCCAAGTGCACTGGTCCTTCCTGAAGAAGCCTCTGCGGTGGCCTTTTTGTAAGGGCTGTGTGCCAGAAAGCTTGTTGTTTTGCCCCAGTTCCATCTGCTGGCCAAACACCAGGCACCCTCTCCCTCCCTCCGCATCCTGCCTTGCTGCATCCCATCAGTGAAGGAGGAGGCTGATGTTCCATTTCACACTTGGGATCACTGTGTTATTTTGGTTATTCATTGTGTTTTCCCTGTCTTTTCCTTTCCGAAAGGACGCCTGCTGTCATGGACCCACCACTTCCAAGCGAGCGCTCAGCCTGCCAGCTCCAGGCTCCTGGCTGCAGCCGGCAGCTCGCGGAGGACTCCCAGCCGTGCTTCCTCTCTGTTTGCGCAGGAGGGGAGGGAAGCTGAGCTGGGAGGATGACACAGTAGGAAACAGAAGTGTGCTCCTCTCTCTTGAAAGGCTCCAAATCTGCTCCCTCTCCAGCCCCACAGTACTTCTCGGGCCAATTCTTGGTTGACTGAAATCTTGAAATGTCACCAAGGACTGGAGCAAGCCAAACTGGAGCACTGGAACAGGCTGCCCAGAGGGGTTGTGGAGTCTCCCACACTGAAGACATTCAAAACCCGTCTGGACGCTGTCCTGTGCAACTGCTGGAGGTGTCCCTGCTGTGGCAGGGGGGTTGGACTTAGATGATCTCCAGAGGTCCCTTCCAACCCTGACGATACTGTGATACTGTAATCCAACGTGCTTGTTTGAAGTGGTCAAAATGAAGTAAAACATACTCCACTACAAATAACACTTGGCTACTTCCAGCACTAATGCTTTTTGCTATCAATGAAATTTTGAGGAAACTCAGAGACTTCAGTTACGCCGTATGTTGGCAATCACTGTACTTGTAGGCCGGGCATTAGTGGGCTTTTACTACTAACACCATCAGTAACAGCAAACCGAATTAGCTGTAAGAGTCACAAATCCATCCTCCGAGTGGTATGACCAAATTCTTTCACATAATTTGCCTGAGTGACAGAAAAATATGTTGCTAGCGTAAAACAAGTCTGGAGACTTAAAATGCTTTTAATTCTGCAAAAAAAAATAATGCAAAGCTGTTTCTTGACTTCAGAGAGCTTTGAATCAAGACCTCACTTCAGAAAAGTGCTTAATTTTGACGTTTAACTTGAACTGAAATCAATTTTGCTGAATGAAACCTGTAAACCTTTTTTTTACAGCAAACACAAGGAAGCCGTTTTTCCACATGACATGTCATTAAATTGTGGAATTCACTACCACAGGACGTTGCAGAGGCCAAAAATATAAATGAGTTCAAAAAAAGATTAGACAAATTCACGGGGGATAAGTCCACCAGTGGCAATTAAACACAATGGTCTGGACACGACCTCTGGCTCAGGAAGTTCCTAAAGTGCCGATTGCCAGACGCGGGGAGGATAAGAGCGGGGAAAGGTTCACCCTGTACAATCCTGTTTCTTATATTCCTTCCTGAGCATCTCCTGTTGACCACTGATGGAGCAGGGATTTCTGTGCTAGGCAAACTGTCCCCATGTGGTAATTCCCACGGTCTTCGCAACATTTGGATCTGAACAAAGCTCTAAAATTTGTTGCAAAGCAGGGAGTTCGGTAACATGCAGAACGCTGCTCTGTTTTTCACATCTTGAAAAGTTTTCCATGATTCTCAATAAAAAACAAGCTTTACCAATCATTTCAATGACAAAGTGTCTCGCACTTCTTGCCACCCCCATTTAAAAAGGAGGTCCAAAGAACATATTAAACGTAACAGAATAAATTGTTTACTGCTATTGGTATCATGCAGCCGTACTATTATTGGTTTATTTTTTCGATCAAATTCTGGTGAAACAGCTGAACATATTCAGCAGAGTTTCTTGACTCACATTCCTTTAAGTAATTTAAACAAGACTGTGCCCAAATGTCTTGCACAAGTAGAATTATTACGGTGTTTTATGCAGGAGGAGTTTGCTTCAATGGGGTGCAGAGGTACAGGGACATAACTCTGAGGTCTAGAGCTCCTTCTCGGACTTATTTACAGTGCAATTCTTAAGTCTTATGATTGTTGGTGCTGTTGGTAATTCTGTGAGAATCTTGGTGTTCGATGAAACAGAAAATGATAAATTTCTAGCACTGTGAAGCTTAAAAATGTGATCTAAATGCATTCCCTCATCCCCCAAAGGCTGGGGTAAGGCAGAGAAAAAGACCCCATTTAAAAAACAAGACCTCTCTCTCCCCCTTAGAAACAAAACGTTTTCTGAGACCCATGGTATTCGATGACGTGGGTCAAATCTATTTATTAGACACAACCAAGTCCCAAATCACAAGCACCCAGATGTAGCTTAAATTTCATATTCTGTGAGCCCAAAAATAGCACAAGTTCTGTATCGCGTTCTTTAGTTTTGTATCTCAATTATAGAGCATGACACAGATTTGGAATTAACCTGTATGAGTTTGTTGCAAGACATAACAAAAACATCATGAACCAAATCCTTGGTTAACCATTAGCCAGAGACATCTAATTAATTAAATAGCCTAATGCAGAATAACATCCCATCTGTGTACAAATTTCCACTGGTTTAAAAAACAATTTTGCTAACACGTGGCAAAACTGACACCAGTTGTTTCAAATTCAAGTTGATTTAAACCTAGTCAAATTTAAATTAACATCAAGATAAATCTGTTTAATCCTGGTTTAAAAAGAAAGAAGAATGTCCATGCTGGGTTTTGCATAGTTTAAGCTCAATTATTTAAACCATGTCCTTAGTTACTGACTAGTACAACTGTGAATACAAACAATGCCTAGGTCAGGAAGTTTTTTACTTCTTAGCACTTGTAAAAGTAATTCCTAGAAAAGACCTTTTTTTAAAAAAAAATGTTTGTTTGTGCCTTTCTTGTTACCTTGTGCTGTACAAAGACCTTCCAAAATGTTTTTTTTTAACAATATGTGTATATACCTACTGAGATTTTATCCACTCTATTTCTAACATAATAAACTTCAGCAGCAGAAAGCCTAAACAGGTTGAGTAAAAATATTTTCTTCTTTCAAGCTTTCCATCTGATGACCCTTTGTGCACATGTAATTTCATGGATTCTGTAAGTCCCTAAGAGTCTGCTGGACAATGCTCGACTAGATGTCTAGCAGAAAATCACCAGGATTTACGGAACAAACAAACCCCCTAAGTTCCCCAGTCAGCCTTTAGCTTTCCTTATAAATCGCATAGAAAAAGGTAAGCCTCTTTTTTCCTTTTTAAAGCTACCACCTATAGTCAACACAAACATTTGTTTCTTTCAGTTTCTATTAGTCATAAATTTTGCAGAATTAAAAAAAAGGCACGAGCAGGACCTGAGTATTGAAGCCATTTTCAAGATAGGCATCAAGATGAATGCTAACACAGCATTGAGTTCCACGCCATCAGCATATTCTTTAAGTAGATCTAAATTATTTTGCAGTGCCGTTTTATTCAATTTGTTGCATCAGACTTAGTTGTTTGCAGGTCAGATACCAGCAGCATTTGGCAACTGAACACCTCCTTAATTTCAATCAGAGCTATGCTACGCTAATGCAATTCTAGCCCTTTTAATTTCTTTTGTCTTTCCCTAATATGCTTTTGTCTTTTAGTCCCACAAAAAGTCCGTAAGTGATGGCACTAACATTTCTTCTCATCCCCGTCAGTTGGCAACATACTGGAAACTGTGACAAGTTACCCACCCTGAGCTCAAAAGCATCTGAAACCAGTGCGGTGGCCCCAGCAAACTCCAAGCAGTGGCAGTGGTCCCCCACTTCCAAACTTTTCCCTCTGGTCTACTCGTTTTCTTATCCCCCCGCAGCATACTTGTCTCCTATTTATTTGGAGGCGATGGGAAGGCAGGAGGAGGGTTCTCTGGTGATTTTTTAGGAAAGGTTTTGTTTCCAACCTATGGCAGCTTCTATGAGGAGGGAAACTCCGGTTCAAGAGTTTTCAAGTCTCCCTGGTTCAAGAAGGACAGGGAACTGCTGGAGAGGGTCCAGCAAAGAGCTACTAAGATGATGAGAGGACTGGAGCATCTTTCTTATGAGGAAAGGCTCAGGGACTTGGGGCTTTTTAGTCTACAAAAAAGACGACTCAGGGGGGATCTTATCAATACTTATAAATACTTAAGGGGAGGGTGCCAGGTAGACGGGAACAGTCTTTTTTCAGTGGTGCCCCGTGACAGGACAAGAGGTAACGGGCACAAACTGGAGCACAGGAAGTTCCATCTCAACATGAGGAGGAACTTCTTTACTCTGAGGGTGGCAGAGCAGTGGCACAGCTGCCCAGAGAGGTTGTGGAGTCTCTCACTCTGGAGACATTCAAAACCCGCCTGGACGCCGTCCTGTGCAACTGCTGGAGGTGTCCCTGCTGTGGCAGGGGGTTGGACCTAGATGATCTCCAGAGGTCCCTTCCAACCCTGACGATACTGTGATAGTGTAACAAAGAGAATGAGCAGATCCTGTTGTGGTGACGTACAGCCTAAGAGATATTTCAGGGTCACCAGCTATCTTATATAGACAACATCTGGCAAAATCATCCAGCTGCAGTATGGATACCAGCCCCAGGAAATACTGGTCCACATGGCCAGAAAAAAATTCAGTATTCCCTGTTTTATTTTTTAAAAAAGTCCTTTTTTGTCAAGAAGAAAAAAGTGACATATTCACAAACAGCAGCGGAGACTTGCCGGCGCAGGCAGTGATAGATGAGGACTTTTGCTCGCTCTCAGATGCATGGAAGAGAATAGTTTTTTGTGTTAAGAGTTCATTACAGCTTCAGCCCTCCTACTGCACTGTTTCCTCTGAAATCAGGGGCAAGATTAAATCTGTTGTAGCGGAGCGCTCCGTAATGGCTCTGACAGACGTTGTTTTTCCCCGGCCTTACATCTGGGAGTTACCCAGCAGAGCACTTGAAACCAACCAGGTCAGCTCTTTAGTTGAGTTTCGTGTCTAATCAGCCAGGAAGGCTGAGGCCTCAGGTCACACATGGAAATCACTAGAGCTATTTAAGTCGCCAGAGGTTATTAATAAATCTCCCACTATTTCCTTAAGTAAATAATTGGAGGCCCATCTTTCAAACAAGTTATGTCTGGCCATGTTATGGTACCAATTTTATCCTTCCTTTTTTCCCCTCACCAAGCAGGAAGAACAAATCTCTGGTGACAACAATGGCAAAACTGTGAATTATAAACATCCATGTGTCTCTCATTTGAATGCCTCCTCGAGTTTCCTTGACAGCTGGGGGAGAGAGAGGCTCTTAGTCTTTCCACCAGAGCCCGAGCCACCGAAACCGCTCTCGCGCCAGCAGAGACTTTGGGGAAAGCCACTCGGCTCTGAGCACCGGGTGGAACAGGAGCCGCGCTCTCTCCGGTCGCTGCTGTTAGGTAGCTGAGTTCAGGTCCTTCTGGGCTGCCAGGAGGGAAGCGAGGGGAAAAGCCTGACCACGGCTCGGGGGCTTTGGAAAGGAAGAACAGCGCTGAGGGAGAGATGGGGTGTGCGATGCCGCATCCCCCCTTCAAGTCACGCACAGGCCCAGGCATGCAGGGGACGGCATCCAGGCCTGACACACACAGGTCCTGCGAGACCCGCAACCACGGTCACAAAGAACAAGCTCTGGCTTACCAGAGCCGCCAGACTTTCCTGCAAATATTTCTCCTTCAACTTCGGAAATAACAGACCGCTTTGTTTTCACTGTCATTGCACTAAGGTAGATATGTATGTGCTTACACGCAGAGAAATTAATACAGCCCAGGGCTGTGCCCAACGCTGCACCGTAGCAGCAATCCTCTGCCGGTGCGACCTGCGGGAAAGCCGGGGCGAGCACCGAGAGGTGCCTCCAGCTGCAGGGCCGTACCTGGCAGCAGGACGCTCCACATCCCTCCTGCTCACCCCGACTCGGGCAGACAAATTCAGCAAGAGATGGCTCCCGCCTGCCCCTCCTGCCCCTGCATACGCTAAGCCACCGCACCAAGCTCCATGCAGGTCTCGGACATATTTATGGCAGCTGTGATAACCCCAACACATCTTCTAGCTGCCAGATCACTTCCACCGCTGCACTGAGTTACGAGGTGTCTTTGTTTGAACTTCTTTCAAGATGATACAGAGTCTCAGACATTAGGAATACAGAATGGGTGCTTTAAACGAAGAAAAAGTCTGTGTGCAAACATATATCTTGTACACTTACATGTATATAGATATATCCATTCCTTTACAACAAATAATCTAAACTTTGCCTCTAAACAAAGAACACCGGCTCCATCCTTCAAATCACATCAGCAAAGCAGCAGGTCCATAACCATTACAACCTTCTCACATTTGGAAATATTTTTAATTTGCAATAAAGACCTTTTTTTTGCATTTTTCAGAAAATGGAGGATCTGCTTTCTCTCATGACAACACTCTTTTATTTGTGATCTAAAAAATTTCCATACTTGAATCACGTTTTCTTTCTTTACCTCACTGTTGCAAAGATTAATGCCTTGAACCTAAAAGCCAGTCTTTCAGAGGGAGGATTCTCCTCACACGATCATTGCTTTGCGGCATCGCTAACAGGGGCTATCGACTTAATTAACTATAACTTTAGGTCTGAATCTCCCAACGGAAAGCAAATTTAAGCTGTAGCTACGTACTGCTTCTGCCAAGCAGTGTCTTTCAAGCAAGCGATGCTGAAGCATAATCCTCCCGTGCCTGCAAACAGGTGGAGGAAAAATGCAGCCGTACCGCTTTGGGGTGTGCGCCGGCCGCAGGAGATGCATGTCTCAGCTGGGCCTGCGGGGCCCCAAGACACGCTGACAGATACCTCAGGCCACCGGCAGCAAAGCTTTGTTCAAAAAGTACCATATTGAGCCTGTGTGCGTACAAAGGTGTGGGTGGGGGAGGACGGGGGAGAGGTGGAGGTAGCGCAGCGTTTTGGCACCCGGGCTGTCGCCCAGGCATCGCTGATGTGGGCACTGGAGGGAGTCGCTTGCCAATCCTGGCAGAAGAAAAATTACTACAGATGGCAACTGCCAGCAGGGAACGAACAGCAAAAACAGAGGAATTCATGACACAAATTATGGAGAGAGAAAAAAAAGCATTTCCAATGTACTCATTTCATCTTTTCAGTTAAAGAAAAAACCTGTTCTTGAGTGGCCAAATGAACAGCTCCCACTAAAGCCAAGGGTGGAAATCACTGTAGGGCCATGAGAGCCAGTGGAGCGCCGTCAGTTAAAAATCTAGCGCGCAGCATGCTTACACAGACAGTACATGCGTGCACAATATGCATATTTGCTTGCAAAGATTTGGGTGCACTAAATGAGCGACATTATTTATGCACATACATATTTTTGTGGCTATGGCTCAAGTACTAGGCTGAAGACAAGCAAAATCTGTGGAATTCGCACATCTTTCCTTTCTGCATGACAGACGGTGCCAGATGAAGATATTTGCTGCCCAATCCACTTAAGAGAGCAAAAGTAGGGAGCGGGAAAGGAAAAAAAAGAAGAAAAAAAAAATGCAGCAAGCAGGAACACTTAAAATGAGTTACTATGTCTGGTCACTCAATCCTTTAAGCCCTGCCAACACTTTTCTGTGATTAGTTAGTAAATCTGACAAGGCCCGCGTTTGTTCACAGCTTATTGACAGAACTGTATTGATAAAGCAATATCCAAGCCTGGGGAAAGAAAGCCCACAATCTCATTTTACTTTCTCAAGTCTTTATTGCACAAAGGTGTTTTTCCTAGATGAATTCATTTTCCTGAAACTAAAGTTTGAATTTTCTAAGAGTGCAGCTCTTATATCATTGCTTAATAATTATTTATCGACTCGGTAGACATTAAACATGGGAGAGGAAAAAAAACATGCCACACAAATTTATTTGTGCAGGTTTCTGACCTGACGACGCAGTGACATTTGTTCGGAGCTCATGAGAGCCAGAACAACGGTAGCTGTGGGGATTGTAATTTTCCCATCCCCCAGAGATACCCTGTGCTTTCCTGTTCCCCGAGCCCCAGCGCTTCCCGAGCTTCTTCCTAGAACCCGCCTCCATCTCCCCTGGAGGTTTGTGTCGCGGCCATCGCGTCCTGGATGAGACCGCTGGTGGGGTCCCTTGAGGACCCATTAGTGCCGCTCATAAATTAGCCAGATGGGGTTTGCTTTGACCGAGCTGCAGCGGGTTGGGTCTGGAGGGGAACCCAGGGCTCCCACTCCGCGCAGAGGGAACTAACGGCCGCATGAATGTATGGGATACATTTTCAAATATTAGGAGCGCTGTGATATGAAGAAGTAGGAAGGGACAGGATTAAAACCAGAAATTATTTCATATTAAACCCACTCATATTACTGAAGCCTAATTGCAGCATTTCACATGCAGTTGAATTTTACGAGCTTGATAAATCCAGAGTGTCAATAAAGAAGTGGCAGTGTGGGATTGTTCAACAATTTCAAACCAAAACAAGGGGAAATGGGGTCAGTGACAACCTCTGGCTACAGACACCAGTAGAGAGCAAGCAGTGGCGCAACAGCTTTGCTCCAAGACGGCGCCAAATGCTTGTTCCTATGCTCCCACTTGAGATTGCTCAGTTTAAAGAGACATAATGACCACTGTGGAAGGTAACAGTTGACAGAAATTGTCGAAAAAACCCTGTTTGTTGTGGTGTTTCATTTACTGTTTCTCTTTTCTGTGGGTAGTGGAAATTGGCAGATATAAGCCAGTGGAGAAGCGGAATGTCACCACCAAAACACAGAGTGATAGGGAAAATCCCTTTATCATTTACATTAAACCATCATCAGATATCAATGAATCATATCTCAAAAACCTATCTAGGCTTCCCTGGCATTACAAATCCAGAGAGTCCTCTGGGCTCTTCTGCAATCGTTATTGATTATGACTTTAAACCCAAAAAAGTCCTTCTTGCTAACAATAAAATCACTTGTTCTAAACAGAAAATAAAGCATTGTTAGAAAATGAGCTGAAAAATAGTGTACACATATCTCCAAAGGCTATTTTCACTATTGTAGGCAGGCACGTATTAAGTCTTCTAAAATTTATGAAGGAAAGAGTAAGTGGGAGAAATTATAACTAGCAGAAAAAATAGGCTGTGCCAGGAAAAGGCTAATAAAGTATACATACTTCAAGGGGTGACATGTTTAATACTAATAATCTGTAACAACATAGTCCCTTTATTACACAATAATTATAAACAGAAAAGAAAATTCTTTTGCCATCGGGGAAAGATGACTCATGGGAGTGTAGGTGCTGTCCAGGGGGCTGATCACAGAACCTGGACCCAGGGAACCCTGAGGTCCAAGCCTCACGTGCACGTGGCTGCATTCTTCACCTGGCGGAGTGCATCCCAACAACTCCTGCTTATTCACCAGCCTTCTATTAATAAGGAAAGTGGTAAGAACCTACAGATGTTACATATGCTTTGAAAGGATCAGTTCACGTACCAACAACCTTCTGAAAAAATGGAGGCATTACTACAGCTGTATTACCCCGGGAGAGCAGTTGTGGCCATGACTCAGCCATGTAGGTTCTCACTAGTTTCCGTATTAATACACCACTGGTGAGATGCCACAGCTCTTGCTTAAGCCAAGTAGGGTTGCAGTCTCACAATTCTCATTTTGACTGTAAACAAAGAGCCTGGCCCTCTGTGGTAAGGATCTGGGGATGACTTATTGTTAGAGCTGGATGTTGGAAATTATTGCTGTGGCAACACTTTGTTCTGCATCGAATGCCATTTCATAACATAATCATCTCAACTCCACCACAAACATGGGTGATGCTCCATTCAGGAGAGCTTTTAACAGTTCGTCAAATGATGTTTTACAACTGAGTTACCTCCAGTCTAGTCTGCTGTTTCATGCACTGTTGGGTTGGACAGAAGGAAAGAGAAAGAAAGAAAGATGAAGCTGGTATGTAAACAGTATGTAGCAGCACAGTGGCACTAAAACCAGTGCAGACCTTCTCCATTGCAGCCCTTTCTGAACAATATAAATCAGAATCTCCTCACTATCAGCTTTTCAAAATACCTCCAGATTCGGAATTGACAGACAGTCTTTTCCTTAAGGAATTGACCATTATGGTACAAGACTCAATATTCTTGCTTTTTAGAAAGTTCCAAGGATGCAGATCCTTGGAAGTGGAAAGTCTGGTTTCATCAAACACTTGTCATATGGCTCTGGACACAAATCTCAGTATCACAATTTCTAAGAAAAAAAGGCAAAGTAATTCTGTCTCCCTGAATTTCTGGATATGCTTCTTGAAACCTCTCTGGCCCAACTTTCAGAGGAGCTGAGCATTTGCAAACTCTCCTATGCTCACAGCAGTACTGAGTGCTCAACAACTTTTGCACTGGGTATTTCAGAGGACAGCTCTTGAAAATCAATCTCCGTACCTCATTTGTGTCGTCTGTTTCATGGCAATGATCATACAGGTCACATCAGAGATGAGATTTTCTACATTCTACATACCTAAGAAACACTTTGCAATTGCAGGTTGGAATTAAAAATTTTCAACCGCTGAATACTGCCATAGTACCTCTGCTTCCAGCAGAAGCAAAACCATCCCTGCAGATGATGATCTATTCTACAGTCATAAATCCCTCTATCTAATCCGTGGCTGTAAGTACAGTTTGGTGGAGTGACAACTAAGGTGGGATGTTTATTTGAAGTGCACAGATGATGGGAGTAAGACAAGATGAAATGAAGAACAGGACAGTTTAGGCTCTGTTGGTCTTATCCGTATTTATGTTCAGGCCATGCAATGCTGTTCTGGCCGCACAGGAGAATGTAACATGAGTACAAATACAGTTTCTGTTATATGTTATCTCACAGGGGCACAGTAGGTATGAATGACCTTTAGTTTAAGTGAGAACCAGGCTTTGCATGCTAAACAGCTGTCTGTTTGACCATGACAGCTATTAGGCTCTGGAATGCTTTTCTAAGGGGGGGCTGAAGAAGCTGTCATTCGGTACACTTAAGGCTGAATTGGGTGAGAAATGGAAAATATATTTAAATAGAAAATACTATCTTGTCAGCAGGATGGATGAAGTGACTTAACACATGTTCCCTAACTCTAATTTTACGACTACCTGCAGCTTAGACCTTGAGTATGCTGAAAAGGTTCTACCGAGAAAATTTTTGCTGAAGATGGAGACCCAGCTTCCTCTGACCAGAGAATATTAGTCTCCTAAGAAACTAACAAGTTGAGCCAATGACGATATTTCTTGTTGATAAAATTGTATCTATGCTGGTGTTTGGTCTTTCATTTTTATTTGTTTTAAATCCCTGTCTTTCCCTACATTCTTTGTTGACACAATTATGCTATCCTAAAACTTGAGCAGTTTAATCTCCAACTAGGCTGTATCTACACACCAGACTAAATAGACATGGGCAATGCACACACGCTACCGCAAAGCAGATCTAATCATGACATGGGCCAAGTCACTGTCCTTATATGCACAACTACAAGCTCAGCTTATGACAATAAATATTCACTAATCTGTAACACAATTACTCAAAATGCTAGGAGGAGGAGGCCTGCAGAGGGGAGAAACGTGCCCCTTTTATTTTCACAATTTCTCTGAAGCCATGACATATCTATGCAGAACACATTTTCCTACCACATGTGTTGATCTAGAACTAAGCAGGAGATGGTTGCTGAAGAGAGCCATTTTCATCATCCCTGGAGAGATTTGTAAAACAAGAGAGAGGGTTTTTTATTCCCCTCTCTCTGAAAGAGGCATTGGCTCCTTTCCACTTCCAATTTCACCATGGCTGCACACGACTAAACATCCATTTTGACACTAATGCGGTGTGGTGCTCTCTACTAGGTTGGGTCAGCCAGCTCTCCTGCCTGACTGGCCAAGTGATTGTAAAATCATTAATGGTATATTTTACACCCCATATTTCTTAAAAAACATAATTACCAGGGAAATTATTCTTCTTTTACTCCAGGATTTTTTCTTTTATTTTTTTTTTCCCAAAGACACATGTGCTCACTCTCTCATAACAGTCAAAATGAGGTCAGAAACTTGAACATATGTGGCTGTGTGTGCTTTCTCCTCCAACCAGAAATGACAAAGCAGAGTTTGGCAAGGCAATAAAGGAATGGCCACAAATCAGCCAGGATTATCTGACTTCCTTTAAGAAAGCCATAAATTGTTTACAGCAGCATTGGTCTTTAATGGCAGAATGGGGGGTGATGGAGGGGAAAGCTTTAATCTAACAATTTCAACACATTGCCAAAGTCCTTTCCTGTAGTTTACAATAAAAGAACCTCCAAAGCATCTAACTTACATTGGCTGGACGTTTTATTTTCAGGGAAAAGATCCTTCCCATGCTCCCTTCTCCTTCGATACAAAAATAGACTGGAGTGTAATGAGGTTAAGTTTTAAAGCATTAAGCATTTGACAAAAATGCTTGCAAAGATTTTAGCACCAGAAAACCTCTAGAGAAACTGGACAGAGCCTGGGATAATACACAGCAGACTCCTCCAAGCTTAATGCACTGGGAATTGAAAGTGCATTAGGATTTTGGCTGCAGCTGGGCTTTTTACGGCCACTGGATTCTCGGCACCACTGCTGCTAATAATACATAGGTGAGGGGACATGGAGACAGACAGTTTGCTGTGATTGCTACTCACTGTACACTGCAAAACAGTTCCAAACAGGAAAAGGCAGCAGTTAAAAAAAATACTCTGGAAACAAAGCCAATCCGCACAATTCATATATATGAATTTCCAACACTGAACCCTCCTTTCCCCTCCAGTGCAATTCTACATTCAAAGTTGTTTGGTTTTATCCTTTTGTTCTTGCTTATCCTAGAGGGCAATTGTGAAATTCAGAACCATCACTGGAATTCGGACAATGAATATTTGCAAAGTTTGAGGGCGCCCATAGTGAGATTTTGAGAGATAGGGTCTATGCCTCCTGTGTTTCTTTGTATATTTTGCCCTTTAGGGCCATTCTCCAGATGACACTGTAGCGCAACATGCATCTAACACAAACAATGCGAGCATCTCCACCGCCTGGGATGCAAATCCCCAAAATCCTTTCCTGCAGCTCCTCTGAATATTGGGATCACCCCTGCTGCCGCACCGTACTTCTGCAGTCACATACCACTTTTGGAAAATGCATTTCTACTGCAGGAATGATGTAAATAAATACAGCACAGCTCACATGGTTTGAAGAGTTTGTCAACAGAAAATATCCATTCCAGACTACTGGCTTCTGAGAATTGGAATGTTTCCAAATCTATTTATCTCATCACTTTGTACAAGCTCTTTCCTCCCTCCTCTTGATATTTCAGAAATTTATTTGCCTCCCATTATAAAAATAAATACAAGTGCTCTCCCTCCCCAATGCCCAAACAGTAATTAGTTACAATGATTATTATTTATGTTGTGGCAGTGCCTTGGAGCCCCAGACATAGGCTGGGACCTGATATGGACATATGTTTATAATCCCTCCTCTACATGCTACTTAACAGCATATTGCTCGAAAGCCAGTAAAAGCAAATTCTTCAAGTATCACGAAGGAGACTGCCAGCAAAGTTTCCCCAAAGCTTTGGATAAAAATCCCAAGAAGTTGAGTCGCTCCCCATACTGCAAACTCGTAGCTCTAGCAAGAGTCGGTCATCCTAGTTGAATCTTTTGTTTGTTTGGCTGAAAACAAACTCACAAGGCTGAAGTACAAAAAGGCAAATGTACAGTGTTTCAAGGGCAAGAGGAAAGCCATTCCTTTCTTGAAAAGCTTTTCTTTAATAATTAAGGCTGAAAAATTACTTGTATTTTCCCACGCGCTGATGAGAAAGTTATAGGAAGGAAGGAAACACAGGAAGATCCGAACAGCACAAAAGCATAGGATAAAGTACTTTTATGGATAATTGCCATGCAACTCTCTATTTTGTTTCTGGTGCCTAGATATTACTGAGTAAACCTAATTAGAAATGCAATAGATAAATGTACTCAGAATTCTTCATATCCTCTGAGTGGTTCCAATACCACCCATCAGGGACTCTGCGTTTGCTGGGTAGGCAAATGATTTTCTCATAAAAAGCTGGACGACTTTTATCATGGCTCATTTTCTCCTTTAACCTATACTATTACCGCCCCTCCTCCTACAAAGTGAAATGTAACACCCGTCAGCGTTGTAATGATTCCTTAACTATAGATGCAAGTAAAAAGCAAAACAACCCCCCCAAACCCTCGGCACAGAAGGCAAGATGAGCACAGCTAGTTAGCCCTGTCTCTAATTAACGCATTTTGCTTTTCCTGCCAGGTGTGGTCCCCATTTCTCACTCACTGGTTTCCCTCCCCAATAATTTATTCTTCAAAAGCAGAAGCAAACGATGGAAACAGAACCTGCAAAATACAAATAATGAAGCAAATCAGTGTTGTTTTTTTTCTTGCTGCTCAAGAACTTTAAAGACGTTTGGGGAAAAAAAACAACAAAAAACCCCAACCAAAACAAAAACCTTTCCACTAAGTAATTGAGTCTGCACTCTTGTATCAGACATTCAATGCTAATTTGGAGTCCTGTCTTATCGCATTACAGACAAACACAAGGCCCCTTACATCAAGTGCAACAAAATAGCTACACTCGGCATTATTAATGAAGTAGATGGATTAATTTCCTATTTATGAGAAGCTAACCAACTGGCTAGCTTGCTGACAGCACTATTAATGATCCTTAATGCCCCACAGGCGGTAATGGGTCCCGCTGGGAGATCTAGGAGCGCTGCAATTTGTATTGAGGATTTAGACATAACAAAAAAAAAAAAAAAATGCCCTCCTGGGAGCAGGCAGTTGATCAGCGGGCGCCCCAGCGGAACACAGCAGACAAATAATAAATGACAGCCTTGCGATTAAATCAAACCTTCTACTTTAAGTGTTAAAGTGTCTGACTGTCACTAACAATCTAGTGGTTGTTAAAGCCTCCCGGGGCCTCCAGGAACAGACGCAGTGAGCTGGAAGGTAAAAGGGGGGGCGAGCGGCAGTGGCAGCAGCGGGAGCCTTGCTGTCTTGAGAAGGGAAGCTGCATTAAGGCAGGAATTTAGACAAGGAATGGCTCTGTTTTTTAAGGTTCCACAGACCCAGGGCACAGGATCTACAAAAGTCTGCATGAGCTGATTTTACCTGGGAATGAAACAGCCTGAAGCTTCCCTAATCCCAATTTACAGCCCTGCAAACCTGCTTACAGTGGACTGCAGCCCAAAATGAGTGGGGCGCCCTGACATAAGATCGCGTCTTGGGTAAATGAACGGTCTTGCCTGCTGCTATCTAGGAATTTCAGTTTCCATTCATATGTCTGTGCATTCAGGACTGAAACCAGAGGGCTGTGTTTCTAGACTCAAAAGGGACAGGTCGAGGTGTGAACAGAAGTCCTGGAGGCAACATGGATTTCATTCACTTAGTCTTCTTGATAAATCCAGCCATACACACTCTGTCTTCCTTATATTTAGCTTCCTTGCTGCCCTAGACTGATCACATCCCGGGGCTGGGTGACAGCTTGGAGAAATCCCAATGCTTCCTCTTCTGGAGATCAGTGTTCAGAGATAGAGATGAAACGGCCAAGTAGGTGAGATGAAAATAAGCACTGAAATGGTCCTTTGCCTGTCACCCTCTACCAAAACACCAAAGCAAGAGCTGAGGCTTAATGAGTTAAGGAGGCACAAGGCCAACATTTTGTACTGATTGGGAAAATCATCTCCCTCCTTTTTGTCATCCTCTCTCCATGCCATGACCAAGCGTACACTTCTGTCTTCCTGGGTCTTCTTCCACCCCGTTTTAAAAGCCCAGGGCTACATAGAATTAAGGTGAATAACATGAAGATTTCAAACAAGGTTGACCTATCTTGAAGGAAATGTTTAGAAAATCAAGCAGAGTTGGATGTTGCGTACCTGCAACAGTAATAAAAATATATTCTTGTAATCCAGTTCAGGTAGTGTCAAATTCACTCAAGTGTCTCTTAAAGAGATGCCCAGACTGCAGGATGACAAACCTTTGTATCTTGCAGGACAAACCAATACTATTAAACCTGCTGGTAAGATTTCTATACATGAGGATTGTATGCATTGTTTGCAGATGTTCGTTTAAAAAAAAAAGGCAAGCTAAAAAACCCCAGAAAAACAGTCCAGTACAGTAGGTATACATTTCTAAAGTCACATGCAATATGACATTAAAAAAAAAAGAAAGGTTTTTCAAAGAATATTTCTTACAGTGAGAAAGATCAAAGAGAAAGCCATAAGAAGAGTTTCCATGTATCCTGTATTTTTGTTAAAAGGAAAAAGAAAAATACTAGCCCCAGTTACAGGCTCATGAGTTAATTGCTGGATATTCAATTTCAGAAATCATATACAGCTATCACAATGAAATTCAAGTTCACCTTCCTCTTCAAGTCGCATAGAGTTAACTTCAGTACAAAATCAGCATCCATGAAACCAGAATTCATACTGGGCATGTGCATGCTCATACACACCTACCTAATTTGGGCAGTACGTACACTAAACACGTGTTGTATCTACAGATACTTAAATGAAAATATCTTATTTCAGTGTGCTGATGAAATTGTTCAAAGCAGTGTCTCAGCTACCAGCCGTCGCCCGTGTCCAACACCCAGAGCCCGGGCTACGAGCGCAAGCTCCGCCACGCACTGGGGTGGCAGAGCCTGTATGTGCTGCCTGCACACGACCGACAGCTCTGCGCTTGTCACAGGCAGCGTCAGGGCAGCGCTGCATGTTTTGAAAGGATGTTACTTGCCACTTACAGTATAACACTCGTTCAAGCTGTATCTCAGTCCTATTTTACTGATGAGAAAGATAAGAAGGGCACACGAGCAATTTGTCTGAAGCTATGGAGGGAGTCAATAGGAGGAAAGGATTCGGGAACTGGGCTCTTCCTCCCTCCTGTGCTCAGGCCACTTGCTGATAACAACATGGCAGTGCCTGAAGGAGATAACCTGGAACATTAACACAAACAAGACACATGGCAATGTTGTTCCCAGTTCTCCCCTCCTGCAAGTAGTAGAGTGTAGGTTTCAAAAGGACAAAACCCAAACAAATCTAAGAACTAAGACTAGCAAAGAGATGAAAAGAAACTTTCACAAGGACTCCCATACAAGTCAACAGCAAAAGAGTCCCAGTTCAGTGCCCTGTCCATGCCGCTTTTCACTGATCTTCAGATCTAATACAAATTCTGAAGGAAAACCTACTGAAGCCAGCGGACTCTTCCTGCTGACATGTCGGGTCTGGACTAGACTCAACATATCCTCCCCCGGACTGAACTAACAATGGGCAGCTGTTCCCAGCCCGACCCCGCGATGCCTGGAGCTGGGATCCAGCAGGATCCCTCCTCCTCGGGCACAGTGTTGGGGGACGCACTGCTGACAGCAGTTTGCTCCAGTCAATGCTCTCCAAGAAGACAACCCACCTCTTGACAGATCAAAACACTCAAGTGTTTGCACAGCAAAACCACTGCCTACATGCACCTCTTCATACCCCACGTTTGCTTCCCTGCTGATGTACTTGCAGAAAACTGGAAAGGTCCTCCCACCTTCTTCCTCCTCACCTGCTATTCCCATAATCCAGGAAACAGGACATTTTCCTTCTAGATGCTTTGTAAAACCCTTGTGGAAGGTTTATGGCTCCTCTGAACTGTAGCAGTTAGGTTTCACAGGCACTGAAAGGCAGTCCCTCTGCCAGGACATGACACGGAGGGGCCATGCAGTGGATCCTCCACCCCATGCAGGAGCCCTCGATACAGCACTTAGCTGCGGCAAACAACAGTCCAAGCTAGGGAACTGGAATTTTGTCTGGTTTTTGTACAGACTCCCTGAGACCACCCCTATAACCGATCATGGGTGAGAGATGATATATCTAGTCTGCTGTCTTGCAAGAAACTGTCACGCAATTTATGGCATGATCATACCTTGGTACTGCAGCCTGGGAAGAGAGACATAAATAATCATCTCGCCTCATATATATCAATTTATTCTATTATCAATCCACGTGTGTTTTCTGGCAGAATTAGTCTTTTCTCTTTTTAATCATACAACTTAACAACAGGCCACTGAAGAGAACCCACTGGAAAACACAGCAGCCAATTGGATTTTCTTCCCCTTATGTGAGCTTCAGTAAAGAACATGCAATAAAAAAAAATAGTGTATGATAGGGAACTATGGTGAGCAAAGGCTGCCAAGAAGGTAGCATCTACAGAACCACACTTATTTATCTATCTTTCAGTTCATACAAGCTGCTCTATTATAGCCTCTGGGTGGGGAAGCATTGATTTTTAAACATCACAAACTAAAGAACAACCAATCTGACAAAACGTCAGTGTGGAAAAGAACCCTCCTGATGCTGGGAAGGCAACGCACTGTCCTTGCTCTCAGGCAGGAGTCTCAGTCCAAAGGGTGAGAGATGTGCCCAGAAGCACCCGAGGGCAAGGGGAGGCTGCTGTGTGCTGAAGCCCCCCATCAGACTGCTATCAGGGTTTAAATACAGTGGCAGCAAACAGGGGTGGCAATTTCTACACTTGCCTGGCTCCATGTTGGATACCCCCTGCATTACTGTCATATCCCAATGAGCACGGGTAGCACTGGGCTGCATCAGAGCAGCGAGAAGGTCTCTGGGATGTGGCGCATCTGTAGAAGCACTGGAGGGCAACAGCCTCTTAGTGGCTGCAGTGATGACCCGAGTTTTTTGATAAGGGTCAACAACTGCACACCAGCTTTATGAGCCTATTTAGGAGCTCTGGTTTCTCCTGGAAAGACTGCCAAATTTTGTTTTGGTTGGTCATCTATCACCCATGACCTTTGGTCAAGTGGATCACAAAAGGTGGGGCTGTGTGTACGTCAGATGACAACAAAGTCACTATGTACAGAAAAAATGCTCTCCGTAAGGTGTCTTCCTCCCATTCATCACCCAAAGAGTTAAGACACACTGCTAATTTCTTTAGCCTGTCCTCTCCTGTCTTCCTAGTGCTGGCATAAAATTGGATCCTGAGCCTTGTTTGCTTGATCACGCTTCCCTTCCTCCAACCTGTCCTCGCCCCCTGCACCTCCCCACCGCTTCACCCCCACCGCCCTCGCTCGGGTGGGGAAGGCAAAAAATAATAGTGACAGCCCCCACGGGAAAGCCAAGAGGCCCTTGCAAAGTGCACCGTGAAAATGAACGCGCCTGCTCACTCATCACATTTCGCATTCGTTCTGCCACTCGCTGTCAAATTAAAACGTGGCCAACAACTCATTTCTCCTGCTCTCACAGTTACAAATTAGTCCATTAAGCTGTCTGCAGCAAGCCTTTTTTCCTCTTCCCAGTAATGGCCTCCGAGAATTCCTTCATAATCGCCAAGTCCTCCTGGGATGCCCACCGAAAGCAGATGGAGAAGCTCCCGGGTAATACAAGGCACTTTTTAATGACACAACATGCTGTGGGCTTTTTTTTTAATTTTATTTTTTTATGTCCCTGTTCTCCCTTCATCATCTTTCCCCCTTCCCTGCTTTCTTCCACCAGGATGATTAGGAATTAAAAAAAATAAATAAAAGAGAAGCGGGGATGGAGGGGCACGGATGCTTCTGTGCAGACGCTGACAGCTACAGGAAAGGGTGGGGGGAATCAGCTTCAACTCCCTAATTAAAACCTCCTAATTGAATTATCTTTATTGAAAAATTAGATCTTCCATTGGAAGCTTAGAGATCTGGGAAGACAGACGATCAAGTCCTCCTATAGATGACTAATCTGTTTCATTTATCGTGCCTCCTCCTCCCCAGGCAGAGACTGCACAGACGACGACCGTCTCTTCTGCGGGCCAGACCTGTCGCAGAGCGAATTGCTCCTGACAGAACAAGTTGCTTAATGCAGAATCCCCTCTCTTAAGGGATGTTTTGGAGAGCCAAAAGGACTTGAGTGTTATTAGCAAGTAAAGGGCCAGTATCAGCTGGGAGTTGTCTTTATTTATTTAAAAGAGCATCTTATAAAGTGAGGCTGTTAGAGCAGCCTGTTCATGCAGGTGGGTACGGGGAAGGGGCTGCTGACCCCAACATTGGTGAAGTCACTGTAAACCCCCCAAAGCCGCTGTGTATGGAAACAAGGCATTTAAAATAAGGCAAACATCTTCTGTACATTGATGATGCACAGAAAAAAATTATACCGACTAAATACAGCCAGCTGGTATCCACACTGCACTTTAAATAATAGCAACTACAGACAAATCTTTCCTGTCCATCTGTTAACCCAAAGACTCAGTCCTGGAGATGCTGCTTGAGAGCGGCACTGCTCACCCACAGCCCATGCAGACGATGACGCTGGTAAGGACCTGGACTGGAGCATGGCTGTGCCAAGCTGGGACCCGCTCTGAGCTCATACACGCTCCCCTTCCCAACGTGGGGCTTGGCAGCCCACCACCCTGATCGCAGCAATGGGCACAGCTGTGAGGAGCACCACCTTCCAGACGCCATCCCGCATTGAAGAGGCTGGTTAGGAGGATGCTTTGCTTTACACAGTGCAATAAGAAAAAAACACTGTTTGGAGAATTAGTAGCGGACTTGGTCCTTCCTTTCCGGGTTACTGACCCAAAGTGAGTTCAGCCTCTACGTCCCATTTGACGCTTACTTGGTGGTCAACAGAGAATGCCCCAAATGTAGCATTCACCTCACAAAATCACAGCTGGCCTTTCCTGGAAGCCCCTGGAGACAGAGGCAAGATTAGTGGTGTCTGGGAAGATCCTATCCCATCCCATTTTTTTACTTTTACAAAACAAGAAGGAAAAGCTCTTCCCAGTGGAAACTACTGGAGTCATACGCATTGGCAATTCCCGTTTCCAATGAACTGCCAAAGGGTAGAAAACCCAAATCAATCTTTGCCCATTTGTCTTCCTCCCTCTCTCCCCACCAAATCAGAATATTGTCTTCAAAATAGTAAGATGAAAACCTAATTAAATAAATACAGTGCACATTCCTCTAATTTCCTTGCTGATTTTGCCGTGGGGCGGCTCCTATTGCCAAGTCTCCTTAGTGACTGCATGGGTTAATTTTTCTTTCACATGGAAGTCAAAATTTCTTATCTCATTGCAGAATTCCAGGAGCTGCGCCTTTAAGGAAACATTTTGCAGTAAAATTACAAGATTCGGTGACACTACAGTAGTCCCTCTTCAGCCTCCTCCTCCCACATCAAATAAAATGCAGCGGCTCGGCTGCCACCCTGCCGCTCTCCTCCCCGCTCCGCTGTGAGTGACAGGCACGCCGTGCTCACACCATCCTGGGGAACAGCCAAAGCATTCATGGATCTTATTGCTAGACAGGCTGTGATAAGGCTGTTTTCATGGCTATACACCCCACACACAGGCAGAAAGAGAAACAAGAAAGAAGGCGGCAATGGAGAGTAGAGTCCTCTCAACACCTTTGGGGAGATGCCATGTGCTGGAGGGCGAGAGAAGCTGTTTCGTGGGGAGGAGCCGTGTTATGAATGTATATATTTCAAGGTGGGGAGGGGAAGGAATAAACCAGTTTCCTGGAAGTGAAGAAAAATTGGCTGTTTTTGCAAAGTCTGAGGCCAGCTGGGAAGACAGAGGCGTGATTCAACTTTTTGTTTAAAGAAAACCCACTCCAAGTGGCAGAAATGTCCAAAAAAACCCACAACCAGCCCCAGCCCCAAACCCCTAAGTCCTGTACTAGGAGAAGGAAAAATCCAACTTTCTCTGAACACAGATGAGTCAATGTGAATAAAAAGTGTCCTTCATATATCATAAATTATTACTTTAGGAAGAAAACAGGCAGTTTTTCTTTGAACAGTAATATACAAATATTCCCACTGGCAGAACAAAAAAGGGGAGGAAGACTTCACGTAGATCACTGTGCTCTTGGATTTTGTTAGCACTATCTGCTCATTTATCCTCTTCTCACAACATAAAGACTTCCTGATTGTATTATATTTATAGAAAATACAAGACAACCTCCCTAGGCTTTTTCATACTGTTTTTTTTCGTTCTTTATAATAAATTCTGTGAAAGGAAAGAAGTAACCTTTTATCTTCCCTATTTACGTGTGCACTCTAGGCAAAGATAACAGCTAGACGAAATCAGCTAGTAGCTAGAAATACCATAGTGTATAGCAGAAGGTGAGGGAAATAGGTACACATATAGAGAGAAAGCTTGGACATAACCAGAGAAGCATCCATTCATGTGGGCTCTGATTTTGGTGCAGCCCATTAGCTAAAGGCTTGGCCAGCATCAAAGCAAACCGAACGGCATTTGCAAGGAGGTCTGCTAACTCTTCTCTCTCTATTTCTATTGCACGGTTGTCCCAAAATATAATGAGAAGGGACATGCTATTGGAAATGCTAGTTTGAATAAAGAGAAACCTAAATCATTGACACTTGGGTTATACATATGCTCTTTTTAACGTACCTGCCATATTCAAAATTGCACATAAAATCAAAATTAATCAGCTGAAGTCCCACTCGCTTTCTGCAGGAGTCAAGTTAACACCTTTGCCTTGGCGAAGCAAGAAAGATTTTGGTTTAGCCGTTTGTGATGGCAATCTAACTTGCACACAGCTCTACAGCGATTGTGCACACCGATCTATCTGCATACACATTTTTGTAACTGGCTCACTGCTCTGCTTAAAACACCTCCTTGAAATAACCTTGAACCTACAGCAAATATGCAGTGTGCATGGACAGATAGAAATGCATGCACAAGTTCAGCATTACCGTTATAAAAATATTACAGTATAGTAATGCTTCAGTTAAGCATCAAAACTCCATAGCTTATAATTTTACTTCACTACTTGGGGCAATTTCTGAGAAATACTGTAGTATTTTTAACAGCACATATACGACAGACCATATATACCGCTGCTGGCCGCTGGTTTCCATAAATCTTTCAAAACCAATATTTATACTCCCATGAAGGAGTGCTGGCTGCTTATTTTCCATCTCCGTAAAAGTGGTCAGATCAATAGTTCTGTGTATGTTACTTGGAAACATGTCACAGCAGCCTCTAAAACCTCTTTTTCCTTTGTCTGAAATCGATTTCTGTAATATGCAAATATTAAGAAAAAGGAAGCTTTAAGTTTCCTCTTAGGATCCTTTGTGAATCCTTCAGAATCCAGACACCACGACGACGGAAAATTAAAACCCTGCCAGCAGTTTACCGTCTCCCCTGAGCGCCAGTCGCGCTGTGATCCTAACACTTTGCTCCAAGCTATGAAATTCTGAAATTTGCATATTCTTCACTTCGGGATTGTTTCGGCAAAAAGGTAAAACACTGCGGAGCTGCCTGCCTGCAAAAACAACCCTCTCCTCGGACAACCTTCCTCCCTCTGAAGATGACTAGAGGAGGAGGAGGATTTCCACAGCTCCTCTATGCCAATGGAAAGGTAACACCACCGACTCTCTTGGCTTTAGATGTTGCTGCACACCCAATTTTTTGGTTAATATGCAGGATGAAGAAAATTAAACTTGTGTTACGGAGTCTTAGTTTGAGAAGGAGCAAAGAGATGTGCTATTCGCTTGAGTTTTTGGTGAGAGACTTTATTCCCCCCCCCCTTTTTTTTCAGCACAGCTTGAGCCCTGAAGCTTTTATTAAAAAAATAAAAAAGGGAAAAAAACCCCAAACCAAGCAATGTACAAAAGTGGGGGGAGTAGAGAAGGTTTAACAAGCTCCAAGTCATAGATTATAAGCCGCTGCTAAAAATTTATGGCTGTTTGGATCTTTGCCACACTGAACAGATTGGCAAGCTGATCAGAATCGCAGCAGGCTGCCTAATGAGTCCCACACAATTTTTCACCCCATATTTTTCCAATAAAAAAGCAGTTAAATACCAACCGCAGCCACAGCAGAGCCTGCCATCTGGCTGCTTTTTTCTCCAGCCATCATTAAAATGGTTCTTGGCAGTTTACACCTCGCTTTTTTCTGTACAGATGTGGAACGAATTTTCTGACAACCCTTGGATGAAACAGGGGGCTTTATTGAGCTTTACAGATTAACTGCCTAACTTCTGGTCCTAATTTTAAGTGTCTTAGCACACCGGAGGCATCATTTTAAGTGAGCTAATTGTACGTATCTGAGCCCACCAGCAACATTTGGTTAAGTTAAAGTGAGATTCAAAATCAACATTTTGAAGAGCTGTGTAACCCACGCCACCACGGTCACCAACGTCCAGCCCACGCTGTGAGTTCACAGGGCTTAAAAATAATAACTATAAGGATAGTGTTCAAAAAGTGTCTACAGGGGAAACCAAAGAATTATGGTTTAAACCCATTTATTGCAGCCAAATGCATATGAGCAGCCTCATTTCTTATTCTTTGCTTTTACTGTTGTCCCCATGCAGCATTTCGGTTAGCTGGGGAGTAATGGAGCCCCGTATTTGTGGTTACCCCACTGACCCGAAAACAGCGGAACGACGCTGCAGCCCCAAGTGTCTGGTTAGACGTGCTCGAGCCATGGGGCAGCTCACTTGGAAGCAGCTCAACTCACCTCTTTGTTACTGGAAGATGACCGTGAGCAGAGGGAGAAGAAAGATCATTTTGGGGCACAGAATTTATGCACAGAACAACTATTGTCTACAATCAAATTTTGAAACCAGAAATGCAAAGCAAAGGTCCTGTAGAAACATAGAAAAATCAAAATATAGCTAAGAAGCACTTTCAAAAGCTATTTATGGGCCAAACAGAAGCACGATAGGCTGGAGATGGATACAGTTGGCTGAATGCCTATGGACAGTTTTGATTAATGTAGTCTGCAAGTCTGGGCAGTTTGGGGGATGGGAGCAGGAGGGCAGCCAGCTGAAGTGCAGTTAAGGTGCTCCGAAACCAGTGTTTCAGTCTCTCCCTAATGACTTGTCAAGACCACAAAGAAGCAGTGGAAGTGCAGGGACCGGAGCCCAGGTCCTGCGAGGGCAAAGCTGGAGGTCTGTCAGACCCCTCTTTCTCTCCGAAAAGATGACAAACAGCAGCAGAACATCAAGGAGGCTTTTTATCATTTCGCTTTCCTTCGCATCCCTAACACAGATTATTACTTATGCCAATCATTTTATAATGACCAGTGGATTTAAAAAAATGAATAATTTATAGGAATGTTGATAGCATTTATTTGTTTTCAGCAAGGACTTCATAGAATCATAGAAATGCAGTGCAGAAAGGGACCTTAAAAGGTCATTCTAGACCCCCTGCTCTGAAAGAGATTACGGTGGAGATTATGTGCATAATAATGTAAATGACCCTATAACTGTACTCCAGAATCAACATTTTCATTAAGAAATATATTGCCCTTGTAATCCTGCTGGTTGGGTAGATAACTTTCAGAGTGCAAGCTGACGCAACCACAGCTATCCAAGCCTGGAGGAAACAGGCAGAAACGGTGACCCGCAGACAGCACGAGTGGGCATTTATTCAGAAACTGACCAAGCACAGGCTGGAGATGAATACAACTGGCTGACCGTGTAACCATGGCTTTAATTAATGTTTGCTTCTATGACTGTCCAAAAAGGGTGGCAGTTTTGGGGGACAGGAGCCGCACAGCAGTCAGGCGAAGCCAAGAGTTGGTGTGATGGAGATAAAGGGGTCCACATTCATGCTCTGCTGTTGAAGTCACCCTCGGCCCCCAAACTGTGACGTGTCCTATCCCCATTACTGGAAGTGGCTGTGCAAATTACTGACGAAAAAGAGAAAAAAAATTACCTCCATCTCTTTAGTGGGTGCTGAAAGCTCCAATTTATCTCCTACCGATCGACCTAAAACACCATTTCACCCTAAAAGCACTGATGTTCTTTCAATGCACAATCCTGCAGCCCGCTGCAAACCTCATGGCAATAATAAAAAGAATTGACTTGAGCATCAGTAGTCAGGTCAGACAGTTCTGGGGTTCCAAACTCTGTAATTTGGGCCTGGTGTGCAGTGCAGGGTAAAGGACCTTGTTTCATAGCAAAGTGAATTAAAAACCAAGCAAATCTGCCAGAGTAACTTTTTGTCCTATTACACTTCTGGTAAATTTTGCTTCTAAGAACCATAACTGTATGAGGAGGCACGCATACTCACACACTGCCTCGACATTTGCACTTTTTTATATAAACATTTTTACAATATTCCATTACCACAGAACGCACCAGCTAATAGCCAAATCCTTAAAGCTGCTAACAATCAAGTCTGGCTCAGAGTCGCCTCTGAATGACTTCCATTTCTTCAATGCTTTTGCACAGCAGGACTGCTAATAAACAACCGGGCAGTAAAACTACAACTCAGCCAGTACTGCCTCTGTCTTCTCCAGTTCAGGGAATTGCTCTAATACAATGTGGAAACATATCCTGTGACCAAGCAGCCTCTGGGAATTCTTACATTTCAGGTTGGGTTGTCTTCATTTGGGTTATTTTGGGATATCCACAAAAATGAGTCCCAATTCCCTTTCCCTTGCTCTCCACCCCCCACAGTCACACACTCCACCAAGCAAAACATTCTAGCTACTTAAATGTGGTCAGGGAATAAACTATTTCAAGTGAAAAAATAGTCTCATCTTAAATGGTTTCCATCCAATCAAATGATTTAGCCCAGAGGCTAAAATGATTTAGCCCTTACACAAGCCTAACACAATAGCGTTTGCATAACTTACTCAAGCTCTCTCTCCGTCTGTCCCACGGAGAGTTCCCAGCCCACAGAGAAGACGCAAAGATAATTGGGCACTTGATCCAAGGCTAGTTTTCATTTTATTTAGGACTCATCTAAATCGAAGGTCGGTAGGTTACCTGCGCACGGCAAACTGCCCTTTGTTTTACCGATCTGTCGACAGCTACGTCCTCACTGCTGCGATGAGCTCTGCAGCCCTACTCTTTTGCTCTACAGCAATTGTATTTCCTACCGATGGGGCTAATTGGGAACAAGAGCTTGGGCATGAAGTACTGGGGTGAGGTGCTAAGCAGCAGGTGTATCTTCTCGCAGAAGCCCTGAGTACAGAGGCCTTTTGTGCCCTGGACAGCCACGTCACTACAGAACAGCCTAAAATTCACATTTTAGGCTTTCATGCTTGTTTCAGCCCTGCAGTGTGTTTTATTTTTATTGCTTATTATCGTTAAGTCAGTGTAACTGACATGTTGCCTTTACAGATAATGTTCTTATGGTGAGTCTCAAAACTAGTCTTAGGGTTATTAATGATCCTCTCCTCCTCACTATTTTTAAGGGTTTATGGTTAGATTTGAGATTTTAGCTGTAGGCAGAAATATGGTGCAAACTGATCCTAAAATTTTCCCCCTCAATCCTATTAAAAATAAATTCCCTTTACTGTAAAGGTAAAAGAAAATTCACAGTGAAAAAGGTAACAAATGATTCAGTGGTACTTTCAAGCCATTCATTTTCACTCAAAAAAATAATAAATTTAAACCACATTTTCTTCCTAAGGAACAAGGCTTTGCTCTTGCAATTAAAAAAGCTCAGCACTTCAAACCCATGGGATGCATGCAGAAAAAAGGAAAGTAAATAAGCAGAGTGCCTCTGGACTTCTAAACAGAAGAGCTGGACTCAGAGAGAGAATCACAGAGCCAGTCATTTGGACGTCTTGGGGTTATATAGTTTGAATTCTGCATTTATAGGCATCAGAGGGAATTTTGCCAATGGCTTAACTGACTTTTATGCTATAAAGCTAGAATGATCCATTTTGATTAACTGCTCTGACCTCCTGCATAACACAGGCTTATAGCACGGGGCCAAGATTTCATCCCAAATCTGGACAGAAGAGAGATGCACAACATATGAGTCAGCAGGACAAGCACAACAATTTTAATTTCAAAATGCCAAATTGTGCTGGCAGGGAAAAAGAGGGTGGATGATGGACAGTTCTGGATACTGAGAGGTTTCTTGAATTATTGGGAGATACTTGGCTCTGTCAAGCAAGCTGACTGAGCTAGCTTTCATCTCTTGTTTTTAATTATCTTTACTCTTTTAGAATTTCCTTGTTGTGCTAAAAGTTGTCCTGGTGTAAGCCTCCTCCCCAGATTTAATCTTTTTGCTTGAGGCAATTGGGGCAGGGTTATTTTGACATGCAAACGAAGAGGACATATGTTGCATGCAAATGAGAGGGCCACAGCTTAGAGCAGACAGATTTTCTTCCCCTGCTCCAGGCATTTCTGTTGTTGCTTAACAGGATTTCCTGGGGATCTAGATCAACACTTTCACATCAGGGTCTCTAAACTCCGGCTGCCCATCAGCCACCCAAGGGCAGCGGTGGGGAAGCAGGCCAGGCTCCCCTGGGCGCTGAGCGGGCGGCCCAGCCACGGCTCCTGCTTGTAGAGGGGGCGGAGGAGGGTGCTGGGTGCTGCAAAGGCTCAGCCCCACCGAGCAGCAAGCTCGCCTTGGGCCAGGCTGACTTCAGGGACCTGCTTTGGGAAAAGCTGGCCCGAGGCCACCAGCCCGGCCAGCCTCACTCGCTATTTGTTGTTCTCAGGTATTAACATTGGAAAATTGGCTACTGTGTACTGGCAGTAACTTCTTAATGTTATTTAATACACGTTATTGTATTCGCATTGTAAAGGGCCCACACCCTGTTCTGATTCAAGACCTAGATACAGGGTCATTATGGTGCTATAAACACCACTTTTAAAAGCCTGACTATGTATTGACACAGTTTTTTATATGTGCAGAACAGACTCTCAAAACCACTCTCAAACATCATGACGACGTTTTACACCGGGCTCATGTGTCCCCAGGATGGCATTAATGGAAATAGTACCGCGAAAGCAAAGGGAAACACATGAAACAGCAAGATCTGTGCAAAATAATTCTCCTTCAGAGATAAGAAATCAAGGCAATTTGGAGAGGAGGCCAGATTCTGTGCTTGATCCTTCATCTTTGCTTGCCAAGATCATAACAGTCATCCAAGAGTGAACATTACCAGGGGAAGCATTTGAGAACTTGCCTTTGCTACTAAGAAAGGTGCTTAAATTTCAAAATACCCGAAAGGTAAGCTACCCATCCCCAGACAAGAGTACTGGCAATGATACTTGCAGGACTTAAATATGTGAATTTGAAAAAAAAAAAAAAAAAAGTCTCATAACACTTGGCACAAATCACACCATTCATTGCAAGAAATCACTTCTGGCCAGCCCAGCCCCATGGGCTTAGAGGGCTGTCAGCAAACACTGCAACCAGAATGAACTTGCAGGTCCCTCCCTTTGGTGGGTCCGCTCCAGCCGGCATGGGACTGCTGACTCTTGGGGGCGGGGGTTGGCTTTTTCAGGATAAACTAATTACATCAACATACTTGCCCACCGCCCTAAATAAGGCAGATTTGGAACAGAGGCAGAGGAAGAAAGTCTTACAGATGGTACTGCCACTCGGCAGCTTACAACAAGGCTTTGGTGGCCTCCTGACCTTTGCTGGCGGTCCCCAGAGAGCAGCCCCACAGGCACAGGCAAGAGCAAGTCAGATGGGGTCAACAGATGGCTGAGAATATGGTGCACATTAGCACACATTCTTCATGTGTCTCTGGCCCAGAAATAAGCAGGAGAGGGGTTTGGCCCCACTACATTCAGTAAAACCATGGTCATACTGCATCAAAACCTCTACCGGCATCCACCAGCTAGACAAGCGCTTGCTGCCAGACTTAAATATTTCATACTTAATGCAATATGGCTTTGCTTTTGTGGTTTTGAGAAAGGCACGTTAAATTCTCTGAAAATGTGTCAGGAAAAACCCTGATGCGTGATTTGCACACAAACGGGTGCAGTTGTGTTGTGCATGTCAAACTGTGCATATGGGGTAACCTGATAATCATATCATTTGCCTTGACGCCTCTCTAAAAAGACATCATTGTCCCTCTAATTTTGATTCCTTGTAAATAATCAATCAATCAATTAGCTAATCTGCTCAAACACTCCCCCCACCCCTTTATGTTTTCAATTAAAAGTGTGAAAGGCAAGTGCAGACAGATTTACATGACATTCCAGAGGCAAGCGGCGGCAATGGGTATTTTTTCACTGATCTTATCAGGTGCCCTTTAAGTACACTTGGGGTTTCTTGTGATCTTGACTGCTACGCCATTCTTAGCATTCATTTTTTTCCTGACAGAAGACATGTCTTTATGGGGTTGCCTTTTGGGAAATTCCTCATCTGGAATATCCAGCAAACTACTTAGGAAAAAGTATTTTCCTGTCAAAAGCCTACCTGTGCAACCATGGGGACTTTGTTTTTCTGAAACCCTGAGAATATGCAAACTGATACTTCTAGGAGTATTCCGACTTGGCTGGATTTGATGCAACTTTTGTAAAGATAGCAAAAGGCATCTGTCTTACACGAGGCTAAGCCCCTGCCAAATTTCACATCCTTGCTCCAAAGTATGGAGGCGTGCAAGTTCCTTAGCAAATTACTTGCAAGTGCTTATAAGATGACCAAACCAATTTATTCCCCCCCCCCTTTTCTTTTTCTTTCTTTTTTTTTTTTTTTTTTTTTTTGAGGGAGCCAAATCTTTTTATTTGAACTTTCAAAGAAAAGGAAATCGGCTGCAGGCAGACACACGACATGGAAAATTTCAGCTCCAACAGCTTAAGTTTGGCAAAGCTACAAGCAGTTGACAACAGCCCTGTAAGGAGAAGGGCCAGACAAGCCCGGCGTCGGGCAGGGCTTCCAGCTCCACCTGCAGCCTGGCCAGCAACGCATGGACGTTGTCGCAGGTCCATGCCCTTCCCCAGGCAGCTATTTTTAAGGAGTCAGGCAAAGTGATTTGTGGCGAGTATTGTGTGTGGATTAATAAAACGTGGAGGCTGAAATGTAAGAAGGCACAGCCGTACAATCAGGGAGCTTCACAGCAGAGGAAGATGGATCAACCGTGGCTACTCCGTAAGACTTGAAAGACTTACACATTATTCATACAGATTTGTAGTCTGCTTCAGACATTTCAGGTGATACTTGCTGCAATACAATCTTTACATATAATGTTAAATTATATCTTCAATCAAAAGGAAATGGAAATTCCTCAAAGTAAAAAATAACAAGTCAAGACCTCGCCAAAATAAAAATCAAACAAAGAAAATTAATTAGAACAGCACAAAACTGAGCAGCAACTGGAAAGGCACAACACCTTCCCCCAAGCCAAAGCCTTACTCATGTACACTGTATAAAATATTCTTTCAGGAGCTAGCCAAAGGTTGTGGGTTTTTTTCAAAGATTCAACACAATCAAGCTTATTATTAAATTTTACCCTTCTGTAAGTGGCAAGAATATATTTGTTAGCATAAAGCATTAGTGATCACACTGATCTGTTTTTCAGATGAGAGGTGGCATAGCCCTGTGGACTAAAAATGGCATTGCAGGTATGTCACATTCAAGTCCCTGCAGGGTTATTAATTCCTGGGGGCACTGAGGCAATGCCACACTCACTCATTTCTGCTACATAACTACCTTAATACCCTTTCCATGACACAACCATTGCACTGCAGCTAGAAAGAATGCCACTACTACTTTAAGAGCAACCACCAGTGATCTCAGTTATTTCAAGTGAAAATCTAGTTGCACTGGGGTCTGTAAAAATTTTGCTGTAAATTTTAATGCACCGGGATCTCACCTTTGGTATCATTTTCCCCTAATAAAACCGGGATGATCACACTTGCAGATCTGTTAGAGTGGGACAAGGACAAGTTAATATGTGTTCTGCATTCTGAATGTGTAGAATAATAAGTGCATGAATTATTTATGTGTATAAATTTAAACTCTTTGATTGAAATGTAAGACTGGTTGATTAGAAATAAACTTCCTCCATCTTTGGTACCTAGGTGCTCTGCCACAGCAGCTTAAAACAGTGTGGGCTCCCTGGTTGCGCGTTCCCATCTCCTCCTCAGTGCCAGCACTAGTATCATGAAATAACACAGAATTCCAGAGCTGACCCAGCTGAAGAGAAGCCATACAAAAGTGCCCCCAACTCTTCAGCCACATGGGTTTACTGGACCAGCTCACTGCACAAACAGAGCGGTGGTGGTTCCAGGGGGAATGCGTGGCTGAGACTAAGCAGCACCGGCTTAGATCAACATCAGTTGCCATTGAACCTCACACCAGGTTAAACACCAGTCGCTGTTAAATCTAACTCCTCCTGTTGTTTTTTTTTTTTCTTGAAAACACATATCTGTATTTCTAGCTATCTCTCCCAGTAGTGCAGTCGCTTAACAGAGGTCAGTCAGTGGTATCCTGCACTTAATGTTTTAACCACCTCATTTAATAATCTGCAAAAAGGAAAAAAGGCCCAGACAATTAACTGACACAGCGATTTGTTATCAGGGGATCCCAAAGGTAGAGCTGCAAGAATGAGAAATGTGTATTGAGAAAACAAAGTCGCACAACCAACAATACTCTGTGTAGATAAGGCCCCTCAGTCAAATGCCTCTCCTCTTGCTGATGTGGATTTGAGTCAGAGCTTTTAACACTCTTTGCTCCAGACACCAGGTAGGTATCAACTAAAATGTGGCTTTCTGTAAGAAAAGCATAAGCCCTTATCTGAAAAAGTTTTTTAAAACAATTTAAAAAACATATTTTTAAAAAAACAATTAGCCCTTGGCTTCATCATTATGAATTAATGTTCTCAGTCACTTGGCAAAACGTTTTCCAGCAACTTCAGTCACTGTTGATACAATTTATGTCCTCAGTACAGCACTAGAAATAATAACCGAGTACTTGTCCCATAATGTCAGAGCAGCATGCTCCGTGAGGGAATGTGTACAACTCTGTGATATTGCCCGTTTTAGGCTCAGATGCTGGGTGAGGAGTTTGTATATAACATGAAATGGGGTAAGAGAATGTCTATTATTAATGCAGCCTCATGAAGCAATTAATGTGCTGGGTCATTAACTCACTGCCTACACAGGAGTCCCACAGCAGAAACACCCTGGTCTGAGTTCAGCTGAAGGCACTTACATGTGGGGCAGTGCCTCCAAGACCTGCAGGTGTTTGCACCAGGTCTGGTGCCACGAACCAGTATGAATCATACCATGTTTACTCCAGGAGATCTGCATGACCACCTCAGTGGAGATCATCATCCATCACTCCTCTACTTTGCTTACAACTTTCCTCATTAAGCTCAATGCATATTTAATCCCAGTTCACACAGTCCATGCTTTACACTGAGCAGAAACACCATACTCAGTCCATCTTTCATTTCCAAAATATATTTGCTCACTGTTTTTAAGCAACACAGGTGGCCTTTGTGCACAAGCATGCCAGACCAGACTTTTAATCCATCCGAAGTCTTTCAAAACAGCCGCACAGTGTTGCTGACACCACCCAGAGCTGCTGGTGTGGATGTGGCAGGAGAAGGTGAGGAAGAAATACTCATTTTTTTTGAAATTATTTAAAAAAAAAAATGATGGCTTTCACACTTTCCTTGATACAAGGTAAGACATGCTGGCTTCTCTCCCAGCCATTATCAATAATCACTGTTCCAGCAGTCTGATGCATATGCTGGCTGGCTTTGCCGCATGAAGTCTCTCTCTGCTGGAAGAGGCATTAATTATAAGCAGGCAAGAAGAAACTTCTGCAGCATTGATGGCTGCTCTGCTGGGTGCTTTTCCTTGTACTTAGCTTGTTTTCATTAACTTTCCAAATAAATGATAAAAGGCACAGGCATGGGCAACAGAAAGACAAAACCATAATCACTGGCGTAGCTGGCTGGCTTCCTCTATGTATATGAGGAAGCATTGTTTAGATCTGTGCAAGTGCATACATACATAGGCTTTCCTGCCGAGCAGTTTAACTAATCCAACCACCAGTATAAAATATTAGCTCGCTGTGAGCTCGAACACTTGGCTGCCTTCTTGGTATCGTGGTTTCAAGCTAAACCCAAACTCACTTAGGGTAGGAAGTTGTGTGTTCTGCGTTACAGACTTGGTAAAAATAAGTTAACAAAGAGGTGAATCAATGGCACTCTGTTCTTACCGAGATACGATGCTGACAACACTCAGGTTTTTAATACGAAATATTGATGACTGTTATATTGATGATTATGCTGATTAAAATTGTGTTTATTGATTGTGTTGATAATTATTGCATTTTATATACGTGTAGGTGCTCAGAGCCTGGACCAGAAGAGAGACTTCCCGCCAAGTGCTGCCCAGACAGACAGCAAGAATATCTGATGAAAGCTCAGCTTCAAAAGTTCCAGGTTCCAAGTTTAAAAGTTTTAAAGGAGACTGGTGCTTGAGCAGGAGTCACGGCTTTCACCGGCAACTGCAAACTAATCTTCCAGACCTCAGAGATACATTAAAAAAAGAAACCTGAAAAGCACCCATCAGCAGAAACATTAAAAGGCAGATTAAAAAAACCCACCCCTAATTCAATGTGTTGTTCTGAATAACGATTTTTAAGAAAAATCACATTATTTTCTGGAGCCTGACTCATGATTTTTAAACATTAGGGGGTTTGCCAAACTGCTGGTATAAATCTGGAACCGCTCCACTGACGTCACTGAAACTGCACCAATGTAAAAATGGCATCAGGGAGAACAGAAACAGGCTGAGAGAATTGGACAGCTGTGACCACTAACACAGGCTGCGCATTAGGAAAGATCAAAGACTAATTTTTACAAAACATTTTGGCTTGGTTTTTATTTTACTGAATTAGGGTAAAACACGTCCCACATTTGCTCTCAGTAGCTCGATGGGCTAAAAATTATTCACTGACTTTTGAACACAGCATAATACCAATGGGTATTTAGTTGGCTGTTCTTCTGAGAGGTACTTCTATCTGCTGCTAGGAGGCTTCAGTCACTTGAAATACAAGATTATCTTTCCTCCTAACTGCATGACCGCGGCGAGGATGCCATAGCAGATAAACACAACCTTCTGGTCTAAAGCCCCACCCCGCTCCCAGACTTCATTACTCAGAAACATCCCCATCCTCTTAGCAAGGGGAACAGAGACCCACAGGAATGCCTCTAAAGGTTAAACACATGAACCTTTTGTCATGTTAAAAAACGAGAAAAAGGGGAGGAAAACAGAGCACATGCAGAGGAGAGCACTACAAATCAGGCCAACTGACTGCTCAGCAGAAACAGAGGGCAGAGGGTGTGCGCACCATTATCCGGCGGGGAACACACTACCCAGAACCACTGTTCGCACCCAGTGTCTGCACAGAAAACAATCGTCATAATCTAAAAACCCTCAGAGCTAGCAATTTTTAGGCATGGATTTTGTATCAGGAAATGGGGGATCTTGGCAGCAAGTGCATTACTGATACGAATGATAAAACAGCAGGGTTATATGAACACATGTATCTCCAAGGCCAGAAGAAAAGAAAAGCTAAAATCTCCAAGGTCCTTTTCGGAGAAGAATCATAAAAGCTACAGACTGCATTTCCCAGGTATTTTGTATTGTGATTAAATCTGTTTCTAGCATTACACCTTTAAGAAAGATCAAAGGTAGGCAGCAAGGGAAGGAGGTACACACTGACTTCCACTAATTGAAGCAAGCTGAAGCCTCCAGCACCTTCTGGGTTCTCCCAAGTTTCCCTCTCTATCTCAGCATTTCCTCTGCCCTCCCCTGTGGCATCTCTGCCCCAGCCCTTGCTACAGCAAGTGCATCCAGATGACTGACACAACAGAGATGCCTTTTATAGCTGTCTGGGTACAGGAGCACGAATAAAAACATCCCAAATCTCAGTACAATCACTGGCAGAAACTCGCTGCAGTTCTTTCTTTGTTTAATTTCCGTGCCTCATTTTTTCCGTCTTTAAGAGAGGACATCAAAGAACATCAGGGTTTAGGAGCCGTTAACAACGTGTATATCAATACCAGTATCAGAGAAACACTGCATGCAACTCATCCCAGTAACAAAACCTATCAAAGCAAAGCTGTACTGGGAAAAAGTAGTTTCTCAGCATAACTGTATGTGCAGCAAGGGTTTTTGCCAATCTCCTCCTACCCCAGACCAACCTAATTAAGCTCCTAGAACCTGTAGTGTAAAGATAACCATGGCATCCCACGTGGGGCTTTGTAATAACCTGACTCTGACTCAAGCGCGATAACGCTGAGAGCACTGTGGATTCCGCATTCAGCTAAAGAAGCATACTTGGATACCTCTTTTCTTACCATTTACTTTCTCCAGCGTCTCTGCTTCCTTCTCTCATGCATCTGTGCTTTGATTATAAGCTCTCGGGGAACTCCTGGGAGGTGCTGGCTTCCCCAGAGAGGCTGCGAGTCAGGGTCTGCACTAGCTTCTACAGAGGCTGTGATTTCCATCCAGTCATCCCACTGCGCTTGTGTATTAGCAAGGAAGAGAGTTCCTTGTAAATGCCTCCAAGGGTCAAGCACAACTTTGCCTTTGATGCTTAATAAAGTTTTGAAATCAAAAGCACTATGTAAATGTTGTTCTTATTATCATGTAGGTGTGCTCTGGTTTTCTTCCAGGAGAGCTCAGCTGCTGAAAGTGGCTGGTATTAGAAGCAGGTCTCGGATGTTCAGCATTCAGCTTTGCAGGGAGAAGACTGACATAAGAGCTTGGCACACAGCAATGAAAGAGGATGCAATCTGATTTGGCAAATTAGCCCCTGGGATGATGCAGTTGCCATATGTACCTAGGTGCCAAATTTCAAATGGAGCAGAGTGACCTGACCCTGACCTTTGGCTCAGAGCGCTAAATTCCCTCTCCAGGGAGCCTCTCTAGCCTGAAGCGTGTTTCAAAGCTGTGAAGAGAATAAACGTATTCACCTGGGGGATATTTACAGCAGAACATTTGTTTTCACTTATGCTGAAATCTAAGGAGAGTTTTGGTAGAGTCCCTGCATGTCATTCATTCCAACAACAGGTTTTGCAACTCTTCTTATGCAGGTGTCTGAGGCCTGTGCAAATCTCTCTGGCTGACCACAAGTATCTGATGAACTCTCTGTTCTAGCCAATAATTTGCCCAACCTGGGATTTTTCAAACAAAAGCAAACATTGTCTTCTTTCTCACTCTTACCAAAGACACGACAGTACAAGACAAGGAGGCTGCCAGTTAACAAAACTTTGCCACTGTTAATAAATATACTCAAGAAGTTTAAAAGTAGTATCGTAAATAATTTAACCTACACTTTCCAAAAGCTGATTGAAGTGTTTTGTTTTGTTTTGTTTTTTTTATCCTTGCAATGCAAACTGGTAGTTATCTTACTAATTAAAAACAATTGCTTAGTGGGTCATCAGACAGCAAGTTAGACAGGTTAGACAGAAGAATGAATGTTAACTAGAGGCAACAGACAGAGCTTTCTGAGCTTCAGACTAGTATTGTGATACCCAAAATACAGGAACAGTAAAAAAAAGAGGCAAGTAAAGGTTCAAAGACAAGGTAGATTAGTCAAAATAGTTCTATGACACAAAACAACTTCAGTCCAGTTCAGCAATGAAAAGCCACTTATGCTCAAAATACAACCTCCACATGGATATGCTTGCACTTGGCCTTTGGCTTTATTATTTCAGTTGACTTGTATTAATTGTTCGAAGTACCCTGGTATAGACACAAAGCCAGAGATCATCTCAAACACATGCCCGCTCTTCTGGGAAGCAGCATCAGCCCTAGAAAAAACTGCTTTCCTTTTTTCCAACCCACTCAAAGATCAGTGATTTGAAAACGTACCCAAACACCTTCTTCAGATTCAAGTTGTACTTGAAAGATATTGTAGAAGTATTCACAGAAAAGCTGACAGAAGAACTGAATGCATCACTATGGGCCACGCAGTCGGCTTTGGGAAAGGCAGCAGTATAGATAAACCAGGCTTCCATTTAGTCAACTAGCAGAAATACATCTTTATTTTAAGGAACTGAGTCACTTCTGAAATGCATCATTTATTTAAATTACAGGAAATAAAGGTTTACAACCAGGGATGAGCTTGGCAAACCTTGTTAACAAAACACAATGGTTTGTACAATCTGCAGAACCTGATCTCTGAAAGGCTGATACATCCCTAAAAGCGGCAGCAAAAGGGGAGGGAAGGCTTTTGTGTTTCTATCCAAGTTTCACACAGAGAACATCTGTTTGCACCCTGAAACATACACAGGCATTTGATAAACACTTTCTTTCTTCTCACTTTAGGATGGCTCTTTGGCTCACACAAAATTTAATGCTACTTTTTATACAGTCTCACCCATTTCATATGCCATACAGCCAGGCACGAAAAAATAAATGCTTAAGGATACAAAATGAAGAACTTTTAAAAATTTGGGGAAAAAATACTTAGGGTTGTCCACACAACCTTAATCAAGCTCGCCTTTTGTAAGCATGCTTTAGCTGAGTAGTAAAACCCTTTTTGTTTTCAAAATTTGGCTCCCCCATTTCCTCTGTCCCCTACAGCAATCCCTTCACAGGCTCTGGTTCCCCTGTCACCACATCAGCCCACACCTCCACCCTGCAGCATCTGCCATCTTCCTCCACAATGCCGGATGCCAACGGGGAAAGCCATAAGCACAAATGGGACGTGCTTTTGCCATCTCTCATCTTCTCTGCCCCAGAACTTTGCTGGCAGCAAGGAGGAGAAGTGGAAGAGGACCCTGTGCTGAAGTGTTTCAGCTGAAATTCACCCAAATAATTCAGTCTGAAGAAGATGCTCAACAAAGAAATTCACAGTGATGAAGTCTGACCAGACTTTAAGCACATGGAAGCAGAGCCTCGTGGTATAAATTGTAAGACAACCTTAACATATGGCTTTCCTTCCTGTCCCGTTTACAGGAGGGTGGGAAAGACCTCTGTGTTTTGTGACTTTGAGAAGAATGAAGAGAACACGTCTCTCAAGCTCTCCCAAAATAAGTAAGGATAATTTGTGTATCCAGGATGACAGTAAAGCTTGTCAGTTAGAAGCTTCTGGCAGAGCATGAAGTCAGCTGCACATGACAGAGACAAATACCGTTTCAAGGAGAAAAATTGTGCTGAGATTGGACAAGATTTTCCATACTCATCTTGCCTTTAGAAAATAACCCTGAACTTTACTCTTATAAAAACACACTGAGAGACAAGCATCTTTTACCTTGCCTTGGCAGCTTCAGAAGAATGCTAGGAATAAATCATACGAACAAACAAAATACTCATAAAAAACCCTCGCTGCATGACACAGACTGGAGCAGAGGATGCACTGAAACACTGATTCATGAGCAATACCTCTGAACCTGCTATTGTAAATGTCATTTCCCAACACCTCCCCATTCCTACCAGCCCGCTAAAGCTGCAATTAAAGAAGTGGGAGTGCTCTGCAAGCCTTCCCTGTCTGTAACAGACCCACATCCAGCTATTTATTAGGTAATCCAATTACTCTGACGAGACCTTACTCCATGCATTTACGTCTAGTCAGACTACAGGGATAGCCTATCAACCTGGGTGTTTTTCTTACGATGCAAACCTCTGTTCCTCTAATAACAGAGGGTATTACAAAACATAGCTACTGCACAAAACATTGCTTCTCCTTTGCATCTCCCCTTCTCTCATCGTTTTCCAGTTGTTTGGAGAGCAATTACATGCCCAACCGCAAAGGAGAACAGGTTGAAACCAGTCTCCCGCACCCACTTCTTGCACCGTGCTTTCTTCCAAGCCTCCCCTCACACCTGGGAGGAGCTCCCCATTAACATCTACAGAGCTGCCTCATTGTTTTCCTCATGATTTTCCTTTACGGCAATGCCGTTGATGGCAGTTAGGCCTCTCAGGTACCACAAGGCCACTGCTTACCATGTTGGCTTATGGGACCTCTTTAGAGCACACACATCCTCTCTCTTGCTTTTTCCCTGGAACATGAGCTCTCTGGTGAAGTATGTAGCCTAGTGTGGTCCTTGGCTGGAGCTCCTGCGGGCTTTGTCACAGCAAATCATACAAGGGTGTTTTCCAGCATCACCCAACAGAGCTTTCTTTGGAAATCAATGACAAAGTTGCGAGACCGACTATCAAAGCATCTAAGCCATGGCCTCTTCTGCAACAAGGGCTCAGAAATCTCTTGCAAATACACCCACAAAAGAAACTTTGAAGAATGTGGATTCCTAGCCCCTGTGTGAGGCAAATCCCAGTTTACACTCCATTCGAAACAGGCTCTTTCAAGGGGTGCAGGGCTTTTGCTTGGAAATATGCCAAGGGAGGACCTTGGTCTGTATCCATTGACCTCTGATGACAGAGATTAGATAACAAGTGAATGCAAGTGCTTTCAGCAGTAGTGCTGTGTGCTGAGAGACATAATAAAGAGCATGTACCATGGCAATACTCAGCATATAAAATTCCCTGGAGAGATTACCCAGTGAGAAAAAAAGGCTTTGGTATGCCCCTGTTTGTTACACTGATTTCCCTGACTTTCCTGGAGTAAAAAATACTTTCCAGCTCTCTCCTGCTCTGAAAAATGCTGCAGACTCTGCAGACTCCTAAAGAAACTTGCAGTTCTTGATGCCTAAGGGTCACTTCTAAACACTCTTTATTCCCTTCTCTTCAATGCTCTTCACACTACGCTTTGACACGAAGTGTCTGATAAAGTAAGACCCAAAAGCTAGGGCACAGGAGAGGAAGGCATGCAGGTGTAAGAGTGGGCACATCTATGGCTGTGTGAAAATGATAAATAAAACCAAAACCAGTACAAGAGTTTCTAAATGCGAAGGATCACAGTAGCCTGTCTACAGGTTCATCAGGCAAGGGTTCACAGGCAAGATTTCTCATTTAAACAATTGGCTTTTCTTATTTTTTTGGCACTGTCATGCGACACAGCCCATAAAATTTGTGTAGGAGCCAAAATTTTGAGGGACAGACACTCTGTCAGCCTGTGCTTCCCAAAACACTTTGAGCCTTTCTGGTGCAATATAAGTAACTCAGTAATCACTGCTGCTTAATAACCCAATGAAGTTTGCAAACCAGGAAATTGTGCTCCATCAGTAAGAAATAGGTGTCCAAGGCTGGGTTCACTTCAAATAGACACATTTCGCTACACAAAGTACAAAGCTGGACGAAATACAAGAGACTTGTTTCATTAGCTAAAGCTTTTGATGAGCTACATGTAGAGGAAACGCCATAGTGCTTGTAATGACTCACACAGAGTTTTTGTCATGCTTCGGACCAAGTCTGCCCAGTTTTACACTCCTTTCTTCTAACTGAACACAAATAAGATTACACCTTTGGGCTTGGGATTGTTTCTAGTAGTATAACTTTACACCTTTCACCTTGCTGTGTCTTAATGTCTTGCTTCCAACCTTTGCCCAGGTCAAAGATATGTATAAACCTCTGCCCATGAGAAAGCCCATCCCAGGTAGCTTCTACAGAAGCAGAAACTACTGTCTACCATCTCTGTGCCTGGCAGTGCTACTGGATGTAGGGTCTGCTACAAGCCGGACCTCATCCAAGCCATAGGCACCAGCCAGGTACAGAGTCCAAAGCCATTCTCCCTGCCACGCGTCTCCTTCACCTTGTGCAGGCAGAGGCAGCTGCTCTGAGGAACAGCTCTTTCCTGTGCGAAGCTTTACTGAGCCCTGGAAACATCACAGCTGCCATCGTGGAGCAGCTGATCTGCACAGGAATCCCAGTAATCAAATCATGGCGGTGGCTTCAATGCTATTCTCCCACCACTGTACGAAAGGCCACCGGGCAAGGATTACCTAGGACAATTTAATTATGTGCGAAAACAGCTGCAAAGCTTTATGGGGTTTTAGAGTTGTTGTTCTTTGGATAGGAGGGGGAAAGGAGAAGGAATTAGACACGGAGCAAGCTGGCCGGGGATGACCTGTGATGGCAGGGAAGCCCACTGTCATAGACACGCACGAGCAAAAGATTAAGGACTGATATATACAAAGCTGCTTTTTCTCAAAGGGTTTGCTTTTCATGACTTGTCACCTGGAACGGGGTCAGTGTGACCCACTATGTCTCCCACACTCCTAGTGCCACCAGAGATGACCGCTCATTTCCTGCACCCACCTCTTTATCAAACGAAAAGGCTACTTTGCCACTGTTTACCTACACTTCCGTGTTAAGAGACCATGGTGGCCTAAGGGGAAGAGAGGTGCATTCTTGCTGATACTAGCTGAAATCTTGGTCATATTGAAATTAAAGCGAGTTTTATTACTGCCTTCAAACAGGCTAGAGTTTCACCCATGAGAATACAGTGTCTGGAGAACAGAAGGTAGCAAAGTCCAAGGGAAAACTCCGTATTATCTTTTAAACCACCTTGTCTGAGATATTTTGCCCTCCTTGATTCCATTAAAAGGTCTCCGTGCTTTGCAAAATATCTGCAGAGGAAAACAAACCACCACAGAGAATACTTCACTTGGTATTAACTTTCATAAGGCACGATGAGAGCTCATCAATGCAGTCTGTAAGCTGGTTGATTTAAGGACTCCACCAAACACATCTCACACAGGAATTACAATACATGTGGTATTTGTTTGTTTTTGTTTTTATTTCAATTTTATTTCTGGATTCTGCTTTGCTTTGTAAGTTATTTTTCTTGCATGACAAGCAATATCCAATTATTCATGCACTGCCTTTTTTGTTTTGCTTTAAGCTGACATTTTGCCCAAGCTTAAGACCACAAGATGCTTACTAGAGCGGTTCTCCTAACTTCAACGAGGTCTCCCGTACTGCTGGCTTTTAAAAATCAGTACATACTAAACCTAATACACATAAAACCACAGCACACAGTTAGTGACATCAGCCACCACTTCCCCTCCAGATTTGTGCATGCATTTTCTCTATCTGTGCACAATGATGTTTCCAACCTGAAAACAATGCATTCAAGGAAAAAACATGGTTTTGTGTGATGGGATTTCCAATGGAGCCTGAAGGACTTCAGTATTCCCAGACTATAAAGAAAGTCCAGAGAACAGAATGCTTAACATCTCCAGCCTCCTTTGAATTCCCAGCCTTACTGAACCAAGAATAAAGCAATAATGGGCCCATAAGCAGGAATCCACTAATTAAAGAGAAATGGGGCTTATTTGTCTTGGTTTCTGAAGTCACAGTTCTCTCCACTTCTGAAAACACAAGTTTCTCACCAGTTTTTTTCTGCCCTAGGGCTGTGACCTAAGCAGCTTAAATGATACACAGATTTTGGTTGAAATCTGCTCCTTATTTACTGGACTTCAAATGTGCAAGCAATTACTGAATGGGTCTCGTTTATTGAATAAAAGTATTTAGGCATTATGTTTACAAAGGCCTAGAAACATTAAAATCTAGTGAAAAACAATTATTTTTACAGAATACATCTGCAAGCAATATGAAGTCATTTTGTTTTTGTAAATTTCTCTGTAATAGACTTATTGTTGATGTGGAAAATGTTCACATTGCAGCAGTGAATTATTTTGAAATGCCAAACTTAATAAAGGAGAAATTATTGCAAATAATATCACAACCCTTAAGGAAAAAATAAGCCAAAATACCAGTGGTTTCCTGACTAGTCAATCCTCTTCAGATTGGCAGACCTCTTCAGACTAATCAGGAAGAGTTAGACAAATAGTTACTTTATTATGGAGGCTGTCAAATAAATCAGAATCTGGCGAGCAACTGTTGCTGAGCCCTGCAGCCCGGCTGGCTTCTTTTCCTGTAAAACCAAGGCAGTTACAACAGACCCACGTATGTGTGTGTGTGTGTGTCTGCACAGCAACGTGTAGGCTTCAGGCCTCTAAACAAAACTTCTTCCAAATTTGGGCCAGCATTTTTCTTGGCTTCCCCAGGTTTTGTTGTGGAACATGGCTGAGGGAAGAAATGTTTTCTACCCAATTAATTCAAGTCACTGCTGTTATTTTTAATGGAGAGCTCTGAAGCTCAGCTCACAAAGGGTAATGAGAAAATAATGTTTTAAACAACATCATCAGAGGAATTAGGCCACGGAGTTGAACTGCATTATCCGATTCTTGCCACAGAGTTATTTTGCCCCCAAAATGTTTGCTCTTTACAGTGGCATGATGAATGGGAATTTTGCCTAAGGTACAAGCCTGAGACATGGCCACAACTGAAGGTCACAGAACAGCGAGTCTCAGCAATCCGCCCCAAGAAATGGTTGCTCGTGCCACTACCCCCCAGACTCCAAACACGTTCCTAAGACCAGGAGGTTTTGCCTGTTTGGGAACGAGTGAAAACTGAGGTCTCGTTTTAGCAGGGCACTGGGGCATATTTAATCTGCTGTCCCACAGCACTTCAGCACGTATTTAAACTGATGCAGAGGAGACTTAGGTACATAATTAGACTTCAGCATTACTCAGTCATTCTGCTGAACAGAGAGAAGAGTGCTGCGTCAAGAGGTAAGTAACAACATCACCTTTTGCACCTCCACTCAATCCATTTTGTGTTGTTCGAACAGTATTGATTTGAAAGGCAACCACAGGGCAAAGGGAAGGCAAAAAGGAGATGGGGCAGGGAGGGAGGAGGAAAGTTTGAAATTAACATCCAGAATGGGTCTAATGAACACTGGGGCTTACAGTCCTGTTCGAAATGTTTTCGAGCACAGCTATTATACAGAATATATTCACCAGCTGAACAGCCAAGAATTGTAGTTAGAAACTGTAAGATTGTACAGACAAGAACTGTACTACTTCTGCATCCTTTACATCCATGGCAATGCAAACTGGCAGCACTGACAAATCAATTCAACACCAGTGATGCTGCAGACTTGCTAAGAAGATGGGATATAATAACTTTTGAAGCTAATAAGATGGCTTAAAAACATCCCTTTTTTTTGCACTGGACCACATTAAAAGTAAACAGCGCAGATGGACTTGCACCTGCTTCCAGACAGAAGTGGTAGTGCTATTCTTAATATGAATTAACTTTTAATACAGATCTGCTTTAGTTCTAATTGACTTTACAGTGCTACTAAAAATAACTATTCATCTAGCTGGCAGGCATGCTTCTCCCCTTCCCCATGTCTCAATATGGACAGGGGACACTACAAGCACAGTTGGCGAACAACTGTCCACTGCTGGTAGCAGAACTGCTGATCACTGGGATTTGTCTGCTGGAAGTAATTTATTTGGTGGAAAAACCCACCCCCCAAATTTAGCTAGCCGTAGCCTGTGTTGCCATTCCCACACGCACGTATGAAACGAATATGCTGCCACAAGGTAAATTCAACCGCTCCCCAACAGCAGCCTGCATGCCTGCTGCTACCCCACGGCTCCGAGAGGGAACGCTGGAAGTGCTCTTCATCTCTCATCCCAGCGCACGGCCTGGGCTGACTGTCCGAGGCAGAGGGCCGCGGTGGGCACAGGGCAGCCTATACAACTACCAGTGGTACCCCACCATGGCACAGCATGGCACACTGTGCCATGCAGGCCAAGATGCAGGAAGCTTTCTCCTTCCACCTCTTCCGGTGCAGGTCCTCACTGCTACTATCCATGCTGGGATGAGCACATGCCTGTGCCCCGCTCTGTGGACAGGCACTCTGAAGGGTAACTGCTGTCTTCCCATACGCAGCCTATTTCCCATTTCCTTCCCAATTTTTCTATATGTTAGATTTATTTTGATTTTTAAGTGAAAACAAGTTTTTTACTCATCTGTTTAAGGCAACTTGGCCTTCCATCTGGTTTATACTGTACATCATCACCTATGGTCCTGCCGTGAGCCAATTCCTGAATGTTTGAGCTGTTGATGGCTGTTGGCGATGATGTATGAAGCAGAAACAAAGCCAGAGTTGCAAAGGCTTCGAAAAGCTGAGGATAACTAAGAACATTGTTTTGACTAAACACAGACATAAACACCGAGAAGCTGTCACTTCTTCCAACCTTGCTCTCCCTCTCTGGAGCCACCTTTTAATTTGTTGCAGTTGCACAAAAGATCTCTGTGTGTTAAGAGTTCAAAGGAAACAGCCATCCAAAAACCATCTTGATACTCCGCCACCTTAAAAAACACTTCTCCAAAGAAGTTATGAAAACAGGCTCTAATGCCTTAGAAAGAATAAGACTTTCAGTGTAATATGTAAAGCTTTATGACTTCTTAACAAAGCAAAACCAAAACATATTCCAGTTCAGCTAAAGGTAATTATTTTTTCAGGAATCGTCTGTCACCAGCAGAGACTGTTAGGGTGTAGAAGGCAAACATCCACGGGTTAGTTTTGGCCGAGAAGGCATAGTCTGCCATCCAGACTCACATGGAGAGGGCTTAGAGCACAGAGCTAAACAAGACGATCAGGAATTTGTGTCCCACAACACTTCTGGTTGATTCACTGCAGGACACAGTTAAGGCGCATCTTCTCTGAGCCTCAGTTTCTTCAGTGAAAAATGTTACTAATGATGTTTCTTGAATTTCCTAACAGATGTTGGATAAAACATGCTCACAAATAATTTCGGTGTGTTATTTGTACTCCAGGGGTGACCAGGAAATGCTAGGTCATCTCCTCCATGGGAGGACACACTCTCTGTTGTATGGATCCTAAAATGTAACATTTGCAGTAAATACAAACTACCACTAAATGCACACCAACCTATGTACAACATTTGGTAGGTGTTGTGTGGAAGAACCACAGATTAGTCCTCGTCAGCGGCCTATCTCATGGAGAAAACCACCAACGAGAGATTGCCGGCTTACAGCCCAGAGGCCAGCAGCACGGGCAAAGCAGAGGAGGTGCAAGTGATGCCGTCAGACAAAATCAGAGAGATGGGAAAAGGCAGCGTCATGCAGGATCTTGAAAAGTAGGACAAGAAACTCACATTTCACAAAAAAGGGCGAGTAAAAATACAAGGATGGGAGGGAGATGAAACCTTTTTGGTGTGATGTACAATGTCTTCTTATGGGGACAAGCTCAATAACCATAACACAATAAATTCTACTTTCTTCAACTTCACCTTATGTGGGTAGGGTGAGGTTATCTGTAGATTTAAAGAGGTCAAAAGTGACTGCAGTCACTCAGTAACCAGGATCTGAGTGTCCATAATATATAGTGACATGTATAACACACATTGGTCACTTCAGCCACCTTTGTGGCAATTAATTATAAGAACAAACGCTTTAAAATCCTTGTCGGTTATCAAAGGTTACTCTGCACTTTTATCCTCACATGATACTCTTAACTCAGTTTATATACAAATGAGATCCCTTTCAATTTTAGGCAAATGTTCTTTTATATTTATAACATTCAGGATAGCTACACATGCTTGATTACCTTTAAAACACTTATCACGATTCCATTTAAAAATAAATGAATCCCATTTAAAAGTGACTTGTCCCCATTTTCTAGTATTTATGGACAAGGACATATGGGGCTGATTTCCCTCATTATTAAGCAGCATGTCTGAGACTTAAATCATTTAAATTATTCATTGACAGCAATTGGGCTACTCATGCAAACTCCCACTTACACAAGGAGTCCCAGTGACAGGACCAGTCAAGTGGATGAAGATGGCTGAAGAGATTTTGGGGTGCACTAAGCACCCACAGATACTGCTAACTTTGATGAGGGTAAGGAGTACTCCTGAAAATCTGGCCCCAGCTTCACTAATAAATATAATTTAACTGGGACTTTCAAAATGGTTATTCTTCAAAGGTTATAATGACTGAGGTTCTGAGTAGCGATCACTAGTAGCTGAAGGAACACGAGTGATTGTGCACTGATTACCATAACAAAACCCAAGCCTGCTGCAAGACATTTCTAAAGCACTAATTTATGTGGGACCTTCCTTTTCAGTAGGGGTTCAGGGTGTTCCTGACAGTGGCCAGACACAAGGTGGACATCTCTGCAGAACCTGGGCTATGAAAGCTTCCAGGAAGAACAAAGCTGACTCTAAGCAAATGAAGAAAAGCATCTCCAAGCAGCAGAAACTGCCTATGTCTAGTATGAATACGACTGTTCCAGCAACATTGAAATCTGAGACAGTAGATGGATAAATCAACTGCACTGTTGAGCCTGGGCTGTAATAGTCTAAATGACAAAGGCTGTAAACATTTAAAACTCTGCTATAAAGAGACTTTCCAGCCTATCACAGACTACGCTGCTCTCCAGCCACCTCACTGGTGGAAGACCTTGAGCTAACTGTTTGCGTGTTTTCAATCAGTGGAGTCAGAGAGAGAGAGAATAGGAATCATCCCTCATGGAAAAAAAAAAAGTTATGGTTATTCTTTGCAACATTTTAGTTTTAATTAAAAAGATATGTTTCTAACTCTCTTCAGAATGAGCCCAAGGAACATTTATAATCATTTTCAGGTCACATTATTTTGTACATATTGCAGCTGATTTCACAGCTATGTGGGCAAATTGCTATTTTTCTGCACAACTAAATCATTATCAAGGTAACAGCAGACAGTAAGCATCACCAACATCTAGCGGTTACAATGCATTTTAGGAAAACACAGTCTAGCTCTTGGAAGAAGAACATTTCATATTTCAGCCAGATCTCTTCCCTGCCCAGCCCTCTGAGCCCCAGCATGTGCTGGACTTTGTCCCTATATGTGATCTTGATGGTAAAGATTTTGTTTTGTTTCTTTTTCCCCTAAGAAAGGCAAAAAGGTTAGTAAGTCTTTAAACTCTCAGTTCTTAAGGCTGTTAATATTTCACATTGCCAGCAGGGAAAGGAATTAAAACTGCCAGTAGCTATCCAGATAGATTTTAAAATCCCCTTCCCTCCCCCTTCCCTCTGCCTCCCTCAGCTTCAGAGGATATTTTCCCCGCAAATTGGTTTTAAATTAAGGAAGGTGATGAAGGCAATGTGCCGTCTCAGCATTTTCCCAGGTGCACTTAATCTAATTTCATTAAGGAGATCAGGACAGATGATCGCTACAGTCGAAACATTAAGTCTGTCCATTTTTGTATAAAAAACCATTAAGTCTGTCAAAGTGTCGGCGGGTGGGCTGTTTATTATTGGAGATGAAGGCATGCTTTGCTTCCCCAATAAACTGTCAGGAGTAGTAAACCACAAATTAAGTCACCTGCTGTCAAAGATTTAGGCAAAGATCTCCAACTAATTTTGACACGGCTATGGGAAAGACCAAGGAAATAGAGGCCGCAAGTTGGTCTGAATGCTTTGGAAACTCAGTCTTTTGTTCATGTTGGAAGTATTTCATTCTGACCTATCGAAGAGTGGCATCAGTGGATAAGATCAAGCAGAACTGCTGATGCTTCTGACACTCCGGGCACAGCGTTGACAGTGGCTGTGCAACGGCATGCACCACAGAGCCCAAACCGCAGTTTACCTTTGCTTTAACCTGCACTCATCCTGCCCGGACTCATCGTCTTGTCTTATGCAGACAAGAACTCATAAAAGCTTCATTCAAGCCACTGCTCTGTTTTGAACTTATGCACAGCTTTGACTAAAATGTAAAATCACATTCCTCAGATAATCATACAGATATACAAAATTAGAGGAAACCCATCAAAATGCAGAAACTATGGAAAACTATATAAAAGCCAAGAAAGAAATCAAGTGAAGCTTTCAGATTGAATTTTCAGGCACTACAAATTCAAATGTGAGCCACTTGCTAAGGGGAATACCTCACTTCTCAAGAAAAATGCAGCTGGGTAAAACTTCATATTAAAGACCATCAAGAAATGTTAAAAAGCATAAAATACTAACTGGAATTACACAATCTTTACAGTACATACAGAGAAATTAATAGTCACCAATATGGAACCAGGAGTGATATTCTAGCTGGAGCTTTGTGATGAGAGAAAACCGCACTGTTTGCAGGTAACGGGTGCTATGTACTGCTTTGAGCATCAAGGGTGGGCAGAGCAGAGGAAGGTTCATTTTCCCATCCCAGGTGCAGCAAGGGGAGGAACAGATCCCACTCTGCTGGCAGAGGCTTCCGCAGCACTGCAGGGATTAGGAAGGAGTGGGAGAGGTGGGAGGAAGCAGCCTACACCATGAAAAATGACTGGCTCAACCCTGGGTGGACCTGGAGCTGAAGGCTCACAGGTGAATGAAAGACAAAGATTTCTCCTTGCTGCCTAGGAAGAATTACGTGGAGCCTGCGTGTCTGTACCGCAGCCAGCACTTCAACAAAGGGGTGACCCTGCAGGAAGCAGAGGGAGGCTTATTCACATTTATTTTAATCTCTTTTGCTCTGAGTTTTCTCTGTTTGAAAACTTTGGTCTGTGTTTGTGGAAAACTAGGACTCTAGCTCTTCGGGACGCCTGTGCCTGAGGCTGTACAGCAAAGACTGTGCAGCCCCAGCTGAAACATCTCCCCTGACTCAGGGTGCCATGGCAAGTCCCTTACTGATCGTGCAGACAAAAGCAGCAGTTGATAAGCAGCTGATAAATGAAAACAGCAGCTGGTAAGTGTTAGGAGACTCATGTAGGCAAAAGAATACCCATTTCAATCATGATGCTTTAGGTAAGGGTGAATTCCCAAGCAAGGTCAGGCAGACATTACTTCTAGTCTTTACTACTGATCCAAATGTTGTTGCTGCCTCTTACATATCTGAAAAATTCCCATAGTGAAACCTAGTTTGGATTTTATTGCAAATTGGACCCAGAAGCAAGAAAGCTGGAAAGCTAGAAAACCCAAAACTGAATCTTGCGCCATCCTTGAGTTTTACCCTTTACGCCTGCACAGGACACACAGTGCTGCATGCTATGCTCTTCTGTATTATTTAACCTGGTAAAACAATTTTTGAATACAGTAACAAGAAACTTTGCAAGCCAAATGAGGGTCTGCAATTGCAGCTATTGGGGTATGCATCTTCCAAAATTCTCATCTTCTTGGTATCTTTATGGTTAATTAAATAACCCAATTTAATTAATTGAATTGCTTAACTCAGTTGCCAGTTCCAATCACCTGCCTACGAGGTTATGTTCTATCTGATCACCTTCCAAGGAGTTGCTGCCATTGTGCAGGTAGCCCTTTGGATTTATGGCTACATTATAATGGTGTTTCTTGATGTGGGCAGACAGCTGTATAAGATCACTCTCTTCCCTGTTGCCTCAGATCTTAAAAGTCTCTTCACAAGGTCCCTGGTAAGATAAGAAAATTCTCATGGACGGGGAACTGGAACAGGGAGACGTTAAACAATAGAGAAAGCAGAGAGCTAGGGACATGCCGGCTGCCAGCGACAGAACTGGTATTATCCTGTCTTGCCCAAGAGCTCTCCATAAGAACTCTTCAGTCCTTTTATGCGAGTTAATGATGGATTTTTGTCAGCAAACTAGAAGGCTCTTCTCATTGTTCGCTCTGAAACTTTTTTCCCCTACATTTTCAAGAATGAATATGGACACCACAGACTGTGATGACTCAGCTTATCATATGCAGACTAATGTACTTAAAATTTGAGTTTTTGTCTGTATAAAAGAAAAACACAAAATCTCAGTAGGAGGGGAGAACATTGGTGCTGAAGCTTTGAGTCTGTTTAATTTTTTCAGTTGCATTCTTGCTTTACTTAAATACAAAGGTCAAGAAGGGCTATTATGACTAATACTTTTTACTAGAGTTGCAGGCCCTCTTGTTGGGAAGGACAACTTGTAGGGCTCCTTTCCCCCTGGAAGGGCTTACAGGGCCTATGTGACTTGCCCCAAGTCTCAGTGGGAAGCTTTGAGTCTGCTCTGTGCACATGGTGGGTGGAACGACAGCAGTCGAAGGCATGCCAACTCTCTCCCCCATCTAGCATTTCCCGACTGAGTGAACTGGGTATGCAGTGAGCTTGCATGATGCTATTTTGCTGGTAAATCTGTTCATGGAGAATAAATTCCCTGATTGGTGAATTTTTGTCTTCCTCTACTGGCAATAACATCATGTTTGCCTGTTTATAGCACCCAAATCTTTCAAGGGCTACAAGGTTATTTTAAATTCAATATTTCCATATTGTTTAAAAAGCAGATCTGTTTTTCATAACAACATGCAGCTTGTCTGTCAAACAGAGACTTTCTTCCATTAAGAGAACTAACCACCTTTACCCAGTTATTATCATACAAGAATCAGGTTTCTCACTGGTTTTCGCCCTGCATCACTGGATTTTTTTTGCCCTGCGTCATATTTTCAGTCTGTAAGAATTAAACCTTAGAAGAAACACTGATTCTGTGCGCATATGTGCATGCACATGCGTATATGCTATACTACAGCATGCTGCTAAGCCTGCAACACAGTCTGGGCACATGCTTCTGGAACTGCATTCAGTGTTGCTGTCTGTAAGCAAGAGCATAGTATGGTAAACGGACCAGTTACATACTGTCTGAAAACCCAGCTGGAAAGTAACTGGCAAATGGAGACTTCTCATTATTAGTCACAGCTGAAAACTGTCATAGACTGAAGCGTAATGCTAACAGAAGTGCAAACTGCCATGTGAAAGCCCTCGGTTCAATTCCATGTTTGATCTCTCCTTTCTGCTGCAACTAGTAAGAATTGGGATGGCTGGAAAAGTACCAAGTTTCATTTCTCAGCAAAAGGGACAATCTAATGACGGACAAAACCAATTTGGGGACCTTGGCCTGGGTAGGCTTCAAAAATAGCAAATAACTGATTACCTGAACTGGGAACTAAACTTTGAGCCTCATACAAACAACAGACATATCAGATGGAACCCACTTTTTCCATCGCTAGATAAAATGCACCAGCAATACTGCTACCCATAATAGCCCCCGTGGACTTAAAATGCGTGGCACTGAGGGGTCCAGGGACCGAGGCTTATTCCAGCTCCATGAGACAACACACTGCTGTTGCACTGGTGTATTGACAAATGAGGCCATGAGCGTAAAGATGAAGCAAAACACACAGAAATGTGGAGCGATGTAGGATCTTTGGGAACAGACACTGCGCAGTTTGGCTTCCTCTCCCCCACTAAACTGCACTTTGTCTTCCAAAGTTTTTCACAATCCCCTTCCCCAGATCTCACCCTCCTTGACCACTGACCACCAGCTACCTGACACAGCTCTTCCCTTCCTGGGCTTCAGCAGTTCCTGCCTGCTCTGCTCCTGCCTCTGTAACTGCTGCTGTAATTCTAAGCATCATTAAGACCATCTTCCCTGAACTTCTTCGTCTGGTGCTATGGGGCTTTATCTTATTTCTGGGTAATCTCATACATGAACACACATACACAGAGTGACCACTTCTACTCGAGTGACTCCTAGATCTCTCTTCATTATTACATTCCTTTCTCCAGCTGCCTAAACTATGATTTTTCCTGTGGGCTTGTAGACAACCTTTCAAGGTCAACACAGCTGAAACAGAAGTGATAATTTCACTCCCCAGATCTTCCACACAGTTTACTCTCCTCATTGCTTCCACTCTTATTGCTTCCACCTCTCACCCAAGCCCATAGTTCTCAGCGCTCTTTGACTCACACCACACTCTACATCTTGACATCCAACCTATGTTTAAGTCCTGTATATCCTTTTTCTCTGTAACATAATAAGCATCCTCTGTTCATCCACACAACTAGGTTCTTGGTCAAGCTCTCACTACCTCACCTTTCATTTACCATTTTGTCCTTTCCTCTGGTGATGGGAGATTTAATTGTGTCCTTGTGCCAAGGAAAAAGCTGCCGCAAGATCATTTTCATAGTCTGTGGCTTTGCTCCCTACACAGCTTCCCACTTCCCGAATTGCAAACTATCACTCTTCATGTTTTGACTCTTTCACAGCTTACCTCTTCTTCCCAGCACCAACACTCAGTATTGATGTAAACTCTCATCTCTCACTGGTCTGACCCGATCATCCCCTTGTTAAACTTTCAAATACACACCTCCCTACTACTCACCACTGTGCCTTTCGCTACAGAGAATAACTTCCCATTCATGGCCAAAAAGCTACCTGATTTGCCCTCTCAAATGCCTCCTAAAACCCTCCCCTTTACCTTAATAACTACAAACCCAAAGCTGGACAACAACGAGGTTGCTGACATATCAAAACAGTGCTGCTGTTAACACTGTGCACCCCCATTTATCTGAGTCCCTTCTCAGGGGGGGACTGCCTCTAAGCTCATCCTTAAGCCATGAGTTGTTCTGCATCTCCATGGCATGTAGCAGGATGGGAACCCAGCCCGTGGTGGAGCGATCATAGCTCTATCGCGTTGCTCTTCTCCCATGTATTAAGTGCTAAATTGCACCTGCTCGTGCGCTGCTGCATGCTTCCAGGCACCAACTGGGACTCAGAAATCAGCACAGCAAACAACAGCACGGCAAGGCTGAATTCACATCGCCACAAGCAAGGCCTAATAAACTCACTGTGCTGTTGCAGAAAGTGGTGTGAAAACACTGTTTTAGAAACCCAACTTCAAAACTTTTTGCCTTCAACTTGGATACAGCTTTACCAGTCTCAAAGGTTGCTTGCTATAGCTAAAGCACAAACTACAGAACAAATATATGGTAAATACTGATTCAACTTAGAAATACAGTGTCATTTTTTGTACAACTTACTTAGCACCACATTAAATGAAGGAATGCCTGATATGTAACCCCTGATTTGGAGAGCTTTCTCACACTGCGGGGCCATGTAATTAAGCTGACAACCCACAATTTTGCACACAGCAGACAGAAGTCCAAGACTGAAAGAACATGAACACTGAATTACTTTGAAAGAAAGAAATAGGCTTTTTTCTAATGCAATCTTGAACACTGTTATTAAAAAAATGAGCGCAACATTTTGGAGTAACAAGCAGAGATTACTCATTCCCTTGTTTTACACAAGTTGACTTTTGGCTTTCTGCAGAACACCATTTAACAGAGCACATTACCAAGCTGCTAGCCACTTTTCACAGTGATGCTAAAGCAGGTAAGAGACAATAAGTGGAACTGTTGATGGTTTATATTACTCTATTATGTTAATGTTCACTAAAGTATGCCATAAGCTCTCTCATTACGTGTGTATAAACCAATTCTCTGTGGTGTTATTCCTGTGCTAAATGCTATAACTACATAAATCTTGAATTAATGGAGACTTTATAGTTCCTGAAAATGAAGGGTAATTGCTATCTGTTAATGCTGTTGTTGCTATTAAAGGAAGTATATCTTTTCAGTAACAATGTTTATGGACCGTAAGCCTCACATCGCAGCTATTGCACAGTGCGGAGATAGTGCAACACGATTATCAGACTAACTCCCTTTCTCTCCTGCCTCCCTCACAAAAGCATATATCATTTCTACAGCTTCAACAAACTGCCCCGCAATTCTCCGAACAGTTGCAAAGTCCAAACTGATGTCCTTCAGTGAACGTACAGTAACAGAAACAGGATTTGCATTTCCATCCCTGGGAATGCATGATTTGCTAAGTTTCTCGCTTGGTTAAATGGCTGGACAGCTGACTTTATTAGTTTGGGTATTTCGAACAGTTCTTTGAGAAGTGTGTGGTGACAGAATGATAGGTGTGAGAAAGTATCATCCCACTTACTTCCTTTGAGATTTCAGCAGTGATGCAGAAGTGAAAGGCTATACTTGGCCAGAGACAGTTCTCAGAAAGTAGATGGGATGGACAAGTCCCCAGCCTTGAGCTCGTGTTCTCGGATTATTAAAAACAGCAGCGCACTGTTTGGAAACAGTCTCACAATCTGCTGTTAAACCGTACCTTGCACTAAAGTAATGGCTCCTCAATTCTGATATACTGTACATATGACTGACTATGCTCAATTACGTTTCTCCCCTGGAGTCCTGCACAACACCGTACAAGGAAAAAACCAAAACCATCAGGAGTGTGTTTGTATTTTTCAATGCAGTGAGGGTAAAGCCTTAATTTTACTCTAATGTCTATGTTTTAAAACATTAAGAGCTCAATAGCCCATATACCTATGAACTAAATAAATAGTGGATAATTACTAGCATGGCACAGAGAGAGAAGTAGGAGGTGGAAAATTTCAGTTTTGCTTCTAGCTCTATCACTGACTCAGTTCGTACTTCTACATGAACTTCTTTTTTTGTCTGCTTTCCTCATGAGTTATATACAGACGACAGTGATCCGCTGTTTATGACTAACAAAAAGTGTTATGCAAATCAAAAGTACATTAGTAATTCCTGCCCTGCCCTTCATTAGTGCCAGCGCGTGTAGGTGTACCTAGAGAAAGCTGCTTCTTGCTGACCAAGCAGGAAAGCAGGATTGTTCTGTAGCACTGTGAAATGAAGCTTGTATGTCATGTAATTTGGGAAGTCTGATGATAGGCTAGACAGTATGTCCACTACCTCATCTGGATGCAATAGCCAGAGAGCATCATTAGAAGATACATTTTTCCAACACGTGGAACAGGGAAAAAAACTCTTCAGTGTAATCCCTCAGGACATTCATGCCAATATTTTTATAGCTCCTTGTTGCAACAGCCAGGTTAGTTTTAGACAAATACTGAATGTGTTTCCAGGAGAATATGTCAGGTATCTACAGAGAGAGCCAGGCTGCCCTTGTGTTCCCCAACCGGAAGGCAACGTTGCATTCACATTATCCCAACTGAAAGGTTTGAAGCCTCTTCACTTCAACCCTGGTGAGTTTACATGCATGTGCACACATCTTCGCTGACAAGAAAAGCAACCCTACTTAATTCCAGAGACTTATTTAATAGAACCGATGTCATGTCTCATGTCTCTATAGATCAAGCAAGAGACAGAAAGATGATGATCTTGTGCTGCTCTCCTTATGAAGAAAAGAAATGTTATTATTAAGGTGGAGTCACCTTAAGGAGAAGGTAGCTGGGAAATATGCGAGCCTAGAAGGTCAAATTACAGTTATAGATATGTAAAGAAATGCCATATTAATGGTAAGGAACACTATAATAGCCTTTCATTTGCTGTAAAGGACAGTAAGTTACCAGTCAAACACAATGCAGCTTCCTCTGAAGGTAACCTCCGATCCCACATTCTGAAAGCTAATCAATGTTGTTCAGATTTCAATTTCTTCTCTACAAGGTGAAGTCAAACCTAATCTAACAAACGTCAGTCTCAGATGTAATGCCGCTAGCTGGGTCTACCAGTGTAATTTAGATAATCATTAATAGCATAGCTGTATAATAAAACTACATGTCACTTACAACTTCATCTGAGGTTTGACTGGCAGGTCTTTAAACAGTTTTCTAAGTGATTGCTTTTACTTTCTTTGATTGGGCAGTCTAAGAAATGTTTTAACCCCATGGTATCTAAGCTTTTAGGGAATAATTTTTCACCCTCACCTCCCCTGCCATCAGCTCTGCTGCTGTGTAACCTTGTAAGAAACAGAACTCGGGGGGGTTGTGGTGGTTTCAAGGAGTGACTTTATACATATATACACATATATAAAATAAAATATGTACAGGATCTTTCATTCAACATGTATGATTTAAACGTTTTTTCTCCGATCAAGCCTTCATCTCAAAACAGAGCTTTTGCCATACTCCGGGGATATTTGGTATCTGATGGGATTTTTAAAAGAAGTTGAAGAAACCTTAATGCTTCCCAAGTGCTAACAATATTAAAAAAAAAAAAATTAAAAAGACTTAACCAGAAGAAGCTTTTAGCATAGTCTCTTGAACTCATGGTAACCTCCGATGTATGGCTGCAGCTGAGTGTGCTGCCAAGGAGACAGGGCTATCTGAAGTCAGCCTTTACTTTGTAATGCTGATCCAGTAGAAACCTGCATGCCACAGCTTCTCATGAATGAATGCAAGAGACTGGACAGCCAAAATATAATTAAAGTTTGATGAAGATCTAACCTGAGACTGCCAAGTTTGATCTGCCAGAAGAGAAGTCAGCAAGGGATACTCAAGTCTTTTATACATTTGATGCTTAAAAGCATGGTGCAAACTGTTGCTGTGTCGTGGGCCTTCCCTGTTTTCTTTGCAAAGGTAAAACAAGAAATCCCTATACAAAACCACACAACTACAACCTTTCAACGACCAGCCTCTGTATCCAAAAGAAGGTCAGAAAAATCATTGTTCTGTGATAAATATGCATGCAACATGACAAAACACTCCTCGACAGTTACCACGCTGCCTTTGAGGGTAGGTACCAGTTGTCCCATCTTCTAAACTGATTACGAAATTGACATCTTCAGAGGTTGCTATAAATAAAATAGGGGCTCCTGACAAGTTATCAGAGGAGACTTCCTCTGAAACAGCACTAATGCTATGACTCGGGTCTCACCGAATGCTCACATAATAATCAAGACAGACTATTATGTTAATGGAAGTTTCTTTTCTGTAAACAAAAACCAGTGAACATCACAGAGTACCTGATCCAATGTTTTTTCATTCAATTATTGATATTTTAAAATTTGACATGAAGACTGGAGGAAAAATATTATTTTCAAATTCATTCTTATTTTGACTATGAGGGAATTTCCAAGCTGGTAAAGCACATGAAAGAAGAAAATTCTGTCTTACCTTATCGTCAATATCACTCTCGCTGTCACACTGTGGATTAGAGAGAGAAAAAAAGATTTTGAGAAACACCTTTATGTATAGGGATCTTTTGCATCATCCTCTTAAATCTTTAGGATAGCTGTTTATGATGGTCTCAGTTCAATGAAACACACTTTTGACATTTGCAGTAATGCCTTTTAGATTGCTAACATAAACCAGACAAAGCCAATTTCTCTTTTCTTATACAAAAATATGGTATACTCTCACTTGGATGGGGGAAAGCGAACTTTAAACAAAAAAGACAATCAGCGATGCATTATAATAACAACTGTAACATGAATACCACAACAAAAAGCATGCCTTTTTATCATCCCAAATTGTGGAATATATAGTAACAGTTTTGCATTGCTTCACCTTGATAAGCACTTTGTCATCTAACAAGGAAACTGTGAAACTGGCAATCAATTTCTAATTTAATGAGTGGTACCAAGAATAGTAATTAAAATACATCATAAATTCTGGTACATTTTTTAGTTTGAATGAGATCACGATCCCAGGAGGAAGTGTTTACTTAAAGAGTTTGAGAGTGTAATCTCTTACAGCCTCTGAAAATGAAATGCTCTATTTTCACAGCACAAATGATGGAAAGATAACTTGAGCACTGAACATTTCAGGACATGCACATCTTGTTGGCTGGGGCTGAGAAAGATTCACAATCAGGAAAAGAAGAAATCTTTTGGCATCTGTTATACTGACAGAAAGTGGCCAGTGTGTTTTGTAGCTTTTGTGCCCAAGGGGAATTTTCTCCTTCAGCCAGCAGCTGATGGGGATGGTCTGGGGGGGCTTCCATAACTGGTGGCACTCTCTCGAGTTCACTAGTTCAACAAGAGGGGACTTTGCAAGCCAACAACGACAAGCTACAAATGTGGAAATGGTCCATGGAATGCACGTGCTTTGGTGTCACGAATGCAGAGGAAGGAACAGATCTGTTTGGTCATTTTGTCCAGCTCCTGCTCCTCACGGAGCAGGGAGAGGGGATCTTCCCTGTCAAATCCTTTTATCCTCAAGTTACAAAGCAGAAATTTCAGCTGTGACACTCTTCGTTTTCTGCAGATTTTTGAGAGACTATTTAATCTCTTCTTCTATTTGGCACATGAAATGATTGACCCCAAACACTTGAGGAACCTTTTACTCTTAAATTCTCTGAAAGACACCAAGCACATGAAGAACCACAATAGAGTGGAGGGGTCTCCCATGGTGGTTCTGCAGTGCAGACTGCTCAGCTTCCCAGCTGACTCCTTATTTCCATTTAACTGCAGTGGAAACACTTGGTTTAAGGCTCCTGTTTTTCTACAGTCTTGACTAAGCAGCACTCTTTTTCTTTCATGTCTCTGCTCTGGGCATGGAACAGGACTAATTGTCCATCACCACTGAGACACGCTGAAACAGGTTTGCTGGGCAAAGGCTGTCCCAGTACCTGCTGCATTTTTGCTTGCTCAAGACAGAGCTAATTCACGCTGACAAAGCAACACATTCATCAAAAACAAGGTGGGGGGGTAGGGGAAGATGCAGTCACAGCAGTACACTTGTTATTATTTACATGGTCTTGAGAAATGCTGTCTGACTCAAGGGAAGCCTTTCACCTCCACCCGGGGGGCTGAAATCAAGTCAGAATGCTACGGGGGATGTGCATTCTCCCAAATTACTGGCATAATTGAGTGGGTCATGAAAACCAAGTTACTTTACCCTTTAAACCCCATCTACGCTTAAGTACCCTAAGTTACCATTTTAATCATTGTGCTCATTCAACCTGCACACTTATATTTTAGAGGCAGAATATTGTGATGATGTGATTCAACCTGCACAGTTCAGGCTAAAGCATGTTACAATGGAATTACACCTATCACAAAAATGGAATAAAAATTAGTTAGTACACTGAGCCCTGTGTTGCTTAAAATTGTACGCTTAGGCAACACCAATACAAATTTTAATTCTTACAGGGACTTAAAGAATGATACACTGAAGTAATAAAAAAATAAAATAAATTAAACTCAGAAACATATTGCGTAGAAAATATTCAAAATTATCATTAAAACTCAAGGCGCTTTTGCCTATGAGCCCTGGTTTAATAAAACCACAGTACTGTAAACCTTAATAAATTTAGCTTAAAAATATTTGAGAGCGGATGTAAACAATTTTGGGGAACTTTAGTAACCATTATTATTCAAATACAACGTAGTACTTAAGTCTTGCTTTTTGTTTTTGTAACAAAACTTGTCTTCCTATTTCTTACTTCATTATGTTATTTTAAAAAAAGAGGACAGGCTTTTTCTTGTTGAAAACAGATTTCACCTCAAAAATTTGCATGCCTATGAATACAAAAACCTATTACAGATGGTTTGCATTACTGAAAGGTGCAGAATTGCTTTACTGAGATGCCTAACTTTGCTTTGTATCAATATGCAATTTTTTCTCATGTAGATAAGTGAAAGTTGCAAAAAGCCAGTGAACCATCAAATCCACATGCTAAATTTTATAAACAGACATACGAATGAAGCAAACATCTGCTCTCTGAGGATGCTTTTTTCCCCATTCAGGATCCGTAAATATTCCATAATTAATTATTTTTAAAATGGAAAGGACAGCAAAGAATTTTGTTTCATTTTAGCTTACATCTTCCTTACTTTAATCATGACCGTGCTAGTCTTGCAACTGAAGAAGCCAGCGGGGCTGTGGATGCAGATCCATGGGCGAACACAACTCTGTGTGCACACAGAGCCCACCGTGGGACTGCAAGATGGGTGCTTTAAAAACTGCATTTCTCACAGCAAGTTGCATAATGTCGTTTGCCTTATGAAATAGCTGTCCTCTCCCACCTCTCCCAGCCACATAGCACTCACTCATGCACACGGACTGTCCCCCATATCGATTCCTACTGCGTGATTTTAAACCACCAAAATACCACGGTAATCCAGCTGAGAATAAAGTCTCAAACTGACTCAAAGCTACTAGGCAGTCTAGATGATGAGAGATTGTGGGGGAAGAATTAACACACCATAACTTATAAAATTTGGACTTCTACTTAACACAGAGCATCCTGGAAAATGAAGAGCTTGAGACTCATGGCTACCACTCCATTTTCATCACCCACCGACTCCTGAAGAAAATACAGCCAGCTTTGGTGAAAAAACCCCCCAAGCTTCAGAATTAACTTACGTTTTCTTCTTCTTTTTTTTTTTTTTTTTAAAGAAACAAGCTCCCACATTCGCATTGAGAAACAGGAACCCACAGGCTGCTGAACACGCAACGGCACCCAAAAAAAACAACGACAGCAAAACCAAACCCGGACAGATCTGCGAAAAACAGAACCGCTGTTGACCCCTTCCCTTCGGAGGTGTGTGTGTGTGTTGAAAAACACGATTTCAATGGGCTGGTTCAGTTTCTGTGGTAACAGCCTTCAGCCTCCGCACACCCGCTCTTCTCCAGCCTCTCGCCTGCACCCTTGCAGAGCCCTGGGTCGACAAAGAGAGACCCAGGCTGCCGCGTTGCATTGCCGGGATGGTTAAGTGAATAATAAAGTCATAGGAGAAACTTTGGTTTGACCCAGAGGATTTTCTGAATCTTAAAAGACAACTTATTCTGGCCTGCTGAGGAGGAGGCCGATGGTGCGCCCTACGAAGGCCGAGCATGCCGAGGCCGCCCCGGCTCCTCCGCACTCACCTCCCACGCAGCTGTTGTCGGAGGGACAAAAGCCCTTGTCAAAACAAAAAAGTTAAAGAAAATGTGGAGAATGGCAACTGTTGACAGCTACGGGGTGCTCATTGAAAGACAAAAGCTTCAATTACCTGGATTTTTCTAAAGGCCTGTTAACACTCCTGGTCTATAAGCGAAACTGTAAACAGCCATTGTGCCGGGTTCATAAAGGCTCCTAAAAGGATTATTCACTGGGTTGTGCCAATTGCCTCTCAATTCCACCAAGAATGTTTGCAAAGCTGACCCCTAATTGTGCCGCTTTTTGGAAACAATTTCTTGCAGTGACAGATTCCAGTCAGAAAAAAGCCTCCCGTGAGGCAAAGTTAAGCAGCAACAACACATAGTTCAGGTAGAATGGGCTCAGTGTGGCCTTGTTAGGGCCCTCCCTCCTCCTCCCGCTTCTGCCCCACAGAGGAGGACGGTGCCGCTTTGGCAGACGTGGGCCCTCCACCCGCCATGACCCAGCGCCAAAGGGAATGCCGAGCTCGCCGCGGGTTCACCGGGACAGGGCACGGTCTGGCAGCTGCTGCCCCCGGACCGTGCTGCGGAGGAAGGTTCAGGCCCCAGATGAAGCAGGACGTGAAGCAATGAGAAAGACTAGTGCTTCCCTGGTCTCCACCTAAGCACCTACAGCAACTCCACCATCCCCTCCATCCCACCTGTTCCACTGCTGCACCCAAAAGACCTGAGGAATCAGAGACAGCGCTCCCGTACGTGTAGACCAGGCCCTGTGGCTTCTTTGTTTTTCCTGATGGCTGAGGTGGAAATTCACGTTTCAAGACCCCCCTCCATCATGCCTTTCCCACCAGGAAAGGAGTCACGATGCACTCCAGCACTTGCTTGTACAAATCATCTCAACAGGGGAGAAAGATGGACTTGTGGCTACTGTAAAACACAGGCAACAGCACAACTGAAGGGCCTTCTCTTACCACGGAAATGTAGATGCCACGAGCAGCACACCTGCCTGCAGTGAACTGAAAATAAACCTCTAAACCCTTCCTTGTCCCAAATGAGCAGAGGTTGAAATGGGAAATACGAACATTACCCGCTGTGGTTCACATGACATACAAGCATAAATCAGACCACTCCACGTAACAGCAAGGGACATCGCAGAGGTTTGTGTCAGTGCAGATAAAGCCAGATCTCCACTACAAGGGCTTTCTGGTGGACCCAGAGTCAGAGGTGTTCTGTAGTGTCATTGCTGGCTCTACCACAGCATTCAGGTAATTAGCACAGCTGGACAGCATTTCAGCCACGTAAGTTCAGGATATTTGAGTACAGAAGGGGAGCAGGCCTGGAATGAGCTATGCACAGATTTTTCCAAAAAAGCAGCATCCGCAGCAGCAGTGTGTAGGCTCTGTGCTTCGGGACACCTCCACTGGCACCGCGCTTTGTGCATAGGCATTTTCTCCAAGAAGTGGCAGGATCCACATTAAAATTGTTTGTACTGTGATACTGGATGTTTTCCATTGTGTTTAAGAACCACAAAAACATTATCTGACTCTTTGCTTACCCCCAACGTTTCAACTTCCAGAACACCCAGTTTTAATTCACATAATACAAGTGCTGCGTTGATTAACATGAAATCAGATTCTCACGTCAACTGTCTCACGCCAGGAACGAGAGCTCCAAGACACTAAAACAAAAACAACCCAAATCTCGCAAGACTGCAGCAAGATTGGCAACACTTGGGTGTTAGGTCATCGGCTAGGTGCAGAGAAACACTGTTATCTGAAATGGGGCCACATCCTCCAAGCTTTTGAGAACTGCACAGAAGTCACCTCAGCTTATTCACATAAACGCAGTATCTCCCTTTCCACCCAAACCTGGAGGTTTACGATCTAGGTTGTGCCTACGCAGCCTCAAGGCTACAGGGCCCCGTTGTGCCAGCACTATAAAGCACATAAGTTACAGGTTCCTGCCCAAACAGCTGACAGAAAGGCTTGTTTTTCCTTTGCACACAAACACACATACCTACAGATATTATTTATATTATGATTAAGCAGACAGTGATAGACATCTAAGCTGACCCAGTGAAAAAACAGATCCCAGCCTGGAGGGATATGTAATCTAACCAGTCTACCTGCAACTAAAATTGTGTGGGGAAGAAAGAAGAGGAGGACAAAATATGAAATACACAGTCTATAATATTACAATGCAAGCTGGCAGGGTAGAATATATATGTAAAAAGTTGCATAAAATATACAAACAGCGTAGATACCTATGGAGCTTGTACACCTGCTCAGACAGTCCCAGAGGATGGCCATGTTACTGCTATCTTATTATTTCCAACCATATTTAGTTACTGAATTTTCTTTTAATAGCAAGGCTCAGGGACGCATTATGCTTAAATCTGGGTTTGTTAATGTTTCTTTTAAAGGAAGAAGGAAAATCAAGCCTATTTTTCAGAGCCCTCCCCCCTCGCCCTGTCCTCCGAGCTAACTTCCCCGGAGCTGCTCGCCGCAGCAGCAGCGGCGCGTATGGATGCGCGCTTGTGTGTGCAGGGGGAGGGTGTTGTTTCCTATTAAGTCTGGCATCGGATTCATGTCTGCAGGGGCTTGCTTAAGATGATAGGAAGAGAGAGTTTTATCATGAGCCAGACTGACAGAAAAGCCTGCTAATGGGACTTGAGGCATACACAGGAAAGAAAGTGCCAAAACATTAAGCTACCGCCAAGTGTCAGAGGGCCACTGATTTATTGCAGCAATTTTGCCACTGTGTCCTTTATAAGGTCCCACAAGTCCTTCCTCCTGGCAAGAAGCTGTGAGCTGCTGCAGCTCGGGGAGAAGTTTAGATCCAGAGCGCAGAAAGTGTCCAAGCGAAAGGCGGGGGCCGGGGGGAGGACGGAAATCGAATGTTGACTTGAACTTGCCCCAGGCAGCAGAGTCCTCTTAGCTCCACTGCCTCCCTGACAGCTTGATGAAATGAGTCAGGGCCTCCCTATGGCTAGACCAGCTCCGGCTTCCAAGTGCCGGGGTAGAGCTGTAAGAAACAGATTGAGCCTCAGGGCAGCAATTTTTTTATTTTTTTTTATTTTTTTTTTTCCCTTTCTCTCCTCAGCATTTGGCTGGGGGAAGGGGGAGGTTATGAGCACTACAGATGTATAGGCTGAGCCTTTGTCTGCGGAGGGGGAGGGCGAGGGGGAGAGAGAAGAACAGCAAGAGAGTATTAGCTATGGCAGCCGAGAATAGCCCTGAGCACTATAACTAATTTTGAGGGGCAGTGATGCATTGTACAGGCTCTGTGCTGTTTGGTCTGAGGGGGCCCCTGTTGTGAAGCAGCAATCAAGAGGACATTTTGTTAAGTGACCAACAGCTGTCATCTGCAAGCCCAGAGTAGGGAAGGAGGGAGCAAGGGGGAGGGAAGAAAGGAGAAAAAAAAAAAAAAAAAAAAAAAAGAGCATTTGTCCCTTGGAGGCAGAGCACATTAATCCACCAATCTGCCACAGCTTTAACTCTAAAAGCGCTCGGTGCCGCCGAAGAGCTGGATTCCACTCCATCAGCTGCCCGGAGAGATGGGTACCTCTCGCCCTGCTTCAGCCTGCCAGACGCAGGGAGCTTCCCTACTTCTCTGCGGGTCAAGGAACCAACGCTAAAAATACTGTTTAAGTCTCTTTTCATTCCATAAAATTGAGTTGATCTGCTGCAGCTTAGGGTCAATCCCTCAAGGACTGTTTTTTCCCCCCTTCCCTTTTCCTTAGCACTCATAAATTAATCAGGAAGACCCTGACTAAGTCATTTCATGCTGTACAACATAAAAGTCCCCTGATGATCCATGCAAGGAACTATTAAAAGCGGGAGGAGGGAGGGAGAAAGGGTTAGGGAAGAGGGAGAAAAGGGGGGGGGAGGAAAAAATCTCAACCTTTTTGATATTTTAGGATAAAAGCTGGAGGACTTTGTTACAAATTCTAGCCAACATCAAAACACCTTAAATAATTCAAAGAACATGTTAAAGGGAAGAAACTGAATGTTGCTCTGATGTTCAGTTGATGCAACGCAGAATATTACCCAAAACAGCACAGCCTGTTAAGGGAGACAGCAGCCTTGAGCATTTCAGTTCTTTAGAAAAATGTCAGAACCTGTAAAAATCATAATTTCCAGCAACTTTTTTTTTTTTTTTTTTGCATGATATAAACTCAGCGAGACTGAAATGTAGGTTTCTGACAAGCTGTTAACAAGACAACTTTAGAAATCTGTCTGGAGCTCTCAGGGAGATGGGCTGCCATTTCACTGCTTCGAAGAAGTTCATGACATGACAAGCAAAAATCAGGGAACAGAGACCTAAAAACCACGGTGTAATTTTCATTTGCTTCTGTCGTGAAAGAATTCAAGCAGAAATATTAGAAGGCTGCACAACTAAAAAAGCCAGCAACTGGAAAATCATTGCTGTGGTTTGACAAGCACATCTTTTATGCTGAAAATGGTTTCTTTATTATTACACCCATATACAGGAAAGCAGTTTTGGAAAAAAAAAAAAAAAAAGGGATAATCACAAATTATTGCTTGAGATCTACAAAGTAAGCTGCCTACTTTCAAGCCAGGTCTAAAAATGACCTGGTTCATGGGAGAGAGTGACCAACCCATCTTGAAAAAGCTGTGAGAGCCACCAGATTTCTCTTGGTTTCCCACAGCCCTGCCCCCCCCCCCCCCCCCCCCCCCCCCCCCCCCCCCCCCCCACCCCCCCCCCCCCGAAAGGTAGAAATATCTTTCCCATAATGCAATCTTTTACTGGAGCCTACACAGATGAATGTTGCTACATAAGCGTTTAATAAAGACACATTCATTAAAAATAGAAAAGTCAGCATCCAATGCCATGTATACAGCAATGCATGTACCATGTACTCAAGAGAGGCTTCTTGGCTGGTTTACCATATTACACCTCCTACTTTAGGCCTTAATACACCAGTATAGTGCTTTTCCATAGTTGTTGGATAACTTAACGATGTCTTTTTCAGCATCAATCTATTCTACTCTATGGTTAGAAAAAAGTAGATCGATAGATTGATTGATCGATCTATCCCTCTATCTCCATATGTCTCTTTCAATATACAACCTCTCTCTCCCTCTCTCTTATTATTTGGACTCATTCTAAGTGTTTAACGGTAGGTTGATATAGCTGCCTTGAAGTCAATTTCCTGATTGTGATTGACTCATTATACCTACAGTTGCAGATTCTTGGTACCCTTGGGACAGATGCTTTGGGAAACCCAACGACAGCCAGCTGCATACATACAATCTTATGCTTAATTTCAGCCCATATTTGCCAAGAAAGAGAGAGGTCGAACAATGCAGAAGATCGTTTTCACTTGTAACACCTATGATTATACCAAGAGGTAATGTGAATTACAGGCCAAATTTAGCCTGGCATTTGCAAGGACCACACAAATAATGAACTGAAGCTTTTTCACCTCTTTCCTATCTCAACTCATTTCCACACAGCTCTGGTGGTGCGATCCTACAGCCATGCTTGGGTAATTGAAAGGACAGTGCACGCAAAGTTGAATGGCTGACACTGCATTTCACCAATTTACGAAATGGAAGAGACTATAACAAGAAAAGAGACGCAGTTTGCTTCTCTTCTGAAGTGCTCACAAGTTCTTTTCATTCTCCCCTCGCTTGGGCATTGTGTCACCTGTCACTCATTTTCTTTTCATTAGACAGACACTCTTGAGGACATTACAGCTTCACTGCTGTATTGGGTTTTCACTAAGGAACCAGAGAAACATCCATTACTTTCTTATTCTACAGTTTTAACCTATGAGTAACGCCATTTCCTTGCAAGAGATATCTTGCCTTGCTGCCTCCCCTTTACCACGAGCCTCCTGGCTTGGAGTTACCTGGACCCCCCTGCCACAACTGCTTTAGTTCCTCACGCTCTCCAGGGAGGGGCAGAAACCAAGAGAGGATTTGCAGTGACTCACAGCACAGAGCAACTCTAATTTTGTTTAATGCAAGGATGCCTAGACAGGATAGGTCCAACAGAAGAAAAGTGGCTTAAAGCCACTATTTATAACAATGAGAGGCTGCTGCCGGTTGGGGGGGGGGGGAGAGGGAGAGTGGGTTATAAACTTTCTTTAAAATTAAGGAGGAGTTTAGGACTTAATATGGATATGGCCAAAAGCCACTTTAACCATAATGATCTGTCTAGTAATTCCCCACTTAGTATAAACATCGGTTTTCTTCTATTTGGACTGCAAATCTAGTCCATTACTATGCCCTGTCCACGTCATTATGGAGTCACCAAAAAGTACTTGACCACTACAAAATAACAGGATTTGTTAAGTATCCCTGCTCTAATGGAAAGCGTTCAGTTATTCTCAGCTCTCTGACTCCATGGTATGTGACTCTGTTTGGAAGTTTCATTTACATATTTATTTAGTGGAGAACATGCATGGCTGTCTTCCCTCGGTGCAGAACCATCATTAGCTGCAGGAAACTGTTAGAGGGGATTTCAGCATGGAACTCGGGAGGAAAGACATTTCTTAATACCTTAGCATCCTGCTTAATAACCGTCACCCTCCAGAATGAGGGTGATGGATTTCTGGTTATGAAACTTGCTCTGGTTTGTTACAGCTGATTCACACGAACATTTACTTTATTTCATTTATACATTTCTCTCATATATATATACACACACACACTTCTCATGCTGTTAACTTCCTTCTTCCTTACTTCTCTCTGTAAGTCCAAGTGGTGCAGTGACAAAAGAACATACCAGACTATGCATGAAGACATCCACCTGATGACTCTCAAGTTCCCCCCTCAAGTATATCAGATTTTTCCATTCAAATGCAAGCTAAACACCCAAAAATTTCTAACATGAACACTCAGAAGTGGGGATTAATTTCAGAATCAGAGCTGGCATCATTTAGGTATGAAGGCAAATAACGCTGTGCCTTGTAACCATTTGTTCTGGACCTGGCAGGATGAGTGTGCTGAAGCCAATTTGAATTCAGTGGGGGCGACAGGCTACACACCTTGAAACGTACCACTGCAATTCTATACGTAATATTTTAACAGACTATTCAATTAGGAACTTTGGACTTGGAAAACAATCTAAAGCACCTACTGTGTTCTCAACATACATTAATTCAGTAAAATGAAGTACAGTTCATTCTTAACTTAATGAATATAGGAAGGTTATATGAATCAGCTGCTTTGTTTTGTTAAGTGCCTTTAGCCACTAAGAAGGGAAGTCTCTGTTGCTGTCAGGGACAAGATTTACAATACTTATATATAATTAATATAATAATTAATGTTATTTAATTCCACTGCTATTAAACTCATAGCAAAGTTTATGGTGTTGTGGCTAAAAAATATAAAGCTTACAATAGCTACCATTAACGTTTGCATTATTGAACATTAAAATTCAAATCTGGTAAAAGATTTAGCACAAGAATTGAGACATCTACAGAAGACCTATTCCTCCAAGGAAACTCTCAGAGCACGTACTTGCAGATTTCAACCACTGCTTTTAAAATAAACCTTGAGGGATGGATGCCCCACTTGCCACAGGCAAGCTACCCTGGAACAAAGAAATTCACCAAGATAGAAATAAAAAAAAAGACTTAAAACACACCTTCCTTCCCTTCCCCGAAAATCTCCAACAGTAGTCATTAACATTAATACAATGCAAATTAAATCTTTTTTTTTTTCTTTCGTTCCATTTAGATCTTAAAAATATTAAAGTAGGTAAGTCTTGGAAGTGAAGGACAAGCATTGCCTAGGGCATACATTTGGGTGTCTTCAATATAATCTTTGGAATATAGCAGAGGCTGCAAGCTAATTCGATAAGAAAATAATGTAGTTGGTTATTCACTCTTACAGAATTATGCCTTGGCAAAGCTAAATATAAAAGCTTCAAGGTCTATGCCATTACCTGGAAAATACTTCTTTGGTCTGTGAGACGACAAACCTTTAAACATGAAGCAATTTTTAAAAAAATATATTTGCTATTTCAGGTGAAATTGTAAAGGCTCCCTGATACCTTACTGCATCTGCTCCTCTCCTCTGACTGCCCTAGAATACTCATTTGTTCTTGTCAGCCCCCAAAATGTCAATGATTGATGTAAATGTAATGATTTACAAGATGGAGCCTCCTACCTCACTGTTCTGCTTTCAGACTGAAAAGGTAGTTTGACCAGCACTGACCTCAAGGACCAAGACAAGGGTTGGTAGTGCACATTGAAAGATGGGAATGCAAGTACCCTTAGCCAAACCATCCTGAAACTTTCTGAACAGGATAGAGGACTTTTCTCCTTTCTGTTGTCATAACAGATTTTTTTTATTTGTATTTTTCTTTCAGGATTGATGTGGAAATGCTCAGCTGTGTGGATAGATGTCATTTATGAACAGAAGCTCCAACACGTCAAAGTCTTTCCTCAGTAGTGACAGCTCCCTGTGAGGCTAATCCAGACTGGAGCGATTAGAGAATAAAAGAAAGAGGAAACATCTCAACAAGAGGGGAAATAAGAGAAAAAGAATAGAAGACTGAAGAGCAAGAATGGAAACAACAACTTACTGCACTGTGGACCAATAGTAAGATGGGACTACAAACACCGTCTGTTTGGGAATGAACTCTATCACCTTTAATCACTAACCATTATTATTAGCACGATGATAAAACTGCTAATAATTAGATGGAACAAACTATTACATGTTTGTCACTGAGTGAAAGTACATTGAAATACAGAAACTCTTCATTTTCTAATAGGTTATTACGAACAAAGGTGAACATGAAATCTGTTTGAAAAACTGGAAAATACCTTGACCACGATGTTTTAACTTCTCTCAATTTGTGTGCACTGGCACTATGAAGCAGACAGATCCTCCTGCTCCAACGGGAGGTGAGGCATGGCCAGTAGTTCTTTTTTCATTTGTGATTTTTGCTGTCTCAGCTGTGATACACCAACAAACTCACGTGCGGTTCGCAGCCACATGTAGCAATAAAATGCGTAAACAGCAAGTAATGATAATGCTATTATTAGTATGTGCCACTACTGCACATACAATAACAACAGGGGTTTTCATGGACTGCAGAGTGATTGGGTGTCTTTAAATATGCTTTAAAGCCTTTCCATGGAGCGAGAGTGTGGGAAGGTTCTCCTCAGCATTTATGCAAAGTGCTTGCACAGATAACTGAAAGCGCAAGAGCTTCTGGCCAACTTTTAGCGGCACAGGTCGAGAATGACAGGGTCTCATGCTAATCAATGTACATTAAAAAAAAATCTTTTAAATTCACACCTAACACTTTTGTTTATGAAGCAGAAATAGCATTCAAAACAAACAACTTTGTTAGCTCAACTGGCTAATGAAAAATTGCCACAATTACAAAAACAAATCTTTGTTTTCAATTTTCAGTAAGCAGAGCTTTAAAAGAACAAGCTGCTCTTGAAAGCAAGATAGCTTTTTTTTTTCCCTAAAAAAGGAAAGAAAGAAATCCTTCCTAGAAACTGCAATTATGATACTTTCATGTCAAATGAATTATATTACTGAAAATAAATCTTTCTAAGATGCACAAGAGGGTTATCTGGCTCCAGTCAGACTTATGCATTACTGGTTTTATATGTTGTACTCTACTTGATTAATATAGGTAATCAAATTATATTGCCTTCCACTGTGCTCTCAAATTCAAGGCTATAATGTTTTCAATGACAAAGTTCATAGAGTTGTATAAAAATGTACCTCATGCTGTACCAGCCCTTTATTGCTGTAGTAAAACACCATTTTCAATTTAGTAATAAGTGATATAAAACAGAGTGTCTTGATTGGCAGGGTCGTATTCATTATGCAGTGCCCTACGACACAGCACAGTTCAGAATGGAAATTTAAGGACAGAATCTACCACAATCTCAGATGCTGATACTTCAGGGAATAAAATGATTCCTTTTTCCTGAGTTGTCCAAAGGAGTTGGACACAAAGACACACAACGTATTATACACACACGCATACATGGATGGAAGGGAGAAAGGGGCAGGAAGAGACTCATCATAGCATGCTACTACTCCATACAGGTTTTCCTGCACTGGTGCCAATCCTATACTACTGCTTCCTACTTGGAATATGAAACGAAAAAAGAAAGGAACAGAAAATGAGGAAGCAGAACAGTCTGGGTAGCAGCAAATACTGGAGAGCTCTTTCTGGCTCTGCCATTGGCCTTACTTGTGACCAGAAGAAAAATTTCAGGGCTTTGTGATTCCAAGTGTTTAACTTGAGGTGCCTTAATGAAGTTGTGTTATCAAGTGCTCTTCACTTTATGAACATCAGGATTCTCTAAAGAGCTGTAAATTAGACTGTCAAAAATAGTAGAATCTTAAGTTTGCAGCTATCTTTGAATATGTAAATCCTAACCCTTCCCTTGCTTCTTTTCCCTTCTCTGAATTACGAATAATGTTTACCATATCTGTAAACCATCAAACCAACCAATCTGTGAGTCCTATAGAGGCAAAGCATTCTGGTGAGCCTCATCATCATTACGAACACTATCTGGAAGTGCAAGAATTATCTTTTCTTTGGAACTAAATGGCAGAGATATTGTTAGCTGGTATCTTTTCTAAGCATGTACATTGAGCAAATGATATGATCAGGAAAGACAACTCTTGGACTCAGGAATTAGTAATGTTATCTTAGTTTTGTTTCCTTGGCAACTTGACCTTTCATAATTTGCCCAAAGGCAAAATATGGGCAGCATATCCCTTTCAAATCATACCTCAATAATCTTGTGATTAAAAGCATCACCAGAATGTGGCCTTGCCGTAAGATGGAGAATTAACGACTCTCTACTAAATGATCCACTGATGTTGAATCTAATTTAAGTAGCCTTGCAAGAATATTTAACACTTAATGATCGGCTCTGTATTAGAGAAGGTTTAATCTAGGATGCAGCCACAGATGTCATAAGAAGGAATTAATCAGCATTGCTTCCACTAAAACAGAAATGCAAAATTGCTGAACAGAATGTATTAGAAACAGATTAAAGAACTGGGACTTAAACATAAAAGAAGCAGAGCTGATGCCACCCTCAGAGAGCTAATTTGAAATACAGGAAAACTAATTCGCCTTTAACTGAAGAATTGGGGTGTTTGAAGTTACTAAAGAGAAGCCTGCGTTATCAAGAAGGAAAGAAAGGCAGATAGTCTTCTCCCTCATCAATTAAAAATGAAAGCCCAACCCAAATATTAATGCCTGCCTCAAAATCCCAACAAAGTGAAGTTATTGATGCTCTAGGGACTATTGCTGCATCCTACACGAAGCTCTATACTCAATGAAGTGCCGTGGAAGTTTTCACTGATTTGGAAAACTCCTGCTCAATTTAGATAAGTTACCTTTCAGAAAAGCAAATCTTGGAAATAGGGAAATACCGCCTATGGTTATTGAAATGCTTGCAGTTGGGTGAAAATATGAAATATGAGATTTGCAAAATTCACTCTAAACTCCCTATATATAGAGAACTTGCCCATCCAAAGGTTTGTGTAAAGATCTACATTACAATTACTCATTGTTGCTTCAGACAATTTATCATCTCCCCTATTATCTGAGGACTTCACGCTGCCCACAGGGTTCATGCTGCGTGGTCTCTTTCATTAGCAAAGACAGGTTAGAGTATAAAGCCAGAAGGGACCACAGACCGTCAGTTCAGAGCAGCTATATAGCACGCGGCATTAAATATCAACCAGCAACTCTCCATTCTTGATTTGAAGATATTGAGAGCAAATCTCCTAATCCTATGAATCCTTAGAAGCACATGTCATGGATTAAATACTGCATTCTTCCAATTTTTGAGTTACAGTTAATGTTCCTGGTAATGATGGGGACAACTTAAGTTTGGCAAAATTATATTTCTGCTGAAAATGTCTACAAGTGTGCTGAATACTCCAATGGCCTGATTCAACTAGTGCACTCCTGATTTACTATCACTGCTGTTAAAATGGTTTTTGACTGGGTTGAGTGGCCCTTGCTTGAAAAATTACAAAACAATCTAGCTTTGGTCCCAATTTTCATTGATAGCCTAATAGAACATACAAATCATCTCAGTGCTTGTTCCCAAATTAATGGAAAACTTATATAAAGCTTTGATCTTGATGGAAGAATCCATCAAGACTTCCCATTTGTCTCCCTAATTACTTGCTTTGATGCTCACGGCTTGCAATCACTGCATAAGTTAATGTCCTGAGGTTGCCATAGCTACCATTAGTGAAGCAGAACACAAGACATTGCTCTGCACATAAGCAACCTTTGCTAGATGTTTGCTTCTTCACCCTGGCTGTTCCTCCACCAGCGACAGTATAAAGGTGTGCCTGTACTGCACCAGAAGTTAATAAAATAGTTCCCATTAATTTTATTACAAATGTTACTGGTAACATTCACTTTTTCTTTCTCTCTGCTGCTCATACAGTGGAGGTTTCGAAAGCAGTGAAGTGGTTAGAAGACCAGAGTGCAAGCAAGGACTAAGTTTACTTCCTAACCTGAACAACAATTTTGCTGTGTGATTCTGGGTCTCAATTTTCTTGACTCTTGAAGGATAGCAACGATGCATCTTTCATCACACAGTCCTGTTTTGAGAACACACCGCTAAGAATTGATGAAGAAAATGTGTATTAATATTCACTTTTCATAAAAAGTTTGCTTGATGCGAGTTCCCTCTATTTCTACAACTTCCTAGTTAGCTAAAAACCTTTCATTAAACCTCTACACTTTTTTTAATAAAGGACACTGAACAAGTAATGATGCATAATATACTTCAACATTACTAGCAATTGCTCATTGAAAATAAGAAATGAGAAATCGCTTTCTTATTTGCTTATCTGATGACCTCTAAGGACAATGAGGTGCATGATAAATGCACAGTGTGGTGTATTTCCTCATTTACTGTATTGATCTGATTTAATGTAATGTCAAGAAATGCAGTACTAAGCCATTAAATGCCAACTAAAAGTATATTTTGATCTGAAATGTAAGTGGATTTGTAACTTTAGTGCACACACAAGTTTTTGCATTTTCTGCAATTAGTTCACGAAAGTTTTCAGCACAATCTGTTCTCGGAAGTTTTCCATTCTAAAAAAAGGTGACAAGCAAGTGAAATATCTGAGTGGGAACCATCATCCTAATATATTTCAAATAACTAACCAAGGTTGACTGAAAAATTCCTACAGCAACACCACAATACTGCTTATTTTGGTTATTAGGAAGATATATCACTTTAATATTCTGTTCCTGCCAAAGTTTTATGCATTCTGTTAAGTGTATGAACTCTAAATCTTTTTTGTTCTGAATACAGCATTTTCCTCTGGGAGGTACAGTACATGGTAAGTATGGAAAGTTAACATGTAATTAGCATGATAATGTCTAAGCAAATTACATCATGCTAGAGTTAATAGAGGTTCAGATCAGAAATAATCCTTTGAGCACTGCCAGTGTGAATTACAAGTTTCTACAACGCTCAGCAACCTGAAAACCTACGGGATCCTGAAGCACCTACCAAACAGCCGGGGACCTCAGATGCTCTCCTGCTCCTTAGCGACCTTTGGTGTTTAACACGGCTCCACGAGGAGCCTGAAGTCTGGAAATCGCTGGGGCACAGCTTCTGCAATGAGCTGTAGGTGGTGGGAAATGCTGGAGCTCACATCCCATAGGACCGGGTTCTAAATCGTTACCCACAGTGTGAGAGCAGGACACTTTATTAGACGCTCTCTTGATAATTTTCCTCACGATTAAATTTGCCTATTTTCCTCAAGGAGCGACTATTAAAAATAAACCTACTGTGGTTTTATTTTTAGTAGATCCTCTAGTGAGGTCACGCCTGACAAGATGTGAATCAGAACCACTGCACTAGCAACAGGGTCGCATTTATAACAGACAGCCCTAGCACAGCGCTAATGCACTCATTAAATGACCCACTATTGGTATCCTAACAACTTCTTGCTATTTTGTTTAGAAACAAACAGCAAGGAGAGAGAGGGAGATTCCAAATTAATTAAATGGGCTTAGTGAAGAAGAAGAATCAATTCTGGCACGAACACTACACATTATTTTTTTTTAAATTAAACCAATACTACATGCTATTTAGCAAGTTCAGAACCCACGTAATAACAGAAAACAGCTAAATGAGTCACCAATCAGTATAAGCAGAAACCAGAGTAAAGAGATTAGGGCAATCATCATTGGACAATCCATAGAAATAAGGATAGTCATTTTGCAAATGACTAATGATGGTACCAAATGTTAAAGACAATGAAGAAAACGAGTAGGAGCTCTTTTTAGACAATTGCCTTTCTTCTGAACAACACAAAGCTGAAGAGCTTGGATTCACCTCTCACATACTATGGCTTATAAAATGGCAGGTTGTGATGCACAGCACATGAGAGAGAATACATAAGCCAACATAAAATTCAGTATGATTAATATATGATTAGTTCACGTTTGTACAATGCTTTGAAGATGTGAAGTGCTAATTAGAATTTCTGGATTAAGCTGGTCGATGCCCCAGTGCAATCCAGATCAGTAAATAAAAAACTGTACAGAAGTTTAAACTAGCTGTCCAAAGACTGAAGAACCCATGAGACCCTAAGAAATGCTTTAAATTTCAAGTAGATAAACAAATGTATAAAAGAGAGAGAGAAGGAGAATTCAATGCCCCCGTGAAGATATTTAAGACAGACAAACAAAGATATTTAAGACAGAAAGATATAGCTCGTAATTATTTGAAAAACACGGTGCACCTCCCTCTACCATCACCAGAAATACTCCCATTGACTCATGAGATATAGAGATATCTCAGCTCAGGAACCCATAAATATTTACTGAACCAAAAACCTTAAAATCTAATGACCTTAGTGGAACATAAACAAATATCTTCCCAAGAGTAGTTCTGCAGTAATGAGAATGAAAAAAAAAATTTCAGTTTGACATGTGCCAGGGAAAAAAAAAAGATGTAGCCTCAGACTGGAGAGTGGAAAAAGAGAGAAAAAGGAAATTCCTCTCTAGCTTTCATCACAAATTTTGAAACCGGACTTCAGTATGGGGGGAAAGAGTGAAACCTGCAGCAGATGAACACTATGTGACTCACAGCATCTGATTTTTTTTTGTATTAGAGAGCAAAATATGTAAAATCATTTACAGCAAAAAGACCATCCCAATACACCACTCGCCTGGGACCAATATACAGCTCGGGATCAAAACAGAACGCCATCCAACAGAGAGATGTTGACTCTGCTACTGATCTGGCCTTTTCCTGCTTAATTAAAGCTACCGAACACTTGAGCTGGAAAACTGTAATCCCCATTAAAGTGTCATTTTAGCGGCAGGTGATCAGACCTTTCAAGTTACAGTAAGTAATTATGCTAGCAGGAACCATGTGTAGTATTAACGCGACCATAGGAAAACCACATACGTGCAGTCAGGAGCACCGTTAATACACAGTCTGGTAACCAGCTAAGGATTACCAGGCAAACCAGCAGCTTCAGCTCCAGCCATGTCTGGATGGAGACAAAAGGCGCAGCAGATAGCCGTGCCTAGTGCCACGCAGGGAAGATGTGTGGCTCTAATTCCACACAAGTACTCAGTAAGATTGGATAACCTTATCTGTGGGAGCAGGGACTGCGTGTAATGGTTATTTACCCTTCAGTTTGAAATAACAACAAAGATTAAATGTACCAAAAGAGTGGGCACAAAACAATGAAATACTCGGCGCCTGAATATGTACTTTTGATCTCCATTGCAATGCAGAAATAGATGTGGAGGCCTAGAGAACAAAAATCGGTTTTGTACTACGGTATGTTTTATGGAATAAGAAACGCCACCAAGGAAAGTCCCAGTAATACAAAACCAATGTAGACTTAAAGCCACTACAGATGCAATGCAGTTGCACTTCAGCTGTAGCAAATTCTTTGTAAGCTGACTTCAAAACCAGTGTTTGGGGGGCAGGAAAAGAGGGGTCCGCTGGAGATGCCCAGTGGTTAGAAGGCATGTTGTCATGATGCCGCATAAAACCACATTAAACCTCTCATCCTCCAATGCCTGAATTACTGGAAAGAAGCTAAAGAGAAGACAGCCAGAATAAAGCAAGCCTCCTAATTAGTGTTAAAATAAGACAAAGACACTTTCTTATTAAGCAGGATGCACATTTTTCTGTAGTGTGCTCTTGTAGAGGTCTAGGACTATCACTCGCATAACGTATGAGAAGATGTAATCCCTAGGTATATACAAATCTTTTCCAAGTGTTTGTAAAGCTAGCGTCTGTAGCAATACATACTTTGCAGCAAATATTTAGAATGAAATATTTCATAAAGTACTTCAGCACTTCTTTGAGTGTTTAATTTATCTGACATAAAAGAACAAGAGTGTATAGCATTTTCCTGTAAGTGGATGTAAAATACGCATTGCATGGATCCCTATAATTAAAAAAACAGCAAATCATTGTCATTAATGCACAAGCAAGATCATAAATGAATACATTATTAAGTCCTACTGAATTAATGTTTAACTGCAATAGAGTTGAAATTGAATGAGGCAATTAATCAGAGTAAGAACTGAAAAAAAAAAAGCCACATCTGTCTCACTTTGAATACATTGAGCAAAACGACCTTCAAAACGGTACTGCCAATCAAACCACGCCGCCCACTGCTGTGACAGCCGGGGTGCCACCACAGAGAGAAAGTTTAGTCAGTGTAACAGATACAAGCTTTCCGTCTGAGTCACTTCATGGGTACATCTCACCCTGAGGGAATAAAACATTATGTCTCAAGGGTCTTATTTCATAAAATCATGAATGTTCAGATGGTGAAGATCATGCTGGTTATAAATGTGAACTACATCTGCTCAAAGTCACTAGAAAATGAAACTGGGGGAGTTGACATACATTAATGATAATTTTAAAAGGCTTAATGCTCTCCAACATCTAGGGGAGGCTAAAAAAAATATGTTCAGAAGCTTTTGTTCCATGGATTGTGCTTTGATCAACTAAAATACATTAAGTTAAAATTTTCCTCATCAGTCTTAAACTCTGTAGTGGAATTTTCTTTAACGGGTTAATTAAACTCCCTCAGGTTCTTAACTGTTGAAAAGTCTCAGTTCAATTTATTTCAGAGTTTAAGGAGGAATAAAATGATAATACTAATGACGATAATGACCCTTATCCTAGCTAAAGCTTTTTGCACTTCCCATGTAGAACAGTATCTATTGTTCACGAGTCCTACCTTTGACAGATAGGTAGGTATATGTACTTTTCTTTGTTGTAACATATTATGAATATTAAACAATATTTTAAAAGAAAAATCCATTGGTATTTTTGTACCAAGTTCTTAAGCACTAATTATCTCTGAATAAAGATTTTTTTTTTCCTCGTAATGCAAATGAACTGCAAATTCTCCAAACCATAATTGTTTTCCTACATTGAATTGATGGAGCAACTGGCATGTAGGTAATCAGCATACTCATTTCCCTTTCAGCAGCAGTAAGGACTAGATTCAGGATTTTCCATTAAAAAAAAAAAAAAAAAGAAAAAGGATTTCTCAGATATTCATTGATAAGGCAGCTAATAATTAGGGGTTAGAAAAGTTTGCCAGAGAGCTGAATATTGGTTAACCTGTTCCTACACTCCTGCTATTATATTGATGAATGCGTTAAAGCCATTGTGTTACTTTACAATGCACGATAATTTGTCATTTGTGCACAATACATAGCTTTTTGCACCAAAAAAGCCAAGTCAAGCTATTACAGTTATCTTTCCATTAACACTTGCAATCACACGTTTGCCCACAGTGCATAAAATAGGTACCGCCAGCGCACTTGGAGGTCAGCAGGAGCATATCCATACAGCACGCACCACCTCAATTCATCGGGGAGAGACGGTGTCTCGGGCTCCAGATCACCCCAGTCACTGCAATTTTTATGGTGCATTTGAAAAGCAACTCCCAGCACCCAGAACGTTAAACGCTTGTTGGCAAACTGAAGTCTAGTGTGGGGAACGAAGTTAGAGTGTGGGATAAGAATGGTTCAGGGTCAGCAGGGAGGAGGATGGCACGGGGAGTGTAGGACTTTGAAGAGTTGCTTCATGCACGCTTCCTCACCCCCTAAGCCAATGGAGTTGCATCAGGGAGCAGGGAAACTGTGCTTGACTTTTGGGTAATAGTCTAGAACTACTGTTCTACGCTGACTCACACACCCCTCTCTTCAATAAGAGTCATAATAACTATGTAATAATAAATAATAAAAAGAAGCTTATTTATCTGTTGTTTGGGTTCAGACCGTGATCTCTCTCCTCCTTGATATGAAGAGATGGTGGGCTTTGCAGGAGTGGACAACAATTGCGCAGAGGTTTTGATCTTCATAATCCTCTACCAAAACTTGTAATAGCGACTCAAAGCCACTGTCACAGGCGATGAGGAACATTAACAAGATGAAAAGTTTGTTTCAGCTACTGTAGAAAGACTGAGGAATACAGATCTCGCATGCCTCCTCTCTGGTCATATTTATTAATGAGTGCAGATCAGAGAAGGAGCTGGAAAGCGCAGCCCTGGGAAGCGTCAGGTCTTGTTTCCTGAGAAAAGCGATATGTGGAACGTGCTAAGGCTCGCATTGGATAAAGGTGATTCCCTTTAAGGATAGGCAATACTCTTCCATATTTTAAGGGCTTTTAGATAAATTTTAGACAATTCCCCAGGATGTATTTTCAGGCTGGCAATATTTTATTGGGATACCAGCGTGAGATCTAGGCATGTCTGGATACGTGCCAGCATGTATCAATCCATTCTGCCCTTCTCTGAGACAAGATTTGTTCTGACTGTAACATCAAATACGAAGATTTTAACAGAACTGTGACACAGGGCATCAATTTGATGCAAACTCAGGATGGAAGAGCACAGCAGGATGGAGTCATCGCTGCGCAGGACTGTTTCAGCCTCGGCTGCCAAGTGTAAGATACCATTGCTTTTATTAAGCCGATCGTGACAAAATAGTTTATCAGCACCTAAATGCAAAGGAGAGCATTAATAATGCCAACTAGCTGCAGGGCTAGTTAACTGATCCTGTTTCATGGAAAGTTGTAGGATTCAAGACTGAATCCTGACCTGACCATAGCCAATGGTCTACATTTTGTTGACTTCCAGGAGAACGATGTTGGGATCTGTAATAGAAAGGGTGAGCGAGCAAGCAGGAAGAAGAAGAGAGTGGGAGTGGGGGCAATTCACTAACACACACAAACCCAAAAGATAAAATCAACAAAGCAATTAAGCTTCAACAGAAACAAGACAGTTCTTTTTGTTTTGTTTTGGATTTTTTTTTCCAGTGTGAATGTTAATTACTGTGCCTTACAGCAGAGATAACGAGAGGGTTTTACTGCCTAGCATTTTTCAAACAAAGACATGAAAAATTCATGAGCAGGGAAGACCTTGGTGTTGAGCTTCAGTTTTCTTGTCAAATATTTCAGCTCCGGAGGTCCTTGGGAAGGTTACACAGCAATATTCAAGTCTAAAGGATGCCTGTCAGCTGGATCTAAAAGCAACAGGAATTTTATAGGCTACATGTGACCTTGTCAATGTATTTTCACTGGCCAACAGCGTCTTCCAGCATTATTCACCCAGTTTACAATAAAAAATGAACACTAAAATGCCTGTCCTCCTAAGGACAGAGCACTCACAACACCAATCTGTCCATAACATAGGAACTGAGATGGTTCATCTCAAGTCAAGAAATGCTGATGTCAGCACATCACTCCAAAAGTGGTCCAAATGCACATTCATGCTGACAATCAGACACCGGGCTCCAGGGAAACTGCCAGTCACAGAAATTTTATCAGGGCTCTGCACAGTCCAAAATGTCACCCTTTAACTGTGAAGAAAGATCCCACTATGGCTTCTAAGAAGATATAAAATCTCTTTTCAGGTAACTGGCTTTAGACACGTGGATGTTTTGCAAGTTAGCTGGACCTTTATTAAAACTCAGCTGAGTGGGTTTTTCAAAGGTTACAAAAAGGAGCTGACATGTAGGTCAGGCATAGATCAAGGGTGAGGAGAATAAGGCCATTTACTGGACTAACAAGAAACAAGTATAACACAAAAGCTTTTGGGATCATGTGAAACTCCTTCCCTTCCCTAATCAAATTCACCACAGCAGAAGCAGGAATTTGATGAGGTCTTCGAAGTCTGAACCTCTCAATGTTTTCTTTCCTTGTTAGTTTAATAACGAGAAATCCCTCGTGGTGAGTCACTAAGAATCATTCTTCAAATCAAAAACCTCCCTAATCTGTGGCCCCACGCTTTTAAAAATTATTCTGCATCAAAATTCTCAGCATACCACTTGTTCCAGAATATAGACTATTGGACAAAGCCAATAGTAAGACAAGATAAATAGTCACGTGCATAGTCCGTGCGCTCTGTCTGCACTGATCTTCACGCAGACACGACAACTCAGTAGCACAGAACACGCTGCAAGATCAGAAACCTGAATTGTGAATTTGAGGCAATTTTTGAATTAATCTCCCTTCCCAGAAAGCTGTTTTGGTAGGAAAGCAGATTTAACATATGCTTAAATCTCTGAAGTTAGGCTAGAACCTTCAGCTAAAAATATTAACAAACAAGGAAAACCGTCTCATAATTGTGTCAGTCTTTAAGACCTCAGTGGAGCCAGAAGTTCACACTGGTACACTGATTCTCTCCCAAAGTACTGTTTTGAAATGAGACTCTTCTTTAGAACCAAAATTTCCTAGTCTGAATGGTTTGCAGGCATTTCTTATACCTGTGTTTGGCTCATATAGCTTAGTTTCATATGTAACACCACCTTGCTGGGAGGTATTTCTCTTGCTAGTGTTGGTACCCCTAAACCCAAAAGGGTTTTGGCAGTCACAGAGGTACTTCTAAAAAGGACACTGGAATTTGAAGGCAAAATTTGATTACATTTCCTAGTACTAAACCTTCAGGAGTAAAGATGCAGCCCATCAGTTAAAGCACGAGACTGAACACTCATATCACTCTCAGATGAGTGATGTAGACAAATTTGTAACTAGGGCTCTTTTTCCCCAAAGTATTTGCCACCAAAATCAAGAAGTTCTAAGTCTGTGACAACTACAAACACTTACAAGCAGCAAACCCTCCAGTCAAAATACTTTCTCCTTCACATCTGCTGAGATTTCACTCAACTGTTGCCACCACTTCCCTGCTTAGAAGAGCAATGGGATTCAACTTCTACTCTAAAAGCAAAAAGTTGTTATGAATATTGAGCCTTTGTTTTACAGTCAAGTGACAGGAAAGAATGCTAGCAGCTTCTTTCCCTTCTTTTATAAGCTGTTGCTGATGAATGCCATCCTGGTCTTTGAGAGATATCTGCTGATGTTTAGAGGAAACATAGTAAACAAGAGATGAAAAGTCAGAGGAGAAGTAAATAAGCACACTGGTTTCATCAACTCTGTATCTTAGACTGATGATAAAGAAAGATGTAGTGCATTTAACCTCAACATGCTTCTCTTAAGTACCCACACTATCCTGTGTGCTTGTGACCGCCGTATGCTCTCAGCTAACCGCCCTCAGCTCTCACGTCAGAGCGCCGAGGCACGCAGCCTTCCAACGCTGCTGCCGCAGCCAGCCCCTCTCCGCTCTTCTGGGCGTAACAAAGCACAATATTGCTCTTCCCAGCTGTTCTTTTCCACGCTTCGCTCCCTGGCTGTACTTCTCTGAGCAAACAATCTTCTCCTACTTGGGACACATATTTTTGTTGCAGGAAATATCTTTCGGAGATTTGCCTTACTGGCAAAATTGTGAGGATGGATTCTCAGCTGCACTCTAAATCTGCTTGAACAGTGAGTGGGGATAGACAGCTGATGTAAAATGACTACTTTTACTCTCCCAAGGCCGACGCTGTGCTACCGTGTCTTTTGGACAGACTACACTGGCAAACCCCATCCCATATGGCTGTTTCAGTGCTTGGTGGATGCGTCAGAGAATTCAGCACTGGGTGTGGAGCATTTTGGAAGCCGGATTTCTGGTCTCAGTCTGAGCCTGATTCCAGCATGACCCAAGCAGAACAATACTCTGTGATACCTAAGAAAATACCTGGCCCGATAAAAAACCAGAAGAATTCAAAATCCATTTGTTGCTTCTGTGACCTTAGCTTGTACCTCTTCATCATGCAACACTGCAGTGACCCCAATATGAAAAAGAAAAAATAAATATACCTCTGTAATAATTTCTGACTCTGCGTTTGGCAACAAGAGAGCAGAGTTCAGGAGTCAATCCCGCACTGCTGCTGTTTCCTCCCGCTGGTGCAGAGTCCCACCGGGGTTACTGAGATGCTGACCAGCTTCTTTCTGAAATGAGTGTCTGGGCTCCACCACTCGCTTTCAGTATCAGCTAGCATGAATCCTTCACAAACCATTTTTTTCAAAGTTTTCGCTCCTGCCAAGTGCCTTCTTTTTCTGTTTGTTTTAAATCAAACAAAGCTGTCTCTTCCCCTGCCTGCTCTTCCCTTGCAATCCTTTTTGTTCCTGCCATAGTAGGAAGCGCTGTCTTTCATTTCACATCACTGCAAAGTTGCAGGTGAAATCTGTTAGACCACAGAGCAGCTAATGCAACAAAGGAGAAGTTCTGACTAAAGAAAAGTGCCCTGTAGATTTTCATATCACTCTCTCAGGCAGACCAATTTGTAGCTTGGTTTGTGCCCCGGAGCTCCTCACTGAGAACATTATGGGGTGAATCAGGGTAGGTTTTGTCCATTGTTCCTGGCCCAAAGCATTTATCACGCCAGAGCTGCAGACGCAGCATACTGCACCACTTTGTTCCAGTTTTAAGTATGAAAGTGACTATACGTGAGTCACCAGTACTACCAGCATGACCAATTTGGTTTCCACTTTACCAGAAATCCTGCAACTAAATCTCCAAGGGAGAAGACAAGCCTAATGACTGTGCATAACTTACATATTCAGACAGAGGGTCCCTCCGGTTTTTCCCAGATACTCCTGGAATCGGAGAGTTGGAGCTGAAACAGTGCTGCAAATGGCTTTGCAAAAAATTAAAATGTCCCAGTATTCAGAAAGTAAACAGGGACCTTACAGCTGGTACATCATTTGCCATTTAAAGAGGCATTTCCCTTAGGTACAAGGGGAAACTTACATGGTACCAACCTGCAGAGACTCCCTCCTCTCCCCTTAGACCTTGAGACATCTCTCTTTGCTTGTGTATTTTTAAATTATTACCCAGTGTGTTTATTTTTCAGATTTGGGTCCAATTTACACGATAAAGTCTGATCGAAGAGGCAGAACTTAGAAAGGAAAAATCCTGCAAGCGAAGAAGAGAAGTTTTAAAGCATGTTTGTTCCCAGAATTCTTTCCTTTCAGAGGTTTATTTCTGTTTATTACTTGCTAATATGTTTAAACTGCACTAATCCTGGCATTTTAAAGATCTAGGTTTAAAAAATGATCCATCTCCACTCATAATGCAAATAATATTCATAATCACAGATTCATCTCCGTGGATGCGTGTCACTATCCCCAAACCACGAGGCACCTCGTTACTGCTGAAGCTGCAGTGGGTGCAGTCAGACCCTAAATAGCCGGAGCAGTTTCGGGTCCGAATTGAGGTGCAGAGAGGGGTTATGACTGGACGGCTCGCGCAGCACCTGCACACACTATGCTCAGCGACCGTTTGCTCTCTCGCTTTCATGAGAACCAAAATTCAGCCTCCTACACATCCACCACAAAGAGGAAACTCTATATAGACACAGTCGATCTGATCGTGGCTGATGGTTAAGCGGGGAGGAATATAACCAGGCAAAGCCACCGGAACAGCGACTAACCCGCTGCGTGAAATGGTCCCGTGACAAGTCTCCACCATTTTGATCTTGAAATTACAGCGTCCTCCATCCGATGCTTATTTGCCCAAGAAAGTAACGCAGCTGCAGGGTCAGTTTTATCATGACTTAAGCTCTTTTCCTGCTGAGCTTAATAAAAGACGGCGAGTACTCAAGTGATTTAGGCATGTCTCACAGTGGGTTAGTGACTCATCTGGGTTTAGAAAAAATTCAGGGTTTTTCCTTGCTCACAGGCCTATATTTCAAACACAGTGTTTTCTTTTGACTATTCCTGTTTTCATTTCATCTGGTTTCCATTGAGTAAAATTAGAAGCATAAAGTTTATACTATATTGTGGACTGGTGAAACATTCAAACACACAGAGGAGTTTCTATTGAATGCAGGCCATTTGCTGAGACTCATTATCAGCTAAGCATCGACTAACGAAGGCTGCCAGATTAACTGTCCTCAGCTATGGAACAGTAGAACATTTTCCTTGTCTCCAGCTGGCTACCCAGGGATTTTTTCATTCATGGATGTGGCTTATAGCACAGAGACTACCAGACACAGACAGGCTGCCTTGGTTGTACTGAATGTAATCCCCATGGAATCTTTGAACATCCAAGTCTGATACTTGCTATTTCACCAGCATTGGAAGCATCGCAAAGCACAGGTAACACAAAAAGGAAGCCGTATCTTGGTGATAAGAGAAAAGAAAAAAGATTTAGAACAAAGTAGATTTGTTTCCAATGTACTGCAAAATAAAGCAACTTTAGAGAGTTTAGAGACACAGTTCCTTTAGCATCCAGCTGCTAGATCATTTTCATGTAGGATAAACGGTTTCAGTTCACCCCCAGGTTCAGATGCTAGATCCTAAACCCCAGATCCAGCTCATTCACTGCGTTAAGAACACAGGAAAAGACAGGAAGAAAGACTTAAATCGGAGAGACTATCCAGTATTACTGTCTTACCCATGTTAAGCATTCTACTTAATTACTACAGGCTTCCGTTAATGAAAAAATGGCTGCAAATTGGATTCATCAAGCCCTGTAGTGTACAGAAAACTCTTCTTGTTGAGAGAACTTTGTGCTGCTGCAGCTCACCATGTACCCATTTGGCAAAACCAAATTAAGTCAAGGAAGAAATCAAACACGATTGCTCAGACGCTTGTCCCAGCCGTGGCAGTACTCTGCAGGATCCGTCCCGCAGTCCACAGCCTGGCACCGCCCAAGGAAAACCCTGGGAGAGTGCACCTGGGATGGTTCAGTCACTCCTACTGCAGTGGTCCAAGCATCACCTCAAGGAGGTTTTTATATTTTGATGGGTAACCTGCCTACCTGCGAAGAATCAAGGCTCTCAATTGCTTCGTAATGCTCTAATGTTAGGAGTTAATAAACACCTTCATAACTGGTGTGTTGAGCATCAGTTTCAGTGAAAAATAAGAAGCAGGTAAAAGCCTGAGGAGTTATCATCTCTTTTCTAGGGACAGCCAGATTAACTGAGACCCACTGGTAAAGCACTGGGCTTGATTGCTGCCTTGGACACGTCTTTGCCATCAGAACTTTAGTTTGGTAACTTTCACGAGCTCGTAATTAAAAAAAGATTATTTTCTGGAGCTCAAAGTAAAAATGTACTCATCTGGGCTTCTCTTAGGCATTTCAGCAAAGTTCTCAAACCACCATACTGAAGCATTATCCCCAGCGGAGGACACGAGGCTACAATTGCCTCCTCTCACTCTTGTAACATCTTCCTCCTCCTCCCACTAGTCTGCAGCTGTTCTCACACTGAGACATTTACCTTTTCCAGCAGATAACGGTGACAAGCAGAGCCCTGATGAAGACCAGGACATTACTGTGCTCCTCTCAAAGTGGACATCACACCATCAGCATGAGTGAGGCGCAGTTCAGGGGCTGCAGTTAGGGGGACATTCCCCATGGAGAGAAATGGGTACTGTTGGTACATGACCAAAGGCATCAACGCCGGGTGCTGTCGCAAAGCATGAACCTTGAGCGCCGGCAGAGCCCGGCAGTAACAAAGAGCTCTCCAAAGCTTGAGGCTTGGTGCCTCATCCCAGGTTCTCAGCCTCTGCAGAAGACCCTGTAACCACCTAATGCTGCCACACAACAGAACTGCAGGAGCTCACCAAACCCATGCAATTTTCAAACTTTCTGGAATATTTCATAACCAAAGTCTTTCTATTAAGCTTCTATTAAATACACATAGACACACGCACACACAATCTATCAGATAAATGCAATCTGGCTTGATCATGTGAAGAGGAGAGAAAATTTGCTGGGAAAAGCACTTTTAGCTATGTCTAAACTATGAACTGAAATTCAAAATCAAGGGGGTTTTGTTCACTTTTGTCTTGGCATCACAATGACAAACCTGGAACTGCTAGCAGTGGAAGCAGCTCTTTTACCAAAACATCGTATCAATTCTGACATTAGCAGTATGGGAATTCACTGTAATAGTGATCTATATTCCCGTGCCGCTTTCAGATTGGTTTAGCAAACAGAATATATAAATGCTGAACTATTACAACAGTTATATCTACCACTCCTGCTCCTCTGAGTAAAACAAAAAAATATTATGCAGTCGGGCAGGCAAAATCCTATGTTATCTGTATGAAAAAAAACCTGTCATGACAAACTGTTTATTTTTAAAGGGTCTGGATTAAGTCCCATTTAAAAATCTGGCCTATCAACACACCATAAAAACTCTTATCAATTGGGAAAAAGTTCTTATCTATCTGAGAGAAATAAGACTGTCCTCCCCACTATCAGACTATTAAGAAGCATGTTATGCTATGATTTCCACATGGGACTGCTTTCTTTTTTTTTTTTATAACACCACAACACTTCTTTTAAAATGGTATGACAAGTGTCATGCCTCTTAATGACACTTCGTTATCTGAGCAGCTGGCTTTTAAAATGAGATGTGGCACAAGGAACTTCAGCGGCAGAAGCAGGCTGCCAATCACGGGCACGTCCCGCAGCCATCTCTCCAGCTTTGTCATAACTCGCCCTTGCCCTATTTTGGAAGAAGGCAAAGGACTGGAATCTGTTATTTAGACGATATCCGACAAGTCTGTTTAACATTCATGCCGTTCTCCAGGGAATTAGCGCGGAGGGATCCGCCGCAGCCGCTGGCTTTGCTCAGCGCTGCCGGTGGCAGGGTCCTGGGCTGACCGGCTCCGCCTTGGCAACAGCGAGAGGAGCCAAGCGCGGGCACACAGCTGAACTCATTATTATATTTAAAATGTTTCAGGAACCTCAAAAACAGATTAAGTAATGCAATAATAAAACTCTCAGTGAACCTGTGCAATAAAATCCATCAACAGAGGAGATGGGTAATATAATCTCTTTAGAAAAAAAATCCTCTGCTCTATGCCTGAATTACCTTGTGCACCACAAGATAGAGGATTTAGACTATGGCAACGGATTGAAATCTCTCTTCAGGGACATCCTTCTCATAATTGTACATTCATGCCTCTCTCCCCAGTAGTAGCCTAAATACAATTTACCGTTGCACACATTTTTATAGGGTTTCTGCAAATCCGCCACTTTATTACCACCCCGGTTATAAGGGGCCACACGGCAATTCCTAAGGGTTCACTAACTGAGCAAGATATTAAGCTTGAATAAAAAGAATCAAAAACGTCTATCTACAATTTATAGTTCTCTATAAAGGACCTTGGGGAACCGCAATTTGAAGGTGAAAAGTAAATGGAAAGCAGATTTCAGCTGAAAAATTCCATGTGATCGATGGAGAAGACTTACCGAGAATTATCCAGAGAGGTTTTTAAGGTGTGAGAGAGTTAAAAACATACAACTCCAAATTACACACAAGGCCCAAAACATCCCAGTGTAGATACATCTGATTAATCGGGTCTATTCAGAGCTTGGTAACAGCTGCCTTCTTTATGCACATCTCGTGAAAGCGATCCTATTTTACACCTTTCTAAGAGGAAAGAAAGGTAAAAAGATTTGAAAAACTTTGGGCCCCCCCTCAGTTAAGAGAAACCGAACAGTTTCCCAGTTTGTCTGAGAGACCCTGAGGTCCAGAGGTGAGACCTCTGCTCCTCACCGAGCCACAGACGCCCTGGGCAAATCACCCAGTTCAGCCGTGCCTCAGTTTCCCTGATGTTGGAGTGACGGAGTTTCCGTTCACTCACTACTGTTGTGTTTTCCGAAATTTGAACGAAAATGTTACCGAAATGAAAGCTATTATTTCAGTGGGTTTTGTCTTCCTAAAGTTATAAGAACAATAATATAAAGTCACTATAACATCTAATTATAACTAGCAAAAACAGAAAGAAAAACTACGCAGTTATTTATAACTACCTACAGAAATCAGGGAATAAATTAAATTATTAATATGAGTAAAAAGAAGTAAAGCGTAGATGGTGTGGCAGATGTATCCTCATGACAAACTCAGAAGGCAAGTGTCTCAATGTGGCAGTCCATCACCAACCCCATAATACCCTGAAACACTTGAAAATCAAGATGGGATGTTTTAGTGAAAGATAAACTCTCTCCATTGCTCCAACACACCTTCATGTTTGGCTGAACACAGACCCTCCCTGGGGCACATCAGGAACCAGGCAATGGAGTCAAGATGAGTAATTCTTACTTCTGAAGAGATGGGTCAAAACCTCTGCTGTCTTAATTCCTTAATTGCAAAACGTCCAGTGACGAGCTTGGCCCATTGAATCTATGAAATGGAAGAGTCCTATAGGAATGACTCTGTTCTCAAATGCTCTCTTTTGCACCCAGGAGTACAGTGCAACGCACAGCCACTGCTTCAGTACAGGATCACATGTGCTGGAAGGGATGGGATGTTTCCAGACAGCAAACTTTCTTGTTGATGAGAAGCAAAATATTTATCTCTGAATCTTTGGAGATTTTTGAATAGTGTCATAATTCCCTGAATCTGTGGAATCTGAAACACTGACATATGGTAATTAACCCTCTTTTCATCTCTTTTTGATTCAATTGCACAGGATAAGTATAGTAATGCATAACAGGTGGGAAAATGTGTATTTTATTTATTTATTTTTGCTTTGAGGAGAGGTAGATAAAAATTGTACTGTATTTTATGCTGAACCAAATGAAGACATGGTGCATTCAGGCTGCTGTATATCCACTACTGCTGTGATGTTTTTATTAGTTCTCCTCCTAAGCCTACTGCTAAGTTCAGGAATAATGGCTAAGAAACCGAGCTGTGAAGGTGACACTCTTCTGCATGTGCTGTGACCTTCTTTGTGCTGGCGCTTTGGACAGCAGCGCAGCTCCACCAAGTCAGATCCCGTTATTTATGACATTTCAATTTGAGCCTTAATAAATCACGCTCAGAGATGGTGTGATTTCCCAGCTAAGGAAATGCATACAAGGAAGAGGTAGGTACAATCGAATGTCTTGGGAGTCCGTGGATGATGGGCTATTAGAGGAAGATGTGTGGGGAGGCAACCTTGGTTTTACATTGGCTCCGCTGCAGACTTTCAGTGGAGGGTTTTTTTGGAAATCACATTCTCTGTTGGTGCTTGGTTTTGTCATCCAGCCTCCCTTCCTCCTCCTCTCCCACCGTCCTTCCCCACTTCAGCTATCTAGAAGGCTCTTGGCAGAGACCGCCTCTAGTATGTGCTTGCATATGGCAGAACATCTATCTCGATTGAAGCAACTAGGCATTAATGTATAACACAAATAATGAACAATGATTCATCTGAACAGGCTCGATATGAAGGGCTGCTTTTTTTGAATCTGGGCCTCAGTAAAGCTTTGAAGGATAATTTCCACTAAAAATTGGATCAGCTCCACCAAGAAGAACACAAATCCCTGTTTCCTCCAGATTGTTTCACTCGATTCACTAAAATGTTTATTCTACACTCAGAAAAAAAAGTTGCTGGAATTTCTAAACTGCATTAAAATTAATCCTTTGCTTCTTTACAGTTGCCTTTTTCAGTGCTTCCTTTGTTCCAAGCTGGCGCTTACGGGAGCTTTCATAACCAGCAGGCAATCACATACATCCTTCCTGTTTGCAGTTTTTACTGTATTTTACACAAACAAAAAATGTGGAACAGTCCAAAGTACATCTCAGACATCTGAGAAAGAAGAAGGTAAACGTTGCTTACAGTTCCCAGCAGAAGACAAGAAGCAGATAAAGACACCTAGGCTTTGAAATGGAGCTACCTTATTAACTCTCTACCTCGTGAAAATAAGAGCACGAGACGACCCAGCAAGAGTTCAACAATCCCACAGCGCTCCTGAAGCACAGATCTGCTCCAAAGGGACCATTTGAACACCAGGACAGAGGCCTTGCAAAGGCAGGTGGAAACTAGTGCAGAGAAAGCCCGTGCCAGATCATAACAGCATCGGCCCTGGCAACTAGGAAAGGACAGGACTTGACCTATAGCATTTATAACAAATTACCATATAAAATGCCAGAAGTCTCCCCTCCCTGCAGCGCTGTTCAGCTACCTGACCCATATTAGGCTCTAATTCCAACTGAGTTTTAATTAAGGGTTCTTTCCAGCACATACGTCAAGCAGGTTTGAATAGCTTATTTTAACGTAACGGTCAGCCATGAGAAATGCTCAGTGGCCACTGACACTTTTCTGTCCCTCTACTTGAACAGATACAACGAATGAGCAACGTGTCGCGGCACTGGTTGACAAATGTCTTTTCCCATCAGCTGACACTGAAAACAGACACCTACCTTTGCAGCAAGCACTCCAGGACGGCTAACAAACCCTTATTACCTTTTGTGAACCTGTGTCTCATCAAAATTTAAACAGACATATTGTCACACTTCAAAAACATCCTATTTCCTGCCAATGAAACAGCGAATTGCTGCTTAATGTTCTCCAGCGGTATTTGTTATAGACCAAGAAGCTCGGTCTCTGTGGTCTCTGGTACACTACAAAACATACTCATTTTTCAACAGCCGCGTATCTGAAAATAGACAGGGCTCAGGTGTTTTCACTACAATGTCATGAAAAAAACCTGCGAGTGCACTGATAAAATAGGCCTTGTCTACACGAGCATTTGATTTTTGCTAGCCCTGGTGCAGCTGTACCACTATGGAAAACAGTACAAAATATTCAAGCGTACACGGGCCTTTGAGGAAAAAAGAAGCTGTATGGTTTTATGCATCTATCTGATACGCATCAGTGGGGAAGCACAGTCTAATTGCTACAGCTTGAAACGCACAAAATATTTTTAGTTGCATCCCTATCCATCTGTCTACCTTCCCACCTATCTATCTATCTGGTGATATGGCAGGAAAAAAAAGTTCTCCATCATTTGCGCTGCTTAGGTGCCACACCAACATGTCATAAAAGACTTTTCCTGCTCCAAAGCTAAAGAAGCGCCCAGGGCTGCAGCAGCTTTGGATGTGGAGCTGAAGGCAAAGTCCTGCTCTTCTAAGAGACCTCACGTCAGCCATCACTGCTGCCACTTTGTGCCTAAGGCTCACGCTTGGCACTTCAGAGACAGCTGCTTATTCTCTATGGGGCGATACAACCAGCTACAGGTGGCTGGAAGGAAGCTTAATCCTCTGGTGTACTAAACATCTGGATGGAAAGCAGTATCAGAGGGCAAGACTGCCTTCGACCTCACAGCAAAGGTCTCTGAAATGACTCTCCCACCCTAGAGCCGACCTACAGGGTTTGCTGGCGCACAGCTACTGCTTGACCATCAGCCAGTTGCTGGTAACGTGCTTTACTCTCTTTGTAGGAGGGGAACAATGCTTTTAATAGGGAAAATAACAGTTAAAATGTCTTTGTGGCAATTGGGGAATAATAATAATGAATATATGTATGAAACTTTAAACAGTCGCAATGGATTAGAGAAAGTTCTTTGCCAAGAATGCTGCAACCAGAACAAAATGCAGCCTAGATGCCTTTTTTTTTTGTGTTTATTGCTTGAATGAATGATGTTCATAAGGCTTCCCATAGCCGCACAGAGTACTGATTGATATCGGTGCCATGCTGCACAGGTCAATAAAGAAGAGAATTTCTCTATTACCTCAATGATTCATGAAAGTGATTACTCGCACATTGACTCGCTTTCCAAAAAAATCTGCATGCAGCAATACACTTGCCAAATGCTCCTTGTGTGCTCTTGGTGAGCATCCTGAAACTGCTGCAGACACGGTTTTGTGAAACAGGACTGGAAGCACTGAGAAACGTGGAGGCCACAGGGCACGTGCGGTCTCTGATGTAGCTAAGAACAATTTTCAGGCTGCTGGACTGACCAGGGTGTACCCGCTTCCCACTCCGTCACACCTCCTGCCACAAGGAATATGGAGAGATGGGATGAAGCCAAGCACCCCCAGGAGCTCTGGGCTCCCGCTCCAGCCCTGCTTCAGGATCTCACCCAGGAAAAAACCCCTCTGCAGCTGTAACCCAGATCCTGCCCACCGCTCCCTGCACCCCTCTGTCTGGCTCTCTCACACACACTCGCTCTTACTTTCTTTTTCCCTGCTGGCAGGAGACACCTTATCTAGAAGGTTATGCATTACTGTGATACATTTGCTTTTGAAGTAGTGAGTGGCTTTTAGACTCTGGCATTTTGAACTTTCCGGGAGGAAGAATGTTACTCTCACAACAAACTTTGAAGTCTGTTTCCTGCATGCGTTAACTGTTTACTCTCTTCTTCTCTTTCTTGGCCACTTTAAGCTCCTCTAGAGTAAACACAGCCCTCACACCCAAAAAAATCTTATCGTCCAGGTATCAAATAGCATCCCAAACACGAGAAATCAATGCAACTATTTAAAAAACATGGAGTCTGGGAGAGGAATGAGACCACAGCCGTAACGGAGACTACAGCCCCCTCTTCGTGTGCTTCTCATTTACACTGTGTGAATGTGACATCTTTTGCCATTCAGGTGTGTACACCACAAGAAGCAAAAGCTATCATCAAATACTCCCCCTCTTCCAAATCTCCTCAACACAAGCAAATCTGGGTCTCAAATATTCTTTCAAGGGCAAGTATTTTGACTCCTAATCCTCACCTTTGTCTCACGGGTTTTAGCAAAAGCTTGGTTGTGTGTTTAAAACTACAACTGCAAAAAAAGGACCACATCAAAGAAATCTTTGGTTGTACTTATGTATTCTACCACTTCCAAAAAACTAGGTCATCATTTCATATTCAGTTGCACAATTACCAAATCCAGCAATGAATAGAGAAGAACCTGATCCTGTAATTTATTCTATACCAAAGAGAAGTTTAGGATAACAAAGATTCAGCTTGATAACTTCCCCCATTTAATGTAATCCTTTGTCATGAAAACAGAAACAAAAGCAAGTTCTTTGCATTAGGCTGTGTTGTCAATTTAAATAGCTTTGAACAGACTTCTGTGGTTGAGTGACCCGGGATGGCTACGTGCTCAAAACAACCAACCCGCCATTTAAGAACAAAGACAAGTGTGCTTTTCTTTTAATCTGATAAACTTGCATCCTGATCTTAACGGGTAAGACAATTCTGCAAAATTTGTCGTCTTTTGCATTAAAGAAACAAAATTTCTGACTAGCGTCAGATTGTTTAATTAAAACAGGCAATTTAAAAGATACTAACGTCAACAGACAGAAGCCCCCCAAACTCCACCCGACACAGACAGTGGGGTTTTGTCAGTGAGTCACCCTTTCCTCCTCAGTAGCAATTAAGATATATATTGATTCTTTAGCTTCTTTGCAGTAAAACACATTCAAAGCACTTGTTAATAAACATTTCTCAGTTCCTGCTTCAACCTGATTGTCTGGTTCTTGTTATCCTTCTAAGAAAGAGGAGGAGGAAACTTGCTCAACTCACTGAAAAGAAATGGCTTTTGCACAACTGTAACTTCGTGAGAAAAACAATGACACAATCACCCTGCAGAAGCCTGGGCAGTTTCAAAGCACGACGCTCTTTCTAATGCTGGAGTGAAGGTCTGAGCTGAGGAACCCAACAAAAAAGGTGCACCAGGAGAGTACAGCAGAGAAGACATAAGCACGCCTTGCTCATATTCATTCCCCTTTTTCTTCTGTCACAAATGCACCAAATAAGAATCTAATGGGAAAATGCATCCTGTACCCAAGAGTTCCCTCTCTCGTGCCTTGATCTTAAGAGTACATTCCTTCCACATGTGTATTTTCCCAACGTTACTATATAATTTTCCCTGGGAAAGCTTATGAGAACATTCTGTGCCTTGTTTTTGCTCCTACCCTTCCCAAGAAAAGAGAGATCCAAGAATCCCACAGCTTTTTGAGTTCATACTCGCCCTCCAAGTTTGGGTGGAATTTCTACTGATGATTCAGGACCTTCAGAAGATAGAAACTAGAATTACGTATCTTTTCATATGCTGGACCCAAGGGCTTCTTCGCTTTAAGCCAAAGCTAGGGCCACAATTATAAGCTACTGTCTGTTGTTTCAAAATTTCCTTCACTGGGTTTCAAGGGATTTATTGGTAATATAATTGTTTTTATTCCTAGTCACGAACAGAGAACTTAACAAGAAGAAATGGTGGGATGGTAAAGCTGGACAAATTTAGAAACTGGGTGGAAGATGTTGTTGAGTCACCACTGCGGACGAAATATGAAAAAAGGAGAAAGAAAACCAGTGGATATGCACCATCCTGAAGCGAGGCTGGATGCAGCTGTGATACCCTTCCCAGTGTGCGGGGGAAAGGAGGCCAAGAAGGATCTGTGCAGCCGTTCCCCCAAAGGTGTCTCCCAGAGCATTCCCTGCCCCAGCTGCCGGCCTATCTGCTACGGGACATCACTGCTCAAAGGGCTTCTGATCCAGACTAGGTCACTTGCTGGCGGATATGAACTGGTGAAAGACGAGCTACTGGGCTCACTACAAGACTGCCAGAATAAAATTACCTGGCTTGTTTTATACAGAAGGTGTGACTGAAGGAACTGGTTCCACCTGGCCCTAAAAACTGTTTTTGGAAATAAGAGTCTGTATTTTGTTATGCTGGCTTAAAACTCCCTAAGGCTTTTAGCCACATGTTATTTGATCACCTGCAGTGTGACTGCAAGGTGGCTGCTCAGCATCGCTCACGCAAGCGCCCTCCCCACGCTCAGCCTGCTCTTGTGCCCACACCCCTCCCGTTTCACGCCTCCGCGGCTGCTCTCTGCATCACAAGGACCACTTTCACCCTGACATTTAAACATTTTTTTGAGAAATCAGGACATGAGAGAATGACAAAAAGAAATTGTTAAAAAGGACAAAATGGCCTGAAGAAGCAGAATTACACACTTGCCAATTCTGTGTTGACTTGCCTTGTTTTTCCTAAAAAGTCATCCCTTCTGCCCTGCAAGCATGCTTTTCCTAGAAGGAGACTTGGAGGGCTCTTTCCTTTTGAAACACCCCACTTCCACCAGCACTGGCCGACGTCCGCTGCTCCTTTGCAAGGTAGCGGGCTCTTTCCCTGTAATGACTAATTACTGCGTGTCAGACAGCTCAGACTCGGCTGGCCTCTGGCCTAGAAGCTGCACTCTGCTTCCTGGCTGCCATTTGGCATTTTTTCCCCCTATTTTTGTTTTAACTTTTTTTTTTTTGCCTTTCTTAGAAGATTTTCCAGGCTGGGAAATTCAATCAGACGCTGTCCCCAGCGGCTTGGCTGGCAGCAGGGAGGTTTGCCAGCCTGGAGCTGGCAGGGTGAGAATTGGACGCTTCCGCTCCTGTCTCCCCATGGAGCTCGTGCCCCTGGCTGAGCCGAGGCACTGCTGCAAAGGCGCTCGAGAAACCGTGGTGTCTCTGCTTCCCCGCCTCCTTTGGGGAACAACCAGGACTCCTGTCTTTTAGGAACTTGGCGATGACAGCAGCACACAAACCGTGAGGCACAAGGGAAAAACGTGTTCAAGAAAGATGGGCCACGTTCTCAGTCCCTGCAGTAACACACTTAAGTTTACAACAATGGCTCTTGCCCTGAAGAGGCAGTTGAAGACTCATCGCTGTTGAATGAGCTGAGTTTCAAGAAGGTGGAGAAAAACACAAAAGGTCTCCAAAGTGTCCCATGCTACCACGGCTTGATCTTCAAGTTGCCACCACCACCAAAACTTTGGTGTTTTCGCTGGCACAGAAAGCTTGGAAACTTCATACATCAAAGACTTCCTCTTGATACCAAAGATCTACGTACAAAAGGTAAAAATTTGGGGTGAAACTGAGGCAGTGCCAAGGACAGTCAGGAGGGAAGGTAATGGGGACTGCAGCTGCATGGCTGTTGTGTAGGTCACAGAACCGATGGCACGTTAGGCATAAGAAGTACAGCACTCAAAACCCCCTAAGTAATAACAAATATTGGAATTTGTCCCTTTGGCATGAGAACTTACTGTAAGAACATCAAAATCTTCGCGTTTGACACTAAGTTTCCACATAATTTTGAATCAAGTTCAAAGCCTTGGACCTTATTGCTGCAGCACTCCCCGGCTTACATCCAAGTTATCTAAGAGATTATTGAGTGTTCTGGGATGACAAAGAAAATGTTGACATATTTACAGTTAGCTTTTCTATAACTTGTAAGTTATAGAATCAATGTCTGGTACCCGCAGACAACGTGTATGATACAGACCCTGGAAAAAGACAGTATTTGCTCGTTTGCTCCTTAGACCTTTCGCTGCAAGCATTCACAATATAAATAAAAGCTACAAATATTATCTCACTCCCAATACAATTATTTATGTTCCCCTACACAGCCTAATAACAAACATATTTCTTTTCTGGGAAGAGAGATCTCAAGTGGTTTAAGGACTATGCTGCTTTTATCAGAATGGCAAAATGAACCGCAGCCATGTCGTCGCACAGACCCAGTCAGGATAACCCTACAGGTTATTAGAAGAGTTATAAATACCTTTAGACCACAGATAATCCATGTGTGCATGGGTTTCTTCTTTTGCAAGAAGAGAAATTTGACAATAAGTTTCCAAGGCCAAGGATCAGAGCTGAATTTCTTTGCTGTCACCAGGCCAACACAGGAGAGTGCGCAGTCCATCAGGAGGGTCATGCGCTGGGGATACTTTCATGGGGCTGGGGCAGCTCACCATGTGCTTCCAGCATGAGACAACTGCAAATCTTCCGCGCTTCCTAACAGACTCACATTTGAAGGATTTCCTTGGGGAAAACCCTGGGGAAGCATGGCTGGCCCTTGTGCCTGCTGCTCCCTGGAAGGGGTGTCTCCTCCACTGCGAAGGAGACCTGGACCAACCTACGACACAGATGTGGGTACTTTGTGTCCCCACATGTGGTCATATTAGAAAGCAAGCATTTGCTTAGCCATGTGCTGTTTCTACCAGCTCAGCATGGTACTACAAGCCAAGGATGGATAAGTATTGCAACATACGAAGCAAATACCGCTTTTTATGCTTAAGCCATGACCTGCCTGCACTCTTGTTTTAACTGTACGTGTGTGGGACGCAAGAGAATTTAAATGATTTAAAGCTTTTTTTTTCCTCAAAAAAAACCCCCAAACCAAAAAACCCCAAACACTAACAGCTTGACAGTCAAGAGTAACCCTCCAGTTCAGCACCAGACTTAATGGAAGAGAAAACATAAGGAAACATTTTCATTTTCAAGCTCCCAAGAGACTCTTCCAAACAATAGCAAAAAAAAACATTTCAGAAGTGCCAAAAATCAGGGGAGTGCTCCATTTACTTATTTTTATGGTCAGTCACTGATCATGCTGATATTTGACTTTGGCTCTGAAATCTTAGCTGTGTTAAAATAAAGATAATACACAACTCACTCCGGGTAAATCCACAAACAAACAGAGACGTCCACAGTACTTGAAGAGAACTACAGACTGTTGTTATCTACAAAATGCTGACAGAAATTTGTATTTCATTTTTTGTACTTTTACCTTACAGATTTCTAGGACAGCAGTATCTTTCTGTACTACATTCCACACAGCAGATCATTTTCTACTAGATTTCCACAGGACTTTGTATGCCAGTACCTAAACCACTTATTCTTTTACCAGAAGAAGAAATCTGAATTTATATCTTTAAATTATCATGATGCTTATCACAAGTTTTAAGACCCTCAATGAGATCAAAAGGCTTTCAATCAAAGCATATAGGGTGCTACGAAATACAAGAAATAAAGGCAAGTGGCCAAATAAAAAAACTTCCAGCCTTTCCATATGCTCCTTCAGACTAGGGCAATTACGTATCTTCAGACAATGGCCAACACTGAAATCACCTCTAAGGTATCAGCAGTCTCACTCGCTCAAGCCTCTGCAAACATTCAACCTGTGCAGTGCCTGGGAAAGCTACTGGCTCCTGGGTGGGATCCAAAACCCCATCCAAACTCTGCAGAGCCCACGGGTTGAACAGATTACAGAGGCGACACCTGGCACAGCAAATGTGCTCTCCCATAGTACCTGGTCGTGTATTATACAAAAGTCACAATTTCTACCGTATTTTTGTCCCTTGGTGCAATGGGGAAAATTTATCAATTCTCAGATTAGTTACCACCAACTGAACAAAACACTCAAGGTTGCACGCTCCTCACCGTTCAAGAGTTGAGCTCTATACAGATTTTACACCACTCCTCAGACGAAGCACCTCATGGTATCTCAGTGCCTGTATCTGGGTTTATTTGACGCTGCCAAATTTCCTCCTCCCGTCCTGTCTATCTCCTTTTTCATTGGCCTCCATGTTAATGAGACTGAGCTAACAGATTGTGGCATGTCAACATGCTGAGCTGACATCCTGCTGCCCCCTCCGTGTCTGTCTGACTTTTAAGCTTTTTCTTTCCGTTTCCCTTCTGGATTATGTGTAACATGCACTGTAGTCCAGGAATGCCTCTTGCTTTGGCTGCCTTGTCTCTCTTTTTGGCATGCTCATGGAGCCGGAGGGAATCTTGCTGAGGCTGGCTAAGTCACATGTTTGCCCTTTAATGAACATTAAAAAGAAAGCAGAATCTATGCCATTTTGATGTTTCTATTAATACAGGCCACAAGAAAGCTCAGGTTCCTGCTACAAAGATCACAGAAATACAAAGGCAGTTGTAGCAGCTGATGCACAGAAGGGCTTGATCATATTGCAAAGAAAAGAGCAATTATTAGGCAATACAAGGCACGTGCACTTAGTTTAAATTTGTTCAGCACGGCAATTTGGTAAATTTTGCTGTCGCTTTCTGGCATTCCTGAACTTCCTCTTGAATGACCTTTAGCTAAGGGTTTATTTTCACTCACTGAACTAAAGATGTTCAGCACAATGGAAACACGTCCTTGGAAAGTCACCTTATGGGATACATCCTGAGGTTGGGACCTAAAACAGTGATGCTGTTCCACAGCCCTTTCCTCCCCTTTCTTGGATCCAAAGGTGGAGAACACTTGGGGAATTATAACTTGTTTTTCCATAGGATGTCCCACTCAGCAGGGTCTCCTGGAAAATGACAAATGCAGCTGCAGGGGGAGGCAAAGAGAGAGGAGGACAGCATCCACAGCACCATGATTTCAAGTTCAGCTACAAACATGTCTGGGAAGCAAAAACTCAGGTTCTCAACAGTGATTTGCTGCGTCAAAAAAAAAAGCAACCACCAAACCAAAAACATGACAACGTTCAGCTGGAGTGACCTTTGCAAGAAATCTAGGGAAAAAGAAAAGAGCAGGATCTTTCCTTCCTAGGGAGGATTGTGAATTGTCTCCCAACTGCACTCCTGAGCGTGAATCAATTTTCTTCCAGTCGATAACTAGCGCAAAGGTTCTAACCTTCATTTGTGCTCCAAATACTCAATCGGGGATGTAGAACACATACCAATTAAGCAATTCAGCTAAAATAAGAAGGCCGTGAACCAACATCGTTGCTGCAGCTGCCCCTGAGGGATCGAGGGTTAGCAGCTTGGGGAAAAGGTAATTTATTGAGCTTAATACTCTGCGAAATGTTCTCATGATAATAAGATTGTAAGATCGTTTTAATATCTGAAGTCATGTTGAAAAGGTCATTTCTCATCTTTTACGCCTACCTAAGTCATGTAAATTAGAGCTACTCAAACAGAGTTGAGGATGTTTGCAGCCTAAGTTTTTCTGTATTTTTGGATGACAGAGAAAAATGTCAGTAATCCCAAGTGGTGGACACAATCAGAGAGTGCCCATGAGTTTCAGAATAGCAGCATTAATGGATGCAGCTACTTTTGCTATGTATTAGGCCAGCATTTCATCTTTGACCTAGCAGATTTTATTCAGACTTTTTTCCTCCTTTTTAATGTTGTGATTTGGAGACCGTTAAAAAAGTATTCCAAACACAGTACGTGTAATCTAAAAGGGGAGGGGAATACAGCTGATGTATTTGCCAGAAGTTTTATAACCCAGGCAAATGGGGCATTGGCAATTTCACAAAGTACTCACCTCTTTTCCAACATGCTTTTTTCCATAAGGAAGAATTAACTTGGAGATTTTTTCTCTTTCCTTTCCTTTAAATGCTTTCTAGGCAGAAACTTTGTAGACTCTGCCTCCACATCTCCCAGCCGACATTCCTAAATCACAACTTGCAGCTGCCCTTGCAAGCGCAGCCTTGGAGCCTCCATTTGGCAGAGCACCAGCGGCATGCCAAGATGTGATGTTTCTGTGATGTGCGCAATTACCCAACAGGGATGGAGCCGAGATCCCCAAACGCATTTCACTAAGGCCCCTGAATCATATTTGAAACCAGGTCTTCAAAATTTATAACAGCATTAGGCTATCTAGGCCCTTAGTTTCATTTATGTTTTGAAGCTTCAAATCCATCACACCACTGAGCTAAACGAGGGCATTATTCAGAGTAGTAATGCATTTCATCCCATGTAGTCTGAAAGATAGAAGTCTCCTTCTGTTCTCTTCCTTTTTTTTTCTTAATAGGTTCCAGCATCTTCTCCCCTCCTCATTTTTCAGTTACGCCAACAGCCCCAACTCCTGTCCTGTACCACAGCCACTATGAAAACTAACCCCCCCAGGAAAGCTTCCTTTGCTGTCCCCCTTCCTAATATTTTTTCCGCCTCCTCTCTCCCGAACCACTGCCCCGTTTGCGACTCTTCACTGGTCAGGCCGCAAGCTTTTCAGAGGAAAAGTTGTCTCTCTTTTTCTGCTTGGCAGTGTGCTCCAGAGGTGCTATGCAAACAATTTATTATAACAGATTCCGGCCCAGAGTAATTTAATAGACTGCAAACCCCAGCTCAGGAGAGCTGGCGATCCAGCATTTACAAAGCATGCCATGCTTGTATTTTTCAATACATAATACATAAATCTCCCTGTTGCCGTGGCTCTGCTTTCAGATTTGCTGGGTTTTGTATGTGAAAATTTTCTGACTATTTATCAGCTTGATCTTCTCCGTCAGCCTTTACCATCCCTTACAGTCCTTCTGAAACTCCCTGGAACAGAGAGACCGAGGCAGCTGCCAAACAATGTCACAGCCTTCCAAGGGTGGGACTCTCTGCAGAGGGCTGTATCCCCACCGTGCCAAGATTGTCACCCTTATTATGATACTAGCAATAATAATGATGATAACATCAAGCTGAACCACCCTATCACACCAGAAGAGCTGGGAGGGAAAGGAAATGTCTGCACGCTTGTCTTTTTCAGCTTCCTCGGTTTGGTCCAAAGGGTTGAGGGGAGGATGCTTGAAAAACAAGAATCCCACCCCATCATTGGCGTGTCATCTGGGTGATTCACTGACAACAACTCTCCCACAGTAACGCTGCGCCCCATTGCGATCTCTCTGGCTTCATTACTAGGTGGTCACATCTAATAACAAACCTGCCAGGAACTTCACTGATCCCCCTTAGAGCAGTTAGTTGACAAAAAGTTAGTGCCAGCTTCCAGGTAACAAAAAAACCCTCAGCTCTATCAACGCTCACTTTTTTTCTCAAGCTCAATTTTGGTAAGGAACACATGGCATCCAGCTAGGAAGTTTTTCCACTATGAACTGTGCTTTCAAGGAAGGTGATTCACAAATGAAAAAGGGAAAATGTAACCCTGAAAAACAGAGAAAAGGGAGTAGCAACAAAGCTCCTGAGCAAAAGGGAGAGGATTTTTCATTTGGCCAACAGATTACAGGTTAAACCTGAAACCTGCCTTTCACTTGGCAAGATGTGTGTGTAAGCGTGTGCATTTGTGTGCTTCATCACAGGCAAGAAACACAAGAAGCCTCAGTTCTGAAGACTGTCTTCATTGGAAGGGTTCCAATTTGGATGTTGACTGCTACGAATAGACTGTCACGTCAAGAGAGGCAGAAAGCGCACAACTCACCGAGCATCGGTGCTTACCGGGTTGTCTCCTCCTTTCCCCGTTTCCTCAATAGCTATCGAGCAAGTGAAGTTTCCAAAACACAAGCAGAACTTATGCAACTGTGAAACAATAAATCAAGTTTGCCTCACTTCGGCAGCAGTCCGCTCTGCAAATTTGCACCCTGTTTGGGATGAATGTGGATGGATGTATTTCATGCGCAGAGGCGAGCAGCGGTTAACGGGAAACCTGCCGTCTACTCACTGCAGCATGTGCCAGACACTGCAGCCTGCATATTAATAGATGATAAATCGCTATTTGGTAGAAATATATATTTTACACATAGCTTAATATATGTTCATAAAAAAGGCTGAAACTCGTTAATCCCAGGCATTTATACCTGCAGCCAATTTCAAAAATTCCAGCACAGTTTTGGAGGAGCCAATATTTCATTGTAGACTGGAAAAATCTCTGCAAAAGGGAAAAATAACCCTCAAAGTACATGAATAGTACAAATTATAGAATACATTTTCTACAATTCTCCAAAACTTATCTGGAATGCTACTTAAAAAAAATGGTAAGGGTGTAAGATTACATGGAAAAAATTACACACCTTTTACACGTTTTTTTAAAGTCAGCATTTTCCTAGGGAATTTTGCAGCATACATAGTAAAAGTGCAGCAGAGAGACAAGGTATTTCAAATAGCCTCAATTTTTTTCATTAAGATCACTCATTCAGTTTTCCTCTATTTCTTTACATAACAGCAGCCAGTCTGTTTCCTGAGTTTTTATAGGTTTTGTGTGGTCAAATGTCTCAAGAAGTAAAAACAATACGTGACGGTCTAGTGGATGTACTGCAGTCAACCAAAAAAAGGAGTATTTATTCCTTAATTAGTGACTTAAAGAAATGCCGGGTCTGTAAGAGACAATGAACACACAATTCATTTGACTAATGTAGCTCCAGGCTGAGTTTTCTCAGAAACTCCAGGGTTCTGAATCTGGCCAGTCCTTCCTTTTGCTTCAGCCGTACTCACCATCAATGAAACAATTATGCCACATTCAACTGGCTTTTTGAACACTAGAAAACCACAGTCACACTACCAGCTAACCACCACCATGCTCTAATCTCTTACAATATAGCAATATCTACGTGGCAAACTTCTGCGCGTTATTGACAAATGGGTTTTAAACGAAAGCACGCATCAAACCAGATCTCTAAGAAACTCTGCTCCCAGGAGACCGTCCACAGCCGACCTACGACGTTGTGGGCAACAGCCTGGTGCTCTCCTTCACAGACCATTTAGCCCTTCGTTAACAGACAACCATACAGAGCACAGCCAAGAACGAACCAGAGACAGTGCTGAATCTGGAAAACGTGCAGCATGAAAGAAGCAGTTAACTTCAACCAGATCAAAGATTTCTGACTTAAATTTTCTACGCGTCAAACTTCGCAGCTGTTCCCTTTATCAGCTTGCTAGGAAAAAGTCTCCATGGATCCGTGCCATTCTTCATAAAATCTCAATTGCTCTGCAATAAAAGAGGTCTAATTTTTACAGTAAAGTTCTGCTTATATTTAGTATCAACATCTGACCACAAGTAGCAAATATAAAAGTTACTGGGACTCAACTTTAATTGCATTTTGTGCTCTTTGTGAGCCAAACCCTTTAGCCTTACTGAATGCACGCTCAGGCAACTATGACATTAGCTTCTACCAGTAAATACTTAACCTTCCTTCAATGAGGAAATCCAGCATTAACTTCCATCGTTTTAGACTGGAACCAAAATAACCTTCACGTGTAAAATTCTACCTGTAACATTATACTACAAGAGTAATATCCTGCGTCAGTTGTCCTTTTAAAATTTTCTCTAAAGCAAGAATAAATACAAAAAAATATGCACCAATTCCTTTCTCTCCTGCTCTCCTCCTCTTGAGGAGTTCTCAAAGCCAATTAAGACATCGTTAAACAGTCAGGCCCAGCAATATAAGAAAGAGCACCATGGAGCACCTACAGCACTACTGCAACTGCTCATTAGAGCAAAGGCCGTAATCCCAATTAAGGATGCTCACTGTTTAAGCAGCACAAGCAATTGCAATCCTTCCGGCATGCAAGACTCCGTGTGCCCCTGGCAGGGACGAGGGGGCTGGGATGCCGTTCGGGAGTGCAAACTGAGCCCCCCAATAGTTGGGTGTAAACAGGCTTTCCATTTACTTTTTCCTCTTCCAATATTTAGTTTAACTACCTGTGTTAAAGCTGGGAGGAACATTTTCCGCTAAGTGCATTCATTTGTAGGCCCATCTCTTGCCCAAATACCTAAAGCAGTGCAGCAATAGTTTCATGTTAATGCACATCTTGGTTAAATAAACCAGTTTTCCAGGCTGCTAGGTTTTCATTTACATTTCTGGTAGATTAGCCTGAGCTATGGAACCGAACACCACATACGCCAGGAAACGGGAAGAGGTAAATTAGTCCTTTCTTGTACAACTTCCTACCGAAGAGCCACCCGGCTCTACTGGGTCTCAGCCACTTGAGCTGCCCATGAACCTCTCTGCTCCTGGGGGGAGAGAGGCGGGAGCGGTGCTGGGCTCGGCAGGCTGGTGCTGTGCACAAACCACCCTTTACCGTGGCACATAGGTACCAGCCTCAGCTTAATGAGATATACTTGGGGTGCTTTCCTTGGGGTTTGAACTGGGATGTTTACCCAACCTACCTGAGGCAGTCACCAGGAGGGGAAAAAAAGAAAAAGGAATGATAATAAAAGGTTGATTAATTATGTGCAATAACTGGGACAGCATATCATGAAAATTCCATTCTTGTTTACTCAGCTAATTCACTTTTTATGAGTGTTTAGGCTTTAAAGCAAAACAAAGCACTAATTACCCAATTAACGAGCAATTAAGTTACTGCAGCCTAATAGCCTGTACAGTGGCTGCCTTTATGAGTCTGATGGTGAGTTAGAGACCCATTAAACAAATTTATACACAGCTGTAGCAAACATTACATTTCCAGAGATGTTACATTACATGCTAATATTTTCACAGCCTTGAAACATCATTCACTGGTTTAGTGAACAGAGTTTGCCAGTTTACTCAGCCGGGTCTGACAAAGGGAAGGCCTCTCACGTTTTACCAGCAGCTATTACCCGTGGGTAGAAGAGAAGCGGGGCTCTGTATTTCAAAGCCTTCTTGAAAAATCAGGTGACTTTTAACCAAGGTGAGTAATATTACCTTAAAATATTACCTTAAAACTTTTAAATTTTGCCTTAATTTAGGAAGAAATCACAGTCCAGACATTTCCAACAAATAAATATACTTATTTGCAGGAGGAGTCTAAGACACTCTCTGCAGCAGGTGATATTGTACTGGTTATTAGGTTTGCAATTGGGTCAGGAAGGTGAGGATGTTTTACTGTGTGAAGAGACAAGATGGTTTTGTAAACTCCTCTAGGCAGATGGGATTACCTGTGATGAAGCACGGCAACCCTGGCTTATGGCCCAGTACTAGAAGTGGGCTCTCCCCTCCTACACACTGAGCAGTACCAAGACACAGTGGCATGAAAGCTAAAGGCAGAGTTCTGGTCTCAACTCTTGTGCTCTCTTCTCTTCAATGAATACATCAAACCCATGATACTGTAACTGTATTTCCATGTGGTTCAATTTTCACATCAATAATGGGTGTACCTTCTAGTGCAATTCTGATTGCATGGAGAAAAGCTTTATTTTTAAAGTATCCATTTCATCTGAGTTAAACAAAACGTGTTTTTTCTGAGCAAGACTAACTGAAACTCAAAATAGACAGATCATTTATTTCTGCCTATACAAGACAGGTTTCCATTTATCTACTAGCACACATAAAACCTTAGATCACCTCTTTCACAGGCATAGTATCACTTCAAAACACAGGTTGCACGATGTAAATAAGAGATGTTTCATAGACCAAAGTAACATCAGCAGTGCAGTTCTGCAAGCCTGCTGTATTTCCTGAGTTAACTCCATGGAAACGTGCAGTATGCAGTAAAGATTATTGGGTATATCGGTGGCCTGACTTTAACCTGATGTTAAAGATAAGCCATTATTTGGAAGTCCAGGAGCTGGAAGTATATATTTTTTCAAGTTGCATACACACATCAAACCTTTAAGCTGGCATCATCACAGTCCCACAATTCCATGAACTGCACTGATTTATAGCAGTCACTAAAGATCTGGTTCCTGCACATTCGTTAATAAATATAAAGACACACCTGTGTTAATGAATTCAAAAGCATGAGGCTATCTCATTTGTCTTATGGATAAACGGAGTTCTGCTCACACTCTGTACCTTATGGACACTTCCCCAGGCAGAATTGCTAATGAGCCCTGGAGCCTTTGGCCTGTGCTTAGAGTTTCCTCTCGTGCAAATTCTGTGATATCTAATAAGGCATAAGCTTAAGCTTCAATGTTTTCCCTGGTGAGAATATTGAAGATGAGTTCCTTTCTTTCCCGCCCCACAAACACTGCAAGAATTTACTGATTTTGAGATGTTTATTGTTCCATTAAATTTGATGGACCAACTCACTGACAGGCTTAAAAAAATTATTAGAATGGGGGAAGCACAGACAGACACTAAAGGACACATGGTTCCATAAATCTAGTTTTCTTAGGAAACCAGGCTAAAGGAGCCTTTTGGAGCAGATGGCTGCATGGGCGAGTGTATCAAGGTAGGTTTTGTAAGGTATTTAAAAACAGTGCGGCATGGAAAAGGTATGGAAAAACATCAGGTGACAATAGCACAAAGCCACAGCAATCCCCATTTGGAGATCGCAAACACTGTAGGAAGGTAAATGGTCAGCCAAGATGAAAAATGTGGAAAACAAACCTGAAGGCAACAAACAAGATTCAAAGCAACTACATCTCACCTAAAAAGGGCCATCTTTTAATCATGTCTATATTCATGCTTTCTTAGAAACTTCAGCCATCAGCCACTCAAACCTGCAACCCAGCAGCGCCTGTTTTTGATTGAATAATGTCTCCTAACTCTATCTTTAGTCTTTCATTTTTTTTATTTCAGTTTTTATTAAAGAAAAGGTCTTACCTGGCCTGTTTTGTATTGTTCTCTCCGCTCCCTTTTTTTTTTAATCTAAAGTCATTTCAAAGAGTGAGCGTCAGATATCAAACCCAATATCCTTTTTCTCATTAGCACTTTTCCCGTGCAGACCTTCAAATGCGGTAATAATTAATGAGTCTGTGTCAGAAAATGAATAAAAGATGGCTCAGATGCTTCACTGTTCAGGGCTGACCTTTAGCTGAGTCTACTGTATTAATATATTCTTGTGTTGTCAGACTCAAAGAGCTAACTGCCTTATGAATTATTTATCAACACAAAAAGTCTTAACCAGAAACAGTGTTAACATTAATTTCTAACCCTCTGTGTCACAGCAAAGCCTGCCTGCACTGCATAATTGAATTTTAGTTTTAGACAAGCAATCAAAGCACAAGTCGCTGTTGTTGTAAGTGTGGCTGCCTATGATAGCAAGAGGAACGGCTGCTCTTTTTGCACATCTGGTGCATTACAGGCAGTTCAGGTTTCTGTGAGCAGTAAGCCTGACTGGAGACAAATGCGGAATGGGTTTGCAGCACCGAGAAGCGCTGTGGCTCCCTCCTCCCCAGAGCGATTCTAGATGCTGAACTGCTTATTATCCTGCTATCGGTATTTCTAATTGGGGCTGGTAAGGAAATGTGTTATGCCTTCTCTGCTTTCAACATACTGAGGGGTTGCCCGACACACCTGAGTCACAGGGCATGAGGCTGGGGCTGTCCAAAGGCTCTGGCACTTGGTTCTGCTCTTCCATCTGTCTCTCTCAGGTGAGAGTCCATCGATCTCCCTATTCTGCCTTGCATGCTCCCCAAATGAGTGACCTTCTGCAATTCTGTCATTTGCTGCCGTTGCAGAAGTGGGTTTCAGCTGCTACCCCCAGCTAATTTTGAGCAATTGTCAAACTGATTTACAGGTTAGGCTTAATTTGTATCATACTAACCCCCTCAAGACCTAAGATACAAGGGCTCAGTTAGGACTTAAGGGTTGTATTCACAATTGCTCCCTCCAGAAGAGTCTTGGGAAATTATGCTTGTGCTGGACCAAGAGCAGAAACGTAACAACACATGTGTAGGAGTGAAATACCTCTATACCCCGGTGGAACACACCAGCTTCTGTCCGTTCACAGCTCCAGCAAAATCACCACCAGCCTAGTACTTTTTTTTTCAGTTCACACTCAGTGACTGAGGTTTGTTCATCCCTGAAGAAACACTTCAGAGATTATCAGCAGAGCATGAGGGCCTTATAGAAATGAGACATGGCTTTAGGCTCTAAATCCTGGAACAACTCAGCCAAGCAGCAGGTTTGGCAGTTTTCTCCCTCCGTTCTCAGAGTCAGCAAGGGCAAGGAGAGAATTAAATCCCTTTGGCCCTTTCCCATCTAAGTGAAGAATGAAATGGGAACTCTTTTAGTCTCAGAAAGATACCTTCTCTTTCTTTTCCTGGGAACTTAAACCCAGAGGTTGAATGAGAACCAAGAGAGCCCAGCACAGAGAAAAGCTGCTGCTGCTGCTAGACCTCCAGAAGAACTCAGCTCTGCAGAGAAATGACGGAGAAGCACCAAGAGCTGAGAAGTGACCATGCTGCTGAGGAGAGAAAGGCAGACACCTTGTGAAGCACAAAAGCTGCAGCTCATTCAGCTACTTCAAGGGAGAGTAACCCTACCCCCCAAAAAAGAAAAAAGGGAATAAAAAGGAAAAAAACCCTGTCATTCAGCTATCCATCATCTCGGTGGCCTGATAAAGGGAACGAGTGTGACTACATTTGCAAAACCTGTTGTGGCCTCACACTGAACCTCTCCTCTCCGGCTCGGGAGGTGCTGCTGGGGGATGCTGGGATCCAGACCAAAACCTCTGGGCTACAGGTACGTTAACTGGGAGGCAGGAGAGCTGTGTTTTTACAAAGCCGCCAGTGGGATCTGGATGCTTAATTCGAGTTAATGGAAACTGGGTGTCTTAATCCCTGGAGGGCTTTGAAAAGTTTTAATAAAAAAGATTTCCACCATCTCCAAAGTGAGGAGGGAGTATTACCCCTTACCTAATGACTGACCTGGTAATCAAATGTTCACTCTTCCCAGGAGCTGTGTGTATCACACCTTTGGTACACGAAAGCAGACGACTACAAGTGTTTTAATCTGAGCTGAAAAGTGCTGAGCTTTGCGGGTGTTAGACTATGTGATTCTGGGTTTTCTGTCCAAGACTGCTAGCCAAGTTTCAATGGAAAACAAGACACGACATTTTTCAACACTCTGCTAACTCTTCTTAAGACTAATCTTTTATAGGCGCTGGGATCTTCAGAGCAGATTTTTTTTCTGTAGTTGTTTTTATTTTTACTCTGGAGCCTGTGATGGAATAAATCAGTCTTTGCCAAACCAGATACTTTTCTTTGGCAGACATTTGCATATTAAATCTAAAATTGTTTGCCATGACACAGTGAAAAGCAATTCTTGAAAGCCACTTCACATCCTTCCTGCAAGATCTCACTAGCACCTCCATAAGTAACACCAACCTGTTTTTTTGGAGACCCGATAACCTGGCACATTCAGCTGTTCCTTGTACCGTTAGTGCTCAGAGCAAAATCGATGATAAAAGGTCAGGAAGACACGCACTTCTGCAGTAAATCCATAAGACAGCCCAGGTCTCCCGTCAATTTGGTATTTATTAGTTTTTTCCCCAAACAGAGCAGAAGATGGTGACAACTAGTTCCCATCTGTACATGCCTGCTCCCGAGCTATGGAAAATGACTCTATAGGCCAACTGGAAGCTGAATAGTTTATACAAGAGCCAAACAAATGAGGTTTAAGGATGACTGATACACTGGGACTGACTCTTTGCCCCTGCCGAAGGCTGTGGAGGGTATATCCTACACAACGTGTTGCAACGTTGGCAAACAGATAAAAATAGCTCCTTGCTTTATAGTTATTGCACCGGCGCAGCGACCTGCTTCACATCCCATTGCTTTCTGCATCCCAAACTCTCTCTGCCGGTTGTATAAAATATGTTACAATTGGGGATATTATTTTTTTTTTTTTAATCTTCCACTTCAATATACCAGACTAAGCTAGTAAAAAAATGAGACGGTCATGCTCTTTTAAAATAACAAAACACCCACCCTGGCAGTTATGACATAACCCGGCAGATTTTTCTTGTTACTTTGCTGTTTTAAGTGCCTCACTCAATGTGAATCCAATTACCAAGGCCTTTGTTTTCTCTAACAAAGGGACTGTGTTTCGGGGCTCCGTCTCATCTGGCTTTAATCATCTCTCATGAGGGGAGCTCACTAACAACCACCTTGGGATACCTTTTATGACAGATTTGGGAAGGCGCATGAAAGAAGGGGTAGTTTGAAGAAAGAGGAGACGAGGTAGATTCCCCCCCCCCCCCTTTTTTTGTTGTTTTTTTGACAAGTGCATAGGCTTTCCACAGAGCTCCAGTAAACCTGAGCATGACATACCCCCGACCACGGATGGAAATGATTTTCGAGTGGCTATTTTTTTGGACTGAACCATGGCTTATTTTAGAAGTCTCCAAAGTCTTCTGAAAGAAGGAAGGAAAAAAGCCCCGCTCTGGATCTTCCCTGGCCCATGTGGCTGAAAATTACCAGTTTTACTACTAGGAAGGCCTGTGCCAGTTGGCCGGCCTGGACAGATGTGTTTTCTTTTCCCTTTTAGGCCTATTCTATAACAGATTTTTTCCTCATAAAACTTGCAACTGGTGCAGCTCTTCTCAAGTTTGAAAAGCAAAACTTTTGAAATCAGTAGGACTCAATTAATGCGGCCGAGCACAACAGATCCTTCAAGCGACACAAGGAAAGAGAATTTCCTCTGCTAGAAATGGGAATCTCATTCTCTCCCCCTTCATTGCAGGAGGCAATCATGATTGCTCAAGTCACGCTTTAAAAGTAATCATTTCAATACCAGACTAGTAAACAAAGTCTTATTCCATCCTGAAATGTTGTATTTAAAAGGGAAAACCCTTCCCCAAAGCATTCTTTCCCTGTTAATTGCAGTGTAAAAGACCATCAAACATACTGTTAGTATTATTTTCTCAATGTTGCATGTAAAATTTACGGTGCAATTTCCATTCTATTCAATAACCAGCACAAGAACTAGTGTTAAGCCTAGAAAAGCTTGTTTTAATCACATATTAATCTCAGTTGTTTTGGTTTTATTCAGCTTATTAATTTTTCACAGGGCCATGAGCAGGCTACAACAGTTCCCAAATACCTTATGGGAAAAAGTACTTAAGGTTTCTGGGTCAGTCCTTTTCCACTGCACTTGACAAGGACAAGAATCTGCCAATTTTCCCCTCTCTCAACATTTTGATAGCCCCAGCAAATGGCCCACAGTCATACAAAGTCTTTTGAAGATCAGTCTGTCATCTCAAAGGTTCCTGGCTGTTGCAGCACTTGCTCTCAGAGACCATCATCCCCTGGTGCATTAGGGGAAAAAGAAACCCCCAAACAGCTGCAATGACAAAAAACTTTTTTTTTTTTTTTTTGAAAAGGAGGAATACAGTAGAGAACTGTTCATTGTTTGAGGAGAATCCCTGAAGCCCCAGGAAATTAGTAAAATGAGGGAAACACTCAGCGAGAAGTACCAGCCTCCAGGCCCTGCTACCCAGCTTTGGCTTTTGACTAGTTAAACCAGGATTTTTGGGAAGGACTTCATCACCTCCCAATGCTCACGGCATCACAGCCCTGGACGGGACCATCTAGTCCCTCCTGCCCCTTAGCAGGATCAGCTACCACCTGCTCTTTGCTGGAAGAACAGTGATCTACCACAGCATCTTGCTGTCCTTACCTTTGGAATGTTTTTTATAGCATCCTCATGTAGTTTTGCACACTGGTTTGCCTCTGGGTTTGAACAGTCGTTTTAAACAAATACAACCATTCCCAAAACACAGGGGAGAATTTTTGCTCTGCGATAGCCTGTGCATGATTCCTTTTTGGGTCCAAAACCAAGGCACAGACCTGTACCAGGCACAGCGCGGCTCTGACAACCCCATACAAATCACAAGAGCTACTGTGTTAGGCTAATGTGGGCAATGACCCAGGCAACATGATTTACCAGTACAGTAACTATCATACATTTCATGTTGATTTACTAAGTCCTTACCACTAGCGCTGGAACTAAAACTTACACTGGATGTTGCAGAACTCAAACGATAGTTGTTTTGATCTACCCAGAGCAAGCAGGCGGCAGCCCAGGGGCATCCCCAGGGCAGGGCAGGTCTCCAGCTGAGCCGGACCACAGGCATGGCCACAGAAGCCGCTCCACAACAGCCCCTAGCCCCTACTGATCCAAAATGCCCTCCCAAGAGCCCATAACACATAGGGCCACGCAAAGGTAACCAAGTGAATCACAGACTAAGAAAAAAATAGCATGGTCCTCCTGGAACAAAGGAAAATGTTTACTCAGTTACCTGCTTTCCCACCTCGCTTAAACAGTTTGCTCAAATGGGATTGCTCTGCTAGGCTTGCAGAAACCTAAGGCGATGTGAAACAGTCAGTTCAAAACCATAAATGTGCAGAGTTTGAAATCAGTACTGAAGATTTCTGTAGCTGAGAAACATTCAATTACTGTGAGCTGATGGATGCAGCTGAGGGTTAGTCTTGATGCTTCAGCCAAGACTTCAGGAGAGACTGAGCTGCCTGCCATAGCCTGTTGTTATTATTTACTATTACAAAAACTGATCTGCTAAGCTGCAATGGATTAGCTTGCATTTTAAAAATTTTAGCTTCTCTTCTTTATAAATGTATTTGCAGGACAAAAAAACCCAAACGCTGCTCCACAGTACAAAGACTATCAGGCAAAACCACCAGGATCCCAAGAGTTTTCCATCTGCAGGCGTCTCCTGGGATTTTGACAAACGTTTCCATACCTCTCCTGGTTCTGCCCTAAACCCCTGTACTTGTAGGTAATTGACATCAACTGGACAGTGGAACCGTCCAGGCACAAGGATTTTTAGTATACAGAAAGAGCAATGCAGTTTTTCCATAAAGCACTAATCATTCTAACTCTCACTATGAATAATTAAGAGCATTCATCATATTTCAGGCAAATATTTCCATACAGTCTATTAATATATCCCAATCAGATCAGAAAGACTCAAGACCAGTAATAACTGAGATTCTAAGCTCTGCTAAAAGCAGCCTTTTAAGACATACTGTGTTTCCAGATGTTTTGCGCAGCTATTTATTTAGCTTGTAAACAAGCCACCAAAAACATTCCACATAATGATGGGAGAACCGCAATTACATTGTTGTGGGGATTTACAAAGAGCTCAGCATACTTTTGTGATTTAGAGAAGAGAAATCTCTCATTCTTTCTAAGAGCTGATTTCCAGATTTATGTCTGTGCTGTGAAGCGCCCTGGGAATCATTAAAATGGTGACAAAGAAAAGTGATTTTCTTTATTAAAAGAGGAACGAAGGAGGGGAGGATGAAATAAGAGAAGCCTCCCAGCTCTCCCCCCACAACAGATTATTTTCCTCCTTTCAGGGATTTTATGCGGAGTCAAATGATCATCAGGTAGCATTGACACTCTTTTGTTTAAATTTTTATGCATGTTTATCGACAGCAGATTGCTGCATTTCAGTTTAACCTACGACAAGCCCTGTGCTCTGCATTTCCAAATCCTGCTTGAGGAAGGGTACCACGAGTGTGATCGCACCACAACCTATTGCCCATGCGGTACCTTTAAAGTTACTAGCGCCAAAACTTGGAGGAGTGGCACAAAATTCACTGCACACCACGGAAGGCTCTTGCTCCCTTGCTGCCATGTGGTCACGGCCGTGCTGGCTAGCTCGGGACTGCCAGAGCTGCTCCTGGCCGATGCTCCGGCTGGGGTGAAGCCGCACGCTTCAGAGGCAGAGCAGAGCGCAGCCGCCACGGGGCCAGCTCCACCACAACGTTTCTGGATGACAGCCACCCAACTGCCGGGACACAGTGTGGTATCACCCACCGCATTTCATTTTGCTGTTCAACAGCCATCAGGTAGCTACAATGTTTGACTGGTACTGATTGGAGCTGGTCAGTGAAAGGGGAAATCTCTGTATCCCATTAGCGGTTCCCTGAGCTGGGGGAGACCCCGTGATCACCTTATCTCCTTTTCGATTTGCAATACAAGCTAATCACTCCAACTGGGTTCAGCCTTCATCTCCAGATGCTATCTTTGGTCCCACAAAGGGTTGCTCCAGTGCAACGTTCACACCTTATGCTACTTCTACAACATCAAAATATAACCGTATACTCCTCTGTAGAAAAAAGACCAAAGAACCAAACCCCCATTTTCAGCACTTCATGGATTTGCTGCTTTCATTCAAATCCAGCCTAATGGCTGTAGCTGTAGCCAACAGCTCCAGGAAATTCTCTCGTTTACGCTCCAAGTCTCACACTTTGTGCAGCCGCAGGGGCACAGCTCGCTGTCGTGCTGTGGCGGACACTGCCTGCCTGCTACTGCCAGCAACGGGGGAACATCGTGTCCTCAAACCCTGCCCTGGGGTTTGCATCTAAGGCAGCCACCTAAAAAACCAACTGCTGCTTAATTCAGCCTACAAGGACACAAAGGTCCCTTTTTGAATTTAACTTTTTTGAACTATTTCAGCAAAAAGCCCAGGTTTTATAACTTCTGGGTAGGCAGTTCAAGCTGAAAAATCAAGATTTTAATCTTGACAAGGGTGCAGAGACCCAGGGCACCATCAGTCCCTGAGCTGCAGGTGATCTCCTCCCATGGATGGAGATCGTGTGTGCCCAATGCCCTCCTGGAGCATGGTCCCGCATCCCCCCACTCCCGAGGCCGCACTCGCCGCACAGGTAAATCCTGAGCCTGCTCGTGGTAAATTAATGAAGAAGTGACATCCCCACCATAATTCCTAGGGAGAGAGTGATGAGAGGCCTTAAACGTGATTGCTTTCCATCTGTATATGTGCTTAAAGACTGTAAAATAAATTAATGGGGAAATCTAAAACATAATGATAAGGATTCCCCACTGAACAGGTGTTTTTTCCATCCATGAAATTATAAGTTGCCAGGAAAAGACATGGGCCCAGCTCAGTTTTATTTCAGTCTCAGCTCCTTCCATTAAAATAATAACACGCTTTATGTTCCTGAAGCTGTAATTAAACAAGTGCTTTGGAAGGAAGACCTACGGCTTGTTGTACTGGAAATAAAAGGGAAGCTACAGCGAACTGCTCAGATTGGCCATTCCCACTTCTCCTTCTCCTTCCCCCTGCCTCCTGGTGTGACTTTCTAGACCAAGCTCTCATTTCATGTTGTTGGGTTCATTGTTTTGGGTTATTTTTCTCCTGCTTTTTTAATGGAGAATATGTAATCATTGAAGTACATTTAAAAACTAGTCAGAAAACATAAACTAGAAATAAAATGGATCCTCCAAGAGCCTCACAGACAGCCTCTGCCTCCATCCCGCGCAGGCATTTGCCACCAGTATCTGACAGGGACAACCCAAACAACTGTGCATGGCACCGAGCGTTCTTCCAGTCACTCAGAGTGTAAATGATGAATTCTGCTCTCAAACATGTAACATAATGTATGGTGTGAAAAAAGAGAAAACCCACGAGTGCTGTCGCTGCATATTTATGATATAAAATAAGCATTAGCATATGGGAGAGCTCTAAAGGGAAAACAGAGCACAGCTTCCTCCAAATTTAGAACAATTGAATCAGTTTTAGAATCTAGGACTTCCAAGAGAAATAGCATTTTTACTAAGTCAGAAGTCAGTTAACCTGTCTATAACCCCTTTAAATAAAAGATCCATCTTTGGCATACACAATAGGAGAACAGTAACGTAAGCTAAAGATGCAGTTTAACTTATGATTTTTAGTTTTAAAATATCATTTGGGAAAGAAGATAAGGAGGATCCTCTGACTCCTCTGCCCATCCACTTTTCTGAGTGGTGAAATATAATTATGAAGCAATGATATAACGCTTAGAGAGAACATAGGATATGAAGTGATGAGAATTACTAATAAGCAGCTATGGCAAATTCTTTACTTACATGTGGAGTGCAGCATTTCACATTAATATGACACAAAATAAGACACATTTATGACTGGTACTCTCTACTAATATGTGCAGCTGACCTACAAACATCTAGCTCAACAAGGATGCTAATTATTAAGCTTTACGTGATTTGGCAATACAATTGCAATACAGAACAATTTAACATTGTGGGAACAGAAGTGGCTCTAGCAGACAGCTCCTTAAACAGTGGGAGCCCACAGCTGGGGAAGGAAGAAGCCACTCTACAGGCACGTACCAGGTGAGATCCCCAGGCAGGACAGAGGTCCACCTCCATTTTAGTTCAAAGTCTTGTTCGTGAACGTCCTGCTTCACTTTTTGCCAATATCGCAGGAATGAAAGCAGAAACCTTTGCAACCAACAGCAGGGACCGCTGCAGCACGAGCAAAGCCAAGGCTCCGCGGGTCAGGGTGCAGAGCAGCACGTCCTTTGCGGGCTCCAGCAAAGGGGCATCTGTAACATGCCTGATTAACGCTCATGGCGTGGACAATGACCATAGCTTACAAAAACTAAACAAGGCTACGCCGCATCCCTCTTTGGGTGTATAAATTCGCATTTGCAGACAGACTCAGCTGACCCTGACAGGATGGAAATCCCAGGCAGGTAATCACTTTTGTGAAGACACTGTTCAATAACATTTTCCTCGTTGTACTATTAAGAACCTTATCATTAACGCAAACCAGGTATATCCCCTTGTTCCGACCTTCTTCCTTCTCCTGAGAGGTCATGTACATCGTTACCAGTGCGGGCAAAACTTTTTTTCTATATATTGAAACACCTCTAGAATCCCAGTGTGTTGGCATAGTTCATTGCCTTACTCAACACAATACCTTATTCCTTTTTTACATTATGGATTTGCACATATTCTCTGCTCTTACAGCACAAGTGACTTGAACTGCCTGTCTTCCCAAAAACGTCACCATTTGTCCAAGTGCATCTTTTCTTATGCTGCCATTATGCAAAACCTCTGCCTCTTTACTAACTAAAAAAGCTCACCTTGCATAGCAAACAATATTGCCCAGTAGCTAATTAAGAAAATTAATGCTACTGCCTTGTAAAAACAATCTAATTTAAATTTTAGCTAACTATATTAAAGACTAATCCTAAGAAGAAAGTTAATAAAACTCAGGAAAAAAAAAGTAAATAAGGAGAACCCTCTTCTACAGCACTTCGCATATTTCAAAATGTCCACAATTGAAAACTCCACAGAAAATACAAACTAAAACTCCAGCGACACAGAGCAACAGGTAGAAAAACCATCACAGGCAAAAAAACCATCTCCAACCCAGGACCGGTGAAGCCCATTCTCCCCACCACTACGTGCAGGTTTTCTCTACCAAGGGTGGTCACTGGGCAAAAGAGGGAGTCCCCAAACATGGTGCTACACAAGGCACCATGATAAGAGCACAAGGCACAGGCCTACGAGGCCCATACAGATGTCTCCAAGGTCTCTCTTGACATTCATACAGTAGAGAACGGCCCGCTGGCAAACACTGGCGTGAAGATTTCCAGTACATGGAGGCTCTGGCTACACGGAGCCCTCAGTGAACGATAACTGGTGGCAGCATGAGCGTGATTTTCCACTCATTTGGTCCATAGAAGCTAATTTCTTTCTGGACACTGCCAAATAGACATTTAAGTCCTTTTTAATCCAAAATATACAATGCTTGGCCAAAGCAGGAAAGCCATCAAAGACAACAGCGGTACAGACTTCAGTAAAACACTGATGAAATGAGCCGTAGCTGCTTGCCACATCGCTTTGCTGTTTCAGCTACAGAGTGCCCAGAAAATTACTCTAAGTTTGAAAAAAATTATCTTCTGGTGCTTCCTTAAGGACACATCGCATGAGGAATTTTCCCCCTCTTACTGTATCTTAATTGTTGCCCAAATTGTTTCCTAACAGATATCTACATGCAAATGTAATGTTTTGGTTTTATCTTTCAGCTTCAAGATTAGGCTTCAAATTAAAATGGAAGGGTTGTGTTCCAGACTTCAAGAAGCGAGGTATAAATAACGTCGAGTTAATTAGCAGTGTGCTGATAGGTGCCGGCACCACAAAGACAACACTTCTGCATTTAGTGCCTTAGCATAAGAGCTCATCTACTGCAATAGAGCACTACGCTTCCTACCAGTCCCTCAAAGCAAGGTACTGATATGGGCAATGTTTATGAGAGCAACAACAGGGCAGATGTAAATGAAGGTCCCACATGTTGATAAACGTTCAATATCATGGAAGAAAATGTGACCTCAGGAGACTGACCATGAATTCATCAAAGGTCCGTGCAAGCTTCACCCACAGCGTACAACATGGAAGCGCAGGGCAGCCCCTTGCCAGACGGGAGGAGAGGAGGAGATCTACTCAGACTCTGTAATTTAATGTTGTCTTTTTCAATAAAAGTTAAAGATACTTGGAAGCTCAGGGTACATAAATGCTGGAATTTATAGCTGTCTTAGAGACAGCTGTATGATATACAGTCCATCGGGAAGGCCACCACAATTAGCCTGGCTTCCAGGATTGTTTTATTGGAGGAAGGGGGCGATAGGCACTGTTTAGAAAGTGGGAAGTAACAGAGAACAAAGTCTGTCTTCAGAATCATTTTACGAGCATACGTAAGTGTAAGGTACACATACAGGCAACTCATTTGTGGAGGGAGGGTCCCTTGGAGAGCGTGACTCCAGGATCCGGACAAGGGAGGGACTGCAATACAGCACTTGTCTTTCTAAAAACTTATTTTGCTGCTGCAGGATTACCACTTTTTTCTGGTGTTGTCCCTGATATTGTAAAAACTCGCACTGCCTAACTCTCTTGGGAGGGTCCCACACAACACAGAACAGGCACAGATTTCTTTTCTGGTACCTGCAGAGGGAATACAATGTGCTGCAAGGTATATAGGAGCCTTCATACTGTGATAAGAGCACAATGTACAAATAAAAGCACGTAGGTCACATAAAACAATTAATTGTTAGAAAGTTGCCCTTGTAAAGCTCCCAACAAGAATCAAAAAGCATTTTGCAAATACTGTCAGCATCTGCATTTGTATGGGAGGTAACCGGGCACAGATGGTAAGCGCCCTGTCTGAGGTCGCACCGTGAGGATTTTACAAAGTTTGCAACTGGGGAAACACAGAAGTGAACATGTAGATAAAGACTGTGTATGCAGGCTTGGGTGTTTGACTGGTTTGCATGTCCACCTTTACTCTATCGATTTCATAATTCCATTAAATTGATATTGTTATGTATCTGACTATACACTTTTAAGTGCATTGCAATGCAGCACTACCAGCGTCAGGTTTAGTACTCCAGTACAGCTCCCACACCACTAAAATAAGGGGAGGAAGAAGCTATCACAGGAGGAGTGTGGTCAAAAGGCATTTTTCTGGGAAAATAGGTATTTCAGCATGCAAAGCAGGTACTTTGTGTGTCACAACACTAAGCCACTTCCCTGTCCATGCTAAGATAATTATTCTGTTTTCACAAAGAGCTGATCCCTCACAGATTGAGGCCGAGTGGAGAGAGATTTGAACAGTGTGGCACTCATTTTGCCTAGTGGTTGCCTGAAATACCTAATGCCTTCCGAGAACATATAACCACCTAGCAAGAGAAAAACATGCCATATCGTGACCCTCCACATGATGGATTAAGCTGGATTTGCCTTTGCTCCCCCATACTGTTGTTCTTTTGGGTTTTTTTAATAAGACTAGAGGTGCTTGAAGAACAGAATAAGCTCATCCCATTTACCTGCTCCCAAGCTGCACTCAGCGTGAAGTCTGACACTTCTGCTCCAGACCTAAAGAAGGGCTTGTCTGTTTTCTCCAGCTACATCAGTTTGCCCAATAAAAGATTGTCTAGGTACCTCACCTCTTCCATAACCTTTCCTGAGAAAGCTTTTTACTGAGATCTCAATGGTAGGTAAAGTGAGAAAAGGATAAAGCTACAGCTGCTGACTTTTGGAGGAAATCATTGCACCATCACTTTCAGGGGAAAAAAAAAAAAAAAAGGTCAGGATTAAGCTGGCAGGGCTTCAAATGCAGGAGTTGATGTGGTTAAACATTATCATCAAGGGACGATGACAGGTAGGATGGTCTGTGCTCTGAATGGAGAGGTATCATATCCCGGACCTCACCATCAGCTGCACCAAGGCCGTCCCTGTTGCACCAAACATCTTCCTTAGGGGAAAGGGGCCAACATAAGGGAATTTCAGGTCTCCCATTTTAACTTTGTCTTTCATAATAATGGGCCACATGTATGAACAATTCAATTTGTCCATAAAACGGGATTAATCTGACCATCCCTCCTTTGAATCTAATTAATGTGATAATATTTGTAACATGCTTTGTCGCATTCCCTATAAAGGTAAGTAAGAAACCAGGATGCTTGAGACCAATTCCCAGCACTGATTATTTTTGTTTTTTTCACAAAAGAAGCACCAGCAGACATTTCACTCAGCTCACATGAAACTTAGGGGAGGAGTAAATGAATTGCTCTTTTATCATGTCTTATTAAGAATGCTCAGTATATAATCCATTCTTCAAATTATGCTCTGTTGAAACAGTCAGATAATCATATTAAAAAGGTGAATGGAAGAGTAGAGCAGCACAGTTAGTACCTGTCACTTTAGTAAAAGCAGATGTATGCACGCATAATACATTTGTTTCTCAACCAGGGCTCTAAAATAGTGTATTTTAGAGCCTTGGCTAAGTAATACTATGAACTGCAATAATACACTGTAACATTACTCAAATTGCTGTCACAAATGGAAACTAGGGTTCTTAAATATTTAAGAAAAATTCAGCTACTATATTGCAGTAATATTTCTTCAAATCCCCACCCCAAATCACTACAATATGAGGGAGGTAGCAGGGCACTGGGGGAGAGAAAGGAGTTCACAGAAGGTCACACGAACGTGATGGCGTCATGGAGAAAGCACATCCAGCCTTTTGCAAAGAGAAATTTTAGAAGCTAGAACAAAGTATCTTCACCTTCCGCTGATATACAAGTATCAAACAGTAAAGTACATCTGCATAATATGTATTATACAGCTTTATTTTTATCACAGGGTTCTTCTAGCTGAACGCACAAACCACTTTGAGTCTGCTGTCATGATTTATTTTATCGCCCCGAAACCCCCAGTACAAGGGAGCCTTTTATCTGCAGTTTGGCAAGCGACGGTCTCTATTTATTTCACACTACAGCGCATCGCAATGGTGTTGCCCAGACTGAGCTTTGCGACTCTCCAGTCTCTTCTGTCATCCTTATTTCTGTATTTCTCCATCTGCACATTTGCCACGGTCCTACTATCACCTCTCTGATGCTTTGCACGGTGGCAGCAGAAGGGTCACCAAGCGGCTTTCACCCTTCCTGTTTTTTCCCAACAGCTGCTGATGACCAAAGTCATGGTCTTCACCCAGCCAGCTAATAAACAGCCACGGTACACTGAGGTGCAGGACCTTTTTAACAAGAAAGCACACGTGCAAACCTTACATATTGGGTAAAAACTTTACTTACTGTTTAACACCACAGCTCTCACTATGTAAGTGAAGATTTTTATAATGTGATTTCTCACCTACGTCCTTCAAAACATCTGGTTTAGGAAGCAAGTAAACTTTCCAGTGCTTAGAGGAGTGTTCTGACACCAAAAGGAAAACAACTGTTCTGTTATAAAAGTTAAGGACTCCTCAGATTTTTTTAATTTCTCACTTAGCATGTTCAAGGTTTTCCTTATGTCTTTGCACCTTCCAACGGCAGAGTTCCCTCGCCCACCCCGCGATTCTGACGAGGCACCACTTTTTTCTTTTTCTGCTTCAAGAACTTTCTTTAAATGATGACTGAATCATGAAATACCCTGTTTTTGCCAGTCCTGGGTACTTCACTGTAGTGTTCCCACCAGATTTGCTTATCAAAGGTCACAAACCTTACACTGCTGCTAATAACAGCAGCAGCTCTGTGCTATTGTTCTGCCAAATTTCTGTATACAGCTGCTGGTTGCAGTTAAACTTCTGATCCCATTTAGAGTAGATAACAACATGATACCATTTCACCTGGAAACAGCTGCGCAAGTTCTTTCCCAAAGAAAAAAAATTCTTTAGTTACAGTTCTGAAGTGGGAGTCAGGAATTTTGGTTCCCGTTCCAGTACTGCTCAACTCACTATTTTCTGTGCTATCAACCTGTGGTTGCAGCACTAAAGATATCTACATACAAAATATATGCATTATCACGTAGATTTGACACATGCAAGTATACTTATGTGATCACACATATGTACACAAAACTGGCAGGTTAGAAACAGAGAACTATTTGGAATATGTCTTTTTTTGTCTAAATCATTGACAAACCTCCTTAAGAAGTAGCCAGGAAGGCAAGTAAGGTAATCAGTCCACCGCTAGTATTAAGTCTAAAACAATCTCCAGCTGAAATGTGATTAATCCATGCATGACAGCTTAAAGGTCAAAGCTAGAATGCAGAGCTTCTTGACTGCAAAGAAAGAACTGACTTATTTTTATCTCTTCTTTAAAAATTACAGCAGCCATGAAGTGGCTCAAGGAGCAGAGTAATGAACGTCATAAACCTGCCTCATAAAAATGGCATTCATGCAGTAATACAGCAGGTCAGATGAGCAGGGAACATTTCATTAAAAATTCCCCTTCTTGCCTACCCAAGAGAGACTTAAAACTAATCATATAAAATGGCTGAGTGACACCATTAACGAGCATTAATATTTTAAAGCTTTAATAGTACAACAGAGCTAGGCTGTTATATCAAAATTATACAACCTTATTAGACAGTGCACTTGGCTGCATTGTACTTGAACTGTCAGTACCCCTGATTGGAAATATTAAGGTGGCCATGAACCACAGCACAAATACCTTAGCTGTTGTTTGTCCACACTTTGCAGGCATGGTAGTTTCCTGACGTGTGCCAAATTCTGGATAATTTTGTGAGGAACAAGCTGGTTTACCTCACCCACACCAAAGGAGGGAGACCTTTACTGTGAGAAATGGGAAAGGCTGGCTTCAGAAAGCTATTCATTTTAAAAGATGTTGATTAGAATTCAGAATCTTGTGATTTGGATTGCGATCCTGGGTAGGAAAACATCTTCTAGACTTCCCTTCAGCAGCAAAAAGTGATAAAACTGAAGAAAGTAGAGACACTAGCATATGTATGCATCTTTAACTCTAAAGACAAAAGTAAATGTCATCCATATTCCTCCTCTGCGGATAGCTAAGGATCTAGTTGACAAGCTCAACTAAAAGCTTCACTGGGGATTTCCTGCAGCCACATGCAGTAATCCTGTGAGTTAGAACCACTTGCTTAACAAACAACAGCTTCCAACTTTGCCTCTTTTTTTGGTGGCAAAATCAAATCTCAATCGTAGTTCCTGGATGTGAAACGCAACTGGAGGAGGAGATACAGACAAAGACAAGGTTTAAAGCAACTGGTTTATAGTTTTCTTTGTGAGAAGTGTAGATCCTATCAAAGCCCCGAACGTATGAAACGCTCACCACCTTCATTGTGGCTCTCGTCCATGACGTTGTACTTCTAAACACACACAAACTAGTAGCAGCCAGCACTGCTCCTCTTTTAAACTTTAATGATTTGTAGGACAGCAATTAACTGATTCTGACAGTAACGTAGCCTGTACATTGCAACCTTAGCAGGCATCCTACTTTAGGAACATCTGAAAGCTCAGCAAAGTTATCATTTAAGAGAACCTCTTAATTACTCTGGCATTATAATGAATGTTTCTCATAGGCACCCAGCTGTTTTGTTTCCTCTTGCACAGAGGCAGAGAAATGAATTGCTCAACCTCTGCCTGAGTGATAAGACACTGGCATTCTTAAGATTGAAGAGATAATGTTGATGACTGTGAGCTATTTCCCTCTCCCTAAACGCTATAATTTTAGTGAGCAATTTAAGAAGGGATTTCTCAGACAAGAGGGGAACGGAAGGAGTTGGCTCAGAGTTGGTTACTTAGGCAATGTCTATAGTAAATTGATGCTATGATTTTCAAGGAGAAAAGAGATTTAAGAAAACTGCAGTAATCCGGTACTTGACAGTCTTGTCTTTGTTAAATACTGCACGTAATTCTCACCACCACTGCTTTCTGCATTTCATAAATGAGGAAGTTGAAAGAAATCTTAATATCTCACATCTGTAGATGCTATTGGGCTCAGGTAAGCAGTTTTCTTGGCATACGAAACGACAGATTACCAGGTCTTGAGTTTGTTGAAGGAATCATATCTAACAGCATTCCTCCCCAAATGCACGAGCATCTGATGACATGACAATTCCTGGGGCCAAGTAATAAAGTGGTACAAACCAACAATGCTGCAATAGACCTACCTCCAAAAGGAAAAATACCATAAAACCATGAAATGGGCAGCAGTAAAGGCTGGTTAAAACATCGAAGGGTTTGTGTTCAGTACCACATTCTCAGCATACAACTACGGTAGCCTCACCAAATTCCATTCCTTCGCTCATCCAGAACAGATAACTTGTTTGACATATACCTGTAACGCTGCAATGTTGCTGTCTTCTGTTTCCAAACCACAAGCATTAATATCAGTCTCAGTTAAGACTAGCTGGTTGGGTCATACATTTTCAGTTCAATACACTGATTTAAAAAACTTACAGTAATGATGTATCACTGTGACGTATGACCAAGCACTACATGACAGAGGAGAATCCATCATTCTGTGTCTAACAGCTTTGACACTGCTTGAAGACCACGGTCAGCAACAGACCTTCCTGAATTACAATGATGTTACTCAACTGGAGAGAATCAAACAGCAAAAATAATTAGGAAACTGAAGTAATCTGCTCATGACTTATGGCAGAATGGATTGAACAAGAAGGCCCTGACAGCAATAGCCATGCAAGAATGCAACAGTGGAGTGGAAGTATGTTGTCATTAAAACAATGCCAAGAAAAACTACAACTAACAATATATTGAATAATGTAGACACCTAAAGAGGGGAAATATTAAGGCTGTTATTCTGGCCTGTGTGTAAGGGAAAAATAAGGAGGTTCATTAAATAAAGGACAATTTAGAGTGACTGCAGGAGTTCAGCAACCTTCCCAGGGACACAGAGAATGGCTGCTGCTGCTTTGGCCATCAGCAGCCAGGCTGCGCACGCAGGGTAGGGCACAATCCAGTTATCTGCAAGGGAACGAACTTAGACAAACTGTCTTTTCCATCTCTATTTTCCACAGTCATTTGAAATTCAAATCTGACCTGCCTGTAAATAACCTCTCTCACAGCTAGAAAATAAAATATCATACAAAACAGAACTTTTCATTTATGACTGTTTTAGGATGCAGACTCCCCTGGGATTCTTATACTTGGTTACACAAGCAAGCTGCAAAAGCAAAGAGAAACCGCTGCAAAGCAAGCTGACAGTAGCTCTGCTCAAACGTCAAAAGAAACATAATTGATAGGACTGTTCGGAAGCATACAGGCTGAGAAGTATCTCTGACAACTGAAACTGTGCTAGAAATATGTAGTAATTTGCCAGATAGTTTACAACCCATAATCATTTCAGAAGTTCCTCTCTTTCAATAGTGTAGCTTGACTGAAAATTAATATGAGACCTGCAGGGAGCAAACATCCATTATTAGTAGCATGTAAGTGCAGGGTAATTGCCACAAAGCAGGTGCATGGTTGCTTTGAACTGCAAGAAAGGATGAGGGAGGTGGGATAGGACACCTGAATTCAGTAACCAACACAAAAAATGCTTAGCTTTAAATACGACCTCTCAGCCCCTGCCAGGCTTACCCCACGGTACCAATGGACTTGGTAAGCAGTTGCTCCTCACACTTCTCCCTACCTCAAGGTTGTCCACAGCCCGGCTGGTAAGGAAGGAACATCAAGTAAGAAAGAGAGAAAGGGGGCAACACAGAAAACAGACAAACATAAAAACGCCAGGGCTTTCGTCTGCAAGCTTTGGGAATCACGGCAACTTACAGACCGCTCTGGAGGGCAAAGCTCCCTGGTGTCTATTGGCCCCAGCAGATCGCTCATCATACAAACGACGAATAATTTCAAATGCTGTCATGGGGGCATGGACTCCCTTGCACTTCAAAATATTTACAGAATAACACAGAAAAAGAAATCTCTCTCTCCCATTTTTTTTTAATTAGAAGTACCCATAAAGTTAACTGAGGAAAACTGTACTTAAGTCTGATGCACACCAGCAAAAGGAGACAAAGTCATCATTCCCCTCCTGCTTGTCAACCAGGCTCAGTTTGTCTCAGTTCCAGCTTCAGCCTGCATTTCATACCACATATTCTGAAAAGCCTCCAACCCCTCCACTTCCCAATTCCACCTTTGCTTCTGTTGTTTTGTTCTGAAATCAAGTGATGAGAAAACACAAGGATGATTTTAGAAATATAATCATTATGGATGGTATTGTTAAAAAAAAAAAAAAAAAAAAAAATCACCGCTGAACTGTTCACTTGCCCAAATAATTACTGAGGATACGGAATCCCCTTGGTGGGGTATGTTCTTCTGTGGCAGCGAGGATGGGAGGCAGAAACAGTATATCAATCAAGCCAGACAGAAAGAGCCTGTCCTTTTTATTCAAAAAGGATTTTGCATTTCCAAGTGTGTTGCTCCAGTTTAATGAAACCAGCGATTGCAAGCTCCCATGTAACACTTCAGCTCTGTGCAAGGACATGCAAAGCCTTCCAGCCTTTTACACAATTTATTTCTTTATCTAATAAATCAAGTCAGGCCTTTTTGAGTAAAGCATCGCTCCTTGTGAAGGAGTGAAGAACCGCCTCATTTGACAGTGCAAGGAAGGGGAAAAAAACCTAATGGGGGAGCCAGCTTCATTTCAAGGTGACACTAAGCAGAGAAAGAGGAGAGGCGGCAGATTGGTATTCTGCGAGGCTCCACGCAGGCGTTGGACATGAGATTCCTCTGAATTGAGGGAGTCTCACTCCATTAATTCAAAAACCGATTGAGGTGGAGGGAAAGTAGAGCAATATGCATTATGTATTTGTTACAAAACTATTGTGTCAAAGCAATATTTAGTGGTAAATTATGGCACTATCAGGAGTAGGATGCCACATACATAAATCAATTTGTCTCCTCTGCTGGCAGGAGTGTGACAAAAAGAGAAGAGCTCATCAGTGCCATTATTTCCCTGGGCTGGAGGAGGAGAAGGGACGAGGGGGTGGGGAAGAGCTGCCGGGAGAGCCAAACACGCCATTGATCGTAAGTGACAAAAGGAGGAAGGCCTTTAACTTTGACAAGCAGAGTAAAGATGCTATCGCCAAGTTAAAACAAAGAAACCAAACCCCTGCTAAGGAAAGGTTGTTCAGTACAAACAAACTCATCCCTACAGGAGAGGGAAGGGGAGGACAGAGACCAACTACTCACTCATCCTCCTGTATTTTTCTAAAGTCAGCTTGAAAATTTGATAAAGATTGGAACAATAATATTTTCTGTGGCAGAAGAGTGAAAAAAAGGAGTAAGGGTTTATTAGAATAAAGGGAAGTACAAATAGCACCCTGCTAAATGGTAATTATGCCTTTATGGAAATATCCTGTTAATTACTAGGTCATTTTTTGTTTTACAATTGAGTTGTCAATTTGCAGTTAATTTAGGCCATGCCAGTCTAATAGCTATTTACAGATCGCACAATTGCCTATACGGGAGGAGCATGTGGCCTCTGGGCAACAGATGCCATTTTGGGAGTGCTGGAGGTAAAGTATCACTGAACAAATGCAAGCTATCAACCGAAAGGCATCTCTGGCAGGGGGGTATGTGCACAATAACAATAAACACAGCGAGTGGAATAACGTAGAGGCTTCTTCACTTCGCTTAGTGCTCAGTTTATGATAATAAGATAGAGCAGCATGTTAGAGGAGCTATTAAATAAAATCATAATTATCCCTCTCTTTAACAACACCAAGCAGTTGTTAGCTCTTCTCTAACTCTAACACTTCTCAAGTTGCGAACCTAAAATAAAAGCACTAAAAGCTACTGAAACACCACCACAATCACCAACGTTTGATTTGCGGTGTGTCCATTTACCCGTTTACCATGGGGACTTGCCATAAGCTTGGCCCCAAGATAGCTGGAAGCATCTCTATTTCTGGCACCTCTTTAGCGCAGGTGTGTTCGCACCAGGGTGACGGGCACAGTGCGGACCAGGATGAAATATGAAAATGTGAGCCAGAGTTTTAGTGCGAGAGGTGAAGAGGTAAAACCACACAGAACAGATCCCAGCCAGGATGCGATGAAATACTGAGCCAAATGACCAGTTTGCCATGGTACGAGGGAGGCATCACTACCACTGAGGAGAAACACAGAGTTCTCGGGAGCGGAATAAAGTGCACACAAAATATCTCCAGAAATTGCTTTCCTCTCTGAAAATACAAAGACCATCGAGGCATCCAGAAGGATTACATCTACAAGCCATTTAGAAAGGTAAAATACAAACCCAATACTTTATGCTGTTCAACATGCTTGTTTGTTCGATTGTTCTCAAATACAGCTTTATGTATTGCAAAGGATAAACCACTACCCTGTGTCCACGTAATGACTGGAAATAAAAAAGCCAAGGATTATTGCCTAGTCGTGAACTTAAAGGAAGCCCAAGAGCTGCTCCTCAAGTTCCCTTCCTCAATATCTTCAAGTACAGTGGAAACGTGTTCTCTTGCTCAGTCCTAGCCTTCAGATTTTAGGAACCAAAGCCATGTGAAGCCAGAGGACTTCTCACCAATATCTGTTTGAATATAACTAAACTAATGATACAAGGGATCTTATGTAGCACATTTCACTTGGAGACCTTATCTTAAGACCTCCTGAGGTGCTGTCATGTATAGTAGAAGTTGAAGCCCTGGTTTTGTTTGGTAAAGTGAAGTAAGGGACTCTATTCTTAGTAATACGTTGAGACAATGACATGAAGAGTCTTGACAAGCTATTCTACTTCCAGCTTAGTCCAAAGCATGATATCAACTTCCCATAATAACTACAAATAGAAGTAATGAAGGGCAAAGAGGAAAAATACAAAATAAAATACAACAAACAACTCAAGCAGATTAGCAGGCACTTTATGAAATTATCAGTTTGCAACAGTATAAACAATTTTAAGTCAATTTATAAAAAATATTCCCAGAAGGCAATCAAGTAAATCAGGTAATTATATCCTGTAAAGGGAGATAACATCAGGAAAATTAGAAACACTTCTGCACATAAATCAGAGGAAGGAAAGCCTTCACACTTCATTTACTCATTATCACATTTTATGTATTTCTTTGCAGAAGACAGGGAGCTGGCATGGTTAACGTTGGCTGCTGGGTGCCCTGATTATCGTCTGTGCTTATGGAAATGGCTTGAGGTCAGCTTACACAATGTTGTCAATCAAAAAAACATGGAAAATTTGACAAACGGATGATGGAGCAAAGTGAATAGGGTTCACATTGTGAATGCTGACACTGGGAGAGAGCCTGAGAGTTCCAAATTGAGCCTTGCTCATACAGGATCGAAGATGCTCAAGGTGTCAGAGGAGTTTGGGATTTCAGCTCCGGGGTGAGGCTTCAACGAGCTCATACATTCGTCGCTGCAGTAATCCTAGTGATCAGCCAACATCCTCCCGTAAAAACAGAAGTCGTGTCTAAAATAAGGAGGAACCTGAGGGGTTTCTGTAGTTTCTTGTCTAGAAGCTTAGACTGGTCACTGTCATGGCTAAAGGCTTCCTGAAGTCTTAGCTTTGACTAGCCAACAAAGGATGGACCAGGGACTGATTTTTAGATAAAATACTTCCAGCTCAGCCCTATGTTTGGTGTGTGTTTAGTATCGTATCTACCTATCACAATTTTATCTGCCTTAGAATGGAAACAGCAAGCAATCTTCATAAGCAGATTGAAAGGTGGAGTCTCATTTCACTTCAACTTCTGTCAGCAACACCTGCGGTATGTCATTTTGCTCCCTCTATCTGCAGTCAATCACGGCACGTCTCAATGTCTTTTAGTAATCATATCCATGGGAAATTATTATTTCTCTTTTCACCACAAAAAGAAGAACACCAGTGTCACATATCTAAAATGAAGCACTCCACTCAGCAAAGCTGTTAAGCATCTATTTAAAGTTAGGCACATGCTTAAATTTCATTAAAATTAACAGGACTTAAAGAAAGTGCCTGGAGCTAAGCATGTTTTAAGTGCTTTGTTGAATAAGAATGTACTTAAGCAAATGCTTAAATGCTTCCCTGAATTGGTGTCAAACTTATATTAAATCAGGGTCCTTGCTGTTTTTATTCCAGCATGTCACGAGTCATGCAGAAGAAATGGTGCTTAACCAAATCTTCCATTTTTTCCTTAGGATACATAAGAGCTGTCCTATTTCCTGCTGCAAGCAAAATATATAAAAAAATGTCAATGGGGAATCGCTAGTTGCCGAAGCATCTCTAAGATATTATGGCAGATAAGCCTTTTAGTAGTTAATATTCGTCCCCAGCCACATCCCTACTTTATAGATTATCATTTCTCTTTAATAAAGGAAAACCCTAAATCCCGCAGCTTCAGCTGGAGATGGATTTTCATTTATTTGGTTGCAAGAAACCAAATTAAGAAAATTACTTTCTAACTAATTTTATAGTGCTAAAGAACATCTGATGATATGCTGGGGAAAAGCTTCAAGCTTTCTGGATGAAGCCGTTAAGACATGAGTAATAATTGGAAATTTACTGTGAATAAATCTTGATGAAATTAAACTGCATTTAAGTATGTTCTATAAAAACCAGGTCAAACGGCAAATGACGAATGCCCTGTGTCACTCGGTGTGGGGAAAGGTATTCCATAAAACCAGAATAATTACTTCTTCCAAGTACTAAGCACAGGCAAAACTTTTTTTTTTTCCCTTGTGAACAAGAAATCCAAGTGTAAAATTACCAAATTTTCCTTTGTCATTCCTGACACAACCTCATCTCTGGAGGGAAATGGCTGGAGCTGCACGTGGCACAGTATGACAGCAGACACAGCCTTCTTCAACAACACGCTCGCTACCGTTACACAGCGCTTTGCAACCGTTTTCATCAAATCAGCCCAACTGCTTTGGACACAGAGGTAGATTTATGTCACATCAAAATTCTTCCACAATCATTTTTATACGTTGGTCCAGATCCTTAACTGGTGTGAAACAAAGACAATGCAGCCATTTATCCCAGTGGCTGACCTGGCCTACTACACAAAACCCCAAAACTCACAAGCGTGCCCACATCACTGTGCATTACTCGCAGATAATGCGCAGGTGCAACGCAAATCATAACCCCGTCATTTACGGGTAGAGGTTTAAAGTGATAACTACAAAGGAGAAGGTCCTGTTCAACTCCCATGGAGTTAGGATTTCACCAGCATTTGCAAAGCATCATCACTACGAAACAAATATTCTGAACACGGAGAGAGGGAGATCTCTCTCCTTAAGGAACAAAAAATAATAAAATAAAGGAAAGGACAAAAAGATAATTCAATCACGAGCTACCATCCTTCAGAAGACTTTGTCACAGTACATTAAAACAATAGAAAACTACAAATGTGATAATCAAATGTTTTTGTAAGTTAATAATTTCAGCTTACAGGACAGATTTTTCACTGGTGAAAGCTGACATACTCAGTTAAATCAATGGAGCTATGACAATTTACTCCAGCTAAAGGTCTGGCCCATTGGTTTTTGAAATTCAAGCAGAATTGGAGGAAGAAAGCATAAATTTACAAGCAAAAAAGATTGAGAGAGGCAATGAACCATCCTGACCTTCACTCCCCAAGTCACAGATCAGAGAGCACAGCCCAGAATAAGGCAATGGGGAAGAAACTGTGCTCTTCATTTACTTTACCTGTATTTTGTAATCAGCGTGGAAAGAAGAATTAGCAAAGCAGGATCAGATTTTGCTATGTAGTAATGCAGTTTGTGCAACAAATTAGGAGTTATATAGGTACAATGTCCTGTATCACTTCAGCATTAATGGTACTGGAAACCGATACAAAGTTCGTCACCCCATCTAATTCAACGACCTCACTTGATAAAGCTCAGAATCTCAGTTTTACAAAATCTGGTCACCAAGTCATCTTAGCAAAGCAGCAACAGAACTAGAAACACAACGTACACCCCAGACTCCCAGTCCCAGCCTAATTCCTAGTTCACCTATCTCTACCCTTTCACAGCTCCCTTCCTCAAAAGTCTTTAGTATCTACAAAGAATTTATCCCAATGTCACCTGCTCAAGTAGTGAAGTTCAACTCATTTTAGGGGTGGACAAGTAAGTATACCCAACGGGGATTTATCAGCTCAGTGTGTTGTGGATCTAGACCAGAAAAGTTAATTGACTTGTCTACAATTAAACAAAAGATCTCACTGAACAGCCATAAACTGAAGCCATGCATCGTCTATCTCAGTTCAGCATTGCAAGTTACAAAAGCATCCTTCTAGAAAGCCTTGGTTGGAAAGGTGGAAAGCAGGATGTGGGAATGTCAGAAAATGAGAGAGTGGGTAGAGAGAAAGAAAATCAACTACCAGCATGAGAAGCACCTGTGTTTTGATGGAAAAGACAACGCAAGCTGTGAACAGCACCTTCTTCGCTGATGGTAAGGTGGACCACGAGCAGAGAAGGGGCAGACCGAGCACAGGGCTCAGAGACCCCCCCAGGCTTTGCTCCGCAAGCAGCCCTAGCGCCGCCCCCGGCTCAGGGCTGAGCCGCACGGGGAGGGAGGAAGGCTTGGAAAATTCCATGGACATAGCTCAGACTCCAGCATGAAACAAAAATATTACAATTTAGTATGAAAGGCAAAGGTACTTCCTGAGGAAAAGATTGGGAAGAAGGAACTTTTCTTCTCTTGCGTCCCTAAACAGAAGCATACAGTCCTTTTATGAGATGATACGGCAAGTATCTGCTAGCAGGTATGTATTAACAACTGCTAGTTTTTCCTTCACAATATGTTGCATTTACTATCTCATGTGGTTAAAAACAAAAACCCTGCTGATCCAAACCCTTTCAAGCAATGTTTGTTATGTTTCCTGCTGTTACTATTTGTCCACTAATACGTTGCTACAGAAGTCAGGCAAACTTGTCACGGAAAGTGTTTAACAGTCCCCACGGAGGCTGGCCCCAAAGCCTGCCCCTGCTCTCACACCAGCTCGGGGGCCGCCAAACTGCCAGGCATTTTTATTTTAATCTAGAGAAAAGGAAGATAGGACTTGATGTTATTGATCAGCCCAACGGACCATCAAGACTTACCAGATATGCCTGCTACTAATCTATACTTTCTGGTTCACAGGAAGGTAACTGTACATGACGTATGTGCAATTCAACTCTGATAACGCACTGAAAATAATTAGCTCATGATGTTTCTTTGTACCTACTTATCTTTGTATCTCTGTCTATTTCTATTTCCTTTTCTGAGACATCCTTTTAGACTATCCTATTTTTGATATTTATTTGCCACAAGTACACCATTGGCAAGCATTGTTAACTTTTAGGCACCAAGAAGAAAGAGTTCTACGCTACCTGAATTATTTGTAGTATTTCTTGGCTGAATGTGGGTATTTAAAAAAACCAAAGTATTTCAGAGCATCAAAAAGGAGATAGAAGGAGGAGTTCCCTGAAAAGACTTTATAACGGGTTCGAGGTAGACTGATTTAGTAACATCTGCTCACAAGGAGGCTGCAGCTCTTTTAGGAAAAGGTGGAAAGCAGCAGCCAAGCCTGTGAATTGCACATTATGCCCCCCGGAATACAGACAGCTTTGTGGAAACAGAGCATCCTGCCAGCGCGGCTATTTGACAGCCTCAGGTAGCACCTGCTAACAAGGATGAGCTTTACTTATTTTTAAAGAAACTCATTTTTATGATTACTCCAAACCAGAGTGAGATTTTTGGGATTGAGTTTGAGAACTATTACCAAGCGCTGCACAAATGCAAGGACTCTTTCTGGAAGGTCACAGCTCAGCAAAACAGGGAACCAATTATACACCTGCTCCCACAGCTTGCACTCAGGCTACACAGAAGTATGGTGCCAGTTTCTTCTTGTAAGGCTTGGGAATAAATCAGATCTGGGAACGGAAACCACCATCCCTTTAGACAAATAGGGCTGCAGTTCCCTGGACTGAACTATTCAACTCTTACTTTCTTTAGTGGAAAGGATGAGCCTTGCAGCTTCCCCTAGGGCCAGTGTCACTGCAGCCCAGGAGAGAAAAGGAGGCTCACCGAATACACAGCTCTTGCTGCACCAAGGAGAAAATGGCTCCTGCTTCAGACTAAAATACATCTTGGTGGCATGAAACAGCAGCACTCGCTGCCTTTTGCCCAATTATTCATCAGCACCTACCACCAACCGAGCTGGTCAAAGGCTGCCTCCGACTGTTTGTTGTCTTCCAAGAAGTCAGCAGCAGGATGCCGCTTTTACACTCCAGGTTAGGTTTCCTCTCCCATCTGGCCTCTGCTACGTCTTCAGAGAGAAGATTTCATTTACAGGCTGTTTGCCATGAAGGAAGGAAACTGTCTGCTACTTCTGTTCTCTGCAGGGATGATGATACAGCATGCTTGCTCTGCTAACTATCTGCTACTGCGTTGTAGCACACAAGAAAAACGTCTACTGGCTGCCACTGGCTGTTAATAATACTCATAAGACAGACATCTATTATTTTTCTCATGAATATGCTGCTCTCGAGTCCTCACTTGGATTAAAATTGGTATTTCCAGAGGCAGCACAATGGGATGGGCAATGGGAATGGAGACAGGACTCTCCATTACTTATAATTCAGCTTTGTATGGAAGAGATAAACACAAGTTTTCCTTCCGTCCTCTCCTCTCCAGCCATAAAGCCCAAGAGACTCCAGCACGTTAAAGACAACAGCAAATGCTGCTGCTCTTTCTTCTTCATGCCTGGTTCTTATTTTTTCCTAAAAATACATTTCATCAGGATGCTGCAACTCAGTACCCTGGGTAGGAGGAAGGGGAGGAATGCAGATCTCTTGCCAGTGAGGGTTTTACGCATGTAGCATAGCTGCATCACCGATCTCCTAAGGAATTGGTATGGTCTCCCTATGGACATCAGACAACTATGATTTTCTCCTGTCTTCTTTGGTTCAAAGAGCATGAAAATCAGAGCGCTTTGTTGCAGCGTGCCGGGCGGCATTTCCGTAACACACACGTGAGCAGTGCCCACGCTGGGCCCTGGGTGGGACTGCTGGGCTGGAAGGGCACCCCGGGCCAGCGCGGGAAGCAAACCTGGTGGAACAAGGCCCAACGCTATTGGGCTGGAGTGGGCGCTGAAGTCACCTGTCACATCAGCGGTGCCCAGATCACCTCCAGAAAGGAGCCAGCCAGGTCCCTGCAGACCAGAGTGTGGCAGCAAACTGACAAGCAGGTTGGTGGGGACGGCTGGGTGACACTCTCATGACACACGGGACCAAAGCCTCCCCTCGGCTACATCTTCCCTCCGCTCTGATCCACGGAGCCAAATTCACACGAGCAGCCTGCTCACAATTAAGACAAAGGTATTTTAACGATTAAAGTCGCAAGAATGTAACAAAGACTATTAATCATCTTCCCAGCAACCTGAGCCAGAAAATAAGTCCTAACATTTATGGTTTGAGTTCAGGTTTGGGCTTGTGGATTTTCTTAGCCCTCCCTCAGGCTTGCAACCCTTGAACAGTCCTGTTATTCTCAGCTCAGCTGAGGCGCCTGCAATAAGCCATCGCACCCCTCCTCCTTCCACTTTCGCTGTCTCCTTTTAATCGTACTAAATTCCTTTGGCCCTCATCTCGGGGTAGTACATAACTCCGCAGGAATTCCATTGTCATGTAGCATTAATTTAATGTCCACTTATTATAAAGTGTTATGGAGAAATAATACACTATTCGTGGATGAAAAGATTACATTAGAAACCTGACTGTATAATGAAGATGCCGTTTTGAAAGGTGCTGCTTATTGTTCGGCATCTTATGCTTTGTAGAAGGAAAGTGCTGCTTGTTTTGACAAGCAACTGAAATTTCCGTTTACTGCTTTAACTGCAATGTTTTAACTGTCATTCTGCAAGGATAGAAATGTTCTGTAGTTCAAAACACACTTTTCAAGGACTGATTTGGACATACTGACTTGCCTGTTTATATATATTTTTAAATGTCAAATTAGCTTGGAAGTCTAATTTTCTTGTCCTGGTTGATAAAGGATTTCAGGGCACGGGCCCCAGCGGCACTTCAGACCAGACCTGTTATATGACTAATGGACAATTTGCAGCTTTCAGCTTTATTTTACTTCAAAAGACAAAACCCATCTACTGAAGACAGAAGCTCCCACCATCGCTTTTTAAAAAACATTTTAATCTACTTAGTCGGAACAGATAACTGTGAGAATGTATAGCTGTACTACAGGATGATTATCTACTGATACAGCACTGCAGTTAAACTAAGATACTCGTTTTTGAAATAGCGCACGTGGCTCTTGGAGCGGGTCCCTGCTCGCCTGGCAGATGCGTCACCATAGCCCTGTGCTCTCCCGCCTGCGAGCGCAGGGCTGCAGCAGCAGGAGAGCCCCGCTGCCGTCACACACCTCGCCCACCGCCGGCCCTGACCACAACCGGTACCTTCAGCTCTTCCTCTGCTGGAGGAGATGAAGCTGTCTGTCCACTGGGTGTGCATCCACCTGGGAGGGCTTTAAGAACTGCTCTGGACCATCACTTCTGAACTGGATTTGCCACGGACCAAAGGTTCCTGGTTCCTGGATGACACTAATTTTAACATCTCATCTGTGCCCCATCTGCACTGGCACAAGGAAAGCAGACGTTGGTACTTCTGTAACGACAAGCACCTACACAACCAATTATTAAGAAGTGCTAATGGCTTTGGCAGCCAGTTTGACAAATGACAGAATGACCAATGGCTGAAGTTAAGCAGAACCAAATAGGACAACAGAGGACTCAGCATTTAATGCAAGCACGATCCTTACACATCGCCACAATAAACATAATTACTAAAACCAACAGGAACTTAAAAATAACCAAATCCACAGGCAACATCTAAATAAATCCAACTGAAGGAGCACTGAAGTTGCTGTAACAATGCTCCTTTATACCATATTTTCCTGTTTCCATTTGCAATACTGCCAACAATGTGAATTCCACAACAATAGGCAGGAGGTTACGATTCTGCTAGTTTGAAGATTTGCATTTTTGTTGCTGTGAGACATAACCAAGACACGAGCTTTCTGTATTAAGACACTTGAGTTCAGAAGCTAAAAGTATTTTGCTAAAGCAAAGATCTTTCAGTGACCGGCATTTCAGGATGCCACAGGATGATGAACAGCAAACTCACCACATTGCTTCCAACGTCCCCTTCTGTGCCGATCGAGACTCTGTTTCAGTCTCACAGGTATGGAACAGAAATGAAAAAGTACAAACAGAAGCAGGAGCTAGTGTGATGTCAATTTGTATTTAATCCTCCGGGCCAGTGCAGAGGAGGGAAGACTGCAGGCATCACCCATTAGGACACAGCAGTGCCCGAATAGCCTATCTGTCTGTCTGTCTGTCTGCTTGGCTTTAGTGGCACTTTAGCCATTTTGCTTCCAAAAAAATAGGAATAATTTTTCTCTTGTTCCAAAGATCATTGTTTCGCACATGATATTACGGTGTTTTAACTTAATGAAGTCAATGGTGTGAATAATTAAAATTACCCGATGAAAGAGAAATCAAAAAACACTTTCCTTGCAAGTTTGAAGCAGTTACAGGACATTAATTAAAAAGTAACCAGAGGAAAAAAAGAAAATTTACATTATGCTTAGATAAAACTCTCTGAAAATGAAGGGCTGAAGCATAACTAAGCGGATCCAGGCAAGACAATGCAACTGGCAGGTAACCCTTTCCAGTTTCTCCAGAACAGTTTTCGGACAATAAAAGGAAGTGTTGGAAATGAAGTGTCTGCAACTTCCCTGACACCAGGACAGTGACAAAGAGCATATGTCTGTTTAGCTTCAACAAAAGCTCTGTAAATACTGATGGTAAATAGACAGTTGTCTGAACAATTAAATCAGAGGAAATCATTACCGAACCCGCTGCCAAAGTTGATGCAGAATGAGACAGACACGATGCCCTCATCTCCCAAGCATTTTGCCAGGCGGACGCAGCTCCCCTGCACCACAGCCGCGGTGGAGCGCCGAGCAAGGAGCAGCCTGGAGAGCTGACGGAGCTGCCCACGGCATGGGGACACCCCACGCCCCGCACGCTGCCAAGGCCTCTCCTTGTGCTGGGCCACCAGCTCTCGTCTGAATTAGGCACTTGACCATGGAGACAAATTCTTGCCCGGATCCCTGCCAGCATCACTGCAAGGTCTGATGCCAGTGCGGTTGTCCCTGCCCACCAGCTCCATCCCAGGAGCACGCTCAGCCTGGGCCAAGCCTCGTCCCGCGGAAGGCAGGGGCATCGGGCAGGCTTTCCGGCTCACACAGCAGCAGGGCTCGGGAAGAGCGGATCGACTGACGGCTTCAGATGCTCACTGACAACTTACATTGGCGTATGGCAACAATCCACCAGCACAAAACTGATGTTGCAAGTTATCAAGACTATTTAAAGATGAGTGGCAGCTAGGAGAGCTCACAGCAGAAGGGATGAGGTAAGGGAAAGTTCAACAATGAGAGAGAAAACACAACATGGGGAAACAGAAAAGGAAAACAAGAACTTATTCCAATCTGTTGTTTCCTCTGTTACGACTGATACCTCTTCCCTCTAAAAATGCAGCAGGCTGTCAGAGCCTTAAGACTCATAACTTATTTGGTCTGATGAAATTGAGGGAGATGCTGTGTAAGTTGCCAGCCACAAGGGTATGCATACGAGCTGCCGAGCATACGGATCCAACATGCTCTGCTTCCCGGCTCGGTCCCGGCTCCATGAGATTGTCTCAGTGATGTACAAGGACCTGTGTTTTATATTAAGACAATAATCACTTGAATCCTCCAGGATAACATGAGAATTTCAATTATTACTTGCAAGAAAATATTAGCAACGTGCTCCATTGCTGAAGGAAACATTTATTTTGTATTTTAACTAAACACACTGGGTGTGTTTATTATTTGATTTGAATGTCACATGATCTTGATGGTATGGGACAAGGTGTCCATTTGAGAATAAGCACCCAAGGCCTTAAAATTTTACTGAGTTTCTTTGAAGCTGGTAATTTCTATATCCAGCAAAAATGTTGCGCATGGTAATATTACTTCTCTTGAATATGCTGAGAGGTGTTGCACAATAGCTGTTATTTACTGAAAGCAGGTCATGAAGGTGTTGCACTTCAGAATACAAGAACATTCTGTGTAAATGAAAACAAAAACCATTAGGTTTTTAACAGGGGAATTTCAAAATCTAACGCACACCTCATCTGGCAGCTGTGATTTCCCCTACCATGGTGCAGAGGTCTCATTACCGCATTTAAAGGGAGATTGGGAGAAGACTGGAATCCGCTTGTAACCATTGCTGTGATCGATGTCCAGCCATCCCGCGCTCTGAACGCGGATGTCTCACCAGCTGCATCAAACTACACGGTGTTTCAGCGAGGGAGAGGAATGGTTCAACTATCACATGAAGGTGAACCTCAGACCTATTTACTTGATATCAGCATAAAGCCTCAAACCTTCTGTTATACATACATGCAACATTTTTTTCCATTAAGTGAAAATTTACAGTCTCAGAAACGGTATACGAGATACAGTTGTTAGGCATGAACTGATAACATCTAGGGCTAATGATCGCTACAGCATTTAAGTATGAGCCAGCACAAAGATCACAGAAAAGAAATAGGAAGACTACTGCTTACAACCTCCGCCCCCAAGCAACGAACACCCTACTGGTAATGATTTGCTTATATCACCTAATTTTTTTATACGGAGTGCTGTGCCGGGATTTGCGGGGGGTACTGGAGGACACACAGACAGCAGGGGATGAAGAGTTGCAGGGAGACGCATTCTTGGTAAACCCACACAGGCAGAGCGCTCTATCAGGTGGAAGAAGGTGCTGTTTGGGTGGTTGTTGCTGTTGTAAATTGATGAGGCAGTTTTACCCAAATTTAAAGACCCACCTATAATCCTTTAGGGATCCTTTTCCACTTAGCTTTTACTACTACCGAGTGAACCACACAAGCGCAGAAGAGAACTGGAGAAGCAGCAAAGCCAATGGGAGTGACTCTGGCCAGCATCCATGGAGACAGGCGTTTTCTGGTTCACCTTACCATTTTCTTCTGTTATCGTAGGACTACATTACACACGCTTTTTGCTCCACCGGTTGTACCTTGGCAACACAGAACTCACACTCTTTTTAAAGGTCACTCTTTAATCATGCAGCTGTACAGCCGTTAACTGTAATGATGCACAGAAGGTCCACAGTGTTCTCCAATGCAAGTAAATAGCAGCCAAAACTAAATACTTCAGAGTTCCAGATAAATTATCTTCTTCCATACCCACTGGGCTACAGTCCAGTAAAGTCTGTTTAAACTTGAATTTAATGCAAGACTCTATACTGGCTTTTTCAGCATGTCCTTAAAGCACACAGGTACTTGCCAGAGAAGACTGCTCACATGCATTCCCTATATGATAATTTCTAAGGCTTTTACTATGGATCACTCCATAAACGTATTTTTCAGTGCTACAAGGCAAGATTCTGATCTCAGTCGTGCTGGTGTAAATCTATTATAATTTCATAATCTAGCCTTTAGCATTTTTAATTTCTAAGAATGCCACTGGGGTATATTTACTTCCTATTTTCTACAGCCTGTTAGGTGAGAATTATAGTCATGTTGTCCAAAGCACACTCTAATCTTATATGCATCTATTAGTGGCTTAAGAAAAATAATCAGACTGTCCAATCAGCCTAACAGATAATGCACAAGCCATCATTTACATGTTATCCCTTTCTGCAATATTGTGATTTCCACTTGGCCCCAGGGTAATACACTACCGGTATTAGCAATTTTCCTTGTAAATTAATCAGAACCACCTAGCAAATAATTACAAACTTCTCTTCCAAATCTATTATCTTCAAGTTTAAATGTGGGCAGATGGTAGGCCTTAGGGCATGTTTTATTCCAGGTATGGAATTAATTGATGATTTCTCACATTATAAACAGAGAACTTCGAATTATTGTTGAACCTCTAATTTTTTTCCCTCTCATTCTATTAATGTTCATGCTAGGTAAATGTCTGGCAGCAATGAAATGTGCATTTTAAATACTTGGCCAATTTCGATTCAGGTATGAGAATCACAAGCTTCCTTCTCACTAGCACACTGATATTCAAAGCTTCTCTGTAATACTTATCCTCTGATGGGTAAGAATTAATTTATTCCTCGGGCTGCCTGCCCTTGAGTGGAGTTGGACACTTTTCTAAATAGGACTATGACATGCACAGTAGTTTCAGAATATAAATAGTCTAAGCATAAGACATTTGGGTTTGAAAATCAATTTTTCCTTCAAATTGATACCCTAGAGCTGAGAACTGATTACTCATTAATTAATTAAGCTTTCAATGAGCACAGGATCTTTGGAAGCCCAGACAAGGGGGAGGGGAGCTCCTGGAATACCTGGTCCAACGCACACATGGAATAGCTAACATGGAATAGCTAACTTCCATGATTTAGAAGGCCTTTTCTCATCACGCCAATGAACTGAGATACCATCACCTTTAAAACCAGTACGTAAAGACAGGTTCATGCAAAAGGCTTCCCTCACCTGTTCAACAGGTTCTGAATCTCAGGCTTAGACACCCAGGGACTTGGGAAGTCTCCGCTCAATTTGAACAGCCACCTATTACGGACTTATACAAGTACCAAGGTTTGCCTCGAAGGCAATAGGGCTGTACCGCATCATTTAAAGCCATCAGATCAACTAAAACAGTTTTGTAATTAAGAATGTATTTCACGCTCAATACCTTTTCCTCAGAACAGTGTGGCACTTGCTATTCTTTACTCCTCATAAAATGGAGATATACCAAAATTAAAACCGTTGTCTATCGCCTAGACTTTCAGCATCGATGCTATTGTCAGTGTAGAGGTAACTACTGTATCTTAAACAAAATGAATGTGAGCTGATCACAGGCAGCCAGGGTCCAGTATGGACACAGTAATACTTTATTTTTAAACATTATTATTCGTCTTACTCTATGCAGAGATGGAATTCCTTCTGTAAGAAATAAATAAATACCTCTTTATAAATCACAGCCATACAACAAAGCACTCGGAGTTTAATTCATTGCTTCCTTCCTTTATTATTTTTCTTTATGACTTCCTCATTTGGAACTTCTCCTATTCCATCACTCACACGAGTAAAAACAAGCTTCTGCAATCATACATCACATTTCCCTCTCTTTCCTGGAAGGAGGGGGAGGAAACCAGCTTAAAACAATTGAAACCATCAGAGAGATTTTCCCAGTTGTGACAAGTGACAATTGTGTAGCCGGCACAGCGTCCCTTTCGCTATCGTCTCCCTAGGACATCCTATCAGCACTGTGCATGGAAATCCTAAATTCATACTACAGCCTAGGAAAACCCCAGGAAAATAGCTACTACAGAACATTTGTTCTTAGACATTCCCAAGAACGATGTAGGTATTAATATAAAGCCTGGGTAATAGAAATGGTATGAACAGAAAGCTTTGTTCTTGCTTTTCACTTGAGGAATGCCTATTCCTTGTCAGCAATTCACGATCAGCAAAAGACAAACAGCTTTTAATAATGTATAAAGTTGATCACAGTGCATTCCCAAGACTGAGATCCAATGCCAGTATCTAGCAAACAAACCATTAGGATTGCATTAATAGAAGATGCCTGATGCACAAGGAACATGATTAATTTTAAACAAGTAACTCCACTGGCCAAGGTTCTCAGGAGCAATGAATCACTTTGAATACCCAACCTTTCCCCCACCCCTGTCTACAACTCGAGATACTTTAAGAGAAGCCTTGCTTTCAGAATACGAAGCTTATCTTGAAGTATCTAGAGGTGTAGGCGGGAGGGAGGGGGTGTTTGGCATTCAAAATCGTTACTGGTAGCCAAAATGACAAGTTTTGTTTGGAAACAGCAGGCACTGAGTCCAATGGAAGGGTAGTACAGAAGTACACACGTTATGCTGCACAAAGCAAGAGCCCAAAGTTGCACGACCAGACAAATCAGTCATTACAGTGAGACTGCTGATGGATTCTGCGATGGGAAACGTGGTCTCAAATAACTACTTACCAAGCTGACTATACATCCTAAGGGGCTGGAGGAAGGGTGTATAAAGAGCTGGAAGTTGAAGAAGTAGGCAAGCAAGAAGATCAGGGTTTCCACAGACCAAATTCAGCTTCCTTGGAGAGGAAAAATTTGATTTTGTTTATCTAAGTAAGAAAGCTTCTATTATCTCTCGGCCTCTTCACTGATCAGAATTGTTTAGGTAATGCTTGGAAAGGGAAAGACAGATACGGTATAACCAGAAACCATGAGCTGCATTCTCGCAGCAACACATTAAGCTCTTTGAAGACAAACAGGAATATTTAATAATAACTTTTTTAAATAAAAAGGAGGATGGATGCAACTTAATTCCATAATTAAAGGGTTAATTATATGTATGATAAAAATAAGTTTTATGTTTTACCATGCACACCCAATCCCTATAATCTGGTCATAAATAAAAGGGCTGGTGATAAGGAAAGCTGCAGGCAGGAGAGCAACTCACCATCTTTAATGGGCAGTTATATGACATGCTGCTAGTACATTGGCAGTAAATCAGCAGAAACATCTTTTATAGAGTTCTAGTTTTTATGATGTCATTAACTTTCCTCCTTATACTTAAGGGATAATGAAATAAAGTCATGAGGAGGGATCAAAGGATGAGCCCGAACTGTGTAGTTTGAAACAGCCACAGGGGAATCAATTTTGCCCACACTTTCCTGCAGACATTTTGATGGCAGAGAGGAGTGAAGAGTGGAGGAGGCAAGACAGACCACAAAACTTTTGGCAAACCCTGAACGGCACACATATTAATGAGCTGTTTTATGAGAAGGGTTCTTTGAGCAATATTCCTGTGGCTTCAAAACACTGCAATTTAGCAATAATTTAAACACACAAGGTGGTGGGATCAACACCACATTCAAAGAAATGGCAAGACAGGCTGCGACGTTAGCACGCCCATGTTGGAGAGATGCCAGGTACAACAACGTTGTCTCATCCTCCCATGTAATTAGAAACACCGAGCAGGATGGCGATCGATAGGGTAATGCATGGCATACAATAACCAGTGGACACCATTAAACTAAGGCAGTAACACCAGAAAGTTATGACAGTTATGAACCGTTTAGGTCAAGTCAGGCATCAATCTAACACAAATGGAAGAAAATGCTGCCAGCAGATCTGTACCTAATTAAAAAAATTAAACCCCCGCCCGTCTAGTAGTGGTCACTGTGATTAAAATTATTCCCATAGCGTAGCTATCAGACAAGCCTTACAAAGTAGGATGAAGCTTCCCGGGTTTGCTGTTGTCCAGAAACAGCTTTCAGAGCGACCCCCGAAGGGGACTGGCTCTGCGCTCCCTTTCGACAAAACACCATATATGAAAAAGAAATAGAACCAATATGGGGAGGATGTCAGAGCACACTTCTGAGTGACACCTACAACAGGTCTGTGTGCAATAGACTACGTCAACGCGTGTTGTCTGTAACTCGCAATGCTGTTCACAAGTCACAGCCTAGCTTGTGTAGAAAACCAAGAAATACTCTTGTATTTTCTAAGTTCTACAAAAAGAACATTTCTTCCATAGGCATCCCATTAAGGCACAAGGATGACATGTTTTTTTCCAGTATCACAGAGCATTTGTCTTACGTATTAGCTTAGACTTGAAGAGGAAATGCCATTTGTTCAACACCTCATGACTGTTTACAGTTGCAGAGCTCAGATGTGATCCAAAACCCTGTGAAGTGAAGAGCCGGCATGGCCTGCAATGATCAACTGGAGGATGCCTTTAGACCGTGAGGCATGACAGCTTCCTGAGTTCGGTGAGCGTTTACTCCATTTGCTCACCTGAGTGATTTGTTCAGCTTCAGAGGAACTATTTCCAAGATTAGTATCTGCTAGATTTGGCCCAAATAAGAGCCCATGTTAAGTCAAGGTTCAAACTACTGCTATCAGCTTACTGAGGGCAACCGGAATTTTAAAAATACCATTACTACTAAAGAACTGAGACCCTCAATTCCATAAAATGACATCATCTAAAAACTGGTGGGGAAAACGTCTTGACTTTCTGATCATTCCTCACTGTTTATTGCACTCTCATCTACCCATTAAAGAGGAAATTCTGTGTCTTCCCACCAAAAGAAGACATCCTGTATTGCCTGTTTCTTAACACACAAATTATATGCAACCTGGGTCTCCTCCTCCTTGTGGCCCAATGTTTTCTTTCACTTGTTTTGCATAATTCTGTTTAGAGGGTTTTGCCATGGAAATGAAGATAGAGAAGTTAATTAGCCCATCTTAGGGATTTGCACGAGCACGTGGGAAGCTCTAGGTCAGCACATCTGTCTGCAAACACGGTGGTCAATTAGCATGAAGAACATTTATCAACAAGTGCTGTTACATTTTCCACAAGCAGCCTTTCAGCGAAATACTAGCCATGCTGTACAGCAAGTATCAGACGTGTTAGTTAAGATTCTGGAGGCCCTTCTGCTCAAGTATCACATGGCTTGCAGCAAAGTACCAACTCCACTCATCTTCCCATTCAAATTCAAACTGTCTTTTCTCTGATATACGCACGCAGCGGTGCGATGGAAGAGTAACCCATCCCATCTGCCACAGAATAATAATGGCTATGTCAATGTGCCTGTCGATCTCCTACCTGAGGATCTCTCTCACACGCCCCATCCTCCTCACAACTGCAGCTATGTGGAAAGTTCAACCTTGACAAGGCAGTATTAGAGACGGAGGGAAGTTCTACTGGTGTTATTAAAAGAAGGGAGGGGAGAGAATGGGAGAGCTAATTGTATGCGCTGCAACTCTTCCTAAAAATAAGCAGCTGAGTTATCACAGTGTTTCTTATAGGGCTTTATGCATTCAAACTTCTCTAAATGAGGGACTACACCATGCAATGTGCATCGCCACATAGATGACTGTATACCATTACCTAAAATTGAACTGAGTCTGTTCAACCTACCCTGCACTCCAATTTGTCACAGAAACAGTTTCCCTGGCCCATTCACATAATGAATGTGGATATGAAGTTAATGCCAAGGAAGATAAGCACCCTCAGGGTTATTTAAGCCTACCCTTCTCTGTCATTCCCCGCATTATTTCTTAGGCAGCATTATATAGGAGTTTAAAAAAAGAAGCAGAAGCGGAAACAGGGTAGTGGTACATCATGCAGATCCAATGCCAGCATTTACAGTGACCTTGCTGGCTGAAAAAAATATTTTATTGTTACCTATTTCAAGATCCATCAGGATCAATCTTAAAATTTGGTTTGTTTTCACAGAAGATACTGAAGGACATACTGCACAGGTATATTTTGTCAGGCTAATGTCTTCCCTGTTTCTACAGAAAACTTCTCAAAGTCTTCATATATATCATACTCATACAGTGAAGTATGAAATACATACCAGGTTTCACAAAGCAACAAGTCGTATTTCAGTGGCTCAGGGCTTTGTTAGGGGACTCTGGATGAAGTCCTGTCCAGCTGAAAGGAAAGGCTCAGTGCCCATTAATACCAATCAGGTGAGAATGTAACTCTTTTTAATTGTCCCTTTTAGCCTGTTTAGGCCATACGAGCAATGAGAAGGTAAAGTAAACCAAGTTCCGCGTTAGGACTCCAGCAGACGCGGGGAGGAATCGCTGTTCAGCCAGCCTTTCCAGCTGTTGTTGAAGTCCATGACCGTATCCAACCAAGAAATGTTGCCTACGCTGCAAAATTTTGCAAGATCCTTCGTCACCTAAACAGCAGCAGTGCACACATGCTGGATCAAGCTGTACTTGGAAGATACCAGCAGCAGGATCGAGGTGCCTTGAAATGCAAGGCTTGTAAGCTGGGAGGTTAAAAGCAGCATTAGAGAATTAGGTGTCCAATTCCCACTGAGAACGAGTGGTAATTAGTATCTACAATAATACAAAGGCCCATGCAATTAGTATGCAAAGATGCTTGTGCAGAAGGCAGGCTGACTGAGATTTAATTTTTAGGGTTTCCACAGAGATTTTATTTGCGACCTAACACTTGATTTTACCTTCAATATTCCACTGTATCCTACCTACCCTATCCTTACAGCACAAGCCAGCAAGATTGCAAAACAGGGCTTATCTACAGAGAGCATTTCCCTGCTATGGAGTCTGTGATGTCCCTCAATTTAAATTGCAATGGTTTCTTCTTTGAAGGATTGCTAAGTGGCAAGAACAAAACCTATGACTGTCAGGCTCTAAGCATCACAATTTCTTATGGCTTTACGGCAGAACACTAAGACAGGATGAAGAATTAGCTGTGTCAAGGAGAAAATTTGCTACTGTCAAATTTGTTTAGTTATTCGGAGTTACAAATATGATTTGCTGCTACCAAAAAATCAACTAGGCTGTATTAAAAGTGTAATTTGATACCCGGCTATAAATCTCTTTAATAAAGGTGTGGTGGAAATGATGTTATCCATATATAAAGATTAATCTCTATTTAAATATATATAAATTCAGGAAGCTGAACGATGCTGAGGCAGAGAGAGGCTTCCTCTAAAGTGCGGAGTTGCTTTGTTGCTCCTGGTAAATGCTAATTCTTTTTGCTGCCCGTTTGGTTGTACTTTACATTTAACCACACAGTTTTATTTATTATTCTCACTCTGAACTTTCACGGCATCCCTTTCATCAGTTAAATTCCCCCTTTCGAAACAAACATCTATTTGAACAAAAACAGTCTTTAAAAAAAAAAAAAAAAACCAACCAAAAAAGAATCAAAGCATTTTTAGTGAAATGAAGTTTTCTGGACTGAATTACCCAGCCTACACCATAGCATGCTCAGCCACTGGAAATTATTTAGAAACAACCGAAGGATAGGGCCAAAGGCCCGGGGCCTTTATCTGGGCCAGATGATTGATGTGCTGTGGGCCCCGCTGTGGCTAACAGTGATTTTTATCTGTTGCTAGCAGCAACAGTCCGGGGCGCAGCGTGAGGCCAGCAGCCGGCCGCGGCGCTGCGGCAGGCCCGCACACAGGGACAGACAAATAGTCTTTTCAGCCGGACAGGTCTCGTGGGGGGCTTTGACATAAAGGGCCCTTTGGAAAGGCTGGAATTGTCAGCCCTTTGATGGCCGCATGCTGGGCCATTAGCTTCTGTTACTAATTTGCGGTGCATGTGAGAGGGCAGATCCACGGGAACACCTGCGAGCGGCGCGGGTGCATTGTGGGACGGGGTTTGCAGGGAGAGCCGAGGAATAAAGGACGAGGCATAACCCTTCCATCTAAAGGGCAGATGACACAGGCTATTATCGTTTCCAGCCATCAAAAGCACGGCTCTGAAGTAACATCAAGCCGTCTAACTCAAACCTGGAAAAGCAAAGAAACTGGGGAAATTCAGAGTTAATAAGGGGCCATCTGTAACACAACGTGCCAGGCTTCTGCAGGAACTTTTCGGGGAGAGGTAACCTTACACGTTGGGATACCCAAGAGGAACAGGCGGGATTCACGGATAAATCACCACCTGCGCTTGTACCAGTTCCAAAATTCCCCGTCTCCCCAAGCCCCTGTGTGCAAAATACAAAAATATAACAGGGGGGAAATAATATTGAAGATGAAGATGTTCACGGCAGATTCCACCCTGGACAGAAGTGGAAAAAATGCCATTTGTAGCTGTTGGGGTAACTTCTTAAACCCACAGATTCCTGCACTCTGAACAATATTACATTTTTCCACCAGCGCATCCCATAGACCATTAAAGCCTCAACACAGGCGGGTCTGTCAATGCACCCTGAAGGTCTCCCCGCCCCACACGAGTTAACCAAGGCACAGCAAACAGCGTGCCCGAGATCGCAGAGCCAGATTATAGGAGTGCTGGGAATACAACACAGACCTTCTGTCTCCTCCTCCTGTGCTTTGAACACAAAACCACGCTTCCTTTGTTGGTTAACATTCAGGATGCTGAAATTATAAGCATTCAAGGCTGCAACTTTAAAGATTAATATAAAAGCAACTTTTGTATTACATTTGTGCAAGCAACCAGAAAAGTACATATTGTAAAATAATCTGCAAGTCATACTACTGTAGGCCACTTCAGTGACTAATGAACACGTTAACTTTCAGGCCGAGTTTCACTGGAAAGCAATTTTTCCAACCAAATTATAAAGTCTACTTGAGTAACGGGATCATTTACAACTCTCACGGCACCGCGGTGTCACAAAAATACCACTCCAACAAAATTAAATAGGCGTCAGAGACCACCACGATATCCAAACGAATCCGACCCCCAACTCCAGTCAGAAGGAAGAAAGTCCACTGGGACAGACACACTGAGTCTGCACCGATGCTGAAGGTACGCCTATATCAAACAAAATTTCTGTAAAACTTGGTTTGCGCAGTCAGTATTCATGCTACAGCTGGGCTCAGATGCAGGAGCCAGAAACGGCCCCACCGCATCAAGCCACTGGTTTTCAGCCCTGGGACATCAGACCTCTGGCTTTGCTGAGTACTTCTTAAATGAGCTGTAAAAAGGTAGCTAAGAAAAGCAAGCCTGTGGTCAAGATGGCCTTAAATTCAAAATATAGGGCTTTGCAACTTTAGCGGAGTTTCTCTTGCGGTGTTTGTAAATTGGAAGACGTCGGAAACCACCAGCAAGACTCTAAGTGAGGTATGAGAGAAACCTAGGAGGTTTGGGTAAAAGAGCAACAGACTTTGAGCAAACTAAAACCCAAAAAATATTAAAAGCACCTTACTGCAAGTCTGAAATCAGAAAATGCCAATAGCAAGGCACCATGAAGTTCTGCATCTGGCTCCTCACAATGCAACTTTAATTATGAGTCCTTCCTACCTGTGCTTCCAGCTTTACAGCAACTGAATGCTTCTGAATGTCTGAAAACCTCAATTCACAAGATCTTGATCAAGCCATTGTAAGCTTATTTCCAATGACATGTTTGCCTTAGGTTTCACAGCCACTGATAAGAATTCATTTCTTTTAAAGCAAATTCTGACAAAATCAATCAACTTGAGAAGGTACTGGTGAGAGAAAAACACCACGCTCAGTGAAGCTGCAAGCCACAGCCATGCTGTGGTCCTGCTTAGCCAGCAGAGACCCACTCCCTCTATATACTGGGCTTTCTTGGGATTCCTGCAACTTCCTACTTGCCGTGGTTTGGGCTGGGCTGGTCACTCAAACTGGCTGTTGTGGACAGAGATGAAAAAAATCCTACTGTTCTCCCACTCATTGTCCAAGGCCAGCGAGGTAAAGAGCTACCTGAACAGAATACGCACAAGGATGTTTGCCCAAGGCACAGACGGATCAGAGATAAGGTCTTGATCAGATCAGGTGTAAAACATCCCTGAGGCGAAGCAGAAACTAGTCCTACTGAGGATCTTTCTTTCGAACTCCATTCCTCAAGTAAAGCAAAGCAAAAAACTTGAAAGCCCCCTTCCCTGCCCCCCAAAAACTCTAGATAAAACCGGCTGACACCAAATGCGCTGTTCAGACACGGAACCATTTGCACAGCTCAGAGGTTATGATCTGTCCCACCGGCCCCGCAGCCAGGAGCTGGCAGGCAGCCCCCGCAGCAGCTTTGTTTCTGCACATTTCAACATTGCTCAACCCTTTCACGCAACCAGCTTCGACTCACTTTCCCTGGCTGTCCAGTATAGCAATGAAGAAAATTAATGTGAAACTGCAAACTGCCCTTCTAATTTTTCTTTCTCTTTTGAGGACCTGCCCTCCTCTTTGATCTTCCCAGTGAGCCTGTTTTGATTGCTGACCCAACCACCTGAACAGAAACTTAAAAGCACAAGTCGTTGATGCAGTGTGTCAGAGCACTTTGGGCCAACAAGATGGGTAGCGTGCAGACACTTTAGTTAAAAACATGCCGAACTCCTTCTTCCTAAACACCAGATTAATCTAAAGTTCATTTGCATTGCTCTTCATGCGTGTTTGAACACGTACACTCATTTAAAGCACATTGCCTAAAACAACTTCCACTATTTTTCTCATTCAATGCTGCAGTAGTACTGGAAGCTTTTGAGGAACTGATTGCCTTTATATTTGCAAGACTATTCAAATTTTAGCATTCGGTTCCAAAAGGCAACTACCACATCAATCCTGCCAACCCAACAGCTCCATGGCCATCATTCAACTGTGGAACTCAACAGAAACACTTTCCAAAACCCCCGGGTTGGTTTGCTGTTCCTCCCTTCCCCCAAGATGCTTTAAAATCTACCGAGTTTACGGGTTAAGTGAGGCCTGACAGGCTTACGCTGCTCACAACACTTGTGCTCTCTGCACCAACCAAAGTGAAGCCCATCAGCAATGCAGACTAATTGCTAGCTTGCGCTAACATCCCTCAGATAAAACAATTCATTTTGCATCCATCGTTGGCCATTATACAAATAAAGCCACTGAAATATAACGCTGCTACAGAATCACTTCCTTTTGGTTTTGATAATGAAGGTCTTGGATTTTACTTCCCACATAAATGTCTTTTTTTTTTTTTTAATATATGTATCAAAAGCTCATCATACTGCAGCAACATGACAGGTTTGTGTGTTCGTCTTGTTTACTGTCTACTAAGGATTTCCATATGGTGCCCCTCATCCCGCTAACCTTCTGCTTAGGTCCTCAGTCTCTGTTCCAGTGTCATATGAAGGAAATAACACAGAATTTAAGAAGATACGTTGAGAAGAAAGACAGAAAGACAGAAAGAAAGACAGAAAGAAAGACAGAAAGAAAGACAGGTCCTTCTTCTAGGGAACGATTGTAATTTCCTTGAAATATTAACCAATTCTTACCCTACCTTCTCACATGGCACCAGATACAGTCTTTGTGTATCTTTGCTACAGTACAGCCCCTTTAATTGGAAGGGTCCAATGCTCTAAATAGGATCCATAAATAGGATTCATATAATGAAGCTGATTCTGGCATGCCTGAACAAGTTCTACTTGTTAAGAAAAATATTTGAAGAACGATGTACTGTGAGAATATCATTGTTTGTTTGTTCTGAAATGCAAATATGCAAATAAGGACACAGTATGTTTTAAAAAATAATAAAAGTCTTAAATAGCTGTCCAAAAATAATGCAGCCAAGCTTGAGAAAAAGATGTAGAAAGTCGTAATTATCTAGCAGTAGGACTAATCCAAAGAGATTGGTTGGAAATAGAAAAAGAAAGAAAACAAGGAAAGTGATAAACACATGAGACCGCAGCATTTGGTTTTAAAGTGGGCCAGGTGGCTTTCTTGGCACTTGGCAGCAGAGAACATTTCAGACTCTCAGCACATTCGAAGGCAGAGAAGCCGCCTGCCCCAGCCCCAGCCTGCTGGGTCATCACAGGTTCAGAGATCGTGCTTGCTATCCAGTGAAAGCAGCTGTACTTTCCCCACTAATGGCTAGATTTAGCTGCAATTGCAGACATCTTCATACTACCGTGCTTCTTGGCAAATCTGGGCAATAACTAATGCCGCTGCAGGTTAATCTAAATTAGGTGTCTGATACTCCAGTTCTTGTAGTGATGACACAACTTCCAGGTGGGCGAGACTCTTCCGAACCGGGTCATGCCTCTGGTCCGACTGAGAAGTAGCTAGTACCTTGAGAGTGTCACCAGGACACCAGAGACCTGGGCACAAGGGAGATGCCATCAGGCATTTGGTTCTGCAGCTTCGCAGTGGCATGTTCTGTTGCGATTGGAGCTGATGACTCCTAGTCCTGCCTAAAGCCGGTGCTACGTTGCTTTGCCCTTTGAGTTTCAGCTTAGGCTCCACACAATCACATCCCCTGGAGCACACTCTGGGTCGCAGGCTTTCCTACACCAGCAGACAATTTTGGGTATGGTCAGTCCCTGTTGCTTCCAGGTGATACAAACAGGAAAAGTCACTGACCTGATATTATCCAAGACAAAGGGCAGGGAAGAAGAAGGAGAAAGAGAGGGAAAGAAAAAAATTATATATATAAAATGTTCAGTTTGTGGTTAGGGTTTCAAGAATGAAATATTTTCTTCTAGTCCTCTAGGTGCTCTCCATCCCATATCCTCCACGTTACGCCACAGGAATGATCTTCATAAGGTCTGACATTCTAGGAAGGGCAGCAGTTTAGCCACCTCCTCAGTGTTGTGCACAACAATTAGTAGGCACCTCATATTTATTACACTATACATCAAAGATGTGGTCTTGCCTTGGATAAGGTTTCATAGGAACTCTTCAATGAGATGCATTAAATACATTTCTCAGGAAAAACAGTGCAACAACAACAAAACATGCAAAAAAATAAAACACAAGAAACCAACCACACACACAAGCTTCCAGACATTTAATTACAAAATATATGCGTATGACAGACATCAACAAGCCTACAGGAAGATTCCTGCTTCAGTATTCAATGCAGCCTCAATAAATATTTCAAGGTTTCAAATGGATGCTTTGCAATAGCACAGTTTCCATTTGCACAAGTGCCAGAAGGAAGAATTCAACACAGGCTTAAAGCAAAACCAGAGTATTTTCCTGTAAAACTTTAATTGGGAAACTGACACTATATAATCTGTACATCATTGCCTCCGAGCTGTTGTTAAAAAATTAAAGCTGTATCAAAAGAACTGCTTTGTTAAATTAACACGTTATGCATACCAGACATAATCTGCACCAGGAAAGGAAATAGCTTTGAGTCAAAAATGCACTGATTGTTATGGCTGTCATTGAGAGAGGCTGAGCCAAGCAACGTAAGCAGACAAAAGCATCTTACATGCCTCCTGTACAGACACACGCCCTTACAAACACGCAGGCTTTATTTCAAAACCTGAACAAAACCAAGGGAGAAGCAGGATTTCATTACGGCGATTGTTACAGCTACAAATCACACATCAGGTTGTGTGAATTCAGTCTGAAGTTTTGAGGCGGTGCAGGCAGAGGGGAGACTGTGCTGCCGGAGCCCTGTGCCGAGCCCACCTTGGCTTTCACCCCAAGGCCGGCAGCGAGGAAGGCGCTAGAGCCCCCAGCGCCGGCGTGATGGCCCCAGTGGGGGCGAGGGCTCTGGACCGGCCATGGGAGCCTCTCCCCGATGGCCGTAAGCCATCCCAGCCCCTTGCTCCAGCCTGGCAGCAGCCGCAGGACATCGTTGGTGCCACAACAGGCACCTGCAGCGCAGGGAGCCGGGCTGCAAGCACGGCTGGGGGACAGGAGGAGCCGAGGGGCCTGGTTTGAGGACAGGGACGGTCAGACGGGGACACGGGACAAGCAGCACAGAGCTCCTTATACTCTAGGCACAAGAAACAAAAATTAGGTGGACCTTCTGTTCAGAACTACCTTACCAATTTTAGTAAATACTCAGTAAAACACTTTCCATCTGTACATCTCAACGTACAAAGGAGACGAATACCACTACCCAATTTTAAGGCTAGAGAAACTCAGGCATTGAGGCTCAGAGCAACCTGCCCAAGGCCTCTTTAGAAGTACTAATTTAAAACCTCATTTGCTCAAGGTCTGTCTCTGAAGCTTGTCCGTTCTAATCCTGAGGTTTGCTCAGCAAAGATACGACAAAACCAAACCGAGTGCCCTAAGCGGTGCCAAGGATATGACCACCTTCTCTGTTTTAACGTTTGCAAGCCCATGTCACAGCCACCATCATTTTGGCTTCAGACTAGTCCAGGCTCATCAAACAGGCTACGCTTGGAAAAGTGACTCATCACTTTGCATGCCCAAACGCCTGACAGTGCGAGAGCCTCAAAGAGGCCAAGGTTTCTAAAAATACGGAGCACGCTCCCTCAGAAAAGACTGGTTCCTCTCATACGTTTCAAGCTGTTCACCTCTGAATTTGAAGTGCCAAAGTAATTTTGGAAGATCTGAGCTCTAACATTTCCTCAATAAGATTTTACAGCTTTGCATGTAACCATCTGCTAGCTTCGCTCCGTGCACCAAGAGTCTAAGGCACTGCTGTGGTCTGCAGCGGTGAGGATGGGTTAACAGTTCTGAGGCTTTTAAGATAAGCAAAATTTCCCTTGACGTTGTAAACTCTTCAGGTGGTTAGAGACAACAGTTTCTGCTTTTTTGATGTCTTCTCAGAAAAGAGCTCACATAATTTTATCAGTCTCTGGGCTGACCATCAGATAACCAAGCTATTCCTGTCTGAACCACTCAATGCATCTCCACCTTCCTGTCACTGGCAATCCACAAGACAACCAGGGGACTCAAGCTAACCACACGGCTCACAACTTAACTGATTAAGTAGGTGGGAACTGATGCCAGCTCAGCTCAAAGTGTCTTTCTCTGCTAACCAGAAGCTGGCCGCAAGCTGTAGAGGGGAATGACCACAGATAACACACTGATACCGAAACCGTTTGGTGAAGTTGCAGCTTCCTGTTCGAGCGCTCTCACAATCTCTTAGAAATGCATCTTCAGCAGGAAACTGGCTGCAGTTAAATAGGCTGTCTAGGTTGTCATGCGGCGTGTACTACTGACTCTTGTTTTCAAGGGACCATTTATTACTCTCTCCTGCCTTCTTTGCCAGCTCTCTAGAAATGAACCGAATCTGGGCTCTGCAGAGAACAGCAAGTCCTTGGGGGGAGGGAAAGATGCTTAGAAGAAGTCTGTGACCAACCTCCACCCGTTACAACTCGATGCCTGCCAGTTACCCAGTGCTTAGTGGCCTCAGGCATCTTCACTCTGATATCCTAATCTGTATGCTTCAAGCTCTTTTTCTCTTAAACCAGTGTGCTACTTGGCCTAGATGCTATTGAGCGGCTTTGGAAGAGCACCATGAATACAGTGGGGAAAACGCATTCTCCGAACTGGAAGAGGAAATTTGATCTAACTTTGATCACGAGCCTTACAATCACACTTGTGTCAACACCTGCTTGGATTTTGCTACGAAGAACGCTTACAGAGAAAAGCCTTTTAAACGAGTGATTTTGAGAACAAATTTTGACTCTTTGGTTCCTTACAAGTATCCCATTAAGTTTAACAGCTGTTCATGCAGCTGCTGCGCAGAGCCTGAAGGTCCTAGTCCTCACCTAGGGAAGTCAGTAAGAAATTTCCCCCGCTGACACCATTTGGTGTCAACTAGGTAGCAGAAAGAAGGGCACGTGGCTTTAGTCACTCAATGGGACATTGCTTTTGGAGTTCTAATATTTGTCACAATGATCTGATGATATACAGAAATCAGTTCACCGAGAAAAATTTTGAAGAAAAGTAATATTAAACCATATTCTGCAATTGAAGGTAGGGTGAAACCCCACAGACAACAGTTACGTTTTCACTTGCTCAGCTCTAGCTATTCGTAGAGTGTATACGACACAAAATAAAGCAGTTAACCACTGCAATAGATGACAGAGTTTCATCAATCTATTAAAACACCTCGATGAACAATTTTTTCCTTTGGTAATTATGGACTGGTCTGAGTATGAGATGCTGCATGAGTTAAAAGAACACACTATGCAGTCTATACCAAGCCTTCACCTACAGCACTCTAATTGCTACAGTATGTCCAAAAATGGTCCTGCTTTGATTAGCTGATTTCAAGGCTAGCATGAATCATCCCAACATCTAGTGTGACCATGTCCAGAAAACCTGAGAATCACATACAATAGCTTCTGAATCATCCTCAAAACTTCTTTTTGCTTACAGATAGCAAAGTACCAGTCTAAAAAACTGGACCAAGGTTTGCAAACACCTAGCATCTTCACAGCCCTAACATGTTTCTCAAGGACCGCCAATGTCATGAGGCTTTCTGGAGAACACATGTGGTGAATTAATCAGACAAGAAAATTCCTCAGGATACTACAGATCTAGACCGTAAGCGTTCAGGCACATAAAGTCTTATCCATGATATAGCACAGAGATGAAACGCAGACAGTAAAGGTATGAATCAGGCTACATTCCTGTAGAAACCACTGCAGACGTGTCCACAATGATGTAACTGTATGGCAATTTTCCATCATTCTGGTTGCAAAACTGAATATTCACAACCAGTAGCACAGTAATGCATCTGGAAAGAATCTATAAATAAAGCAGTTAATTCTGTTAAAATTTAGATGCGATACCATTTGAGTGTGCAACCCAGCAGCACCATGGCAGGACCAGTAGTGCTTGCTGGATTTTTTATTATTTTTTTGAGGCACATACTAACGCCATAATCAAAGGCAATTTTGAGCTCAAAACTGACCTCAAGGTTACAAGACTCTATGGCAGACTGTTCCCTTTCATTGGAAGTACATTGTACAGCCAAGACGTTAGCACATACACACCGGATGGACCACAGGGCTAATTAAAAAGCAGCTTTGGTGGTTGTATCTGTTCCAAGAGCAGGCTAGTAAACCAAACTTTAAAAAAAGTAATGAAACCAAAGGTGCTACAGAAGCAGACAATTCCCACAAAAACAAAGCAGAGCTCAGAGTGACGAACAGTTGTTTTACTCAACCTCAATGCCTTTGAGTTCCTGACCTGTGATGAGCTGAAAAATGAGAGAACAGCTACAATCACTTGAAAGCTAAGCTGAAATACTGGGTATTCTGAACTGGAAGTTAGAAATTTCTCTGTGAAATTAATCTCATTGATCAATGGCTTTTAAAACAAGACTTACAATGACCAACTTTTGGGTATGGCAATGCCTGAATTTCAAAATTATACCACTGCCTCCTGAAAGCCATTTACTAGAACAAAGAGCCAAGGGCAAAGCAGAGGCTGCTTCGCCTTACCAGTTGCCAAATGGTATTGCAAAGGTCTCCCACCCCTGCGTGATTCGGATCTCACGCACAAGTCACACACAATGGGTTAATTTACATTTCTGCCCCTACACTGCGTTCCCTGGCTTTCTGGAATTGCAGCTGGCCCTTTTGCATCACATGAGGAGGAGTCTCTTACAGTTTCAGTTATTTATTTGCTACAAAAGGGAGAAAGACACCTTTCTAAAACGTTACCAGCAAGTCATGGTGACTGGGGCCACAGCCGACCACAAGGAACCGCGACACCAAAATGGTAAAGCAGTGGGAAGTGAAAACACTGACCCCATGTAAGAAACATTTCACATGGCTGACCAGGGTTTCCATCTGAATGCTCCTCTTCCGGCAACGCAAGAGCTGCAGATGAGAAATCCAGTCTCTTCAGCAAGGATTTCACTTCTTCCTAGAAAGGAACCCTGGGCTCCTCCCAGAGCCACCTTCCAACAGAAGCAAGCATGGTGCTGCTTCTCTGTTCTCTCATCCCTTGGCCATGGAGGAGTGCTGCCTTTCCACTGCAGATGCAACTACACACCCCAGTGTATTTACATTTTAGCAGGCAGCTATATTGCAGCCAGGCTGAAACACGAGGCGAGAACGAGAGAAACCTCAGCACACAGCAGATTTTCCCCCCATTTGCAGTTTTCGCAGCAGAGCCACCACACCTTCAGCACGTTACCAAAAGCTTTCTTTGGTGTGAGATCTGACTTAGGACGACATCTGGGTTTTTTGTTCAAGTGGGATCTTTGTTTTCTGTTAGGACAGGGAAGAAACTGAAGATCTCTCTCTAGCCTCTAATAACATAGCCCAGTTTAAAAAAAAAAAAAAGAGAGAGACAAGGAAAAAATGCAAGTGATGAACAAATTTAAGTAAAGACCACCAATCTACAGGAAACCTTCCTTACGCTCTGGATGTGCAGTGACTAGTTTCATCACCAGCCCAAATAACTTACCCTCTCTAGACTAGCTTATTTCATTGCAGTTTAACACAGGGAAAACCATTTTGGGACTGATAAGCAATCAATCCCTGAGTGTAAGTACAAGGGCATTCCACTGATCTGCACAATTAAATATTTTAAATCTTATAATGCTTTAAGATGACAGACGGTGTTCTCTAATGCAAATAACACCCACAAAGGTGACGCACTTGATCCCTTTTCCTTGTTCTCTCTTGTTCACCTACTATTAAGGCCAATAAAACATGTTGTTCGTCTTTTATTTCTACAATAGCAGTCTGAGTTAGCGCGTTGTTATTTCCTCTGCTGCTCCCCTTACACTCCGTGGTTTTGGGTGCAGGTTTCTGCAAGGGCATACTGAGATAAGAAATAAACCAAGAGAGCTCGCACCCCTGCTCCCCCGCCCCGTGAATTTCCTCTGAGGAACCTACCGCAGCACCCAGCACAACACACACCAGCGCGCTCCGGCAGCCCTCAGAAATGGGGTATTTTAACCCCTTCTCTAGTTATAAAGCCCTAGCACTGCCAATTCTCACTGCACAGGACTATTAGCGAATGAAAGAAAAATCAAAAGGAAATCCCCCAAGAGGCCCCACACTTAACCCCTGTTCACTTTGCTCATCAGGTAAGTAGCCCTGCTTCTAATCAACCGTCTGTTTTAATCATCTTTTTGTTGGTTTTTGGTAAAGGGAGGGGAAAGAAAGTCAAAACAAGGCAATGGATCGTAAGGAAAGAGAGCCATGAGAGCAAATAACAATGTGAAAACAGCTGAGAGAGAAGCAAATACCTTACCCTATTACACAAAGAAAGCTACAGCATATATATGACACAACTGCCTCAGGACAGTCTTAATCAAAAAGGTCCAGAAATAAAGATCAGATATTCTCAAAATCCTTTGCCTTTCCTCTTCAGCAGGATGTAATCCTTTCCAGGCTGGTGAATTCAAGATGGATTTAGGACAACTCTTCATTTTAGCGTGCAAGGCCAGTGACAGCGAGGTTATCCTACCCCAAAAGCCAAGCACTGGGAATTTCGGGGGATGCATCTGTGTAACAATAGAGTTTCGAACCAGATTAGAGCCCTGTTCCTCCCCGCTGCCCCGTGCCGAGCTGAGGGCAACAGCAGGGGAGATTAAAAACGTGGGCAAAAATCACATAGAAGTCATATGTCCCATCCCTCAAGGGGCTCGCAAGGGCTCGTGGCATCAGCTGGCTGCGCCTGCCCTGCAGCTGGGGAGTTTATGGAAACCAGCATCGTCCCGTCCCGTCCCGTCCCGCTCCGGGCAGCAGGGACAAAGGGGATGGCTGCGCCGGGAGCCTCCCCATCAGCCCCTCTGCCAGGGCCACCGGTTGGGGCAGACTGACAGTCAGCCAGAGAGGGCTCTTTGTGCTTACTTATAGCTGTGGAGATGAGTGAAAATTTATGGGACTTTTCATCCTAATTAAAAGCAGAGGTCATCTAAGAAGAAACAGACTTTCGGAAAAGGGAACTTCTAAAGGAAAATGTGCTGTAAGGAAGTTCATGGTCTTCAGTATTTGTAAAGCTGAAGTATGCAGTTTATTTATGTTGGTACTTCTGCTTATGCTTTTCATGGGACATTTCAAAAACCATCAAGAGCTCCCACGGATCTGGAATAATATATGCACTAATTAATCAACAGCATTTGAGCTCATGGGTTATGGGACAGCCTCTGGAGTCAAGGGGCCAGCTCCTCGGCTGGCTTACAGCAACCTGGCTCCATCCCACGTGACCCTCAGAGCAAACAAACTCTTTATTTACTCAATGAATTCAGCGTGTCCAGGTGAATTCAAACATGGGGATAGCTCTTGTAAAGTGAGGCTATTTAGCAACACGTGAAAAGAAAACCAGCAGAAGTTAAATGCCTTGGTTTGACACCCAGCTCTCTAAAATTCCTGCTATCTTAGAGGGAGAACTCCTTTCAAAATTCTTCATGTTTTTATTACATATTATTATTTTTCTATTTTTTTTAAAATCCTTTGTGCTGTCATTGCTCTTGCAGGCCACATCAGTTTATTATAGTCCCTTTTTCTTTTCTCTTTCTAACTGAGTATCTATCTTCAAAGAAGACAGAGTATTGCTCCACCTGAAGAGGACCTATCTGCCATTCTTTTTCTTGTCCAGAAGAAACAGACAATTATAGTCCCTCTTTTATACCTGGCATCATGGCAAAACAAGATTGATACTTATTTTGGAATTATTACTCCCCTATTCATAAATCTTGTCCAGAAAGTCCTGCTCATGTTGCCAGCCCACAGGCACACTATTGTAGGAAATACATATGAAATTCACTTTTATCATTTAACTTTGGCTCCAGCTCAAAGAGTTTTAGATTCATAACAACAGCCCTGTTTCCAGTATTGATTTTTGGCAAGGAAAAATGCTAATTTATCAGAGGTCCTAAAATACAATGAATTTTCCAGCCCAGCTAAGAAATGCTACCTACCTACAGAGGAGAGATTTTTCATTAGCGTATGACAGATCAGCAGGTGGAGAAACCCCATTAGTTACAATTCAAGTTCGCCTCTGGTCACTGAGCGTGCTTCCACACCCATGAGCACACACTCAAGAATTCCCAACCAGAACCATATGCTTCATAGCAATAATTTTGTTTATGTAGAAATTTCTCCTTCTCAGGACACCAGCTTCCCCACGGCAATCTCAAAGATGGCAAGGTATATAATCATCACCGGGTGTCTCGGACCACGCTTCATGTAGGAAAGAGTACTGAGTGGAGCTCTGTACAGAAAAGATGCTGTTGAAGGTGCTTTTCCAAGTTTGACAATTTAGTCCCCAGCCTAAGAGCACAAGAGCATCCTTGAAGCACAGAGCAGATCAGGGGAATGCTGTTGGCGTGATCTTCAGCAAGCTTCTGTAACCATTACACTGAAACAGTGAACCTGCCTGTGCACGCACTGAGGATTTCTGGCGTGGGAACAGCCTCCTTAGCAGGGACCATCTGTTTCAGGGTTTCACAGAACTGCATTGAGCTGGCACAAAACTAAAACAGGCCATGAAAGGAACTTTACAGGGCATACGAGGGTATATAAACCTGAAAAGAGTCAACAGTTCCTAGCCACTTTGCAGTCACTCCTATCTGCCCTCCTTCCCACTGAGCTCGTTGTGCTGGACACTACCTCCATGCTGTAGACCGGGTGAATTACAGCTCAGTACTTGCAGTCCTGGCAAGTCTGCCCACGAGTAGGACCTAAAAAGATCTGAGTGGGGCAGGTGGTCATGGGCAGGTGTGTCAGGCGACAGCCACATCAACTGCACAGCACAGGAGAGGAGTCCTAGAAGCTTCTAAAGATCATCACGAGCAACTAGGAAGCCAGTTCCAAAACCCAACAATGTAATTTGAGAGAAACAGTCAGGCAGGAGCAGACTGGGGTACGGGCAGATGGTGCAGCAGGGCTCAGGGTGCTCAAAGCCTACCCAAGCGCTTGCCTGTACTATCTCCAGTTCCAGCTTCATCTGGGTAACGGGACAATCATTCTCAGGCTATGTCACCAAGTCGAAGGAAAGAAGGTTGCTGATAGCACTGGGTTGACTCTGGATGACCCAAGTGTCTCTGTAAGCCTTATGGCGTTTTGCACGTTTCTTTCTAGCCACGAGCTGCAGCCTAAGTTATCTGAGACGCTGGTTTCCGGAGCTCAACAAGGAAGATGTAAAATCAACAGAATTTGATGAGCTGCCAGGGATTTGACTAGGCTGCAAAGACTTTGATATTTTACAGAACCTCAGAATAAAAATCAGCTGCCGCTGTTGCCAAGTGTATGTTACTGTTTTTATTAAAAAAAAAAAATCTTCCAAGAACAAATAAAACCAAACAAAGGTCTCCTCCTACTGTACTTTTGTTCCAAGGTACACTCTGACAGGTTGGTTCACTGGCTATCCATGTGCCATATGCTTTCAAAGTTTATTCTTTTATTCACTCCCACATTTTAGCCCCTTCCATTTCAGAAGAGGAACAGCTGCACAGATGCTCTATAAATAAACTACATAATTTATTGGAAGAGGTTTTTTGTTTATTTTATTAAGCTACCACATATTCCCAGTTCTGTCCTCTTCTATGCTCTCTACAAAACTGAGTCAAGTTCAACTGCGTTTGTCTATACGATGCTCAACCTTATAAACACCTCCAGCTTTTTAGTCATTAATAACAAACGGTACCTACTGATTTTAAGTTCATTGTAACTACTTTCTAACTATGTTAGGCCCTAAATTGACTTAACTATCAGAAATAAATTTCAAAAATGGTCCACAGAGTGGATATACATCAGTGATCTCTGGAAAACTCAACATATAGCTGATCTCTAATTCTCTGCATATTTTTTTACACAAATCAGTGCATTTTCAGGTAGACAGGCCTCTCATCCTGTTACCAAAAAGAAAATCTGTTTTGTCTGCTCAGAGGACAGACAGACCTTTATGACTAAAATCACTAATCTCATTTGTGTGTGCAGGAAGTGTGACAAATGGCTAGAGTAGTTTATCACACGTCTGTAACCATCAAGTCATAAAGGGAATAAGATATTGACTCCATAAACAAACTAGCATTCTATTTCTCAGCACAGCGGAAGTATACATTTAATAAGATAAGGATATGAAACACATGCTGCTGATGAGATAAGGAGCTTGCAGAAACAGCACAGACAGAGATATGTCTCATGTTATCCAAGTAAAAGTAAACACCATTCAAAACTTTATTTTGGGAAACAGATTTTTAAGAAATTTTGTCCGTGATATCTACAGATAGACTCTGAAACTGTGCCAAGTCACTGTTAATGCTATTTTTGAGGCTAAAATTTTCAAGTGTAGAAATTAAATCTAGGTGCAATTGAAATTAATCAGAGGTTACTCGGTAACCTCAACGTGACCAGAATTTCACAGAATTATTTCAAGCATGGCCCTTATTTAGACACTTAACGCTCCATGGGAAGCCTGAAGTCAATGAAGTTGTTGGAATAGTCAACACTCAGGAGTTATTAGACACTTGCATTTAGTTTTCTTCTTAACTCTAGCTCCAGAGTCTGTACCTTAAATATGAGCGGTTTGCTGAAGTTTTCAACGTTAGCCTCCCCTAACCTCACAGACAGACCTTGCTTGCTTTCTCTCTGCGGCCCAGCTGGATGAGCTGAACCCTGGCTTGAGATTTTTCATACAAGATGACTACTACAGGTTTTAAGTCCTCCCTTTGCAAATGCACATTTCCTTAAAATGTGCATTTTCTACAAATGTTTCTGAAAGCAAACATCTCTGCAAGGACAGCTGAAGCAAGTGAATGGTGAAGCATGCAGATTCGAAACGAGCTAATTAAAAATGAACATGCACAAAATAGTTTGTGGTATTTAAACAGCTGCTTATGAAACCCAGTACAAGAACTTCACCGAGTAACGATATATATCATCATTCTGCAAGTGACAGTCTTCCACACCACAAGCCGTGCACAGATATCAGGAGGAACACTCAATACAAGAACGGTGTCTCCATCGTGCCTCCTGCTAGCACTATTTTTTACTGTGCTTTCACCATGTCTGGCAAACAACCCATTTGATGTAAACAGGGGCAGAGCCAAAATACTGACTTAGTGTTTCATATACTGATGCTTTCATGAGAAAATAAAAACCGTTACAAGATATTATGGACAACCCCTGGTTTGGGGCCAGTTGTCTTGAACCGGTGGTTTGAACATCTCTCTGCCACCTGGGAGAATCAGCTTCCAATGCAGGTTTGGGCCAGCGAGGTCTGGCAATGCTGGAAGCGATAGTCTCTGCCTTATGCTAAATCAATTTAGAGCAGCATCGGAGTCTTAAGGGAAACGGTCAGCCTCAACAGCTGGTACATGGTGAGGCAGAAGGCAGTTTAATAGGGAAAATGACAACCCATAAGGAAAAGCAACCCCAGCTCACACTACTCATGATCTCAAAATACCGCCTTGGCACGCAGAAAGCTCTTACCTCCCTTGAGAAGTTATGGGTTGGCTAAATAAAAGAACCTTGTCCCCACACATGCACAAAGAAGGAGCTAGAAATTTTCTCAGAATCATTTCTCCGAGAAACAAAAGTAAATTTCTTATCAGCCAGCAATGGAGGAAAACAGTCCTATGATTTATTGGCCTTGAGACTCTAAAAAGAATTCTTTGGACTTTTTCCATTAAGATTTCGCAACCTATGTTATAGCCAGTGGGAAATTGTTTAATTCCCAAACCATGCCCTCAGTCGTAAAATCTGTGAAGATGATTCATTATTATTTATGTGGTGCCACAGGCATGCATGGCATTTTACGACAAATAGAAGATACAGCATCTGCCTTTAGAAGCTTAGGTGAACCCAGATGTTCATGTGTATGGGAAGCAGCGCTTAACTGCTCCTAGAGCAAACATTCCTCATCACTCAATGAATTAAGTAATGATACTCACCTGGGATGCTGGAAAGATTTAGACAGGAGGATACTTAGGACACATGTGTCCTTACTGTCTAAAAATTTGTGACATTATTTCATTAAAACCGTAAGACTCTTCCAGTCATATGTTATTTTGTAATGGCTTTATGATTCAAATGTACTTAGTCTTGTATTATGAATTTCTGATAATATGTATGACAGCATGCGACAGTGTCGCTATGAAATCAGACCATAAATTTTGTACTGCCTAGCATTTTTTTCTCTGTGTGCACCGCACTGGGTAGGAGCTCACAAGTTCCATCATACAACTCCAAATATACAACATAAATTATTGCAAGAAAATCATTCATATGATTATCGCAAAAAAAAAATGTGTACCAGTTCTACACATCAACTTCCTGAAGTATACAAAATCCACCCTTGTCCTGGGTCTATGAAAAGTGAGCAGTTACAGCTTGTGTTAACAAACAGAATTTGGGACCATTCACCTAGAAGGCAAAACTTTATCATGGCAGAGGTCGTGAAAAGAGCAATTATTGTCAATATGTGGAGGCAGGAGTTGTTAGCTGGACTGAGACATTCTCATTCAGATTTGCATACAAGATTAGCACAGGCCTTCAGCCACAACCTTTGCACTAGCAGTGAGGGTACACATGACTTACTGGCTGAACAACCAGGGTATCACACCAGATATCTACACACCACACATTTGTTATGAGAGTCAGATATAATGCGATTCCAGGAATTTTCATGTTGACATTGCTAAGCCACTCGCACCCTCTCCTATTTCCTTATTAATAGATACAATAAGGTCTACGTGCCTGCCTTTTCGGACAGCTGAGCAGCAAAGGTACCCAAAATAAATAATTATACCACCTCTACATGAAGAAATGTCATTATTGCACATACAAATAAAGTACATGTGAACAGAAATGGTCAATTAAACATCACTGTTACATTGCACACCCATGCAGACGTGTCCTGGCCCTGTAACACCAGCCCTAGAACACTGGTACCTATGGCGCTCCTGTGAAGAAAAGACCAGCAACAGCCTCCTCTGAAAACAAGGGAGCTCGTTTTATAACTCAGAGCTTGTAAAGAGAATATTGGCATTTTTTGTTCACACTGGTGAGGGTCACAATTCTTCATAAAACCGACTAATTTTGTCTTTGATTCTTGTATTTAATGCACAAATGAAAACCTGTATGGGGAAGGGAGGAGAGGAGGGAAGGCTCTCCCACCAGTGTTGGAAACTCTCCTGCTTCCGTCTTTTGATTCTCAGGAGGTGACTATCTAGCTGAAATCCAGTATAAAACAACAACCCCCACCCCCTCCCTACAAGTATAAAATTAAATTGAAGAAGCCCCCAGACTCTTAATGCGCTCTCACACGTCAGGGCTGTCCCCTGCCAGGTGCATGACAGTCCTGTACTCTAACCCTAATTTTTATCTTCTGCATTTCTTTCGTGTCAGTGGATATGCAATAGGTAGTGTAAACCTCTGCAATCAACATCAACAGAAGTGAAAGAATTAGCTGTAAAATGACTTACGGAGTAGCCTCTTCCTGAAAGCGATTGAGCAGAACTCTGTGGGAGGAAACAATATGCCACAGTAAGTAATGCAAGAGATTCTGTGTAATGTAAGATAAGAATCATTTTGCGATTCCCTCCCCCAGCCCAGTATTCCTTAGGGGAAAACTTCACAACCGGAGTGCCTCAAATGATCTTCTGACATTCTGCGTGCTGCCACAGGAGTAACAGCAAAAGAGCATTTCCAGGTGAGGGCTCCGGGGCTATTTCAGACAAGGGTTTCAGACGCTAGAGCAGGGCTTCGGCAGCACCTCCCAACTAAGGTAAAAGCTCTCAGCGTGGGAGACGTCTTCAGAGCACCAGAGTACGCATTTTGAACCGCCCCTCTTCAGTAGGTAACGGCAGCTTCCAAGGAACAGCACGCGTGTGTAAGGACGCTCTTCTGAATCAGGGCTGCACATTTTGCCTCATCAACTCCAACTTTCAATCATGTAACCATATATCCCACTTTCCATTCCCCTCTATGAATTTGTGAGCCTCCAGCCTTCACGCCGCAGTATTACCATATGACAACTCTATCTGAAACAACAATAGCAGCAAAGCACTAATTTATCATCTCTCAGAGCTTTAATAAGCATTCTGTCCCTTTTGAATAAGTTAAATTACATTGTTTACTCCTGCTCTTCATTTCAGCTCCTCCTGCTCCTTTCTCTACCACATCCTTACCTTTCACACGCTGCCAAATCATTTGGTTCTTTTCCTTTTCATTACACCATCTCCAGTCACTTGGATCCCTTTCCCCTCTTTACGACCCAAGACTGTCGAGCTGCTGTTTTTTGCTGGCAGTGGCTTTCTCCAAGCAGCTAAATGAATTCCACCTCTATCTCCAGCTGCTGCTATATGCCTTCTTTTCGGAAATTGAAAAGAAGCCGGCAACAGTTGGTGGCATGTGACACCACATGACCCAGCAAGTACTCTGCAGGCCAATTTCCAAGTGTGATTTATAATTATGACGCCCTCGCTACGTGATTTTATTAAACAGGATTCAGAGAGTCGTAGCGGTCCCGTTTCCAAGACTGATGCTCTAGTGGGTACCAAAGCCTGAACAAAAATACCAAGTTGTAACAGGCTGACCTTGAGGATTGTTTGTCTTTTTGCAGCAGCGCCAAGAGTTACCGTGTTACTAAATCACCACAACAGCACAATACCCCCAAAGAGATTGATGCAAACTGATTGCAGGCTACTGCAAATACTTGTAATTACCCACCAGTAAGATAACAGTTCCTTTGTACTACCAGTTTGCAAACCGTTTGATCAGAAGATACCTAGATACATGCAGAAACCCCCTTCCAGACTCCTGCACTCAATGGAAGACTCGGTTCCCTTGACACTCTGTCTGTGCACGCTCTGTGCCACTGTCTTGCAACCGCCCTAGACACCAGGGAAGCAATTTGCCAGCCAAGTGCCCATGGAGGAACGTTTCCAAAGCAAAGACAAGACAACGGCAATGCCCTACAGTTAAGTGAGCGTGCTGCTGGAGGACGGAGGGCTCCCTGTCAACCCTCTCGCCAGCTGGCATGGGAACCATGGTGCCAGATGAAAGGAAAGCCATGGCACAGCTCTTCTCAGGTCTTACACACAGGTCCGCAGCCAGCGTGTGAATGGGTGCCAGTCCCCATCCCTGGCACGCAACTCCTGCGCCTCTGGCCTGCTGCAGCTCAGGAGACCTCTGTTCTGCAGGAAAAGGACAGCTTTCACAGGGGAGTCTGAGACAGCAGTAACGAACTGCTAACAGCGTGTAACTTTCCGCCTTTTACATACTGCACATCAATTTGGCCCCCACCTTCAAATGCTACAAAAAAATAGTTACTTATAAACCTCTTTAATGTAAACTGCCCAGATATAAAGCTACAGAATAGTGAAACGAAGGGCAGTAGCGTTTATCTCTTTTTTTTTTTTTGAGAAACCTATCCCTCCCTCTAAGCACTTTTTAAAAAAAAAAAAAAACAAACCCCAAATAAATCATAGAATTCAGCCTTGTATAGAAAAAAGGTTAACAACAATATTCTGCTATCTACATAAGTATGTTGAACAGCTGAATACAATTATCTGTTCTGACACTTTGGATAGCTTGATCAGGCAGTTCACCTAAAGCACACATAGAAATGAGGAGAGGGGAAATTACCTGCTTGGAGAGGCGGGAGGAGGAAAGGAGAAAGGGTGGCAGTTCTCACTCCCCCCTCCCATCAACTTAGATTTAACAAAGATTGACAAGGTCTAACAAATTTGAAATAATAATCAAAAACAGAAACAAGAGGTTTCATTAGAAGCTTCTCTCTGGGGAAACAGCCTCTCAGAGCATTTTCACTTTAACAGTTATTTTCAATCTTTGAGTCTTGTGCACGCCCAAAATATTTTCCCAGGATGGAGCAGACCCTTGGACAAGAAACTCAAACACACTAACAACAGACCTGCTTTTCTTAGATAACTTTCAGGCATCCCAAGCTGTCCAAGAACCCTAGGAATCTGCAGACCACTGATTTAAAACCACTGAGTAGAAAACAATAAAACCAGTTGCTGAATAAAGTGTTACATCAGAAATAATTAAAACTGAATGGCAATTTACTCTGGCATTTTTCACATCTAAGAACTTCTTTCTCCCTTACAAGTTTTACTATTAAATTTCCTGGAAATCAGGGGGGGAAAGGGTGTTGTGTCCCCCCCCTCAGAATTTTTATTGCGTATATAAAGTTAGTAACTAGTGAAATACTTTGGATTCAACTCATAAAATCCTTTCCAACAATTAGGTTTATGCACAGCCATGTTCCCCACTCTCCAGAGCTGTTTGCATGCATTTTTCTGCACATCTAACAAACCGCTATTGCTTTCTTGGTTAGCTGGGAACACTGCAGGCTCTTTAGGAGGATCCATACCAAACTGCCACATGTAGAAACTTTGAAAGCCCCAACTAATAGCAGTTACGAGTGCCAGAGCAGAACAGTTTGCATGCAACTGTGATGGATGTTCCTAAAGAAAAAAATCTTTGAGGGTTGATATAAACATAGCTCAATCCATATGTCTCTCTATCCAGATCAAATAATGAGAAAAGTAATCAATAGTGGCTGCAAATATAAGAAATCTTAGTGGAAGTTTAACTTGGCATCTACCCAAAGTTGAAGAAACCTCCTTTGACTATGAATGAGTGCTTGTCTGGCAAGAGCAGTTACTGGGGCAAATCTTGAGCTGGAATGACTTACAGAGGCTCTGACCTACAGGATAGGAGCGCTTACATGGAGGGCTATCATGAAATTCTCATTCTTAGACTAGCCTCTTCACTATTTTGGTCAATTTTCTCCTCGTCTGAAGGCACCTCAAGCAGCAGGGTACAATGGTCACTGCGGTACCCAGCTACCCACATTCATGTTAGTGCTGCACTGACCAGCACGGCACCTGCCTGCTAGCTTTGGTTCACCCGGGACCAAAACCCAAACCCGCTCTGACTGCTTCAACCCAGGCACCCAAGCAGGCTCAGTTTTATCCTCCAGCACTGTCCAAAGAAATCATCGCAGCCAGGAAAGGTGCAGCCAAACACACAATTCAAGGACAGAGGATCGTGACCCCACCTGGCCAACTCCCTGCAGCCAGACACAGGAACAGCCACCACGTCACCTCTTTCCAAAAGCCTTCACATCTGCAAAACCCAACCCTGCAGAAGTGGGAGACGGGGAGAGCCATGTGCCCACCCAACCCAAGCGCTGCCCACCCGGCGCAGGCAGGGCCAGCGGGCACGGGGTCTGCCAGCCCTCCGGTGAAGCCGCCGCGGCAGCCGCAGCCGTGCCGAGCTCGCGGAGGCCGGTCCCCTCGGCTGCGGCCGCCACACGAAGCAATCCCGAGCAGACCCCCGGGGAGGGCAGAGGCCCTCTGCGCCTGGCTCGAGCACCCGCTTTTGTGCCTCTCATGCCTCTTTCAGCACTGTCTGGAATACCCTGGGTTTCTAAGAGGGACTGTTACTAGTTAGGGGCAAAATGAGTGTGGTCTGTGCATTTTATGACGCATAAGTGGAACTACAGTGCTAGATGGCATTTGTGCATAAAGATAAATGGCTTATAATATTTTGCAGATGATGTGCTCTTTTACAACTAAAGATTTTTTGGTTCCTTTTAAGCCCAAGGTTAAAACCAAAACCAGACAGAACAGACAAGACATTTCAGTTATGTCACAGAGTGAATTATTTCTGCCCTGGGATAGCTCTCGTGTTAATTACACTGGATATAAAAAAAAAATACACCTTTCTGGCAGCAAAGACAAAAATCTTACTGTTGAAAGACTCTACTATCCCCCCACTGATGTCCTTGAGAGTTTGAGTTACACTGCAATCTGCAATTGTATTTAGAAGATTCCTTCCTTTATTCCTGATAAACACTGAGATTGCAATTTAGAAAAAAAAATATGACAAAATCTCACCAATAATCTTCAGCAGGTTTTCCAAGTTTGTCTATAAATTGACAGGAAAAGTTATTTCCCTTGTATAAATAAAAGCACGGCCTTCCACGGTTCTCACTATGCAAAAGAAATCAAGACACCCTCTGTTCAGTTTCTTAAAGGCATCGGGTTTTAGCTATTGACCTAGAAAGACAGTAGGAAGGGCTTTAAAATCCAGTAATAATTAAGGCAACAGGACACCAAAAGCCAATTCCCCACTCTCAATAGGTCAGGCAGGTCTCAACTTGGATCTTTTGTATTCTTGATATGTGAACTAACCATGAGGGGATTAGATAAAAGCAAGTGATGGCAGTATGGCCACAAAATTAACTCTTGGTTTTCGTATTCACTTCCCTCCTCTTTGGAGACCTAAATTAACATATTCTAGAAATGTCAAAAGTTGATTCCAGCTTTTCTGAAATGTGTGGCTTTTGTTGGCTGAAAACAAAAGTATGTCAGGTACCTCTAAGTCAGCTGTCGAAATAGGCGTTTGGGGCAAATAGCTATTGCTGGGTGGGCAAAGGACAGTCCCCAAAAAGAGCCTCCTAGCACTATTATTAATGTCACCTCCATGTTAGTGTGGAAACTGAGGCAGAGAAAGACTTAGACATGCTCAGTGTCACCCAAGGAGTCCCCAGCGGAGGAGGGAACCGAGGCAGACTTCCCAGCTCCCATTTAGTGCCTGATCTTGTCCTGCTGAATCACAGGCTCAAACTTCTCACACGGCCCAATGCTGCAAGCCTGATTTGGTTGATTAGCACTCAGCAGAGTTAATCAATAATATAGAGAGAACTAATTTTTAATTATGTTTTATAGCATTTGTTCAGGGTGAAAACTCACCTCAGCTGCACCTGTCTTCCACTATTTCTTGGTTACCCCAATTCTGCAGTCAGACAGGACTGAGGCACAAGGAAGCGCGCATGTTTACCCGTCCACTTGGTCATTTATAGAACATTCAACAACAGAACATTGGTCCAGCTTTGAATACTGGAGAAATCTAGTACTTCCTTTGCCAGTAAGCCCTTTGCAAAACTCAACTGTCTTGGGATGAGAGGGGTAAGTGGGGAGGAGGGCAAAAAGGGCCAAGGGCGGAAGATATCCCAGACCTTAACACAGAGTCTCTTAACACAACTAATTTCCATAGTCACACTCCTGTCTGCGAATACAATGAGTTCAATTGACTTGGCAAAGGTCACAGAGTGCACCTGATGTTCACTTAGATTAGAAACCAGGACCTGACAAGATAACCACAATACACCATGAATGATTTTGTATGTCATGCAAAACTTGAATGCGTTCCTTCTTTAATTCACTTATTTTATTACATTGGATAAACAAAGGGGGTTATGCTCGGAAATACTGCAAAACCAGTTCAGTAAGATATAAAACTACACAAGGTCTACACATCTGTGACTGGCTTGATAAGCTACAGAGCAGCTTCCAACCAAGACACTTAAGATACCTACAGCTGATGGGCAGAGACAACTGAAGGAAAGATGGGTGCTGACCAGGAAGGAATGAACTGCATACAGTAAGCCAGGAATAATACGAAAAGACCTCGATTTCCAAAATGCACGGAACATGCACGAGTGCTGCTCCCATTCAAACCATCATCCCTTGTCCAACTTCACAAAACCTTCTCTGGATTTTCTTTCTTCCTAGCTATGCTCCACTACCTGAACCTTCATGCAAGTCATTACGACTTTGCTCGTAATTTTTGCGGCAGCAGTTTTCATGCAAGCATTCGATATTTTGAGGAACACAAAGATAAAAGTAGATGGCATGCTCAAGGGACATGAATTTTTGCCTCCAGAAGAACGTGACTTGAAAAGTTTCATAATCTTTGCATGTATATTCAAACCGGTTTCCCAAGACTCGTGATTTGAGGAGGGGGGGGTGTCTTAAAACTATCCTGTTGCTACCTTTATTTTGCTAAGCTTTGTGATGCTCTTATTCTACTCTTCAAACTGGGGATCAGATTCTCGCATGTTATACACAGGAAACAATGGACAGCACGTGCCACAAAGAGTCTGTAAGGCCACACGTTGCTATCCCAGGCCTTCCAAAAAACTCCTTCAATGCACTCAGTAACATCTCTGATTATCACACTGAGGTGTTCCTGGTCTGAGACGTGCCAAGCTCTGCTGTCCCACTGCCACCCTGCCCGGAGCCAAGACCAGGTGTCCCACACATGTAAAAGTTTGCAAAGTGGATAAATAAGGACCTGTGGTGCGACTGTGGTCCAATTCTCACTTCAGAGGCATATTTGATCATGCTTCTGGCAAGGTACTTCAGCCTGAGGCACACATAACAGACCTGCAGCTTTGCATCCTGCTTCTGCTTTAATCCCTTTGCCCCAGGAGGCGAAGTGTGGTAGAGAAAGTAGGAGGGAAGGGGGAGATGGTGCCTGTGATGGCACGGAAAGAAAAGCAGATCACAGTGAACCGTTTGAATTTGAAATCACAGAAGTTATTTTGTATTCATCTACCAAAGAGAGAATTTTATATCTAGTCTATACAATATGCTAAACACTTATCAAAGAACATTTAGAGAGAGGAAAATCTCCGCGTTTCCTAAAAGACTGCTTTTCGTTTATTATGTTTAAAGAAAAACAAACAGACATATGAGGATAGGATGATGGAAAATTAGAAAAGATAGCCTGGGGGATGGGGGATGAGAGGAAAAAGCTCTGAACAACTTAGTAGCAGCGCTTTCTGGTTTTATGCACAGCTGAAGTGAATCCCTTGAAAAGGAGAGTTTTGACTCTTAAGTGGCCAGCACCTCTTGCAACATATTTCCTAATCAGTGAGTATTTATGGTCGATATTTTATATTTCCAATTTCCCCCTAAGGGCTCGTGAGAAAGCAGCACACCTGCCAACCTTTTCAGCTGGGCCAATAATTGCCAATTTGCTCTTTGCCTTAGTATATCACTCAATTTAGCCCTGGCTGTGCCCTGCATACATCCTCATTCATCTCCGTGCCCCCATGACAATTAGAGTGTTAGCTTCGGCTAACTAGGGCAACTATTCTACTAGGGTTGGAAGACAATTATTAGTCTATTTTCCCATCTTGTGGCAACAAAATTGAGAATCCATGACAATTACATTCAGCAATTCTGCACTCTGCCGCCTGCTCCCCCTCCTTGCCCCCACCTTCCGAATATTTCAAATTATCACAGCTCTACTACCACATTCAAATTTTCCATGTTCACAGGGAGTGAGGCTTCTATTTAAATGATAATGAGGGACGATCCATTCAATTTAGTGAGGGAGAAAATCCATTAAAAAGCAGGCAGTTCTTAAGCTGATGGGTCAAGAAAAAGATAAAACCCTTTTTTTAAAGCCATTATACAAGGCTCTGTGTGGATTTCTGGACTGTTCAGGACATCAGAAAAGATTAGGACAATTATGGAACATGGGGAAAAACCAAAACAAAATGCTCAAGCCTTCCACTTTTACTTGGGTCAACACAACAAAATAACAATATGGCTTATCTGGCTGTTAATTCTCTGGCAACTTCCAATTACCTCACTGTGAAAGACAGCAGAGGAAAATCCCATTTTGGAAAAAGGCTGTTGACTCAGTGTTGGTTGTAGAAGACCTGAGAGTACATGTGTAATAGGGATCTCAGCTTTGCAGTAGATTTTAAGGGAATTTTACATCAACACTGGGAACATAAACAAGTGGCAAATTCCTATCCCCTCTCCCCGACACCACACCATCTGCTGTGCAAACCTGGGCTAAAACTTCTCTGGTTTTCTGCTCCGAAGTTTCATCATCCCAAGGAAGAGACCAGCCTCAACAAATCAAACCTCTGCAGCCAGAGATGATTTCACTAGATCATAATAAGCATTTTTTTCCCCAATGACCCATAATAATAAATGGCCCTCCGTGTAATGTCTGGAAAGATGTACTATACAAGACAGACAATTGCTGTCTTACTATGAAGTTGTAGCACTTTCTCTCCACAGAAGTTTCATTGTGGCAAAGAAGCAGCAAAATGCTCTGGGTTTTGTTGTGGACAGACCGATGGCTCCGTGTGTGTCTGTGTGCAAGACACAATCAATCATTTGCTTCACTTTTCTTTAGAGTGCAATTATTTCACGACAGACCAGGCCACCTCTTGACTTCATGGTCCATTAGAGACTAATGACATGCATTAATGTAAATAAAGAACAACTTGCTGGCGTCCCATTGAACAAGTCACCTCAAGAAACAAATCGCACAGAGGAGCTAAGCTGTTCATAATAGCACCTTCTAAATGGAGGCTGACAATGAAGCTGGAGGGAGGACTCCAGTGCTCCTAAGGTGGCAACGCCGAACGCTATAGCCGACACTTTCAGACACATATTTCCCACCACACCTGCTGTGTGCCGCCGCGCAGCAGCCAAACCTGCCACCTCCCGCCTCATTGACTCCATTGTTCACCCAAGTTAATGGGGAAAGAGATGGGAGGGAAAGGCAGCATGAAAAACAGTCCTGAAGGCCAAATGCATGAAAAAACAGCAGGAGAGCTACTCGGGGGAAAGCGAGCAACAGCCCAGGTGCCTCCTGCTGCAACGCATCCGTCTGCAAGGACAGGCGGCCACCCCAGCACAGCCCTGTGCCAGAGCCTCCATTGGTAACCGCTCACCGCAAACAAAACCCGTCCCTGCCTTCCCTGTACGTCCTTACTGCCCTGTGGCTTTTTAATCCCCAGTGCCACGCATAAGGGGGTGCCTCAGTCCAGCTGCACACCACCTATTTTAAACACCATGTCGGGAAACACGGCTTCAGAGCTGTAAAGGGCCCAGGCACGGCTGGACAGAAAATCCTGCAGGAATCAACACTCGGCAGCACGTCGTCGTCTTCTCTCCCCCTCCCCGCTGCCTCTCTACAAAAAGAAAACGTCTGCCGCCTTATTCCTTTACACGTAAATGGGGAAAAACATCCGACTGCACCCGTGGGACTTTCTAAGACTTTCTGACAGTCACTAAATAGACTACAGAACATTTACTAGTACGCAAGGAAGTGTTATACGTAATTAAAGCTAAATTGCACTCGTCAAATAATGAACGAAGAGCATTTGGTGATTCATGAACCTTACTTTTCAAACTGTTTAATTACTAATTTGAAAAATTCTCATTTGCAATGGGTCACCAGGTCACGAGAGCAGCTTCAGCAAAGCTCTGAAGTGTGCCCTGGCCTTCAGGCACTACCCAAACGTCCCCGTTGACTAAAAAAGAACGGAGTGCCTATTTCCCACTGAGTTTCACTGGCTGCTGAACTAGCTTTGAAGATTTTGCAGGAATTAGGCACTCAGACTCAATTCCTGCAGGCTCAGCCTGCAACTTTGGGGGCAAAGGGAAAGGAGGAGAAAAAACTGGAAGTGCATCGGCTTAACAAGAAAAGCCTCCAAGAGCACTTAACGTCTTGACCTAAGCTAATCGCTTAGTCTGAATACGTTATTCCTCTCCCGTGGCCCACGTTATGGCACAGCAATGCTACCAGGCGCCCCGGCTCACATACCTGTCAAGAGTGGCCAAGGGAAGGGGAAGGAGAGAACCGCATAAATATACATGTATATAAAATTACGATCATTATTGACTAGTAACACAGTCAAAGACGCCCCGCAGCAAGGGGATTTGTCCAAAGGGCCCCCCCTCACTGACTTTCCCCACCGTGGCGCGTGGGTTCGCAATCCTGGAAGGAGATCACAGGACACGTTATTTTTCTCTTCCTCCCACTGCGTCGGCTGTTTACAGCGCCCCATTCACACTCCAAACATGTAGAGAGAATTTTCCCCCGTCACATTTCCCTGTCAGAGCTGTCAAGCTGAATCCCGCTTTAATCTGCCAAAAGCACTTTTCTGCTGACATTTTTAATAAATACTTTCAGCTTTTAAACACATTTGTGGGAGCCATTTTTTCCCCTTTTTCTCCCTTCTCCTCCTGTAGAATGGGCTCTGAAAGCCTTAATAGCAAATACATTACACTTATCAAAGGCTTTCCCCCCCCTTCCTTTTGCATCCTGAAGCGGAGGTAGTGTTTTCAATTTTAAAGCTAAATTAACTGTCCAATTGAATTTAGCTGGTGTGAGCCGTTTTCTGTGACAGGTTTTAGTTATGAAGCATATTTTACATTAATAGAACTCAACATGAAAACCACTCGCTCTGGGATTTCTGTGGCTTGCCATTGAAATGGCAAATTTAATATTTCAGACATGCTCGTGCCAGCGTTTGATTATTGTTCTTCATTTAAATCTCTCCTAACGGGAAAGGTCCTAATTAGTAAAAAATCATGTTTTAATGAAGGCGAAATGCTAATTGCTAACACAAAAAGCCTTCATATAAAATTATCCCAGCACTGCCATTGATTTCTTGGTGACTCAAAAGCCCATTTGTGTGTTTACACACTAAGGCACCGTTTGCTTTTGTTTTATCATAACATTTCACTCAACGTACCATCGAATTTCCTGAGAGAAAGACAGCTTTCCCCCAAAAACCTTTCATATCTTGGAGGCAGGAAGCATAAAATTAGATGCACTGACTTTGCACCCAAACTACGTGATTACGTGCAGCAGCTAAACCCAAAGATATTGCAAAAAAGCTTTTTAACACAACTTCTTTGAGAAAACAAAGCAAAACATCAAGCCATTTTTCCCCGAGGAATAACAATTCCATTTTGTTTTCCCATCTCTGATCTTTCACTTATCATATTATTTGCACCATGATTATAGTGTTTGCAAGGCAGCTCAACCACTTATGCCATAACACTCAATCATGATATAAAAAAAAGTTATTACACAGTGACCTCTGGATGCCAACATTTGTTCAGCAAGATTTATGAAAAGCCATGTCAGCAGTGGGAATTGCTGCAATGAAGCGATGCTTTCTCCTGAATGGTACTTACATCACTGAGACGGTCCCTTGAGCTGCTCCGCTGAGAGCTTGTGGCCTCCCTGATGCTGTCTTCCTCGCTATTTCTGCCACTTCTGCTTGTAGGGACCTTCATCTAGAGGGAGAAGAAGGAGGGGGAAAAAGGAGATTTTCAAGCACTGCTCTGCCACCTGTTCCCGAGGTTGCCGACAGCGGTTTAGTTCCATTCCTACGCCCACGGCACCGTAGAGGGGATGCTTTTGAATGCATGGGGCTTCTCTGAAGTTGTGTTTGACCACCTGCGTCCTTATTCCCTTTCGCTAACATGCGAGAGAAAGGGTGCTTTTAGCACTCCTGGGAGCAGGCAAGGCTGTGCCAAAGTCCTAGGGCCTGACGCGAGAGGGAAGCGGGCAGACAAACCCCCTTCACTCTTTGCTACCAGCAAACCTCAACTGTGACGCTGCTGTGTCGGTACTGCGGCTTGCTGCCAGGCCACCGCTGACCCAACGGCCAGGTCTCCGGTTCCTAGCCCAGAGATGTTCCTCAGGGCCAGCCCCAGTGACTGCACTGAGAGGTCAGTGCCAGTGTGACAGCCAGGTGCCTAAATACTGTGACAGATGCTGGCCTGAAACAACTTGCTTGAGATAATGCACAAAATTTGAAGTAGAGCATGATTAACTCTTACAGCCAAGGCTGGTTCTCTAAGCACTAAATCGTCCTTCTTCCTTTGCTTGAACTTGTGCTTGTGTTTGTACATAACTGAGAAGCACCAATGTTTGAAATCACAGCAACTTTCTGCTTACATCTGTGAAGAGTGTTACGGGGGAGGAGAAGGATAGGATAGATATGTCATTCACAGCTTCATTCCTGGGCTCATTTACTAACAAATTATTCTGCTAATTCCCTTGTGAAATATTGGGTGGAAAGAAGTGTTTAATTTATTAATAGGTTCTATTCATATCAGTTTGGTTCCATTTAAATTACACTATTTAAAATGTCGGCTTGTACAAATTGGTACTTCTAATGGCAATGAAATCCCCTTGTTTCTTTCTGTCCTATTTCATTGCAGTCTCAGCGGCTAGGCAGGGTTTGCTCATGGTGCTCTGACACAACCCCAGCGTGCTCGAACAGCCCTGCCGCTGTGGCAGGAGGACCTGTGCTCGATGGGCACACTGCCACAACGTGGGCATTGAAACCTGGGACCTGGGAGCACACCGATCACTGCACTCCCACGGACGTTCGATATGGCTGCCAGCTAAGTGTCCCACAGTCTATTAGTATTTTAATACAATATTCAAGATACGATAAGCAGAACGAGCTCCAGTACTCATCCAGTCTGGAGCGTACAGACCTGCATAGGCTTCTATGGAAGAATACAGAGGAAGTATCATGCTCACGCTCAAGCAACAGTGCATTTCTGGTTAAAGTCCTCGCTCTGCAATGCCTTTGTGCCACCTTACACCTCATCGATATACTTTCTTCCTCAGAGTAAGACTTTTAGACGCAGCCACATCAAAGTGCGAGAAACACAAATTTGCTCACGGCCACCTGGTCACACAGCCACTGCTCTCTGCATCACCGTCCTGCCTCCTCCATTGCGAACCATCTTCCCAATAAGTTGCCCACCTGCAAACTTTTATCAAGACCATTTTTTCATCTTTGCTCCTACGTCAAAATGTTCAAACAACACAGCAACAAGAGGTAATCCCTGCTGGAATCTGCCAGGTGCATTTCCAACCAACAGGGAACCTGCATTCGCAACTACCAGCATCAGGTATAAAGGCGGGAAATAACCCCCTTGAAATTCATCATGTTGAATCCACATTGTCTGTTTCCTTAATAAAAAGGCCAACAGCATCAAGCACAGAAATCTAAGTATACTACATCAATACTATGGCCATTATCCATCAAATTTTTAATTCCACATATTTTTTTTCCCCTAAATACATGAAATTATTGTCATTCACTTCTTTTATTCTTTTTAGGTATTTATTAACCAACTATGACTTCAGTTATCCCATTATCTTGCCTAGGATTGATGCCAAGCCGATAGGACAAATGGTAATACCCCATTAATTACAGCCTTTTGAAAACACTGGCACACCAGCTTTCTTCTGTCATCTGGGTCTTCCTACCCTTACTCAAAACCCAACTCTACTGGTTCCCAGTCATCAGCCAGCTCTTCTGAAACTCCTGGATGTAAAGTACCCGACCTGCCAATTTCAAAGCTTCCAGACACAGCAGGTGCTTTGTTTCTCCCTGAAATAGGAACCACTGAACTATTACAGGATAGAATTACAATTTCCCTAAATACAGTCCAGAAATACCCATTGAATTCTGTGGCTTTCTGATTTCTGATCCATAATCCTACCGCTCCCACCTAGGAACACAAAGCTTGTCAAAATTATTACACTTTTGACCTAAACAACTCCTAGACAGCTGCAAATTAAAAGAAAAATAAATTACACCATTCCAAATTCTTTCACCTTCCCAGGCGCAAATGTTCACCAGAATTAATTCAAAAGGACTAAACTGCCAGCTGTTTAAAGTTAGCACAGACTCACCCAACCTGTTAGCAGACTCCCACCTTTTGCTGTTTTTCTTGAGTTACAGTCAGCTCCCAACACCACCTGTTTTTTTTCTCCGAGTTTCATTAAAGGAAAACTACACCTACACCCACGGTAACAAATTGAGACAATTTGACCTGACAAGGTCTCGCACGGGCAAGCAAATTAGAAGCATCACTGCTGCCATTAACCTTTCCAAGTAAATATCAATTATTAAACTTGCTGCACTACCTCTGTCCCCAGTTTGCTGCTGTGAATTAAGAGGGTCATCAGCCTTTTTGACAGATCTTGTTCATTTACACCTGCTGCCTGCCAGCAGGGGAGCCCGCACACCCGCAGACCGAGCGCTGAGCCAAGCTGCCTTAATTCATCAGTAATTACCCTAATGAGCCACATGCAGGACCCAACTAGGAGGACAAGTTGTTCTGCTAAATGGATGCATTGGTTTCATGGGCACTCTCCGCAGACCTGGGCATTAGCAAACTGGTCAAAAGCTTCTTCCCCAAAGTTGCTTCTGGCTTGGCTGCTTGATTTCTAGTGATTCTCTCTGGGTGGTTTTGCTTGAGTTGAAGAAATTCCTCCTGACTGTGTTCCCTGACTGAGCTTTACTGTAAAACCTATTATTCCTCTCCCTTCGAAAAAGTTACTACTTTTTTAGAGCCTGCACAGGCTGTGGGGGGCTGGCGGCAAGGTGGGCACCCAGCCCCAGCCCGGGGACCTCACGGCTGCCTTGGCACTGCACAGACCCCAGCAAGCAGCTCCCCAAAGTCACACACAAAACACACTACGTCCTCTTGTACAACACATTGCCAGAGACTTACGCAGACACTAGAGCAACACCAGCCGCCATTGTCAAATTCCTGAGGTAGAGGAGCCAAACCCCATCTAAACCCAGGCTTGGGAAGGGGAGGGCCATCTCAGAGAAGCTGCCTTCCCGTTTGGATAAAGTTGCCCAACTGCTGTTACAGAAAAAGCATTAAAATCGCTCACAAGCAGCATTTAGGAAGGACTCCGCTCTCCAGCTTGTTGACTTTGCCTGTCTGAAAGTACCCACACAGCCCGCTGCTATTTTCTGCTTTGACGGCAGCGCCGGCTCCTCTCCAGCCCTGCCAGACGGCGTTTTCCACTCAGCGTAACGGAGCCGAAACACAAGCTCAGGAAACAGCAGGTAGAAGCATATGTGGGCCAAATTTGAGTATGTTTGATCGCACTGCCTTTAGGTCTGCTCAAAATATTGTAGGAGTCATCTGAGAAGCAAAAAGTCCCACAATGACCCCAATGCCCAAAGCTCAGCAAGAGAGAGTCTGGGAAAGGTGCTGCTCGGCCTCGGGTCCTGAGGTCTGCAGGGTGGGAGGGAACCTTTTCTGAAACGTAGGTTGACTCCTGTATCACTGCAGGACAGCTAAGCTGGAACAAAAAGGGGACAACTGAAGTTACTTTGGTAATTTATCTCTTCCAAAGGCAAAATCCTGTACTCATCCGAATCCTAAATCAGCAAGACATTCATGTCAGTATGCAGTCACTGAAACATTAAATAGGTGGTGAAGTTTGACTCAAGCAGAGCCTATTTCATCACTGAAGTTAACAGAATTCTCCAAAAGAATTAATTAAACCCACGGCTGCTTAAAAACCAGACCCATGCAGCCTCCTGCAAGATAAATAACACACCCGACAACACCCCACACAGTGGAGAAAAGCTGGCGGTAGGCGATCCCGGCTATCTGCAATACCTACGCTTCAGTTTTTACCAGAAACTACAGATCTGTGTGTGAGAATGTGAGGGACCCCATTTCCAGCTCCGTGGGAGCGGGCCAGCGCCGCAGACTGGGCTGGCTTGGCAGGGAACGGCCGAGGGCAAGGTACGGCAGGTTTGTGAGGCCACGAGCAATTTGCATGCTGCAGGTGCTCGCTGACAGTCCCAAGCCACGATCGGAGCCAAGAATTATGAACCTTGCGCAGTTGGACATCATGTAGCATGATTAAATATCATAACTCATTCCGGTAATAACTCCAGCTCTCATTAAAGTCCAGTTCTGCCACCCTGGACTGCTGCTGCCTCTTCATCTCCCCCCTCCACCTTCCCTCTCCCTATTTCTTCTTATGGGGCAGGGGTGGAGGAATACATGAATGGGCAGAACGGGTCCTGCTTCCCTAAAAGGGCTTTTTCATTACCACTACGCTGGCTCTCAGCCCCCGCTTTTTAATCATAATAGATCAGCCTGCTCTCCATTTACTTAAGCTTTTCCGATGTCAGAGGAAAGCACGTTTTTATTTGGCACACCTATTTTCAAATCACGGGCACGCTGCCCCTGCTCATTATTAATAAATACACTTCGATTTATCACAAGCTCTGTTTGAGTGCCACGGGGAGCCTGGGGCAAAAGGAGACAAATTCTTTTCTTAAGTTGTTCTGAAAGGTGCTGGGCTTCCCGACCCTCACCCCCATTAACCCAGCACAGCTAGTGCGCTCCTACTGGGAGCTCCACGGCTTGCGCAGTGGCAAACTCGGACTGATCTTGTGCCATCTCAATATATTTGTTCATTATCTTGCGCACACACAGAAGCATTTGGAAATGTACTCGGGGCACAGGCCAAATTGAATCATCTGCCTTCATTTTCCACACGATCTGAAGCTACAGCTGCTACAACAGGCTGTGGGATTTTTATTTTCCTTCCTTAACAGTTTTTTTTTCTTGCTCTTAAAGTCACAGCAGTCTGATTTTAAACCTCTCGCTGTTGCTTGGGTTTGTGTTTGCTTTCTACAAAACGGGTCTTGCAGACACACACGGTGGGAAAAGAAATTCCCAACCACCTCCCTCCATGCCATTCTGAAGGCAAGACAGAAAGCAGAGCCCTCGGGGAGAGACATAATTAAAATACTCATCTCAGAGATGCCTGTTCTGGTGGCTCAGATGGGTCTATTAATCCCCTAATCCTCTCACCTCCGCCAGTGGTCAGGCACCAGCAGGAATGGCACCCATCTACTTCGTGCTACGCTTGGGAGCAGGGAACGGTCCCATGAGAACAAAGACGCCCTTCCAGGTCGGAAGGGGCAAAGAGCTCCCCGCAGCACTCAGCCAAGGTCCATCCTTTCAGGAACACGTTAACTTCCTGAGAAAAAGGAAGTTTAATTCCTTTTTAAAGCTCTGGAAGATCAACTCTCATTTGTGTGGAGAGAAAGGACAGACCAAATACAATCTTCAGATTTAGGATTTTACTGACTTCATGGCAAATCTATTTTGGCAGAAGTGACTTGGAGATAAGAAGGTACAGCTGAGAGGCATCCAAGTCCCAGAGTTTACATCCAAGCTTTCAGATCACCAGAGATAGGGATGAATCCACCTTATCATGCTCATCTATCTAAACTAACGCTGCTGAACGCTACTTTACATCTCATCAGTGTGTAATGACTTGATCATCTGCTCTGCCAAAGGACCCTTTTTCCACTTTCTTTAGGGTCAAACTAAGGAAGAAAAATTTTCTGCAGATAAAATTTCATACTAACAAAGATTACAATTCCCCACGGCTACAAGAATTGTTAAGAACAACTGTTCCAAAAACTTATCAAAACTAATTGTACAGCCTGTCCCCTTCCCAACAAACAGGAAAATGATGCTTAAACAATATTTTGGGAAGACTTTTTTGCTAACATATGCTTGCATTTTATTATCAACTCCCAGATAAGCTCGTGTTTCTCTTGGTAGACTATCAGCAGTAGCAGCTTTCTGCAGCAGGAGACAGTAAACTGCCTTAATAAATACAAATGGACAATTTAATTAAAATATATTGGAGACTTGGAAAAAGTACTATTTGTGGATGAAACAGTCTGTTAAGGGATCGCACTCAAGCAAGTATTTTAAGCAGGCAACAATAAGTGGCAGTGAAACATACTGCACAGAGCTCTACCCCAATGATTAAACAGCACACAGACATTATAAACGTCTGTTTTCCAGAAGGGGGGAAAAAAGTCACCAGTTGCCTCTGGTTTTAATGCCTGAAACAAAACAAACCATTTGGCTTTAAAAATGTACTTCTTTAAACCTGAAAAGACCCATGTATCAAAACAAGGTGGAATCAGCTAAATACATTACTTCTGACTTGTTTCCTTGAAAATCCAGCCTTAATGCATTCTAACAAAATTTATCTATCCCAAGCATACCTCATAATGAGATCAACTGGGAAAAATATCAGGCTTGTTTGTATATTTTATACTTGCTCTAACTTGGCAGTTTGGAGATTATGTATTCCCTAGGTCCCTCCTTAAATCGTTTCACACGCTGCAATTTGATTTTCTTTGCTTGCCCTTTTCCACAATTTTTTTGATACATTTTATTGAGTTCTGGCTCAGAGGGAAACGTTCCCTTTGAATTAAGGGTGCAATCATTTTTTTTCCTCTAAATAAGGACATATGGCGTAGAAAGCAATGTTATGGTCTGAGGATTTTATGATTGAAGTAGGACTCATTTTAAAAAATGACAGTAGCATCAGGTTAGATTAGAGTAGATTTTCTAATTGGGTGGTGCTGCTGTGGATGTTGTGATCAGCTATCTTAGCTATAACTCATTTTAAATATGACATGTCCAGTTTTACTTACTGTGATGATGAGGAAAACAGCAGTAGTGTTACAATACAGAAGGAAATTAGTCTTTTTTTAAAAAAAAAAAAACAACAACAAAACAAAACAACAAACCACATTTATTTAGAAAGTTGTATGGTTTTTAGACATTTAGAGTTTATACATTTGACTGGTATGTAGACTTCAGGTTTCTAATCCTGGCATACCTGTTTCCTCTGGATAAGTTACTTAAATAACCTGTATTGCAGTTTTGCAGTCTGTAATGCGTCGGTTAATTTTTACCTCTCTCTGGGATGCAGAGAAGTCAAATTAATGTTAGCAAAGGATTTCTGTGCTTAGAAGCGGTCAGATTCGGCTGCTACAGGAAGGCAAGTACAACAACTTACTGTAAAAAAAAAGTAATATTAAAATATCAAAATACTTAAAAGCTATTGTTAGTTTTTCAGCTGCTTGAGCAACTTTAACTACTCATTAATAACCTAACTTTTAATCTTAAATCTTGCAACTACTCATGAGGGTCATCTTCCATTTTTAAAAACAACAAACCCCATGTTCATTAGGTGTGGTCCACTGCAGTTTTTGGAGGAGTTGCTGTATGATGCTCCTGTTAGACAGAGTAACATCCTACACTGAGCTCACCTTTAGCTCTGAGAGACGCTTCCCCAGGTCTGGTCTCGCATCTCTGCACTCCCGTACGTACCGCTAGCGATACCAAGCAAGTCTCCGGCTAGGATCACAGAGGCGCCCAGCAGCCCGAGGCATTCTGCAGTGCTCATGCAGACTCTGCTGAACACTGCCCGACTTGCTTCGCCTTTCTAAATACCTAACTAGAAAGAAACTACGTTTGACCTCAATTTTGGAGCCGTGTGGCCAAAAGAGTGGGCCAGTGCCGCTGGGGACTGGAGAAGCCTTTTTCACTAGTGCCCGGCGCAGCGAGGCTGTAAGGAGCACCAGGGTTGGCGTTTCTGGGGCTCGACTGATGCACTGGAACCGCCACCAACATGTTTCACAGCTTCTCGGCTGGCAGGTGGCCTCGGCTGCGGAGCAAAGCCGGCACCGCTTTCCCCGCTCTCAGGATCGGGCAGCTCACCGCGATGCGAGAGCTAATGCTTATTTTGGAAAAGAGCTGGTGCTTAAGCAGGCAAAACTGCTCGATTTTACAGCTGCCATCAGGCCTGCACAGCAAACTGCACTCTGCATGCCCCCAGCCGCACTTGGCAGATGGTAGTAGACAGCTGGGAAAATCTGGGTTTGACATACGTCAATGATAAACTGTGTCAGCGTAGACCTGCTTAGGTTACAGCTAGCTAGCGTGTGTGCCGGAGTGAGACTTTGACTGGTGAAGGGTAAATAGCATTCCTAACCAATTTAGCTAAAACCTGCCTTCCACAACAGGGTAGGCAGAGGCACCTACGGGCCCGCGGGGCTGTCTGGAGAGGCGATAAAGGGGTAACAGGCAATTTTGAGATTCATGGGCTACAGCACAAAACCAGCACAAGATGTAACAAAACAGTGCCCACCACAAGCCATGATTTATCAGGTCCTGTTGTGAAGGAAAACTATAAGCAACTGCCAGAGAAAAAAGCCAGGACTCTATGCACTCCCTCAGTGAAGAAAACTCTGAGAAATCAAATAAACTTATCGGGGCACCTTCGTCTGTGTTTCTAAATAAATGAAGGCACCTGTAGGCACAAAAATAGAAAGACACACACTACTTGGTGACTGAAGAGAAGCAGCCTGTAAAGCTGGGAGATGACAACGAAACCATAGCTGGACAAGGGACAGACACAATCACCATCAACAAAAAAGCAGCACCTAATAATCACTGCACCAGCTGTAACGCTCAGCCAGAATCAGATGCCCTAAAGTACACTTTAATTCAGCAACAGGTCTAAAGGAAGAGCATCCAATAAATACTCCATGAGAGCGCTGAAAGCCTCTGAGCAAGTTACTAAATAAGATTTGTAGCTTCAAGTTTCACATTAAGGTGATTTGGATCTGTGATACTCGGTTATAAAATGCCATCCAATATGCATCAAATGAGAAGTTGATTTTACACATTTTTTTGGTGACGGGAAGGAAATGGATATGCTAAAGATCAGCTCAGGACTCTTACAACAGATGCATCAAGTGTTACCAACACCAGTGCAGCTGACCATATCGAAAGGATCACTCTGCGAGGGAAGTAACCCTGAGCAGGACGGAGGTATCATTGACTAAGCATCCCTTTAGCAAGGAGGGCGCTGTGTTCAGCTAGAGCCAGCGGACCAAATTAGGCTGAGTTTACACAATGCTTTTAAACACCATGTAGGAGGCAATCAGAATTGACAGCTTTAACATTGCTGCCATCTATGCATACAGATACCATCTATTAAAGGCTAATATCAACAGCTGTGATGTTCAAAGCAAAAGTAGATTTAATATACATATTAAATTGCCCAAAGCTGCAGGAGATGTTTCAAAATATATTAGGAAATTCAACCAGGAAAAACCTCTCTGTATACTACAGTATTTCTCTTCTAGTAGTATTACCCACCAAAAGCAAGGGTCTTGAATTGAAGACAAAAGGTGATGATAACCTTCAAAAGTGATTTTAATAAGAGAAGACCCCAAAAAGCAAGGTAAACACATTACTAATGATGTCAGATAGGCAAAACATTCAATGTGGTTCTGTTTTGTCCTTGGGAAGAAAACAGACCCATTCCTCAAGTCTTCTGATAACAAAAGGAAGATACTAGACAACATTTGCTAAGAACAAAGTCCAGACCTGTTGTACAAGCCCTAGAATGGGAGATCATGTGGACACAGATGTTCCAATAGATCTTGGAATAGCCAGAGAAAACTGAAAAAGGACAAGTATGGGAGCAACCAGGACTGGCTGGGCAGCTACAGGCACGCCACTGTGATACCAGGCTTGAACAGAGGAAGAAAAAAACCCAATACTGGATTCAACTGGCTGAATTAACCTATTTTAGTCAACGTGGTTTTCTGGAAAATTAATCTTCCTGAATACGCCTGGTTTCATTTCTCTGATAAGTTCGGTTGAAAAGGGAACTGGACAAATGTGATGCATTTAGGATTCTTCATGCACTCATACTGCAAGACATTCTGATAAAAATTAGCACTATATAAATATCAATAAAGCATATTTTAAGTAGGGAACATATTGGCTAACTTCTCAAAAAGTAGTGTTAATAAATAATCATCAATGTTTGCTACAGAAGGTAAAAGGATTTAAATGAGGCTTGCAGTTATTCAATAGTTCCATCAATATCCGAGAAAATATCAAAGCCACTGCAGATAAAACACACAGATTCCAACAATACCTGTTTGGAAGTAAATAAGGAAGAGGAGGTGTCGTGGTTTGGTGTCCTCAAACCAGGACAGGAGAGGAAGGCAGTTTTAGGCGGCAGCTTGGATTCCTTGAAAAACACACCTCGTTAGAAATAACGTATCCCAAAGCAGAGCTGCACTACGATTAGACAGAAGGAAGGCGGCCGCCCGCAGCTACTACAGAAGAGGGACTGTGCTGCCAAAGAGAGCCACTCGCTCGGGAAAAGCTGGGAGGGTCACAGTGGACAAGCACATCCATATGATCTCCCAGCATAATGCTGCACCCAAAGGGAACTAATCCAATCCCTGAGCAAGGGAAGAAAGGCCACTTTCTCTTGGATACAGCATAGACAGGAATGATTTTGGAAGGCTGGCTTGGTCTACAGCCTCCCCAGTGAGACAGCAAGGCAAAGCTCTTCTGAACTGACAACCCATGGCAGCTACAGTCTAACCTGTATAACCCTGGACAGTCGCCCTGAATTGGTCCAAGAGAAATTCCTTCTTATGTGGACCACAGAGATTAAACTGCCATCACAAAAAGCAACAATTGCCAGCAACGATCCAGGTGTGATGCGCTGCAGATCGCTCCTTTCTTGCAGTTGGGAACAAAAGTTGCCATCGATGGTGAAGGAGGATTTTGTAACGGCAGCCTGCAAACCCTGTGGGCTCTTGTCCGTAGTTCAAGGCAGGGACAAAAGCATGCACATTCTCGCTCAACAATTCACCCAAACCCTCCAAGCGTCCCATGTGAAAAACCCATGCTTAGTACAGTAGGGTTTCAAATTCATTACTAGGACTCCGAGGCACCACAATAACACAATTAAAACACGACCAGATGTGTGTCATATAATACATGTTAAAAAAAGAAAAGGCATACTGTGTGCAGATACAACAACAATTTGCTGTTCAAATTAATTCAGGAATCAGTACCATCCCTATAAACCCAATATATAAAACATATGCTACTGTAGGCATGCATAAATTGCATGCAATTTTTTCCAGATAAAGCCACACATGCAATTAATAAGCTAAAGTGAAAAAAAGAAAAGAAACAAAGTAAATAAATAAAAACAAAGGCTTCTAGGGAATGATGAATTTTACAGAAACTGCTGTCAAAGATCACAGCACTGAGCAGACAGAGCCACAGCCGCGAGCTCGTCCCGTGCCCTGGGCAGTACGGTCGCACCCTCCATGCAGCTGAACCAGGAACTTGCACGTAGCAGAAATGGACCCAACCAGAGACCCAACCAGTTTTCTTTGTCCAGCACTGGCGTAAGATTAAGCTACAGTGGCATGGTTTAAAACACAGTGGATAGCAGACAGTCTTTCACGTACACAGGGATCGGGCCTAATGTCACATGTCTTCAGCCGTTCCGCAAACCAGCCCACAATCACACCCCTGAACTGATCTTCATTACCTCCCTGGCGTTATTTCTGAAGACCCCGTAAAACCTAGGAGCAAGGCTCCAGCACACCAGCAGCTGGGGAAAACGCTGGCATTAAAGGCAAGAGAACCACCACTTCAAAGCAGAGGGAGCTGATGGATGGCTGGCACGACCTGGGTGTGATGTGAATTTCGCAAAGCAGAGACAGCCCCCACGCATGCCACCACGCATATTTTTATTCCAACTTCTACCTTGTTTTAGTCAGACCTATGATTTGCTTTTATTTCTAATTCAAACTCTGTCAAGCCCTTGCACTCTGTCTAGACAACCTGGGACCTGTCCTTTCCCCGGCAGACATCTTCGCGCCCCAGCCAACTGTCCCTCGTCACCCATAGGCACCAGAACGCCAACCACAGCTGCATCAGTAAGTCCCAACAAGAACCAGAGCCATGTTCTTCAGGCTCCCCGCACTAGCAGATGAACCAAGCCACTCTGGCAAAAATCAGAGCAATCCTTACACCTCTGCAGGTCCGGAAAGCAGATCCCCGGCTCTGCGCTCGAAGCAGAGGCAATGTGAAACATCATTGCTGTCTGGTTGTGATCACCTGTTGCGATCGGCCAAGACATTCGTGTTGTCGAGGAAACTTTCAGTAAAGGCCATGAGACCCTACACCACCGCTGCAAGTTTTTCGTTTGACAAAACAGTGTTACAACTACCAGAGCAAGCACAGCCAGCTCCACAAAGAAACACAGAAGCAATTTCCTCTAAATGCCCAGGGGACCTCCTGTTTGCTGTTTGACATCCTGAAGAAAACAAAAATCTAAGAATAATTACAGCTGAAGCAACTAAGGTGAAGCTCTTTGGTAATTTTCAGCCCTGAATAACTAAAAAGGGGTGACAATTATTTTAGCTAATGATCACTGAACTTTGAGATTAACATTTGCAGCTGAGGAAGGGGAAGCCGCCCTGCAGAAAGCAGCAGTGCTGTCGGGCTCAGCCCAGAGCTCTGTGAAATAGCTGGTTGACACTTGCTATCATCAGGGGACACAGTGCATTACCCAAAGATGCAAGGAAGCAAAGGAAGCGCAGAAAGCTCAGTAAAGATGGACTGGGAGCCTGCCCTACCGGCTTCCTACACAACATAGACCGCATCAATTTACGGGGGAGGAAAATGCTTCTTGTTGGCCTATACTGTACTCCCACGATGTGCAGCACAGAAGTGGCTTGGCACTACCTATATTTTCCCCTACAACCACAGTTTTTCAAATTTCTCAGACACAAAAGGACTGTCTGAAACAGTGTGGTTTAGAGGGAAAAATGGGATCTGGATTTCATACTGTGTTTTCTGTCATGACAGAAGAGCTAACTCCAGCATCCTTGATCTGAGTGCTCTTCCTGACTTATATGCCTCCAAAATCCAACCCCAAACTGTTTGGCTCAGATTATTCTTCTTGTGATGGTTACAGACAAAAAAGAAGAAAACAACCCCACACTAGCATGCCCCGCTGAAGAGTCATCCTCTCCCTGCAGCTGGAAGGCCACGTTCCTCCAGATGTCTACGCTGCATCCTGATACGGCTGGAAGGGCAAAGCGCAGAAGTAACCGCGAGGCAGATACTCACACCACCTACGGAAGGTTAGCCAGCTGGTCTGAATCGCTCCCGGTGAGCCGAGACATCCTCTCCTCACTGACTCTGGGCAGCAAAGCTGCGCTGGTGCCTTTCAGAAGGGAGTCCGGCTGTGCTCGGGGCGGAGCGGGGGTCCGAGGAGGGGGAACCCTCCGAAGGCAGGCCCGGAGAAACGCAGGGCACTGCGCCTGCATCGCTTCACAGAGGGCGCAAAGGCTTGTCAAGCACCAAAATAAACAAGTCCACTAGTTTAACTAAAAGCCTGATTTGAAGCTGATTTAAACTGCCGTAAACGGTGCATAGCATGCTTATTGAGCTTTAAGGCAAACCTTAGTTTTGTTCAGGTTAAATAAGCTACAAATCAGTCTAACTTGAACTGGAACAAGCAGCTTTTAAAGCAAAATTAAAGTAACAGCCCAGTTAAGTTAGACTGCTGCAGTCCTTCCCTTAAGAATGGTCTTAGCTGCTGGAAGCCCTTATCTTCCTTGTCACATTTGGTGCAGAAAGGTATTTTAAACAGTAATAAGCATCTGTTTTCTCTGCTTGTTCAGTGGGAAAGTCTAGAGTTACGCAAACAGCACCTTAGAGGATAACGCAGTAATAGCAAGATGCACTTATTAATGATCCTACTAATATTTCCTGAGAGCATCTCTAAATACTCTGCAAACACCCGTCAAGTTTAAACAACAAGGACGCGCAGCGGGTAGTATTATCACCCCAGTTTCTCAGAAGGAATGAAAACATCAGACGACTTTGGGAATGTCAAGCAATGGACTTGGGATAAGGCTAGGACTACAACTATGGAAAAAAATGGATGGCTAAAAGCACTGCAGCTTTTAATAGCAACCGTCTCGCGTCTTAACCACAAGATCATTCTCCCTGGATGATGTGTAAGTAAATATTTCTTAGAAAGAAAGTCTAATGTTAACAGAGCAGAGCTTGCTGAGAAAGCAAAAAACAAGGGATTGCAGCTCTTTTGGATACTGCATGGAAACCCCACACCTCCACAGGAAACATTTCAGTAAAAAGAGGCAGCGAGAGACAGTGTGAAAAAATGAAGCCATCAGGTCGGAAGGCTTTATGGAAGAGGGGTAAGGGAGCATGCCTTTACTCCTGGGAGGACACAATGGGATTCAGGATGGCTCTTGATACACAGGACAGTGAGGTTTTACTTTGGGCAGAACGACCTGTGCCTGAGTGCTGCCTTTCAGGTACCTTGGATACAGATTTGGGCAATGCCCAAGGTCTGTCACACCACAGGGTGTTTACAAGCAGCAGCGGGGCCCAGAACTGCTGCAACCAGGGGAGCAAACGGAAAGCTCAATCCAGAGACCAAAAGTCAGCAAAAGGACATCTCTGAACTGCAGCTCTTTCTGTGAGAACGAGCATGGGAGAAGGGACAAAGCCCCAAGTAACAAAATTCACCAAGGCAGAAGTACGGGTAGAGCCAGATAACCATGTAATTATTCAGATCTTTCATGTTCCCTCGTTGCCGCCTGTGGATGAGCATCAAGAGGACAGCAGAAATAGCAAGTGGGAATGGCAAAAGCCTTCAAAATTATGATGCAAAAATTGAACACGTCTCCTAGAGATGTAAAACTGGTCTCACGTGGAGTTTTTGTGCTAATAGTTGTCTCAGTTGATATGCAAATTCCATGTAACAGTACATGTCTAGATACCATTGCACTATAAATATCCTTGCTCTAAACACTTTACCTTGCTGCTATTCACAATGTACCTGACAGTTTCCTATTTAAAACAATATACTGCTAAAGAAAACCGTTAACAGAGGACTAAAGGAAACAGTCTTATGCACTGAACCAACACTGTTGTCTCAGCAAAACAAGGCAATTAATATCTGAGTTCACAGGAAAATATATTAGCACAACAGATGCATGTGCATGTATTTCGGCCCTTTGGTAAAATGCACTGTTTTGGGGCCAGATGTTTCTGCTCATGCCAAAGAAGAATCCAGCTGCATCAAGCTGTGAATATTTCTTCTGATCTGTCAAAATCTGCTATGAACTAGAAGAGAAAAAAACAGAACTGAAGTTTGAAATAGAAGCCTGTTTTCCACTGGGGATTTTACCACCATCTGTATTTTAAAAGCTTTAGTACAACTTGACAGAGTCTGAAAAAGTTGCAACACAATAGGTAAAGCACATTGAAATACCACTCAAGTGAGGTTTCTGGTAGAGTTGAAACATATGGTAAAAGACTAGTTTTGTGCACATTTTTTCCCTTTAAAAATCAATTTATACTTATTAGTTGGATTTACAACATGTTTAAATTGTACAGCCTTTCTTGTAATGTGCTGCCATTACGAGCTGAACTCTCATTATTGAGACGATAGAGCAATATTGAATTACTGGGCAAACAAAGTCCTTTTTCAAAAACACCAGAGGTGATTCTTTTTCTCACGGTTTCTAAAACCATTTTTTTTTTCTTTCATTAATAGAATTACTATGGATTTGCACTGATGCAAGAGTAAAATGATACCCTTTTCCTGAAACCATTAAAAAAAGAGCCAAAATGGAAACAGAATAGCTAAGCATAAAACATGAAAGCAGCTCATAACAAGGTAAGTTCACAAACTATGCCATGTTTGTCAACGCTTGGTATTGTCCTTCCTATAAACCATCCACCTAGCAGGACCAGCACGCTCCCACTTCGCAGCCTACGTGTGGAAAAGCCCACAACCCATCTCATGGAAAACTGTGTTGTTTTATCCCCAAAAATCAGCTCCTTGTCCCCACAGGGAGAAGGCAGCAGCAGGATCGAACGGTGACCTGCTTCTCTTCAGTGAATGAGTGGCTGCACCATTATCTTCTGGCGAGTCCTAAAGCTGAGATTTTCTGAAGTGGCTCAGGTACCCCGACTCCTAACGGTGTCAAGATTCCAATATCTCATGCTCTACCCTCAAAATTTCAGCCTTAAAAATAAACGTAATTAAAAAAAACTCCCAAAACAGACAAATACAGCACAAAAGAAGAATATAGCTGCATATATCTGAACTGAACTCCGTTTAAATTCTGATCTTCTCCAGTTATCGCTTGCTCTCCACATTTGTACGCCAGCACTCAGGCAGCTGTGCTGCCTTCCAGGTGTGCGGCGCAGCTTTGCCACTGACAGGGTTATCTATTTTACAAAGAATTATGCTAGCAGTGAAAATCACAGTAGAATTGTTTTGAAAGAAGCAAGCCTCAGATGGACAATTTAGATTTCACAGAAGTTGAAAGAGGATTTGCAGGTTCAAATTATTAATCAACACCCTGCCAGGCAGGGGCCAAGAGCAATCTGCCGGCGCTGGGTTTTCTTGGACTTAAACTGTAAAATCTGGATTTTAGATTGACTCAGTGGGGAGAGGGGGTTTTGTGCCTACAGCCCTTTCCTTCTGAAGCATCGAAGCAAAACCGATCCCTGGCTTTTAGGGGCAAATATAAACTTATGGATGGTGGGGGAAGTTCTTCCTCCAGGAAATTGGTGATTCAGGGGCTTTCTGAGCCAGTGGACACGGTGCACGTGACGATGTTACTCCTCTGTTGTTAAAAGCATGTTCCAGCTATGAGAAGACATTATGAATTGCACATGAGGTCATATGGGGCCCTTCTTTTATTAGCAAGAAACATGGAGAAAAGAGACCAGAGAAAGGTGGGTGCCCTCAAAATACTCGGCCTACTGCTGCAACAGCATCAGTTCTCCCACAGTGACAACTGCGATGACATGGGCTGCTCCGGCAAGGAAGAATTTAATTGTAATAAGCACCTAGCACAATGTAACAATGGTTAATCACAAAGCATCCCACAGTGGGTGCCTCTGGTCACATCAGGCTAGCTTCAGCATCCTTTTGCTTGACCTTTCAAGCCAATACATGCCTGCAAAATTCTGCAAAATAAACATGGAAACCCTTCATAAACAACTTGGAAGAGAATGCTAACTAATGTTGTTCTACAAACCCAAATGTCAAACAGGTATGGGCACATTCCACCATTTGCTGCACATTTCTGTAAACCCCACCGCAGTCTCCTGAGGAACAGTCACTGGCACTGCCGAGTGGATCACTGGGATCTGTGGTCAGGCTCAGCGGTGGCACGCATTTGACGCGCCTCTCGGGCATGGCTCGATGGTGTACTTCAGAAGAGTACCCTATCTGTGCAGATACTTAAAACGCAGCTCTCACATGTCAGAAACCGCCCCATATCCCACGTTTCTGCGCTCAGAGCGCGGGGGGGCTGAGAAGGGCGACCCCGCAAGCCCGGCGGGCCAGCCTCTGGTGCCATACGGGTCCCTGGGCAGCTGCTCGTGCTCTCACAGCTGAAGCCCCAGAGCATGCACGGTAGACCGTCTCAGGGTCTGTGTGCGGTGCGCTGCGGGCAGCATCCCCCGAGCTGGGGAATAGGCGTGAGCAGCAGAAGGGCAGGGGGAAGGTGCAAGCCCACGCGTGAGGGAAGATGTGCATATGCCCACGGGCATGAACACGACAGAGACATAGCCCAACACAGGAGCCAGGCAGCACCCGCTCCAGGTCTGCTCTCTCCTCTCCAGCGTACATCTTTATTATAAAAAGAAGCATTGCAAGATGAAGATTGGGAGCTTGAGGCCAAAATCAAACTAGGAAGAATGGGATACGCTCCCACAGACTTTGATTGAAAATGGGGATTTATTTTTTCTTTATTTTTACCTTAACTGTCTCTCAGTGAGGCTGGCTACAGAAGTGTCACACCGCTGCTCCTGTTGCACTATATTATAATAATACTTGTTTCCTCTTGCCAGCTACTCATCAAGGATTACCCCCAGCACAGCCCTCTGTTCTTTCAGATCTAGTCAGAAGGCAAATTAGTCGCAGCCTGATGGGGGAGTGCTAAATTTTTCATTACAATCTTTCTCCGGAGGTTTAGTGTTTAATAATTTGTACTGTATAAAATTTCACATATGGGAAAACACGGCACCACACAGCCTCTCCAGATGCCTTTTTTTTTTTTTCCTTGCTGCTAATCATGTGAGCCCCCCAGCTAAAGGAGTGGATTTAGGGTATAATTAAAGCTTTATACTTTAATAGTAATATGGGTAAATCTCAATTTTATTTTTGAGAAGAACACGCCACATTTGTAAATTCCCATTTCACTGAGGATCATTTTTCAAACAAGCTTTGTACCTGGGCTTCTTTGTTCCTGATATACCATGGAAACACAAACCACGTAAGCAGCTCGTGGTGCTATGAAAGACGCATACCCCTGCTTAGCTGCTGCGAAGGCTCTTTAATTCCTTACAATCAATCCAAGAGTGGCGGCGGTGGTGCAGGGGACATCTGTAAGAGAGCCTTGACATCATCTGTTCTGGTTTTCATCACATAATTTGGCAGGAGAGTCTCTCAGATCGGTCACACAAACTTCAAATCTCTGAAAGTTTTAGCTACAGCCCTCAGCAAAGCTGAAGTGATTGAACTTTGCTGCTGCTCTCCCAAACCTCCCCGCAGCCACCACCCTTCTGCCTTCCCCACACAGCCTGGAAACCGCAGGGCTGCTCTCACGCTTGGGAACGCAGAGCCTTCTCCGACCTTCCCACAACATTGCTCTGTCGCCACATTTCCGATGAGAAGAACAACCTGGAAAACGCTTTCGGGTTTAACTGCAGCTGCATGCAGAGGAGCAGCACAAGGTTTACACACCAGTTAAAACTCGGAAAGCCTCATTGTAAAGAGTTAAGTGGGACCCAAGTAGGGGGTAGATTCTGCAGTGGGTACTTCACAGCGAATGACCCATCGTGTAATCTACTTACTGCTGTAACCTACCAAGTACCATATCAATTCGCATCGCTGGGCATTCTTCCCCGGGTCTTCCAGAATCCCTTTATCTTCTCAGCAACACACTGAGATCTCAGCCACAACACACTGCTGCAGAGCATGACAGATAGGAAGGGTAAGTGAAATAGAAGAAGGGGTGCTGGCAGAAAGGCAGGAGAAAGGTTACTTGCATGGCTGAGACAGGAATAGTTATGCAATGGTCAGCATTTTGGGGACTAATTTTAATTATTTTATGAACTTTGGAGTACAGCTCACTTAAAGAAAGAAGCACCCCAGTGATCATGTTCCCAGGATGACAACTTACAATATGAAGTCCTTTCCCTCTTCTCCTAAACATCCTCCTAAGTAAATTCAGGTAACACACACAGAGTAGGACAATGACCACCTTTCACAATATGGTTTTAATTCAATCCAAGTTTCTCCCATCTGCTCAAGAGACCTACAGAGTGCCTTAAAATGAAGTGCTTTGGTGCTATGATGGATTTCTGATTTCCCACAGAGAAACCAGGCGATAAAGAGCCAGTTAGAACTAGTGTGGAAAAATGTACAGTATTCTTTGACAAATCCCACGTTTCAACAGAAAGGACAGGCTCCAGTTTTGTCATTAAATGTCTCTGTGCCCCTACATCGTGGTTGAAAGCCAGGTTTTACCCTACAGATCAGCAGCAATACTGGGTGGGGTAAAGCAAAACTGTTACCACGGATAAGGATCTACTCAGCTCTCAGAGCCTGCAGTACGCTGGCAAATATACCAAATGACCTACAACTGAGAAATAATGACCTTGAAAGCGAGAGCTTATTTCTGGTTTTATCCATCTTTAATATCACAGCTTAAACTAAATCAACCATGCATTTTAAGATCTATATTGTACCCTTCCAAATCTATTTGAAAACACTGAAGTCTTGAAATGTTATTTGTTGAAGTGCAGAGCTTACTGCAGGTCAAAATTTTACCTGCCTTCTAACTGATTATGTGCGTTACTTAAGTCAGTACAACAGATACAGGACAGACAGCTTCCCAAACAGCGAACCTTCTTAGTGGCCGTGAAACTACTGAGATAAACTCGGGATATATGGTAGTCAAATTTAAATATAAGAAAGAAATATATGTATTTAAAATGTTTTCTAAATGCCTTTATGTTTCCCTGTGCCAGTTTCCCTGGCACGTACAGGTCCTGCTGGGTGGAGACTCTCAGCTCTGTAATCCTTACGTTTTTCACCATGGAGCTTTATGAAGACTTGGTGAGTGACCAGCTGCAAGGGTGGCAATGTAGCACTACCTACGCATGGAAGAAAGTGACCTTGAGGAGGTTCACTTATCTTAAAGTCTAGCAGTCACTTCCATGAAATCCCTGGGCAGGAATACACACATATGGAGACATAATAGAGGCAAAGTCTCCACGTCAAAGAGCAGATTGGAGTCTTGCCGTCAGGCCCATGACAGTGATCCCTAATTCTCCAGGAATTTCCTTATCCAGCAAAACACATGACGGTCGTCCAGCAGACAGGACAGCACTGGGGTTCGCATATACGACACGGAGTCAAGTTCTACCCCTAGCTCTGACCTTAGGCACGTTTATCTCTACTATTGCCCCCCTCCCCCCCCTTTTTTTTTTTCTTAAATAGAAACCAGTCATACATAATGTCATTATGCTCCGTTTGTGAGGCTGAGTTTATCTGTGACTGCCAAAAGCATGGTAATCTTCAGTACGAAGTACGATTACTCTGTCATCATGCACCTCTACAGATAGCAATGCTCACGTTATCCTTTGAACGCAAAGAGGTCAAACTACTGATGTTAAACCCATGAGGCCTGAGAGCTAAAGGACAAGCTGCAGTATCAGTTTTTGCCAGAGGAAACTCATCCATGTTCTGATTTGGCAGGAGAAGGATTTATATCAACTTACACCAGATAAGGAACATAGGAAAATAAATACATAAGTCAGAACTTACTAATAGCTATTATTTCCCAGATAGTAGCAAGTTAATGCTATATAGCTAGGCAACAAAGCCATTCCATCCTTGATAAAGGCATAAACACATTAAAGGAATAATCCCTGTGTGACATGAGGTTACTTGTGCATTCATAAAATTTTCACCGCTTCTGCCAGCGCTGCCTTTTAAAAATCACTGCTCTGTCCCAGCTCGATCAAACCCTGCAGCCCATGATTTGCTTCTCCTTCAGTATGCACAAACATGCAGAGAATCCCATTATAAATCCCTTTTTAAAGGATAAATAGACATCTCCCGTATCACAGACAAACCAGGAGCTTGACCTAATTTCAGTAGTTCCATGTTATTTCCAGTATCAACTTATCTATCAATTACCCTCTGCCATGAAAACACCAGGGTCATGCTTTACCCTCAGGTCCTGTTTCAGAGGAGGAACTACGGGAAGCAAAGCCCTGTTTTCATTTCTGGTGCACTACCAGTGCAGGTGTCGGGTCAGTCATTCACCCTGTCCACGCAATCCATGGGACGTTTTATTTCACACACGTTTACTGGGTGTTCACTCCCGATTCCCTCAAGTTACAGATCATTTTCCTACTCAGTAGAAGCAGTAGTTCAATACTAAGGAAAGGGTTAAGAACGTGTTTGTCTTCCATTATTGTGACAGGTTCCTTCTTTTTATCAGCTGCCTTTGAAGACCGTACAGATTACAAAGTGCACCACAAGTAGCAGACTGTTAAAAACAAGCGCTGTTACAAGTTGCCGTGCTATGGACTAGAAAATGGGTAGCTCTTCTCTCACTTGTGAAAGTAAGAAGCTAATGAAGAAAGAAATTATGATCTGCTTCCATGACAAAGAATGCAGCTTGAACCAACTCAATATTTTGTGATCTTTTTCTTCCCCTTCAAAAAATTAAGACAGCAAAAATAAAGCTCTTAAGATAAGGTAACTTATTAAAAACATTTACTTGGGGATAATTTTACATTCTTAGCTCGACACCCAATATTTGTTATCATTTCACCATTTTGGGTATGGAGCCTGTGGGTATTTTGATAAATGGATTCAACCATAAAATTTTGTAAGCATCACTTTCCTTCTGCGGAAAGACGATTTGGGAGCTCTTCACTAGTCATCTTTGATTTCCCTGCACAGACAGAATAAGCAGCAGAACATAAACTAATGAAACTGGAGACATTCAAAACCCGCCTGGACACTGTCCTGTGCAACTGCTGTAGGTGTCCCTGCTGTGGCAGGGGGTTGGACTTAGATGATCTCCAGAGGTCCCTTCCAACTCTGACGATACTGTGATACTGTGAAACGGCTATTCAAGAAAAACTTTATTTCACTCTCTTAAGGACACTGAGAAAACTTGCAGTAAGATCCAAATTAGACGTGAAAATTCTCATGATAACATAGCTTAAGTTTTCCTTTTTCAGACTAGAATTAAGGTCATAATTACGTTTCATTATAAAAATACATAATACAGCACAATAAGACCTCTTGAAGGGACAACACATTTCCTAAACTTTAGTGTAACAAGACAGTTTCAAAACTGAGTTTCCAAGGTTTGGGCTCCCTCCAGATATAATCACCAGTTATTGCAAAATACAGGATTGCTTCATTACTGGCATGCACATTTGAAAATAAACACTCTGCTTCCTTAGAAGTTCAAGAAAGCCACACTCAAGTAATAAGCCAAGATTCACACATCAGGATATGAGTTGTCAGAGCTCTGCTTAAATCACTGTAGTTCTGACTGGTTCAATTATCCAGAGGGACAATAACGAAAGGAGAAGCCAAAACAAGTACCCACCCTGGAATACTGACTATGAAATCATGGTATAGAGAATCACATAGAACAACATTATTTTGAAGCACCTTTTTCTTCTGGGAAACCACAGCAGAAGAAATGATGGTAATATCTAAGTATGATTAAAAAAAAACTTAGATAAACTAACATATTTGTCTGTCGGTAAAATGGAGAGAGGGGATAAGAGACTATTGTTTAAAAAACCACTGCTGCCATCTCCACCTGCAATCCTTCCACTTCCCGGAAATCAATGATATCTTGGGGCAAGAGAGACAGCTCTTTGCTTGCTGAAATTTCACAGCAAATGGTTTTACCAGCTCCGTGTTGCTGTATCAGCCATTAGTGAATCACTTTAATGGGAAAATTGACCCCGGCTTGTAAGAATTGCCACATTTTAGGCACGCTTTGACTGAAAATGGTTTACCAAACAGAAAATATAAGTGATCTAATGCTGAACGTGCCTTCCTCTTTCAATGAATAAGTTGCGAAAAACAAAACTCTGATGCCAATTTGTAAGATTTAATGAATATGCGGACTGTTAAATGAATAGACTATGCCCCAGAGCTGCTCATTTAGGATGCTGCCGTTATAATAAAATTAGCTAAGTGTCCAATGAAAGCGCAGGACCCTGGGCGGGTGCCGTCTAATTGAAGTTTACAACTTTATTGGGGATTCCTTGCATCTTATACATTTGCTTTGTAGAGTTTAATAGCTGGTGGCCTTGGCTCTAACTTAATTACAAATCAGAAAGGAAGGTTGAATCAGCATGATAACATTTGGCTAAGCTGAAATGTTGGTTTCAGGCATATTTCACCTGTTCTCATCTTAATTTAACTGGACTAATAGGTTCTAATCACACAGAACAAATGCGTCTTTAAAGTAAAGATACAAAATTAAGGGCCAGGTCCTCCATCGCCAGTGCAAGCACTGGAAGTCGGTGGCACCGAGCGCCCGTCAAGCAACCCTGACCTGCAGCTGAGATCAGGACAGACAACGTGGTCGGTCCCGCTCGAACAGACTCCAGGAGGGCCCAAAGCGAGGAGGGGAACAAGCCCCAGGTTAAGCCTTGTGACCAACCACGAGCCTGAAGACATCCTGAACGGGAGCAAAAGGCAGGTATAAATGGAGCGAAAGACGATGGCAGTTACCTGCCCACGGTTAAGTAATCTCCAGGCAGGGCCAGCGGTGAAGGAGGACACGTTGCACCCGGTATCTGCTGCAAGGGATGAGGAGGGGGAGGTGGAGAGGGTTTCAGCAGATTCGGAGGTGGTACCTACCCAGGGCTTTCACATTTATTTTCAACACTATAACAATAACCTGATGGAAAGAGTTGATTGGCAGATGCCAAGTAAAACACTTCGAGAAGATAAAAAAAGCCATGGGAAAGCAAGACTATATAACTTTCTAGAAGATAAGATGGAACATGTTCACTATAAACAAAACCACCTCCACATCCCACTACACACACACGTACTGTGTGGCAGTCCATTAACACTCAGTATGTTCCACCGATTAAAAAGAAAATTTAATACATCTGTCGGAACACAGAGACAGAATAAATATCCTTATCGTTCCATTTACTGTAAATAATACTTAAGTGCAAGTCAAATATTAGCTATATTCAGCACAGCATCATAACAAAACAGGCACTGCTAACATTATGGTCCCAAACCATGTTATTCTTAATTAACATCTGACATATATCTGCTTTTGCAATCACCCATTACTGATTAAATGACAAGGCACAATGTCAGATGCATAATCTGATTGGTTAGTACTCAGTTACCAAGGTGTTACATTTTGAAATTGCCTGTGAATTGATTTCTTTTATTGAATTAATAAGTGTTATCATACTGTACAGAAGGTAAAATTGCTACTGAATGTGAGCGATAACATATAATTACAGAAAATCAAATCCTAATCTGCAGAGCCAAGCCAGGTGTCAACATTTTAATTGTAGTTAGGGAAGCGCAGTAACACCATGGAGCAGCGGGAGGAAGGGAAGAGAGATCTCAAGTGTGGGAAGAAAGAAACATATTGCACAACAAACTAACTTCAGTTAGGCATGATAGCAACCTTGAGGGTTGTCAACCACTCGTGTGTGCAGAAACATCATACTTAATTTTTCATTTTAGACTATAATCCCACATGCTGGGACACCTGACTGTCATCCAGACCCAAATCTATCTCTCAGAGTCTTACAATTTGCATTTTTGGGAGAATGCTTCTGAAAGATTTTAGGAGATACAAGCATAAAATACATAAATTACGCACTTCCCCTATTCTTTTCTTCAAAAAAAAAAAAAAAAATTAAGATCCCTTCTTTCCCCAGAAAGATCAAGTCCCTGTGGGATGATACCACAATTTTCTGCTATAAATAAAAAACGCAAAGATTTTATTAATTTTAGAAGCTTTACACACTGTTTCAGTGAAAAATGCCTCTTCAAGCCGTTTCCTAGTCGCTCTCCCTGTTAGCTTGCATTCAAACTCCGTGCTAATGCAACTACTGGCGTCTAAATTGATGATGTTAAATTGGCGTAACCCCCTTGCACGGACACTCTCAAATTAGCTAGTTCCAATACATTTGATCTATATCAGCCACTCTTAAACCAATTTGAGCGTTCATGCTAAAGGACTACACCAGTTTAACTATGTGTACGCAGCAAATGATGTAGCTAAATTGCTGCAATTTCTTTGGATTAAGGAGGCCTAGGAGAGCCCTGGCTTCCTCCTCGTGCTGCATGAAGAAGGAGCCATTCAAGCCACTGTAACTGACTTGGCAGAGGCTTTGATTCTCACTCGTTGGTGCAGATCCAAGAGCTTTCCATATTGCCCCTGTGTCCAGGCAACACCGCGTGGCCAGGGTGCTTCCAGGTCCCTCCATCTCCATCCCTTCCTCCTCTCTGTGGCTACCTTCCCACGGTACCCAAGTCATCTTCTCCCCTGGCCATCCCCAAGATCTTGGCTTGTGATGGTGTTTCTCCCATCCTCCTGAGGGCTCAAATCAGGCACAATCTACCAGCTTTTCCTGTTGTGAACTTCTCTTGTTTTGTATTCTCAGTGTGATCTCTGTCCTTTGGAAGAGGGACCCGTCTAGGCACAATACGAGGTAGCAAACAGAAAGGAAGCACTAAGGGCAAATGACAAAGCTTTGTTCAAAGACCATGCTGCTTCCCTATTGCACCGCGAGCCAGCTACCAATTTGCAAAACATCTGTTCAAATCGTTAGCTGTTTCTTTTGTTCAGGGATAAAGAGGAAGAGGTTAAGTCATCCTATTTGTATACAGAGAGAGAAGTTAAAAACCATGCTACTACCACCCAATTGGCAAGATATCTTGGCAGCAGGATGGCATATAAAAATTTTACATGAAGCTCTTTCCAAATTAATTCCTTCTATGCTTCTGTTTTCTGGGTAATAGTGAAAGTTTCCGACTTGAATTGCAAACCCCTGGGCATAGCTGTGAGATTTCCTTCCAGGCCAGCAAGCATCTTATCAACACAGTAACACAGTGAAGCAATGCAAGAGGTAGCCATTCGTGCCTTTGTGTCTCAAGAACTATAAGCGCATCTTGCGCATACAGTCCTCTGGGGTGGTGAGGAGAAATAGCAGTCTAGGCAGGGGTGCGCAGCATGACAAGGTGGGGTGCCCGGGCAAGCAAAATTTTGTCTGGATACAGACAAGCTATCGTTGCATGGAGAAGGGAGAGAACAGCACCTCTGTGGTATGACTGCATCTTCCTTCTGTACGTTGGCCTGTCTTTTAGACACTAATAAAGTTGTTGGAAGAAAAATAAAAACTTAGTAAGGGATTTTTAAAAGAAAATTTCTAAAACATGAGATGTATAACTTGGCTCTGCAGTGAACACAGTGGGGAAAATAACCGGTAGCAGTTGTTATATGCCTCAAGAACGTGAATCCTGGAGAGTAGGAGGAATTAGACTAGCAGAAGAAGGTTGAACTATTCTAATGGGAAAAATAGCTATATAGAAGAGAGGCCTTTTCCCAAATAATGTCTCTTTAAGGTTAAAAGTAAGTGCCAGGGAACATCACTGTAGGAGAGTGAAAGCCTGTATCGATTGAGATGAACTGCACCAACTTGGAGGCATTTTGCTATGACGAACATCTGCACGACCTCCATGCAGGAACTCCAGAAACACGGCAAGCGGCTAATTGGGTTTCCTTTCCAGTCACTCAATTTACAGCTACTTCCTGACCTCAGCTTTATGACATTTGGGGGCTTGGTGGTTTAATGACATAAATTCATGCTTTTTCACAAACAGAACCTGTCCAGGTACGTTCCTGTATCTCTTCTAGGTTGCGACCACTGCAACGCAGCAGCAGTTGCTTGCCGCTCCCCAGCCGACCCAGTTTTTGGAAGAACATGGGAAGGATGCTGCCTCCAACGCTCCTTTACTGAAACACGCCATGCAAAAAGCACGCTGATAGCGCTGACGCATGGGGAAAGATTAGACAGAGCGGCACCATGCCACAGCAGCGGTCTGTGTGCTGCCACACACGAAAGGAACTCCTGACCTCGGCTTGATGCATTTCTTCCATTTCAAGGAGACAGAGCCGTAACAGCCCAGACGTGACAGTCCCACGGCAGCTTTAGCTGATGGAAGTCATAAGCTAACCAATTCCCACTCTTCCCTTTGCCCCCAGCCATATGCTCCCACCTTCTCCCTTGCACCAGTACCTTTATGACTAAGTGGTGAGACAATTCAGGAAATTAGCCCAAAAGAAACGGATTTCTTTTTTTTTTTTTTTTTTTTTCTTTTTATCATGTTAGCTTTTGGCCGGTTGAGCTCTCTGCAGCAGTTACAAGCACATATGCCAGCAGCTGGGAGGAAAGGGAACATGTAGCTAGATGCATGACGGAGGGAGCTGGAGCCCCTCTCCCGGTAAGGTGGGACCATGCTGGAAGCACGGCCTCGGGCTGACGAGAGCCCGTGGGCTGGCACAGCACGGGGCAAGCTCCTCCTGCCCGGTTTCACAGGGACCTTCAAAAGTTCAAGAGAGAAGGATTCTGGAAGCCACCCTGGCTGTTTTGAAGGCATGATGTCAAATACACGGTCAGTTTTTTGCTGCAATACTTCCTTTGAATTCTGCTGTGCAAACCCACAGTTCCAGCTACGCCAGATCTCGCTGATCTGTGGGAGACATTCCCAGGATGCATCTTCCTTCAATAATCTCCTGTATATTGCTGCAACCGACTTGGGCACCTACTTAATCTGTGACCTTACAGCTCCTGTCAAGCAGACTGTGACCCCCTCTAAACTCATATTATCCATTACCAAATTTTCATTTTTATTACGCTCAGCAGAGACTTCTTTCCTTCTCCTTTAGGAAGCATGAATTCTCTTGTGTCATTTATTCCACAAATGATTTATACCAAGAGCCTGTCAACTACAGGAGGTACTTGCTTGTGCTTACTATACCTGCAAGTAGCTCTGTCCTTTCCGGGTCATTACTAATAAAGCACTTATCCCTCATACAAGCACAAATGCCTCCCTGTGCTCTCGCAGGTATTTATCTGAGCACTTCAGAGTCCTCAGTGGATTTATCCTCACAGTGCTCCGGCGAGCTGGGCATTGGCATGATTTCTGTTACACAGATAAAGAACGAGGCTCAGAGACTGAATCCAGCTCTTTGCTGCTTCGAGGAGACTTAATCTCCTGAATGAGGATGCTGTAACCACCAGACCGCTGCTCCTCCTACTCCCCACACCTGCTTCCCCTTGGGACAGCAGGGAACTACTCGTGGTTCATCCCAAACTCTCTGCTTTATCAGCCAACCCCACACCAGCAGAATATCGCTGCCCCAATCTGCAGGACAGGCGGCTTCATCCTGTGGCCATTTCTTACTGTCGAAGTGCTTATGACAGAGAGCATCACAAACCTCACAGCCCAGCCTGCATGACCTAAATCATTACCCTCCTGTCCCGCTCCCTGTTCACAGATGACTCATGAGATGAAGTCTCCCTACTGCTCAGCACCATTCGCTATGCAGCCGGCCAGATTTCACGAACAACAGTAAACCAAATATATTTGTCTTGCAAGTAGAGCGCCAAGACAAGCAAGGAGCAAAGCTGGGGGCCAACTGTAACACCACAGATTTTGGCAGCCAGCCCTCTTTCCAGCTCCTTATATATTTTCGTCCTAACTTTCCACCTAGTTCTCCCTCTTTTCAGTATTTCTGGGCCGATCATAACACCCACTGAAGAGTGACAAATGGCTGCGTGGCTAAGTGCTTGCCCGTGATAAATTAAGGCATCTCCACGCCCTCTCCTCTCCCACTCTTTCCAGCATCACTTTATCACAGGCGAGGCTCAGAAACCTGTTGCTGCTGTTTCTCTTTCAAGCCCTAGAGCCAACTGGCAAACCAGAATTTAACCTCACAGCTGCTGAGTACAGTTACATTAATACATGCTGGCCAAACAAAATATTGCTTTTAAAATGCAATTTGTGCTTGGCACAGAACATATTGGAAGAATTCAGAGCAATTTGCACTACAGACCAGCTCGGAACCCTACACAGAAAGTGCTTTGATGCCCCCAATTTACATCTGACAGCCTTAATGCATTTTGGAAAGAGGCAATAGAGTAGAAAGCCCCTCCACTAATCACAACTGATGTAAGAAAACTGAAAATACTTAATTGCTTATAATTTGTTGTATAATTCTGTGCATGTGCACACCATCTCTTTCCAAAATCTAAAAAGTCAGAGCAAGGTGGTGGAAAAAATGAGGAAATTCTGGCAAGTTATGATGACCCTTTTAGCCTGAAAATCCTCCTTATTGATCCAAAATATACCTGGCAGTTGATTTCTGGTGGCATGGGGGAAAGAAAAGCACAACGAAAGGCTTTCGCCTGTGATTATCTTGCTTGACCCTCACGCAGCTTCATACTGCCGTACCAAGCTGCAGATGTATTCATCTGCGCAGGTATTTATGGTCAATCTCTTGCAGACAAAATGCATATTTCCCCACCACAATAAACGTCAGTTCAAAGCAGGCTGCTCTCATTGAAGTCCATGGGAGATTTTCCCCCCCCCCCCATTAATTTTAGCAGGAATTGTGTTGGGCCTGTTGAGATAGCTTGCTTAGGAAAATCCTCTCTTGTTGATTAGGGCTCAGCAGGAAAAAAAACCACAAATAGCAGCTTATTTTTATTGATTACACCCATTCCCCAAATAATTTGAAATTAATCCTCCAATTTCATTTCAAGCTGCTTTTCTGCTGTGCTTGGTTGCTGAAGGAGAAAAGATTCTGGAGAAAGCGACACAGGTGAATTACATTTGCTCAACGTTTTCAGCATTAAATAATCTGCACATAACTCAGGCTCACTCGAAAGGTACGCTGCAATGATTTGACATAAAATATAGCTCTGCTAAGCCAAAAAAGATAAAACAGGGATACCTTCATATTTAAAGGAGAAACAGTGAAGGATTTCATATTTTAATGAGATACAGATGCCGACCACTGAATGAATCACTCTGCCCATAATTAAAGAGTCTTCTGATGTCTGAAGACTCTTCCTGTCATGAAAACTCTTGGATGCTATTTCATCTCCATCCTAAGCCTGATTTCAGACTGAAAGAGGGGGATCCAAATGTTGATGTCACCCCAGATACCACTTATATTCTCCATTTCCCTATTGAAGAACTTGGTATTAATTTCTGTCTATTCAGGTTTTTATGTTTTTATAGGTCTTCAGGCACCCTTAGAGCTAGACAGGAGATATGAAAAATCAACAACGGACCAAGGAATTTCCAGGTACCATACTTAAGCATTTCATGCAAAACAGCAGTATTTAAATTAGGGATCTGTCTCACTAACATTCAAACCACAGTATAAAAGTAGAACATTTAACTTTCAAGTAGACAAAGAACACAAGAATATTTTATAGTTTTCCTGCTGCTTCAACTGTAACAATCGAAGGATCCTGAGGCAACTGAAAGTTACAGGGAGAAACTGGACCTTTATTATTATTATTATCCAGCCGGGCTGCCTGGGGGCAAAAAAAAAAAGGAAAAGCAGCTTCCAGGTACACAGTTTTCTCATAAAATGCCCAAAAGCTCCTGTCTTACCTGGTTACTTGCATGTCCAAAAAAGCTTCTCTTTTTTCCATTTAATTTGGAATTCTGTATTTTCGTTTCCTTACCATTACTAATCCCTGGGCATGAATAAATCTCTCGGCTTTTCTGCTACGAGGTAAAAGGATGGTTTTAAAAAAATAAATAAATCTTATCTTGGGCTGGAAAGTCACCTGAGGGTACTCTTGCTTCATTTCAGCTGCAGCCTCCCCGGGAAAACTGGTCCCCATGCTTAACTAGGCCTTCTTGTTGCCAGTTTTTCCTAATGTCTCTTCTGACAGCCAGTATCATCCTTGAACGCTGACATTCAGAACTAAGCATATTGCACCCACCACCAGAACCGAATTAAGTGAACAGAATGCCTTGCATATTTTATAGTAAACCATATTTCTAAGTCCCGATGATTCCCCACCCCGTTAACAAGATGGCACTGCAGATCCAGGGATATTTAGTGATCTGCTGTAAACCCAAAACCCTCCACGCACATTTTCTTTTATCATTTCTGGCAGAACAGGTACCTGACCAGTTCTTGTCTTTTACAGTCGCTCATTCCTTCTTTGCTTAGCACTGCTAAGCTGTAACCTATTTTTTTCCAACTGTTTCTATTATATCAGATCCCCCTGAATCCTAGTCCTGAACTTGACTGTGCTTGTACCTGTCTCAGCTTAGCATGATCTGCAAAGTGAATAACCATGCTCTCGAGTATGTCATCCAAGTATTAACGGAAGCAGTGACTACTGCGGGAGCCGCAGGACTCCAGCTCTTCCAGGGACTGCTGCCTTCTACGTGCTTAGAAACATCTTGATCATCTTTATCATACTTTTCTGAAAGAAAAAATCTCTCAGCATTACAGGCTTCCCAGCCTACAGCTCCTCCCTTTCTCCCCTTTTGAAAGATATCCCATTAAGCTTTCTTTTCTCCAGTCTTCTCAAGCCTCATTTGTCCTCCACAGATTTTCAAAGATTATCACTGATGGCACTGAAATCGCTTCAGCCTGTTTTCTAACTACCCTGAGCTGAATTCCTCCAGGCTCTGCTAACTTAAGTATTCAAACCTATTCTTTCCCTCTTTCCTGATGGCATGCTGGCTGCATGGCTGCAGCTGACCATCGCAGGAAGAACAGAAAGGATAAAAAAAAGTCATTCAGCACTTCTGCTTTCTCACTTCCATCTTTTGAGAGCTTTTCCTTTCCACCAAGCAGTGGACTAACTCATTCCCTGGCCCAGCTCCTGCTACAAATACATTTATAGAAACCCCTCCGGCTGCCCTTTATGTCTTTTGCCAATTGTAGCTCATTTGGACTTTGTCCCTCTCATTTTTCTTTGCATGTTCACGCTAAAATTGTTCTCAATACTTCAACCTACTCTCCAATTTTTTTTTTAATGTTGCTTTTGAGTTTCAGGTCATTAAAGAGCACATGATTTAGCTAAAGTAATCTCTTACTACGTTTCCCATCTGTCCTCTCCATTAAGGAGTTCATACTTGCACGATTAAATTTGCTTCTCTAAGAAACTTTCAACTCTCCTAAAGTTCCTTTTCTCTCCGAGCAGCTTGCCAAGACCGTAGCTCTGAGCTGACCAAAATCCACTTCCTTGAAACCCACTATCTTACCCATGCTGCTCTCCCTACTTTTCTTCTTAATACTCAGCAGTCTGGCAATCTAGAAGTGTTTTCAATTTTAGAAAAGCTATTCTGCCCACGTAGAACCATTCCCTAAATTTCCCAATCAGGGACTGAGTTCCAGTTACAGATCGGTTTATATCCCTTTTGGGAGCTTTGTGTTCTAGAGATGAACAAGGGTGTACCTCAAGCACTTTGAAGAAATTTCTCTGCCAAAGTGTCACAGCCAAACCTGTCCTGCTACAAAGCGTCTCCCCAAACAAGAGGAATTTGCAAAAAATGAAGGGAGGAAAGAAAAAAAATCTCAGACTTTTCTGGAAGGACACACACATTCTCCAAAGCATCTGAATCTCTACGTTAGTGTCCTTAGAAAAGGCTGCAGAATCCGCCTTTGCCGCTGGCACAAGATATAATGAAGGATTTAAGTGCAGGTTGTAAAATTCTATGTGCTGTCCTAGATAATTTATACCTTTCCAAATGATGCCTCTCCATTCCTTAAATACGAGAGATCACCCTCGAGGAGGCAGCCCTGACCCCGGTCCTTTCAACATGCTCCCTCCACACAGGGGATACTTATATCCTACCGCCGTGCTTAGCTGCACAGTAGCAGTCGATAGGAAAAAGTGACTTAGACAGAGGAGCTAAGAAAGAACAAGTATTTTTATAGCAGCCCCCTAATACTTAGAGTAGGGAAGGAAGACGACAGCGTGTACAAGGGAGCTATTGAAAACAGCACTGTGCCTAACATGTGCTTAGAAAGATATCTGTTATCTGGGGTTTGCCAGCTGGCTCCTGTATGCACAAGATCACACTGCCTTTAACTCTGTTTGCTTCGCCGTTCCCAGAAACGCAGTCTTTGCCCTGAAGAAAAAATCCCCTCCCGCTGCCGGCTGTGATTAGCTGGCCCTAAACAGCCGGTGCCACCCAGGCCTCAGCGGGACACGTCCCGCGGGGAGCCAGGCTGCCCACCGCTCCCCCCTGCCCCGAGCCAGCTGCGAGCACCCTGCCCAAGCCCTGGCAGCTCTCCTGAGGAGGCCTGTAAGGAATGCATTTCAGCTTCTCCAAATCCCCATCACCGCCACCACTATCAGCTATTACCTCCTGCAACAAGGGAAAAAAAAAAAAATAATAATTTTTTTTAGTTAGAATCCCCAGAGGATCCTAGGGAATGATCTGCCCTGCACGAGGAAGGCGGGCAAACCCTCTTGCCAGGGTCCCTGTTAATCCCACCTACAGAAATCCCACCTTCCTTCCCAATGCCAAATCTGTCAACAGTTGATCTTAGGCATGGGGAAGCTTGTAGCATCACTGGGAAGACCAGCACACCCCGAGTCCTTCGGCAAAGGTGATGCTCCTGCCCCCACTCCTGAAGCCCAGTTATCACCAAGAAGAGAAGAAGAAATCTTTCTTGGCTCTTGCAGAGAAGCAGAACATGGCAGCCATAGGATTAATACAACGCAAATATGGTGCAAACAACGAGTTATCCACAACCCGTTCCAGATTAAGGATCTGTATTACCAGCTTAATTTCTGGCTGTTCCCTATAGGGTCATACAGCTGCTTCTGTAAATGTTTGAGGCTTCACCTTAAAATAATTTAGGTCCTTGCTCCCATGACCATCTTTGGCCAGAACCCACTCCTGAGAACATCTGGACACCGTCAGCATGCCCTCTCACAGAAACTAAGACTATAATTTTCTCCTACAGAAGCAGTATTTCTCGTACTAATTTGCTTTTACCCAACTATTCGTGCCTCCATCAAACATCCTAAGCTGTCTGTATCAATATTTGGGTTGCTGGTTTATTTTTTCTTTCTAGTTCGTTTCCATTTATGGTGTGCTTCTCCATTTAATACTAAATTGACAGTGACAGATCATCACTTTTTTTTCCAAATTCACTAAATTGTTTAATAATATAATTTTTAGAAACAGATTTGTGGCTCGCACACACACACCAAGACAAAATAAAGATGACAGCACATTTGAACAAGGCAGCAATAAAACAGTGATAGTAATAAAGAATAAAAATGCTATATCAGGTTGCCATGGGAACCAGCATTCAAGGACTCCAGGTAACGTTGTAAAACATGCCACTGAGCATAAAGCAGCTAAGCAGGTTAAGAGGTTATTTATTAGGCTGCAACATGTTGTGCAGTGCCCTCTGGTGAGAGCGCAAGAGAGACACAAACAGGTTCAAAACTGAGGTAGAAGATGCAAGTATTGGTGCCCCGCGCGTACCACCCGGGAGCCGTCAGCTTGGCAGCTGCGTAAATCGGAAGGAAGGGGAGCACGCCGCGGGCAGCGCGCAGAGGGTATGGCCGCGTGCAGAGCGATGGAGAGGTGGTGCCAGGACACGCACCCATGCCAGCGTTCATCTCTCGCCTGTGGGAGCCGAGAGCACCGCAGCGCACAAACGAAGTTACCCAGGGCGCCGCGGAACATCTCAGTAGGTGGGACCTGCCGACCTCTGCCAAGTGCTGCCTTTCCTGCTGAGGGTAACAGGACGAGCTAGATGAAAGCTACAGTAGGTATGATTAAGGCCAATAAGCACTATCCTTGGTCACGGCATGTTTTCTTAAGGACTGAAAGTGTAACTGTTCCATGCCCAGAAATTTCACTAAAATTAGAAGCAGTTCCCCACGTGGAAGAGTTGCAAAACCAGGCTCAGATTCCCTGGGGCACCGCACGCCCAGCAGAGGAGCACAGTGAAACAACTCAACAAGGGAAGGAGCTCATGTGCAAAAAATACAAAATTCCATTCAACTCAAGTTAAAACCACCCTAAAGAGTCCTTTCCTACATGAGACAAAAATACATAGTTATCAATCAACCACAAGATGTTCGTAAGCATCTTAACAACACAGAACTTCTTCCGCAATTGCACACCCCCCACACAAAACAGAGGACGCTGCAAAGCATTTTGAGCGCAACATGCTCCACTGCAGTCTCGCAGTGAAAGCCCAGGCTGACGTGGGGGTCTGTGGCCGATGGCCATTTCTACAGCTGCAAACAACAGACATCCATGTCTTTTTCCAGGTACCATTAGTTAACAAGAAGCATTTATTTGGGGGAGCAGAATACCTTGCTTACAAATATCATGGCACAGGATTTTCTTTTTTCCCCACAGGCCTCTCTGTAGAAAATCTAGTTAAATGATTTCAAATAAACACTGTTAACATTTTGTGTAGATTGGCTCCTCCAAAACTGGAATGAGAACTAACACCATCTCATTCCATCACCCTTCCCATTACACCTAAAATATTGGAAATCACAACACGGAGAGAGAATCATTTTTTAAGCCTGCCAAAACTTCGCATAACACAAGGCATGGCTGGATTACTTTTTTCTATCGGCAAAGCCAGACTATTTAGCCTAATACTCCTCTGCTGGGACTAGGGTCAGTGCACATCCAGTCTGCCAACACTACTCTGCCGAGAGCCACCTCCAGGACCCGTCACAGCTCTCTGGCTAGCAGAAGACTTGAATTCGTATTTAAACTGCAGAAATACTGCTGGGGAGGTGGAGGTGGGGGCCGGAAGATGAAACCCGGCTCTCCTCGTTTTCCCCTGCACTGTTAAAGCTGTCAATTCAATTCTCCCCCCACTAAGTGGCACCAATGCACCGCAAACCACAACGAAAACATCTGTACAGACAGCTTATAAATCAATATTCCCCTGTCTTCCCGCGCCCGGCCCGCAGCGGGGGAGATCACCCAAGCGGGGGCTGTGCGCAGGCCGTGGCCGTGGCCGCTGCTGCCGGCCAGCTCTCGCCCGGCCAGGCGGCCCTGGGGCCACAGCCCGTCAGGGCTGGCTCGCCCCCACCATCAACGTTTTAATTACATTTCCATGAAGGAAATGCATCTTACAGGGGTGCAAGAAAAGGGGAAAATGGCAAACTGGTAATCTCGTGTTAACTGTACTCCCCAATACCTGCTCTTGCTTTGAAAAGAAAAGGGGTGCAGGGACAGCAGCTGACATTGAGACCCTCGCAGCGCTGAGCCAAGCCCAATCTACACTCCATGCAGCTGAACTGCATGTAATCCACACCACAAATCAAACCCCAAACACCAAAGCACTGCCCGTTTTCTTTCCGACAGCCCTTGCGAGGCCCTTTTGTTGAGGAAAGCTGTAAAGACTGCCCGCAGTTCCTGGCAGAATCCCCCATGGCTTTGCCCCACTTTACCTGCCGGACACTCGCCATACTGTAGAGTGGAGACATGGGGCAGGGACAACCCTGCTGTAAATCAAGTCTACTGTGAAAAACAAATCTATAGCTCAAATCTACTGCAGCTGGGAAAAGGTTATGCAAATCACAAGGCCCATTTATGCTTATCATCATGCAAGAGCAGAAGCTAACAGGAGAAAACGTCTAGGAAATACCTTCTCACCAGTGCTCTTTGAGAGAAGCGACAATTAACCAAAACCGTATCAGAGAAGAAATAAATTACTAACCAAAAATGTACTTCACCCATACCAATATAAATGGGAAGAACTGAGCAATTTGGGACATTACAGTTTCCCTCGTCATGGCTTGCCATTTGGAAGAGCGATGGCAATGGTCACTGCTAACCGGGGAAACCAGGCCATGTGTTGAGCAAAGGTATAAGGATGTCTTGTTCAAACTGGCATGTCACCTCAGTAGTAACACATGAAATACTTCAAGACAACTTATTAGTGATTGCATATTGTGGATATTTCAGCTCAAGTGCAACCTCAAGACGTGTGACAATCACAGAGAGGCAAACAAGAGACTGAGAGCCCACGTTTCAAAAAGGATGAGAAGATGATAGTACTAGAGGAGAAAAAACAATGTGGCACTGCCTCTATAGCAGCTGTTTTCATTATTGATCCATGGTAACCTATGGTATTTATACCCCATGGGATGTATAGCAGCTGGCGAACGCACAGGTGATAGAGTGCTGCGGACAGGCAGAGCAGAACCTGGCAGTGATTGAAGATGGGTCTCAGTGATTTCACCAACACCTGCCTCACATTTGCTTCAGCAGAAAGCTGTTGGAAGGAACAGCCCAGTAATGTGCTCCCATGCAGGCCAGCCTGGCCAGACCCCCGGATCCCGGTGCGGGAGCAGATAGACATTCACTCCCACAGCCTAGAACCGTCTGTGCCTGATGGCCACCATACTCCATACCAAGCTGCCTTCCTAAATTAGCAATATGCAGCTTCCCTTCGTCTACAACAGAGTTAGAGCCACAATCACCACCTTTTTATTCCAGCGAATCTAAGCAGTTATCCCTAAGGGGAGCAAAATATCCCTAAGGGGAGGAAAAAAGAGTTCATAGGTGCCCCCAGAGTTAGTTTGTTTTTAAAACAACACTCACAGATGTGGTAGCAACATTAAACCTCCAGTGCACTGAATCCAAAACAGGGAATAAAAGAATCCCATCAGTCTCGAAACATTAAAATATCTTACATTAATGCCTGGGCATCATGTTACTCGCTATGGATGTTGACTTGCTTCTTCATGCTCTCTCCACCTTCCCCCATGCAATATCTAACAGCTGATTATTCTGTTGTTTGTAGTAGACTGAAGTAATTAAGCTTAACCCTAGTCCTGTGGGAGTCCCAGAGAAGGTTAGTGATCCACAGGCATGACACGCTGTTATTTATAGCTGATTAAGTTCTATTTATCTACATTTAAATGTTGCAGGAGATGGGAGAGATCCCAAAACACATCTGTGTCTTATTAGAAACACCAGCTGTGTGTGGTAGCTTAAAGTTTGCCTTTCTTGAGAGGTTATAAGGGGGGGAAAAAAACCAAAACAAAACAGAATAATTCAAATTCTTCACTGTAGCTAAATAAATTGGCGTGCCTTAGTCATGATCTTCAAGATATAAGCCTGACATCTCATGCAACTGAACTGCTTCTGGTGTGAAACTCTACCCCAAAATTAGCTAGGCCACTCTGAAGCTGTTCTGAGCACTGTAATTGCATTTAATTTTTAATGTAAGACTCTTCACCTCTTAAGAGACATGAAAAAGGCGACCCACAGGTCACAAAACCAGATCTTTAGTCATAACTTCTGCCTCTTCTGCATTTAGGAACAGCACTGTGGTTTCACTAGTAAGACCGTCTTCATGTATCTGCTCTATTTTCACACACACACACACAAAGGAAGATGAGCAAACTGAGGGGATGCAGTTCTGTCACCACCCTTTCCTTCAGACACATGTAGTGCTAGGGTCCTCAGTAACAGCAGCAATCGGCATTAAAACCTTTATGTTTGCTTCCTCTGTGCAATTTAAGTTACCGCATTTTTTGGTGGTAGAGAACAGTAACAGAATTACTTGCATGTAGGAAATGTAAATATTTTCAAGAATAGTGTAACGGTAACTCAGTCAGACTCCAGAGGAAGGGATGGCACTGTCCTGTCACTATTAGCACCAAGTCACAAGAGGTAATGCAGAGTTTACCTCCTAATTGCCAAAGCAGAATGTCATGAAGGAAGCAGTAAGCTGATGTCTCCTTCTGTAAGTCCTGAGTCGAAACATCCACATAGGAAGAGTGGGATATAGCAGGGACATCTAGGTCTTGTGGCTGCAGAGCTGTAACTCTCCATAACACGCTTCTCAAGAGCCAGAAGAACGATCTATCATCTGTCTTCCCTATCCTATTGCTTTGCATGCAAGCTATATGTGATTTGTGAGATTTTCTTCGGTAACTAGCTAGCCGAGTTTCACTTTTCGCATCACCTGAAATGGAGCTGAGATTCAAAATGAAACTTTAGGGTAAAAAGCGAAACCTCTGAGTTTTGCAAAGAATTCTTTGAAATGCCTCACCAGAGCTTTGATAACAACTTCTTGCACAGGAATCAGTGAGACTGTATCCACAGGAGCTCTGTGAAACTGCGCATCTTGAAGGGAGGACACCCGCAAGGACTACTTTCACCCAAGCCACTGACTGCAATCTTCTGATGGAGGATTAACCAGCTGTCAATCACTCCACAACAGACCAAATTGCCGTGGCAGCTCACCTTAGGCTTTCTTTGCAACCTGCATGCACAGTTTGACCTGGGTAGTAAAAGCCACCCAACTCTCCCTTTGCAAGTTCTCTTGCAAGCTCCAGGCTCTGACCATCCCCACACCACGCAGTGACTCCTCACTCTTACCCATCTACGCAAGTGATGCAAGTGTGGGCTTCTATTAACAGAGCGTTAAACCTCAAATTAGAGTATGGCTGGCGTGAGCCCGGGATATTTCCACAGTTTCCCTGAGAAAGGCAATACTGCCAGGTCTTTGTTTTTTTGTGAGGCATGTGATAATTTGGCATCATCCTCTAAGTTCTGAAATTTGCTGGAACAAAAGAAATGTTTCCTCATTAAGAGGAAAAAAAAAAAGTGTACAGTCTCCAGTCATAAAAATAGACTTGAAAATATAGCCCATGAGCACCTGAACGCGATTAAGAAGAATCTAACTCAGTACTTGTTAAGTATCTTGGTTGCTGGGTAGCTTATTTGTTCATTCTTGTTATTTGATTAGATTTGATAACTCAAATAGTTTGGAGTTGTATTTCTGCTGTGGTGTTGCATCTTTTGCTTAATTGCTCTTTCATAGGCCTCCTGTACAACCCTACGGAAATCACACAGTCACCCTACAGCTCAGTCCAGTATTTCTAAAAATAGAGCCTGATCTTTTTTTTTCTTCCAACTTTGCCCTGTTTACCTAGTGTCATCTCTTCTAGGGCTGGAGATGGTTTACAGCATGCCTCTCGGAATGTCTCCAATATGACTATGTAAATAATACAAAACCCAACAAACTATCATCACATCAGAAACCTAATCTTCACTATCTCAAAAATTAATCTGCTCCTGGACAGGAACCAGAGCTCCAACACAAATGCTGCCCCATTAAAAATTTCCCATGTATATGCTATCGTCCACATATAAACAAAATAAGTTTTAGCTCACAGTGATATCAGAAAACTGATGTTTCGAGAGATAACCAATATACAGAACGATCAGCCTCTTAACTGCTAATTTCTCTTACCAGTGCTTTTACATGACGTGTTTCAGCAGTTGCAAGCATACATGGGCATACATTCAGCAAGTCAACGGCCAAAAAGGTTCCTCCCATATTACAGGAAAAAACGAAGCATTTCGGGTTAAAAACAAGGAAAAAAACAAACCAAAAAAACAAAAACAAAACCAACCACAAAGCAAAGTCTGGTTATTCCAGAGTACAGTTTCCCCTGGTACTTTGTGTTGCAATTATTTACATATCCCCAGATAGTCAAACTGATGTGGTCCAAAGTTTTGTTGTGGACTTTGTAGAACGCGTTGTGTCTGTGCCAACTGGAGCACACTTAGCGCGTTATCAGGCTGAACAGTGGAACAGAGGATACACTAGATTTGCTACTAAAGAAAAAAAAAAAACAATAAAATCAGTAAGCTACACGAAATCAGCACATCACAAACACCAAGTCAAAAAACCACAACAAAATGGAAAAACAAATTGAAGCACACTACAGGAAGTAGGTACGAGTTGCAACCACCTTAACATCTCGAGACTCTTTGGTCGGATCAACAGCAGTAGTAACCAACACCTTCCAGCTCTGCACCATCCAGCTTCTCAACAACTTCAATGCAGGGGCTCAACAGTGAATACATTATCACATATCTTAGCCCAGAATATAAAGAAACGTACTTGAAAGCTGCAGCTAAGGCTTCCTCACATATTGTCCCATATAGTCTTTTCTCCACTCTTGCAGATAAAAGGTAAAAACTTACAACTTGTAAATACTCACCAGTTACATCTCCGCCAGGCTCAGCAGCTGCAATCCTGATGCCCTCCCTGCCGCAGCTCCCGGCAGAGCCGTACCCTTACAACCACAGGACAAAAATACGTCCTCTGGTAAACGCAGCAGCACAGCGTTGTAAAAGGCAAGGTGGAGATCCAGTCTTACCGACAGGACACTCCTCTTAATACTCGTATAACAACAGTAGTATTTATTACACATCAGTACGTTACAAACACTGCTCGGTATGAGAGTTACAACTGTCCTGTTGTGCCAGTAATGCCACGTAGTCACCCGCACGTTGTTTAAAAAGGTAATGCTTTTAGGTAGGAGAACCCAAGCGGTATAATGCAAACAGGTCTCCTGCCTACCAAATCAAGAAAAGTTTAACTGCGATCAGTCACAAATTATTTCAGAATTTTGTAAATACAATTACTACACAGGATGTGTAATTATCTCAGCAGACACTTCTTCCCCATGCTTATTTCATAATATTCTAAGTTCATCCTTTGGCTGGACAGGCTAAAAACACATATGTAGACAAGGAATGCCTGGATGCACTGCTTTACTATTAAGCCTAATGAGCATGAGCAGACATCTAAAAGCAAAGAAAAGGTTTTCACCATGGTTTTCACTATGAAAATTTATCCTGAATTTCCATTTTCTAACTATAGTCCTACAACTTCAGTATTTTCCCTACTGTTCATCTAAGTGCCACAGTTTCTGTTTCCTCATTTTAAACTACATTTACATGAAAAACAAATCAATTTAAATTATTTTGAAAAACTAAGCAGCACACATGTTCAGATGTGCAAGAGCTGCCAAGTCCATAATTTATTAGAAGAAAGGCAGAACAAGAATAAGGCCGTACTGCCATACCATATAAATCACCTTCAATAAGCATGAGACAAAGATACCCAGAGTGGTTTCAGTAAGCCTGCTTCCCACCCATTCACTGCATACGTATGGGATGAGTTCAGCTGGAGGTTTGTTACTAGCCTCTATCTAAAAAAACCCACAAAAAATAAAAAACCCCAAACACAACAGTCAAAACTAGTATAAGCGACACAAATGTACTGCCACAAACACCAGGTAGGTTTTTAAGGACTGGTATGTTACATCTCCATTAAACGAACTGTCATAAACTAACAAATTTTTACAGGAACTTTTTATTTTGGGAAATACATGGAGAATGCTACCAAGCATGCTGAGCCACCAGCCTTTTGTATCCTCAAAGCTCCTGAAACTCGGCGCGCAGCTCAGTGCACCTAAATTGGATCAGATGGCAAGAGGCGCAGAAGTACCTTGTTTTTCTTCTTCCCCTCAGCATCCAGTTCCAGTCCTCAGCACGGCTCACCTCCTCTACGCACACGCACCATTCCCAAAAAGTGCTCAGAAGAGGCTGCCTGTCTCAAAATAACAACGATCCAAAACAAGAACTTAAGCACTTAAACAAAAACACGAAACAAAAGAAGAGAAGGGGGCGGAGGAAAGAAAAAAAAAAAAACACGTAGTGGAATAAATCCAACCGTAGCTTCTCGGCAGCTCAGCGAGCCCCTAGCAAGTGCCAGCAGTTTCAAAAGAGCTGTAATCTCTAAACTGTTATCAAGGTTTTATCGCACTCGAGTCCTTATCTAAACCAAACAATCACTAGAACAGCAGCTGATAAGGCATCCTGACAAGGTAATTTCAGCAATTTAAATCCGCAGCTACAGCCATCATACACCGAGAATATTTTAACACTCTTTCCAGTTTAACCTCTAATCTCGCTTCCTCCGTTCTTTCCAAACACAGGGCCAATTTTTCTCTCTTACAGCCGGGCGCCCTTCCTGCCATCGCTCGTGTTACGGGCAGGTGCCCTTTGAGCTCTCCCCTTTGGTGTGTGCAGCCCATCCACCAACACTGGCTTGCTTAATCAAAAGGATCATTATTTTCTCTCTGAATTCGAGTGGCCGTTTTCCCTGGCTTGACAAAGGTCCATCGTTAAAAGCAGTGGTTACATCTGTCACAAGCTGCTGCGTAGGAAAGGAGAGGGAAACCAAAGGCAGCAACCATGATGCAGGCTCAGCCTCAGCCCTGGTGCAATTTGGTGTAACACAATAGAAATACTTTATTTGTAGCCCTGTGAGATTTTCACCTAGAACATCTCACCCATATGTCGCAAGGCAGGATTAGCTCAGGAGCCTATTACCTCAATGTTTCCTCTTCCAAAATCATTCATCAGCCAGAAAATCCAGTATCTTTTTCTCTATTTTTTGGAGACTTGTTACATCAGGCCACATTTTGATTTACAGGACATCTGAAAATACTTATTCATGCTAAATGTAGCTGGCAAGTGACATTCAAAACCAAAACAAAACCAGCTACCTCAACTGGACAGAAGCATCAGTCAATCTGACGCAATTTCTTCTGGCCACTAGACACTGTCTTGACACAATTCCTAATTATTTCTCTCCTTATGCTGGAGCAGAAAAGCAATATTAAGCTACTCACACATTCCTGCATCTCCAAAGCTAAGCAGCAACTTGCCTGTGTCACGTAACATTTATGTACATAAGACAGGGCAGAGCAGCTTTAGAACCACCCAAGTTTACCCTCGGCTTTGCACAGCTCCCGCGGGGCCGGGGAGCCAAGCACGGCTCTTGGGCAATCGCCCCGGGCACACCCAGCATCTGCAAGGGCACCCGCACCAGCAGCCACAGCTACTAAAGCGACTCCAGTAACCGGAGGAAAGTTCCTGGAGTAAACTGCAGTCGGGTCCCTTCTGCGGTGCCGTAACTGACTGTCAGAGCTCTTGTCTTCATACGAACAAAAAGTGAATGGTGTAAACTAGAGAAATTGCTCAATTCCCTCAGGTTGAACTTTCAAAATCAGGAAAGGGAATTCAAGATTTCTTGGCATATGCACACAGGGAAAAAAAAAAAACCCAACCAGATGCTGCAAAAACCAAGAAATCCCTTCACTAAGGACGGAAAATTCCTTTACACCCTATTTCAAAAACTTTCTTCAATCACAACTTAATGAATCAAGAGACAAAACAGATGCAAGAAACCATTTTCCTCTATAAATCATTGTGTCTAATATGTGAAATGCAAACTAATTTGTTTAAATTACAAGACTTAAATGTGGTTATAGAAATAATAGACTGTCTTCAGATTTTAATCATAAAAAATATAACTTGAGTTTCAGAAAAATTACCCAGCTCAAGTAGGAACAGAACATATAACACGGTACCCTTTGCTAGCCCGAAGACGATGAGTTATTTCCTTTCTCTTACAGTGTAAAGACTAATCATTTTTTCATTCCTGAATACCTCCAACTGGGACAGTACTGGGTCTCTGGCATAAGGGAAACCCATCAGAAGTTAACTGATTTACTGGGTTCGGAAATCTTGACGTGTTTGACTATTGCTCTAAAGAAGGCTACGTCAAGATCCAGATAGCATGAGTATCTAACACAAAGGAAGAAAACAATCATCTAGTTCTAAAAACACGGGCAGTTTGTACCAAAATACACATTATCTTTGTGTTCCTCTTCCACGGCTTTTGGGGAGGGTTATTGGGGCTGGATATTGTATTCAGATGGGTCTCTATTGTATAATTTTTGCACTACGCATTATCCTGGGTCCAACTGGTCTGCTTCAAGAATGAATGAACGTTACAGTTAAACCCCTTTCTTCAACCCACCCCTGAGCGCACAGCAAACTCGCCTGTGAAAGCACAGTTCTGGTGCATCCACTCAGCATTTAAAACATCCAATCCGACCTGCCATAAACTGTCACTTCAGGCATTTATGGCAGACAGTAAACACATGCTTATCAGTGAACAACTGCACCCTGTGAGCTCAGCCAATGGAGCAGCGTTTCTTATCAAATCAACGGCTTATCAGGGAACCTAACAAAAATAAAGGTTACACCATATGGTCTCCTCCTTTTTACCTCTGCTCCATCGAGACGTATGACTTCAATTAAAGCTACTTTGCTCAGGCTTTGCAGACTTGCTTCCTCCTTGTCTGCCCTTGAAAGCAAAATCCTACCTTTAGAGCAAGGCCCATGGAAACAACCCCCGCAAAACCCTGCCAAACTTGACAAATATCCCATTGATCCAGCTTTTGCCACCAGAGGCCCCACTCGTGCCCACCTGCTCAGATCGATAGCCCGCCATGGCCGGGTTCACCCTGCTTTAGCCCCCGTGCCCTGCTCACACCCGGCTCCAAACCCAAGGGCAGAGGCATCGCAAGGGACCCCGGTACGTTTCTGCGTGGGGCGGCGGGGATGGGTGCACAGCCACTGGAATCGCCTTTCAGTTCTATCAACGGAGACCATCTCCACTGTTAGCGCCAGACAGTGATTTGGTTAACCAAATTAACAAATGAAAGCAAAAAAAAGAGTAATAAATTAGGAAAGAACTCAAATTCCTTTATGTCTACCTTTCATCAGGAGCTGTCTAAAAACATTAGCTCACAATGCTTGTATAAAAGGGTTGCATGAAGAAGGGCATTTCTAAAGTGAGTACTTTTGTTTGACCAATACAATTACTAAAGCTCCTGCAAAAGGCACATTTGTCCGCACAAAACGAGTCATTCCCCCTTCTGCGGTTGGTACGTACCACACTGCAGCCCTGCTCTCTTCCCGGCAAAGTAACAAAAGCCCCTTCAAACAGAATAGCTTGGATTCAACTTACTGCCTGTAACTTAGATGATTGTTAATTAAGTTCATTTAATTCACTGTTGCTTAACAGCCGATACCATTATAAGATCACCTTCCATCCAACAGTTTACAGCAGTGGCACTGGAAAGTAACCACAAACCAGGAGTCAGACGGGTACCGAGAAGCAGGTTTCTTGTGTGATTATTCACCCTGTTTTCTCAAACAACTGCTACTAGATTAAATGCAACTGCTTGTATTTACATTCATACAAGCAAATGCCTAAATTAAAAAGGATCAGAAGAATTTCAGGTGCTGAGCTGCTGACAGTTGGCAAGGTGTACTTTCCACTATCTGAAGCCTCCTCTGTTTCCAGCGAACAGGGCGGTGAAGAGTTACTCAACACAGGCAAGAGACCCTCTTGATTTTTTTTACTCAGATGAGGTTTTTCAGATTACAAAGCAGCTGTCAGTACTATCACAAGGCTAGATGAATAACGACTTTTAAAAAATTCAATAGAAGCAGCCAAACTACTCACTCACCGCTTTAAAATACACAGTCCTGGTCAATCCACGCTCCTAATCTTGACATGTGAAAGTTTGTTCTAACACACCTATCTCATCAGATATTATAAATTAACCTGAAAAACAGAACTGTCCTGTAAAGTGGTCTGTTATTTCTCTCTACTTTTGATATGATCTAAGAATAAAACATTTGGGGTCTATAATCTGTTGTTGACAACACTTTATTTTGCTGTGCTGTATGATTGGGAACAAGAAACGTTCATTTGTACTTAGAAACAGAGATTAATTTAAATCAGTATTATTCAAATTGCTGTAGTGATATTTGCTAGGTTTTTGAGAGCGTAAAACTGGCTTCTCTCTGTGCCATCACCAAAGCGGATCAACATGATATTTTTCTTACAAGCTGAAAAGACATCTTCCTACTGTTCTAGAGAGACTTGGACAGGCTAGAGAGTTGGGTGGAGGGGAACCTAATGAAGTTCAACAAGGGCAAGTGCAGGGAGGAATAATCCCGTGCACCAGTACAGGTTGGGGGCTGAGAGCTGGAGAGCAGCTCTGCAGAGAGGGACCTGGGAGTCCTGGTGGACAACAGGATGCCCATGAGCCAGCAATGTGCCCTGGTGGCCAAGAAGGCCAATGGCATCCTGGGGTGCATCAAGAAGAGTGTGGCCAGCAGGGCGAGGGAGGTCATCCTCCCCCTCTACTCTGCCCTGGGGAGGCTGCATCTGGAGCACTGTGTGCAGTTCTGGGCTCCCCGGGTCAAGAAAGACAGGGAACTACTGGAGAGAGTCCAGCACAAGGCTACAAACATGATCAAGGCGCTGGAGCTCCTCTCCTCTGGAGAGGAGCTCCAGCGCCTTGATCTCATCAATGCTTATAAATATCTAAAGGGTGGGTGTCAAGAGGATAGGGCCAGACTCTTTTCAGTGGTGCCCAGTGACAGGACAAGGGGCAACGGGCACAAACTTGAACACAGGAAATTCTGTCTGAACATAAAGAAAAACTTCTTTACTTTGGGGGTGGCAGAGCACTGGCACAGGCTGCCCAGAGAGGTTGTGGTGTCTCCTTCTCTGGAGATACTCAAAACCATCCTGGGTGCGTTCCTGTCCAACCTGCTCTAGGTGAACCTGCTTTGGCAGTGGGGTTGGACTAGATTATCTCCAAAGGTCCCTTCCAACATCTACTATTCTGTGATTCTGCCACCACACAGCCAAGAACACACCCTTCTTCAGAGCTTTGCTAAGCCCAAGTGCAACTTGGCCACTGCTGCTCACAATTCTTACAGCTTGACTAAAGACGGAAATGACTCCAAATTGAGGCAGGATATGAATTTAAAGAGTGATATTCCTTTCAGACAAGGAGCCTTTTCCAGTTCCGTTTAACGCACTGAATTAAACTGCTAAGCGAGTCCCGTGGTGAGCTCTTTCAGGTCATTTCTCCTTGCAAACAAGACCTAAAAATCCAGGCGCTGCTGAAAATGCTGCATGGGATTCCAGCTCTGCCCTGAGGAGCATCCTGCCACCTCGGCTCCTGGTTCCACACCTCCTGCCTGTGCTGCAGCTTGAGGTCCTTGTCGGATGACTAGGAATGGTCTCAATCTAGAAGAAATTTCCTATTGATTAGCTGTCTTTTTTCATTAATCTCTTTAAAAATAGCTGCTCATCTATTCTTTCAATACTATCAACAGCTTCCTTGCTGAGAAAAAAACCACGAAAGCAGTTCCAATTTTTTACTATTATTTTTTAAATCATTGCCACATAGATCTATACTGTCTTCGTGGATTGCTCATGTATGCTGTTGTTACCAAGCCAGGTTAAATTTAATTCTAATGTAATGCACTGACATTAGAACTCAGCGAACTCAAACACAAACCCTCCTTGATAAGCAAGCAATAAAAGCCTGTTCTTTATTGCCACCAAGGTAATTCATACTTTAATATACCTATTATTTCAGTACTAAGATTATTTTATTGCAGCAAATTGAATTCCTCGTGGAGGAAATAAAAGAAAATGCGTGAGAAATGCTGAAGCAAAACTCAGATTCTGTGAGAGACTAGAGAACAAAAAAATTCAGAGAAACCAAAATTAGTACTGATATTACAAGGAAGGATAGTTTAGAATAAGATTATTTCTCACAGCGTTGCTGGCATAATTTGAAGATTGTCGAGACTAAGCATTTCTGTACTGCACTTCACCCAAGACTATCAGAGAATAAGCATTAAACAGCTCACTTCACAGGCGCCTCAAGGACAGGATTCCCAGTTTCTAAGAAACAAACCTGCAGTAGGCAAAATGCTGCAAGTCAGAATCTGAGCCCTTATTTCTGACTCATGCTTTCTCACTATTGCAAAATGCTTCCCTTTCCACAGCCTGAAACTGATTTGCAAATTATTCTTTTACTAGCGCTCAAAAAATTGGGAATGGGTTGAAAGATCACGGGTAGTCCTGAGAATTTACCTAATTTGTGCAAAGATTTAGAAGGCAAGTTAACCATCTGCTGTATGTTGGAACAGCTGAGAATCAGAACTCTTGTTCCCATTCGTGATCTTAACTCCGCAGGCTCCAGAAATGTTTTCATTAACACAAATTTTGTATTCAGAGAATCACACACCACTATCGTCATCCTAAACCCCCACTCAATTCTTTGTACCATACGACATTTCTTGATCAATAGTAATATGATTCACAAATTGGTAAAGGCTTTGGAAATAGAGTTTGTATTTTCTTCTTTAGAAATCTAAGACCTTAATTATAGGGAGGCTAATATTTTGGGGGTTTTTTTGTTTTGTTTTTGTTTCCCCCCCCAAAGAGGAGAACATTAACTAGTTCATTTCTATTCACTAGTCAACATAATATAACCAATACTTCAGTAACACAGGTTTACTACGCTTTAATGGGAGACTGGAATACAGATGAAGCATCTCAACATGAGCTACAGCCAACGCATCCTAAAACCTTTCCACTCCAGGCAGGTATTGCACAGCTGTGGAGCAGTTCACGTGAAGTGAGTTGCTCTCCGGTTCATAGCAGACAGATGTCCGATGTCAAAAGCCCCACCACCACCATCAGTACTGCCTGCTGGTTGCACCAGGAGGTGAAGCAGAGAATAGCCCATCAAGAGCCCACGAGCACAGGGAGAGGGAGGAACGGCCTCATTTGTTACCATTATTAATGCGTTCAGCATGGCAGCGTACAAAGGCCAGCATAGGGACAGAGGCTCACCAGATGGTGTACGCATCTCAGCAGAGAACATCCTTCCCTTAGAAGACCTAAGCCTACAATTTAAAGAGGCAGCATAACACTGGCATCAAACCTACGCAGTAAAGAATTGTGTCATTTTGTTAGCTTCATTGGACTTGGCTTTTCTCATTTTTTCAGTTGAAGGTACAGAAGGAGGGGAAAAGGGAAGGCAGAATAATCCCAGCTGAGCTGGTCGCATGGCTTCCACAGGGAGAGAGGGAATTCAGAAAGACTACAAAGGAAACTAAAGCAGCATCTGTTTCGATTTGAGGAAGACGACTTGCCTATGCATTAAAAAGAAGTCAGATAAAACATGAGATCCAACACTTGTTTGGTGCTCAGTAATGGCTCAGACACTTCTGACGGAAAAACAGGGCTGATGTTTGCACTCGGTAGATGCCAGATGAGAAAGATAGATTTAATCAATGTTGTTAAAAGTGAAGCAACCTTTTTCTACGTATAGCATTACAGTCCAGAATCTCCCATCGGAGGATGAGTCTATTGTCATTGAGCACTTCAAGCTTCTCCTTCAGATGAAGATCTGCTGTATGCAAGAATCAGGCTCTAAGGAATTAGACGAGTTTACAGTGTATTTTTTTTTCCGGTAAGATAACTAGAGAGTGGTTTCTCAGTAACACAAGGACTGAAACCAGAATCAGGATCTCTACCGAGTGCAGCGCAGTGTTGTAAACAACCACCACCCTCACCAAAAACAAAGTTGGAAAATAAGGAAAAGAGTAAGAAAAAAATAAAACAAAAATCAAAGTAGTTCTACCTTCCATCGCCCCACCAAACCAAAATCAAGCAGTCAAAACATGCTGGCTGCACTCACACAACAGAAAAACTAAAGAGGAAAGCAGGACCAGAACCATTTCCCTCATATCTCCCATCTTCAGCTACACACGGCCACAATTCACCAGGCTCCTTTTCACTGCCTGCCACAGAAAGCCCATCCTGCCCAGGCACGGTCTGGCTGATGTTCCCACAACACCAGAGTCCACGATTAACTGGGCTAACACAACCCTGCACCAGCCACTAGACAGTGAAAGTTTGTTCTTCCCTACAACGAGAACAAGAAATGATCAAAGCCAGAAAGATTAACAACAAAAGAAAAACGTAAAAATCGGTGAAGTGAAAGCTACGGTACAGGACTGTTAGAGACAAGTTAATTATTAACACTGAGGACTTACCATCCCCTAAATCTTTAAAAATGTTTAACTAGCAGTTAGAGCCACAGTAAGGAAAGATCGTGGTTGAGTCGTCTTTCCATTTTGTAGAGGAGGAAACGGAGGTGAGGAATGAGCTCTCTTAAAGCCACAGAGAAAGGCACAGCAACCTGAATAAACTGTCTGGCTTCTAATCCCACCTGTTAGATCTAAACTCCTCTCCTCTGGTTTATTCTCTTACAAACCTCAATCAGGAAAGTGGAAATCTGTATCTTTTAAGTAGCAACATTCTTATTTGTCAACTGAAAAGCACTTGTCACAGGGGACATGAAAAAGACTGACCTTTGACATTTTTGAAAGCTCAATAAATGACAATAGGAAGCAAAATTGTATCATGCACCAATAAACTGTAAATTATTTTATGATATGAGAGGTTATTTAATCTAAAACTATAACTATTAAGGAAAGCGATAAGAGATAAGGAAGGTAAAGACTCAGGGACTTTTCAGTCTCATATCTTATCTCGTCTAGTGTAATATTAACCAGCTTGATTCACAATATCCCAGTCACTTTGTGATCTTTCCACAGTTGAAAACAATTAGCAAATGTGAAGTATCCAGAACTTTGTTCAGTTGTGCCACTAAAACAATACAATCTTGTTTTTGATCACGCAATTCAAGCTACAGTAGCACCAAGGCAGGGAAGATGTTAATCCTGTAGGGTTTTTTTGTTAAACCCGTATAAACTTTATTTTGATTTTACTCTGAAGAGGACAGTATGAACTCTTGCTACTCCTCTACAGTCAACACACTTTATAATCCACTTGGCAAGGATTAGTAAACTGCTTTCTAATACATTGCTTTGACATCTCTCTAACCAATTATGTGACATTTTGCAGCAGGCATTGATTTATGTTAGAAGTCTACAAGAATAGTCACATTAATAAAGCTGATTGTGTATCTCATCACAGAAATTATTTAATGACGGAGGTACTGTCATGCACATTCACCTGTACCCAAAGAAAATCAATTTACCAGCTACACCACCCACCCACTGTTCAATCTTTTATTTAGCTTGCATCATTATTGATTTTAATTAAAGAAGTCATGATTCGTTATAGCTTGTACTGCCTGAAAACTAAAAACTCTTTAATGTGCTGTTAAAATTGCAGGTGGTTTTGTCCACAAACAGTGGAATGTGTATTGCTCAACTAAATCCTCGTATCACAAACCTGCAATCACACACCACAGCCTATGATTGTTTTAGCTCTTGTAAACCGTTGCAGTTGGATAAGACAGCTCCAAGCAGAATACTGGGCCTGGCTGGTTGGAGAGAGATATATATTATTTTATTAAATATAATTTATCCTCCTCTCCTCTAAATCCTTTATCCTGCCAAGATTTATTCATATCAATAATCTCTCAACTTCAAGAGGTTAATGAGTATAAAATATTGGCATGTGCCGCAACCTTAGGGACATAATTTCACGCAGACTTCACTGCGACACAAGCCAACGCAGTGGCCAGAAGTGTGGCACCTTCCTCCCCCGGGTCACTGCTGCTCCTGCACCCCAGCAAAAGTGATGGTGCGCATCAGGAAACCACCGTGGCTAGAAACAAACTGCCCCAAAAAATGAAAAAAAAAAAAAAACAAACCACCCCAAAACAACAAAACAAACAAACAAAACCCCCAACCCCAGTTCACTATGATCCCAACCCGCAGCTGTCCCACCACCCGGGAGCAGCAGGCGCTGGGAAGAAAGCCAGCTGGAAAGAGGCAGGAGCGCTCCTCTGCAGCAGTGCCAGCTCAGAGCCCGCATTAAACCTTGCTCCAGAAGTATATGCTATAAAGGCACCCCAAATAGCATTAAGGAGCAAACTCTTTCTGGGGGTGGCTGTTAGGTGGCTATTTTTGGCCAACAAAGCAAGAACGTTATGGTCTCTGATGACAAGAGTGCTATGTTAAGAAAAGGGCCAGGCAAATAAAATACAATCCACACTTGCACATTCTCTTCCCTTCTAACACAGAGCTGTCTTCAGCCATTTTACGTACTGATAGCTACTTGGCCGAGCCTCACTGATGCTGTCCAAAATGAGGTGTTTCAACACATGCTTATGTTGCAAACAACAGTCAAAAGCTTTTCCTTTTGTTGCAACATTGAACCAAAACAAACTTTGAAATCGCAGAAGCTGCAACAAAACAGATTTGTCATTCTCCAAGCCAGCTTTAATCCTCTCACCACAGGAGCCTGAAAGCAGAGCCAGGGATACTTTCCGCTCAGGACTGCCTGAGCTGTATTTTCAAGCATGTTCTTGGAAGCTCATCATCCAGTTCCCCCACAGGCTGTGCCACCAAGAGCCGCTAACGCGGGGAGATGGGTGAGGCCTCAAGCACTTGATATTTCTCAAGGGAAAATAATATCCTGTTTTTCTCCACTGGGAGGGTGGATGGGGACAAACAACCTGTGAAGGCAGCTTGCAGCCAGCGGTACACTATACAAAGGCACAGCAAAGAGCACAAACATTTCCCACCCACAGAGCTCACCCTTAACCCCTACGGCCTGAGCAATTTTCCCATTTATCTTATTCCATCTGCTTGGTGAAGTTACACCGCCTATCATTAAGGCAGCTAGAGATACACGGAGGGATAGATACATTACCTCATTAGATTGAGAACAGATATTTTATTAAAAACATTTTTAATGCAGCTGCAGAGCACCTAGAGAGATGAGAACTGACCTGCTCAAACGTTGCTGCTCCCCAAGCTGACTCACTGCTACCTTTAGCTCTGCATGGTAATAGCAATGATATCTATTTCTCTCTCTCCCTCCTGGTATAAATATTAACTTGAACCCAAAAGCCTGGTCAGATTGAGTTGAGATTACATAGCTTTTAATTTGACACACACTCCTCATCAAAGAGGGGGTTTTTCCTCTTGAAAACAGACCTACGTGCTCTGTGTGTCAGGGAAATACAGAACCCCCCCCACCTTTGATCAGCTACGGAACATCTGCATCCGTTTCAGAAAAACAATTCTGTCAGACGTTTCAATGAGCTACCGCCAGAACACTCTCCCCCGAATCACCAGGAGCCTGGGGAGGCAGCAACCCTGAAGAGCTATGTCGGCTCTGAACACCTCCCGCTCTGCCAGCGTGTGCCTGGAGCAAGCGGCTGTAAGTAGGAGGGTAAGAGACATTCTCCAGTTCAGAAAGAAACAAGGGGAAAACAGAGCTAGAAGAGTCCCTGGGCTTTCTAAAATGTAAAAAAAACCCAACCCTTCAGCTCTCAAGATTTGAAAGATGGAAATCTCCCAGCATCCTGCAGTGACAGCCAGATGGTGTTTCTGCGCTTACCGGGGCCTAGAAGAGCCATCGGAGCTAGAGGGCAATGACAAACAAGCGGTTGTAATCACACAACTTACTAGCACCTGGTAGATAATAAACGCTACCACTTAAGAAACCTACAGAATAAGCTACATTTGGCTGAAGAGCCTCAGCTATGAGTATCAGCCTCTAACAGCAGCTCAGGACAGTGCTTTTCTATAATTCTTTCCCATCATCTTCGATGAGGAAACAATTGGGAGCCAAAAGTCCTCTGAAAACCACCGGAGTTAAGGATTTGGCCAGGAAGCTTCTGCTTAAGAAACGTGACCACTTCAGGACAGGAACTAAATATTAAGCAAATGCCTGTAAAGCCCCTAGCTCAGTTTTTTGAGCGCAAGTGGCATGAACACTATTCAGTATCAGAGCACATAGGATGTCCCACTTTTTCATTAGTCAGTACAACCCATGGTAACTGTGAAGAGAAACCAAAATGGAAGTGGAAAGGGGAAAAGCTGGGAATTAAGGGTTCCACAGAAGCAAGCTGGGTTAGCAGGAGACAGCAACAGGCACACAGTCCAACACAAAGAACATGAGGGTATAGCAGATTTCCTTCTCCTCTTCCCTCCTTTCCATACCACATACCTCCCTGTTACCACCTCCCCAGCTGGTTCTTCAGATCCCTCCCCAAGCTGCACGTGACCAAGCCCATGGGCCATTCCAACACGATGCAGGGCACCACTGCATCCAGACGTTTCAGAGGAACTGACCCTGCTCTTGCATAGACGTTTAGGATGCTGAAGTCATATTTATGCACAGAAAAACCCATCATGAGACCTGAAGGTGTGAACTTTCCTAACACACCAGTGTGCCTCTCCACTGACCTAGCAGCAGCTCTTCGAAGGGTCAGACTTCAGCTTCATTCTCACTGCTGAATTAATCACTGGGTTCTCAGTTAGGATTGCCAACTGAAAAATGGAGCCAACGAGTGCAGATGCTGGCACTCTGGGAGCTGGACCAGATCCACCATCTCATTTTATACAGTCACTCCACAGCTGTCAGAACAGTTATGGTCATTACCAAGCAGGGAAAGAATGGAGCCAGATACCTACACAAAAGTGTCTATATTTTATAATCAACTTTCTGAGCCATATGTCAGGTTTTAATCCACAAAAGCATTCAGAGATAATTTACTGTGGAAATAGAAATTAGTGGACTTAAGCTATTTCTTTGCGAGACTCATTTTTCACACTCGTTGTTTACTTATGTAAGAATATACCTAGGAGAAGTTCCAGCATCCTTTTGCTAACCTTGTTCACAACAGGAAAGTAAATAACCTGGAAGTATAGATGAACAGTTGTTTATCCACAATTGCCTTAGCTACTAATTCATCCGTCTCTAATTCATCCTCTCCAAAGCTAAGATTAAGAACAGTTTTCATCTGTAGTCCAAAAAGTGGGTATGGGCCAACCATGCACTGGGACGCCGTGAGCAGAAATAACGACACAAACTGCACATTTGATTAAAATGTGGGAATGTAGGTTTCTTGCATTAAAACATCAGCTCATGAGCACTCTACATTGCCAGTTTATCTCCATTCACCAGTTATGTTGAACCCAGAGAACATGCAGTACTGTCAGAAGGCTTTTTTATTCATACTGATATCAAGGAATCCATAGCATCCCCTCAATCTCTCTCACCTGTGCAGCACATTTACTTGTTCTAGAAGAAATCGTTTCCCTTGTTAGATACTGCTTGAGTGAGTCCTGTATTTTACGCTCCTAATTCAGAGCTACATTTCCTCTGGGTTTCTATATGCTCCAACTGGCAACAACTATTGATTACTGTAAACATTCTCCTTTTCTTTACTGCTACTTAAACAAATGTAGAAAAATCCTAAACGGTATTTCTCAAAAAACAGGCTGGTAAAACCAGAAGCTATCTTATCTCAGCGCTGTATGGAATACGTACAGCAATCTACTCCCAGGGAACAACTCCATCTAAAGATGATAACTGCAAGAAAATTCTTAATGCGGGAAGCATTTCAAAGCAAATACAGAGACTTCTATACAAGTGCTAATCTTTTAAATAACTTCCCTCCCATTGTACAGCTTGCCAAAAGGTGATTTTCTGACAGCAAAGAATGAAGCGTCAGCATTGCAGGGCTAACTGGGTTGGTATTTTACATTTTCTCCCTATACTGATGCACTTTTATACCAGGACCATACAAGATAAAAATACACGGATAGTTCCGAGAATATTTAAAGTGATATTTTAAAAGTCATATATATGTATATACATATACACACAAACCATACATGTATATACACACAAGAAATATTTATGTTTACTTCAACAATTTGAAAGAAAAAAACCAAAGCAATAGGTAATTTTTTCTACATTCTGTATTTGCTATTTGTAGGACATTAGAATAAAATACTGTTAAAAATGTATTTGCTAGAAGAAAATAAGGAACAAATTTACATTCTCTGAATTTAAACTATTAGCCAGTTAGGCAGCGCATTACTTCAGGCTTCCATAAGGTATACTGGATAAATAACTAGTAAGGGAATGATTGACATCCACTCAATTTATCTGGACAGCACGTTCCGCAATAAATGTAAAAGGAAGACAAAATAACATTATGAAAATTTTTCAGAAAAAGATCGGGAACTACTGATTTTTCACTCATTTTACCCATATCTCCCACAAAAGCAGAGTCATCAACGACCAGTGGTGATGCATTGAGGTAAATGATTTGTCCTCAGTGAGGTGGCCGTGTCCTGGAGCTTGGTGGCACCACACACCCCTTTATTCTGATTTACGAAGTCCCCCTGGTTTGTGCGTAGGCCTGAGCCGAACTGCGTTCAGCTGCAGTTCCAGTGCCTGCAGTGACTGGCTTCAGGTTAGGAAATAACTACACGGTAAACTGAGCTGGAATTTGCAACATACATGGGGACAAGAGAAGCTGACAGGGACCTCCTCCTTCACCCATATTCAGGTTTCCCAGCACTCATGCTGAGCCCCAGGCCCAACAAAGCTGGCTTTCATACGGACCACTGTCCTGCTCCTTAATGATCTGTTGCACAGGAGCTTTGCCAGGTGGCACGAGCTCCAGCTGAACCATCAGCTCAGATGTCCCTCTCCGCTCGAACAGGCCGGTGAACCTCTGCTGCAGGCTCTTTCCTACGCATAGGGTTTCTTATGGGGAGCAAATATAGGATCTCTCTCTATGCCTTAGACACTTACATTTCATTTTTAAGAGGTCCATTGGACTTTCCCCACCTGGTTTAAGTCAAACAACTTAAAGTTACTGGACAGTAGGTGGGAAAAAAAAAGAAAAACCACATACACGTGATTGCACCAGGCAAATTACCCATAGGAAAAGCAAGCTAGAAAGAAGCAGGGTGCCATCTACTCTCAGAAATGCTACTGACTTCTTAGGACACTGCCCAAAAGAGATGCAGCTTCCCCCCCCCTTCCGCCGCCAGGACTCCCTACACCCACCCTATCTGTAAAGGCCCACAGCTGAACGCAGGGCACAGCTCACCCTGGCCTGAGTACCACTGTGATAGAGCTTTACTTAAAAACAAACAAACAAACAAAAACCCACTGCGGAAAGACTGAAGATTACAGGTAACTGCTAGCTAAATAAATAAATAAATAAGTACATTGCTCTTCAAGTGCAACACAAATATGGCAGAAGCTTAGGGACAAGACAGTTGAGACAAAATGACTCCGCACACATTTAAAAAAACCTTATGAACTCTCTTTCTTTCTATGCAATCAGCCTAATTACACTTATGTAGAAGTCTAATTACACCTCTGCATTAGCTACCAGTGAAGTGTTTCTTGGGTTATTTCTGAGCAGCCTACAATTAAATGAGCCTCATCCATTAAGTGACACTTTGTGTGTGTAGTCTTACTGCTCCAATTATGTACCTCAAATCAGCCCCTGAAAATCCTCCTTGCTGCCAAAGATATCCCCGTGAAAAATGAAGGATATTGGAGGTGGCTTGAAAAACACTGCTGACATTAAAAACAAATGCTGTTATGCAAAGCCCTGTGTTTTATTTAAATTTGTGCTGCTTGAGATGCAAACAAGACTCATTTCACTACATGGCTGTGCTATTCATTTATTAACTATTCCGCATGAAATCCATTTCTAAATGATTTCACTAAAGTTCATAAGCCATTTTAGAACTCAGAAACTGATGAAAAAGAAAATGATCCAGCAGTTACAAACCTTGAACTAAAAGCCTGATGGAAATAATTTTATTTCTCGATTTAAACAGCATATGAAATTGGATTCAATCCCAAAATCATTACATGCTCTTTTTAATTAAAACTTATGAAGGTTGTAGAAAGTGGTTATACTTTCAGAAAGAAGGAACTCCTTTCTGAGTTTACTGCTGTAGTAGCCTATGACTGACATTTGGCAACAGCCAACAAACAAGGCAAACAGAACAAGGTTGCCACATTTTTACTTTGGTGATATATGCTTTAATATCCAAAATCTGGTATTAATGAGCACTATGACTTCAGCTGGTGCTAGCTAAGCTTCCTCCTCTATTTTCTAGGCATCAGTAGTTTGATGTAAACAAGAAAAAAACCTGCAACAGGCTGCAATTTGCTCAGTGTCATCAGCTCCCGCCTCTTAAGGGGGGTTCTGAAACCCTATGTATAAATTACACTGACAGTAAAGGGTTTTGAAGGCTGGGTGAATTATTTTTATATATATAGATATATTTACTTATTTAAACAACCTTTCCCACTCCATTTAAGCAGGTTCCTGGGCAAAATAGCGTACAACCTTTCTTACATGCCCAGACCTATGGACAGGCTTACAGGAGTAAGAGGTTCATGCGATAGGCTGCTCTCCAAGCTCTTCCCCGAGCGGGTGAAGAGCAGAGAGCTGCATTCCTCGCAGAGCTCAATGGGGCACTTGAACCACCACTTGTGGTAGAAGAGACACATTTGTGCCTTGGCAAGGTGAGCAAGAGAGAGTTGAACTGTGCTTCTGCAGACCTGCGTGCCCTGTAAACCCAAAAGGATGACTCCAAAGCTAGCTCAGAGTACCACGCACTGCTACCACAGTGCTAACATCCCAAAGGTGTTCTCTAGCTCCTTTATTGTTCTTCAGCCTCTGGGCAACTTCACCTGCAAGCAAAATTCAGCTAACATTTCAATGGAGAGACATGCCTTAATCTAGGTCCCTTGCAACTGTCTTGAGTTCGCCATGGCTAAAATAATGGGTTTTTTTCCTCTTCTCCATCCCTCCTTGCCACTGAACTCCACCACCAGCCTGTCCACAAGCAGAGTATTGGTTTTAACTTGACAGCCACACTGAATTCCCATAAGCATGGTGACTTTTCAACATTTTCTGCTTCACTGTACTATCATCCCTCTTTTCTTTCCACGCAGGTGGACCGCTTGCCCAGGACTGTGCTGCAGCCATGTTAGCGCCGTTTACCTCCCCTCTCACTGTAGGGCTGCTGCAAAGGTCCCTGCTGTCCCCCCCAAGTTGAGCATCCTTCCCTTCAATTGCTCCAGTCAACTGTTTTCAATCACACCAAACCTGAGCAGCTTCTTTGCACTTTCAAGACCTCCACAGCCTCCCTGTACCCCACTCAGCTCTCACACACAGACGTGCCGACTACCATGGCCCTGTCTCCCAGTGTGGACTTGTTCATGTTTTAAAAAAAAAAAAAAAATTAGACCATCATGCAGCATATTTCTTGGGCAAGACTCAAAGTCACAATGTGATCCGTTTATTACACGTGTATTTGCGCTTACAGGACAGGAGGTTGCCACAATGCAAATCCCCCCTCTGAAAGAAGTTAATGGAAAGTGAAACAGCGCAAAGTTGAATTTCTCTGCTGTGCACTGAGCTGCAGCTGAGAGTAGCGTTGCTCTGTGCAACTCAGGAGGAAAGATCCATCAGCCAACAAGCAACAAAAGACTCAGCCACGTACCCCTTTTTAAGCAACTATGCTGTATCCAAATTAAACTCAACCAAAGATACCACTACAATGTTAACGAAACCCTAAGCACTGAAAAAATATGCATCAAGGGAGCGTAAAAGTGTATTTTGAAACCATGGTATGCTATTACAGAAAACATCTTATGACTACCTCGGTCACCTTCGCCCAACAGACTTGGCATAGCACAGAAACATTTGCCATCTGCAGTATTACTGAATAGGCATGTTCTTATCGGTCTATTAAAAAAAACAGAAGTTTTACTCACTTGGGTCAGTAAGACAGCTGTTTAAAATCATATCATGCTTTCAGAAATAAAGATTCTTTCAAGACCTAGTTTCTTCAAGTAACTTCTGATTCATCTATGAATGAGCAGCTGCCTGTAGATCAGAGCCAGTGCTGCCAGTTCCCTTTTGCAGGATACTCAGTTTGTATCTGGACCTGAAGGGAGCAGATTTAAACATGATCTTGATCCTAGATTAGCGCTTAACTTTATACACTATCAGTAGTCCCACTGAAATTAGCACCTAAAAGTTAAACAGTAGAGTAACTTCTGCAAGACTTCTGCATTACATGAAAAGCTTCGATTGGTAGGAGTGCTGATGTGCTGCCAGAAACAAAGGGACTTTCCTTAAACTCTTGGTTTGACTTAACATCCACTGAAGGCTCCACTCCTGTCAACTCTGAAGAGTGTAGGGTCATGCACCCCTATCAAGATGCAAAAAGGCGGCCTCTCATGAGATACTCGCTGCTACCTTCCTTCTTACATATGCTGAATGACTGTATTTGAAACTTCCAGAGTGAATGTAATGGATATATCAAATCCCAGAAATGATATAAAATTCCTTGTGTAACTTGGGACCTCTGTGATATAATTATAATATGAAGATATTACAAGATCAAAGTCAGGAAGCTGGTCAGGGTAAAATATAGAAGACAACTGTTTGCAAACTGCTCCAACTACTGTATTTGAGGTTTTCCAACTACTGAACACATGACAATAATGTTACTTCTACATCTAGTTTTGTATCCTCCTTTGCTTCATTAATCCACTTTCTTTATAAGATGTTCTAAGCAGTGCTACTCCACAATGCTATTTCACCTTACTAATGGTGCAACTTATCTTGTAACACCCCTCAGAGAAGAAGGATCAGCATTTGAGTAGTTTCTTCATTCGAATGCAGCACAAAATGATCCAAACCAAACACCAGCAAATTTGCATTTCAGCATGACAGCAGTGATCTCTCAACAGTGGCATCGCACTGAGCATGAACAACTAGGTTTGTTTCCAGGTTTGGACAAGTATTGCAAATCACCTCTGCAAAATGACGACTTTACAAGAACTTTGCTTTTAGGACAAAATCTCCATAAAATGCTCAACCTGGGTACAAATGCCAAGTGGGAACCTGCAGGACTCTTCCCTCTCTTCCCTGCTTGACCTCATTATCTGCTCAGAGCCCACTTAGCAGCTCAGTCTAACCACTGAAACCTCACAAATTAACAGCACTTACAAAAGTGCATGAACCGTAAGTCACCTGGGGCAACCTTCCAACGAACAGGAGAGCTGCCACATGAAGTCCCATGGTGGAGCCTGAAATGAGGTTATTCTAACAGCAAGGAAAAAAACCTCTCTCAGAAAGCTCTTCCCAATTCTTACCAGCACCAATTTAAAATAAAGTCATTCACATTAAAATTAAGTCAGAGAACAAGTCTAGTTTAGCATACTAATAGCTTTCTTGAGCATCTTGTTTTAACTGTGCACTGACAGCAAGGATTCTGCCCGAGAAGGTGCGATAAGCACTTCACTGATGTGCTATAGGTCCAAGGCAGCAGCTTTCCCCTCTGGAGGGAAATGCTGTGCAAATCACAACACTGCTAATGCTGCAACATTTGCAAAATACCAGTTCAACCAGCAGGAGACCAAACCAGCAGCTGGACTGGTTCTCACCAGCACTTCACGTTCAACAGGAAACAAAGCCATACAGCCAGGCAAGGTCAATAAACAGGGGATGCTCACCGATGTAGGTATCAATAGATAAAACAGTACTGCAGAAACACTTTGTGGCTCAGATTATGCTTAGAAACCAACTTGAGGTAAGTTTCTTAAGTGGTTTCACACTCAAACATGCTTAAACTTAGTATCGTATTTGCTGCTTGCTTCATTTCACTTTCCAAGATTCTTCTTGTAAATGATCACCATTCCTGCAAAACACGAGGCTTTCTACACACAGGACAACTCCAGGGCATTCTCACAAAGTCCCGTTCCCCTGACACTGTTTGGATGACGGGGCTTCATCCAGATTAGCTGATGGCACACCTCTGATATTCATCAGACAATTAATTTCTCAAAGGGCAGTATGCTTGAGAAAGCAGAAGCTGGGGAGCAGAGCTAGGACCAGCAGGGATGAATTTAGGGCGATGGGAGGACACAAGGGAGAGAGAGGGTCAGGAGTGGGGACACAGACAGAGCAGTGTGTCTGCTAACAGAAGTAGTGCAGCTTAGTAGGAGACCTACGGTGTGTTTTGCAAGACCTCTGTTCTGCTCACTTTTGAATGTCCAAACCAAAAAGGTTCTTCATCACAGACTTCAGGATGTTATCTCACCATCTCAACGTCAAACAGAGCAACCAAATGTGCCAGTCTCCCTTCCCTCTGCCTGCCCACCTGCATGTTTTGCCGTACATGTCCTGGGGTGACAACTCCTGAGGAGGAGCGGGAAAGCACTGGTATTTGCAATGCTCTATCACAAACAAAACCTGTCATTTCCCCATAAGAGGAAATTCCTAAAATTTAACTTCCTCTTAAAGTTTATTTTTAATGACCAAACACTATTAAACTCCATGTACACAGCAGGACCTCTTATTAGAAAAAGCTCCTTGAAAAGAATGATGATCAAAATAACAGCCTGCTGTATGAATTTTTATTTTCCTTTTAAAAGTTCTAGTGAAATATGAAAATAGTCCCACAGTTTTTTAAAAAAAACAAACAAACCAGACACACCAAGAGGACATGGCATTCCTTTCTATCAGGATGGCCTCGTTTAATCAGGAACTGGAAAGAGGAAAAGCAATGGAAGGAAGAGACAGGAAAGTTTGGCCCCAGCAAGAGCACACCTCAAAGCTGCAGGCTGCCCTCACTTCAGAGGGGCTGCAGAGGGTATTTTGTTTCTTATATTTAGAAATTGCCAACAGGGGGAACAACAGAAAGGGAACACTCTGCATCACGTACAGCCCCCCATCTTGCTAATGAGACAAATTAACAAGAGGAGTCACTTTACGGATCCCGCTTCACACGTCAGACCCATGCTGAGATTGCAAGGCAGTTCTCTCAGCTGGGTTTCCTTTGATTTGTCAACTAAACACGTACTCTGAACGAACGGATCAATCCCTTGAAATGTATCCCCTTTCACTAAGGTGTTAGGAAAGCAATGTGCTGCTTTTCCAGATGAGAAGACCGCAGGAAACAAATCTGTTTTTAAAAAAAAAGGCTTTCAATTGTGCATGTTCCCATCACTGGGTGCAGATCTCCACTTTGACGCCTGTGCTGTGATTAAAAGCACTCCCTGTACATCTTCCAGGAAACTCCAGTGCGCATTAAGAAACCAAATTCTGCTACGGTACAGATGTATCAGCAGCCTCTGACACAGTTTGTACGAATCGATTCCTCTCCATGTCCGCTTTGCTCTCTCCTGATGCAAGGCCACCCAACCCAAGCACACACCCAATTAACCTACAATTAAGGGCACTAAGCTGCTAAAGCTCTGCTTTTTGCTGGGAGGGACAAGAATTGGGACATGAGGCTGGGATTGCCCCTCGGGCAGTACCAGCTGCTGTGTTTTTCCCTTTTGGAGGTGGACATGACTCATCTATCTTGCGTGCACCAACATGGGCTATCCAGAAAGTTTGCAGAGGGGCAGGGGAAGAGCCCGTGTGGTCGCAGGACACCGTGCCGCAGAGCCTTTCATCAGCAGGCGCCTTTTTTCAGCAGCCCAGCGTAAGCCTCTCTGTTACAAGATTACCATATCCTGGCTCTGAACTGAGTACCAAATCCCTCTGAAAACGTTATCATCACTCTTCCTTCTGAATGCACCAAATATTACTTTGAAATAAGCATTATATTATTACGATATGGGGCTTTTTCTTTTTTTTTTTTTTTTTTTCCAATCTCACTTTTCTGATTCACGTTCACTACTTGGAAGAGGTGAATTGTAAGTTCTATGTCAGAAGTAAAAACCCTCTGGGAAGCATGCGTGGAGCAGCAGGAAGAAACTAGAGTGGATTAAAATGTAACTATTAAAAAGTCACTTAAATTCCCCACTTCTGAAGGAAACCAATTGCAGAAATCCTGCATTCACCGCATTTGAACTCATGTTTTGTCTGCAGTACGTTTCTCTATTCCTATAACTCCTAAAAGGATGTTTCATGAATTTCTGAATCCAAAAGTCGTCGACAGCGTTCAGGGTCAATACAGGCACCAATCACAGCCAACAAACATCCAGTAATTAAGAAACCAAATGCCACTAAGAGCATGTGTATATTGTAAATACTTCCTCCACAATCCTCATTTGACTCAAGTCCACCATCCTACCAGGCACGCCATGCACTCAAACAGTTAATATGACATTTAACAGTCAGTAGGTTTCAGAGATAACAGCTCTTTACATGGAACAGAGGCATTTCACATAGTTCAAAACTACCATTTCTGGCTGCAAATAGAAACAGACAGAAATCACCCTGTCAATTCAATAAATTAGGCATCAAAACCCCCTGTGCCTGAATTCACGGATATTATGGACGACAAGACTCAGTTCCGCAATTCTCCTGAAATCAAATCTGAAAACAGGTCAAATGAGTGCTGCGTACCTGAAATGTCAGCCAGATTTACTAAGAAATCCACTCAGAGTGCAGGCAGGAGCTTTAGGTGGTAATTTCATGGTATTGGGAGAAAGGAATGAATAATTCACTGGGTTTAGACAGTCAAAACTTACCACTTTTGGTGAACTTTACCTCTGAGATTTTAGATTTATTCAAACCCAAACCACAGCTCAGCAGGTGCAAATTCATAAAAGCACTGAGTTTGCATGACTGCTTCTAACTGAAACCACCATCTTTTTGCAAAGCAGCAGCTGTGGCAAGCGCTCTAAGAGAATAAATATTTATTCCTCCTTAAATAAAGCTGCCTTCCCACCCACGAGCGCAGGCAGAACAATCAAAGGCTTCTCAAGGACAATTAGAGGAAAAAGTCCTGCTTGCCAAAGTCAACCCTTGCCAGCACAGTGAAACCTGGGACACTAGCTCTATGGCTCCTTTGAGGAAAAAGGCTTCCGTTACAAATCCCCAAGGATTTCAAGCATGTTTCATAGCCACAAGGATTATTTCCCTCCTTTCCTGGCCAGCTCTTCCTTCAGAATTCATCAGTATCACTCCTTGCTGCTAGATAACATCAACACGATGCATCACACAGCAGCTTCTCTTCCCAAGGGGCACGAATAGCATAGTACTACCAACCATATTTTTAAGTTCAGTTTATCTATTCGCTCTGATTTCTGCTATTTTTGTATCTCTGACTATTCACCTTTTAAAAAAGTCTTCTGTGATGACAAATAAGATAGATCGATTTCTTTTTGCTCTGGATGTAAAGCTGAATTATTTTAATTAGGTAAGAAACAGTCCTTGTCACTGAAATTGGTAAAGATGCTCAGAACAGAGGACCAAACAGATGAAACCTTACACTTAAGTTAATGGTTTTAGTTGGATTCTTTTTGTTCTTTGTTGACTTTTCTTGCTTGTGCTTCTAAATACACCTCAGAGGCACAGGACTGAGGGATCAGAACAGCAACATCTAGCTGGAGAAGGCCAGCAGTCGAACTTACAGCCAGGATCTAACTGGCGAGAGCCATATTTTCGCATACAAATAGTTTATTTCGCAGAGTAATGGGTTTGTACCATTGGACCTGTGTGCAGAAGATGAAGCCTGGACTCTTCCTAAATTTGAAGGAGGTCCAGGTTGCAAGCAACTTTGCATGAGCCGTGCTGGCAGGACAGCTGGACACCCACAGAACCTCACGATTCCTACAGCAGGGAAACTTCTGAGCGCTCACCTCCTGGCATGCTTTATGGTCACTCACCCCAATATATTCCCCAGAGCCCTTGACTCTCCACCCTTGAAGCCCGCTCCATACAGTCCCACAAAAGAGATGAAGGAAGATGTAGAAACAAGAACCACTGGATTGACCGACAGAGATCACATGAATATTCCTGCTGTGGTAACCAAATCACACGCAGGTTCAGACTCAGGTGGTGCCTTTGCTGGAGCCTTGGAAGAACGAGGGCTGGCTGGAGGAGCGTGTAGCGTGGCGTTGACATCACGTGTTTCATCAATGCTGCTCACGTAAGACAAACGAGTTAAATCAGGGCTACTGAACATTCCTTCCTAGCTCCATCCCCTTTTTATCACTCGTTTCTTTGCCAAGAGCGATGTTATCTGCAGAGTATTCGCACCCAGATTCTTATCTTTTATGTGGCAATATTGCAAATGCAAATTCATGTTTTCTGTTCATAACGAACAGACCAGTGACTGAGCAACCATGCACATGTGATGTCAAACCCTAATGAAATCACAGACTCCACCAATACCCAGCGACATGTTCAGACTTCAATTCCTACTGGGCATGTAATGGCAAAGGCAACTGCTGAGAGCATCCTGGATTATATCCAGCCTCTTCCCCAGCAAAAGAGGGTAATTAAGCATTTGGAGATCAACTGGAAACGCTACTTCATGCAGGATTTTCCCAGCAGAGGGCACTTTTGATTCACAGACCATTCGGATGCTGCTTTTTGTTTTTCTCCATCGCCATCTCAAAAGAGCTGAAGCAGAGGTGGTGCTGTCTGCTTAAAAATAAGACATCCTTGCTTTAGCTCCACTTTCCTTCCTCCCTCTCCTCTCCAACAAGTTTTATTAAGTTCTCATCTTTAATTCATGCCTGCAGCAGAGCTGATGTCACTTTTTTTTTTGCTATTAAAAAAAGATCCACAAAGCACAAGCCAAGCTTGCAGTGGTATCTCACCTACTTTCCTTCTCTATTTTTATTTTCACTTGCAGTCATTTGTTAACATTCATTATCCTCAAAAACTGAAAACATATTCCAACAGAAACATGACTATAGCACTTCGAGAGGAAAGCAAACAAATCACCTCTTAGATGACACGCTCTGTCCCCTACAAAGGCAGGACACAGCCCACCAGAGACATATCACAAATTAAACCCTCCAGTTGTCTGCAGGGATATCGCGGGGTGTTAGGGACCCAGTGAAATAAACAACTTAGCAACTGTTAAGGTGAATTCCCCTTTGGGAAACTGTCATTTCACGGTGGATGCAAAGTGAGAATGAGAGAGGGACGTGTGATGAGACAGTGTGTGGGGGAGAATTTTCCAGCAAAAGCCCTGGGAACTGAGATGTTTTTAACTGCTAAAATAAAAAACAATAATAAAAAAAAAGATGTCTTAATCAGCTAACGCACACATCTGTCCTAAGTTAAAATACTGGGAAGACCAAGCACTGCAGTTTTGCTGTAATTCTGCTTCATTTGCACACAGCTGGGATGTGGGTTTTAGGCTGGCAGCACCATAGCTGACCGAAGGCCAGACAGCCTATTTCAGGACAGTAAAGATGCCAGGAGTCCTGTCCCCGGGTTTCCTGCTACCAAATCCTATGCCTGTGCCTACCAGGGCACCATCCTGGAGACTAACAGCTCAGCAGAGTCCACCAGCATGCACTCAGGCCCACCAGCATCCACAGCTGGCAGTCAGCTTCTACCAACAGCCCTGAGGACACCTGTAGGTAATAGAAATTTCGTAGAGGTTGATCAATGTCACACTGCAGATGAAGAGAAGCTCGTTCAGTAGTAAGTAGACCAACCAAACAAGTAATTTCCTCTACAAATTATGTAATTTAGAATCACTCTGGTTCCTCTTGGCTCATGGATGAACAGTTTTGTTTTTTCAAAAGTCAGAGCAGCGGGTGGTGTGGTCATGTTGTGTAAGATAATACAAAGAGCAAAACAATTACTGCCAAAGGAGAAGACACTGTATCACAGGCTTTGTATTTTTGACTGTGTATTTCTGAGTAGGACTTCTTGCAGAATTGCTTGTTTGTTTGTGTCAAGTTTTACTGGAACGTACGTTATTACCAACCATCATTCCAAACTAGGAGAAGCTGTCATACACATGCTTAAATAAAACGCAAGAAAGTCATTGAAGATAACTGGGATTGTGCAATATTTGTGTAATAGTACATTGGGGAGGAAGGTTATGGGAAAATCAAACCCCAAATCCCAGAGACTGTTGCTTTTGAAACAAAGAGCGAACCCCAAATACGTCAATAGTTATACTGAAGTCAACAGAGCTAAGCCAGTTTACACAATTCCCCAAGTATTTTATTCATCTATTGTGGGGAGGAAGCACATTATTCAGCCTATGCAAGGCAGCGAGAGGAACTGTACGTGGCAGCAGAAGTACAATGTTAAAAGTTGAATTTTGGACTCAAAAAGCAAAAAAAAATATGTAGAGTTAGGCCCTTTCTATGGTTCTGTACTTTGCCTTTAGGGCTTGTAATAGGATATTTAATGACATGATTTTGTAATGTCTTTGCTATTATTTTACAAAAGCTGTAACTGTCGATACCAGATACTTGAAGTTAACACCACACCAGTCCTATTCTGTGTAAAACCCAGCACTGAAATGCCCCCCAACATCAGCACCAGCTTGTAAATCATTAACAATATTGAGAAAAGGGGATATTTCCCTGTTGGCTGCTAATCACTAGCAGGTCTGAACATATATTCGGTAGCAATAATTTTAAGAAAAATACATGAAATCTGCAATAAAATGATGTTTGGCTGGATTCCAAATCCTCCATAGTCCACAGGCACCCTTCTACTGCCTTCAGCATGCTCTGAACCACATGGCACTACGGGCTGTATAATGGTCCTTACAAAAACTAAAACCACCTAGAAAATCCTCAGTGTCACCGGTTTCAGTACACACACACAACACGTGACTACGAGTAACTAAACTATCATTTTTCAGCTATGGCCTTCACGTAAGCTACAAGAAAGCTTGGTGGCCATACCTGAATTCTGTAATTCAGACAAATGAGGTAACAAGGAGAAAACTGGTCCCAAGACTCATGGCAAAAAGATGCATATTTTTATGCTGACATAGCTCGCGACTGTGTGGTGCCATAAACTGCTCTGTCATCATCACTGAGGGCGCAGCAGGAATTATCAATATTGGCACTACGGCCAGAAGGAATTTTTATCACGTTATAGGCTTCTGGAATAATAATAACTAATAACAATAATAACAATAAGCTCACAAACAAACTTTGTACAAGAACTTTTTAACACAACCTCCTCCCCCAAGCCCAATCCTCCTGCTTCATCCGCCTTTTCCCTTAAAACATTGATTATCCAGCCAGCCGGCCAGTGTGCTGGTGCTGATTTATCACAAGGAAAAATACATCCAATTTCCAGCTCTTGCAGTACTGCAGCAGCCCAAAGACTTCAGCTGTTCCCACCTACCAGCGGCTTCCCCAGCAAAGGAGAACGAAGGGATTGTTTGCATCTCTCTACAGCCCTGAAAAGCTTTGTGCCACCACTGAGCTTTTGCTGAATAGACACAGTGCCAGGAAGTCAGTGCCTGTGAGCTCCTGCTTGTTTTCAGGCCTGGCAGTGATGGATTACGTACAACCACAAGTTGGGCACAAACCAGCTGTCTATCTGTCTTTTCCAAACATCTTGCTTCAGTTTCTGTATTATAGAGGTGCCAATGCCTTGTTTCAGGATGCCTGCTGCATAAAAAGCACATATTTCTCTGAATATTTTACTGTCACACAGAGGGACTGGACTTTTTTTTTTTTTTAAAAAAATGCTGTTGCTCCTTCCCCAGCACATTCCCCATAATAAAAGTCTCTCTGTTCCCAGAGGCCTGAAGCTGAAATGACAAACCGCAATACAGCTTTTCTCTGTACAGAAACCCATGCACACGGATCCCGCTGTCTTCTGCTGACATGTGAGAAACCTGTGCCACCCACACCCCCCCCAACCCTCCCTCCACTCCTGCCAGGGCACCGTGTCTGTGACAGCAGCACCTCGGAACTCCACGGTCCTGCTGCCTTTCCATCATGGACCAGGGGGAAAACGTTGAGAAAATCCAGCTTGCATTCCCCTCCTGGCCCTTCATACAAACCCTGAGGGGCAAAGCAGCATAACAGCTTTGCAGAGAGTCTAAACCTGCCGCGTCCAAGCCTGTATATTATCCTTTGTGTGAATGTACACGTATGTACATGTATAGGCACATGCACAAGTTCGTGTGGGATTCAGTTACTCCAAAGGACGTCTGGGGGAAAGGGCTGTAAACAGCATCCATTCAAGACAGTGAACCTGGGGGCAGGGAGAAGACAAAAAAATACTAGTTATTGAATTTGGGTCTGTCAACCGCCAGGATGAAGTGCTGAACACACTTTGAAAAGCCTTCTCATTTTACGGCAAAAGCCGCGGTAACACCGCCATGCTGTCCTGCAAAGTCAAAGCAATTCCCAGGGAACCGGGATCTGACTCCCTGGATCTGACTGCAGCACTGCCTACAGAGCAAAAGCAAAACCAAAACACAGATGAAAGATGTTTTCCCCTCTTCTCTCCCTGAAGGAAAAAAAAAAAAATAATATATCCTCCTTAGGTTGAGAAGGAGATCACAGGGAGGAAAACAAGTAGGAGTCCAGACGAAAGGATAGAGCTGTAGACCAGGCATCGCTGCATCTGCTCCAGCTACACAGAGTTGTTTAAAGAAATCATTATGAATTTTTCTCTCTCTTTAGATGTCTTGCCTGGATGCTTTAAAGCAGCCTCAGAGGAATGTGCTCTTGGGTCTGAATCCCGTAGGAAATTATCCTTTGTGGTGGATGGTCTCCCCTTGGGGCCTGTCTGTGTGTTTTGCTTTCATGTAATCCTCCCACCTTGGTTTTCTAATGTAATGCTATCCACATTATTATAGCTCTTTGATACTCTCAAATGGTACTTACTCATGCTGTCGTATTTTCAGCTCTTCCAGACTGGGTCTGACTGGCTTGGATGGCTTGTGGTTCGTGCCATAAATATTTAGCTAAGTCACCAAAAGATATCATGGAGCGGTTGCATGCCAATGGCAGACACTGCACACAGGGGCGCCTGGGCCGTTCGCTCCTTCCAAGCGGGACGTGCTGGTGATGTGCACGGGCATGTGCTCTACAAGAACAACAGAAGCCTAAAATATAAGCACCACTCTGTCAGGGTTTGCTGACAGATGCTAACTATTTTTTTGTCCTAGTTCCCTTTTCTTTCTACAACTTCTGTTCCAAGAAAGTTCAGCAGATTACATGCAATTTTTTAAGACAGTTCATTACTGTGTTTTTGATCAATTTTACCAACAACCCTCCAGGTCCAGTACCCTGACCTGTAGACAAGACTCCCTCTACACTACCTATGACTGAAACTTTCTCAAAATACGTGAATCTTCACTGCCTCTACTGCTCTCATTTGCACTGAGAGCAGGGTTTTGTGGTTTCCTTTCCAGTTCCTCTGCATCACACAACCTCAGTAATAGGTTTGCATCATCTTCGTTGTCTCACCGATGCACCACGGGAATTTAACCATAACGTGAGCCTCCACTTTGGGTGTTCTCTTTTCTTCATTCTGGCATGAATTTACACCCTAACAAGTTGGATCTTTAATATCCTTCCCACACACATGCACAGAGACAACTTCAGTACCTCCCCCGCTCGCACAGCGGATACCCTTAAAAACATGAATCAACGTTTACCCGCAGTTTTCCTACAGTGCTATCTAACTACCAGCAGTTATCGCCCATGTGTAGGAACAAACTCAAATACCACTATGTGGCTGACTGCTCTCCCGTGGTTTCCCTCTTGAAAGTTATCTTCACTTGAAATGCAGGCTTAATAACAGTGAGGAAATGCAGTTGTCCACTGGAGTAACAGAATATAGGGGACATGGATTCTGTTTCTCTTCCTCCTGTTTGCTTGCTGGATGCCCACAACTAATCCCGTCCTCATCACGAGCCTGCCTTCGGTTTCCCCACCCGCAACACTGCAATAATAATTCTAAGAAATCAATGACAAAAGGTGAATTTTGTAGCTAGTTAACTATTACCAACAATTGTGTGCTGCACTCAAGCTTCAAGCTTTTCATCTAATGCAGGGAAGTTTTTTGTGAACACAAGGCAGATAAACTTCAGAGCATGTGTGAAGAGGTGAGAGCAAGCATGCTCGTTAATGACGTGTTCCCTTAAGTTTTGCAGGCTCCTCTGAACAAGAAACTCAATCTTGACTGAAGAAAACTGTGATCACATCCCAATTAAGTTGGCCCATTGCTATATAAGCTTCACTGCTACAGTTACATGAATTTCTGGCCTGAATTGGTCCAGCATTAGAAGATGTGGAGAAGAAATGCCAGGTAACTGCATCACTGCCCCTCATTTGGTATATTTTATAATAAATAATATATTCCTATTATATCACTAATTATATTATTGTTCTAATTAGATAATATATTAGTCCACAGCAATAGGGGTTAAGGAAACCTTCCCCCCCCCCCCCCCTCCCCTAAGGATGGTTGATACAAAGGAGAATCATCAATTCCATTTACAAGATCTGTCCTGAGCCGGTGCTCAAACCACATCTCGTGGTAGCTGTCCTCAGGCCATTCCACCAGAGAAGTGCTCTACCAACAGCGGCACAGCAATTCTGCTTTGTCCTACTGTCAACTGTGTTGAAAAGCAGCAAAAGTAGGAAAAGGTTTTGCTTCATTCTCCACCGCACAGCAATTAACTGACATAGCACAGCTGCAATCTGCTCAAGCTTAAGGAAGGAAGAAAACAATTTGGGGCTCACATCTGTGTAGCAACTATTAAGAGAACCTACCCATCTCTATTCCACCAAAGAACTGACCTAGCTACGCAGTTCACTTTTGCTGATGACATTAGCTTTAGGAAACTCGCAGCATGTTTATTTTGCAAACAGCATTTTGCTTGGAAATTACAAAAGAATCAGAAGTGCCACTTGCTGTTAGACAACATTATAATGCAAAATGAAGCACAACCATTGTGATGGGAGAACACATTCATTAACTCAAGAGAGTTGGCAGTCTTCTGATATTTAGTAGATTTTTCTCAAATTCAACCCCCTAGAGTCATGTGATCTGAAAATCTAAATTTTCTTTCTTTAATAAAGCATTTTTAGCAGCCCTTACAACTGAAGAAGTTGAAAGTTACTTACATAAAGGGCGAGTATAAAGATTTTAAAATTTTATGTTGACATATCTATTTTCAGGACAATGATTCTGAGTCTCAGATTTGGCAACTCTGAACAGCCAGCATACACAACTTCTGATTCTCACCTCTCTATCAAAACTTAAATTATTAATTGGTTTATCTTTTTAAGACAGTTTATGATGCTTACAAAAAAAGAAGACACTGGGATTCTCAAAAGCCATGTGCCTAATTCCCATTTTTCTTATAGCTATATAATTGTGCTGACTTGCAAACAGTTGTGATTGACATCACAGTAATGTAGCAATCATAATCAATTGATCCTTACATGATATAATAGCCTTTTTTACTTTTTTTAGGCTGTCTTTGACCTGAAAATACCTCTGCACTTTGAGGATATTCACAAGGTGTGTTTTATTGTAAAAGTACCCAGCAGAATTCTTGAAAAATTTCCTTTCTGGAAGATGTATTTTCCAAACAGGGCCCCTTAGAAACGCACAAATGGATCTATTACTTTTGTAAGAATAAAATTGGACATGTCAAGTTGCAGAGGAATAAAAGGAGATGGTAACATCCTTTGAAGATGCATTAGCAAAAAAACCTGAAGACAAAACAAGTTTAGCTATCACTTATTTTCTTCATGCATCACTTATCCAAAGAACCAGTACCTCAGGAGAGGTCGGGGGTGTGTGGGGGGGAACAACAAAGAAAAATACAAGTTATACTTCCTTGCAGCATATTTGGAAAGCCCACCCTTCACACCGATGTCCCAATTTTCGGCAGCATACAGAATAGCCTCCCCGGCCAGACCACCGACAGAAAACATCAGCAAGTTGACAGGACTTAGATGAATGAAGCTTAATGACAAACGGGGAGAAAGACCAGAACATCAACAACGCTGGTCTCCTTCTGCCTTCCACAGTTTGCCTACGCGACTGATAGAGCCACAGCCCTTTCAGTGCTGCTAACACTAATTAGATCTGCACAGCTAGAATGGAATACATTAAGGTTAAAAAAAAAATTACCCTCTGAACCCACTAGTACATAGCCACAGGAACTATTCATTTAAACTTCAACTTAAATACGTATTTATCTTTGTGCTCTGTAGTCCAATATACCTCATTTTCAATTTAACCTCTCCTCTTTTATGCTTTGTAGAAGTTGTACAAGATCATTTATGGAGAGATTTCATATTTATAAAAAATCCAAGCAATTGGAAGAGCCAAGCACTCCAAAGGGTCAACAATCAACGCAGACAACCCCCGCACCCTGTCCAACCGGGAGAGACAGGCACAAGCCGTCAAGTGCACGTTAGGAAACGTTCTGCGCTTCACGCCCCTGGCAAAGCATGGGGAGGCGTAGCTGCAGAGGGGAACCAGGCCAGATCCTCCAGTAATGTAAATTATAAAAAATAACTCCCCTGACTGCAAGCTGGCTCACAGAGTCAGACTCAAATCCTCACTGAAGTCACTGAGGCAGCTCATAAGGCAAAGCAATTCTCAGGAGGGGGAGAAGGTGGCAGATAGGGAGCCAAGGTGGGAAATACGTCATTGAAAGCCCAGAACCGGAACGGAGACCCAGCCATGCACTGCTTCCCTGGCGCTCCGTCTCAATGTGCTTATCTGTGCCGCGCTGCCCTTCCCTTCCCAAGAAGTACTGCTCGCCGAAGAGGGCACAGTTCAGTGCGTGTCAGCCCGACAAACCTAATCCCCCCGCATTTTTATTTGCTTATTATTTTAAAGAGTAAATCAGGGGATCCGTTATCCAGAGATACCTTTTAAGTACAAACAAAAACCCCTACACTTCTTGCAGGCTGCATTCAGCCCATGTACGCAGCTGTGAAGTCAGACCCTCGCCTTTGCTCACCAGCACTGCTCCAGCACTGAGTAATTCAAAGCAGAAGCCCAGCGTGAAATCCCCACACAAACATACCCAGCAAGATGCTCTCAAAACCCATGTTTTTTCAAGCTTGATTTTATAACGTTTTGACAGGGTCCCGAGACTGCCATTTGTACCCTTAACCCAAAATCAAGAACACTTTTTTTTTTTTTAATCTGAGATGTAGATTTAATAGCTTTATATTAGGTCTGTTCTGATGAAGTCTTTGAAAGCCAAATTCCTGCTACTAGCACATGAAAGGTTAAAATGGTTTTCATTATACGCTATCCAAGCCTCTCATCAATACTAGAGTAACTAACGCTCACAGAATGTCAACTTGCAACTTCTGTATGTAATAGGAAGATATTGCGTCTGGTTTCAGACGTGAAATAGTAAGAAGCAAAGTATCTTAAATAACCTGTCGAAGGTCATATGCGGATCTATAGATGACCCATGCCATTTGTACCCCACTCACGCAGCGCAATCAAGAAACCGCCCTTCCTCCTTTTATGATTACGTTAGTACCTAAAGGGGATTTTTACGTAGTATAAATTAGGGATGAAACATTACTTTCCAGTGGAAAGACCCCAAAACCGCAACTGCACACAAACATCAACTTTTAGTAATTTCAAGAAGCCTTGTTTGGAAGTATTATTTTAGCCACTTACTTACAGTAATAAGACACAGTAAATCTATGCAGTAAATCAAAATGACTTGAATTGATTAAAGAAAAAAAAAAATCAGCACATAGCGTTCAGAGCGCCTGCCTCAAAATTAGAGATAAAACAATTTCAACTTGGCAAACTAAATGCTAGAATTATAGTTTAGAAGAAGCTTTCCTTAATTTCTTTGCACCAGCCAAATTTTTCTCCCCCTCTTCTTCATTCCTTCTCCTTTATACACAACCTCAAGTAACTTTTCTGTGCTAATATCCCCAGAGAGCTCTAAATTCTCCATGAGAGCCCAAGAAAAAATCGGAACAAATAGAACGTGAGATTTCGAATGCAAATTCTAAATAATATGTAACAGGATTTTTTTCCCTTGTTTGGATTTACATTGAGTTTCTATCCATTCTCTTTTCTGAAGGTTTTACTGCACCAAGGAGGCTCATAACGTAATACGTGGCAGCAAGCATAAGTTAACGAAAGACAGTAACTTTCTAAAGCATACATGCAGATAGAAAATAGTCTGCAAGTATCACTAAGATGGGCATCTCTCCTCAAGGAGAATGCTCTTTCAAAACAGGGTCTGAAAGTACGCCCCAGCTTGGGTCTCAAGAGCCCACCACGTACTCATTTTAGTGGCTTGAACCCAGTTTAATACTTGAATTTAGCTCAGAAGAAGCAGTACGTAAGGGGTAAGCAAACAAAACACACCCCCAAACACCCGACAAACACTGATTAGCTTCTTGCTAATACAAAATACAACTTCTGAATGTATGTGCCTGGCACATATGCACAGCTAGTATCACCTTCATCTTGACATAGTCTCAGCTACTGCAGAAGTACGTGTGAGCCGAGAGACTGTAACTGAGTATTTTTTTTAGTCATACATGTGAACGTGTATCCAAACATACAACAACAAGCAAATCAGATTAAAACTCTTATACTACCTACTGCAAGAAACAGATCCCTCAGGGCCATAACAGGCTACAAGTAAAAATAAAGTGAGGTTAAGTAAAGAAAAAGTAAAGCCAATTTACTTAAAAACTGCCCACCCGAAAACCCGCCTGTCTCAGAGAAGCAGCGCGGCAGCTCCTGAGCGCCTGGCAGAGCAGCGTCACAGCTGTCGGGTAGCACACACGTAGCCCGGAGCTTACTGAAGCTTTGCAGATAAGAGATAAGCAATACTTTATATTTCACTCAGATGTAGATTACGAGCCAGGGAAAAGCAAGCTTAAAAGGTGAATGGCTTCTTTTGGCATTAGCTGAAATCTCTGTATAGTCTCCAAAGAAAGCCGACAGCGAGGTCAAGCTACAGTATGGGAATTCTATAGTCAATAAAAAAAACCTGTTTTTTAAGCTCTGAGTCAGAAAAATTCAATGTGGATGACCACTTACTGAAAGGGTCATCATCCAACAGAGAGAAAATTGCTAGAGCAACAAAGAGCCCAGAAGTATTCCTCAGTTTATAGAAACCACAGAGAAGGGCAAATTCTAAATCTGTCTCCTCCTCGTATTAATCTAGTTTGCCTCCAAGGATCAATTTATCCAGTAGAAACCGCATTGTGATGGTGCAGTCAAGTTCCTTCTCTGAAATCTGAGCTTAAATCATAGAACAAAACTATTGTTTTATGGCCGCACGCTGACATTTAAATATTTCTCGAGCATTGCAAGCATAGCTCAAGCACTGCACTGACAAGCAGGAAGGGCAAATGTGGGCTCTCACCCCAAGCTGTTTTTTTCAGTTTTCCTCAGTGGAGCAACTTTACTTTTTATGATACTCAGGGTGACTGCGCTGTGCATTGGCATTCTCAGGATGTTTATAGAGTCAGGGCTTAGGAAGAACATTTACAGATTTCCCACTAAGTCCCAAGGCCCCGAGCACTTCCCTGCGGGAGAGGAGTTTGCAATGCACCCGCTCTAGCGACGACTGCGCGCACTGGGCTACGCCTGCACCTGAGCTGCTGGTGAGAGAACAATCGTGGACGTGGCACTAACCTTGCCCAGGCACTCTCATACCCTGAACATCGAAGCAAAGCTTGAACGGGCTCCTCCATGGATCCTCTAGCAGGACTTCCCATGCATTAAATGAGTCACTGTGAAACAAAGCCAGCTCACCGAGTCTTACAGCAGAACGTCCCACTGCAGCGCAAATAAAAACCTTTTATATCTGAAAGCAGATGTCCCTCCCCCACAAGTCCAACTTTCTGCGACTGTTCCCCTTTCTGATATTCATTCTAAAGCATCCAGTTATATTATTTTCCTCACTTGCTCACATTGGTGCTCCCAAAGCAATGAATTTGGTTTGCTAATTACCTCAATCAGGGGAGATGGGGAACATGAGGCACAGATTAAAAAATTGCTCAGGCTGGGCTCTTTCTTAGCACTTCACTCTTTTGATATATCCATGCAGTAAGCTCAACACTGAACAGCACTTGACTCAGCCTCAGTTTGGAGTAGGGAGAAATTAATTGCAATCTAATAAGATTCAAATTGGTACAAGGGATCCCATCATTACGGGACAAGAAAGAGTAGAACTGCAGTACATTAGCCTGCTAGCAAAGGGCTTCGGTCAATGCAGTGGAACAGGCAACACCATTGCTGAGACATGATGAATTGATACCTCAATAATTGTAATTTATTAGTCAGTGGTGCTGAACTAGCGTATGAACCAGGTGGGAATGGACTAAACCCACGCAGTGTTTGTGGAAGAAACGACATCCCCTTTGCAAGGTCTAACTTGAAATAATTTTACACTCATGTGAAGATGTGTCACAGCTTAATTCAAGCAGCAGTTATGTGTACCAGAGGATGAAAGTGTAAATCAGCAGCAGACTGGGAAACAGAAGGCTCCCGGTATCAAATGTCAGTGGAGTTGCTCCCTCACTGTGCAACCTTTGACAAGTCACTTGACCTCCTGGTGCTTCAATCGAGGCAGCTACAGCACCGGCTTAGAAGTAAGATTCCCATCATAAGCCATATTCGCCCTCTGTGCTTAGATCTTCGGTAAACTGCAGCCCCTACCTCGCTGTTTTTGAAATCCACGTTGGAATTATTACATGAGGCTGGCCTGTGGATATTTAAAGTCATGTGTGACAAACAGGCTTTATGTAATGAATTATGGTTAAGCTGCGAGAGTAAACTTGACAGACACGCACATGCACTCGCACAAAGCCCAACTGGCCCACTTCCACATGAGCAGCTCCAAGGGAACATCTCTAAAGCAAAACGAAGGTTTAGCTGTGGCATGGATGAATGCACCTGCGATGATTTCCTTCCAGGTAGCACACAGAGAGGGTAGCGGAGCCCAAGGCAGCAGAGGTTAACAAGCTTGGATCCCCGTGGGTTCCTGTTCCTCCTCTCTGCTGAAGCCCATGCCACTGAATATTCATAACTTGTTGCTAAATTAAGCAATCACTCACATGGCTAGTAATGCCACATTCCCCCCAGATTTTGCCGGGCAGGCAGAATTTTAGGAATTTGGAATATTTTCCAGTTAGCTTCAGAAAACAGAATGTAACCCCACCAACACTGGAGGTGCCAAGACAACTCACTGGCAGCTGCTATTCCCCTCCCCTCGTCTGTTAGGGAGAATCTTTTGGACGCCAAACCCCCGGAAGCCCAGATCCACCACCCTCACACCTAGCTGGACCTTAACAACTGCTTTTGCCTCTTCCCACCTGAGGTCAGTGAGGGAAAAGCAAAGGTCTCCCAGGCAGTCACTCCAGGGAGGATCAGAAGACCACGCTGGAGGTGAAGGCCTGGGTCTCTGAGCTAAGGGCAGCACAGCACATAAACAAATCCCACTGCTGGGAAGAATAAAAGGGATGAATTCATACTGAATTGCAGAAAATCCATCTCTTGGCAAGCCAGGGCTTTGCCAGACCTTTTTAGCCCACTGCAATCAGCTTTATGTACATCTCATACTCTAAGCTGCATAATCAAGTGGGGCTATTTCAAAGTAATAGATACCTGAGCCCTTTCTCAAGCGTACATAAGTGGATCTATTCCTTCCTAAAGCTTCCTGAGAAGCCAGCTACTAAAGACAGAAAACCACAAAATTATACACTCAGTGTTTCTAACCAGCTCTTCACCCTAGAAGACCTTTGGAGGGTTTATAATTAAGAAAAAGAAAATGCTTAGGCTAGAAAACTGCTCCAGCGAGTTTGCTATCAAGATCCTTCCCTGGGTTTGTACCGTGCAAACACCCTCAGTATTCACACCTAGTTCTCAATCATGAGATGATGGTTAATACCAGCATTAGATCATCCTCAGCGATTGCTGGAGCTTTCTGCAAGGTTCTTGGTGGATTGAATTATTGAAGCGTGCTCAGCACCTCTAAGCAAGCTCTTGGAAACAAGCTGGCATCCATCCTGGGCACCTGATGTGGCACACTCACATGGCATGATGCAGAAATGCTAGCTTGGATGGAGTGACTTCTCTGATGTCCTCTATCTGAGCCACTTCGTTGTGCTTTGGGTCAGCTCTGAGCTGATGTGGCAGTGCTGTTTCCACACAACTTACGACCAGTCCCTTAAATCTTGCTAGCAAGACCAAGACTCCTACAGCAACGACCTCCTCCCTTCCTTCTTTAGGTTGAAAAAACAGCCTTGTATTTTCCTGTATGATAATAAAAGTCATCACATCCCCTACTACTTTTCTTCTTTATATTGCAAGCATTTTAAAAAGGAAGTAAAAATTATTATCTCCATTTACAGATAAGCAAGCAGACAAAGGATGGCTAAGTAATTTGCCCCGTTGCCCAACAATCTAGTGGCAGAACTTGGTAGCATAAATCCTTTAACCTCAACAACTCCACCAATTAGCACTACTGGCAAGAATCCAGCCTCTCCTCCTCTCCCAGACAGAGTTATTTTTTGAGGAGGAGGAGGAGGAGAAGGGTTTTAAAATTACATGTCTGCAGTGTCTGGAAACAGAAAAAAAACCAATTCAGATACTAACTACCATGGTGCTAGAGAGCAAGATTCCTATTCAATTCAGAAATAAAAATATCACATAGAAGTTAATTCCTTACGGAGTGACTACCAGGTGAACGCCAGCACCTGATAGTGAAAAAGATCGTGTCACTTGTTTAATTTTTATTTTAACATATGTAGTTCAGCATTGGAAACAGCTAATTTTTCAGACAGGTAGAAGGAAAAGATTGACTTTTACTGATTAAATCCTAATTCTTTCAGAACAAGCTTGAAGTCAACAAGTACATCAATACTTAACTAGGAATTAACTAAGGGCTCTCATTTGTGCAGTCGTATTAACAGGCTTTGTTGCATAAAATGACTAAAAAAGCCTTTCAGACCAAGCTGTTTTAGCAGGTACACCTTAAGCAATTACAGTACATCTCAATAGGTCTTTGAACGGCAGGACACACCTGATCGATGTAAGTCATGTGGTGCTGAATACTGCAAAAAAAGTCTGTTTTCGACATTCTGCAAATAAATACAGCTGAAGCAGTAGAAATTCTTGTCATTACCAACGTAAGTTAAAGACATTCTGCCAAAATAAATAAATAATAACCATTAGGAAAATAAGCACATGATGCCACAGAAGGAAGCCTCTGAAATAATCAGAAATCCTATTTTGAGTCCCATTAACAGAGCACAACATACATCTTGCAACAGCTTGCACATTTTATTTGCCTGGATCTATCAAAATAGAAGAAACACATCTATTGCGGTAAGAGGTTTCAGAATACAAAAATGGAAACAAGGCTAAACTGGTAAGGGGGATTTATGTAATTGCTTAAGTGAGGAGCACATTGTATCAACAAGTCACTGGGATTTAGGCTCTCAACTAATTGAACCCTTGTGATGGTAGTTTCATGTAAGAGCATTTTTTTTATTTGTGTTTACAACAATTGAGTAGCAGAGAGCTTACTCTCTTTTTTAAACAAAGCTAGCTCTTACCAAAAGACTTCACAAGTCTGTAAGAGCTCCCACTTCTGCACACTCCTAGTCCAGCCCTCATCTGCAGGATGGTTCTGAGGAACATCCACAGCTGCTGTTCTAAGTTCTTCAGGACCAAAAGCCTAGCGTGCATGAATGACCCTCTACCAGCTAATGGCAGAGCTACCAAAGTGCAAACCTCCATGGTCTATAGCACTGCTAATTTCTTGACACAACTCACACTTTCCTTTTAATTTTGCAATTGAAATAATTTTTCATAAACACAATTCTTCCCTGTGCTCTCAGTTTCAATAAACAATAACAGCCAGGTATTTGTCAAGTTCCCATAGAACGTACCCTGTAACTCATCTGCCTTTGGCTTTGCCCTAGGCATATGCCTATTTGAGGTGACCCAAGGTTGCCAGACAACAATTCAGTTCCTACTAAATAACACGCGCACACACACACAAAACAACCCCACAAAACATACTACTTTTATTTTATTTTTTTTTCTCTGGGACAATGTAGACTTTATTACATCTGCTATTACAACGTGCCTATAACAATGTGCTCTAACAAGCAGCCCTAAGGTCAAATGTGTCCCTTGACCAATTTACTAGAGGTCCCTGCTGCTGCTGCGGGTAGACTGTCTGGGGAAAAAAATAATCCCTTTATTCCTTTGCTATACTGTAAGGGGAGGAAAAAAAAAAAGCTGTCAAAGACATTTTTCTTCTGCCTCTGCTCTTGACAAGTCAGGTAAACAGGGAGGGAATATCTAGCTGCAAAGGACTGTAAGAGATCAGCATTTGTACAGGCATATAAAAGCATACTGTTTATTTACCAAGCTACTCAATGCACGAGGATGATTCAGAACACAGCTAAGGGGATTGGGAAGACGTCTTAGCAAAACACCTGCAAAGCTATTTTGCATGAGGACAAACAAAAGGCACTCTGGATGCCAGTGTCGTGTGGTTTTCTTTATACAAGGATGTAACAATTCAGCATATTGCTACGGTCAAAGCACTCTGACAAGTAATAACGCTAATTCAGAGATGCTCCCGGCAGCGTAGCCATTGCGTTAACCTACTCCTAGTTTGTCAGTAAAGCTGTGACTGTTGATCTATTTTTGCTCAACAGATCGGTATTGATCATTAAGCAATGACTATCCACAGAAAAGCAGACTCAACGCGAGCAGACTTGCGACAGAAATTACTTTCTGCTTGCACTCAAGCAGCAGGGAAGGAGTTAATCTCATTGGCCAAAATGGCTGAGTATCGCTCTTACTCATGCCCGATTGCATGACTTTAGTTTCATATGTTGTGATTTATTTTCATCTCTACGTGTGGGTTTTAGTCACAGACCAGCACTGATGTGAATGGGAACTGCCCTATTCAGCCCCACAACTGGGAGTCGGACCGGAGCTCCGGGAGCCCACAGCGATTAGTAGACGATTGCTGGGATTGTCTTTGCTTATTCACTATGCGCCGATTCCCATCGCTTCTGATGACACATGGTAATTCCTGCAAACACGGAATGAGCAGCCCCTTTAAAAGACACTCTCCACCCCCCAAAAAAAGAAAAGAGTACCCTTTGCAAATGACCTATAATAGGTCTAAATAAAGCCTGAGCTGTTCCTTACTCATGCATAACTTCATTGCTTCTGTTCCTCCACACCCTGCCCAGTTGGCATAATTTGCAGAAGGGTTTTGGCATGGACAATTGAAACACCCACACGCTGCCTGAACTAAAAAGCTTGATCCTAGAGCTAAATGAGACTTTTATTTTGATAACACAAGCCCTGTCTGCACCGTAGGTTTCAACCCATGAAGACTGAACTCCAACCATGTTCCCAGATTAGGACAGCTATAGCCTATACCATACCACCCCACAAAATGTCTAGAGAAGGCTTAAAACCTGACAAAACTCCAACCTTTACATTTTATATAACTGGAATAAAATCCCCTCGAAATCAGCAGACTCCACCACTAAAACCCCAGCAGTCACCACACATGGCAATTAGCACACACCTTGATGTGGTCCAAAACCAAAACATGAACAAAAGACAGCATGGGCCACAAGGAACAGTTACAAGCTTTTTCAAAGAGCATGCGTTCCCCACTCTGGTGCCATACCCTGAAGCAATTTTAATCCATCTTTCCCTTTAAGCGGAGACAGCACCGCCACCGATGATGATACGACAGTGACAAAGGAGGGCTGAAATTCAGACCCAAATTGTTATTCCCCTCAGCTAGGCAGTTATGCACAAGAAACACTGCTTGTAAACACTCCTTTGTCAAACACTCAATTACAAGCTGCTTTATGAACAAAACGAGCCAGTCGCAAGGAAAGCAAGAGACAAAAATGGAGAAGCAATCTGAAATGGCATGCGGCCATTACGCCACCGCGTCCCCCAGTGCGGCTCACGGCCGAACTGCCAGCCCCTCTTGCAGGAGAGCACGGACGCGTGCTGGGAAAACTCTGAATTCAGCTTTTCAGAATGCGGTTCAGGTTTTGTGGATCTAGACTTTGTTCTCTGCTGTAGGGATTATTTCCTACATGGTAAGCAAAGAATAACTTTTTCATTTTTATATTATTAGTTTTGGCAGTATGCAACTGGCAGAAAAAGAGCACGTGTACAAGTGTGGAGTAAGTTAAAAAAAAAAACTCAATTCGGGCAGAACTTGTAATGTGACTCTGCTCCTTTGTGTCATCCCTGTTTACCTTTATACACTGAAATCGCTCCGTATGACCTGAAAAATAACTGGAAAGCACATTTATTTTTTTCATGTTAAAGCTGCCAACATACTCCACAGCAGACTTACCTGACCAGATGAACTATCTCCACCTTCCATCCTAAAGCACTGAGACACTAACTCCAAAAAGATACCTATGATTGACACTACAGCCAATAAACATCAGTTAAGTTACAAAATATTGCCCTACGGCCACTCAAAAGTTTTGAGAAGCAACAGAAAGACAACTTTATGAGATCCAGCACCACCTTCCAGGAGGCTGCAATATTACAGCATCAGAGGGCTATTCATCACAGCACTGCTATTCGAGCTGCCCTGGACAGCATCCACTACTTGATCCATTATCTCGTCCTTGGATTCTTTCAGCAGTATCATTCCAGTAGATAAAGTTTCCCTGGAAAAGGCTTTTTCCTTGTTTTTGCAATTCAGTGTCAGTAAGTCAAGAAGGGTTCTGAGAGGAAACATCCAAGAGTGCAAAATGAAACCTATTACTCGTCTTCAACTTTAACTTGCATTGGATCTGCAGCTGAAGGAAGAATCGAGCCTGTGCTTCTTTCCCCAGTGCCGAAATCAAAGTCTTTAACCAGAAGAAAGTGGAATGTGGAAGGAAGGGTGAAGACGAAAGATTTGTTTTTAAATTAAAAAACCTGCACATATTTACATAATTGACTTTAGACACTAACTTTCAGAATGCAGCAGCTACGCAAATAATACTTTGCTTTGTAATCTCAACTCCAACTGCAAAGAAACAAAACTGAGAGGAAGCTACCAGAAAAAAAAAATCCTTTGCATATAACGATAATAAGAGTTTATATGTATAATTCCAAACTTAACATTTGAAATATCCTCCTTGCTAGGACTTTTCCTTTTTAACTAAATTAATTTCAAGGCTGAACTTCAGAAAAATTTTAGAAATCAATTTACAGTGCTAACAGCTGGAAAAACCTACATACAGACAGGGCATATTTCAACTCTTGAGTTAAAAGATACGTACACACCCGACTACGCCTGAGGACTCCCTCAACCAGTAAGCTTGGAAGAGCTTTAAATCTATCACAAACCCCTGCTGGCTTCATTTAATTCTTCAGTTTCTTTTAGACAAAATGTTAGAGAAAATAGCACAGGTTTCATGGACTGACTTCACCAAATAAATAGTGCAATGGCATTCACCTGAAGAGCTACTAGTAACCTTGCTTGAAGGACTAAAGGGAAAAAAAATAAGTGCTTATTTTACCTAAAAGATGTCTTCAAACCAAAGACGTGCTTACTCAAGCTGTGTATATTCTCAACAGCTCGTGAAAACCATCCATCAGGCAGAAGTATGAAAATTAGCTCCCTGAAGAATCCACACTGAAAAGAGGTCGAGGGATGTGGGTAACACTGCCCGAGGCTGCAGTTTGTGAGGCGAGAGCAACCGAGAGGTGGAAAACAGCATCATCTTTGATATGCTTCCACGAGGAAAGCCAAGTGAGCTGGACCAGTGCCATTAAATGACTTCAGGCAAAGACTGGCAACTGCCAAAGCGATTCTGCTACAGCTCCTGGTGCACCGATCCCAGCAGCCTCTTGCAGAAATGGAGATCCATGGCAGCAGTAAGCATGGACAAGTTCTGTACGTTGAAAGCAACAGTATCTCATGAAAAAGACATTTGTTCTGCCTCAACCACAAGTGACATTGGGATGTCATTTTTATGTTTGTTTTAAATCAGCTCAGATTTAGACTGGAGCTGCGCAGATGGTTTAGTTATTATAGTGATAAGCATGCTAGAGGAAGAATATTGTCCACCTACATCTACTATGCTTGTTTCACACACACAAAAAAATGCCTGTGATTATCCCGAAAATTACAGGGATGATCATAAGAAACCATACTCTACCTGCTGCCATTCAGAGGCTTTGTATCTTATTGCAGATATTTGGTGCAAGCCCAAGAACAGGGGCTACAATTCCGTAACAGATCCCAAACCCATGCGCAAAGCTAGCTAAAATACCAGTCAGCCAGTACTCAAATCAAGATGGAATAACCCTTTAGACACTTCTTGTCCAAACCAGAAAAACAACACATAAAAAGGCCATGGCTGCTTCAGCTGCTTCTCAGTCCTGGCCTCTTCTGCGGCTTCTCCATTACACCCAGGAAAAAGGGCTCTACACACCTCATAGGACACCCAGAACATGCCTTATCTCACCGTCGTGAAGAGATGTACAAGAAAAACCTCCAGCCAAGGCTCTGAATCTCTTCAAACAGCACGCACTAGCAGGACTAGTCAGAGACAGAGCACCATTCAAACAGTACTGTCTTTCTCCATTCTTCAATTTGCTAAAATCACGAGACACAACAGAGGCGCTCTATCTTGGTGCCTTTCTTCTCCAAAAGCAAATATACAAATAAAACCAAAAAAAAAGTGAGAGGGGGGAAGAAGGAAAAGAAAGACGACTTTGTACATTGTGTCAACCAATTAAATTCAACAGAGAAAAAGATACAAGTGGTTATAGCTTCCTGTAAATTACTTGATGTAATTAAATCCCCTTCTCTAAATTACAAACCATTTAGTTCTTCTCTTATAACAATGTAACCCATGACCACCAACAACCTTTTTTTATAGCGTCTGATGCCACGTAAGTTGTTAGCAATGAAATTTCCTTTTTATTTCTCACTTCCAAAAGAAGCCATTGTAATGAGATTCATTCACAGCTATTTCCGGAACAGCAGCGAGAAGAGCGGATTGCCTTGTTTCTCTTTTTTCGGCTCTTGTTTGAGGCTACATTTAAGCAAATGTCACCTAAGGTCCTTACCAGTCATCTAACTGCAGACAGAGAAGTTAAAGGTGACCTGCAGGAGTTTTAAAACACAGAGATTACAACTGGTTTGATTCTTCACATACACACAACATAACTTTCTTACTGTAGCAGCGTGACTTCACTGTGTTCCTATCACTCCAATTTTCTGACCTTGTTTAACTTTGAAAACACCAGGAACGCCAGGTCAAGGCTTCCCTGTTTGCTACGGAGGAGTCTTGTGAGATGAGAGCTGCTCTAAGCGGCTTCCTCCAGATTGCTCCATTTACGAAATGTCTGTGCGCGTCTCCAGTTACCGAGTCTGTTCGGCCACACTTCGCTGGGTCTGCAGCTATCGCATCTTCTCAGATGGGGAACTGAGACGGAGACATAACGCCCCCAAAGACACTGTGGTTCAGCTCCACTAGAGGTAGTGTAAGAAGTCCCAAAGCAGAGAAAGCACTGGTAGCATCCAGTGTTTTAATCACCGTGCTCTCTAGACCTGCTCTAACACATGTTAAAAATGCCAGCAGCCATCTGGAGGCCTGAACACATTGCTGTTGCCCAAATGCTGTTAAGTGGGATAGGTGAATGGGGACAGACGGGAATTTTGGAGAAGAGGAAAAGCACAGATAAAGAAGGTAGAAGCCAATGCCGTGGGCAAAACCTCAGGGTCTGGTTCTGAACACAGCAGGGTCAATGCCATCGTAACTGCGTTATGATCCTTAAATACAAAGCAGGGAGCAGAGTGCACGTGGCAAGACACTGCATCCCCATCCGCACAGCCACCCAACCTCCGCTTGCTCTGCCACCCACGAGCAAGTCCTCACCCAAGCGAAGCCCCCCGCAGTAAGGTGCTGGTCCAGGTGAGCAAGCCCTGCCTGAGCCGGCAGAGTCGGCGTCCCCAAGCCGTGCTCCTGGGCTGGGGCACACCAAGGAGCTGCGCTCAGAGGTAGCCAAGCCTCGCCGGGAGGATCAGGCGAGTCCTACAGGAGCAGGGACAAGTGGGGCACATGGAGCAGCAACATTGGCAAGTGAGAGGCAGCTACAGAAAGAGAACCCACTGGTCCAGACAAGCCAATAAGTATTCCACTACATCAGTGAAAAAGACAAAGCCACGTTCTCCTACATGCAACACTGCCAGCAGCCAAAACATGCTTTACATCGCTCCATTCAGAAAATAATACTTGCAGTGTAGTGAAATCCAGCATATGCTTCTGTTTCATGCTTCAGCATTAGTCTAAAAACAGCTGGATCCCCCCCCAATTCTAGTAAACATGGTCTCCTCCATTTATGTTTTCCTACCAGAACTACAGAGGGTTTTGAAACCCATTTTGCCAGCTGAAGCAAAGGCCTTCTCCTGTCAGAGCTCCCAGTGGTTTTATGGCACTAGTTCGCACTACGCCTCCCGAAGCACAGTACGTCACAGGGATCTGTCAGGGAAGTTGTGCTGTAGCTTTCAAAAGGTGGCTGCAATCCCAGGACAAAGTTACCTGTGCCACAGCTATGACTCAAACCCTAATTGTCTAAGGTTCACACAGCACTTTAAAGAAACACTGAACAAGCTAAACACAACACAAAGTTCCCTCTCTGTTACAGAGTGGGCTCTGCAGCCTCTTCAAGAATCTCGATGAATTCCTGGATAAATTTAGCAAGAACAACAGCACTTCTTTGTAATAGCAGGGTTTCATTTGGGAAATAAACATCCAGTATTTATTTACAAAGGAATTTTCCTCCTCCTGCCACTGCTGTGCTATGCCCACTGCTTCCCCTCTACTTTGATGCAGAAAACAGAATACCAAGCGCCTAAACAGGACTTAAAGCAGATTTTTAAATTAGTTCCTGACAGCGCAAACAGATTGCTATTGATTGAAATGAGGCTGATTTTAGGCCTTGGATTAGCAAACCTAATGACTAAATACTGTATTGCCCATTTCAGTACTTTGCACCGTTACTCCCCAGTGGTTTCCCAGGCAGCTGTGAAGTCTCTGCCCTTGCAGATTAGCGTGAGAGAGCAAGGCAAGGCCATCTGTGCCTGTGCCGTGTGGCCCTACTCAGCCGGAAACAAGGACCTCCTCCGAAATCCCCCGGGACAGGGCCCCCGGCACTACAACCTCATTAGGAGCTCTGAAGCCAGCGAGACTGTTCACATGTTTAAAAAGCAAGCGCGTGCTCGGGAAGGCCTGGCTGGTCAGAGCCCCACAGCTCGCCCAGCGGGTCTCCGCCGCCGGCCTCGGCTCAAGCCAAAGGCAGCGAAAGCCCCAACCCTCGCCACCTCCCCGGGATCCCAGCCAGCCCGGCTGGAGTCAGCGGTAGAGAGACTTCACGCAGATAACGTGCGCTATGTTAACAGCCCAACTCTCCCAGCAATCATAAATGCGCACTTAAAACTAATTGGTACAGAGCTTTCATGTCCAAATTGTAAATTCTTGTACTTACAAAGGTAGAAATGGATCCTGGTTTTAAGGAATACATGAAGCAACATTTTCCTGATTAAAAGAAAATGGACTTTTTTTTCCCTTTTGCTTTGTTGTTTAGTTTCAAAGAACATTTAAATAACAATATCTGCTAACAAAAAGGGTAACATCAATTAGAACCAAAAAGAAACCGGTTTGTATAATTTCAGTGTTCAAAAGCAGTGAAGTGCAAACACCAAAGCAGCACACACCAAACCAAACCAATCCCCAAAACCCACATTAAAGGTAACCTTTCTTTTTTTTTTTTCTTCTTTTTTTTTTGTAAGTTGGCTGACGAGATTTCATTTGCTTTTAATAGCCTGAAATACTGAAGGTAACAGAGTAAGTTACTATTATGTTTAGACCCTCTTAGACACAATTCAGCTTCCAAATGCTACATTATTAAGACATGAAAGGACAGACATATCCATGCGTGTCTTCCGGCCTATAGACAAAGACTCCAAAGGGTATTTTTCGGACTCACTCTCCTACATGGCTGCTGAACCTCAGCTAAGAAAGGTACATTTCGGTCTCTGAACTCTGCATCACTAAGCAAACGCTCTGCCTCCAGCCCCCCACTTGCTTCAAAAGCACATCCAAGTTTTCGATTTACCATTTATCATTATCTAGAAAAATACAAATAAAAATCAAGCAGCTACATGCTCGTATTGCCTAACCAGCAGCACAAGCAGTGTGATGCCAAAGGAATTCTTCAACGTAAGGTATTTTATTAGCCAGACAAGTTTCTAGACTGTTTCATTCTACCTTGGTAAAAGCCCCACAGCCTTTCAATACCACCACCAACACAGAAAAAGGGACCAGGGGTATGTAACTGGTTTGAAGACAAGCTATCAATTTGCATCTAGACATCAGAAGAAACAATGTGCATCCTGGCTGGAAAATTACTTAGTGCATCACCTTTAGCTCAGATCAGCAGTAACCCAGAGCGGTGCTCCCCCGGGGGGCAGGGAAGGGTGTTACATTCATCATTGAATGTTGGATAACGAGCTGATGAGCATCACAGAAAAATCACATGAATAGGTAATCAAACATGTTAATGTAATTTAGCAGTTCCAGTCCAGCAAGAGCCACAGCAACAATATACATTAATCATCAATAATGCTCAGCAGTTTGACGAAGCCTGGGGAGTGAATGAGACACAGGAATTAACTCCGCTTTCCCTCCCTCCGGGAAGCTCTGCTGAAGTCACAGAGATGTCACACCTCCAGAGCAACATGACAGCGTTAGCTCTCTTGCCCTTTCCTCCCATGCTCCAAACCCAGCACGCTATTTATGAGCACTAAATACGTGCTACACCACCACCCTGTTCTCCTCAGCTTCTTTGAGACTCTTCCTCATCTCGGGTGATTTAAACAGTGGGCGAGAAAAAGGAAGGAGGAGGTGTAAGACACTCATCTTCATGACAAATGACTATTTGCAGAACAGAGTGTTATTACAGCCGCATTTAACATCTAAACATATTCAACACACCGTGATGCTCTGGAGCTGACTAACCACAGATCTTGAGGTTAAGCTTAACTTGAAATATCAGCAACTCTTTCCTATTAGCACCAGCCCTTTTCACAAGGAAGTCAGTCCAGTTTTAGTCTACGTACAGAAATAGCAGTGGGTCCTGAAGCTCAGAAAAAAAGCCACTGTTCAACATCCAGGGTGGCCACAGGCTGCTCAGACGTTCAAAAGAATAAGCAGCTCCAAAAATGAACACAGCAAAGAGCAAAACAGCTCAGCTAACGCTAACAACAGACAGACTCAAAGTTCAAAGGGTGACTCTCCAAGAACTAGAAGAATTACTTTGGACAACACAAGGAAGCATAACTGGAACTAAGAGGTTTCATCTTATATCTACCTCTTCATCTAAGTGAGTTATACACCCAACCATGGAGGAACCCTTTAGGGGGATGTTGGGCTCTTCTACCCCACCGGCACTGTCTGCAGCCGCTGTGGGGATTCCCTTCCACAACCACCGGGTCGGACTCAGACATGCCTTTTTAAAAAAGGCAATGACTCAATTTCCAACAAATGTTCCTGTGTTGGAGGCAACTACACGCTTCCAAGAGGCAAGCTTTATTGCAGGCCGCTCTAGCTACGCTAAAACATTTTCTCATTCCCCGACATACCCCCGATGACTGTGAGTGGTGTCGTGGCCTCCCATCAGAGAGCAGCAGCTTTCCCTGCGCACACGCCTCGAGAACAGCCCCAAATCCTGACAAATCTTTGACCAGAGGACCTACGATTATTTGAAATGCCCTTTGTTCCTCCTGCTTGGCTACAGCAGGAGATAAATGTGTTTGAATGATTTTTATACACAGTTGGAATAATAGGCTGGAAAGGACAGATTGGCTCCTGCAACGCTCTCCCCAAGCCCTGAGGTACAGAAGAACCAAATATTCAGGAGCAAATAGGAATCTGGATGCTTTGTCAAAAGGAGTGAAGTATTAATCTAATTTTCTAAACAAAGCAGACAACCTGGCACTCAAATCAGCTTACCACTTTGCACCTCTCTACAAGGATTAGCAGAATGCCATAATTATAATGCCCAATTTGATTTATTAGAGAAGGCTGCGCAGAAAAGACGACAATTCAGTAGCATTGTGAAGAGAAGAGATGAGAGTATAAGGAAAGCTTCAAATTGAACAGTAATTTCTAAGCAACATCTCAATATAATTAGCATTAATTACAGTAAGCTTTCCAAATTAGGTATAAACCTATGTTTAATAACCCTGAGATGCAAAAATCACCCCCAAATTCCGGGAAACTTAATATTACAGCCAATTTGTCTAGACAGCTTGGCAGGAAATGCCAGAATTCTAGGTGTGAACTTTGTGGTTATTAAAAAGGGAAAAATTATTGAACTTGTCTGTATCATTTGCATAATTAGTTTGAACTAAGAATAACCTAGTTTATCTAGCTTAGATTTTGCTGCTACTTTCATCAACCTTACAGACCTGAAAACTTGTCTGGTTTTCACAACTATATCAGCTAGGATAATAAAAGGTATTTAAAAAACCCTCCCTTTTCAATAAAAGATGAATTTTAATTGTGACTTGTTTAAAGAGGCCATTAATGAGTCACTCATCACAGGTTTTATTTTATACTCTTTGTAACTCCTCACTCTTTTTGGAGTTTGTTACTTACACTTAAAGGAAAAAAAAAAAACATTAAACAATGAAAGATGAATTCAGGTTTTCATTAATGTGGCAGCAAATACCCTATTTAATCACCAATGGCAGCCAAATACGAGCCAGAAAAAACAGGTAACAATGTCCTCATTTTTCAGAGCTGAAATACAAATAATCTAAACGTTTGGTAAAATAAGGCAGCAGCATATAATTACAGAAACTGGAGTTTGGCCAGTGTAACAAAACCTCTTACCCCAAAGGCTTCTAAGGAAGTGTCATGAAATCCCTAGTGGCCACAACTACTTGGAACTTAAAACTAAGTTCCATGTAGAAGATGTCACTATTAACTACCCCTTTTTCCTCCTCTGCCACGGGCGAGGAACCGGCTGCGCCCAGCTCCAGTACGAGGGGGCCTCCCCACTGCCCGGCAGAGTGCGGCCTCGCACACCCACAACGGTGCAAACACCTGAAATGCACTCAACTCCCTCCAGCGTAATTTTAGACCTGAAGAAACAACTCTCTAACGCATAGAAAGGCAGTATTTACTGAAGCCAGGCTTTCATGTCAGAGAGATGTTGGTGGCAATCGAGACCTAATGACCTCCTGCGGTGCTCCGTATTTCCACACTTGCACTGCACCACTCTCAGTTGCGTCAACATGAGCATTTGTAAGGTTACTCCAGGGACCAGAGCAGAAAGCGAGCCAGCTTTATATATACTTTGCAAGGGTCACTGCATTGGTGTTTGGGGCCTTTTCACATAAATAAAAAAGCCTGACCCAACAGCAGCTTTACAAAGGCAGAGGCGCTGATGAAGCACAGTGCCACAATCCTGATGCACGCAGCAGGCAGGAATGCCATCCAGCACTATTGCTTCTAAACGTTTTCTATCAAAGCTTCTGGCGAAATACACGCTTCGGGTCCTGTGGGTTTGGATGCCAAGAAAAGGATCCTAGTTGCTCAAATCTTCATTGAAACTAAAACGTGCATCTATCCACCCACAATAAAAAGTCATTTCAATTTGCACAGAGTGAATATTTGTGCACAAAATCATTGCACCTGTAACTAGAGGGGGAACTGAAACCCCATCACTCAACTACTAGCAAAAACAAACAAGAAACTTGATATATTTTAACTGCGTGTACACTGAGGACTCTAAAACCAAAACATTTGGTATCACTTTGGGGAGTTAAAAGAAAACAAACCTGGCAAATATTTTACTAGGAGTGTGTGGTTACATGATTTGCTACCTAAATATTTGCAAGCAGAAAAGTACTAGCATCTTTACATAAATATTTGCACTGAATTATTCCAACTATTTTTTAATCAAAAGGAAGAAAACAAAAGTCTGCTAATTTGTTAATGAGAACAATTAACCACCAGAAGAGTGGGGTCATGAGCAGACCATTAGAATTTCTAAGGAAAAACGTGATGAGCCCTTCTGAAAAAATACGCTACCAACACAATCACAAAAGATTGTGTGTGGTGGAGAAGTTATGCAGGGGTTTACATTAGATAACCTTAAAGATCCTTTCAAATCCTAAAGTACCAAAAGTCTGCAAAACCACTTCCCGTAACTGGACAATTCAATCTTTCCTTGTCTGGCACACATACAGAACTAGTTTCACAGAACAGAAGGTGTGCTTGGGGTAAACAGCTCTTTTTATTTGCAACCCGAAGAATAAAAAATACTTTTTCACCATAGTGTATTTCTTAGCTCAGAACAAATACCGGAGGGTCAAGTACACTGGTCTTCCCACTGGCTGCCATTTGGCACCATGTTAAGGGACAACTGGGAAAGTGTTTGTTCATAGATACAGGCTGCTGTGCCATGTGAATTTCAAACTGATGAATGAGCACTGAGTCACCAACAAATCTCCCTGCTGAGCAGCAGTTAAGTGATAAACAGCCTGCCAGCCACAGTGCCTCTCCTTTGTCACCTCCCCGGCTCTGTACACACTGCGGCTCAGACAGGAGTCTCCGCAATTTTTCCCTCCAGCACCACAGCTCTTAATTCATTAATGCTCTACCACATTTTAGAAGGGCAGAGAAAAGACCGCCCAGAGCACAACTTCCTCCAAACTGACTTTCCACTTCTAAAATACTTGAATATTCTCTCGTTTTCAACATACTGTTCTGGGGGCACACAAACTTGATTCATGAGATGGACGCATTCACCTTTGCAACTTCCAGGTGCACATTCTCCAAAGACGGCTGTGATCCGATTGATGATTTCTATTCGTGTCTAAGACCGTTAAGAACCATAAACCTACAGTGTAAACTACCACGCTTTCTCAAAGTTGTAGGATACAAGGGAGGTCTGCTCCTTCCTTCCTACATCACCCAGCACACCTGCTCTTCCATTTTAGCTTACGAAACTTGCCCGCAACACAGGATTTGCGCACTTGGCCAGGAGTCTTGTAAGAGACATTGTTTTCACGAGCACAAGTCACCAGAGAAGCCAGCTACATTAACAACCCCAACCTACCAGCAGGACAACATTTCACAGTGGCCAATGCCATGATACAGTCGCTTCAAATGAGAAATAAGTTCCCTACCTGTTTGGATAGCTTCACGGGGAGTTTCTTCTTCATCCGTTCTTTGCCTCTTTCTGCCTCTCTCTCAGAGCTCCCAGCGTCATTATTATGGCCATTTTCACTCGGCTCAGCAGACACACAGTTTTCAGATTCTCTAGGTTTCTTGCCTGGATGCCTCTCCCATTTCTCCTTCCGCTCCTGCGGCTTTAGCGACATGTCCTTCTGTAAAGGAGGAAAAAAAAAATAGTAAGTTCTTTAAGTTCTCTGAGATTACTTTTAAGCATTAAGCAGTATAAATATTGAATAAAAACACAAACAAGACAGCATGTTCTTTTCAGAGATGACTTAAGATGAATAATTAGGCACGCACAATGCAAACAGTAATTTTAGATTAGATTAGGATGAATACTCTCCAGGCTATGTGTTTGATTAATTTCAGAGATGCTGGAACTGGTTATGAAAATGAGTTTGCTTCACATTAATTCGGGAACCATACGTCAACAGCACATGAAGAAATCAGCATCCTGAAGGAAAGCCTTTAACTATTCAACTGCAACTGAGGTGGTTTTTATTTTGTTTTGTTTCTGATCACAGAAAGCAACATATCAGACCCCCCTTGGGCCTGACAGTCTCCGATTCACAGTAGCATTCATACGGAGAAATGCACTTCTAAAGCCTACCATGCATCCAACGCGCAAGCTGAGATCAATGGGATCTAAACACGTAACAGAGGTTGAACATTTCTAAGTGTTAAGTGTCTGTGCTGAATCAGGACTGTAACATACAATCTAAGCAGAGTTTAAAAGCGGGTATGTCATGTCATAATGATTAACATAGGAAGTGAGATCAGAGAAGGGAATTACTACTGCTATCCCTGGTATCCTTGAGGACTGAAAGCTGAACTCTTGGTGACAATGTATTGACCTCTCTCCCCGCACACACCACACAGCAAAAGAGTTTAAGAAATAATACGCCAAATCACTATGACATTAGTTCACTACAGCTAGATAATTTTTTCCCCCATGCCTTTTATTAACTGCTCAAGGGTAAAAACTAAACTCTTTATGGAACATTTTGCAGAATCTCTATCCCAATTAATTTTTTATGTGAGGTAAATATATCAGATTAGGAGATACCTTAAAAAGCACTGTTTACCATACCAAAATTTGTCAACTTCAGTTACAGAAATTTTTCTAAATGCCTCGCTTTTGACTCAAGCAATTCCATCACGCATGTTTGTATCCTACGTGAATGGAGCTTGCAATACAACTTGCTTATGGCAACGCACACACCTTCAGTACTGCAAAACAGCTCATGAAAATCATTAGCTCTCTAGTCTCTCAAAAACTAAAGCCCAACAAAAAAAGAAAATTAGGAATCGTGATGAAATGCCCTGCTGATTGCTCTAGATTACTTCCTCCCCCCTCATTTAATTAGGGAATTGACTGCCTCAGTGTGCAACACACTGATTCCACTCCAAATCCCTCACTGCCTAAAGTTACCCTTCCCTGTGAAGCGAGGTGATGCCCTGACTCCGTGGGGCCGCAGAGACATTGACATTTGAATCATGACGATAAAATACACACAGCTGGTTCCTAGTCCAGCCCAGGCTCAAAGACAATCAGCCAGCACCCAATCTCTACACACCTTGCACAGCGGTCCTGTGTGGCTGGCAAGCTCCTCTTAAAACACCTATATATGGCAAGTTGCAAAATCTCCACAGATACAACCCCCACCCCAAAATTAAAACGAGTAGCACTGTCGGAGAGGCGCAGAACACACAGGAATACAGCTCAGCTCACCAAGTCCATAACTAATGAAAGAACAAGGGAAAGGATTGTCTGGCATTATTCTCCACGAATCATAAAATGAGGAATACAGATTAGTGTTTAGTTGCTCATTTTGGTTTTTAGCTTTAAGATAACACTCTAAAGCAGCAGTTTGAGATGCCACTTACAGAAGGTCACACTATCCAATTTACTGGGAAGTTGCTGAGACAGAAATCAAAATGCTAAGCTTCAGTAACTAATCAGAAACTAGTGCAATGGAAATGACATCTGTTAACTGATACTCAGCAAAATATTAGAAACAGAAGTCACTAAAAATGTGCACTTCTTCATAAAGCCAGATGCAGCTGCAACGTGACAGCAGACGCATGGAAGATGCTGCACGCAGTGACTCGTGCCCCTGATAAGGGAGAAAGGAGGCTGTGGCAGGGAAAGCCACCACCTGAAAGCACCAGCAAATAAGGCACTCCTGGCTCAGCATGTAATATTCATTTTTAAGGATGCTTTCAAAGGCAGCAAATGGCTGTTTCGGTTTAAATTCTAGCTGGCTTCACATGGGGATTGGGCCTCTGTTAATGCCTTAGGGAATGTCTTCCCTCGGTACCCGCTGCATGTTTCACAAGATTCCCTTTCCCTCACAACTAGTCAGGAAAGCTGCATTTCCCCCTTACTGAATCCTACAAAATTCCCTACTTAGAAATTTAGCTTTTTATCCCTGTTTTGTTTGGAGATTTAAGGTTTGCCTCATCACTGAGCTACTAGCAAAATTAATTCAGGGAATACAGTCATAGCTGGATCAAAGCCAAGGAAATAATGCATTCACTTGTAGTGCCACTTGCGTCCAAGAATCTCAAACACTTTCCAAACAGCCGTGAATTAAGCCCCAAGCCCTGGTAGCCGAGGCTGCCGCTCGCCTCCGGCAGGAGGAAGGCGACCTCAGCTCCGCAGCACGTCTGGGGCAGCCGTGGGGAAGATGCCAAGTTTCTCGGCCCCGTGACAAGAAAACCTATTCCACAGTCCCGTTCTTCCCCACTTCAGCGGAAGATGCAGCTCACAGGACTTTGCTTTTTCTGGGAACGAAGGACACTGAACTCGGCCTCTCCTTACTGACAGCGGGTGACAGCAGGGCTGTTTTCTATGCTGCTAAATGCAGACCTCTTTGCAGCCTCAGGCAGAGAGCAGGAGGGGGCTAATGGGGTTTCTGTTCTTGCCTCCTTTGTTTCCTTTCTATTTACTCTACTAAAAGAGCCTTCCAGCGATTGCTCTTTTACTAAAGTTTATGACCTCCAAGTTGGGGACCTCACTTAGCACAAGAGCTTACTATTTTTGGATGTACATCTGTGCTTGCGCACAGGCAATTACTGGAAAATTTAAGCACATACAGAATATACAGTACCTCACTGCAGCAAACAGCGTTTATTGATGTACCTTGACTTCAATCCAGAAATCCCAGCCGGCAGGTGAGACTGGCCTTCTGACAAACTGCTCCACTGGAGCCTTCCCCCCCAGACAAGCCCAGACCAGCAGGTCTTTGCACGTCACGTAAAGCCTAGCATTCACCCAGCAACAATGTCTGAAGTCAGGCCCTGAAGCCAAAAGGTCTTCATTATCCAGCCTTGGGGCTTCTGCCCAACCCAGGAGTCAGCAGACCTGGCTACCTTTGCTGTCAGGGCCAGTAAATCCCCTTCTGCAGGGAAAGCTGGTGGATCCAAGCCCATCCTCTCTTCTCAGTTCCAGGAAGGAGATTGCCAAATCTTGCTCCAGAATATAGAAAACTATTTTGTTCCTTACTACTCAGTGCTTCCAGGGCTGTCTCCTACCTGTCCTCACTTAGGAATCTCTCTCACACCTTCCAGGGCAGGCTACAGCCTCTCCATCTGCAGCTCCGCGTCTGTCTGGGCTGCAGACGGAGAGCAGATGGTTCTAATTGGCTGCATGGTTACAGATAAGGAAGAATTAGGCCTTTCTTTAGAGCCTCTTTCCTGGCAGTTACTCCATGAAGCATACAGATTCTATCTCCCCATTTGCTTACTTGGATGTACAGGTATCAATGAACACTTCAGCTGAAAATGTAACTGTGGTACCTTCTCCAGCTCTACCTGAAATACCTTGCACCCCAGTGGCTGTGGAGATCCCCTGGCAAAGACCTCCGCACAGGCTGGCAACCCAAGCATGTAAGACTCTGCAACAGATTTTGAGAGTCCATAATAAAAAATCTCTGTGAATTTTTTTTTTCATTGCTATTTGGCCCAAGCTAGCTAAAAGTGATGCAATTGTACCTCTGCTTGCGGCGGAGCTGGTGACATCCTCAATCACTTGGAACACTCCTTCCTGAAAAGCCATTTTTTTTCCTGCCACTGAGGCACAGCTACAATGTCCAAAGACACTCAAGGTGCACACTGCTCAGTTTATAAATAAAGCTGTGAATAATGCGGATGCACCACCCTCAGCTCTGGAATGAAACCGTTCTTACCCCTAAAACGCCACGGCAAGAGATTTCTGCATAGTGGACTCCATGTTGTGTGTTTGATCAGGAAAGAGGGCTCAGCCCTCGAGGACCCTGGCGCAAGCTCACATCCCCAGCCAGCCGCTGGCTGGAGTCATCACCCAGTGTTTGCTCAGCCCAGCTCAAACTCTGCCTTAATCCTCTGAGTTTACACAGCTCTTTGAGATCTCAGAAAGCATGCAGGGGGAGGCTGGGGTTGTAAACACCTTTCATACAGAGGGAACACTTAAAGAACCTGAAAAAAAGTGCAAAAACCACATAGCTAGATGAAAAACCTTGAGCATGCTGCTGGGGTGCAGAGGATAAAAATAACACCTACAGTTAATAAAATGACTACCCTCAGCCCTCGAGCATCAGTTCGAAATGCAGCCCCGGTGCGAAATCAAGTCCATTACAATCCCCCGTCCCCAGGGCCCATCGGACACTGCAAGGCTCAGACACGCAGCCAAGGACTGGCTGCGCTCCACTCCTGCCAGACTGCCCATGCCGACTTTAAAAGATTATATGGGCTGATTTCCCAGAAGGGAAACAGCCTCCAGCTTCTCTCTCCACAACTCTTCACTGCGGCACTTATGCCTTAAGTTGGGGAACGTGAAATATCCCACTGAACATCAAACAGGAGAAGGATCCACACGAAGGAAAAAAAAAAAACCCAAACCCCACTGCTGTCTCTAAAACTGACCCTGCTCGTCCCTCTTTCCGCCGCCAGCTTCTCTCAGCAAAATTGCAATGGAAAAGCCCCTGAGGATCTAAGCACCATCTATCCTTGTATCAACTTTATCATGCAATTAGCAGTAGGGTTGTCAAATGTGTTTGTGTAATAGTTCAGGGAGAGATCCTGGCTCAGAGAGGAACTGAAACAGATTTACTTTTAATTAGGTTACTTCTAAAATATTCCTATTGACCTGATACCCAGTTTATAGAACAGCAACATAGAAACAAATGATGACTTAATATTCTCATGCTTTCTAAGTAGACAAAGCACGTTACAAATACAGACAGGACCTCAACTAAGGTAAAACTACTGTCCTTTCAGTTGCATAAAGGTGACAGAGGAGACAGTAATTCAAATGGAAAGATAATATTGGAGATACACATGAGAAATGTGCGTGAAAGAAATTAAGGCACGGATTTGAAGATGGGTCCTGTAGACATAGAAGCCACTGCAAGAATGGAGCCAGCACAAGTAATGATGAGTAGCCAACAGGCAAATGAAATGAGGTGATAATAAGGAGAGATAAAAGGAATGGGATAAGAGGTGACTCTACCAAAGGGTATCAGGTATCACCACCAAGGTGATTGAATTTGAACTCAACATGGTGAACAGGCAGCAAATGCAAGTGGAGATCTTAAAAATGAGCAGGAGCGCACTTTAACGGTGGGAGAGGAGAAGTTCGAGAGCTCTGCTCTGGAGCGCTACGGGGTAGGGAGGGCAGCGAGGGCAGGGAGCGGTGGAGGCAGGACTGGCCCGCAGCCTGGCACGGTGGCCCCTCGCCGGCAGCAGGCCAGCCCAGCGTGGCTGTCCCCAGAGCTCAGGGCACGCTGGAGGCAGACTGCTGGCATCGCCGGCCAGGAGGCTGCAGTTTTCATGGATGGGGAAGTTCTCACTTTTCCTGTAACATAACACACACTTGTTTGTTTTACTTACCTGCCCCTCTCTTCTCCCCCATTGCAAACTTCACTAAAAATGTAACTCAAGCCCCCAGCCTTTCAGCCAAAGCCACTAAAGCTTTTTTGAAAGTCAAAAAAAAGAGTCTAGATTTGAAGTGACTCTCTTGCTTTGACCCTACATTCAAGCAACGCAATCAATACCAATTAAAATGATTGCAAACGAAATCCTTGCTTGTTTAACCTTAGACTGCAATTCTCCTTTCGTAGCTGACATATTCCAGATGAGTTTGGGTCTTGCTTTTTAAAATGCATCACGTTTGCTCTGACCCTGTCACATGTTTAGCTCAAGAATAAGATGACTTTTTGACAAGACAGCTTTGGAAATGTTAAGACATTTGAAGCTGCCACTGGTTTGCGGGTTTATGATATATGATTTAACTTAAAAATAAAAGTGGATGAACCAAGAAATTCACTGTAATTGAAACAGTCAAATTTATTACCAGAGGCTGTGCTCCTGTCACCTGTGAAGAGCTGAAGAGCAAGCTGCTGCTACTCTGCTAAATGCCCACTTGTTATGTCTCCCTAGAATAAAGACCTGTGCTGTTAGGACCTGGAAGACACCGTATCAAGAAGAGACACCTTCGACAAATGTTACCTCAACACAGTATAGCCAAAAATTACAAAAGGGAAGGTCAGTATCACTCTACTTTTAAATGCATTTCAATCCACAATGATTTTACAAGGCTTTGATTGCTCTTTTTGCTTGCACAAGACCTGAATAAATAATGATAAAGTGCTGAGCAGTAATTGTTTTAAAAAGTTGGGGAGAAAGGGGCTGGTACTGTTCTCTTCCTTCTCAATTACTTGAGAACAATTAAAAAACCAACCAAAACTAACCAGTCCTCTCCCTCCACAGCAGCACCAAGTACCTGGAAAGACAGTGTTTAATAGTAATTTAGGCGACTATAAAAGTAAAAATATGTACAGCAAATACCTTCTCTTTAGTAAGAGGTCAAGGAAATCTGCACGAATGTGAACATATGGTTGTTCGAGTTTTTGGTACAAACCCTTCTCCACCATCACCCCTTGGGGAGATGGATACACAAACTCTACTGTTTTAAGCTGTACTCGGCAAGCTCAACAGGGAGCCAGCCGTGGCTTTCTCCCTCTCCTCCAACCTCCTCTTCAGAGCCTGCGGGCGCTCACTGCAGAGAGCTGCACCCGTCTTCCTCACTACCTACTAACAGACATACTGTACGGCTATTAAAACTCCCACAGGTGCTTGCTGTCCATCAGAAAGGAAATGATCCCATTTTAAGCCATCAGTATTTCCTCTAGTGATGGCAGTAAATGCCCGACGAGTGCTCGCAGAATTACTGTCAGCGGAAAGTGTGTCAGAGAGCAAGGGAGCTTAAATGATTGAAGGGAAGCTGGGGCACCATTTTCAGGTAGATGAAATGAGGCATACTGCAAGCCCAGCCTGCCCGGCTTTTACGGGCTGCAGGAGTGCTGAGAGGCGCTGCTGTTCCTGCACCGCAAGGCCAACCTGCCCGCCTTTCACAGCAGATGAAAGTACCTTTCTGCTGAAGCTGCTTTCAGCCAGGACCGGGAGCTCAGCCTGCCCAGTTTATGTTGTGTATGAAGGATTTGGCAAAGAGCTTGTGCTTATCTGACAGCACCTAGTCCATCTTATTTCAGCCGCCTGGCTGCACTGCTGGGTACGGATGCTGAGCGCAGAGCGCGTGTGTGCCTCCTACAGACTGACTGCTCCTGCAAACTCCCGCCGTCCCGGTGAGTCCCTTCCAAAGGGGGAACAATTAGGATGGCAGCAGCCCTGCAGGCTGCCCTCGCGCTGCCCAACATTTCACAAGTGACAGACTACGTGTAACACCTCCATTTTAAAGAATGTGGACGGGGGGGTTGGGGTGGGGCATCCATCTCAATTAACTTCCCAAATTATCCAGCAAGCAAGCGGCACGGTCAGGCACACAGTGTTTTGGGAAGACACTCCTCAAGTGTGCCAATAGTCACTGACACTGCTGGGCCCACACTGCTGATAGGCAGCAATCACACCCTTGTTTACAGAGCAGCCTTTAAACACTTAATCTGAACTAATTCCCCTTCTCCCCAGATTATTTAAACAGGCACTCATCTTGAATTCAAACAGCTCCCATCGAGTGACAGAATTAGGACCTGAAGAAGCAGCTCGTGCTTGAAGCCAGATGGGGCCATTTCATCGCCCATTTCCAACCTTGCCAGGAAGGTAACACAACCCCAAGTCTCCAGCTGCACCAGCTGGCCCCAAGCTGCCAAAGGAGAAGGCATGAGGGTTCTACCAGCAAAAACCCGTATGGCAGCTGGATGCTTTCACCCTTACCAATTTTCAGCTAAACTAGAGAGAAAAAACAGGAAAGCACTGTTGAGTAAAAGATGCCTCTGGCCTATTTGTCACTATGGACAGGAATACTTAGAAACACTGGTTCTCTCTTTAAAATTAATAACAAAAGGAGAAGACGCAACTGTTTCGATCTCTGCTGAGAGGGGGATGTCATGCTTCCATGAGCTGGACTCTGGAAACGGAGCTGAGCCAACCTGAGGCTGGGCAGATGGACTGGGCATATGGCTCATTTACCAAAGGCAGGGGCTAAATCGGTCTCCTCCATCTATACTTCTGCATTTAAAGTTTTGATCTTCACAGTGCAAATTATCTAACAACTCCATTATGACTGTACTGACTACCATGTGAATAGCTTCATACCTGAGACTTAAAAGATATAGCTATATCCTTAGGTAGCTTAGTCATGAATTCAAGAATCTCCAGCCTGATTTTTTAAGCAATTCAAAGCTTTCACCTACTAAACACAAATGCAAATTTATTTTCTAGGATTCCTGATTTGGCCACATGTGTTGTCTCCACTTATCTTTTAGTACATACTTTTAAAACATAGCCATGGAAAATGTACTGCTCTTAAGGCAGTAGCACCTACTGAAAGCTCCAGACGAATCTCCCATGTGGTGACAGCCTTAAACGCGTTCCCTCTGCAAGCAGCTGCGGACATTTTGAGACTCTGCCTCCAGCCTACGCTCTTTATTACCACCCTCCTAGGAAGGGTGCCATTCGCAAAGATGCTGCAGAACATCTTCTTCAATGTTCTTCAGCAGCCACAGAACAGTCTGCAAGCTTAGCTTAAACTGCAGTTTGACACAGCTTGCACAAAGCCAACGAACACTGCACTGACGGAGATGAACGCTCGCAAATTCACTTCTGCCAAATCTACTGTAGGGGTGAGTGTCTCCAGAAGAAAAAACAGCCATATCCTGATCCCTGGTGCTGCATGATAAATTAATTCATGTTTAAGCACTATGACACTAGAGGCATTTTTTACCAACTCTGCAGTTGCCCTCAGTGGTAGGCAACAATTTTCAGTTCAGCTGTCATGAGGTCTAGAATGTGTATTAAATAATTAGTCCTCTGGTAGTTTCTTTTGGCTAGGAAACAAATAAGAAGAAATATAAATGATCCAACAACAAGACATATGTAGAAGCCAGCTATCTCCAGAAGCAGCTGCCCATAGCATATTACTACAACCTGAGGGGAAAACTCTGAGTGAGGTAACTTCTAGCCGGAGAGAAATGCCTTTCTAAATGTCACATACGGTAATGAAAAGTCCAGGACAGTGCATCTGTGCCACCCTCGTCACCCTCGCTCCTCCTCAAACACGCTGCTGGAGAAATGTATTGTACAACAGAGCTCTACAGCTGTCAGTCTCGCCAGCAGCTATGTTCTCCTACATCGAGTGGCTTTGCACACCACGTGCTCGGGAGCAGCTCATCTATAACTGGTTTGCTAGAACAAACAACAAGCAACCAAATGTTTCCATATATCCTTAGGGCTTCCTAGAATAGTTCCCAATATTCTGATATCTGTGTCAGGAACGAAACATTAATTTATATCCCAGGCAATTGCTGAGAAAGGGGAAACGTACACTATAGTAGCAGGGAATTTTGATGTATTCTATGTTACAAAATGTTTTCAGTCAGAGAGCTCAAAGGTCATTAATAGATTTTCATATGTTTACAGACAGCAGCAATTTCAAGCTCTGTAATTTTAAAGCTGCATGTCAGTCTCTCAACTTCCAGCTGTTATTTCAACATTAGATAATGAACACAATGCAAAGGTTACACAATCACTTGAACCAGCTTATACTGCAGATCCAGTCACACAAATCATTATCAAATTCTAATTACACATATATTATTTTACAACTCTTATTAGAACAGCAGGGCAAATCCTCTTTTATGAAGAGATCAACAGTTTGGAAAAAGATGCCAGAAAGGTTATTCTTTTAATGTGACAGAGTTGCTCCCCTCTCTTCCTCCATCACCTAAACCACTGCTGATTTACGAGTCTCAGAAACAAAGCTGCACCTTGTTAACACCACAGTCGGTGCACATCAGCCCATATTTTGCTTAAGTGCTTTACAGATGCCTAACACATCGACATTGATGCCTACTTAAAATAATCACCTTTGATCAGAGAAAAAAAGTAAAGCGCGTTTAGTGGTTACCCAGTGTACTGTCTGAATATGCTCCCGTTTTTTCTTCATACAACTGCTTTGAAACTGAGAAGACACCCTCCAAAACTTAGAGATTTCTCCTAAGAACAGTGTTGTTATCTAAGCTAAAGCTTTGCAAGACATCAGGCTTCCACACCATAGATTTTAGTTTTATTTTCATTTTGGACCAGAAGAAATCATTGTAATCGTTGGAGCTGACCCTTTTATCACGCAGCCAAACGAGCAAAATCACCCAACTGTGAAGCGGTCTTAGGGAAATTTTGGAAGCGTACTAGCAAACCACCCCATTACCAAATAGGAATATCAGCAAGTTACGTTTTGCTCTTGACTCTCATTTTTTTCTCTGTATTCCCAGGCAGTGCAGACTGTTACCCACTCTGGTTTATTCCGCCCAAATCCAGCTGTCAGTCACACAGCATGTAACCTCAATGGGAATTGAAGAATCTCATCCCCAAGATTCAGCTTTGAAGCAGGACAGACCAGCAACGTCCCTTTGTGCGAGGTCTCCTGTGGTGACAGCAACGCTACCCTGGCAAACTGATGTCTCTCTAATCCCCAGTGCATCCTTAGCCAGCAATGAATTTCACACTGGGAAATTCCGTGCTTTGACATTAAATAATTCCAGCTGGGATTTTCAAAGGATAAGAGATAGGAGTCCAATCCCATCACATTCCAATAGGAAGCCCTTAAGGTTTGGTTTATTTTCTTTTTAAAAAGGAAACTCATATTTCATTCTCATTTCCATCCCAGTTTCCTCTGGGAGATGAAATTGAAAGCAAGAAACAGAGGGCAAGAGCAGTGCTAATGGGAAGACAGGCTTTTATGGGACTGAGAAATGACAACACCAATTCTTGAGTACATCAGTTTGCAACATGTGATACGAGAAGGAACAGATAAATCAGCACATTCATTAATGTTCCTCAGTGAAAGAAACGTTTTTACTTTTGCCTGGTTAGTCTCACTTGCCACTAAGAAAGAAGTAACCAAGCAAACACTCCACCAGGACAGTAGACAATTAAAGCTCAAGAGCGAACAAAACCGGCAAGTTGTAGAGAGGAGAACATGTGCAGAATCGAAATGATGCGATCCACTTATCTAAGCATGTCAAATAAGGCCTGGGGCAGGCAGAGCTGACAGGACAATAACCCACTGCAGAGAAAGACCTCAGCAGAGCAGGCGCCGTCAATCACTCCTCCTTGCTGTCTCACCAAATCCAGAGCGAGTTTTCATCAGCTTTGCCACTCTCTTTCCATTATGCTTAGAGGATTTGGGTTTTCCCCCACCCAAGCGGTGCTAAGCTGGGCCTCTTTGCAACCACTTCCTCAACCCATGCTAAATTACGAGTTTCTCTTAATGCTTAGTTTTCAGATCCAGAAACCTCTATCTGCACTTCATAGACCCGAGACCGAAGGCTGGCTGGTTTCTTCCTGTCTGGAACAAGACTTTACCACTCAGAGACTAGAGAAAGGGGCATTCATGCAAGGTTTTCCATTTGCTGCTAGCCCTCGATTTTGAAATGCAATAGGGAATTCAAACATGATACAGAGCAGCAACTTTCATCACTGTTAACCCACTCAAATTAGTTAAGGGCCCTTGTATGTCTCATGATTCATGTCTCTGAGGGCTTAACTTTGCTTCTCAATTACTGTTCACAGCACCCTGTCAATGGTAAACATCACCGAGCAAGAAATACAGATGTAGCACACAGTATTTATTTGTTCATATGGGCAGAACCCTTTGGCAAGAACCAAAAAATCCAGTCCATGTGAGAAGGGTTAAGACAGGACAGACACAAACAGGGACTCTGGAGAACAGCCTGCATGGAAGCATGGTTTCTTGTGATTACTTCTGTCTTGTAGCTCTTAATAAGCCACATCACAGCTGACATCTCCACCAGCTATCTGCTTCCTTATGTAGATAACCAGAAACAGAAAAGCTGACACGGCAATTATATTATACACACACACACTACCTAACAACCCTCGCTGCTACAACAGCACGAGCAATGAAGAACAAGCACATCCTGACTTCTCATCCAGGCTCTGACACCAATTCTCAACGCAACCATACGCGAGATACCTAGTTCAAAAATTGTTTTAAAAAGCGCTCAAAATCAGGTAAGAATTGCAGCACACCTCTCTCAATAGCGCTATGATGCAACGAACTTTCAAGATAAAAAAGAGCTATAAAAGCATTTCACAACTACTGTTTATTACTAAAGCTCCAAGCCCCATCACAGTTGTAACCCAGGAGGCTCGCGGCGCCCACCCAATTCCCACGGCACGTGGCACCCGAGCGCTGTGACCCCACGCGGAGTGCGAGGCCCCCGGTGGGGTGGAGCGGGGAGATGCCAGGGGGGCGGCAGGGCAGGCATCCCCTCTGCCACCTCCATCCCCAGAGGCTGTTGCTAAGCAACCAAGTGCCACCGATATCTGCAAAATCCTCCGGCTCTGTGCACCCCGACCGCCCTATTCCCAACCACAGCACCCAACGGGCCACAGCCTCTCTCTTGCAGCCCTTGATAACCTCGCTTTTATGTGTAAAGCAGCTCTTGGCAAGGAATTCAGGGAGCCCTGTGATAGTAAAAACTGCAGATAAAAAGATAATATCAAGAATACAACATTTCAAAGAGCAGATAAAGGGACAGAAGGGGAAATTTCACACATCAGACCAGAAGGGCTCACAAAAGCAGAAAGGGGTTTAAAACACCGGAGTTTCCAGGTATTTGTTTTCAGCAAAGGATATGGATTTCCCAAGGTCCCCACCATGACTGAGCAAAATTACAAGCGTTAGTCCTCAGGTTTCAGCAGGATCTGTAGAAGCGGGTGACCGAGAGACCAGCACCTTTTTCGCAACAACGCCAGAAGCAAATGTCTTCTCAAACCTTACAGAGACAGGCTGACAATACAAAGGCTTTAAAAGCCAGAAAGACCAGCTTAAACATCCACCCATCCCACAGAAGGCGGCAGCCTGGGGAGTGCAGGGCCATGTTAATTAACGTGTCTCAACAGCAGTTCATCCCACATCTCTCCACACTGAGTACACTTCCCATCCACGTATTACTCTGTTATTGATACAGATGAGGGTTGTGGCTTTCAAATCCCATTAGGCAAAGCCTTCCTCTAGCAAAAGAAAAAAAAAAAAAACAACAACAAAAAAACCCGCATGTTGAAGAGGTGAGGGAAAGTTCTTTCATAATTTATAAATAACATCACCATTTGGCTTTCATCAGGCCTTTTTCACTAGCAATTCTTAAAGCACAACACAAAGGGAATCAGCATTTTTAACCTCTATTTTACAAAATGAGAAACGAACAAATACAAAGCAACTCGCCCCAAATCAACCATCAGTCCTCTGGCAAATCTAGGAGGAGAATCCACATCTCCCAGCTCCTCGATCACACTGCGCTCCAGGAAAACCAACAGACAACCAACATTAAAATCTCCTTCTGACACCAGAAAGGATTTCATGTCGGTGGTAGAGAGCAGATTTTTCTAGGACACACAGTAAATGCAAACGCAGATATTAGCTACAAAGGAGGCAACAAGTGGGATTTGTACAGCTTCAACCTTCTATCCTTTTGAGTGTCTTAGATAAAATCGGCTTGAGAGTAGCGAGGACAACATGATCAATACATTAAGTCAAGCTGTTTGTTACCGAAAGAGTAGAACTGGCAGCTCTTCTTGGCTTCTGAAATATGACACATAACCTGGCCTTTCTAATGCGCTACTTTGGATGACACCCAAATCCAGCACCATCTGGCTACCATGGGCATATGTATACAAAGAGGACAGAAGAGATTCCTGGCTGACAGATAAAGTGACATAGCAGTGCAGCAACAGGGACTTCAAATCTCCTCAGAGTTTGCAAAGCCAGCTAAGCACGGTGGAAACACAACGCCAGTTAATGACTTCAGGGCAATATGAGGGCTGAGAATTTCTCGTACACATGAGATCCAGGTAAACAAACGTTTCGTTTGTAGAAACTATTGCCAATGGTACAAAAATATGCAAAAAGCTTTTCCTGGTGTAGATTCGAAGCAGAGAGTATCACATTTCCTCCCCTGCCCCAAAGCTAATCCCTACATTCAAAAGCCTGATGTTTCCACCTTTGTTTTTACATTCACTCTTGCATGACGCTCTCCTGGCATCACACGGCAGTCAAAACCAACATGTTATTCCACGGCTTAGCGCTTCTTAAAGCTTGGCCTCCCAGCTACGGCACAGGCCACTCCTTCCTTCTCTCCTGCTACCAGGACATAATGCACAGATTCTTCTAGATTCAGTTTCTAGCATTTAAGTGATGATTTGGCAGTAAGAAAATAAGAATGCTCAAGTAACAGCACGAATAGCAATCTGTCCAAGAGAACAAGTGGGATGTTTCATATCACACCTAACATCCAATTATGCATTCACCTATGTGGTTTTATGCAGCTGTTAACTCCACTGAGATAAGGAGAGTCACAGCAGTGGAGAAGAGAGAACAATCATGAACTCAGTTTACGCCAACTCAAAAAAGACAGGAATTACTGAGGAATCTGACAAAATGGCTATTACAGTTTAAGAAAACACAGCCCCACCTATCCACCTTGCCTTCTTCCTGAAGGTTAGCGTCCCAAAACCAGGAGACACAAGAGAGCATAAGCTAGCCTGATATGATCACACTGTGGATGTAAGAGGAGAGTCCATTCAAATGAGTAATCCTCTGATACACCAGAAGCCAGCTGTGTCAAGGCTGGGGGATTAAAAGGCACTTAAAAATTGTAGCTGTCATTTGGGAGGAAACTATGCCCCAAAATGTGATCAAAGGTTCCCAAATCATCCCAGTTTAGATTTAAAGACATCAAGCTTGAAATCTAAACAATTCCCTTATTAAATAAGTTCAAAGGGGTTTCTTAACTGTCCATGCCCCTGGGTCCTCCCATGCATTTGGGCCTCATAGTGGTATTTTTTCCCACATAGTGAATGCTTTTTTCCTTGGAGCACATTAAAGTGTTGCTTCAGAAAGCTGAGGGAAATGAAGAGCACTGTTACTAACACAAATTAAGAGAGAGACAACTCCTCCTCCCTACATATCCAAAATTTCAAAGCAACAAGCCCAGAACATATCTTTTAACAAACATGAGCATGCCCAGTAGGGGTGACTCAGACTGATGGTCCAAAGCAAGGTAGTCACTTTTGAACACTGAAGCCCACTGGGCTCCCACGTACCATTCTCAATTCTTTCATTTAAAGAGTGAAGGCATCTAAGAGCTGGGTTTGTGTCTTTCCTCTTTGCTGCAATACTTGACAGCATCACACAAATCTTTCTGACTGTTTCCTATCTGGCATTACAGTACAAAACACTGCAGATAAACCATGTGTGGTTTTCAATCCGTAACTTTTTAACCAAACACAGCAGAAAGTCACTTCCCTCTGCACACGAAGGGCATTTGACAAAGAAGCTTCAAGTGAATGAGAAACTTTGAATAGAGCCTTTGGGAACTCTGAAGATAGAAACACCATTTTCCTACATAATTTTTTTCTTTAGTGTTAACTATCCTCCACTACCTGATAGATTGCATGTTTATTATGTCTTCTCCAAAGATGCCACGGAGAATAACTTTCATCCTTGTTCTAAATTCCCTCATGAACTCATTGTGAAAGCTGTATGTTTTAAAATACTCGAAGTTCATTAGCTGTCAATCCCAATCACATCTATCACAAACAAAGAATTAACCTTGATTTTTTTTTTCTTATTGTTCCAACAATTCAGGTGAACAAATAAATAAGTACATTTGGCAGCAAACAAATAATAAACTCTTGTAAAAAGGGCTTTAAGGTTTACAGGTCAAACTTAAGGAGTCACGAGTTTTGGAGTTAACCCCTTGTTCTGGTCTTGATATTTTAGGCCATTAGGCAAATCTGCTTGGCAACTGTAAAACAGATGGGAAAGAAATATTTAAACACTTCTAAAATCCCAGTATTTTACACAAAGTAGTCAAACCTTGTTCTGAGCCTGACCTGTGTTTCATTCACAGGGACCAGCTAGCTTTACAGAACGAGCCCGTTACTCATTCCTCAGTTTTGCAGGTGATAAAACTCCCAGTGAAGTGCCTTCTCCCAGCTCCAGCCCCTACCACCCGATCTCTGGTTTTGGCATCCCAGCGCCTGCCTCAAGCCTGAACCACAATGCATGGTTTGGTGCTGCCTTCCAGAGCCAAGAAACACAGGGACAGCCGCGTGGAGAAACGGCCCCACTGCTGCCCGCCCAGCACCAAGCCTGCACCGCACCACTGGCCCCGCGCAAAGGTCTCATAGGCAACTTCCATGAGCTTTGGCCTCACCGTGCACTTGCTAATTCCCCTTATCTAATCTTACTTTATGGTACTTCACAGTATCACAGGTCTGGCATTTAAAGCATTTGAAAGAAAAACAGACTGCAGAAGCACCCAGGGAAATTAGAATTAAGGCGCTAATTGTCTTTGCTGGCCCGTGAGGAGGTGTTGGTGCAAGGGCCAGCGCTCTGCTCTGGCCGGGTCCCCATCCCTGCTACCTGTCCCAGCTGCGCCTAGATCTGCTGAGAGTGACCTTGGGAAAGCCTCCCTCCTTCCTTCCCGGCCAAAGGGGCGACGCAGTCACCTATGGGACAACTCAAAATGGCTTTAGCAGTCCCTGACACAGCACCAGCACTAACATCTGGGCACAGTGAACTGGACCAGTTTGCTGACCCAGTTCCCCAGGCAGCCACAGAAACAGCAGTACCGACACCACGCAGCAGACAGCAGAACTTGGGAAGTGGACGACAATGTGTCCGTGACTGCCTCAGTCAGCAAAGTCACGGAAAAGATTTTAAATGAACGATACCCTGAGCTCGAGGTAAAACACACTGTGTGATAAAGGAATGAAGAGACAGAAAACACAAAGGGGAACTGTAAAAGAAAGAGCAAGACCTTGTTCCTGTTAGCACACCAAAATAAAAATAATTAGAAAAAAATAATCATTTTCAGAGGATGCAAGGGATCCACGAGGAAAAAAAACAGAACCCACTAAGTTCTATTCAGGTTTTGCACTTCTAAAACCTGGTAGATAAATACACCAGGCTACTGATAAAAAAATACACTTAGAAACTCCTGATATATTAAACTCACACAACAATCACAAAGCCCCTTACTTGCATTAAACCAACCCCTAGTGCCTTCTGTACTTCTACATAGCTAAAACAATACACCTCAGTAATAAATAATTTTAAAACCCAGTGTTACCAATTAAATACTAATTCCCAGGACCCAATTTCACTTTTTGTTTCTGAAGAACCACAAATTCTTTAGTGCCCTCCTGTTCTTTGACATACCTTCCTCAGCTGGTTTCCCTGTCCTTTTCTATTTACTGGATTACAAACATTTTGGAGGTTTGGAAAGCACAGTATTTAACATTTTATAGAAACATCTGCCAACAGAGCTGCTAAACGCTCTTGTAAGAGAGACAGAGATGTTTATTTAGACATGCTGCTGACGTTTCCTGTTGCATTTTGATCCTGAGGCATATGTAGTCCTTCCAAACAATTTAGCACGTACTGTGGAAGCACAGTTCTCAGAGAAGTGCAGCTGAAAGTAATTGAGATTGAAATTTCAGGACCATCGCAGGAAAACGATTCCCAAAGCTCCTCCCAGGGCTCCAGGTAGAACAAGCACCTAGCAGAAAGGCAGGTACAATGCTCCTGGAGCACCACCAAGTCTGGGGCTTGGTCGGGCCAATTCCACGACTGGCTTGAGCGGTGCTGGTTCCGCAGGCAGGCACCACAGGACTGCGATGTGCAGCGGCCTCCTTTCAAAGCTGGCCACCCCATCCTCAGCCACAGGACACCACCACAACAGCCTGCGTTAATACAAGGTGCAAAATTCACGCAGAAAAGTCACACTTCTGTGGCACTGCAGCAGCAATGCAGGTGTCCCGAACCACGTGCTACTCCCACAAGCGAGCTCCTTGTCCCCGCGTCGAGCTAGCTGGGTTACCCCTTTAGCTCTGTGAGTCAGCACTGCACGATGCACAGGTGTGTCCTTAACGCTCTGGATCTGTGAGCTCTACTACTTTTAATTACAGTGGCCCAAAGAGCTATCCCTCTGACTCCTCCCTGCCCTTCTGCTGGAATTTGCCACTCTGCAAGCACAGCTGACAGAAGAGAGCTTATCCAGCCCACAGCCCCTACGGTTCATAACCTGATGGATTACTGTAAACTGTAAATTGATCAGAGTTAAATCACCTTCAGCTCCTGCAGCAAAACCCCACAGGGATAATGAATCTGCATCCCTAGTCTCTCTGCCTTTGCTTCTTATCTGTTGAGAAGAGTAACCCTTCATTACAAAGTTAAAATCATTATGTTGGGCTACAGAGTTTTCAGACAAGCTATATAAGTACTTAAGGAAGAGAGTGATTTATCCTACACCCAATGAAGAAAAAAAACACATTATCAACCAGCACTACAGCAATCTGAAGAAAAAGGGAGAATCTCAAACTCTTTGCTTTTGACATCTGACCCCAAACAGCAAAGGGTAATGCTTTCAACAACAGATTATGAATCTGTGTATAAGGAAAGGATTAATGCAGCTTGTTGGTTACAGAGATGAAGGAAATAAAATGAAAAAAAAAAATTAAAAAGGAGAACTGTGAATTAAAGCTAACCACAGAAAAATTAAGGGGTTTGTTAAGGGCTGTAGACTTAAGCAAGCAAAATACTTGTGTGCAGTAGAGGAAGAGGAAATCTACTGCAGCTGAATTTACTCAACAGTGTGGATTTCACTCTCCCCTCAAAGAACACTTTTGCAGAAGTAGCTGATTTACCTTGTGTGCGGGTCTGCAAAACAGTGAGGAAACAGGATTTCACTGTGTTAAGACCCCAGTAACCTTCACATGGGGAAAAAAATAGATCTTTGCCTGCAAAGCCTGATCCCTGCACAGTAATGCATGTGCCACAGACTGTCTTTTCTTCTGATGCATACTTTAAGTTATTTGTATACATAACCACGGTGGTTACCCCTATCTGGTTCCCATAGGGAAGCCTTTTAACTGTGAAGAAAATAAAGACAAAAATTGGTATATTGTGAAAAATGCCTTTTCAGCACCTACTTTCAACAAGAACCACCCCAGGAACTCTCCTTCACTTCAGCCTGCTTTAATAATGCTGAGAATCTGCACATATTTGGGTAGAGCAAACTATTCCAATTAAAAAAGAAATGGTAGTGTTCTATCTATCTACATACTTATAATTACTCTGAAAGAAGTAGATTTTTTTGATTCTTCTTTTGGGTCCAGAGGTTTTAAATTCCTGATAAAGGTCAAATCATCTAATTCAGAAAAGATGATGAAGCTCCACCAGAGTTTGACTGAAAAAGGTCACCAAATCCAAATGCTCTCATATTCTTTAAATAAACTCATAGGCCTTTGCTCAAGTGTTAAGGATATTTAAGGACACTGCAGTAAAATGTATATGCTTATTTCCAATCATTCTTATCAGTCAGAGCTTGTATTAAGTGGCTAGAAATCTGAGTAAGAAACTCGTATCACTGCACCTTTTTATAAGTTCCTTCTATCAAAAGGAACCAAAAATTCATGATGCTCTGAATATGCCACAGTGACTTATGATTTAAGTGAATGGAAACTTGTGAACTTTAAGGGGGGATAAAAGAACAATACACAAAACTGCAGGTCTGAATCTCTTAGATCAGATTAAATGGATTAACTAATAAATTAGCACAAACTCAGAGATGCAGAGTGATAACTAAACAGCAAACACTGGTTTAGAAGCAGTAGGTACACTCACTTTAGAATGCCTAATGCACTTGCCTTCACATTAATCAGTTAAGATATACTACTGTGTTTTGTTTTATCATCACAGACACCACTCCTCATAGACAAACCCACAGAGTATAAATAATCTGTCAAATAAATGAACCAGTACATATCCAACTTCAAGAAACACAGGACTCAAATTTGTTCTGTCCAACAACTACAAGGAAAAATCCAGGCAGGTCACTTCCAGAGATGACCAGCACACATCCGAAGCAAACCTTTGGGCCACAATAACTCGCAAAAATTAAAGGCAGCACACACAAATGACTATTTCAGAAATTAATCGTATTAACGGGTTAAAAATAAACCAGCTTCAGACCACTCCGACCCCAGTGCAGAGCAGAGAGTCAACCAGCCGCAAAACTGCAACTTGAAGTGGCAAACAAGCAACTTCCTAAATCTGCTTTTCTTCTTCATTCCCCAGCACCAACTGTCTGGATTCACACCACAAGGTTAATTTACCAAGTAACGAAAAGAGTCAGAGGAATCCCGAAAATATCTCCATGCTCACCTCCCTGGCAGCAGGGGTAGTTGTATCACAGAATTTTTGACAAGTTGCTGATTTAGCCAGTCTAACATACCTTCCATGCCTGCCTTCCTTTCCCTTGCTGCTTGGTCCCCAGAATGTTTCATTTGGGATGTTTCCCTAATATTGAAATACATAATTTAAGGCTGCCTGCACAGTCCATGCACATGGAGTTAATCTCAGCCTTCAGCCAAGGTATAAGTCACTGGAAGGGAAGCACTGAGAAGAAGAGAATATAGACATTGTGAAGGGAATAGTAACGGAAATAAAAGATAATCTTTTAAATAGCTGGACTAGGAAAGATGTCTTCTTTTGAGGGTAGTGCAGGAATACGATGCTTTCCCCCCCCTGGTTTTCATGTACACTAAAGAAAACAGATCTGGGCTCTCCAGCAAGTTTGCCCACAAAGAAATCCAGCTGCTGAGCAGCCAGAAACGAAGATCCTGTGCAGGTCCCCAGCAGTCCCTGTGCAGGGACTGGGGCTGAAAGCCCTCCATATCACCTTTGCAACAGGAGTCACCAGCATCCCCGTGGTTTAAGGTCTCAAATATTTCTTGTCCCAAAAAACTCTTTCTGGCGTAAATTATTTTAGGCAGAATTCAAATACCTTCCTCTGAAATCACTTCCAAGAATTCAGAACCAAAAAGCCTCAAGCAGGCTCTCAGATAACACAACTCATTTTAAGAGGGAGGGGAAGCGCAAGCTCCCTGCCAACTGCATTATTTAAGTCACGTGCACGAGACCTTCAGGCATTACTTATTGCTCCAGGTACTGTCCCTTCACCTTCAGGACAGACAACTCGATGTCTGGCACAGACTGACATAGAAAGAAAAAGATCCCTTTGTGCTAGAACAGAGGCTCTCTCACGTGGCAAAACTCATGAGCTAAAGAACAGAAATACAATACTACATATAAAAAATAAGGTGGTACAAACACCATTGCAGACTCGTGATGAGAGACTGCTTTCTTCTATAGCAAATTATAATATACCCCCTCTACTAACAGTTTGTGTGTCCCCTCTTTTTTTTTTTTTTTTTTTTTAAATGTCTGGCAAACTTAGTGCTTATAAAGACAAGTGATGCAAAACTGGTCAGAGCTTCATCCAGCGAGTCACATTTCCCCATTAAGCCTTATTAAAACACATTCTCTAATTCAGCCTTTACTCAAAGAAGGTTTCTGACTGCCAGATAAGCCACACACATCATTTGTAACGTGGACAAAAATCCACTAAGAATTAGGCTAAAACCAAACTCATTTCCTCTTCAGGCTTGGGCCAAGATTTGAATCAAGGTCTCCAGAGGCAAAAAGACTACAGCATTATAAATCATTACTGGCTGCCTATTTGCTTTCCTTGCATATTTTTACACTTATTCGAAATCCACATATGTGTAACATTAAAAAAATTGGTGGGGTATTTCAGATTATAATTCAAGAGACAATAGCAAATGGTTGCTTTGAAGGTCTGTGAATTGAAACTTCTGTACTATTTGCATTCATCAGTGGATTTGTTATGAAACAGAAAACCTGAAATAAATTCATAGTCATTTAAACACAGCAGCCTTGATTTACCTCTCAGCCACAAAACACAAAGGCATGCCATGATTCTGTATTCCAGGACATAAAAACCTTGAAATCCCTGGAGAAGGGTTAACACCCTTTTATTTCACTAATTGAACTAGCAATTTCACTAAGAAAATAGTCACAGGTGTAGTTTCACATCTATATGTATTAAGTTTAAGCTCGTGAGGGCACTATTAGCAAGTCTTTTTTTATTTACAGGTTAAAAGCTACCCAGGATATACAGTAGGTAATCAATTTTAATAATTTAATCACTTCATGTACAAATCTCAAACTTTTCCTTTATCCTGTCATTTCTGATGGGAAAACCGAATCAAACACAGTCATACTACACAAGAAGTTAGTAGCTAAATCAAACCCAGAACCACAGTTTTCAGTGATCCCACCTTTAAGGCTCGTTCCTTGGGGCATTATCTCTCCAAAAATTTGGTTTACATGAGAACCACTGCCTTAGGATAGAAGACCACCATCAGCAACAAAATAAAGCTCAGCAACCGTTCTGCCTGGAGGAATCCACTTAAGTCAGGAAAACGTTTCGAATCCTGCTGAGGGGATCCAAGAAAAGGCCTCAGCTGTGGAACGGATGCTTCCCGGGGAAGATGGCAGCAATAGAGTGCGTTTCATCAGATGGGGTGGTAAAGGAAAAAATCAAATATCGTCAAGGGCCAAAGTCCTCTCTGCGATCTCAGTGTTTCCCAAGCTGTCAGTGATGAGGCTGCTGCTGTCACTTACCCCCTCATTCACTCTCTCCCATCAGACACTGATAGCACGCCTGTCACAGCCATCGCAGAGCGGGAGTCAGAGATGACAAATCACAGGGAATACGTGTCAACACAATCAACTGGCCTGAAGACAGACAGCTGGTGCGCAAATTCCACCACAGACAGTATCGCTTGTGAAATCATTCCAAGGCATTTTTAGCAATCGCAAGCTCTCAACAACAGCCCTGATTACTAAAAATAGCCCGCTGAAGACTTGCTTCAGCATTAATAACAGCGCTGGCTAAATTTGAGTCATGACCCACTTGGTGACATATAAGCAAAACAAGCACAAACCTCATAAAGAAGTAAGAGATTAGAGTGCTTAGAGCCCTAGCAATTTTAATGCACCTAAATTACAATGTTTTCTCAACAACATTAATGTCAGTTGCTGATATATTCCCCTGAATGCTGGATAGGGAGGCAGGCAGGCAGGATCCTTTACAGCTAGGTAAAAAGCGAAGGCTCAGTAATTCTTCAGCACAAACATACATCAGTGTAGTTCAACAGACTCCCCTCACTGCAAAGAAAGGGGACCAGTGCATCTCAGGTACTAAGTGTCCCCGTCTCTCCCATTTCAAAAGTTCCTACTGAGCACCCATCAGCTAACAAAACGTAACTGCAAGATCCTGGAAAAAATACCAAACGCTGCTTCCCCAATGCTTTTGAATCTTGAGAAGTAGCAGCATGACAGGGAAAAAGAGATCCACTTCCCTTCGGTATACAACTAACCACAAAAATGCACTTTTCCTAGCGCGAGCTGTAGCAGCACCTGCAAGCTGTAACCATTCAAGACCTCTGAAAACAACAGAGGAAAATGGCAAGGACACAAAGCACTCTTAAAATTCACATACCCTGGCAGCAGCGTTGACTATTCAGGTTTAAATAAGGACAGAGTGCATCCCCAGAATGTTTTAACAGAAAAATCTACCTCAAAACTCCTCATTGCAGGTACACTACCACAACACAGGCCATTGGATTTGTCTGAATTAATCCCAGACTCAAACACAGCCTCTTGTTTAAAAACGTTCAGTTCAGAGATATCCAGAGAGGAAGGAGTCATCACAACCCTTGATAAACTGCTACAGTCGTTAATTATTCATCCTGGTAAAATTTTGCAGCTTATCTACAGTCTAAATGTATCAACGTTATAGTCTTCCAGCCACTGGATCTCGTTACAGTTTTGACTGCCAGACAGAAGAGCTCTCTATTATCAAATTTCTCTTCCCTATAGAGGTTGTTATAAACTGTAATCATGTCACCCCTTACCCTCCCCTACAATAAAACCGACAGAGCTCCTGGAGCCCTTCCCTGCAGGACAGATTTTCTGATTCTTTAACAGTTCTCACAACACTTCTGTGAAGTCTCTCCAATTTTTAAACGTCCTTCTTGAACTGCAAGCACCAGGATAGGATACGGTATTCAGGTTACACTTGTGCCAATGCCAAATACAGGGCTACATAACCTTAGACCTACTCAACTCAGTATTTCCCTGTCTATACACTCCAGGATTTCAATCTTGGGCACAGCCAGGCTGTGAAAACTCAAGTTCAGATGGTTATCTATCATGACACCCCAACCTCTTCCAGGATAGCCATTTCTCAGGAGACAGTTATCCCTCCTCCATCTCCTCATTATACAAGAAGGGCCCTCATATTGTCTCCAGAGTACGGCATTTTATTGCATCAGAACACACTGTTCACAAAGCAATCCCAGTCACTCAGGTCCCGTTCCTTATCTTGCACTCCACCTAATCAGCATGTTATCTGAGGACTTTATGAGTAATAGTTTGATTTCTTTTTTCCCCCGGGTCACTGATTAAAAGAAGTTAAATAGTGCTATGGTAAGGACCTACTACAAAAATACCTTCTGGAAGCTGCTTCTTTTTTGCCTGCTCTATTTTGAAACCTTCCAGTTAGACAATTTGGAATCCAGTTCTCATGCTGCTTCGATTAAATATCTGCATTAACAAAAGAATAAAGCTGGGACAAACCCACTAAACCTCAAAATATATTGAATCGACTATCTGGGGCTTTCATAGCTGATTGCAACATAGCTACCAAATACCACACAGGTAGCTTAAAGCTTATTTTAAGTGTCCAAGGGTCCACATCCAGCTGCCTGCTTTGCCACTATCCCTCTAGAGAGCAGAGCTGCAGGTTTGGTGGTTGGTGCCGGAGGTGGTGTCACTAGCCTGCCACATTACTGTGCCCGGGGGAGCACTGGCAGAGCATCCAGCCGAGGAAGGGAAAGCTCCTGCTCCCAGAAGAAACTCCTCAGGGTTATGTAGGGTGGCCTTCTCCAGATTACACAAACCAGGGTTGCGCCTTTGAAGCACAGAGCAGCTGGTCCTCTTAACTCTTCTCAGTGGGGTCCCCTAATCCTAACATGATAGAATTAGATTATCTGTAATGCAAGGAGATTTAAGAGCAATGAGAACAACGCTCTCCAAATGAGTATGACAGCAGAGTTACAAGACCGTGCAAGACGTGCCCCATTGCCTACACCGCGTCGAGCGGCCCCAGCATGAGCTCAGCCAGCTCCACCGTGCAGCTACAAGCCTCACCCCACCCACAGCACGCAGCTGCACATGACAACCACGCATGGCAGTCCTGCTTGAAGAAAATAGGGTGTTTTAAGAGTATGCTTGCTAATCTGCAACATTACAAGTTATTTTCTGAGGTTATTCCATAGTTTCTTCTAAATCCTAGAAAACTGTACACAGTAAATGAGGGCTTGCTGCTGTGGTGGTGAAGGGGCAGGAGGTCATCCAGACAAGGTGGTGAAGTGCAGCGATGAAATGCTACCAACGAGACCTCACACTCCCCATTTTGTGCTTAAATTACATTTCTCTATATCAAAATACCCTAATTGCCAACTCTTTCTGCTGCTTCCTAGCCTCTTAGAAAAGCCACAACCCCAGCCAACAAGCCCTGTTAGAGATAAGCCCGACAGACAGGCAAATATGAGAAAAGGGATGCAAGGAATGCTCTGAGGAAGCAGCACAATATCTAAACATACATAGTCGAATCCTCTGGGTCTAAAACTTGGAATTCATCCTCATGACACCAGTACCTGCCACAGCACTGCTCTTCTGCCCAGCAGCACCACCACCATGCCTGCACAGCACAGAAGTCAATGAAAATTTCTACCATTTGTCTCTTAGATTGCTGCTAGTTCTCAATCAAAGCAATTTTAATCTTTAAAAAGTGCTCCTGATGGCATAAAATCACATGTAGCTTAACCTTTAAAATAACTTTGATCTTGAGCCACTCCAGACCTAAGATCTGGAAACCACATACCTTAAATGCTACTCAGGGGTCTAAAAAGCCAGTGCAAGGAAAAAAGTGAAATGTCTTTTTTCTGTCTCTGCGTACCACGAAGAAAGATGCCTATTTTCCACACTAGGGAGACATTTTTAAAAGGATTCCTGGTCCGCTGTTAAGTCTCACCCGCACGAAAAGACAGGGATCACTCAGGAGGCGAGGCACGTCCTTCTTTGTCTTAGTGGGGTTTGTCCTTCCTTGACATGACTGATGACCCAAACTGGGGTCCCTGGATGCTTATGGCTAACAACCCAGTTCTTCAACAAGTTTCTACCACAACACAAAACCCCATCTGATGCAGAATCCAGCTGAAGAAATGTTGTACCTTTGAAGTGTGAAGTATTACAGCATCCAGGTAACATTAACGGATCAATGACACCAATGAAAACAAAAGCAACTTGGCCTACAAGATAGTGAGGTTGTGACTGACTGGTCCTTGTCAGCACTGAGATTCTGTACTAAGATGGAAATAAAAGGCATACAATCAAATTTAAGCAGAAAGAAAACCTAAGATTCGCTGCAGAACAGGTGTCTCTAATTCCCCCACACCTAGAGAAATTAAATCCCTGCTTAGATTCCCCTTCCCGCTTCCCAAAGCTTTATAAAGATAGCCCTGGATAAATTTCCCAGGGGCGACAATCTGGAATTTCTCATGAGAACAGCTTAATAAAGCTGTTAATGATAAATTCATGCAGGGGTGTAGGAAATCAATATAAAATGGCAGTTTCATGGGCAACATCACATATTACACAGTAGCAAGAGCCTGAATAGCACCTTATCTCCACCACTGAGCACATCCCGAGGTCAAAGTTGGGTGCTGTTTTTCTTTGTACTTGGCAGGAATAGCCTGGAGCGAGGCAGCGAGCGGGCAGCGAGCCTGGGCGAGAAGGTCCCGGAGCAGAGACTGGGAGCTTTACTACAACATCCAGCCCGGGAGAAGCTGGCAGCTCTCTCATGTCAGTCCCACACAGCTCTGCAGGAAATTTGCGTGCTCACCGGGGATTTTTCTTTCTTATATTTTCTCTATCACTACTGTCAGAACACCAAGAAGAATACTTGGTAAATTTGGCTGTGTCATTTTTCAGTGGCTTTTGTGTCACTGGAACTGACAAGCCCCTTATCCTGCCTGACAGGAACAGCCACAAGGACTTCTTGAAGCGAGTCTGCAATACAGGCCAGGCAAAGCTCCTCATTTTCCTTTTAGCTCCAGTAATAGCTCTGAAAGCGCTACAACTGCATGTCTGCCCCATGCAAAGTTTCTGTTTAAACACTCCTGCAATGAGGATTTGACTCATCTCTGCAAAATGAGGGTTTGAATATATTCATAAGAAAACTTATCACAAAAATTATACAAACGAGCTTTCTTGGTGCTTGCCAATGTTTTTAGCCATGACAGTGTAAAGCCTTTATCTTGTCTAGCAAAAGTTGGCAGGTTAAATCCAACCTAGACACTCAAGACTGCACAAATGACTGCTGCCAGTCAAGAAGCCAAAGCATCAAATCACTGTAAGTGCAGCCATACTCCCTCATAATCATCTAATACTTCAAGGCAAACAATAAACGTGCTTCACTTCCCCTCAGCCTTTACCCAAGTATCTCCCTGAAACTTCGCTGGCATTTGGACTAGTGTCACCATCTCATTTTCAAAGAATCTTCCTTTCACCTCCAACGCCAACATATTTCCTGCTCCCCTCAATGCCTTTTTTTTGTTTGTTTACAAAAAAAAAGCCTAAAAAATTCCCGGGTCCCCCTCACCTTGTACTACTTATTCTATTAGTATCTACACAATAAATTGAATATACTCTGTGCAGTGAGGGTAGCACATTATATACATAGGGAAAACCCATCAGTAGAAAACTCACTCTGAAGAAAAGCAAGTGAAAAAGCAGATCAAGTACAGCTCAACCAAGAAATACAATCTTTTCAAACTTTAGAAGAGAACTGGAGTGGCCATAAATACTAGCTAATGAGGGCTTTAATGGATTCCGTGCTCCTAACTCCTTCAAACTGCTACAAAATCATAAAAATCTCTGAACGTCAATAGTGCCAAAATCTTCAAGAATTTTTGTATTTGCTCTGCTTATACAAAGCCCAGACATTCTTACAACCATCCATTCCCTTTGCTCATAAATATTTATCTAGTTGGAGCCAAGTGCATAAATGAACCTTCCATCCCGCTTATGGCTGTTCTCCCTTTAATCCTTAATCCCTTTGCACTATCTTTCTTGTCTCTAACCTGCAGAGGACTCTGACTGTTTGCATTTAATTCTTCTTACACATGCCCTGGAGCACAAATGGCTTGTCAGGTTAAAGATAAAACAAACACGTACTGCCACCAGTAGAGTAACCAGCCTTTTTGATAGCAGAACACCTGCAGCCAAGGCAGGCCAGGTAATAGAAGAACAAATGAATAAGTGATTCGGCTGAGATCTCCCCACTCAGCAAACACACGGACTTTTCTAGGACAAACCTCTTGCCTGCTGCTCACACTCATGAATTCTGAAGGTGGTCCCCTTCCTCTTTTTAATCAAATGCAGCAACTCCAGGGATGGCACAGCCAGAGATGAGCCACAGAGATTATCTCTGAATTGCATATTGAACAGCCATACAAGCAGAGCAGAGAAAGGAAAGGCGTAATATCGATGCCAAAGAGGTCAGCAATGAGAGGCTTGAAGCCATCAAGAGACGAGAAGGACCTGGACAGTGTTTTATCAGCACAGGCAGAAAGGTCAAGTCAGGAAGAGCGCTTGGAAGAAAGGAACCTTAGTATTTAAGGCTTGGAGAGGGTCAGTGGAACAAAAAGACAAGCATTTGTCAGAGTCAAGAGCTTTGGTTCCTGAACAAGTCCTTTCCATTTTCCTCCTGACCCGCATTTCCAACCACAAAGCCTTCCACTTTTTTGGAGCTACACTTAAATTAGTCCTCAATCTTAGACCAAAAGCACAAATGAAATCCCAACAGAGTTTTCTTCAGTAATAAGTATCTCTCATTACTGCTGAGGACTTCAGGACTATCCAACCTTCTTCACTCCCTGAAAAGCTTTCTCTTCACTTTAAGCAATGCACCAGCTGCGAAGTCTGCCAGCGAGAGCTGCTGCTGCTGTCTGGAAATCTGATAGACCACTGCCCAAGGCAACTGAGTGAAATGATGCTGCCAAAAAAAAAAAAGTTGCCAGGACCCCGCCCATGCTCACTCCTGGGACTTAGAGAGCATGGATTTTTTTAATGGGTGTTTCTTTCTGTTGTTCTTTCCAATCAACTTGTTATTACTGTTCCTTTAGAACAGAAAAAGTTAAGGTTTTGGAAAATGTATCTAAGCATGCAACTGCATCATCTGGCAGATTAGGCGTTTAACTGCAAGGATAACATTACATAAATCACTGCGATGAGCCTGTTGAAGCACAATGTTTCCACCCTGCTTCTATCCTGAAATGTCAGATTGCTGAAAAATGTACCAGATCTTGACATAATTTGGAAAATATTTATCCTTATTTCTTTCAAAAATCCTCCCTTAAATCAACCTCCCCACCTCAGCCACAGAGAACACCAACAGCAACAAAACCAAGAAAAAAAGGCGGAAAAGTGGTGATCAAAACAGAGTAAGTGAAACCCCTTAAACTGCAGGAACCCCTGGACAACAGTGCTGCATTTCCAGCCAATGCCCCCCCAGTCAGTCTGAGAGCTCTCAAACAGATTTGGAGTAAACGTACACTGTTGAATCTTTGATATAATTAACATTGTTTGTCTCAGCATCAGTAAAAACAGGCTTTTGCCTGCTAGCAAAATTTTTGGCTATGCACACTATTGTTTACTTGAATGAAAGGCTAAAGAGCTAACTGAAGCTTTCTTCTGGTGCAAAAATTTCAAATACTGTAGAAGTGTATCGGTTTACGAACAAACCTTGCTAACTGACACATACAAAGCATATCCCTTAAAAAAAAAAATAAACAAAACCCGAGAAAATCAAACCTGATCTAATTGTTTTCTTCCAACATTTCTCAAATACTTTCAACAAAGCACACAACTGTTGTTCAACATCTACTTATATGGAAGTCTTTTTAAAGTGTTATGAAAACATATCAATGTACCTACATCCCCTATTGTATATATTTACATGGCTTCTTTGAAACCTTAGCCCTGAATAAATAAATACTTCAAAATGCCTCATTTTGGCACAAATGCTTCCTGCTGTTCCAGCCGCTACAGGAAGATTAAGCTGTGATCCCCCCGCTAGCAGCTAGCAGGTAGGAACAGAGAGGTGATGCCCCGAACAGGTAAGGCAAAAGCTCCAGGGAACTCCACAGTCTGGCAAATACAGCAGAAGGGGGATATGTTCTTCCGATTGCTGGAACAAATCCACTAAAAACTGCCAGAGGTGACCCAAATACCTCTCTGTACTCCCCCAAACTTGGGAGAAGACCTAGATTTAAAACTGCTAAGTTTTAACTTACTTTTTCTTGGAATTTATGTTTTCGTTCGTTTGATAGCTGCTTCCTATTTAAAGGTGCAGATTCAGGACTAAAGAAATTAGGGTGAGAAATGGCTCAGTAAAGTCACCGTGAGCTTAGTCACTGTATCAAGTCCTCTGCAATTACTGTAATGCAGCGTCCAGGGTGGAGGAGTTTAACACCACTAAGGAACAAGAGCACCAAAACCTTCCTGCAGCAGCCCCAAAGTGCCGGGTTCGCGGGGCTGGCAGCGAAGTGCCAGGGCAGAGCCCTGCCTCAAATCTGAGATCAACGTGGAGCGCGAGGCCGCCAGCAGCACCGACGGCAAGTTGCAATAACTGATTAGTAGGGAGAAGCAGCAGGTTTATTTCTAGAGGCAGGACCTGCATGGAGAGAGATTCTAGTAGTTGGTAATTTGGAAAAGAAAAATACCCATAGAGCAGTTAATTGGGACTTTGGAAGCGGCCTTTTTTCTTAATACAATATTTGACGTTAGCTATAACAAATTAAAAAAAAAAAAAGGAGGACTACCCATACCTTATAATAAACCTTGACCTCACACAACTAAGCAGCTGCTAAATCCTCTCATATTTCCTAACCGGGTAAATACAAAGCACTACCTACTCTCTGTCCCTCACCTCAGCTAGCTGATTTGGGAGTTCGCCAAGTTTAAGCCTCCTCTCTCATAGCCACGGACAAAGTCTGGGTCAGTTTGGGGTTTTTTTTGCATTATTTTTTCAGATAGAGGTACTTTTAAAAAACACATTGCCAATAACCCCCCTGAACATCCTCTCACTGACACTTTACTACAGGCTGAAACAATCTGAACACGGCACGGTTACAAATTCACAGGACAAAGCGTTTGCTGCTTTAACTACTCCCCCCAATCCGTTATTAAAACTTCCAAAAGCTGAGAACACAAAGGTCCCAGGACACTGCCCACTGGTGCAGCCAGTCTTTATGCGTTAAAACACTCTGCTTTCCACTTCGTGCCTCCACCAGCTGCTTTCATTTAGATGCAGGTCACATTCACACAGGCTAGAAAGCATCACAGACCCGTACAAATTGCTAACATGGGAATTCAGGTCCTTGAAACTCATCCACTGCAGCCAATGGACAGTCTATCATTTCTCCAATAAATCTTTAAATAATAATAATACTGCTATTAATAAATAAAGTGCCTTTCTTTTTTTTTTAGTACAGGTCCTGATGCCCATAACAACTTTGATATAGATTTCTTAAATATTTTTTTAACAGATTGACATATCTATTAAGTGGCCATAAAATACACAAGTTCAGTGGTCTGAAGAGACATGAATTTTCTTGTCAATCCACTGGTCACACTTCTTATGTGTTTGCAACATTTCAGGAGCTGGGAGGGGGAAATCTGGGGAAGAGCATCAATTGAAACCAGTTTCCAATAGCAGATCAGAGAGCGCACAGGCAGCAGCAGAGAAACATATGTTTGAACCCAAGCCAAAAATCTGGCTTCCTTAAGAAGTGTAGGATGACAAGCCTCTTGTAGTGGTAATAGTAGGCTGAAAAGTGGGGGTGGAAAAATTCCCTCTGCTCATGCAGAAGGCAAATTCTGTAACATCTACCTAACAGTATTTAATTCAGAACAGCTGGGGTTTGGAGAAAGCCGTCAAAATGACCCATTAAAGACAATCAAAAGCTTGACACTTTATGCTTTGATAGCATTGTCTCTTCACTCACCACTGCTTTATGAGGTATTTGGGAAAACGGTAAATAGCACGTTGGTGTCAAAAACCCTAAAGCACTTTGGAGGACATACATCCATACGTTACTTGGTTGAGAGCTGATAAATGTCTACGCCTTTGCTATTTTACATTAACATTTCCATGGAATTGGGCATATGAAAATTGATGGTGATCAAAAGTTAATTACAGTGTTTATGTCAAAAATCAAAAGAGCAGAACAGTGACTTTTAGTTTGGGTCTTCCCCTCACTAAGCTCAGCTATTTCCAGCAGGAGAGACTCCAAGGGAATAGCATTTGCTCTTATCAGCAGGACTGACGGTCTGTTCTGTTCTAGCCATGGTTCACAGCAGACTAGTAGTAACCAGCCTAGAGCTGAAACGTATTGCCATGATAGCAGTTCCCCTCTTGCCACCAACAGAAATTCTGGGTGCACCTGACTACTAGAAAACGGCATAGTCAGAAAGATAATAAAAAAACATCCCAGGCAAAAAATAACCCCAAAAAAAAAAAAAAAACAAACAGAAAAAAAAAAGACACAGATGCAAGTTTTAATGTTTCAGATGGCAGCAACTACAGTTCCCTATCTACAGAGGGCCAACACAAACTTTGGCTGAGGCCATGTCCCAAGTCTGTAGACTTAGTAAAAGCTACTGCTTTGCTTTTTTTCTGCTGCATGTCCTCCTCCTCCTTGAAATAGGTTGTGCTGACTAACAGTTTTGTGCCATTTGATGAAAACACTCTAGAAAATGGCTTGCATAACTGTTTATACAGCAGCAAACACCATATTTGTGGAGTACAAGTGAGCAGAAAGACATCTGCTTGCTTGACTTCAGTAGGTACAAGTAGCTCATTCTTGAGGACATGCTTGCTTTCTCTGCTTGAGGGTTCACTGCCTGAACTGCCTTGTCTCGGATGGTTGAATCCAATCCATTTCCTTTTTGCATATCAAAGAGTTGATTTCAGGAGGATTGCAGGCGATGCACAGAGGCTGTTGTCCAAGGCTCCTTTGCACCTGCACACAGCTTATAAACTTCAGTTCCGCTACCGCAACTGAACAGAAATAATTTCTATATTCCAGTTCTTTTAGCTGCTCACCAGCTTTTGTACCACTCCCCCATTCACCCAATATTTGAAGGGACTTCAGAGCAAAAAATAGTCACAGTTCTTTAAAGAAAAATTAGTGGACTACAGCCACCACTCCAGTCCTGAATTCAGTCGCAGCTGTCATGGATTAGCACCCTTAAAAAAACCCACTGAAAGCCTAGAACAAGCAGCTACTCAGGTGGGAGGCAGCGTCCCGAGGAGAACACACTGCTCCTCTGTGCGAAGGATGATTTAGCAAGGGAAAGAGCTGCCTCGCGAGCTGCCGGGAGTCTGCTTCCCTGCCTGTATGTTTCTATTTCATAAGCCTGACCCACCTCAAACATGAAGATACACTTTGTTAAATACGAACAAGATATCAACCCGCTACTACCTGGAAGCTGCTGCTTTGTGTTCCTTGAAGAACAAGCAGCATTGATCGTTATCTACATTTCAAGACTGCCCCAGAAGCAGACAAATTCTCCAGAGAGAAAGGTTCTGTTTTCATGTTAGCACTCGTGAAAGTAAACAAGCAAACGGAGAGAAATGCAGAATTTGTATTATTTCTAGACAGCTAAGCTTTCCAAAGTGTCAGCAGTTCTGTTTTTGTAGGCTGTTTTAAAGTTTAAAAAAAAGCAAGCAAGCTTTAACATGTTTCTTCTTGGTCTCGGTGAAAATACACATGCAAAATGAGATCAGAGCTAAGCTTGTCATTGGTACTGGTATTGTCCACAATTCCTCCATCCAAAAGGTGACCAGATTGAAGCCTGAAAATTAGGTCTTCATAAAGTAGCATTCTCCAAACCTGCCAATTCCCACTACTTCAAATGATAGCAGCCTTGACAAAAAAAAAAAATGCTATTCTGCTGTCCTAGTAGGCAGAGCTACTGCCAAGAGTTAAGAGAAACCTTCTTTCTGAAATGAAAACTGTTTAGGTTCCACGCTGTTTGTCTGGAACCTGAAGGGAATGCAAAGAGAACACGGCTGAGGAGTAAGAGCACTACTTTTTACTGGATGGTTTTTTTCTTTAATTTTTTTTTCTGACATCAAGAAAATAGCTCTAGATGCAAAATATATATGGACTGATTCCTAGAGGGTCCACCTGCCCAAGACCAGTGCAAGGCAAGCTAATTTACTCCTCATTTTGGGGGTGAGTTTTTCTTTTTAAACACTGTGACATTTCATCTGAATTTCAGCTTGCAAAGATAATGTGCATGCTCAACTGCTGAATAATCCATGGATTTAAATGTCCCTAAATACACAGTAAAAAGATGGATTACCCATTAGGATAAAATAATATACACAAGCCCCTAAATACATGTGTACACTGTAATACACATTTTAAATAGTCTCTGTGTGTGAATTTAAATGATAATATGCATGCTAAAAAGTTTCAAAAGACATCTTTACAAAGGAGCCATTACCACTGTGTAAATAATACATCATTTAAAATAAATTCTCTGAACTCCCATGAAAGGTTCTTTTTTTGGTCAACACAAAAAGAATAAAAGAAACAAACACTTATATAAAATAGAAATGGTATTATGGATTCATTTTAGAGGGGGGATTATTTAGTTCCTAACACAGCCTGTTTCATATTCCTTTATTTTTGCCCAGAAATCTTGCAAAAAAAAAAAAATAAAGAGCCCGATGGATCAATAAAGTAATGATTTACAGTCTCTGCAAACTGTGACCTCTTGCCAATTTTCCAGTGGACACCTTAAGAACATTCATACACATCCACTGCTCTACAGCGCACACAAACTCGCTTTTCTTAATCAACTTTCATGGACCCTTGATAACTATCCACAGATTCTAGCCCAAAAAGGCTAAAACCTTCCTTCCAGATGTCGAGACAGCGCTCCATGGAAGAACTAGAATCCACATCACTGCCTGGTAAAAACACAAACCAGTGCTTTGGAGGAAGTGAGCTTTGATGAAGAAGGCTTGGGAAGGCATGATGGTTGAGAGACCAGTTTTAGAAGGATAAAACAGCTATGCAAAACAGGACAGTCAAACATGAATGATCAGGTTTTACAACTTTTTAAACTCCAATTTTCAATACAGTCTGTTCGGTGTACACAGTTTTGGCAAGTCTAAGTTTGGTATAATACACTAGAACGTGCTAGTAAAGCTTACATTACTGAGTAACAAGGTGCTTTATAGCAATACTGCAATATACCCAACCAAATTCACACATGGATCCCACAGAGTTTGCACTACTAAATTCACCAATATACTTAAAACCATATAACTAATCCACAGCAAAGGACCAAAGGAACTAGGCACCTAATTTCCTTCTCAGGAACATTCATATGCCTCATTTGTAGGTACTGGTCTACCCCAGATCTAAATTATTTCTTACCATATTTATTGCTGAAAAGCATCCATACTGTTAACTGTCCCTAGCACGTTTCTGTTTGAAGGCATACCTTCATATACTAATTCCTACACACATATCAAGCACAATGATGAGCCATCAAGTACACCGATATGACAACATCACAGCTCTGCAGCGAATACATGCAGAAAAGGGAAAATCCACTTTCATTCACTCTGCAGTGAGTGGCTGAAATAATTTTGATCACAAGGGGTGACAGACATAGGAGCACAGTTACGGATAAGCATCTCTGCTGTCACTGAAATGGGAGCATGTTCCCTTTTGTTGTACATCACGACACGTACCAAGCCCTCCTCTCCTGACCTGGCCTTCTCCCACACAGCCCAGTCCTTCCCTCTTCTTCCAAATAGGCAAGAAAAAAAATCAGGTTTCTCCCTTTCAAGGACAGGAGATGGATGAAAACAGTGCCCTGGGGGAAAGAAATAGATGGAGCTGTTTGAACATGATCCTGCCCAGCTCAGCTCTCAGCATCAGAGGAACTTCCGCAGGGTTCAAATCTTCAGGCCTGGCCCCAGGATCCCAACGCAACCCCAACCAGAAGTGGCATGTGCTTTTCCAAGTCAAGATGTCACTTGCCTGGACACGTGCCTGTGCCAGCTGTTCCTGCTGAAAGCTTAAGCCTGCAACTGTTTTGCTTCATTTTCCTGGCTGCTCTCAAGTTAGTTTTTGATTCTGCCTTTCCAAAACTGGTTTAAAGGAGAATGAAATCAACAAAAGCACACAAGAGCTGGTATACCTTCCTCCGAGTGAAGCTAAAGAGTGAAGACACAACCCCTTTATTCTAAGCAATCCCTATCACAATCTGCACGCTAACATTTTTAAGATACGTGCCAAGTCTTGCTTGTGCAGCGTAACTCCAGCCTGTGCCTCACACCCTCTGCTTGCTGTCACCACCTGCATGTCCCGCTCCCTCTTTTGCCCTCCCAGAAGTTACTCCCATATCCCACAGGTTCACAGCGGAAGCAGGGGAGCTGCAACCGACCCAGGGTCAGCATTAATTGCCAAGTGCTCTCCAAAGGGCTCCAACACCTGAGAGCTGGGTGGAGAGACAGCAGAACCCAGCCCGCTATTAAAGGCCCTATTTACACGGCTAACCAAGGATGCAGCGCATGCTGCACAGGCAAGACAGATTCATCTAAACCACATATTAATATAATTTGGCCTAATATTTAGCAATTGAATTTTTTTTTTCAGTTGATCTAGCTTCATTCCTCAGCCAGAGGAAGCCTTGTGTTCTCAAAAGGCAATATTATAAAGCAAAAACAACAAAAAACACACCCAAAGATCCAGTGAATTTGGAGCGTGGCAATAGGAAAAACTGATGCATAGCATCTGCTCTGCAAATTATTTTCCACAGGACATTTGCCCCCGCCCCTCCCTAAAGACTCCCATTCAGTCGGCTGCTATTTGGGTTACCGGAGAAGCCAGGAGCTCTGCTCAAGGACCCGGTCCCTGCCGTGCTCTCTGCCACGCGGCCAGGATGATGCAGCCATCTGGGCTTCTGCAACCAGCCCTCCAACACAGGGGACAGAGCCACGCACCACTTTATTCATAAAAAGCACATATTTACATCCCTAAGCAAACTCTTTAAAAGAGTATATTCGCCCACACAGTGCTGCTGAGAGGCACGCAAGAAAGTGATTTTAAGAGCTCTCTAAACTGGAATGTAGACATAGCAAAGGTGAGCTCGGGTTTTAGATTCAATAAGCTCTACTCTTCGCTCTTGACAGTTTGGCCTGAAACAATCCCAGGCAATTCTTTAAGACGAGCCCCAGTACTTTTATGACATCTTGCTTCAAACTGGTTAAGGTTGAGGAAACTCAGAGCTTCACTTAGGGCTCATTCCAGAGAAGAACAGTCAGCTTTTGAAGAAAGTATTTTTCTGGGCTTTGGTTTAGATCCAGTTTGCCAAGTTCTTTATTAGCACACGTTTGGGGAGGGGGGTGGGGAGGTAGAGCATCCTCATCACCTTTGGTGTTTCTGCTGGTGTTTTGGGAACAAGCTGCTTACCTAGCCTAAGCAGAAAGGCTGACGTGCTGAACGAAGACAGCACAAGGCCTCTGCAACACAGAAGACAAATTCTGCACTTTCTGTCAGCGCCAGTACTAGCATGGAAAAAGTGAAACCTTTCTTAGGAGTGAAAGGGCAAATGCAGAACAAGCAGTTACAAATGAGATTAGAAAGAGTAAGAGGAAAAACAGACATCTTAAACCTTCACCTATGTTAGGTCACAAGCTTCGGCTATATTTTTTCCATTTCAAACCAACCTAACTTTATTTATAAACAAAATTGTAATATTTATCATTCATATCCTAAAGACTAACACATGCGCATCTAATACCCTGACACCTCAAAATACAAAAGTTGGTTCTTTTGGTAATGTGACATTCCCCGGGAAATTCACATTTTAATCAGGTTCTATTTTCTTTCTTTTGCTATTACTCAAGTGTAATAACAAAGTTGTGTAATTTAATCTAAAAAAATGTAAGACAACAAAAATTTGGTAAATGAACTGAAAAAGAAATCATTAGGGGGATTTCTAAATCCCTGTTCAATGAAGCATAACAGATTGGGTTGTTTCTGTTCTTGGCGTTGGTTTTTTTTTTGTAAGGTAAGAGTTTTGTTTTTTATAGTTTTTCTATTGTTTCTATATTTTTTAATACAGCAAAGCTTTGCAGAGAAAATTCAGACTCCTACAGCATTCAAATTACTACTTAACCTGATTAAAACCTGAAGTGCGTGGGCCTTGCTTCCTCTCGCTGCATGCCTCCAGGACAAGTCTGGGTCTGCGTGGCCTGTAGCCTCCCAAGGGGCGGGTGAGGACAGCACGATGACCCCTCTGAGCCCTCTCTCAGAGGGCGGTTGTTGCTTCTTCTTAAGAAGAAACCCTGAAAAAAGCTTATTCCCTCCCTCCACATTAGTACAGTCCTTCAATTAATGTCTTTGCGGGCAGGTCAGAAAAATAGAGTTATCTGAAGACGTCAAACATATCAGAGCAATTCTGTAGGAGGGAAGAACAGTCTCATAGCAAAAAGGCCTTAGAGAATGCCACACGGCTACTCCTGAAATCGGTTTGGTCACCAATTTTCACTAAGAGAGGATGGGTCGGGGACGTTGCCCACGGTTATATTTCTACAAGCAGTACTATTTAAAAAAATTTAAAAAACCCAACTTTAAATATTATATACTTCTGTTATGCAAAACTCAAGACAGTTTCTGCAGACAGAACTGCTGAGTTGATAGAATTAATAAATCATAAACAGGCTGAATTTCCAGCCTACAAGAGAAATATTATGATATTCATATTTTCCATTAAGACAGGAATTTGCCATCTTTCCTTTCCAACCATTTTGACTTTTGTTCAGCATTGGAAAAAGTCTTGCTCCGTATCCTACTGTCAGTCTTGGGCACCAAAAATTAACTTGCTGGTTTCGCTTTCTTACAGCAAGCATTTCAATGAATGCTTTCTTCTTAGGAGATGGAAAGCACATTAGAAACTCGCTTGATTCAAAGCTTGTCTTGTGCTGCTTTTCTTTATCCCTAGAGTAATATATTGGGTTTTTAAGCAAAGCAAACAGTGAGGATTTAGTAGAATACAATTTCTTTTGTTTTATTGCTCCATTAATTTTATTTATGTTCAAATATGTTGCTTTTATCAATTTGGTTTGAGGGAGAGAGATGCATCAGGAGGAAGAAACATGATTGTACTTCAAAATGAGGTATTGGGCAGAACAGGAGCAGGAGATGCCTGAACCACCTAAGATGATCAGTCATATTAATACCATGCAGTTTTGATAGGTAGCAATTACAGGGTAATAGATAGTCCAAGCATTATTCAGAAGTCTACTGCAACCATACGTTTAGAACCGTGCCTTTACATTCCTTCCTGCAGATATACATGCAAGCTGCCATTATTTAAGACAAGAAGAAAACATTCTGTTTTTAGCAGCAGATTTTGAATTTTCTAGTCTGTCTCTTGAAAGTCTGCTACTGCAGAAAAAATGACCGGTTTCCCCAGATTTCTTTCTTTATAGTGCTATTTTTGATCACTCAACTATGCCTTGGTCATCAAAGCAATAAATACTCTTAAGGAATTGTAACGATGACAACACCTTGCCAAAACCTAATTAAACACTAACTAAAAAAATTACAGAATGAAACAGCTGTTCTTGCTAACTGACCCCACTACACAGTACACTCCTGGGTGAACATGCTGCCACAGAGTTTTTTCTTATGCAATACAAAGGACAAGGGTTTTTTTTAAGGCAGCATCCTTTACAGTATGAATCGGATAGAAAAGAAGAAAAAGCAAAGCACCTAGCTGCAAGAAATGAATGATGATGGAGACCCTGCAAAAGGCCTTTCCTAATGACAAGATATTACTGCACAGGTTAATGAAAACCAAATACCAATTTAACATGCTAACCTTTGAGCAAATTGAGTTCAACTAATCAAGAGCCCTCCAAAAGGGTATTTTGAACTAAGAGAAAAGACTGGAAAAATCATTTACATAAGATAGCTGGTAATGGTGCATTTAATGGCATTGGTGATAGGGAATTATACTAAGGAAATGAACACATCATGTATGACCTATTCCCTAAAGCATTTAATAGGACGTCTCCAAAGAGCCAAATTCTACCCATTGGTAGTGAAGCACAATTCCTGTTAACAAGCAAGGCAATAACAGACTCTTCCCTAGGACACCCCTCCCACAGAATTTTAAACAGAAATAATATCTACAATCCAAACCCAGCCTGGACAACTTCATTGCATAAAGGGCTCTCTACATCAATTTCAATAACTAAAGGACAGTCCACCTCTGGATCAGATCATGCACTTCCCTCCCTGAACTCCTCGGGCAGAGAAGAATATTTATTACCCATGATCTGCTATTTCTTTATGGACTCTGTAGAAGGATGTGACACCAATCTCTGAGTACCTCTGCCTGCAAACTACTGGATAAATAAATCCTCTCATGCTTCTTTTTAAAAGATTACCCTGGCAAACACACTTAGAAGGAATCCTGAGTTTGTGCAGGTACACATGCAAGGCTGTGTACATACCTGCCCTCACCTTGTCCCAAGCACTGACAGAAGCTGTATTTTTTATGTCCGTTTAGCATGGCTCAAGTACAAGAAAAGAAATCTCCTTGATCCCTCTCTAAAATTGAAGGCGGTGCAATTCTTCAAAATTTAGCCAAACAACTAAATGAAAAGCGGTATTATCCTACGTAACAAAAAAGTCTAACTCCCATAAAGGTGAAAAGATGCAACTGGCTTCCAGCCCCGATGAGCACACACAGGAATGGCACTAAGGTTCTTCCTCTGCTGTTTCCTTCCCGCCCCCACCAAATCTCATAGCCCCCCAGAACCAGGTTTGAAAGTCTGCTTTCCACCACCACCTCCGCATAGTCTGAAGATTACTGGATACAATTCAGCAGTCCCCAGCGAAGAATCACACCTGTGATTTATCACTTACCACTTGCACCGTGGCAACTGTGACCTACACACCCTTGTTTCTCAAACAAAACAGCAACAAATTACACGGTTGGCAATGTGTCCAGCATCTCATAACAAGTCTGGGTCTTAATAGATGAAAGATGTTAACATTACAATAAAAATTGGGGCACATCACCTTTAGGAAATACATTTTAGAAGAATATTAAGCTCTGCAATATATTATCTTTGATAATACTAGGTAATGCAGCCCTTACATCAGCCTTTTTGAGGAGGGTAGAGGAGCAGGCATTTCTCCCCTGAAGATTTCTGATATAGCAGGACAACTAACAAATGCTTGCTTTGGCAAAGCATCTAATGCTGCTGGTTTGTGCATTTGCTAACATTTTCAAATTCCTTAAAAATGACCTAACACACCAGGTACCTTTGGCTTTCCTAGCACATCAGTGTTTTCTTCAAGCACTCTTCAGTCTTGCCAAATAACTAACTGCCCAGTGGAAAGACGAGACTGTCACCTAAGTGAATATTCAAACAACACGATTACCGGAAATAATCTGTACAAATGTAAGGGAGGCAACTATAATTAGGAACATTTAGTAAAACAATATGAGGCCTTTGGGTAAAGGAAAGCATCAATGAACAGGCCCCCTAAACCTACAACAAAAGCACATCAGATACTCCACTTAAGAGGCATGGTGACCATGCTTTCAGCGACACTCCTGCCTAGGGTTGCACTCGCTACATTTTAAGCCTTTAATAAATTGGTTTTTTTTTTTTTTAAATGTCATCTGCTGACTTTCACTTTGGAGAAGTACTGAACTATTGTAACAGCCACCTAACGTGGCTTTCTTTAGCACTTTCTTGAATTAAAGAAAGATATCCAAAAAAGAGTCATCAAAAAACGATGCTAGTCACAGGTACATTAAACTACTTAAATCTCCTACTTATGTTTCAATATATCACGCTGTAATTTTATGAGTCAGCTACCCTCCTCCCTTTCAGTTCAGCTAAAGTTTAAGTAGTGTGATCCTTGCTGGCTGCACTGAAAGCACTAACCTAAGATTTTTGGCTAACAGCTGCCCTTCAATCCTTTCATTCTTCTCTTCATTACTCATTCCTGTTTCACTGTCTGAACAATAAGAAACACATTATGAATCTAAGGTTTTCCAGTACTGGGAGCACTTACATTCATTTGAAAAAAAGATCCCATGGAAATGTGCCTACAGTTAATAAAAGACCCAAACCTTTTGTGAAACTATACCTTGCAGTTAAGGGATCCCATAATTAGAATATAATTACTCAGCCATATAATGTGTCAAATTATGGAGAATGATTATTTGTTAAACTACAGATAAAGAGAAGGATGAATAAATCTGGAGCCACAGATAAAACCAATTAAATGAAAGGCCTTCCTTCCCTTTAGCGTTCTTCTAACACTTTGGAGACCATCTCTGTATCCAGTACTAGTTTACATGCACAATTGCTGTGATAAAACTTTTACACTATATACATAGCATAAATCCCAGTAGTAAATAATTCAGTACAAGAAACGGCTGCAAAGAGGGACAGCTGGTGCTGACAACGCTATCAGCGTCTTTGCTACTACATGCCATACAGTCAGTTATGAGTGGAGTGAGATTATGGAGAAGACAACACAAATTCCAGGTTAAGCTTGGAGTTGTTAAGGGATTTCACTTATTACTTGAATAAGAGCCTGCATCCTTTAAAAGTAGTGTTCAAAATGAAACTACCTGTCTTGAAAATGGACTGAGAAGATCTTTGCATACAAATTCAAAGCACGCTAACAGAACACCTAAAACCTGCAGAGAAAGATGACATTCCTCTTTGTTTGGTGTAAATCCTAAAACTCAGCTATTGCAGAGAATATAATTTCACTAACAAATTCAGTCAAATCTACTTTGTAATACATGGAAAAGTACAACAGAGGGTAGGAACCCACCTAGGCAACCTTGGTGCCCTGCCAAGCAGGCAGCCCCGGTGGAGTCAGTGCCACAGACACCTCCTGGACCAGCGCAACAGCAGCTTGTCCTAAAAGCAGCTGCCTGCCCTCAAAGTTACACCAGGCCTCAGCAGAGTGATGACATACAGGAAAGTTCAGCAGAAACAATAAGGAATGATAAGAACAAAAGCTTTAAAAGCAGTCCCAGAGGAAGCACTTACTTCAAATTAAAAGCCACGCACAGTCTCTGTGGCACATGGATTAAATCATCACCCATAAATTGTTCTGCTTTTCCAGTTCATGGATTTCACCCCAGAAGAGCCTTCCCACGTGTACATCCAGAATTCGAGTTTTAATTGGACTACCTTGCAAGTGCACCTTGATTTTTTCCTTACTCCCCAAAGCTCATTAAGTCACAAAAAGAAACCATCAGTTTTGCTACTTGATCATGCAACACACAATGCGTTTCCTCACCCACGAGACCACCGAGTCACCAGGAGTTCTTGCAACTGCAAACAAAATCAGACCTCAGGTGACATGCTTTCCTCTGCCCCTTCATTACACAACAGCACAATTCCCGCCTTGACACAACTTTAGCAGTGTCCAATCCAGCCAGCAATTGAAGAGCAACCTATAAGAACAGCATTAGTATTCTGTAAGGCATAGACAAAAATCAAGAAAGAAATTACGTAAACTACACTGAGAACACAGCTAGTGATAAATTAGGGATCCACCATCTTAATTAGTACCAATAATTACACTCTCTTTCAAATAAACAGAGGTGTAAGAGACACTAACGTCATCTTTTCCTGCACAATAATATAATATTGACTTTTTTTAAACAAAAGAAAGCACACTGTCTGACCAAGTCAGAAGATGAATTATAGCCATTTTAGAGGCCCTGAATGTAACATCTGGCCACATTGCTCATATTATGACAAATTTAAATAAAGATAAATCCAGTCAATGTAATCTCTTAACTGAGGTATGAGATTGGGAATCGATAAGAAAGGGTCCTACTCTCAGCACCTGACCCAGATGCCTAATGGCAATATTTATCTAGCTTACAGAAGGGCTGAACAAAACAAAAACATTGTGTAAAATACCATGTCTGTAAAATACAAAGTTCTATTAATATTATTGCTTTTAAAGACATTGATTCGTCAGTATTTACTTTTTAGACATTATACTGACATTTTAATTTGACAAAACCTATGGCAAACCCCCCCCAAAATTCCAATTTGCATTATCAAAACATCTATCTAACAGCGATAGAGAGTTTCAAAGACATATTCAAAGTGAGTAAGAAAGAAGTCACTTGTGCAATAAATGTCCAAACTAGCCAGAAGAAAACAAAACAAACAAAAAAAAACCCCAACTGAAAGCAAAGAACCGCACCCTTAAATTACTATCCCAGGAATGAAAATCTGCTGGTGCAGTGCCCATTAGTCACTCAGCTTCCACAGTACCGGTGCAGACTGACTCGCAGCCGCCTCCTTGGTCGGCAGCTGTAGGGCAAGAGAGGCTTTGCCATCCTTACAGACCCCACGCGCCGCTGGAGACACCCAGCCAGAGCCCAACAGCTCTACACAAAGGTGTGTTAAACCTTCATTGCTACGGAAAATTAAAAGCAATTTATAAAAAACATTAAATTTAAAAGTGTTTTTATAATCGCATGCTAAGGAGGCATTTTAGTGCTGCTGTGGTGACCACTGTCATCTTTCCCCACTTGAGACCACCAGCAGACCCAGAACAACTAAAGGTTTGCTCCAAAAACACAGATTCTTGTTTTCAGAAAAGAATTGCATTTTCAATGCTTACAAACAGCATGGGACATGTTATAAAATGCTGAACAGCTTTCCAGTTCCTTCTAAAGGACCTTAGAAAAATTCATGTATCCAGGGCCATAAAAATGCACTTCTCATCACTCTGGTTAGAACATCATCAAAATACCATTTGCCTTTTTATAAGCCCAATTAGCCCCCAGATCCCTCTAAGGACTCTCGCTTTTTCTGCTTGGTATCAGAAATCATTATATTTAAACTTGATGCATTTCAGAAGGAAAGCAGAATGGCTGATTTTTTGTATTTATTAATATTGAATAAAGACGTTGGTACCTCAGAAGCACAGTTATCTAAGATTATCTGTTATCTTTACGCAGCAAGCATATCTCCACTAAAGGAGAAGTGTATATACGATCAACTAAATTGCTGCTGAAACTCACATGACATTTAGGTACTTTACTTAATGTGAGAAAAGCAGCGCTACAAGCTACAACAGTTAAATGTCTATTACACAACTTGTGCCATAATATAGTATCAAATTCAACAGCACTGAACACACCATCCAAGCTTGATTTATTGCAGCTAATTGCTAATTAGGGTTATTTTTGAAGCACTGCTGTTTGCATTGCACCAGATTTGCACTTGGGGAGAAAACAGGATTTACAAGGTCAGAATGAAGTTTAAACATTTGTATACAGACTGCTTCACTCCCCTCAGTATTGCTAAAAGGTCTTCGCAATCTGAAGACAACAGTATTTACACATGTGATGTTATTAAAACCGGGCACTCCCAACTTTGTATAAAGCAGTTATTAACATGCAAAAATTCAAAGTAGGATTGCAATGGTTACCCAGACAACTTTCTAATTAAATAATGGCAGTAATACCACTATGCTTCCATGTACTACATTAAAAATTGAACAGTGTCTCACTAATAATGCATCGGTCATTTGCATAATCTAAAGACCCTGGCTGCCAGTATCAGCTACGGACCATCACATCGTTAACCACCAACGCACACCCCCCGCATCCCCTCCCATGGCCAGCAGTTACGAAGACGAACACATCAGTAATTCATGGGGACCCCTGTTTCAAGCTCATGCCTATTGAGACCCATTTAAGCATTGTTAGTAGTAGGATGATGCTCAAGATCAAAACTTGGCTATTTCTTTCAGAAATCAAATCCCACTGTAGACTATATTATCCCGAATTTTAGCATCGATCTTCTCATTCCCCCAGCAGATTACTGTCTGGTGGTTTAGGCACCATGGCAGCATGTCTGCAACTGAAATACCATCATAGCAACCAGAGGCCAAGCGATCAGGCTGTTGTGCCGGATTCCCTGGTGGCTCTGCAATGTCTCTGCCAATACCTAACACAGCTATATTCATCTGTACTGCAGGTGAGCTCTGCTGAGGCAAGGTATACAGAAGGGAAGAGGACTAATCCACCTTCCAAAATTCAACTACAGCTGTCACTAACTATAAAAGTAGACTGTCAGAGGGCTGCAAAACATAATCCCTTCAAAAATGAAGCTTCAGTACGGTTAGACCAGATACAGGACACTAACACGCAGGCTGTACAGAATTAACTGACTATAGCAAGAAAGTATGAAGGCTGTGACCTCTAATCAAGAAAACATGATGTGCCTAGACTTACCAAAGATTCCTCTTGAATTATTACCTCAGTTCAGATTTATTTTTATGATTTGCTATAACTCTTCCCAAATCTTCTCTAATCATTAGCTGTATCAGCAGTATGAGAGCCATATGAAAGATAGCGCACTGTTATTTTTAATTTCAAGAGACCAATTGCATTTCCAAATATACTGCTAGCATAATCCAGTCAGGCTGCGGTTTCATAAATCCAGAGAGTTTTCTTGGCATATTATCCCAGAGATTAAGACAGCTAGTACAAAACCTCAGGGGAGAGGGGATTCACAACTTTTGACTTCATGAACTGTAGCACAGGCTCATGCTTAAATGTTAAAAGAAGAACAAAAATGTGGTTCTTTCTATGCCTGCCCAAGAAGACAGTTCAGAGAACTTGCTTTTGGTAGGAATGAAGAACTTGAGTCTTTCCCATGTCCCCAGAAGTATTTTTGTATTTTAAAAGCATGCAAGAGCCTGAATGAGGGAGGTCCCAAAGTGGAGTGCTATGGAAACAGGACAAAGACACTTTTCCAGCCGCAAAGCATGTACAGTACAGCATCAGCTCTTCCCTTAGTGTGAGTACATGGTTCCCAATTGTGTCTTAATGGAAAATATATTTGCATCAGTAGAAGGCTGGTTACCGGCCAGCTGTTCCTTCCTGTCCTCTGCTTTGTTTTTAAAGGAAAGCCGCACTTCTTCCTATCCTCCCCCACCAGACTTCTACAAGTACAAAAGGACCGCAGCACACGCAAAGGGTCAGACCTCTTCAGCACTAGCGGACAGGAAGGGGCTGGATGCCACAAGAGTTGGTGTTTTCCTCTGTATTACACGGCGTATGATACAGTTACATTGCTATGTTGAAAAATCCTCCCCAGTGGAAACCTGCTCTCAGAAAACCTCTGGAACATAGCAAATTTGGCCTCCACACTATTCACAAGATGTTCTTCATCAGTAGCTTTAGCTATTTCAAACGTTGATCAGGAGCTCAAGGCAGAGATCCACAAGCAGCTCCACAACGGGCCAAGCCCCACGCTGAGTCTCCACCACAACTGCGCTGACCTGCGATGGCTTTGGACGTGCAGCCGCCGGCAGGAGCTCCCATCCAGTGCTCCCCCTGAAACGCAGGGCACGGGTTCAGCCCACTCACTACACAGAGAAGACTGACTCGGTGATTACATCTGACCTCAGGATCTCTCAGGAAAAGTGTCTTTGAGGAAGTACTGGGAAGTGGGATGGGTAGAGAAATACATTGTAGGAAATAGTTATTCTCTTTACTCAAGGAAAAAATCCAGCTCTGTTTGGAACTTTTGAGTAAGCTCTTAAACTCATTCACTTTTGCTTACCCCACCCTGTTATCATGCACTGTTTTACCATTGCAAATATTGTCCTTGACACAGGCTGCACATGTTCACGCAGCATCCAGCAGCACAGACCTTTTCCAAAATCTTGCGGGCATTGCTACAACATAAATGTTCAGACTCAGAGCAATTACTTCTGACTGCACTAATGAGACAAGCATGCTGTTTCTGTACTATATATATACATTATACACACATTTCATTTAACAAGTATCTTGGCTGTGATGTAAACCCATCCCTACTTAATTTATGTTTGCACACATTTGGACTGAAAATTAAAATTAATAGAAAGCTAAAATAAATAAAAGAGCTCCTGCTGCTCTGTGTGAATGTTCAAGAAAGGCAAGAGCAGAAACACTTCATTCCCCCCATAACCCAAGCACAGAGTTTGCCGATTCCCAATTACTAAACAGCCCTGTCAGACACCATGGATTGACTCGGTGCAGGGGGGCGATGTGAGGGGTGCACAGAATAGAGGAATTTTCTCCATTCATCGAGTAGTCTTCCCCTCTCCGCCTCTCGTACAGAGTGGGGACTAATGCACGTAAATCCCTGGTTCATCAAGAAGTGAATAGACCTTTTGTTGCAGTCTATTACAGTTATAAAGATTCTGGCCACGCTTCCCTTACCACCACTATCCCCTCCACCAAAATGAAAGGTAGAGCTTAAAAACACAGAAACAGATCAGGATTCAAAACACGCCGGAACAGCCTGGCTGCACCAAGAATTAAAAAAAAAAAAACAACAAAAAAACCAAACCAACAAAACCTGCTGGCCCCCTTTTCAGGGCCTTACGACACCACTTTTGAGAAGTTTTGCTCAGGCAGCTGACATCCAGTTTTCGTCTTCTACTGCAGATGTGCGGGTTTCCTGCACAATAGGCGCCTGCAGCCCTGGCTCTCTTCCAGGTCCCACTGTGTGACAGTAACAAAAGGCGAAGCTGGAAGCCCTCAGCTACAGCACAGCTCTAAATGATTTAGTGACCACAGCGTCCAGACCTTGGCAGCAGCTGCCGCTTTAAAGGGACATTACCCAAGGAGTCAGTAAACCACAGAGGCAGGCGTTTTTTCACACTAGATTTGAAAAGTTCTGTTCAAAACTGAAAGGGTCTTGCCACCTTTCTTTAAAAACCCAAGGCAGAGAGCGGGGAGATGGAAGAGAACAGGACAGGCAGGGATTGTCGTCTGAAGTTGTTAGTGCAACACCACAAAGCCTAAAGGACCATCTATTATAGTGTTCTCCACATAAGGATTTCGAGACACTCTGCAAGTGTTAGTGATGGCAACCTTCCACCTCCATGGCCATGCATTATTTTCACTTTAGAGTTAGAACCCTGAGATTAAACCAGCCACTAGTGACCAGGAGAACTTTAAGCCAGGATGAGACTACGTGGACACCTTTTCTCCTAAGTGTGTGGAAAAAATTACCTCTTCACACATTAACATCACATCATGTGATGAATTTCCATTTTCTTTGGTGCACCATTGTACGCCACCACAACACTACAAAAGGGCTTTTGCAGAGAATTTTACACTGAATGCTGTCTCTGGCTTGTGAAGGGGAGATGTTTATGACCACCAGCACGTTCAACATTGGACATCAATGCATACAATACCTTAATAAATACTGCTCTTGGAGAAGTATACTGTCAGTTCCCTGCTGAACCCCACAGCAGTTTTTGTGCACCTATTCCAAAAAGTTACCGGCTAGAAAAGCCAGATTGTTTGGCTTTTTTTGGGGGGTGAGGGGGTGGGTTGTCCCTTCAATCCCCATGAGATATTTTACTTCCTCTCCAAGTCATAGAATAGCTGTGCTTTGCTACAAAACTTCTCATGTGCAGAGCATTAGGAAACCAAGCTAGCGCAATCTTCAAAAAAAAAAAACAAATATCAGTAAAAACAAAGAGTACCTACGCTCAACATTCAAGCCCTTCTGCCCATCATTTCTACCTTCTGAGAACATACGGGCTTGAGGCCCTGACACAAAACAGGTCCTTGTTTAGTTCTCCAGACAACATGTCCTGCCACCTTCTTTTTCTGAAGCCTCCTGCAGCCACTCTGGGTACAGTCACACTATGTTCATAATCGAGGGCTGCATCGCAGCTCCCAACCTCTGTCAGTGGTGCTCCAAGAACACGTGAGCACGGCTTCTTCCCAGAGCTCAGCTCCCCGGCTTCAAACTGCCACAGTCGGCAGCAGAAGTACCGCCTATGGGAACCCTGCAGGCAAAGGGAGGGCAAGAGATTGACCAAAAAAATCACCAAGTGTCTGGCTGCGAAGAGAAATCAGTAGCCAGCGGTGCTAAGTCACTGATAACTTAGTGCAAGAAATAAATATGTCAATTCAAGTAAAAAAATAAATAAAAAAAAAGATTTACATGAACAGTAACTACTGTGCAGCAAATACTCAAAATAATTTCTGTCAACAGAGCACTAATTAGGACGGATAAACACTTGTTTCGCTAATCTTCCTCCTCCTCCTCCTCCCTCCAGAGTAATTTAGTTGCCCACAGGGGAAAAAAATCGTGCAAGAAGAGGCTGATAAGAGAGACATATCAAAAAGGTGCAGGTATTTCTATATGCCACAAGCAGGTAACACGGCACTGCTAGAGCTCCGTTGGAAGGGGAAAAGTACCATTTGATATTTCTCTGTTTCAGACTCTGAAAGTAATTTTAAAAGGACATTTTAAAGCCATCCTTCACCACCTGCAGTCAAGTGGTCATTATAAAAAAAAAAAAAGCACTGTAATCAAAGCGCCCACTAACTGCTGAGAAACACTATTAATCCGCTAAGCAGCACTGCTCCATCCATTCTCTGCAGCCATCCCAAGTAAGTAAAACAAAGCCAGGCTCACCCGTTGGATTTTCAGCTCCTGTGCGAGAGGTGATGGTGAGAGGGGGCAAGGAATGCAAAGACGCTGCTGTGTTATCCCACAGACAATGGCAGGTTTAACCGGTACCCAGGACGGCTCATGCGGTTACCCACCTTTGGCCAGGTGCCTGCTGTGATAGCAATGCACGGGCAGGGTTCGGGTCTCAGCTCTGGCAGTTTTCAGTTCACTATATTAAAGTGGTGCGTCTTTCCATGATTGTAATACGCAGGGAAGGGAAACGAGCAGGAGCTGTTACATGTTCCCTTAGACCTTTCCTGCTCAGAACAGTGGGGAGGGAGGGAGAAAATGCCTTTGCAAAACATATGGTTTGAGCAAGTAGGGGCAATAAGTGCTCTGCTCTACCAGCATGCTGCTACACACAAGACGACATCAGTGAGAGGCGGGCAGCACAGTAGCAAATCTGGTACCAGGAAATGTTGTGTTAATGTCAAACACGCAGAACAAAAGAATGATTTCCTACTCCCCCAATGGAATATGTCATATCTAGCCTTACATTGCACTCTAAAACACAGCAGCTGCCTGATCAACCCAAGCAACATAGACTTGGTAAGACTGGAGATATTTTTTCCACCTCACTGAAACAAAGCTCAGGTAAACGGGAACAGCAAGCCCAGGTTTCTGTAGCACTAAGCTGGAAATCAGAAATCAATGCATCTTCCAGTCTCCCGCTTGCCAGAAGCATCAGGAATTTAAACAACTAGGAGCCAGAAGAGGGGAAGGGGGAGGGAAAGGAGAGGGCTTCACAGTGTTTGTTAGGCAGTGATTTGTCCTTTAGCAGTCCTGGATGTGGCACTGACTGACCACGTTAAAAGGGTGCTCCCCCAATCTGGAGGAGCACTGACCCTTAGGAAGAGGGCAAGACATCAAGAGCAAGGAAAAAAATAAACAACCAAGAGGAGAAACAGCAATTCTTCCTTGCTAAAGGAAATAACTTTTTTGTTGCATAGGCACCCATGACTTCGGGTGACAGGTCTGGGTGAGGATCCGGTCTGACGCCCTTCAGTGTCAGTGCTTTCAACAGCGCTAACAGCAGCAGTTGTTCCCCGCAACACATGCACTAGATCTCCCAGTTGCTCGAACAGGCTGGGGCTGTGCCAGGGCGCACTGCGGACCGTTTGGGTCAGGGACGCTGCCTGCCTGCTGCCAGCCACCACTGCTGTTTGACGGGCAGCATGGAAGAGCAGAGCCATCGCTGGGATTCCTGCGCAACATGGGGCAAGAGACAGGTTTATCTATGATAATTTCACAGCATTCTCTCCCTCCATTTCCTGGTTGTTTTCCAGGTCCATTTTGTTATGCTGTAAAAGCATTACGCGCCTGTGATCATAGTGACAAGACTTACCATGATGATAGTGCAGCTAAAGGCAGCAGGCTCTGCAAAAAACAAGCAGACAGGTCTGCTTTGTTCTCCGCAGTCAGCTCCAGAGCCCAAGCTCCCAACAGACAAAACAGGGTTTTCCCGGGACAGAGGCCTGGGCGCCAGGTATCTCATGCATTGCCACTGACACCTTACATGGTGGGAGAAAAGTCACTATCTCATTTGAACCACATTTATCCTTACTCTGTGAATGCAAAACAGGTCCTGAGGGCCTCCATGTTTACATGGAGAAAGACAGCAAAGGCTTATTCAAAAGACTTAGCTTTTTCGGTAGAAGGACCATGTCTACAAAATTACAAAAGTCTCAGATTTCTAGCATTTGCTAGGATCTCAGACTGACTGCAACAACTTAAACCCAACCTGAAACACATGCAAAGACTCTCAACTCACCACCCACTCCCACAGTTGAAAGGAGTGAGGACTCCAAAAGGTTGAACTGTAACAGGCAAATGTATTTTTAACAAATTCTGTTTCTATAAATATTACAAAGCTTTCTGCTCTTTGGAGGCTGCTCTACTCCCAGTGCTGCTGACATTACGGTGACATTTAGGAGGCCTTCACATTGCCTTACTGCCTTTCGTATGCTGGTTTTGTTCAAGGGATCAGAGAGACATATGAAGACACAAGGGCTGCTTATTCAAACTCTGCTCACTCGCTGACCTGCTGCTCACGCGGGAGTCGGGAGCACAAAGGGGCTCTCCATGTCAAGTGTGCTGGCTGCCGCTGTCTCCACCACTCTGGAATGCATATAAATGCAAAGGACACTAACCCCGAGGTGCCACCAACAAGGCAGAGGGGTGAAGGGATGGGGAATTGATTTCTAAAACTGCACAAGGGCTTCAGGTAGTCCCAGCTGGTACTGCATCCTGTCTGCACAACATAAAGGTGGTTTTGCATTTACTGATTCCTGCATTTACTCTCTTTTTTTTTTTTTTCCCCCCAAAGCTATTTTCCCCACATCCTCTGCCATCCCCCTCCATTTCTTCACTTCCTTGCTCTCTCTCCGGCGAGGCGGCCGCTGCCAGCAGGGCTGCGAGGCCGGCGTGCAGCATGAATGGCACTAAACTGGCACGCGCCCCAGCTGCTGCCATCGCCTCCTCTCCTGCCCTCAGCCTCCAGCAAGCTGGGCTCCAGATCCTGCACCTAAAACGTGGAGCGTCTAATTCACTCACTGCTGCCTCGACGCCGGCTTCCAGCTTAACCTGCAGCTCCTCTGTTATTAAAAAATAGGGTGGTTATACAGCAAGGGACAACATGTATATATTAAAAAAAAAAAGGAAGGGTCTTCCCAAATCAAGTTCTGACAGACACCAACATTTGGGTTAGGACCCTTTAGATACCTGTTCTCCCGCATTTCACAAACACTCCAGCCCAGATAAGCACCCTGTCCACACGGCAGGAAATGACTGCTACATACCTAAGTGCTAAGCGACCGGTTACACGGATCCTATCTGTACATCAGCGTGGTTTTTAAAAAATGCTGCAGCTACTAAAAATCCAGCTAAAAAAAAAACACCACCCACCAAAAAAAAAAAAACAAAAAACCCCCCATGAACAACAGAAACCTTGTTAGTTATCTCCAGGATTCAGCTGTTCAGTCTCATTCAGGGTGAGCTGCCACTGGAATATCCAGTAACATTTTCAATCAAATTTAAGACTACATGTTGTCCACATCACAAAAATCTAATGTCACGTAGACACTGTCCTGTTACCTTCTGGTTATTTTGAAAAGAAATTACACTGATACTTAACAGGCAGAATCCCTGTTCTCACTTAAGGAGGTGCTTAATTTTAGGGATGGAGAAAGCTCCAAACTAACACAACAGATCCAGGACTCACTGTACCATATGTTCTTTGGACTGTGTTTTATTTTGCATAGATATCTAATGTTTTTCTTAACAGGAAACTTCCATAGACTTTCTTTTCTTATTACACAATACGAACGCCCTGACAATGGTGGTGTTACAACTCCAAAATAGTTCTCCCATTGCAGACGAAGGAAAACACCACATCTCACTTCAGTTTGCACCAGCAAAAATGGTTTGAAGATTTGTTTGAACACTTAACAAGATGTTTTTGGCCTCCTCTGACATTTAACATAGGTATTGTCATGCTAAGAGGATTGTGATTCACAAGAACTGCTTACTTGAATAGGATCATTCCACAAAAATTTCAGTCTACCCTAGAAAATTGGCCATTGCTTTTTGTAATTCAAGGAAAACACAGAGCACAGCAACTGTAGTTATTTAACCTTTCATCAAAAAACTGTGAATATCTGATAATAATAAGTACGATCTATAAAGGCTTCAAGTCAACACTTTTTATAAGCAGATTTGTAAGGTAATAAATTTTCCATGACTTAACGATCAGCTTTGCCTATGAAAGCCAATGTTGTAATTCCCAATTGATTGTAGATGTTAATCTTGCAAGACTCTTGTTCTTATGCTGTGATTTATTAGCTGAATTAATGACAGATTGCACTGTTTAAAACAAGCTGCTGTTTTACACAATAACCCAGGAAGCTCTGTCCAACTGAGTCACTGCAAGGATGGGAGGAGGGTAGTGTGCAAGGTGAAACTGCTCCCGATACCTGAGCTAATTTGTCTTATTGCCTTTGAAATGCAGCACTAATTGTTTAACAATTAACCCTATGACTGAACACCAGGAGAGCTGAATGGCAGCAGCTATTCAGGCTCTCTGCAGAGTTTGGGATTCACATCCAGTCTCTGCAATTCATTTACATTGAGACATTCTGCTTTCTCATGTAAAACAACAGAAGAACCCCCAGCCCCCCCCCATCATACACACTTACTCCCTTGGGTCTGAAGGCATTGGAAAAGAAAAATCCCATGTGCTTCCTGTATATATGTATGTGACTAGAAAAGGAAAACTGCAGAATAAGGACAGATCTGATTCTTCAGGCCTTATCTCATTGCTACCACAAAGCAAGTGCCATTATGTGCAATAAAAGTTACAACCTTCTCTCCAGATTATTCATTCTCTACCTCTTCAGCAACATTTCTGGTGTAGAAGAGAATGTGCCACAAACATGCTCTAACAATGCAGTCAAACAGAGGGCCGACAGTGTAGTGGAAACAATGACAGTTCCTCGGTTAGTCTTAGTCTGCAGGTTTTACGAATTGCGACGCTGTAATAAACTCAGACCTTTTCCTGTCAGCTCTGCCATCAAGACACAATACAGGAGCTGAGAGCAGGAGCTGTGAAATTTGGGGGGTGGGGGAGGTGGGGAGGGAAAAAACCAACCCCAATCACAGGGCAAGTACTCAGAGCGATTTAATTCTGATGCAGGAGCCCCATGTTCTGCAGTAAATAGCTCCCACCTTCATTTGCTTTTTAAAAGCCTGCCTCTGAAGGGATCCCTCTGTTTCGCAGTGAATTTGAACTTGTTCTGTGTTTCCCAAGTGCTTCAGTGACTGGAGGCACCTCCTGTGCCGCAGAGCGCCAAGTGTTGCCAATTCCCATCGAGCCACCGCTTGCAGCTCCAGCGCCTCACTCGCTCTTCCCTGCTACTCCCTGCCTAGCGAGAGCAGTGGCATATGCTGCTCTGCAGTACGGCTTCAGAGGTGAGCCTAGATTTAAAAATAAGTAAGTAAAACCAAATAAAGGAAGAAAAAGGATGGAGCCTTGCATGGCTGACTTCTGAACAGGTGTAACGCACAGTCACCTCAGAAGAGTCACACCAAATCCCTGGGACCACTGCTGTGATCGGTTATTAAAAACTGGCCCCAGCCATCTGCTGGTGGTCAAGCTCCATGATGTGGCAATCAATTACAGCTGTTATCTTGTCCTAGCTTTGACAGATGTTCCTCTCTTTCATTGTACAGTAATTACTAGTTAGCTGCCAGCAGGCTTCACACTTTAATTGTGGCGCTAATTTGAGACAAAGAGAGGAAAAAATAGGGAGAGACAGACAGGGACAGGCAAAAGCTAAGACAGCTGTGGCAATTGGAGCACCCATGCATTAAACATTTCTTTACAAACAATAGGTGAAAGCAAACCAGTTACCCCAGTAAGACTTTAAAAAGCGACAGTTGAGCACCATCCAACCACACCATAGCCTGCAGTCCCTGTTCCTTTCAAGGGGGGAAAGAGGGACACTTTTCTCTTTCCTTGCCAAACAGGCTCTGCTAAAAATACCTGCTAGCCTTCTGGCAACGCGTGGCTTCATACTGCCACGCAGCGTGGTGCCAACTACTTCACAGTAGTGAAAAATCGAATGGATAAAGACACAGGGTGGAGTTTTGATTTTAGGGTTTGGGTTTTTTTAAACCTTCTCAGAGAACAAGCAACCTACTTAAATTATAACACAGACGAACTACTGCTGCAAAATACAAGCAAATGCACTCCATCACCTCGCTAGAGCACGGGAGCAGGGATCACCTAGCAGCTGCTCTGCAATCTGGTGCTCATGAAGAGCCTTTGGTGATGGGCAGGAGAGAGCAAGTGCCCGAGTGGATCATACCAGGAGCCAGCAAGGTGGGAAACCTGGCAACTCCTTTCTTATGTAATCCAGGGCTCTAAAGACTCTTTCAAAAAAAGGGACCTGACAAGGTTTACCCTTTTCTTCTTAGCTGGTTTAGAAAATGCAGCATTTCAGTGTCATTTCTACAGCCACCTCTTCTCTTAGTTTTTGTACGCTACCTAATGTGTATACCCTATACCCCAATAAAAAGACTGTTCAGTGACCATAACAACGTGCAGAGACCCACAGTAAAAACCTCATTAGCTGCTTTTTAGTAACACTCTATAGTTTAAGATGTGCTTATCTCCTCTGTTTTGACTGCAATGGAAATATCTCTTTTTTTTTTTTTTTAAAGTGTTAAAAAGCCAGAAGACTGTCTTTAAACAGGTTTCAGAAACCAAATATCAAACTTCCCCTGGAAGTCTGAACAATAAGCAGAAAAACATTCAATTGTTAAGAGCAATTCTGCAGCAACCTTACAGACACCCTCCTACCGGATGTCCCAATCTGCATTAACTATTTTCTTTTCAATTTAATTCACAATGGACATATTTCTGCTGTGGAATATTTATTGAATCTTTCAGTAGCACTTAGGCTGCGGTTCGGCGATGTGATGTGTTTGGCAGTAACAGTGGGTTACAGCAGTTCCTGTCACACTCTCTCCCTTTCCTCTACTGCCCACCCCATGCCCGGCCTCATGCCACTACATGCTCCCTGCTGCAAGTTGTGGCAGCACAACTATTTCAACATCCGTTCAGATCAGGAAATGGAGAATGGCAGAAGGAATTAACACCCTCATTACACATTTTAAAAAAAAAAATAATCGGTGGGGGAGGAGACTATCTTGTGGTGGCACAACTGACACTGAGGTTTCGCAAAACAGCTCACTGCCACCCAAGGATCAACGAATTGCCTGAATTGGTGAAGGGGCGGGTAACCAGACAGCTTCCACCGGTGTGGAAGAGCTCAGCCATCTTAGAAACTTTACGCTGGTACAGCACATCACGTGTGTGGGAATGAGAGACGCAAAACCGCTCATACCGGTATTACTGGGAACTGCTCACCAATGAGACATGCCCCCGCTTTAATTGGACACAGCCAACTGCAGGCATCTGGACTGCAGCTCAGATTTCTGGTGTGCTCAAATCCACTGATGTTTTCTGTCCAAAAACTTGTTTGTTTTTATGTGCTCTCAGATTTTACATTTTAATGCCACTTACTGACCTTTTCATTATTTTTCTGTCATGATCTCAAGCAGTGTTTGTTGATTTCGTATTTTATTATTACTTTGTTGTTGGGAGAACTTCTGAAATCAAATTGTTGGAAAAATGTATGAGGTTTTGGTGGTTGCTGAACACAACCAGCCAGCTCCTGCTGATAATGGCAGTGTAGTTAACTGTCTGGGATCACCACATAGCAGCTGTCAAGGGAAAAGGGGGGAAGGGACAAAGTTGTACATTTTTAACATGTTTCTAGCATTGCGACTAGCAGAAGTACTGGTTTTACAGAAGCAGAACTACGTGGTTCACTGACCAATGATTTGAAATGGCTTCTCCGCAGGAACTGCCATTTATCTGGATTATTGCTTTTTGAAAAGGGACTTTGGGACACTGCCATAAACATCTGTCAGACAGCAAGATGTTACACAGATGGACAAGAAAAGCAGGTTGACTGAAATCCACTACCTGACAAAGTACGGTCAATGAATTTGAAAATAGTATCACAGGAAGCATAACTGTACCTCGAATAATCTTCATAGTCTGTTTACCACCTGATGTTACCACTTGACTTCTGTGTGTCCTACAGCCAAGCTGTCCTTCCCCTTTGTTTCAATGCACTGGTCCTCCTCTTCAGAAACATAGTCGAGAGAGAGAGTTTACAAAACACATTCCCTATCATCTGAAATTCTGGATGACATCCCCCATGCTACCTTGCCAAAGATGAGCAAATACCACCTCTAAATCTCTGAGTAACCCGAGACATCAATTGACCACGATCCCACTCCTGGAAATATTTCCTATGATGATGTGCTAGCCAAGCAGCCAGCCATGATCCCACAAAGTCCCACCACTGTCACTCTTCTCAAGGACACCACACCAATACAACACGCAATACAAGTTAAACCACACTGCTCTACCCCCTGTATCCCCTCAAAAAGAGCCCCATGTCCCCTAAGGAGTGGATCCCTGGAGTCAGAGGGAGCTGACCTCTGATCGCTGCCTCCACTAGAGAGGACTTGTTAAATGCAAGGCAATCTCTCAACTGTCGTCAATGCTAAACAGGCAATTACTATGCTGATTGATTGATTACATTTCCCTGTCTAAATTATATCAAGAAAAAGGCAAATCACTCCAAAAACGAGAAAAATCACAGCTTAACTTCAGGCAAAAGTGCAGAAAATGTTTTTTGCCAGTATGAATAACAAACAGGGGGACCAGAGTCCATCCGAGGCCCCGAGCAAACAGTTCTGAAAGCCGAACAACCCACAGCCCTCCTGACCAGGGAAAGGCCGGGCAGGGATTTGCAAATCAGCCATGACCACGTAAGGCCATGACCTTTTGTGTGAAATTAACTGGAGAGAAAAAAGAAAAAAAGGTCTCCAGAGACTGATGATCCCCAAGTGCATCCATTCCCCATACATGCTGTGGAAGCAGCACCACTCCAACAGAAACAACACACCCTCCCTCTCCTGCTTGCGTTTCTTTTCCCTCGTCTATTTTTTGCACTTTGTACCAGCTGACTTAAGTGTCCTTATTGTGCTTTCGTTTTCATCGACAAGTCCTTAGCGCCCTTGGTCTGCAGCTGACAGCCCGCTGACAGAGGCGGTTCGAACCCTTCCGCAGAGAGGCATGGCCTCCCAAACCCGCATGGGACCCTACCGCTCTGGGACAAACTGCCCCACCGAGCCCTGCCAGGGGCACCGAGCTGCCTGGCTCTGTGTTTTCGGCGTTTGCCTGCCTGGCTGGCTCAAGGGCTTTCTTTACCTCACGCTCCTGCCTCCACCTGCCTGTTTCCATGTTCACTCCACCACTGTTTTAGGCCTTCGTTCCTCAGCACTGCTCCTCCTTCTCCCTCCCTGCAGGCACATCCGCGCTCTGAGTTGCATCCTCAAATACAACCCTGACAAGTTTTTCCTCACAGACTTTGTATTTCATTCCAGCTGTTGCTCTGTCTCCTCTCGCTGCTCTTCTCCCCGCCGTGCTCGCCACAGCCCCCTGGCACGTGAGGAGCCCAGACTCACGGCACCTCCAGGCCAAAGCAGCCCTGCAACACAGGCCGGCCGCGGGACCCCTGACAGGAGGGAGCGCTGAGGAACAAAGCCCTGTGTGCTGGGGATGGGGGCCCACGAGCTGTCCCCCGGTGCCGAGCTGGGGCACCGCCACTGACTGGGAGGGATGGAGGACGGGCTGGGCCCTCGGCCCCTTCCCCAGCCTGAACCCAACACAGAGACATGGAGGCCGCACGGGGGGAGGTTTCCCCAAGAGGAGGGGCTGACGGCCCTCTGCTCCTCTCTGGCGAGCGGCGCCCACCAGGCCCAGCCCGGCTAGGGGGGCTCAGCCTCGGCTTTTCCACCCGGGTTAAACACGCTGGCGCTGCTGGGTGTCGTGGCCAAGCTAACCAGCACAGCCCTCCACACACCACCAGACACAAACGCTGAGGAAAACATGCAGTGAGCCAGTCTTCAGGGTCTTTCTACTAACCCTTTCCTTGGTTGAAAAAGCTAAACGGACAATGACATGGGGATGGGGTAGCCTCTCCTCTCTCCCCTTCCCCAGCGCTCGCCATAGCGCCAGCGCATCTTTCCCCAGCACTAGACCCCACGACAACCTGTGCCGGCTTTTGAACCGTATCCCACAGCAAGAATAAGCCTTCAGTTCTCATTAAGGGCTCCCTCACTCACAGCAGGAAAGTCTATTACAGCTGCTTCGCCACAGGGCATTGCCATTTCCACTCACCCAGGCGTCGCTCAGCCCCCGGCCCATCCAGCGCCCGGAACGCTGCGGACAGTAATTAAAGCCAAAGCTTCATAAGGAGCGTTTTTTGGGGAGGGAAGGGAGGGGCGGATGAAGCCCAGCTGCCAAAACTTTTAATTCCTTCTCACAGGATCAGGGCTGAAATGTTTGAAATAATTTCTTAACAAAAACAAAAGAGGCTGTTGAAAAGAATAACATTATGACAGCTGCTGGGAAAGTCACCAGTGGGCGAACACCGGTCGCCGCGCCGATCCCTGTCCCTGCCCCACTGCTTACAGGAAGGAAGGGATTTTTATATCCTGAGCTGCAGTCTGTGCTTTTTATTTACTTTCCCCTCTCTCCCAAAGCCACCCTGGCTCGCACTCACTGCTCTCCTGTTTCCAGCCTTCAGGATGGCTTTCACAAGTTGGAAAGGAGACAAATTCGGCCGACGTTGCATTTCAGTGGTGACGGTCTGGTGGCCACAGGAGACAGGCACGGAGCGTCTGACCTGCACCCCTTGCCTTTCATGGGCTCTGGCAGCAAACACGAGACAGATGCTCTATTTAATTCCCTTTAAAAGTATTGCTACATGAATGGGATGTTTGGTTGGATCAGACAAACTCTGTGACATGAAGAAAATTTTCCTGCCAGAAACACATTACCAAGTGGAAGGTGTTTCTTCAGAAATCCTCACCCTATTTTCAAGGCCAAAGGCTTTGCTGGTCTTATATTTTAGGACAGACTTGCTTGCTGTAAGCATACTCCAAAACAAAGTTTCCCCACAGAAGAGAAAACCGGCCTGTGCAGTCATTATAAGAAATTAAACAGAGCTGCAGATGAAATTAAGCTTAATTATGTATACTTAATGACAGGTATGTGCTTTTAAAACAACAGATGTTGCACAGATGTGGTTCAAGGTAAAGACAACAAAAGCTCTCCCAGTGCTTCAGAAAATGTTCCTACGGAGCACTCCTGCATCGCACCACCTCTGTCTTTAACCAGCTGTCAGTTAGATTTGGTTTCTTCCCTAGGTTTAGCAAACCTCCCTCACCCACTACATACACACCATCTCGGTTCTATTTGGTTTTTTGGGGGGTTGGGAGGTGTTTGTTTTTTAAACACAGAGGCAGCACTGCAAGATTTCCAGAAGCGAATTTCCTGATCATCCCCACAGCTGCAGCTGCCTCTGAGGCTATTCCATGAGCTTCTCCGGCCTCATCACCATCTAGCTTGTGCGCAGAAAGCAGAACACGTCAGAAATCTCTGTCCTGCCTTGCATTTCCCCTTGGTCAAATATTTTTCAGGAAGTAGTTGATCTGGCCTGCAGGATATGAAAACCAAGGTCAACCACATCACTAAATGGCTGGTAAGAAAAGAAAAGAATAGTATGTCTGAAGGGGGGCCAAGAGAATTAAGTTGAAGGGGAAGTTATTTAGGATGAAGCTTTGCAAAATGGGAAAAACAGCGCTATTATGTTTCACAAGACCACTGTCAGAATCAAAGACACTGTGGCACTAAGATACACACTAACAAGGGACATACACATTCCTAATAAACACATTTACATACTGTTGCATGTGATAATTGCTTTTATTCTGCAGTCACTGCCTACATTTCCAGATCCTTTGATTTCTGTCCAACACAAAAACCTAGCTTGCCCTTGCTCATGAATTTTGGAAGCCAGTATGAAAATAATCCAATATGCAGAATAGGAGCTTGTACAAATGTGCCAGCAAAAAGTAGCTCTGTGTGATCTTAGGCATTATGAACATAACGCTTGCATTTTTTTCATGCACAGGAGTGCAGGGTCACTTCATGAATCACAGAAGAAGGGATAAAGAGAAGAAAATACTGGGGGGAAAGTGCCTTAGAAGTTGTAGAGATAAATGTTCTGACATTTTAACTTGCATTTGGCAAGATCAAGTTTGATTGCAGTTTATAGCAGCTCTGAGCACTGTGCTGGGAAAAACCAGAGCCAACCGCTAGCAGGTGAAGAGGAGCAAAAGAAGAACATATCAGGACTGTAAATCTCCTCACTGTATCACGATTCTTCTCTGCCTGACTCGATAAATTAACCAAGGGACACACACACTAATCATGCAGTGGCTCCAGGCTACATGTGCCATCCTCACTCCATGTCACTCACCCATACTCCAGAAGAGCGGGGAACACCACATACAGAAAAGCATGCTGGAAGGTGTGTGGGAAGGAGCTCCATTTCTGCTCAGTCTCCCGCCCCAAACAGAACAAGTCTCTCGCCAGACCCTGGCTGAAATTTGGCACCTTTGCCTCTTTGCATGCAGTACAGATGGCAGGATAGACGCGCCTGCTGGTGCAGGAAAGCTGTGCCAGTTCTCAGGAGGTGGCAAGGAGGGAAGACACGAGCAGAGAAGGGTCACCAAGATCAACGCTCACTTCCTTGACCTCAGCCGCTTTTCCAGAGACTGCTGGAGATTTGGGAGGAGGGGGTTCTCACTACTGAATGCCACCATCCAAGTATTTAAAGGATCTCCCTCCTCCCCGCAAACTGTGTGCCCTGCTGGATGAAATTTTTTTCTACTTCCCTCTGAACAGCTGCTTATCTACCACTCATTCTACTGTCCATTGCTGTTGATTTAATTAACGCTCCTGCCAATATTCTCCAAGGAAACTAAGGGCTTTGTTGGTCACTGAAAGGTGCCAAGTAATTTGCATGACCATTTCCAGTTAAGATTCCTTAGAATATTGATGTCAGCTAGCCTTGTTTTACAACAAATTAGTTAAGCACATGAACATGGTCAGCTACTAGGATGCATGGTCCAAACACCTATGGGGTAACACCCTTCCTCCTCTTTCTCCTCCAACACCACTTGTACTGCATTCACTGCAGTCTCACAACATACTCCTGCTCCACCAGAACCGAAGTAAGGCTGCAGTACAAATAAATAGAAAAGCTCCACAGACATGTTTTTTTCTTTGTTTAGCCTCTGTAATGTCTGCCAGAGCCGAACGGAAAGACCAGGCTTTGGTTTCAACTGAGATATTAAAAGTCCTCCAGAGGCTGAAAATCATGCAAGGCAAAATTGGATTTTAAGGCACAATAAACATGTCTTCATGAGATACTAAAAACCTTTTCAAAATAAAAATAAATGTTCATGTAAACCAAACACCAGACATCACATATCTCATCAGCTGTAGGTCTGCATGCCCAGGAGAAAAAACATATGCAATACTATAGAGTACAAGACTGGGTTTTCAGGCAAGACAGTTGCTATTTGTGCCTCCGTTCCCCAGCCCTTCGGGGAATGAAAATTATTCCTTTTTTCTCTCTCCCCACTCCCACGCCTGAACAACCGTTTCCTAGTTCCCATTCTCTCCCCCTATCTGTAAAATGAGGAAAATGAAACCAAATCCTTTAAAAGCCTCAATACTCTGAGACAAAACGCACTGTGTAAGACCCAGGTATTATCATAAAAAGTAAGCTTGCTTAGGGGCTCAAGGATTTTTTTGTGGATATGGTCACATATCAAATGCAGTCTTGAGAGAGCCTTACACAGCACACATGCTGTGAATCTGTAAACTTTTTAGTGGCCATTTGCACATTAAAAAAAAGCATGTTTTAAGAATCCTTGAAGATCAAAGAACATCAGAACAGAGTTTTAGATAAAAGGAAAGATAACATGGTGCAGAGATCCCTAGAGTCCACCCAGTAGTTTTCATGACATTTTAGTCACATCTTTATTCCTTTCTATCTCAAAAACCCCAAAGGTCAATTTATTTAAATTGGTCAAAGATCAGCTGGAAAGTGAGAAAGACTAGAAATAAATAGGGATTGACACACAGCGCACCTGAAAGATGCTTTTCACAGAAAATACTTTTCCTGTATTTGGCAAGCACATTGTACACTTGGGGCGCTAAATACTATTTCAAATAATTACCTAGGTAGGGTTGTCAAAGTCAGCTCAGCTGCATCAGTGACCAAGTACTGCAAATGAACCTTGCTTATTCTGTGACAGCGTATAAAATTGCTCACATGAAGCAGAACTCTCATCTTGTACAGGGACCAGAACGTCCTTCCGAGAAGCACAGAGTGATACACCAAATATCCAATGCCATCACTCAGCAGAAATAGCTTCCAGCAAAATAATTCTCATCAACTACAGAAATTACGCATATGCACAAAATCTGACTATAGTCTTGCAACTGTATAGCTGTATGCAAAGACAAAGTTTCATTACTTTCTGTGGTACTCTATATCTGCATAAAAGTAATCACAATTCTCTGCAGTTTAATCAAAAAAGGGAAGTATATGAAAGACACATTGAGAGTTGTTGCTAAAGTATGCCCATAAACCACACATCTGCTTTTGCCATCAAAATGGCTTTCCACCATTACATTGTAAAAGAATAACCCTGAAACAGGCTTGCACGAACTTTTATCACCTTTTTTGAGATACCAGTCTTCTAGGCTAGTGGTGGGACAGAGCTAGAAGTGTGGGGCACTGGTTAGGCCAAGGGGCAGCGGTGGTGTGTCAGCCCTGGGCTGAAGCACGACACGCCACCGCTAAAGACACCAGGCAAAGCAAAACCTCTTGCTGAAAAGCACTTTGCAAGAACAAAGTGTTCTCCCTTGCAACGACAGCACATACAAATCAAATCATTTAGCCTTCACTCTTCCAAATTCTGAATAGCGGTCAAAATCTGGAGCTGGACCACTGTCAAGAGTGAAAAATGCTCCCCAGCTCATTAATGTACAACCCCACACTGAAATTCAAGATTTTATGGACAGCTACAAACAATCAGCCAGACAACATTACTTTGCATTAATCAAGCCACTGTTGACACTTGACAGCAGTGAACACATGATTTGTCTAATTTGTTTTCATGGAGAATACTGTCAATTTACCAAAATTATTTTATTAAGCTCTTTAGAAAATTCTGAAGTTCCTTAGAATCCCAGACCTTTCGGTTCATTAACAATTAACTTTGCTGCATTGTAAACAGAATTGTTACCTTAATCAAGTAAAAATAGAGATAGACTTATCATGATTTGAAACAAATTTGGCCAAGATACAAAAGAAAGCATCAAGAAAGTTCATACATGCAAACTGAAAGCCAGAAATTGAATGAACCCATCAGCTGGGGATGCAGTGTTTAAGAAGAAAGCTATTTTAATACCAGACGGCTATTTTCACCAGTTTTACAACTTATCTTTGGCTCTTTTTAAAATCAGGGACCCGATTTTCTGAAAATTCCTCCTATGAAGGTCAGCTTTCTAAAAGGCATCACAATTTGACCACGTTAAAAAAAAAAAAAACAACCCGTGTTTATGAATCATCTGTCATGGTCACAGGTCACTTCACAGTACTGGTCAGGACTTTAGAAGGCAGATGCCTGACGGTCCAGAGAAGATCTATTTAACTGGGGCTGGGGGAAGCCTGAGAAACGGCAGTAGGTACTACCCGTGCTGTCTACAGGCTTGCAAGGCTCCAGGTAGAGGCAGCAGGAGGAGAGACCTCTGCGCAGTCTGCAGAATGTAATCCACTCTATATCATCAGCCATCTCCTGGCTGTTAGCCACCTTGCATTTTGGGTCGGTTTTTTTATGGCAGTAAGTAATACTTAACTTTTACCAGATGTTCATTCATCGATATCCGCAGGGGCTGCTTCGAGCACATTCACTTCCCTCTCAGCCTTTTCAAACTGGTAAAGTCTACCAGCAACCCTTCGATTCCGCCCAGCCTTTTCACAAGGCCAAAGATGGGATGGATGAAAAGATGGTGGAGACAGCCTATCCCTTTCTGAGGTACGAAAGCCATGTCATTGCAGCAGTCATCTACGTTTCTACAGCACTGACTTCCAGTTTGTAGTATTTTGAGTACTTCTAGAAGAGTCCGCAAAACGAACACCACAAGTCAATCACCAAGTAAGGTTAAATTCCCTCCACTGGGACTAGCACCTCAGCGATTTCTTTTTACTTTTATTTCTTTTAAAGGAACTCAAGAAGAAAAAAGTTGAAAGCCACTATTATATCATTTAAAAAAAAAAATTGTGAGGGCAGTTATGCAGCCCCATGGGAGAGGCTACAAAATGTAAGCCATAAGAACCCTTTATCCTCTCCCTTTTGTTTAAAGGTAAAGCGGGTGAGCACACAGGGTTTCTCTTGGAAGTAGGACCAATTGGCTCAAACTCTCCAAACATAAAAATTACTGAGCTTTCTTGGGAAATCTATGCGAGTTATACTATTACTTCAAATGCTGACAAGATGGCTGGGGTACTGCCAGCCAAGTGTGTGGGTCATGCGGCGCTTTTATTTGCTAATGAACATTGAGGGTGGGTTGGCCCTGGGAACAAAAACCTGAGAAACATCATAACTTGGCTCAGGGCATGCTCTCTGATAAATGCTGGGAATATGTATTGGAAATATGTATTTTAAAAGTCCGCCTGGAATAAAGCGCTCTCATACCAGCAGTTCAGGCGGAGTTTTTTCCCTCCTGCTTACTGCCCCTTTGAAACTGGGGCACGGTTTCTATTTGCAAGCTCATTTAAGAGCTTACCCCCCTGGCACAGATGCAAGCTGGGATCTTTGCAGCCCTCAGGAAGCGGGGGACGCACCAAAAATCCCAGGCTTTCTCCCAGGCAGGCATCAGGTATTGCCACAGCAGCTAAACAGCGCTGGTTAAGCTGGAAACCTCCACCTTGGTGCCTGGGCTGGACAGACAGCAATTCCACCCCACCTCAGACTGCCCGATCAACACATTGGCGCTGCTGAATTCACGCTTTCACCCTCCAACTCCCTTCACCGTACTCTCCCCTCTTTCAAATTTTTTTTTTTTTTTTCAAAAAACCACAAAGTTTGTTTAAACAAAGAGGCACTCTTGGCCTCAGAGATATTTTATCTTTTTTTTCCCATTCCCTTCCCTTGCCCTTTTCCCAGCAGAGATCACCCGCACGTGCTGTGTTTGTTCCGCATGGAGGAACGGCCCTTTGCCCCTGCTCACCCCTCCCCGCCAGCGCTTCACATCACGAGTTTTACGGTGCCCCTTGCACCGCAGCCGAGACTGAAGAAAGGAGGATCAAAGCAGCTGTGAATAAATAACACTAATAATAATGGTGGTGTTTTGAACATTAATTATGAATACATTTCATTTCTAAACCACCATGACAGTCTAGACCACCCTGCAAAAGATGAGGTACATCTGTTACACGCTCTCTTCCCTGAAAGCAGCGTTAGAGGAGTTTGTGGACGTGAGGGGTTTGAACAGTGTCAGCAGTCAGAAAATACCCCACTTTAGATAAATTCGACAGGTTAACAGCCCCGCGGCCAGCGACCGGCTCAGCAGGTAGCATGGTGCAGAGTCCAGTAAATTAAAGGGCAGCCTGCAAAGCAGGGGGGGTTTAAGTGCTGTCTGAACTGAGAGAATACAGTAAGTCTATGAGAACAAAAATTTAGGCTGGAGATGTCACTAGCCTAGTTTTGCTCAACTGTCACACACAAATACAAGATTTTGCTGTTACAAGAGATACTTAAACTAGAAGTGTTAACGTTTCAGAGCTTTAAAACACTCCCCTGTAAGTAGAATGGGCGTAAAGGTGACAAGAGGCAGGAAAGTACCGTGATGACAAGATCGATAATTTTAAGACCTGGCTGCTCTCCTGACAAGGCGTTAAACACAATCGCGCGTCAGCACCAGGCGTACCCTGCGCCCAGTTTGTGCTGCCTTGGCTGCACCTCGCCGTACCGACCAGCTTTGCGGCAGAACCCGGCGCACCTGAGCGCACGTTCAGCAAGTACCACAGCCCCTGTCAATGCTGGAAAGCAAACAGATTCAAACCCAACCAGGTGGCTTTCTGCCGTGCTGCTGGGCTCAGGACGTGCCCAGCACCGGCATCACAAACCCCAGGCGGGATCTGCGTGCCAGAGGTTCAACTCCCACTGCTTAACCTTCAACGCTTCGGTCTCTCTCGTGAGTAATCACTGTGTGACATTACAGACCCAAGGAAAAGTGCTGGTTTGCATTTTTCTCTTCAGTGCCAAAACCTGCCTACTCCATTAGGTATTCCAGATCGAGGACTTAATGGCCCTGGGTTCTCCACAAGCAGTATCTATTGCGGAAGGACGGAAGCAACTCCGTTCTTTCCCTTAGAACTGAGGCAGAGCTGGGCTTCCAACTCTCACGCGGATGCTCCCAAGAGGCAAAAACCCAAACAAAGGCAAGAAACCCCCATGGATTTGATGGGAAAATTGCAATTCAGAAGACAACACACTTGCTGATCCTATGAGTCTTTCACTAATGCATTCCCCAAAAGGATTTTTTCCTACCTACTCTTTTTTGTTTGTTTGTTTGTTTGAACGAAGGCCCTAGGAATATGCAAATGTGTAAGTTGTTGGGTAAAGCTGTGAAGTTAGTCATTACCTTACACTTAATTTTACAGAAAAGCAAACTGACATTTAAAAATAAAGTCTATACAGGCGGAAGAAATTAGAAAATATTTTAAACACTGTTTAAACTAAACATTAATGCAAATGTTTTTCAACACACCTCTACTGTTACAGAAAAGCAATTAAGTTGTATCTTCCTTCTCTACAATACAAAGCTAAAGACTGCTAAATTGATTTTCCTGATTTTTTTTTTTTAATCCGCGACTCGTCAGTCTAGTTAATTATCAATGGGGATGCTGTAAATGCTTCCTATGTCTCTACAACAAGAAGCCTTTTCTCAAGTACCAGAGCCAGAAACGAAGCCCCAAACAGCTCCAGTCTACAGAGCTCCAGGCTGTAACTTCATCTGGACACAGACATTCTTGACAGGTGGAGGATAATTATAAGGCTTGATCCAGCCATGTGGTTCCACCTACTTAAACAGAAAGGTGGGATTTCAGAATAACATAGTAAATAGATGCAGTCTCCAGTGGAAAAGCTCTAAAAACACTTCAAATGGTTTGAGCTTAAGTGGCCTTGTAATTAGGGACTGAGCTGATTTTGAACGCCCATGTCCAAAAAGAAGGGTTTCTGCGTGTTCCTAAACTAGCTGTCTACAGGCAACTCAGGCAACTGGAATGCCAAAAAAAGATGGATTTACCACTAAACAACTAGTAGCCTCTAAGTAAGGAAAACAAGGTGGTGGTAGGGGGAACCAAGTTTAAATTTTAGTGATTTAGTACAAATGTTTATTCCAGTGTCATCATTTTCTGTCTCTTTTTGAGCAACAGGCTTCCACCACAAGGAAAATGAAAAATCTAAGTGGAGAACAACCGTGGAAACAGTTTTACATCCCTTTCAGCAAGCCTTCAGATATTTTTTTTTAATTGCAAATTCTCTTCACTGGAAGTCTTTTACCTGAACTCACTAAGCTCATGCTAAGAGACAGAAAAGTCCTGTACTCTGTACAAGCATCACTGTTGTGTCAATGGATGCCTGAAAATGATATTACCTGGGCTAAACTTTACATCAGTGAATATTAAATACAGTGAAGATGAAATCTGCCTGTTCAGTGCACACACGCTTCCGACTGTGCAAGAATAACTCACTCTCCTTTCTGAGCATCCCCATGGCCTATGCTTACGGCCAGTTCGGTAGCTGCTTTTAATCATCTTTACCCTTTAACTAGTCCTCACACTAACTCAAAGCACACTATCTTTTTCACTTCCTTTTTCGAGGGCAGCAAGAGGGATCAAGACGAGAATAGCTAAAATATAAAACAGATGCTTTAATGTTTGTGATCTTTAATGTTTCCCGAGTTTTCACTACCATGTAATTTTAAGGGCTAATTATGAAATTACCGTCTACGTTCAAAAGAATTTTCCTCCAAACCAACACGCAAGTTCCTTCCCAACATCCAAGTCACCCACAGAGACATTTGAGTAGGGGGAACAGTCCCACGTTGAGTGGGCTTGTTGGCGAACCCTTCCTCCCATATTATCTGACTTTCTCTCAAAAGCATGATGCTTTTTGGTAATTTTCAATCACTAAAGCTGAAACAAAACAGATGCCAGGCTGTGTTAGTATTACAGTAAGCTTTATAACCCTAAACACAACATCGCAATCATGTGGTAGATGCCATTGGCTTGTCCTCCTGCTGTTCGCATTTGAAGAAACCAAACTAAATAAAAATCCTCTTTCTTTAAATTGAACTTGACAGCCTAAGTTTCCGGACTGGTCTGATCTTGCACTTTGTGGAGACAGAGTTTGTTGGTTCACGCCAAGGGAGACAGGGGTACGATTCGCAGTCAGGAAGGGTGCAGGGGGAAACAAGTAAGAAAGGTGGGATCTAGAGAAGCTCTGGGAGGCATGTGGAGAGGACAAAAAAAAAAAACCTGGCCTGCAACTTCACTTTGGGCAAAATGACAGCTCATTTGACCTGTACACGTGCTTTCTCTGCTCTTGAATTCTTCACTGCCTGCCCTTCGGTTGTGATTTACTAAAGGCTTTACACAGATATTTCTCAGCCTTCAGCTGCAGATGAATAATAACTGTAAGCAATGTTCAAAATCAAACTATTATGATTATTATTATTATTATTAACACTCTTCTAACCAGCACAGCCACCTTTTAGAACCAGTTTGCAAACTGTCGTTTCAGTTTTCAGCTATAAGTTTTCTCACTGAAAATATTTTTAACACTTCTGTTTTGACCAATACAACTACCAAGTCAGCCAGTTACTTGCTGTCAGGATCTTCATATTTCTAGCAGCTGAACCCAAGCAGCAATTAATGCAAGTATAGTCCAAAAATAATCATTTAAAAGTGCACAAACAAGGATACTGTAGGGGTGCATTAACAGCCTGCTGCTTGCATTCAACTCCTTGACTGTTGTGTTCCCTTGCTGCCAATACATGCTTGCCAACTCCAGTAACCACATTTTATAAACCAATTGTTATTAATAGGAATCATAAGCTGCATGCACACACACAAAGGACTCCACAGCTTCCACACACAGAAAAGAAACTTCAGTTTCTCTTAAGAAGCTATATAAAGTTAATGAAAAATTCCAACTGTACTTGGAGTTTGCAAGGAAGGAGCAGGAAAGCACAGAGTGTACTGTGCTCAGCTCCATCTCCATCCCCAGCCACCTGGAGTGAAGTCTCCTGGACTTCACCACTAGCTTCACTGAGCATCTACAACAGCAATCATCTTGGTTAGGAACAGAACTGGATGCTACCAAGACAAATGTAACAAAGCCAACCATTCTGAACGTTCCTGTAAGTAAAATTAGCTTTGGGATTGTCACACGCACCCCGACGGCGCAGAGCTCTGCAGAAATACAAATTCCTTGGTCATCTTCGCTATTAGAATTTTCTTTGGGGATCTGTGGTTGCTCTGTAATTGCATTCCACCAGACCTGTGTACAGTCGCTGTCACGCTCAGACTGCGAACTAATTGCATCAACGAAGGTAAAGCTCGCTTCCAGCCCTGGAGAGCTCTCACAAACACAGACTGATAGAAGAGGGGTGAGAGGAGGAAAGCTTTGAAAGCTCAAAAAGTAACTGAATTTATAAAAAGCACACTTTCCAGTCTCAGGATGTATGGCAACCCACAAAAGCACGTTTAAAAATTCACCCAAACACACTGAGAGGGGAGCAAAACTCACCCAGGTAATGTGTCATAAAATGACGAATGGTACCACTAAGACTCAATTGACAGCAAGACGACAACAAGCAAAATATATTGCTTCATTTCATTTTTCCCCTCATGCTCCCTCAATAAATCCAAGGCAGGGAAAGCAAGCTTTGAAAGTACAGAATAGTAACAGAGAACGATGAAAAAAACCAACAAAATTCAAACCCGACTCAGAGGAAAACACACAACAGAGTGATGGAAATAAATTTCACTTTTATCTCTGCAAAACCACGGTTGTCTTCAGAACGATGCCATGCACACTTCTGCTTTCCCTGGGAAAATGCCACAAATATTTCCACCCTTACATTGCTGCAAATGTCCTCCCCAAATCCAGAGCGGCCGATCTCCGCAGCTGGGGAAGGTGGACGGGCTCCTCCGGGTTCACCGCGCACAGACAGTTATCACAGGTATTCTCTGAGTTCATGCCCTAACTCGCTCCGCGTTGATTTACTCACGCACTTGTGTCTTTTCTTCCCCTTCTCCCAGATGGGATTTTTCCAATTATTGGTCAGATTTTGCTCCACTGGAACCCAAAATTATTTACCTTTTAGATACATGACAGAGCACTCCCTTTCCCCCCCACCCCAGGGGTGAGGTTGTCCAAGACATGTATCTACGTGCTGCTCTTTCTATTATAATTCTTTCGATTACAACTTTAAGGAACAGACGGCAGAGTTGGGAAGACAGTCACCTGTGGTCAGTCATGTAACAGTATCAAACTCCTTTGCCACCCCTGTTACTTTAAAATATTAAAAGCGCTGCTCTTGCACATTCTGCTCTGTAGAATAGAGAAAAAAAAAAATGCGTTGAGCTTTTCAATGGAAATTGTTTCAGCAGATTTGGCATGCGATGTTTTTGAAAGGGTCACAAAACAAAGCTAATCCATTGATTTCAACTTCACTCTAAATGTTTCTGTAATAAACAAACGGTGGCTGAAATTCACCATGAATTCAAAAGTTGAGAAGTTCAACCTGAAAAGGCTGCAGCGTCGTTTAACTCCCACCCCATCCAAAAGGACGTACATCCTCGACTGCTTTGGCAAGAAGTAAAAATGCCAATTACGTTTTCTAGCAATAGTTAAGTGGAATGGTTTGTGTTTCTCTGTTTTCTCTCAATCTCTAGCAGCAAGGGGGGGGGGAAATCCAACCTTTTACCTACTCATCAATTTAATAAAATGTCAAAACCACACAGGATCACTTGAGCATGTGGATTTGACTCCATTATTATACCATATAATTTCAACAGCCTGTGGTTTTATTGTCCACAAGCAGCAGTAACTTACTGAAGTGAAAACAACAGTGGTATTGCATTTGTGGTACCACACCACAACACACTCGCAACCTTAAAGCTGAAACTTGTTTGTATTTCCTCATGTGCAAAAGTCACCAAGGCTTTTTGGAACAAACAAATTTTTTTTTTCTTAAAAAAAAGAAAAAAGAAAGTGAATAGGTGACAATACAGCTTTATACTTAATTAAATAAAAATGAAAATTCATCATACGCATTACAGGAATTGCTTTATCTAAAATGACTCAGCTCTGTCCCGTCAGAGGCCAGCCAACACTGATACTGCTGCATCAAACCCAGATTTCATTCCTTCCCTTCCTCGTACCACATATCTCTAATATTTATGGGCAGTCTGGTAATGGAGATTAGGCTATGACTTATCAGGCTGCAATAAGGCATGTTAACATGGAATTATGGCCTTTTAGCATAACCAATAATGATGGGTAATGTTATTTACCTGAAGAAAGAAACATCGCTGTCACAGCTGCAGCTCATTCTAGTGAGTATAATTTAGTTCAATCATTTATAAATGCCTGCCTTGCTTATGCTTTCCATTTTAATTTCCTTGTACTCCTTTAGTACTCCTTGTACTAAATCTCACCGTATTTAGAAAGACAGTTTGGATGTCCTACATAATAACCTATGAAGATAACCAAAAGGAAAGCCTGACACGCAGTATTATTTTGCCAAAGTGAGATCCATTGACCAGTCACGTCAACCGAAGCCTAATCCAGCAAACACCGACCCCTCCACGCAGCCAGGCACAGCCGGTCCTGCTGCCTGCCACGCCGTGACTCACATCCCGCGTCCATGTTTGCAGAACAGATGGAGACCTAATGCCCATAAATAGAGGTCTGAGGTCACGCTTCAGGTCCCCAAGATTTTTTTCTTCCTCTCTTCCCCTTCCTTGATGCAGCAAAACTACTGCATTTAATGCCATAGGGTATCCTGCATAAATAGCACACACAACCACACTCACCATTTAAGACAAATTCTGTCAATTCTGTCATTTCTTCTATCCCTAAGCTAAACTTGAGACCCCACGTTTTGCTCATCCATCATTCAAACAGATAAATACCGTTAGCAGAGAAGTCATTCCCAAGCAGATGGAAGAGAGCGAAGTCAGCCCCCCAGCCCCGACGGCAGCACACAGGATGGCTGCTGGGATTCTCTCCCCATCCCTCTTCCACTTCCCTCAACTGGGCTTGATTTGCAAAACAAGAAAATCATGGCAAATCACAACGAAACGATTACACTTCAAGTAAGAATCACGATTTCCCTGCTGTGGATTTTTTTCTCTCGGGCAACACCAGTGATTTTGAAAACCTCACTTGTTTTTCACATAGGAAGCATCCAGGGGCTGCCCCACAGCACTGCCGTAAGAGAGATGTGTAAGTCAGGTAAGTAGGCCACAACAAATTTGTAATTATCTGGTGAAATTAACATAGCAATTCTATAAATACTCCCAACGAGTTTACTAGATTTTACTTAACTTGAGCAGCTATCAAGCTATTATGTGCATTGAGACAGCTGATTTGAGGGCCAGAAAAAGAGAATTCACAGGAGGAGCAGGTGGACAGCAAGGAGCTCTTATAATAAAAAAGCATCATGACAATGAGTAAAAGGTGACAAAAATTCCAAACTTCCATTAGATATTTCTTTACAGTCTGTAAGCTCTCTGACCAATTTTGCTAGTGATTAACAAAAGAAGCCCTTCAAAAGCCTGTTCATTCACAAGCCCACTCATCTATTCTCTGTATGCACGATGGGATCTTGGCACGCACGTAGACACTTGAGAAGAGATTATTTTCATCCGCCAATATAGTTATGACTTTGCTAATACGTCTTCCTTGTCCAGGATATTTTTAAGCAATCTGAAGACTAATGAATCATATGGAAGAAGAATGTTACTGGGCAGAATACGTGAGGCATGAAAAAAGAAGACAGACAGCTGAACAATTAATTTTCAATTACAATTAAGTGAGAACATTTTCTGAGAACATTTACTCAGAAAAGACATCACTGGGACTTTGCAGTCACTTTTTCTGACGTGAGCAAGATCATTCAAACTAGGCAGGTTCAGGCAAACAGCAAATATCTAGTGAATTTTACAGACTAAGCAAGTTAATCTTGCATGTTAAATATGAAAACGCAAAGAAGAAAACTTAATTCTTAAAACTGAATTAATTCCAGACCTTAAGCACAGACTGGATCTAAGCGTCTGAGCCCGAGCTGCTCATCGAATCGGCCTATTCTGCTAAAGCATAATTATCATCATACACCATCATCTCATGGGATTGCCCTGAAATGTTCTCAAAGTGGTTAGTAAAACTCTGGCTATGCTAAATTATTCTCAAACTGGTGTTACTCTTACTTCTAAAAATACAGAGTGAATAACTTATCATCTATCTGGAGAAGGGAGAAGTTAGATGGGTCTATGTGACAATTTCCCATTTTACTCCGATTCAGTTAACACATGGAGAACAGAAAAGGGGAATTCATGAGCCAACTAATTTTAAGGAAAACAAAAACTGGATTACATCCATGAGATATTTAAAAGACAATACTGGACTTTAAGCTCGGAATTGCAACATTCAAAGAAAAGCAGGCTAGAACAGACTAGGGAAAAAAAAAAGCTGTGGGCCATTAAGTCAGCAGTAACAAAGGAAAAAAAGTGTTTCAGAGAGCTTTTTAATTACTTTACAAGTATTAATCCTTATTAAGTATTAATTAGGGAGGGGTTTTTTTCTGAAGTGCAACACAGTGTATAAAACACTGTCCAACAAGGCTACTCCTTTGGGAGGACAAAAAAAAAAAAAAAAAAGGTTTTGCATGCACATGGTTTCTTTGCTTTCCCGATCTGCCACGGATCTGCTGCTTATCCCAGCCTTCTCACCGTGTTTCTGTCACCAGCTACGGTGGAAGCGTAACTGTTATAACAAGAGGAAATGGAAACCTAAGTGGCTCTGATTAGCAGCTTATGCAGAAGAATTAAGCATTAGAGAAAGGTGCTGTCTTGGCTGAAAATAAATTCTTCATAAACAAGAGAGCTGCCAACGTGGGATGAGTGGTTTGCCTTTCCTCTTCCCCTCCTGGTAACCCAGTAAGGGCTTCAGCCACCGTAAGATCTAATGAAGTGTCCTTACAACGAGACCAGGAGGAAAGGGACAGCAGGACAGGAGAGCTCTGCACGACCTAGCAATACAGCACCCAGGCTTTACCGCCATATGAAAGGACGAGCTCTCTTTAAGGACATGCCAATTGAAATCTTATTATACAAACTGGAGGGTAAAGATACCCCTGAAAGAGAGGAGTAAATACCTATAGCAGAAGGAGCATTACAGTATTTTTTTTTATTATTGTTATTGGAAGAGACTTTCAGCGACTGAGGGATTAATTCATCTGCTTTATGCATTCAATTTATTCATATACACATCATGTTTGTTCATTATAGCACTCTTTCAAACCACGCGCATACACACAAAGTTCATCCGAAGCCTGAAACAACCCACCTCTGAGCAGATGCAAGTCTTGTAAAAGATTAATAGGCACAACAAGCAATCTCGACTGCAGGGGGAAAAATATCCTAGTTAAATATTTCAGCGCTTTCATCAAACATCTGTCCTCTACACTGTGCTTGATAGAATGGCAAGGTAACTTCTCACAAAGATTAACAGACATCTGCTCAAGTAAAATCAACGTGTTCGGTGGAGTGCCAGCTAAATGCCGAGTGCAGCATCTTGGAGGATCTCAGCATCCCGTTGCGAGACTGAAGATGTTCCAGTATCAGCTGCCTTCAAAACGCATCCCTCGGAAGGTAACAGCGCGGGTGGGGTTACATGGGAATACAAAACCAGCTGGCATAATGCCTGTAAACCACGCTGGGAGCCTGCTTCCTAAGGGTGGGAGGCAAAGGGAGACATTCATCCAGAGCTGCACACGAGACGGCTCACTTTTTGCTTTCAAAGCCATTTGTAAAGGCAGCAGACTGCAAGCAGCAATAAGTTTCAGTGCCAGATGAGTAAAGTTGCTCGGTAAATAGCAGTGGTTTGGCTTTACTACCCTCTCTCCCAACCCTTCAATATAAAATGAGCAGGCAAGTTTTGAAACGCTTTACATAAAGTGAGGTGTGGAAGGACATTGGTACCAGAAGAAGTTACACAACATATTTTACCTCCGAGGCAGGTACAAAAGGATCAGCACTGGAGCCGCTTCCCTCTGCTAGAGGCTTCCCGGCACCACGCAGGCTGCAATTCATTCCTCCTCCCCCCTAGGCGAACGTTCACTCGCGCCATGTCCATCTGCCCCGAACACCGCAGTGCTCTCAAACATCGCACCGGCAGGGCTCGGGACTAACCCCCGCGCTAGCCATGCCTGCGAATACCGACCAGCCCCTCGGCGCAGCGTCCCACGGCAAAGCCAGCCCCGCTGCACGCAGGGGCGAGCTGGAAGGCAGCCCCGTGTCTCTGGAGCACGGCCCCAGGTAGCTCCAGTCACAACGCGACCCTGAATAAACTAGGAGTAAAAGAAATAAAAGCCTAGGAAACGCTCTCATCTCTTCCACGTGAAAAACAATTAATGTTGCACCGTGGATGTCAAATAGCCTTGGGATCCGAGAGGCTGCCAGGGCCTCCTCAAAGAGATCACTAGATGTGGCGTTCCTAACTCATCCCGTCTCACACGCCACAGAGCGCCAGGGAAAGGTTAAATGCTCCACACTTCCACTCCCCATAGGTCATGGAATCATAGAATCGTTATGGTTGGAAGAGACCTTTAAGGTCATCGAGTCCGACCATTAACACTGCCAACTTACCACTAAACCATGTCCCTCAGCACCATGGCTACTCACCGTTTAAATCCCTCCAGGGATGGTGACTCCGTCACTTCCCTGGGCAGCCTGTTCCGATGCCCGACAACCCTTTCAAGTGAAGAATTTTTTCCTAATATCTAATCTAAACCTCCCCGGTGCAATTTGAGGCCGTTCCCTCTTGTGCTAGCACTTGTTACTTGGCAGAAGAGACTGACCCCCCCTCGCTACACCCTCCTTTCAGGTGGTTGTAGAGAGTGATAAGGTCTCCCCCCTCAGGCTCCTTTTCTCCAGGCTGAACCACCCCAGTCCCCTCAGCCGCTCCCGGGGCCGTGCACCGCCAGCCCAAGGACCGCCAGCCACACCACCCTCCCCTCCCGCAGCCGCCCCGCGCCGCCCCTGCACGCAAACCTCTTCGCCTGCTGCCACCACCCCGCGCAGAACCACCTCTTCAAAACAACTGTATTTTCCAGGATTTCCTTTTTTTTTTTTTTAAATACATCACAAGCTCACTTTAGATGCCAAGCTCTTGCATGGGGAGAGCAAGGGAGTAAAATGAGACACAAGACATGCATGCACGTGAGAGCGTTTAGAAATGCTGAGTGGGATCATTTCAAAGCAGCCTCTGCCACCCAACAATTGGACCTACCAGCCAGAGAAATAAAAGGCCGTTAAAACTTGGCAGGACCGCTTATCCCTGCACCAGTGTCAAATGACTTCTTGTGGCAACGTGCGACGCTTCCAGCATCTGTCACTCAAAGGCGGTGTTGTGGTACAGCTTTGTTTTTGGGAGAAATGTTCGAAGCCAAGGATGATCAACATACATCTTCATCACCTGGTGCCTCTTACCAAGTACAGGCTGAAAGGGTTTCCCTGAAGCTGTGAACAGCACAGGAGTACAATTATCCTAATAGCAACTTTCTTCCCAGAGGAGTGTACCCGTTTTCCAACAGGCACTAAAAATAAAAATAATTTTAAATGAGGCACCCAATGAACAAGCTGGCTTTTTTCTTAAATGAGAGCAATAAAGTACTTAAAGTATGTAGTATTTAATAATATTTAAAATATAGAGGCAATAGCCAGGATTTAACGGCACAGAGCTGCCATTAAAATTAATAGGGCTACCTACTAATTACCTCTGAGGATCAGACCACTGGGTTCCTTGAGGATTTGCACTCCTCCAGTTTAAAGACACCGGCTTACTCTCTGTTCAGTCTTCCTCACCTTATTTTAAATAGGCATGCGACATAATGGTCCTTTTCCGCTTCCTTTTTTTTTTTTAATTTTATTTTAAAATCAGCTGTCTATTCCAGATTGCCACCCACAACAGAATGGAACCACAAACACGCACGACGCTAGCTGGACAAACAAGGCGGTGGGTCAGCAACAACCACCTGTGTGCTGCTGTCTCCTGCAGAGAACAACATTAAGATACCACAAAGTCCCGAGATCGCTGCCTCACGAGAACTCTTCTTGCCGAATACGTCAAGCATTGCCCCCCAAATAACACAAATTATGCCTTTTCCACAATTTCCTAGGTTTACTGAGAATCATCCCCTGTTGTGAGCTCGCTAGAACATTTCGCGTTGCTGGGTAGGGGATTTTCTGCCACGAAGGAAGAACGAGTGATCCCAGGGCTCGGGTGATGGGGACCTGCATCCATCTTCCTGCCACCAGCTGCCTCCCGGGCTGTGGGACACGGCTGCCGGGGCAGCTCCCAGTCCCATCCGCTCCGTGTAGTCCCTGGCTGCTCGTGCTTTGCTGCAGAGACCAAGCCCAGCCTGCTCTCGGCGCTCCTCCGAAGGCTGGTGGGTGCTCAACGGACCATTGGAGGACAGACAACTTGGGAATTTCTGCTCCTGTCTCAAACAGTTTAACACTGAATTACAGTGAACAAAAAGGCAACGGTCAGACCTGCATCCATGGCACAGAATCAGCATTTTGCTCAGCCGTGCTCACTCTTCCCCAGTCATTTGCCGCGGGAGCTGCACTCATATCCAGGAAAACACAGGTTAGCCGTAACCCACTGCAGCAAGTCATCTTTTTGCCTGGGTTTTTTGTTTGTTTGTTTTTTTTCCCCCTCTTTTGCTTTCAAAGAATCAATATGCAATTCTGGTAAAGGATATGAAGCAAACAAGACTGGACCTCCCTGCCTTCTCCACGGCCCCGAAACCTCTCCGTGTGCCTGACTCCTTCAGCCACCCCGGCACTCCTGTACCAGCCGAAGGTCCGTCCCGCCAGCTGGCCTGTGCTGGGAAGGGCGGCCATCAGGAACTCGACCTCTCCTACATCAAATAGCTCTCATCGGTGAGATTAAAACAAGATGCCAGAGTGTCCATGTTGCGGTGTGCAATAAAAGCAGTTGTTACCCATGCCATTCACACGTGTTATTTAGGTGCTGCTTCCTTCCCCTACGTCCCTCACTTTTCTGATTCCTGCACAAAGCTACCCAAGATTTATTAAGGAAAAGCGGATTCAGCGAACAGAGGGAGGAGACTTCCCCCATCGTACAGGGAAGGAGGGGCAATGCTGGAAACTCAGCCCGTATGAATATTCACACGCTGCTCTCCTCCCAGCCCTCTGCAGGAAGCCTGCTGATGCCTAAGAGTCCACTTCATTAACTCGGCATCAAACCCGGAGCACTTCCTTAGCCCATACTCGGAGATTTCTGATGACAGCAGGTCTAATCAGCACGAGCGCACCCATAATGGGGAAAAGGTGCAGTACATTTGTATAAAACAACTTCAAAATCAAAGAACGTCCCTGCCCAGCCTTGACAAACCACACCACCAGCTTCAGAGCAAGCCTGTTAAAGGGGGAATCTTACAGCGAGACGGTTTCTAGTGCCCGGCCCTTCGGACTTCAGCAAACTCATGATTCCCGGGTAACGCATCTCACACTCAACAAGCACCTCGGTGCCAGATCTCTGCACCGCAAAGGTGCGGACAGGTACGTATCTGGGAACCTTCAGAAAAGGTCGCACGCTTCACTCTGAGCGGTTTCACTGAAAATTTCATTATATCTTTATCTAGGTTAAGATCTGGCACTTCATCTACATAGAAGCCATATGTCAAAATACCCTGTTGAAAGTTCCCACAGAAACAGTATGCAAAATGGATTGCTTTCACGTCTGAGTGACTCTCCTCCTGTTCAGGAGAGGGCTATCATGTTTTCCATAACTTGCTCAGTTTATTGTCTGCAGTCAGACAGCACCGCTAGCATTGTTACTGCCAAGTAAACCATGATATTATTATTCTCCCGAGACTTAATCCACAACCCACTGAAGACAATGGAAAGCCTCCCCTTCGCTTCCACAGGCTGCGCATCAGCTCGCTTAGCGGTGCTGCTGCATAATACACTTTTAAGACATGAAAACCATCACTAAGGCCAGTCAGGAAAGGGCGGATGGACACCCTGGCACCCAGCGCCACGCACAGCTCCGTGCCGGTTCCCCAGCCCACCCACGGGTTTCAGTTGGGCACAAAGATCATGACAGCCCTCTCCGCGCAGCGCTAATACTCGAACGCTTTCAGCTGTCACACATCAAACCAAGGCCCTCAGCAAACTGCAGTCCCATGGGTTACCCCAAGCAGCACTTGTCAGGGCTGGCCCAGCGCTGTGGGACATGGGGAATGGTGACTTTGTGCCCTCCTGGGGATGGAATGGCTCAGGGCATCCCCAAGGAGCGCCACAAGCATTTAGCAGCATCACTGGATTCCTTTAATTAAAGCCTTTGCGGAGGTTCATAGGAGAGGAAAAATACAACCTTCCAAGTTTGGCCACTGCTTCTCGCTTTTGTCCTGCTAAGAGGCCGCATCAGCATGTTTTAAGGGAGACGGGAATATGCACATTTCCACCCCCAACCCTTTCCTGGCTGTGCCACTCTCTTCAGAGGCACTTTTGTTCCACCAGCCATCTTAAAAGCAGAGAAACACAAGCTTTCTCTTTTCAAACACAAATGCCAGATGTCCCCATATCCGAAATACACTTTCTTTTGACATTTTCCCATTATGTAAAAAGGAGCAAGGGAATATTTAAAAGGCAGCAAATTAAAGACTGATAAAGGAAAAAACTCGATCACCCAACGCCAAGTAAGGCCCACGAGACTTGATTCCGTGCCCACGAAGTTCAGTAAAATTCTTTAGAAGACCGAATATTTATATCAACAAGAGCATCCAGATTTATAGTGGCAGGAAGAAAAGAAGAGGGGAACAGTATGCAGCAAGGCTTGGAAGGGATATAAATCTGCCTGCTTCAAGAGCAATTTAAGCTCTGAACTGTTATATAAATATAACAGTTGGAAACTTTCTGTGTCAACACAGTCACTCCCTTCTCTCCATTGGTTTTATTTCCCCTTCAAACGCCATGCAGCAGAGCCGTCTCTCCTCCCCGAGCCCCCCCAGACGCTCTCGCCCCCCCGGGGTCCCGGCTCCAAGCCCCCCCAGGCTGTGACCTGCAGCAGGGTTTCAAGCTGTGCCTCCCACCAGCACCGCAGCCAAGCAGAAGGGAGAGGGCAATTTTAGCACCATCTCCGTCTCCGACAAGCTGTGATTAACCCTTAGGCACACTCCAGCCAAGTATCCGTAACTCTGCGTTCAATCCTGAGCAGCAAAGGAGCGATGACATTCAGGAAAAAAATATGACCCCGCAAAGCACAGCAAACTCTTACTGAAACGAGCACCATCCGAAGCGAGGTGACATCAGTGTCCTCCTCCGGCAGGGAGGCGGCAGGGCTCTCACTGCAGGCTCAACACCGGGAAAACATTCCTGCTGCCCAGAGGATCTGATCCTCGATTCCACCAGTGCCAGGGTGAGCACTTCCACATTGCATCATCACCGTCTATTACGTCACAAATGAGAACTAGCAGGGGAAAGCGCTGCCAAGACTTCCCAACCTGCCAACCAGGACACGAGCGACTTATCAGAGACGTTACGTTTTATAACAGCAGGAACTTTCCAATATTAAGAAAAAAGACAGGTCCTTCTTCAAGACCGGCTGTCTGCGCTACAGTCCCTGCCTCCGCAGGCGCACACGCCCGTGTTGCACAAGGCTGCGCTCGCTGTGGCAACCCTGTGTACCCGTGGATGCGACTTTCCAGAAAATTCAGTAACGCTGCAATGAAAGGATCCTTTTCAAAGCTTCAAATCCAGGTGCTTAGAGCTAATTAACTCCATTATTAGACTTCAAAGGGAAAAAATATATTAAAAAAAAATCAAAATGAAAATCATTTTCTTTCCACTGCTATAAAGTGCTACAAAATCCATTTTATCTTTACATATCCCATATCCTCTTTACAATGCTTTTGAAAGCTGTGCATGAAATCCTATTAATTTATAGATATTATTAGAGGCATCCGAATTTAATATTCAAATGCCCAAGACTTTTTTTGTTCTTTTTATATCTTAGCAGAAAGCAGAAGCCCCTCATTATCTGTGCCGAGTGAAGAAACACGGCTAAGCAAGGCCAGCATCCATCTAGCACATGCAGTGATATTTAAACATCAGGGACAATACTCCTCGAACCCCCAAAACGTACATCATCTCTTCCTCAACCTCCTCCTTTCTTCAGTCGGGCACCTGATGACCTTCCCTTCCAGGGAAGCCAAACCACTCCCCAGAACCTCCCCAAGCTCCCTAACCCAACAGGTCTGGATTTCCACGGCATGCTGCGGCTCAGCTGCTCCGTACCACCATCCATACCACACGTCAGCTCTTCCTCCTTCCCTCCCTCCCAGGAAAAGCTGGATCTCCCTCTCCCAGCTGAATTCCCTCTGACCCACAGATCCCAAATGCCTGTATTATCCCGTGACTGCATAATCACTGAGAGAAGATGGGATGGTAGCGGGAATTCATAAATCATTCATTTTTTTCTGAAAATTAAAAAACCACTGCGGGCAAACTTTCCACTGATGTTTTGGTTGCTTCATTGAAAGCAACTGTGTGTTTTGTTCAGACAGTTGTCTTGCATGATTCATTGCGAGGCCATTAAGAGAACTATGCTCTTACATTTTAAGATTATTTGCACTACAGCACGTAACCATTCCCACTTTTCTCTCTCCTCAGCACCAACAGCCCTTTACCTTACTGCTCTCTCAGCAACACGAAAAAAAACAACGCACAAGAGGAAAACCATCCATACTGTCCCGTCCATGAATCAGCCTGGCGAGACAGAACTCTCACAGGGCAGGGAAGGGGGGGAAATTCAGCTGTTGGCAAACGTTCAGCAGCCAATATTCCTTCGAAACATATAGATTTGATTAAAAACGTTTGCTTTCTGTCCAAATCTGGTAGGAGAATATGAATGGTGCTCTTTGTTAGCCATCAATCTTCCCCACTTGTCCATGTGCCAGATGGCACCGCGCTTCATAGGAGGAAGAACAATAAGCAAAGAGTCAGTTGTGCAGTAAGTTTGCTTATAATCATTTAATCTCAAACAAACAAAAGGAGAATAAGGATGGAAAGAGGGAAAAAGAGAATATTAACTGAGCACTCATTCACTTTCTTCTTTTTAAATAAAACCCTACTCTTGACAATGCTGATTGTTTGTTGACATTTCTGAAGTTTCTATTCCCCCCAAATGGATTTTGCATTTTTAAGACTTTCAAATGGAGTGTGACCAACTTATTATTAAATAGCAAAATCGAAATATTTATAACCTGATAGAGAAGCCTGAATCCTACAGCACTGATGGCTGCCCCCTCTCCCAGCGTCGAGAGCCGCCGCGCTGCCCAGCTGGGACAGCCGGACGGGAGCTGTGAGCACGGACCAGAGCAAGAAACGCACGCCAGCCCCACGCCACCCAGACTTCCCTTAAAATGAACCCAATTACAGGTTTAGTTTGTCAAGACGACTGTTAAAAACAAACAATCAACATCTTTTACTTTTTAAGAGAGAGCTTAATGTGTAAATCACCGAGACACACGGGAGGAACCCAACGGTGCCATTTTCGCAGTCGCACTTCAGAATATAGCTGCACTTTAAGATTTGATACCACTTACCAGCATCTGTTGGTATTGTGCCAATAGCATATGCTGGGAGCAGATATGGATTTGAATGCCAGCAACAATACATATTTTAAACCCAGCTAAAGAACAACAGAGCGAGGGGAACAGCAAGACTTCGAGTGAGAAGCAGAGCCTGGATGGACTCCCATAGCCAAACTCAACCCCCAAATTAGCTGCAGGTCCATGATTAACGGTGAATCAGTGCCCAACGCTCCCCTTCCTTAGGGACCTGCTGCAAAACACCACCAAAGGTGACGGGGACATTGAACTGAACTGGGGTTCAGCAACGCTCCAAGGTTCAGTCAATTAGTTCTCTTAAAATAAGAGTGCCAAGAAGCATTTTGGTTTTGCTCTTTATTCTTGTCAACAGTGCAACAGGTACTGCAAAGACGGCGCGTGCCGCACTCTAGCCTGAACCAGAGGGCCTGATGTTTTTGAAGAGTTGGACATACACTCTCTCTCCAAGGATCTCATTCACAGACACCCACGCATTAAAGAAAAAAAAATTCAAAAACGAGAAAAAAACCACCCTTGAAAATTTTGGCCCTGTCAGTACTGGCAGATGAAATAATCCTAGGGGAAACATTATTGCCTCAGCTCTAACGGATCGGATTTAGACAGCCGGGATTCATTCTTTTGGCTCTGCTGTTGACCTGCTGCTTGAGCCTATTCATCTCCCCTCTGTACTTCTGTTTGCTCATCTGCAAAATGAGCAAGATACTAATCTCCTGTTCAAAGCGTTTTAAAACTGTGGCTGGAATAGCTAAGTGCTGCTGGTGTGAAGAATCACATCATTTGCAACCTTTTTTCCAGCTGTTAAGTAGTTAATTGCTCAATCTGAAGTGATCAGATGGTTTCCTTCTCTAACCAGTCCTTCCTATCAAATTGAGATCTTGAAGTATCACTACAAACATCTTGCGGAATTAATGGCCTAATTTCTCTACCAAATGTATTCATTCCCCATCTGACAGTTTGGTGAGGTACAAAGCCAGGCAGGAAAGAAGCTCTACAAAAAAAGAAGTAAGTAGCAGAAATAACATCCCCTCTCCCCCCCGCCCCAAAAAAAACAACCCCAAACAAACCAATCCACAGTAACCAACTCACCTGAACTCCAAAACATCAAGAAAATTTATATCTGGCTAATACATTGAAGATAACAGCAACAGCCCCATGGTTACTGAATTATCCAGCACCAAACAACCCCACGCTCTTAAACTACTTCACAGGGGAAAAAAAAAAGTCACAGCGAGTCTTGGCAGTATCTTAAGTGGAACAAAGCGAAAACCAGCCTGAGTTACAATACGGGGAGCTGTTTGCGTTCAAAGTAACTTAATCTTCTAATACGGCTGTGTACTTTAAACGCACAGGAGGAAGGAGCTTTGGGGCATTATCTGCTGCACGCAGAGGACCGCGGGTGAGCAGTGCTGGCTGGCGCTGCTGGGCACGATGCTGCGGCGCCGGGAAGGTCCAGGCTGGCAACAGCTGGAGAAAATGTAGACTAATACAACATTTTGTGCCATCTTAAATAGGTTAAAATAAATTGCTGTGATTGGTACATGCCCCCATTTTCGGGCTGAAAACTTCGACACAGCTCTGAAGGCAGTTGCACAACAGTGCTGTGAAGATGCACTCAGGAAAAACGTACATATAAACATACAGGGCAGCACTCCTGGATTGAAACAGCTTCGAAATGAAACAGGCAGAACAGATGCAAGTGGCAGAGAAAGTTTTTGTTACTCCTGTTGAAAACCTTGGGAAGGGAGGTACAGGGAGATTAAGATAACCTGCGAAACATCAGAGCTGAGAACCAGGTTTGAGTCCCAATCGTACACACATAAGCGATCCCGCCAGCCTGAAACTGAGCGCCGCTCAACACCGATCGCGAGAGATACTCAGTTTCCCGAGATACCACCTCATTTTCTGCCCTCACTCTAAAAAAGCAGCATCTCAGGCTTTCATATTAGTGACAAGCAACCCCACAAAGGAGAAACTTTTTTTCTTTTTTAAACTCATTTAGTTTTAATGAGCTCAGTTCCCATTTCAGTTTCTCCACAAGACACAAAGCTATCACTAGAGGCCTGATAAATTATGCACCTTTAAGGATAAAGTGAACTTCAAACTTTAAAAAAAAAAAAATAAATCTTAAACCAAGATAAAGCATTTTGCAGAGTAGAAATGCCGAAGACATTTAGTGTTACAGTGGGACTCCCTCCCTCCCCTCGGAGAGGGAAAAGGGAAGTATCAGAGAGCGACAAACAGAGAAGAAAGGCAGCGTGCCTATCAGGCTGTCAATCTGCCAATAAATCCCAGAGCTCCGCTAATGCCTTCAGTTCCCCGACACTCTCACACTGTTTAAAGACACTGCGATGCGCACTCTGAAGAATTCAAGGAGGTGGAAGCAAAGACCAAGACCTTTATGCTTAACTGTTGAGGAAGAAAAGGGAAGAGGAGAAAACCCTCAGCTACACGGATGTAACAGACTTACGCGCTGAAGCGCACCTGCAGTCTCTCCCATTTATCAGCGTGCCTCTATAATTTATAGGTTTGCACTTTGTGCTGGTACCCAGTCTGACGCGGGAATGTCTGTGCCTGGAGAAGGCTGAAGGAGAGTCAGAGAAGAACACCCGTTTGCCCACTATTCACCACCCTGGGAAAAAAGCCACCATTGCATCACAAATTAAAAATTCAGGTTTATTTCCCACCCCACCCCACCCCCACCCCCCCGAATAAAATGAATCAAGACTCCCAAGCCACAGAATTCTTTGGGGTGAAACACTGCCTCAACTCGATTATAGATCTTGAAATGGGCTTCAACAGCTCTACAGCTCATTAGCAGCAGATTTACACCAAAACCAGCATCACAGCATTCCTGCTGTTCATCTTTACCACCACAACTTTCTCAAAGTGCCAAGTGAGGTCAAGACCCTGCCTTTTTTTAATTTTTTCTTCCCCTCACGAGTGTTTTTTATACTTCTTCCTACGACTTAGTAGCCTGCCCTGTGGTAAGCCGGGCACCTGGCTCCCCAGCGGTGGATTAATAATCACAATAACGTCATTGTAAGACTGCCTTGAATGAATTGTGGCTCTCTAGCAGCATTAAATTGAGACTGACTTCCAGAAAGCATCCTTTGCATCAAAAGCAAATTACATCATCTTTTCCCAACACCTGCCAGGCCAATATGGATATGGATTCACTTCGGTAGAAAACAGAGATGGATACAGGCCATGAAATGTCAAAGCTCATCCCAAAGCTCCAGCCCCTTGCATTTTCCATTTTAAGTCCCTGATAAGTTTACTTCAGTCTTTCCTAGCATATCTTAAGTAAAGTACATACTATATTATTTCTTTTTTTTTTTTTTTTTTTTTAAAGAAACTTAAGAAATCCTTCTGGATTTTTATTTTTAAAACTGGTCTTCAACAGCCACCATGTACAACTTAGGCTGTTTAAAAAGTGTACCACGCACTGGTTTTTTTCTACTTTTCACCTCTTTAAGCACAGAGGCTCTTCCTGCAGCATTTATCCACATGTGCATTTCAGGGGCCGATGACTTCCCCAGCTCCCTGCACCCAGCGCTGCTGTAACGTCCCCCAGCACCGCCTAACTTCTCCCACGGAAAGTCTCCAGAGCAAGAAAAGCCAGGCAGCGATCAAACATCATTATGGCCAGACTATCTGATGTTTGCATGCTGTATCAAAGCCAAAGAACAATTCATTTAAAAATATTCACCACGGGCTATTTTAAATTAGATTTTAAATTTATAAAACCATGATAAGAAATTGAGATTTCTGTTTTATGAGGGTTTTTTTAAAAAATCATCTAAGTTGGGGAGAGGTAGGGAGAAGAAATTTCTCAATTTTAATAAGGATACAATTTTAACTGTCAGAAATGCATTGCATTTGTCTGATGAGTCTCGGAGCAACCCTTACCCACCCTGCCCTTCCCGACGTTGATGGATTGCATAATTCCAGGAAGTAAAATATAATTAAGGAGACAGATGAACAGACACCCAAGAAACAGAATAAAAAGATACTGCATAGCCATAAAAAGCAATATTTCATATATAACATTATTAAAACTAAGAAAATGTTATCTGCATAAGGATTCTTTGCCTATTTAAACTCCTAAGGAACAGGTGGAATTTTGTTCCATGTATGGTCTACGAGAATTTATTTGTACAGTCGTTTTACAGCAGTATTTTAGAATACCTGCATCGTTATGTAGGCACACTTAGAAAATATAATACATAATAAAGCTAGCAGAATTTACCTTTTCCCCACCAGGCAACATCAGATCATCTTCTCTATTACCTATATGTAAAGGTGATTGGGCTCCAACACTGAGCAGCTGCTTTAACCACGGAAGAGTGGATGGAGGTGGGATAGGACCTCTGGAGACCATCCAGTCCCAGCCCTGCTCAGCACAGGGTCAGCCAGGGTGCGCTGCTCAGGACCACGTCCAGTCGGTTTAACACGATGGGTCATTCAAGTTAACGCTCAACTGTGTCTCCCAAATAGTAAAATAATGCTCAAGAATCTGACAACAATTAACATTTGATTTTTAAGATCAAATGGCATTTAAAATCTTTTTATTTCTAGAGCTAATGAATGAAAAAACGCCGCTTTCTCTTTACCCCTACTTCATTCACACAATGTAGGTTTTTTTCTACCCATTTTCTGTGATTGATATCAACAGTTCATCAACCGAAAGCCCTGAACCCTCCCCTCTCAACTTTTTTTACCTAAAAAAATCATGGTCTTAGCCCTTTCCGGACCAAAACTCCCACAACAAAGCCTCGCAGTGTGTCCCAAAGGTCGCTGGGACAAAGCAGGGGAAGCGAGTCCCCAGGCCGGGGGCTGCTCAATTCGGCCAGATTATGTCTCTTAAAAGCAGGAAACCCCAGGGGAGTACATCCCAGCTACAGACACTTCCCAGAAGTAATTCCTGAACTAATTTCAAAGTGATGGTACACATTCCTTGGCAAGGCAGAGCACAAATACTTCTCGCATGCTGGGAGCCACCGGAGAGCCTGGTACTGCTCACTATGACCAATTAAGTTTGCAAACCTTTAATCCAGACTGTAAGCACTTTAAGACAGAGACAGTATTTGTTGCTCTTTTCTGTGCCTTAACACAATAGGGCTAATCCTTGTTCAACAGTTAAGGGCGCTTCCAACATGAATAATCTCCTCCTCAAAACACAGTTGACTTTTAACCACAGCACTGGAGTCGTTCACTGTAAGTAGAAAAATAATTACATTTTCTTACTAAAGAGTTGGTCTAAAAAGCTGAACTACAGAGAGCATTTTTCTGTTTGTCTTTTTAAAATAATTTAATAACGAAAGGGTGGAAGACCACTGGAAAACAAAACAAAACAAACAAAACCCAAACTTTAAACAAAAAACCCTAAGCAGCAAACCAAACAGCGCACACATGTATCTTGCATACACAGCCTTCCCCCTCAAATCACTTCAGAACAAATGTTTTCTAGACAGATGGTGTTTTCCCTGTCTTGACTCCAGTTCAAATCTCCTTTTTGGAGAGACCAAGTTTTCCACTGAACTGCACATTATACACCAACAAAGAATAAATAGGCTAAATATAGCTTGCAGCCAAATCGCTGCAGTCTTGCAATGCAGCATGTTCCGGAGTCCTTTAAGGACAGCCAGCATGCTGGCAATGCAGCCTCCCTGCCTGCAGGTTCTCCACTTGACAAATCATTACCTCTACATCACTCAACACCGTCCCCTTCGCAGAGCTCACTGGAAGGACGCTTCTTCTCAAACTGCAAAAGTGACGGGACACGGAGCCACCCCTCTGTAAGCTGCTGGTTCCTTCGTTATGTTCTCCTGGTCTGTAATGACTAAAATTCATTATCCCACCACTGCTTTTCAATAAATTGTGTGGAGCGGCTAGAAGGACTTTACACCGCTGGGGTTGCCCATCTTCTTTGGAGCAGACAGCCCACCGATGAAGAACTGAAGGCGGGGAAGGCAGCTGCTTATCTGCTCACCTTTCAAAGCATCTGAGTAGTCACAGCTGAGGCTACCACTGTCAGACACTAACGATCAGCACCTGCTGCTAAAAACAAACAACAAAAAACCCGAAATGACCACTACGTACACTCAAAAGCACTGTTTAGGGAAATGTTGAGCATCCACACACTTTTTGCGATGCTCCCCGAGAGGCGTGCGCTTCTTTTCTCCTCCCTTAGGAAGCACTGGTGAATTTGTGGTTTTCCAACCTCAGCTGCCTCTTCTGTTTGGGGCAGCTTCTCCAAAGCACACGACAGATAACTCCTTCCAACAGCACAGCACTTCTGCTCCACAGACAGCGTGCTGTGACATTCAGAAATCCCCCCCCCCGCCCCCCGGCAGGACACAGAGCTCACTGCGGGAACTCGGATTTGGGCTCCACCAGCCCAAGAGAACACCATCACAGAGAACATCAGAGCGCACGGTCATAACTGCCTCTTCTGGCACCAAAACCCCCTTTCATAGGGACGCAATTCAGGAGGAGAGCCACAACACAGAAGAAAGATTCACGGTTCAGGCCGGCCGGGCACCCAGAGACCTGCCGTGAGAGCCACCCCGCGCACGCTTCCAGCTCAGCCCGGAGGCGCAGCGAGGGGCTCGAGCTCCCCAAGGTGTCCAAACCTCACCCAAAGCGGCACCGACGGGAGCGCGCAGCAGCTGCAGGGTGCCAGGGGCTGCCAGCAGCCCGATGCGCCTACACCATCGACGCCCAGCTGGGAAGAAAACGCGCCCGGGCTTTGAATTCAGCCCTGCTTGCTGTGCAGGCGCTGGGCGAGCAAGCGCGGCTCTCGTGTGCGCGTACCCCACAAGCTCAGGGGTTCGGCGTGTTTTAGCACCGTCCTGGGCACGCTCCACCACCCCCGCGGCAATGGGAACGCAGGCACATCTGGAGCTGAGCAGCTCCCAGGCTGTTTTGAGGGCGGGGGAGAAGAAAAACTGGGGTGGGAGGGGAAGAGATGGGAACGGGGAGAGAGACACGGCCCAATGTCAAGGAACAAATCGGGGGTGGGATGTAAAAATAAAAATAAAAAATACAAATCAATGACCTTGAAATCTACAGAGGGTTTTCTGTTGTTCGTTGTTCTTTTTTCATTAAGCAGTCGCGTACCTGACCCACCGAGAGCCATCTGGCCTCAGGTGAGCTGCTGCCTGTCTACACATTTGTTTAGGGTTTTTTTTCGGCAGGCGAGCTCCCCGTCACGGTGGCAACGCAGGAAACGCTTATTGTTTTACATGTTTACAAACAGCCCCTTCAGATCTGCCTTCCCTCTCTGTCCCCTGAGGTAATATGCATTGTAATAAATTCATAATTCACATTACCATGATTTAAACAGCTTTGGAGTGGCATGTTTTAGTGCCTTGATTCAATTGTCTGCCTCGCAAACTGACAGCCTGCTCGCTGCAGCTCCCCGGCGCCGGGAAGCTGCTCCCTCACGCAAACAGGGATAAATACGCGGGAAGAGTCATACTTTCTCGAAAAGGAATTAGTAACAACGTCATTTAAGCTCTTCGCCAAGGAGATGGGATAAATACCACCAGCTCGCCTCCAGCACGTTATTGGGCTACGAACCTTTATGTCCGGGGTTGGTTTTGGATGATACCACCGCAGGGCAGCTTTTCATTACATTTATAATACATTCCTACCATCTGGGGGAAAAAAAAAAAAAGGAATTCCTGCTAGGCTTATAATCACCAAACCTCCTTCGGCTGGTGCAGCATCTTGCAAGACGTCCATGAAGGACAGCAGGCCGGGCCACCGCAGGGCAGAGGGACACAAAGCCACGCGCGCTTGGGATCCCCTAACTCTGCTTACGGATCTCAGGCAGTGGAAATCCCCCGACAGCATTGCTGCTGTTGTCACAACACAAGGAAATTGTCCTACAACCAGGTGACAGCAAAACTTAGCTTTTAAATATTATAACGACTGCCTTAAAAGGTAAGCAGCTGCATGTAAATGGTGTTTCCACCCTGTACTGACCCCAAACCCCTCTCCCGAGTATTCACAAGCCGTTAGTCACTACCCGCTTTCCTCATAGATGCAAGAATATGCAGATGAACAACAAAAGAATAAAATCAATGTCATAGATTTGCTTTGATGTTTTTAAAACTGCAAGCCTTAGTACACGTCCTTTCTATATTCACGGTGCAACTTTTGTAAGCCACACTGGTGGAAGTATCAAAGCATCGGCAATTACACTTATGACAGGAAAACCATTATAAAAGGGTCACACTGTGATTAAAGCATATTTTGCTATTACAATCTGGATGTCTTTTCTTTTTTGGTTTTTAATTAGGTGCATTCTAGTTAAGATAAAAATATGTTTAATTTTTTTTTCTTTTTTCTCTTCCTATTATTAAAGCACCAAACACAGGAGATGCTGTTAAGCTCAGTCGTTAATAGATCTGGTCCATATGGCTATTCCTACTTCAAGAAACAGAATCAGTCACTAGGGGTTAAAAGACCTGTTTTCCCTTAGGAGTAGCTAAAGAAACAAAAAAATTAGACAAACCAATCAAACTGCATCTTCATAAGCACAGAGGAACGGGAGGGACTGTCCCGCGCTGGATCCCATGCCAAGCACCGTTTGGTTAACAGAAGTTCATCTTGCACAATCTCGCCTGGGATGGGAAGGGAGCCTCTCGGCACGGAGACGGCTGCCTTTGGCGGAAGGGTCTGCTTATGCCCCAAACCCCGACTTGGAGGCCACCGGCCACAGAGACAGCGGGGTGACTGCTCTCCCGCCACCTCTGCCACACTGCAGCAGAATCAGCCGACATCCCCAGGCTTCCCCTCCGCCCCATCCACAGCTCCGGGCACACACGGGAACGATAGGGGTTTGGGGGCAGATTTATTTTTCCACCACCTTTTCCAGATCAGTTGCTAGGGAAACCGGGACTCCTCAAGTTTCCCAGATCCAGGGATTATTTAGCACTGTATCACCTACACAATCGCAGAGAGTCACCACAGCAAGAACAACGGCTTCAAACTGCTTCTGCCCGCGTGCTTTATGACAAATGCCAGTGACGCCCCTCCTTAGTCCTAACAGCTCAGTCTGAGAGACAGATTCTTACACATGGAAGAGACTAAACCCATGATTCGCTTTCTTAAACTAAAGGTATTAAGTCACCCCTTCTAAAAGACTGAGATGAATGACACCATTTGCACCAGAACACAAGGGAATGCCCAGCAAAAGATGGAGATGCACATGAAGCAGAAGGCAAAACTTTCCTATAGCAGCAGGAAGATTATTTTTTTTAATCAGTGACCACCCCCAGAAATTCTTTAATAAGAAGAAATCATTTTTGACACACCCTAATGAAAAGGGAGAGAAAAGGGCTGAAGCACCCTAAAGAAAACCTCTCAAGGAAAGACAGGAGGCAGCATGAGAAGGCACCTGATGGCAATAAGCATTTCACTGAATTTTAAACAACTGGGAGAACCCCCCCTCTTGCCACCTTGCCCGCTCCTGCGCCAAGAGTCAAACCCAACGCCGCAGCGCTGCCCTACCGCGATGCAGGGAGGGCACGCACCGAGCGGACCACGCTCAGCAGCAGGTCCTGCTGGCTCCCACCACCACCTGACCCACGGCCACCTCCACAGCTCAATCAGCTGCTTCTTGCTGCCATCCCTCCTATTGCATTGCTGTTGCCCCACTTTCCTCTTCAGATTAAAACATCCAATTTCCAACCAAAACTTAACTCACGGACTGTACTTCCAGACTGTTCTTCAGGCTCATCTCTGGCTCCGGGAAATTCCCTCCATCCATGGTGTCTCCTCTCTGCCCCACACTCCGCAATTACCATGCTCAGCTTCTCCACCGCCTCCACCACCTCTTACCTGCACACACTTCAGGGAGCCTTATTCTTACTTACATCCACTTTTTTGGGGGTTTTTTTTTTGATACACACAACACAGACGAGCACAATGTTCCAGCTGAGATCTCCCAGCCGCAGTGGAGATACTGCCTGGCACTATTTACTGTCTTTCCCATACCCATCCCACCCCAGAGGACTAGCTATCCCTGATTAATTACCACAATCATCTTTTTCTGTCTCTCCACATACGATAATTCCTCAGCTTGTTTTTATTTTCAGTCTCTAGTCACAGCATTTAGTACTATTAAGTTTTACCCTATTCCTGTTATACTTCTGTTCTACCCCAGAACATACTGTAATTTTAAACAGCACTAGCAACAAAATTACTTATTGTACTGCAATCAGCCAACTACACAGACAAAACTAATCATTTAATAAGTCATCCCAGAGATTTTTTTTCCTCTGTAATGAAGGGCAGCAAGGCATCAGATCACAAATTAATCAGACTCCAAGACATCTTCATCTCTGCTCTTCCTCTTTCAGCCACAGAAATGATGTTTTCCACTGTCTCACAAATTACCTAATACACTTATTCTAAATCCAGCTGTCTTCAGAATAATTTCAGTTACAGAATTCCTCTTTTCTCCTGTTAAGACCCTTATAGATTTGAAGCACATTGTACTCTCCTTGCAAGCACGGAGATGTAACACCCTCGGATCCCATCTACGCCGGATAAGCTACAGCCTCAACTTTGCTTCCTCCGCCAGCTCCGCAGCCGAGCCCCCAGCCCGGGAAGCGATGCACAAGCCACTGCAGCGGCCACGCTGCCAGCTCCAGCGCCCAGCCCCTCCTCGCCCCCATCCCTCAGCATCTTCTCAAGCCCTGGAGACACCTTCTTCAACAAGTGCGTGCAGAAGCAAGTATTTATGACCTCAGACCACAGCACTTTCTAGGTTTCATATAAAGTCTGGTGAACAAACAAAAATCATCTTTAGAGCAGGGACAAACTTTTCATCCTTGCATCTCTGAGAAAATGCAGGAGCTTAGACGGAGTAGGTACAGTATTTTAGCACAATCCTCCTCCAAACCTCGCAGCAGACTGGCAAGCCATATTAGCACAGATCTGTCGCATAACTCACTCGGGATGCACTTTTCAAAAATTCAAACCTAGGAACAGAGGGACCTGGACAGGCTGGAGAGGTGGGCCCAAACCAACATCATGCAGTTCAACAAGGCCAAGTGCAAGGTTGGGTTGGGGCATCTGGGTCGGGGCAATCCCAAGCACAAATACAGGCTCGGCGGAGAATGGCTGGAGAGCAGCCCTGTGGAGAAGGACCTGGGGGTGATGATTGATGAGAAGCTCGACATGAGCAAGCAGTGTGCGATCGCAGCCCAGAAGGCCAACCGTATCCTGGGCTGCATCAAAAGAAGTGTGGCCAGCAGGTCAAGGGAGGTGATTCTGCCCCTCTACTCCGCTCTCGTGGGACCCCACCTGGAGTACTGCATCCAGCTCTGGAGTCCCCAACATAAGAAGGACATGGACCTGCTGGAGCGCGTCCAGAGGAGAGCCACGAGGATGATCCGAGGGCTGGAGCACCTCTCCTATGAGGAGAGGCTGAGAGAGTTGGGGCTGTTCAGCCTGGAGAAGAGAAGGCTCCGGGGAGATCTTATTGCGGCCTTCCAGTACCTAAAGGGGGCCTACAGGAGAGCTGGGGAAGGACTTTTTACACGGGCATGGAGTGATAGGACGAGGGGGAATGGCTTTAAGCTGGAAGAGGGCAGGTTTAGATTAAACATTAGGAAGAAGTTTTTCACTTTAAGGGTGGTGAGGCACCGGAACAGGTTGCCCAGAGAGGTTGTTGAAGCCCCGTCCCTGGAGGTGTTCAAGGCCAGGCTGGACGTGGCCTTGGGCAACCTGGTCTAGTGAGAGGTATCCCTGCCTGTGGCAGGGGGGTTGGAACTCGATGATCTTCAAGGTCCCTTCCAACCTAAACCATTCTACGATTCTATTCTATGTACCCATTGAGACAGGGCATAAAATAAAAAAAATCAACAGAAAAGTCAACAACAGTTTATACAGAAGGATTATGGATGCAAAGAGATTTGCATCTGATATATAACCAAATCCCAGTGATCTGGATTAAAGCGGGAAAGCCTACTTCAGACACCCAGAAAGTCGGGAATAAAAAACCCGAACAATTAAAAATTCTAAAGGGGCATAATTTATCCCATAGCGCAAAACATAAAATTTCATTATTCCAGAATGGAACTCAGTGGATGTAATGCCTCCAAGCAGTTTGAAAAGAGGTATTTGGAAATACCAGGAAATTAGAATCGGTTTATCCAAAGAAAATAAAAGAGATCTATGAGTTTGGGGAAAGGGAGAGGCCATGGAGTCCTTTCTCCTTCCGCCTCCTGCCATCTTTCGTTCCCAGAAAATTGAGCCACAACAGTGCAGTGGGTAGGGAAGAAACAGCCCTAAATCATTCAGACTGAACCACTCCACCAAAAACTTCAGCTTTTCTCAAAAGCCAGGTTTTTTTAAGCGATTTCTCCAGGAATAGTTCCGTTTGGGTGAAAGGCGCAAAGCGTTTAGCCAGCTCAGTGAAGGGGAGCCAGGCTCCGCAGCCCAACCTGGGCACAGCTTCGCCACGGAGACGAGATGGCACTTGCCACCAGCGGCCCCTACAGCAAAGGGATGCTTTAATTAACGCAGTGTCAGGCAACAGAGGAAAAACATATTTAGACCCAGATCAGCATATGCTTCACTTAACAATAATCGCCGTGTTCACAAAGAGCTTGACAGCTAAACTATACATTGATCTGGGTCTAAACAAGTTTTTCTGTGTAATGCTTTGCACGAAATCAGCAAAAAGGTATGAATTAAGAAAAATATTGTCTTTAGCTGTCTTCAGTGCCTTTTAAAAATATCATTTTGTTCCCACATCCTATGGAGAAGAGCTCTCGTATCCAGCGTGCATGGTGGAGACCAAGACAAACCCTGACTCTCCTTTTACAAACTGTATATTCACTGTGACAACTGTTTTTCTGTTTCCCAAACAGAATAAAACAAGTTCCATCTGCATTTTAATGAAGAAAAGACTGCATAGCTGTTATCCAAGGATGTTAACGGAAACTTTTTAAAGACACAAGGTCCTTCGGCCTCCCTTACCCTCCCCAGTGCCTGATGGGGGATGAGCTGAAGCAAACCTGAGGTCCCAACGCTCCCCCTGCTCAACCTAGTACTTAGTTACCAACCAACTCACAAGCACACAGTGAACTTAGAGGAAGGAAATACCCTTAAATTCAACTTGGCCAAATACTGGATTAGAGAAGAGTTAAGTTATTTGATAACGGCAGCAACCAGTGCAGTGCTTATCCACTGATAGTAAAAGGGAGCTAAGTAAGCATCTCAAACAGGGAAATTCCCAATTCTTTGCAAAGGAGGGGGGAAAAAAAAAAGAATCAATCACAAGCTGTCATGATATCCCATTGTTCAGCAGTGTTAGCATTAGGAAACAGTCACTAGGGATTAAGCCAGCAGAGTATGTATAGTAGTTACTGACTGTTAAGCAAATGCAGGCTGCCTGGTAACACATGGTGCAAGGCTGTGATTAATCATTACGATGGGACAGAAGGCGTACTACTGTGAGATAACGTCAGGGGCTGAACTGTGCCCTGCCTCTAATGACAAGTTGCTTATCCTAACACGCTCCATGTTTGTACGACTAAGAAAGCATCCTCAACTTGTTACTCCTTCTGACCAACAGCCGAAGTCTGCAGGATGCAGCCAGGGTACCGGTGGGCAGGTGAAACACTCGGGGGTTGATCATTGAAGATGCTTTTAGTCCACACACCTTTGATGGGAGCTGGTATAAAGTGTTTCTCCAGGAAACCACTTAAAACAATCATCTCTTACACCCAAATCACACTGCTAGAGGAGCTCCTCTGGATTTACAGCGACAATATCTTTCTAGATAAACCGCAATCGGTGGCAGCCTGTGGTGTAAACAAAGCTGGTATTTTTGTATCTTTTATATATATAAAACCCCAGGAAGGAACACCTAAGCTTTAGAGCTTCAAGGAATCACAAAATACCTTGCAAAACTAAACCTATACTCTTTACTTTCCCTGATACCCATTGCAACTGAATTTCCACTGACCCCTGAAAACTGCAAGGGGTTAAGAATCCTGTTTCGATCTATTCCCAGAATTGATTTTTTTTGTTTTGTTTGGGGCTTAAAAACATGGGGCAAGAAAAATCCAAAAGGTCTGTACCATCAGCAAGGAAAGGAAGAAGAACCTACTGCATCCTTCATTCCGCCCACTGCACTGGGCAATTAGTGAAGTCCTACGTTGCATTAAACACTATTTCATGGGAACAATTATTTATTAAGGGTATGGACAATAGCATTGATTGTTACAAGTTTGATTGATTAAACAGACAAATTGGCACAGTTTCTCCTTCCCTGCCTGCCATATGTTTCTTCTTAAACATCTGGTAAAGTCTTTGTATTTCCTTGAGTAACCTAACAGGTGTTGAACCAAATCCTTAATGCTTCAGTTTTCCCATTGGAAGCAGATGGGTGAAGGAGACAGAAAGAATACTGCATTTCCAACATCTTTCCCTCCTTCTTCCTCCTCTGTGGTGGCCTCACTAATAGCCTGAGGTTAAAAGTAGTAAAGGGGATTTCAGATTAATCATTAAAGTGATCTTTTGATGTGGAGAAGACTCTTTATGTTGAGGCAAGGAAGTCAGACCTTACTCCATCGGGGCAATTTTCCCTTCTTCCTTCTCACAATTGCAAAGGATACCAAAAAAGAGAGGCTTTTACATCAGCCCGTCATATTCCTGTCATTACAAACGTTTAAAATTCTGCCTTCCATCTGAGGGGGGGTTATTTGCACGTTGTGCCTGGGCACGGGGGAGACGCAAGCCACCGGCTGCCACAGGATACCAGCCCTCGCCTGGAGTCATATGTTGGGCAGCACGCCAAATATGTAATTCTAGCTGAAAGAGCAGAAACACAGGTGCCTAACATTGAGAGGGCACTCTTTATTTTGAAAAACACAACACCACTTTAGCTAATTAGGTCTTATCTGTTTAAAGCTACAGGATAGTTTGATAACAATTAGGAAGGACTCCCAACAGGCTGCTGGGATCAAAGGCCTTTTCTGCTACGACGTTTAACAAGGAAATTAACACTTTTGCCAAGTAATTTGCACATGCTGCCAAAGTTGTTTTAACTTGCTGTAATATTTTAGTTTTAAATATGTACCTGCAGAGATGCTGCCTTAATTCGAGCGTTCAGTGTGCCAGCTACGGGCTCCCAACCACAACACCCGCTCCCATTTACTGCTGGAGGGGAGCTTCCAGAAACGGTCTAACAGAACAGACGCGCTCGCTTCTATTCACTTAAAGAAACAGAAAAAGAAAAGAGTTTGGACGCAAAAATTCCCTCGCCGCTTTTTTCTTCGTGGAAAATAAATATTTCCAAAAGACTGCCTGTGGGATCCCAACCCTTAATGTCACAAAAATTAATGAGAACTGTGATGCTGAGATGCCATGCGTGCTTGGAAAATTCCAACTGGACTCTTCTGATGGGTTTTTAATACTGGAGACTGGGGAGCAATCATGACTCCAGAGAGCTGTAATGATGAATGGCTGGGGGACAGTGAACATAATAAGGGAAAACACAAATTCAGCAGCTGGATTTCATAAAGAAACAATAAAACCATGCATAGCAGTTTTTCTTTTTTAATTCAGTGCAATGTTTAAAGAGACCTTCTGATACCCAGTAAATTATGCTCACATATCTGCTGCTGATTACCCTTTAATAAAAATCAAGCCTCCAGCAGATCAGGGTACTTGTCTTCTGGCTCCCTGAGATCCAGGGCAGGACTAAGCACCAGCACTCACAGCTGGACTCTGGCGTTCCTTTAAGCACAGCGTGTTGTATCCTAACGGAGAGTCACCCTGCCGTACCTCGAGCCATGTATGTGCCACGGCCACTTGACTTAGTGCTACTAACCAAACTGAATGATCCATCCTGGAAGGAGAGCGTTTCATGGAATCACAGAATGGTTTGGGTTAGAAGGGACCTTAAGGATCGTCCAGTTCCAAACCCCTGCCATGGGCAGGGACACCTCCCACCAGCCCAGGGTGCTCCCAGCCCCGTCCAGCCTGGCCTTGAACACCTGCAGGGATGGGGCAGCCACAGCTTCTCTGGGCAGCCTGGGCCAGGGGCTCACCACGGTCACAGTGAAAAATTTCTTCCTGATATCTAATCTAAATCTCCTCTCTGCCAGGTTAAAACCATTACCCCTCATCCTGTCCCTACAGGCCCTTGTAAGAAGTCCCCCTCCAGCTTTCCTGTAGGCCACCTTCAGATACTGGAAGGCCACTGGAGCCTCCTCTTCCCCAGGCTGAACAACCCCAACTCTCTCAGCCTGTCCTCACAGCAGAGGTGCTCCAGCCCTCTGATCATCTTTGTGGCCTTCTCTGGACCCGCTCCAACAGGTCCGTACCTTTCTTGTACTGAGGACCCCAAAGCTGGATGGCGGGGGTGGTGGGGATCCCACTCCAGGTGGGATCTTACGAGAGCAGAGTAGAGGGGGAGAATCCCCTTCCTCACCCTGCTGGGGATGCAGCCCAGGATGCGGTTGGCTTTCTGGGCTGTGAGCACACATTGCCGGCTCCTGGGGAGCTTCTCATCCACCAACACCCCCAAATCCTTCTCCTCAGAGCTGCTTTCAATCCATTCTCCACCCAGCACATATTTGTGCTTGGGATTGCCCAGACTCAAATGCAGGACCTTGCACTTGGCATTGCTGAACTTCATGAGGATCCACACCATGCAAGTTTTCATGGACTAGATGCTAGCGAAAAGCACTTTATTTTTACTAACGCTTCTTTTGTTCACTTCAATAACAACCACATCACCGTCAGTGACCCACTGCAGTACCGTGCAAATATTCACGGTCAAACTGAGACGCTTCTGACTCAGTAAGACATTTACTGTACCGAGAAATCTGAACGCGGCGGTTGGAGCCGCCGAGGCGGCGGGCAGGTACGATCAGCACCGAACCACATCCCGCCCCTGCAGCAAACCCCACCACGGCGCCGCGGGCTCAGCCTCTGCTGCCGGCAACCAGCTCTCAAAGCCACCTTCAGATTTTTATAGCCCTTCAAAGAAAGCTTCAAGTTTTCTACCACTTTTAATTAGAGCGCACAGAGTGCGCCAGGTTCTCAAGTTTTTAATCATATAAGCTTTGTGAATTTATTAGCGAGACAGCAGACAGTATGAGAAAAGGAATTAGAGTATTTGCAATCCTTTTGCTACTTCTGTCCAAATGATGATTGTTACATGCCAAGAGACTCCAAGGGCTCAGCATTACCATGTTACAGTAGATCTCGTACTCTTAAATCAAAGGCTAGAGGCTTAAATCAAAATCAAGAGTACTAGGTGCTGTAAAAAGGTTGGGTAAAAAAAAAAAAGCTTTGAGAAGTTCTAAGCAGACAAGGCAAGCAAAGAATAAGGAGACATCAGTAACTCACATATTTCTTACTTGATCTCAGGCAAATTGTTTACTTTTTGTCTCAGTTTCATATCTGCAAAATCTAACTGATAATACTAACTGCATTCAGAGCTCCCAAGCCCCATGCCTTAGCCAAAACACTCCATTACTAAAAATGAAAAATAATGTTGCAGTCAAGTAAGACATAGTTATTCATATTTTTTGATATGAAAATCTCTGCTGATCTAGTCACTTCAGGATAATTCTTGACGTGTGAAGCACTATTTTGTTAGATGGATTTTCTCCCTAAAATTTATTATGAAACTGGACATATTAACCCAAATTGATATCTTATTTCAGAAGTGATATTTAATATTGCATATGAAGGGCGTGTACCTTCCCCAATCCCTAAATACAGGAGCACCTATAACAAAACCAGTGTACATCAATCTGCTGATATACAGAAAAAGCTGCACTTCCAGATTTGGCTCAATACATACATCAAGGGACAGACACTCAAATCACCAGAAACTTCACTCTTCAGATGACCTGTTGGATTTCTGGGAGTGAAGAGCTCTTTCTGACTCACACATATAGTAGGCAAAGTATAGCCAGAAAATTATTCACTTTCAAGGACAGGTCTTTTTTAACCCAAGACAGAGAAGGTTTGGAGCCCTATTTCAGATGACTAGCAATTAAAACCCAAAACAAAAAAAACAAACCAACACCACCACCGCCACCCCTTCCCCAAAGAGTAACAAGAAAACATCCCCAGAAACACAGGAACTGGAGCCAGTTTTGCAAGATACTTTCTGAAAGGTGGAAATTTGGATGGGTTCCCAATTTGAATTTTTTCCAAAGAGCTGACATGCTAACTGCAGGGACAGCCAGACGGGTGCCCTCACCCCGGCAGAAGGTCTCCAACCCCTTGCACAGAGACATAAGCCTACACTTAATTTAGGAAACTCATTCCACTTCAGTCTTCTTTCGCTTCCCTCAGACTGTTCCCAACAGTTTCTCTGACACACAGAACTGCGTTACAGAGAGCACATCCACGTAGCCCTTCAAAATTAAGGATGCTGCACACACGTTAATTACTGTCACGGGCAGCCAACACACAGATCCAGATAATGCCACCGCAGGACAGAGTCACAGATCACCCACTGAGGTGGTCACAGGCCTCTTCAGAGCCAAGATTAGAGTCAGTCAGTCACAGGAGGACAAAGGTTGTCTGAAGTCAGTTTGATTGACATTCTCCTTAAAAATCCTGGCTTAATTCCAATGTTGAAAATAGCTTGGATTAATATAACGGAACTGTTCGGTCAGGTCTACTGACGGTACCAAAAAAGTCATTGGGCACATCATCTAAGATAAACTTCTAAGAAATAAATCAAACCCAGAAGGTTCATTTCCACTTCTAACTAAATAATTTAAGCTCTATACTTAACAGGATAAGGAGTACTCAGGTACAGTTAAGTCCCACTGACTTCCCAAACCCACGGGCGAAGACCAAGGGATGAGACTGAGCCAGTTGTGACAGCAGGATCCAGCAGCACAAGAGTTTGAAACTCTCCTTCCACTGACTGCCTGGCAAAGGGGAAAGCTGCAATGCCACACAGAAATGAGACGTTTGGAAGAACAAATAAGCAGTGGGGATCCTTCTCCCCGTGCTGAGCACCTCTGCTTTCCCAGCTAACCAGAGCCACCCACATCCCCAACAGCTCAAACGCGTCCCTTCCCCATTACGACACCACTGTAGATAAGCACTGTGTTCGGGCTCCAAGAAACACAGGGGAGTTTTGCAAGTACGAGAGCGGTGGCAGGCAGCACAGCAAAGTGAAAAGCTGCCGTTGTGAGGCCTGCCAGACCCCTCAGCCTTTCAATTTGTGCATGTGTGCCAGAAAAAATAAGAGTTTAGACAAGCAGGCTTGGTGCGGTCATTAATCACTATCACCAGCTGAGCAGGTTCCACACCAGAGGGAGGACCAGCAAAGCAGATGGGGAATTACGCCTGGGAAGAAAGGGACTGCTCGGAGTGAGAAAGGTAAGTAAGGAGGTACAGGGCAATACGAGTAATTGAAATACAAGTGCCACATGAGAAAAAGTTTAACAAAAACGCGCAGCCCAACAGAAAGTATAAAAGTACATTTTGAGCAGGCGAGACTAGAGAAGCGCGCTGAAGGACTGCTGCACCTTGCTTTCTGCTCCGTGCAGAAACATGCAACTCATCCATGCATTTGACCTATGCATTATTACTGTCAAACCGCTCCCACCAGCTAATTCTACAGCCAAAATCTCACCAGCCAGTTCTAATCCTTTTAAATGGTGGGGGATTTCTACTGATCATCACCATCTAGGGATCAAACCAGCAACATAGAAACAGGAAGAAAAAAAATTGAGTTTAGTTTGATCTAGCACTGGGATATTTTCTGCTGAGCAATGAAGTTAAATGTGACATAGCTTTAAAACAAAATCCATAATGCTCTTCGCTGCAAGCATCTTGGGAGCCTCCTCTAAGTGTTAATAGGAGCAAGAGGATCTTATCTTCCAGACCTTCCCCTTTACGGTTTCCTAACTCAGGCTTACATGCGCTTAGGAAATCCCCACTGCAGGCTTGGATTAAAGGTCTCCTTTTTACACCGTTTTCCACCTAGAAATGGTGCTAGCCCGTAAGCACAAACATTCTGCTTCTACTTACAGTTATGAAAACCTCAGAAGGGGAGGCGCCGGTATCAACAGCACAATGCTGCCTGCCCCCGTCCGCAGGCGAGCTGCAAAGGTGCACGTTTCAGTGCTGCTCATGGTCGGTTCATTATGGACACTTCAGCATCAGATGCAGCCAAAACAAACCCACGTCTCCCCCCCCTTAAAACACTTCCAGAGCTGTCAGTAACTCCTAGAGTGACTGAGCTTTTTTTTGCTCAGCTCTCCTGTGCACTGAAATGTCAAAATTGAAAAGAATTAAGACCACGCGAAATAAGTAGGATTTAATAACAACTGTCAAGAGAACAAAATTAATAGTCTCCCATTTCCACAGTTCTATAACGAAAACTTTAACTTCTGGAAGACCAGAGCATCCCTGGTGTATTCGATCTGCTCCATTAGTTGCCGGTTTGGAGTCGATGCTATCAGCCCGTGGCGGGTTTCCTTATTTAAAGATGTGAACCAACACAGCAGCGGATGGTCCTTGGAGGGCTACAAAACCTGCGAGGTCCAAGGCACAGGAAAACACACAGAAAACTGCAACTCTCCACACCTGTCTAACAGGACATTTCGGTAATGCTCGTGATGCAAGAACGGCTGCCTCTGTACTTTGCCCCCCCCAACAGTTCCAAAGCCGACTGCCAAGTCATTCATGAGGTTTATTGACACTCTAAACTTCATTGAAATCCGATTTATAAACACTGCTCAGCAAGTTGGGGATAAACTTTTAAGTAATTACACAAACAACCCAGCAGACAATCTAAAATTCAGCTCTACAGTCCGAACTTTTTTTTTTTTTTTTTTGCTTTCTTTTGAGTATAGTTCCAAGAGCATGAGGAGTTTGATGCAATTCAGCTGTGTGGGCCAGCATGCCAACAAAATACATCTGTCACTAATAAAAATAACAAAATGGAGCCTGGGTAAGGCCTATCTGTACTTCTGCATCAACTTCCACTCATTCCTACCAAGTTCGACTATTAATAGCGCCATCAATGCAGCAATAAACTAAATACTTTTAATAGCTGTACTAGAAAGTTTACCAAACAAGCAACAAACTGTGCAGGAGCAGCAGCGCACTTTAATACACCACCGCCGCAAAAAGAAGCCTCGTAAAACACACGTATTGCTGTGCTGCTAACTCCCGTGGTTTTCTTGCAATGAATACAGCTTCATTCAGTACTGAAATCACCCTTGTGATGATTTGGGAAGCTCCTTCTCCCCGTTTCAGGGAAGAGCACAAGTATGAAGACTGCAGAAAGTCTTCATGGAGCACAAGAAAGAAGACGGCGGAGGGGACAGCGATGGGCTCAGGGGAATCAAAAGCTCTGAGCCATCAGGCCACCACAGGGTTGCAGCAGCCAAAACTCACATCTCTGAGATCCGGCAGAAATAGAAACTCTAAGGATCTTGTTCCTAAGAAGCAAACTTTCGCCTGCTTTACTATTGTTGGACTTGCGAGAGCTTGACTTCTCTAACCTCTGAATAAGAGACCGTGTTTCCCAGCCGCTCTCCCCTCTAGCCCCAGCTGCTGGGAACCGGGAGCGACACCAGGCAAAGGGAGACGCACCTTCGGAGAGGGTTGATGCCGTTGATGATGGTACACCGCAACAAAATGAATTTTTTCTGTTCACTCCGCTTACACCACAAGCTGTCACGCGTAATATAACACGGCGTGAATTTCAAATCAGACAGTTTCTGATCCGCAGATTTCCTCTGCCATTTCAAATGCTTATCTTTTAATCACGTGAAAAAAAAGACCGGTAATTGCACAAGAGAAACTCCTCAGGAACTGCAGGCATGTTAGGGAAACCAATTAAAAATTTCTAGTTTCATTTAGGGAGAAAGGGTCATTCTGCTTTAACCACCTTATCGCAGGAGCGAACGCAGAAGCCAAAGTAAAGCGGGGAAGCCAGAGCACTGCCATTGGGATGTGTCGGTAACGTAACACAGCTGCCATCCACAGCACTCCTCACTGCATTTTAGGTTCTTGTGCAACTACCATCTCAGAAACGTGCAGAATTGTGTGTGTGTGCATGTGTCAGGCTGGGTTCCCAAGAGCCCCATCAGACTGATTCATATACAGTAAATCCCAACGGACCCAGAATCACACCTGACAGTCCCACTTGCCCTCCCAATCTCCATCACCTATGATATTCTTAATTCTCTCAAAATACCACGTGTGTCTCTCAGGCATACCTCCACAGTGAGCTGCCTCAACAGAAACTGCAAGCGAAGTACATTCACTCCCACCCGAAAGCAGAAACGCTGCAGGATTTGGTGGGGTTTTGTGTTTGTTTTACATGCGCACACGCACGTGTAACCATGCCATAAACAAGAGGACGAGCTCAAACCTCCGGGAAGCTTTTCACTCGGCTTTAGAAAACTGTCCCTGCAAACAGAGAACCTGAAGCACAGCTCCTGCAGTTCGGGGTTAATAATCTTTCCTTGTTTTTTTGCCATCGCCTTTGCTCTGCAGCCCCTGGGATGCAGCTCTCGGGGCAGGCGAGTAAAACACAACCCGTCGAGCAGGGTTTGGCATAGCACTAACCTCTCCGGGATCTCGACAACCTACCACAGCAGCAACAAAATAGTACTGCATTTATCCACCTACACGTGCGTTTTGAGCCAGCATGCGCTTTAAGAGGTATACACGTATGTAAGCCAGCGGTAGGAAATTGTGTCTTCTGGGAGATCATCCTCTCCCGGCACTCGCAGGGACGGGATCCCTTTGAGAAAAGCACCAGCTCCCAGAGCATAATGCCAAGCACCGACGGTCTCGACGATACACCTACAGAAGGTGCATCCTTCCACCTGCACAGCTGTGATGTGCAGTAACTGACGCATCAAGCCCCCCCCGAACCACGCGTAAGCATCCCCAAACCCGGGCTCCACCGCCGCAGGGAAACAGCTCCCTTCTCCCCCGCTGCTCTGGGTACAGGAACTGACTCAGCCACATGCGGGGTTTTTTTTTTTTTTTCCCTTTTCCTCATTCCAATGCAGATATGAAAAATAATAGTCTTCATTTCAATATTTAATCATATGCTTCATTTAATAATGAGTCCAAGAATAATTTAATCCTGGCTATCAACATAAAAGAGATATTGTTCCTTTAGCTTGACTATGTAAGAAAATAAAACCCCTCTGCTCTCTGCCTTCTCGTAGGCCAGGGTTTTGCTCACTAACTTGTAACGTAAATACAAATTACGTTACATATTTGATTACGCACACAAAACCTTGACCTGCATTTGGGGCACAGGATGCTCCTCCTAGCGATTTCACCTGCCTAATTACAAATGCTGCCGTCTCCCTCGGAGGAACAAACTCGCTCACGGAACAGAGAGGGAGCTGACATTTCATGGCGCATCGCCTCCTGCCTCGGTGAAGAAAAACACATCACGTGCCACAGATTTCTGGAAGCATCACCGCTCCCTTATGGTACGGGATCTCCTGCCAAGAATAAATAGGACAGAGTCCAGCATAGGAATCACATAACATTTGGCTCGCACATCATTTTTCTGTTATTATATGTTATTATACTAAATGCATTGTTCAGGTACTGTCCACTCTGGAAAAATCTCATTAGCTGGGAAAAACTTGGACTTAAGTATAGGATGATTAATAATCCGGAATGTCTCGCTTAGATGCTCAGTGCAAAACTTGACAAGAGTCCAAAGAGGACTGAAGAGGGCAAGCACTTTCTGCATATTACCTTTACAGGATTTCAACTATCTCCCAAAATGTGCTCTTGAGGACAAACAGTGCTTGTTCTCTATACACTTGTTAATACTCTTGGGACACATCTCTAAGCATTTTGTCCACCTATAAAGCACAATAATGACGATGCTGTTATTTTACATTAAAATATTTTAACATAAAATTACTTCTAACTTGGCAATATTTATGCATTTAAACTCTCTGCTTTGTTTTTCTCTTAAAAGCTTTAATTTCAGCTCCCCGATCTTTTTCCTTCTAAAACACTTCTGCTCAGTAGTATGTGTGTGCACTCCCACACTTAAATCCCTCTTCCTCCTCTATTTCTCATTGTGCATACTTTACTTTGGAAATATTAAGCAGAATTTATCACTTATTTCTGGAAAAAGAAAGCGTTTAAAATTTGAATACAAGTCCTTCAGAGATAAAGCATCCCAGGTTAAATCTAATGATGTCCAGGGGAATTCTATGCAAGTGATGAGCTGCATGCTAATATGCCGATGCTTTAGGGAAGAAAAATATCAATTAAATTTCATAGCATGCAACCACATATTGACCTTGAAAGCTATCTGTAACTTACTTTAAACTTGAAAAGTCAAAGTCTAAGTCAGAACTTCTGCCCTAATTGGTTTTAACTTCACTGAAGAATGGAACAGCTCTACAGAGACCCCAGAAAAATTAAGAGAACCAATCTGGAAAAAAAAAAATTCCCCCAAATCCTATTAAGTGTTTAACTATGACATTTGTCTATGCCTCTAGTCTCCCTCCCTTGGGTTTTGTCCATTGCCTCAAGAGATATTAGTGGTTCTTTTCTCTTTCAGCCTTCTGATAACGCTGAAAAAAAAAAAAACCCAAAAAAAGTCAGTCATGATAGCCCACGTCTGCCAGCTCCACAGCAGCGTTGCACCGGTGCCTGTGTGAAGATTTCTACGACAAAGTCTTTTATTACCAAGAGAATTCCAACGCAGCAGCATACTGTACAGCACACGGACAGTGAGGGCAAGTCAGATGAAGGAAATCTGCTCCACGGGTCAAAGGAAACCCAGAAGGTCAATCTCTACCTGGAGCTGGACTTGATCTTTAAAGCCTCTCCCACTGCAATGCCCTTCCCTAAGCAAGCTGCAATTCAGACTGTGCCAGATCTTCCACCGTAATTCTAATGGTAGGGCTCTTTTTTTAAAAAATTATTATTTTTACCTGCGCTGATCTAGCTTCTCAGTCTGAGAAAAGAGTATTTTTGTCTTTGGTTAGTTAGCATACTGTTTTCCCCATCAGGAAGAAGGGAAGGGAGAGTAGGATATGTCCCCATCTTTCCTACTATAGATTTCAAGCAAAGAAAAAGATCTGAAACACTTACTCAGAATAAATCTATGTAATTTCATCAGATATGTATGTGCTGGGTGTCCAAGCCACCAAATAAAAAAAAAAGGAGAAGGAAGTCATATTTTTTATTTCTTGAGCTTGTCTGGAAAAGCATCGCCCCTACTTATCACAATTCCACTTCTATAGATGTTTACAGACTGCAAGCAGCAACAGTGGGACCTAAAGTGTGTTGGCTTGTTGGAGGACAACCAAACATGCCTTCTCACTGCAACTTTTCTGGGCCTTCTATCAGTAACTAAAGATTTCAAAATTCCGCCAACATTCCTTGGAGATTGAATTAAAATTTGTGACACCCGGGCTGATGAAAGGGTGTGATGTTGAAACAGCACAACTCCTTCCTCGTCAGCTAACGGCCCATATTCTGGGCAGAATGAGGCAGGATCCATTTATTTTCTGTGAGAATTAATGTGATGACTCCTTAACAGGTGAGAAATTCATTTACACTGTGACTGGCAGCTGCTCCGACCACCAGGTCAAGTGAGCTGATAGTTAGAGCCATTAACCCTATAAAACAATTAACCCTTGTAAGGGGGGTTTCCTTCCCCTTGCAGCAGGAGGAACACAAAACCCTGCACCATCAGAGAGATGGCCAAGACAGCTCCGAACCCCAGAGCTCTCTGCGAAACACAGCTCACCTGATTGCAAAGTTAAAAAAAGGCGAGAAAAGAAAATGTTTCTTTTGATCACGGCCCACAGACCCGCTTATCTGAGACACTTGGCATGCCAGCTTGGGCCATAGCTTCACAGACCCCTGCTGCCCCTTCGCCAGCACCCGCCCACGGCCAAGGCTGCAGCATCCCGAGGCACCTGGGGCATCCACATCCCACCAGACACACAGCTAGATATATAAACATACACACACGTATACACACACACACACACACCCCTCTTTCCTCTGCTTTGCAGCATCTCGCAGAGCTGAAGCACGAACTCCTCTGGCAAAACAGCCCAAGCTCTGTGTAACACGGGACGTTCCTTCATCATGAAATTTGCACTCAGACTTCTGAAAGTTTGAGGAACTATTTGAAGAGCCAAAGACAAACCAGACAGCTCCTCGCAGCGCATTAAGGATCCCAGAAGCGACACAGCAGCCCTTTATTCCTGGAGCGTAAGCACCGGGGCTCAGCTCAGAGGGAAGCCCGCGAGCAGACGGAGCAGGAACCCCTTTGACTGAAAAGCAATGCCAGAAATCCGCCTCGGAGGCTCCGGCAGATCCTCCTGGAGCACCGCTCGCATCCAGCCCCAGCGCTCCTGCAGCACTCAGATGGCTGTATCTTCCTTAAGTCTCTGTATAACGGGATAAAATGAGATGCTGCGGTTCAATGACACAGACCGAAGGGAATTAAGGTCTGACACGTCCCTGCTTAGAGGGGATAGAGATAAGCCTCGAGAGGACTCTTACCTAGAGCAATACCACTAAGGAAAGCTAGCGCACATGCTTTTGGTTTGCCATTGCGATTCAGAAACAGGAATATTTAACAGCAGCAGGACTGACTGGTACAGACGCAGAGCGGGGACTCTTACCCCCCACAGCACACCTCTCCTGCTGACCCCCACCCCCTGTGTTTGCCCGGGGACCTGCATCACCCAGGGGGACAGCAGCATGGAACCAGGGGCACGTCACTGTCACACAGGCTTTCCTGCCAAAAGTCACCTGTGGAAGATGACGGCGTCCAGCTGCGCCGACTGTCCACGCTGCCGCACTGTACCAGCTCCCACCGGGGCTGCGACGACATGCAAGCCCAGGGGCACAGAGAGGAGGGGGATGCCAAGCACCAACCACCCCAGGGTGAGCTACACTTGTGGCAGAAATTCTTACAATATATTATCTAATCACCCAGAGCTTCTATTTCAGGATTGTTTCCTCTAGCTCCAGGGAAGTAACGCAGCTTCGCTTCTCTGCACGGGCCACCAGCCTTGATGCAAAGTTCATTCCCTCGCGCTCCAAAGCTGCTATCAGGAGGGAATTTCACACCCTCCCCAAGGTGTCCACTAAGTCATACATCAAACACAAAAACCTCCCTGCAGCAGGAACTGGGTAAATTACACTGGGGTTTTATACAGTTGCTTGTGGCTCGATCAGACATTGGCATCTCACAGGGGACATTTCCTTGGAGACCACTTTGCCCTTCGGAGGGGCTTTGGTGCGGGATGTCTGGGCTGTCCTCAGCCAGGGTTTCCCCCAAAAGGCTGCTGGCACCAGCCCGGTGCACCCTTTTGGACTCGTACACAGCCCAGACCCGGCTCCTCCGCAGCACTTCAGAAGCGCCACTTTCCCCTCAGCATCACATCATTCACCTCAACATCAAAAAAGAAAATTTTCAAGTTCCACCCCCTTCCCTAATTTCCCCAATCACATTAACAGTTTTACCACACCGGTTTGGGGGGGAAGGACAAAAAAAAAACACAAAACCCCTTTGAGCATTTCATATCTGGGTGGGGGTTTAGTATCACTAAAGCCTCTCACTGGTTTTCAATACAGCTTTATTTTAAGAAAGCATCTATTATATGAAGCTTGGGCTTTGGCAGGCACAGCAGAAGCCTGGCCAGTGCAGAGAAGGAGGACAATACTGAAAGTGCACTATTATTTTGTCACTTTTTCACATTTCTTAATGTCAACTTAGTGAAAAAGTTTACTACTCGCTGGAACTTACTTATCTTATGATTTCTGCATTATTCTGCAGCCAGGATACAGCCTCTCCCTTTCTCTCCTCCTACACAGATTTAGTAGAAACATTTTCTAGCAGTTAATCTGAGCCAGCTATTTAGTTTTCGCTTGGCAATATTTTCAACTAGAGGCAGGTCCAGCCTCCAGGAAAACAAGTCATGCAGCAAGAGGGTGGGACACTATCAGAGAACACATAATAAAGTAAATACCAAGTATGACCCATGAAAGGAGAGGAAAACTAGGAGATCTTGTTTCCATAAGAGTGTAAATTAAGAGTCATTTACACTGATGTAAAATGTGAAACTCCTTATGGGCTGTTCCTCATTCTTTGGCCGTAGAGGTGGAAGGCCAGACTCGCATCCAAAAGCCAGCACGCTCCAGAAGGCCAACACCGACCCCAGCCACAACCCAACACAACAGCCCAGAAGGCTTAAGAAACAGATCATTAAAACCCAGCTCATATACCTTCCACCAAATTTCTGAGGAAGAACAACTTCACCGCAGTTTTTCCTCTGCTGCGCTCGGAGTTCAACGGACCTAAAGCGGCTCCTCCATCAACCAGGGTCCTGCTGGTACGGATGGAGAGATATTGCTGTGCATCTATTGATTGACTTCAGGCCAGCATTTTCCAGTTGCCTTAGAATCAATTTAATATCATTGCTGAAAGCAATAAGGAAAAAAAAATAGCTAGATGGATACCTTTGATCTACGCCGTTTTACCAGGCACCGGCAGCTAAAGCATCGCTGAGACTCTCCTTAAGATACTTTCCTCTCCTCGGGATTATTTTGCAGTTCATTCAATAAAGCAGCAAAACAATTTCCTGACAAACTAGGAAATGAGCGTTGGACTGAATTCAAGAACTTCAGAAAATATGAGAAACAGAGATTTAACAGAAAGCGCTCGGATCCCACTGACCTTACAGACAAGTCAGACTGTCATTTCCTCAGCCATCAAACCCAACCTGCTCCGAGGCAGGCGGGAGGGAAATAATCCTCGCTGTGAGACACGTTTCACCGCCTTCCACCCCAGACACACTTCCAAAAGCAAGCCTGAAGGACTCGCATGCATGGCAAACCTCAGCCGCTAAGTCTCCGCCATAGTATTCCACTGCAAAAATAATGCAATTGGTAAAAAACGTATTCCAAATTCTGAGCCGCTTCTACTGGTGCAGGGAAGTCTCCACGGAGTAGGTGGGCAGGGACACCACACCACCAAGTGCAACCTGCAACGGCAGCCAAGTTCCTTCAACGAGCCAACGAGCCCGTGCCTCTGCGCTCCTTCTGGCCGCAAGGGCAGGAACACCAGCGCACCCAGGGGACCGCCGGCTCCGGCGGGGAGAAGCTGTCCCGTCTCCAGCGGCAAAGCCAGCACAGCAAAGGCCCTGGACCGGGTCACGGCTGCCAAGCGCTGCCCGAGGAGTTCAAATCACACCTGCGCTTTTCTGCCTGAGTTCAACACCCTCCGTTTTCCCACGCACGTTGTATCATCCGTGCGCAGCGCGGTGCCTTTCGCAAACAGCTTAGCTGAAAGCAGCGCTAGGGAAGTTCCTCAATTATTATTGCTCCCTATTGCTTCTCCAGAACATGTGCCACTGACGCCAAGAGAAAACCCACACAAACACCAAAACAAAAAAAACCCCCAAACTAAGTAAGACTTGTTGAAGCTCTATTTTACCTGCTACAAATGAAAAAAAAACTGCTCCTACTTATTTCAGCTCTAATAGCTCGCTTTCAACCTACTTTTGACTCTGAGCAGCACCCTGACAAAGCCATATTTCAGTGCAACACACGCTGGTTTGAATTTCACGCCCGGTGATGAAGTTAGTGTTTTGCTCCTGGAGCAGCTGTCAGACATCTCCGTCTCTACAGTTACCGCATGCAACATCAAGAAACCGGAGAAAGCTCGCGTTCATTAGGGTTCACTGCTCTAGAACTGGAATCGCTGCTAAAGAAATGAGGTAAGGTGCTCACAGAAAACGCAGTGCGTCATTGTGTTTTCTGCCAACAAACTACACCATTTCTTAAAGGCTTAATTCCACTTTCAAAAGGCCCAGAAGTGCTTTGAGCAATGGCCAGCACAAACCCTCCCCGAGCCTCGCGAGGCGATCTCCCATCTGCTCCAAAGAGCGGGTGAAGCTCACTAAAGGGAGTGAAAAGACTACAACAGGCTCACTTACAGGACACGTTACTGCAGCGCCGTTTATCCCTCTTCACGGAATAAATGCAATATATGGCAAATTGACTTTTTCCTTTTTAAGAAAAGGCACGCCACATTCAAAGCTGGCACCCCCTGAGGGCTGCAGGCAGGAGGATGGGGTCGCTCCCGAGCCGGCTCAGAGGGAAGCTGCAGAGAGATGAGACCCCGTACAACACGTGCGTGGGGGGAACGACTGGGAGACAGTGCGAGGGTTTGGGGTCAGGAGGCGCAGGACACCACGGTGGTCCGTCTAAGCTCTGGGTAAAGCAAATTCTTGTTTTGTTTCACTAACAAGGTTTATACGAGCAGCGGTGGAATGGAAGCCATTTCCACAGCTTACCAGAAAATCTAGGAACTGCTCCAGGACTTTGTGAATAAGAAATCAACTAGAAGAACCGCTGTAGTTTTTTGTGCAATTTTTAGGTTTTTGGCTAGCAAAATATTAGTAGAAAAAGTTTTTAAAATAAAAAAAGTACAGCATTAGCCTTGATCCAGCAGAGAGCCACAGCATGTTTCCAAGTACTTCCCCCACCTTCCCATGGGACTTCCCGTTTCCGTAACTGTAAACATGCGAGAAGTCCCTGCACGACTGCACTGAAAGTAGTGCATCTGCTTCCTCAACAGTTACACTTGCCTATTAAACTTTAAACTCGGTTCTTAAGTATGTGAATATTCAATGTGCCCAGTTCGGAGCATCCGATCCCCTCGCACAAGTGTCTCCGACACTTCTTCCCAGTCAGCCCTTCCAGCAGACGCTCTGACAGGAGCACAGGTAGCTGCTGGTTACCGCTCAGCGGGCTGGTTTTTCCAGAAACAGATGCCGACCATTTCCATCGAGAGCTTCGACATGTTTCCTCTAAAAGGGAAATAATTCAAGATTTTTTCCAGTAGTAAAGAGCAATTTTTTCAATATTTAAATTCTCAAGTTAACGTTCAGTCCCACCACTTTTGGAGGGCACTGCCAATGCGTTTGAGTGAAGTGCATCAACTCAATGAGCTGCCGCTGTTGAAACTCATCTTTGACTCAGGTATGCGTACTGAAGGAAACATACCAATGTTTGTTTACTCTTTACCCTTCCTTCCCTTAGTTTACAACCAAAGCAGTTTAAGTCAGCAACATATGTGTTAAACAGGTGTAACTCTATCAATGCCTACTTGACTGTAGTCAAATCAGGTTGATTTCAAAATGCAAGAGCTTCCAACGTCTAGAGGGTATCACTCAAAAGGTCAGAGTTCCTAATCTTAGGAAAAAGGCACTAACGCGATGTGGACACTATGCCCCATCCCTGGAGGTGTCCAAGGCCAGGTTGGACGGGGCTTGGAGCACCCTGGGCTGGTGGGAGGTGTCCCTCCCTGCTGATGGCAGGGGGCTGGAACTGGATGATCTTTAAGGTCCCTTCCAACCCAAACCGTTCTATGACTGTGAAAACTCAGACCCTTTAAGGAAAACTTACACCTTTCAGTAGCCATAACAAAAGGTGGGTTGAGAGTAACCCACCGCAGCAGCAGCTCAGCTCCGCTGGTGTGAGCCTGCAGCAGAAGAGGAACACTTTTGGCAGCGCCGCGTGGGGCGAGCACACAGCCACCCTCCTCGTTCAGGTCCCTAAAACCCAGGAACAGCGGCTCTCAAACATCAGCCTCAGTGCCACGCACCGGGGTTTGTCAGCCAGCCGGGCTAACGGAGCTCACCCGCCGGGCTACCGAGAGCCCATCCCAGCAGCGCAAGCGAGCACCCAAAGAGACAGAGGAGAGAATTTAATCAAACACCAGTTTTGTACCAAGGTGGTCATTATTGATACTCATCAGACACAGCTAAGCAGACAAAGAGAATAACTTGAGCCAAATAAATCCTTAATTTTTTTCCCCACTGAGATAAGATTACAATAGCCTTCCAATCTTTAGCTGCTTTCCTTTGTGAGAGTTGCACATATGTGCTTTTTATTAGTTTTTGGCGTAGCAATTAGATGGATTTTCAGTTACTTCCAGAAATGTTGCAGGATGACTGAGCTGCAGCTAATCTTTGCCTCTCACTAAACGGGAATATGAAAAATGCAGCAGGGCTCTCCAGCGCTACAGCAAATGCATCTCAATTTTGCACTTTCACACAGAAATGTAAATGCTGTATTTCATATCTGAACTCTTGGCGCAGTTGCCAAAAAGGGAACCATAAGGAGAAAACTAGTTATAATCATTGATTTGCAGGGAGGAGAAAGAAAAATAACAGGGACGTTCCCTGCCAGGAGATGACCAATTTTCCAACAGTTCTGCCACACAAAGCGCAACTTCTTAAGAAGTGGAGGTTGGTTGGGTTTTTTTTTTTTGAAGCCATTAAAGCAAAACAGATTACAGCTGCAACAAGCTATCCATTAACTCTAATTAGCAAGTATTTGTTGTCTGGATTTAAAACTTCCCAACTTGGTGTTAATGAACTGTAACACTGTAGCAACAGGTATTAATAAAAACACCAGACTGTGGGCGCCATAATAGATCTCTGCTCACATTTCAGTGGAAGCTGGTGGGGGAATTTTCTTTGCTGCTTCAGTCCAGGAACTGCAAAATGGGGAATACAAGTATTTAAAGTGGTTGCACTGGAAGACTAAGGGAAACTATTTACCTTGCAAAATTATATTTAAACTTCTATTCCATATTCTGCTTTGAGAGGAGTAAGTCTCTTGAAGTCTACAAATGTAGACAAATTATGCTTTGGTTTTTTCCTGCTTGAAAGAAAACAATCGATAGAGCAACTGGAAGGAGGGAGACAATAACAAAACCTAGTTTTAAAACTGTTTTGGGTGAGTTTTTTTGTTGCTCGTGGGTGGTTGGGTTTTTTTGTTTGCTTGGGTTTGGGAAGGGAGTTGGTTGTTTTTTGTTGTTAGGCTGTTTTTTTCAGTTTGACTTTTATCTCCTTTTAAAATCCCAGAGAAGACAGGGGAGGAGGAGGAAAGCTGCTCTGAAATTGCTGCATCCTTTGGCAATTTTAGAGACCTTGTCCTGGAGGTGCAGTCCTTCAGTGTGACAGTGGGACACCGCAGGGTCAAGCCCTCTCCCAGCCGGGTCCACATGCTGGGCTGGCCCCATCGCCTCCCCCCCGGCCATGGGGGCCAGGGACCCCCTGCAACCCCGCTCTCAGCATCCCCGACAGTGGAACTTTGCCACCGAGAACAAAGCCATCTTCAGACGGCTGCACGGGGAAACAGCTGATGTCTCAACACCGTGAGACGCAACAGCTCCGCTCCTTATTTGAGGATTTATACCTGCACACGCTTCTGGCTCTACTTCCGAAAAGGCTGCCCAAGATGTGGCCAACTAACAACTACAGTAAAAGCCTCTCCTGGAATAACGCTGCCCTAGGCACCCCAGGACACCCTTCCTTCTGCACCGGCACGCTTAAAAAAAAATGCACAGACAACTGCAAACTGGGGTGGAAAAGAGCTTAATTCCACAGCCCGAAAACAGTGCACTCAGACCAGCAGCAGAAATGGAAAGAATCATAGCCGGGTGCAGAAACGGTACCTGACCCTCACCTTCTGATGTGAGGAAGGAAGTCTGAGCTTCCCGGATCCCTCTCGCCAGCGATGAAAGCTTTCTCATCTTTCCCGGTTAATTTTGCCCCATGGAAAGCCCCGGCCGCCACAGAGAGCGCAGGGGCGGGAGGCACCGGCAGTGGGGGGGACACACGGAGGGGAAGGAAAGGGCTCTTCTTCCACCCACACATGGTCTGTCTTCCAGCAGATCTCCCAACTGTTTTCTACAGAATTCCTCTATTTATCTTTGAACAGGGTATTGCACTCATATCAAAAGCCTTCATTTCTACACATCGCTGTGATCAGACTCCGGCATTACAAGACATGACCTATTTAACACACCGGACGCATGCTAATTGCATACCTGCCCGCCTTGGATCCACGTACAGACTCTGGATCTCAGCGGCCATCCAGCACCCTAAAGCCGCTGCTAGAAGCCATTTCAGCAGCTCCTGCCCCGAAGCTATACTGGCCCAGTTCCCTGTACTGGCGCAGTCCGGCTCTCCCTGTAAAGCTTGCTGCTGCAATGCAATACGATGCAAATACAAATGAAATACAAGGAGCTCTCGCGGTGCCAGGATCAGTGCCACAGGCACACTCAGCCCCTTCTCCGACATGCAACGGCTGCTCAGCTGTGCTGGGAACCATTTTGCCACCCCAGCATCTTCCTCCCAAGGCACCCAGGGCCGGCGAGGAAGGGAGAAGCCCTCCAAAGGTCTACGCAAAAGGAGAAGGGGAAGAAATGAGGAGAGGGAAAGAGGAAAACCAGTTCCCGGTCCCTGAATCAGCGCTGTAACCTGACCCAGGCTGTCTCTTGCCACCGCAGCATTAACTACAAGCAGCTTCCATTCAGCAGCTCCTGCCAAAAATAAACAGTGCCGGCTTTCCTGGCCGCCTGCTTGGGTTCGCTCTCAATGTTTTTCTTCTTGCCTCTTCTGGCTAATTGGGATATGCTACGTTTCCTCCAACCAAGTAGTTCCTTAGTTTGTTTCTACCCACTACATTACTAAAATTGGAGCAGTTTCTCACAGTAAAGAACGAAAATAAATGCTGTTTGATCAAAGACGGCCACAGCAGGCTGCCTGGCATCGTAGTGGGAAGATGGGAGGAGGGATAAGAGGGGTTAAAACAGGTACACCGCAACATCCCGCTGTAAGCGCTTCCCCTGCCACTGGCACTGTTACTGTCCCTCCGATACTCTCCCCTTTTTACAGAGGAATCATCTAGTTACAAACAATATTGTCAGCTATTTTTAATATATGGGCCAAAACATTCAAGCCACCCATCGTCACTAGGCACTGGTGGGGGGTTTTAGAGGGCGGGGGGTTGCTTTTTGTTTTATTATACCATCCAGGCAAACACAGGTGAGCCTCAAATTGCCTCCAGCCTATGGACACCAACAGCTACACCTGCTCGCTTGCAGAGACTCAGGTCCCACAAATTAAGGAATATCCCCTTATTTCCTTTGCAGACTGCTAGGCATCACTCCTGCTGATACCGTCCGGATCCCCTTACCTCCCTCAGCTCTGCACAAGCAACCCTCTCCTCAACTCCCCATGATGACAACCATATCTCACCAGTTTTGGTATGACACCTCCTCCCAAGGCCAGCAGTGCTGGCAGGGGAGACTCATCGTGCCCGCTGCCAGGGTTCATTCAATAGATGCCTCTTCCCCTGGAGACGTGCATCATCAGCTGGACCACAGCATCGCACAGCCAGCTCCTCCAAGGACAAAAAAGACCTTCTCTTGGGTTGTGCCTCTTTTTTTTTTCCTGGCACATTTTCGTGCACAAGCACAACAGGGAACTAACTCCCCCTCCTTATAGAGCACCTGCTCTATGCTTTTAAAATTAGAAATAGACACCACTGGACAGAGGCAGAACTGGGTATCTGAGCCATCATTCATGAATAAAAGCAGCTTATAGCAATAGCAAACTGAACTGCAAACCGCTCAAGGCGATGGTGATGAAGATGCTCTAAAGGTGTTACGCAAATACATTTAATTTCCGAAAAAACCTCCGCTGGCCAACAGCACACGCTGGAGCAAGAGCATTCTGAGTTGTGGCCAGCAAAACAATTTAATAACTACCACGGCAAAGCAAGAATTAAGAAATATATGACCGATGCTAACAGTGCTAAAGAATATTTAGGAAACCCAAACAACAAACCCAACAGACTTAAGCTTTCAGGCCAGCTTGCTTATACAAAAATCTCCTCTCTTACTTCCCCTCAACCCAGCAATGTACGCAAACAAAAGGGGGAAGAGTAGTTTTGTCAAGCTAAACAGCATGTTTCTGACCCAGCCACTGAAAAATAAGTTCAAAGGCCCTTTAAAACTGTGCTATTTTAATATGCCATAAGAAGCGCTCTCTGCCTTCTAATTTGCTCAGTTCTTTGAAACACCTAATTTCCTCTGCACTGTCACTGCACAGCACTGAAGCCTCGTGGAGCCCTGCCACTTGATTCAACACCAATAGTCACATTTCAATAGGCAATTCCACTTGAAAGGCTATAAATGAAAGGAAAAAAGATGTCTTCAAACTAGCGAATGCAATGCAACACCATTTATTTATATCCAAGTCCTCTTTTCTGTGGCTGGCTACTGTAGGCAGGGGCCAGAGAAGGGGAGCATTAAAGCCTAGATAATTAATTCTAAGTGGTTTTAAAATGGCTAGAGATTTAAGGTAGACAAGATGGAACACTGGAATCAGAGTCAAGCTGCTGTGCTCTTTACTCTGCTCTGGAATGCACTGTTTACACTGGCATCACATAAAATATATAATTGATTTCTCAAGGAAAAGAAAGAGGGAAAAACACAGCCCCATAAGCCTCATTATTCTATAGAACAAAAGTAAAAAGGTGTGTTTCAGGCCAAATCACAGTTGTATTTCAATAGGGATGGGGAAGTGCAACAGAATCATAATTTCGTATTTATTAAAATTCATTTACTACAATTGCCATCAACAGGACCGCAGGGCTGTTAACAAGAACCTCCCTAGAGTCAGAAGCATCAACTTCTACAAGCATATACAGATTTAAAGAAAAATTAAATTAAAAATAAATTTAATAATATTACTTTGGAGAACATTTATCATTCCTGAGTGTGGTGGTTTTTTTCCCCCCTTCCAAACTTCCTTATTAAGATTTTGTGAAATTATAATGAAACTTGACAATAAGCCACACGGTGCCTGAGCACACTTCCAAATTAGTCAGTTGGTAATTCCACCGGCTGCACAGCAACTATTTGTGTGTCCTCAGAGAGCAAACGCTCCTCATCCTCCAAAGGCCAAGCCAGGCTCTCGGGGCTTTCAGAACATCCCCGAGACACGGACAGTGCGAAACACTGTGGAGCTCCTCCATGCCATCCCACCGCTCAGCGAAGGTCATTCTCCACACTCTTTGTGAGTCAGGGAAACAATATTTCAGATGCTCATCGGGTCACACATTAGGCTACCAAAAAAAACCCCACAAAAACGGCAGCACTGGAAATATTTTGATTGGAGGCAAAAAAAGAAGTAAAGACACAGAAAACAATTTTCAAAAGGATGACCGTATAAATCCACTGTACATATGCAAGACCGGCCAGACATGGAGATCAGTAATATCATGATTACCCTCCACTTGGTTGGCCTCCAGTAATATCAATTTATTCTCCTTCAAGTTTTGTAAGACAGAGTCTCACACATATCACCTAATGCTTCTGCAGCCACAGAGCCCAGCCCTCCACACGGATTTACCCTTTCAGGGCTATTGTAAACTGAATTTTCAGCCAGGAGTGCTAACATCACCTTAAACACTTTAAGCGAAGGTGACCAAAGCTGCACTGCTCCTGCCTTTGCAGCTGCTCCGATCTTCTCCATCAAAAGGCCACTTATCACACACCCCCTTTGCTGAAGCTGTGCATCCCACAGTGGTTTTAACCCCCCTTCTCTGCCAAAACATACGTCCATTCAATGCTCACCGAGTATCTTTTTCTGAGGGGCTGCTACTCCATTTACATATAGGATATATATGCTGTTATATACCTGAGCAGCCATCTCATCGTATGAAGAGCAGAGAAAATCAGAGCGCTGTACTGCACACAACATCGCACAGCAGCTGAAAAGCCACGACCACAAACCGCTACAGGGAAGTCAAAGCTGGGTGATGGTGCAGTGAATTACAGGCGACTTGTCCGAAAGCAAAAGACGACAGCACATAGACTCTATAGCCAGAAACAGCCTTCCAGCCTGCTCCATCCATCATTCCTCCTCTCTGTTCCCGTTTCCCCACCTTAAAGGGTTTGGCCATCTCTGTTGTCCTTTGCCAGCAAGGCAAATATAGGAAAATAAACACTTTTGGGGCAAGAGATGCACTGTGCTGCTCAATTCTGGACAAAAAGATCAAATAGCTGGTGGCACTCAGAGCCACGGGCAGGCTGGCAGCAGCCAGAAACCTTTTCTCTTTGCAGCATGTCTGACACACCACTAACATCTCTGCAGTTGTAGCAAGAGAGAGAAGAGGCTGATTTCTATCTTGAAAGGAGCTGGAGCCCGAGGCCATTACAAGCACAGCCCGAAGAGAAGCTGATTTCACGGGCTGGCTGCTTTGCCGCACAGTTACCACTCGTACTGTAGCATCTTCAAAGCATCCTAATGACTTGGGCAGCTGGCTCGTCGCCTCACTCAGGTTTGTGGAGGAAATCACTGGTGGCTTTCAGAAGTGACCCACAAACCTCACCAGGTACCAGTGAGATACAAATACGGTGGGCATCAACCACATCTTCTGCCCTGAAGTTCCCACCATGAGCAAGTGATGAGTCCAAACGATGGGTTTTGCTTTCTCCTCCCCACAATTGAAAAAAAAGAAAAAATTAAGTGCATTCTTAGGATTCACTGAAGCCCCTGCAGCTGGAGGCCACGTACTTGTAGGGCCTCCCCAAATCCAACGCAGGAAGGGCAGCTTGTGAGGAAGGTGAGGCACCCATCCGTGCTGCACCCCACAAGCTGCAACCCAACCCGCTCCGCTTCCACACACAAAGCAAGAAAAATCAGTGTGCGTCACTCAGCCGAGCCCCAGCACTATGAAGTGAGCTGAGGTCTTCAAACATTCCAAGAAGAAAGAAACAACAACGTGTCAAAATGCAACCAAAGAAACACCAAAGATCCCTACTACAGCAAATTAAAAAACAAACAAAAAACACAAATAAATGCAGTTAAAGTATAGAGTAACTGCAATGCTAGCAAAGGGGGAGGAGCAATGAGGAGAGGAATTTGTCACCAGAGATGACAGTTTTTAGTTTTTTCACATATTCAGGAATAATAATTAAAGGCAGAACACAAACGAGATCCAATTTGTCACGCAACACCTGCAATCAGCTGAGTGAAAAAACTACATAAATAAAACTCCAAACTCAAAACCCCACTGTTCAACTCCTACATTGCAGAGTATACTTCATGATTGTTTAATTAAAGTCATTTTTAGCTTTGCATGGCTGCAATCACCAAACATTGTCTCCCTGTCAGCGTTTGAGGGGCTAACATACTGTTGCCAACAATTAGCACAAATCTGGCTGACATTGTTTTCTCCAAAAATAAACCATGCATGTTAAGTAGCTTGAGAACAAACACAAAAACAAGATTTAAGGATAACATTTTTCTTCTCAGTGGAAATACAGTCCTGCAGGAAGCCCAGGTAATCACTCCAGGATCTACTCAACCACCACCCCACACCTTTGCTGCTGGAGAAGTATCACCAGGACATAAATTGGAAGTTTTAGACACCTGTGATTAAGAAACCTTTCTAAGCAGAGGGAAGACATTAACACCAGTCCCTTGGCCAAAATCCATTTGGGAAACTTCCTGATTTCCCTTCTTTACCAGCAATGGTCTGAGCACGGACATCACGGCAAGAGAAGAGCGTGCAGTGAAGCCAGCAGCCTCTGTGAAGTTCTTTTCTTCTAGAAAACTGAATGCCCTCTAACCTGAGCCATCAAGAAGAAAAATCCAACAGCACTGCAATAACGCCACGAGCACACAAGTCACTCAGCTTGGGAAGGATGCAGTCCTCTCACTTAGGAGCATTTGAGAAACATTCACGTGCTTCTAATGGCTTTTTTGTTCACCACCCATCTTCGACTGCAGGACCCAGCCGTTCACCCATGGCATGCTCCATCCCAGATGCGGTTGCCCAACACAGACAGTTAAACATGACTCAGAGAACAGAGATGTCTCTTCAGTTCTCCTGAAGAAACAGTACTTTTAAATACAGACTGAAAGTGCCAAAAAGGGAAGAAAACAGCTTCTTATTGCTGTTTACAGTCAGAACTATTTGAACTCCTGCACTGACAATGGAAACCATGAAGCTTATCTAAGGATTAGAAGCAGACACATACTCCAGAGTTTTGAAGCCAACACATCTCCTTTCCAGCACTTGCCTGACGTACAGATTAGAATTACAGGTGGCTTTGGGCGGCAGAGGAACAGGCAGGGGCCTCGTCCACACTCTGCCGAGTCCCTCCAACACTAAATATACTGTCATTACAAAACTAATACTGGAAACCCTTTACCAGACTGAAGACGTTAACATTTTCTACTCAGTGGATAGGAAGTCTGTAACAGCTTATTTTATACCCTGTTCTCATCTCTGAAGGCTTTTATTCTCTAGAGCAAATTAATCAGGCAGCTTGCATTATGTGTTCTTTCTCCAGGCCTGGCTCCTCTCGGCATCGCTATTGATCTTCACTCAGTAAGCCATTAGCAAAAGGTTTTGAAAATTTGCTGGTTTTATAGTTCCCAGAGAAAGCCGAGTCCAATTTAGGGGGATTGCCAGATTCAGGTTTGAGAGCTCAGTCCTTCAGGGGAAAGATCACCATTTTTCAAAACATGCAACAACGTACAAACCCCGTTCTGCTGTTCACTCACAAGTGCCAGTGTCTCTACTGCTCGCTGCTCCTTCCTGCCAAAAGGGGTTTTAAATGACCAGGGAAAAACCGATTGGGAGAGAACGGACAAGTGCCACACACCGACAGCCAACAAATAAGCCAGCAAAAAAAAAAAAAAAAAAATCTAAAGATTGATACAAAATAAAATAACCAACAGGAGAAAGATATGAAGAGAGGGGTAGGAAGGTGACAACTTTTAATAAGTAACTGTATGCTTTTGGACAAATTATTTTTCCCTTGGACTCCACAAGGTCATCTTTCCAATACACCTCCCCTGGGTTCCCATTTCCTCTGTAGTCCAATAAAGCCATAGCAGTAAAGAAAATAGGTGCAATTTCAATGTATTTTTCCCATGCTTTTTTGGTGTGCGTGCGAGATGACCTTTGCTCCTTCTCCTCTTGTAAGCTGTTTTCCCTACGCGTGCGTGAAAGCAACTTAAAATAAACCAAACTAAAATTGATCATCCATCCTTCCCATTAAATATCGTATCAAATCGTGCGTACACAGCCGGACTTGCTGACCCAACTGAGCAGACCTGGACTTGCTGAAGCGTGCCTGACCCCCACCCGGGGGCAGGAGGAGGAGGACCACACCAGAAGATCGGCACGCACGCAGACAGAAGCGCTGGCTGTCCCCAGGGCTCCATGCCCCGCGTGCATGTGCAAGTCCCTTGTGTCAAGTCTCCAGCTGACTTTCACACTGTGCAGACATTATCCCCCGGCCAACAATGGTGCTCATTCTCTCACCCGTTCCCCACAGCTCGGAACCCGGCCGACACGAACGCCAGCCTGGTGGGGCCTTCGCACAAAGCCGGGCTCGCTGCTCAGCCCCAGCCCGGCCGCGCATCTCCGCACCCTCGGAGGGAGCACGGCGGTGGGACGGGGTCAGCAGCTGAGGGAAGAGCCCGGGCAGGGCTGGCAGCCAGCAAGAACCGCCAGAAATGAGAGAGAAAATAAGATCCTGCAACAGACCAAAACCTCAATTTTAGACCTGAACTTCCCCAAAGTCCGGGATGTGAAGATCTAAATCAACAAGGAAGTAAATTTCTTTTTTTTAATTATTTAGTTAGAGACGATGCAGCGGGACTATTGCACTGAAGACAACCTGAAGAAAACCCATGTCAACTGCTCCTCTCTTTCCCCCCCCCAGTACAGTATCCCAGTCCTAACTGCTGTTCTGAAGAGTGCATGATTTTAAAACACAACCTCAAACCCGAGTTTTAATCCCTTTATGGCTGCTGGCAGAGCAACAGGAGGGCCAGCCCCGAGCCCAGCACCACGGCCGTGCCCCCCGACGCCCTCTCATGCTCAAACTTCTTTGTGGCCACAAGACACAGCCAGAGGGCTGACCGACTTCAGCCCAGCACTAAGCGACACATTGAAGACAGACCTGCTGCCCACAGCCCAGCCCAGCGACGGTGGCTGGAGGGCCACTGGCCCTTGCCTTGCCAGACCTGGCACGGCTTTGGCCAAGCGCGTGGCATGGCCATACTTCTGCCGGGAGAGGTGGCCAGGAGGTTCCTCGGAGCTCAAGCACACCAGAATCAGCCCCACTTCTCTCCTAGCCTGTGGCCTGAATGTTTTATTCAAGCTCCTCCATCTCCATCCCGCTCCCCAGCAGCGGGAGCGATGCCCCACAGGAAGCAGACATGAGCCAGCCCTCCTGCGACCACCAACCTCAGGGGGAAGGGTGGGATGGGGGACAAGTATGGCTAGTTCTCCGTTTTCCCCATATTTACTGTAATTCACCTGCCATGGTTTGGGCTGGACAGGCCACTAGAAACTGTCTCTTTTACCCTCTCCCCCCTGCAGAGAAGGAAGGGCACCTCCTTTCAGAAGGCAGGAGAGAAAATGAGAGGAAGAGAGAACTTAACCAAAAAGGAAAATTACTGACCCAGATGGGTCCGGCCATGCTGGAGGGACGATGACTGGCCCGGGCTGGTCAGCTCTGGAGAGAGCCCGAAGCAGTGTTACAAGCAATTAATGTGATTTAGAAACCTGCGCCCCACTAAAAAGGGGGAAAGTATAAAAAAAAAAGAGAGAGAGAAAGAAAGGAAAAAAAGTAAGAAACAAAAAGGCAGACTACACCCCGCAGTCCTCCTCCACTGCAGCCACTGGTCAGGAAGAAAAGGCAGAATCCATCCCCTTCGCCAGAAGGGCCCTATAACTCACAGGGGCATCCAAACTCGTTTGAGAAGGGGGGATAAATCTGCACTCGGGAGGAAACAGAGTTCTCTCCGCTATAGATCTGATATAGGTTGCATAATGAGGTGCTTCCTTGCCCACACCACCCCAAACACAAGCCGCCTGCATGCAGAAAAATAAGTATATATAGTTTTCTTTAAAAATCCACCACCCGTTTCACCTCCCCCTCACTTCAAGCAGTGAAAACAGCTTCTGTCCAACTGTCACGTGAGATTTAAGCAGAAATGACAAGAAAGGCAGCTTTGTGCAACGCTCCCTGCAATTTCCCCATCTATGATGTACGTGGAACGCAGAGAGAGACGGAGAACTCGAAAACACTCAGAGGATGAGCAAAATGACCAGGAACAACACACAGCACATACACATCCCACACACACTGACCTGCGTACCGGCCACCACCGCCTGCTGCTCTGCAGCTGGGCACTCAGCCGCTCTTCTGGGGATTTATTAAACAGGTATCAGCAAAATAATAGGAATAAAGCCCCAAAGCAATATTTTCCCTGCTGCTCCTCTGCCGTTGCAGGTTTCCCTTTTTAGGTGTGATTTAGTGCTCCAGCAAGGGGCCGGAGATGGTACCCCAGCCCAGACTCACACTGGTGTGACGCAAACATGTTAGTACCATGCTGTGTGTGCAAATTTTTATTTTTTTTATACAAGGAATTCAGAGGGACTCAGACCAGTCCTGACATCAGTTATTATAGCACCTCTGTGCATAACTCTCCTGCTTATTCCAGCTATGACCCCAGAAATACGGCCCTCTGCTCTTTCTGAAGCAGCCTTTCACATGGCTGCCTAAACTGGAATTTGCTCGTTTCCCAAGATCTGAGGTTTGTATTAGCACAATCCCTCCTGTGCACATTTAACCCACATCACGGGTTAAACGGTGCACCCGTCTGAATTCTGGGGAAGCAAATTGCTCACAATCTTAATCATATGCGTTATGCAATTTGGGTGGGTTTGAGTTTTTTTTGTTTGGTTGGTTTGGGTTTCGTTTGTTTTGGTTGTTGTTTTTAAGTTTTGATCCCCCATTGAAAAGCTTTCCAGGACATCTGTCCCCAGCCGCCCAGTATTATTAACAACTCCCCTAAGCAGGTGTGAAAAGCCTTTGAGATTTTCTGGCTCAAAAACATGAGGGAGCGACCCACGGCACAAGGAGACGATGAGCTGTGTTTGCGGAAGGGGCTGGGAATGAGGAACAACCCACAGGATACACATCCAGAAATATCCTACTGTGCAGTCTGGAGGAGAAACTGTATTTCAGTTTCATATCTTTCCCCTCATGGAAGACTAAAAATCAATTTCGAATCTTGTCACCAAAAAGCTTCGAGACAGTGGATCCATTAGAGAGAAGCGAAGAGACATCTCCAGCGATCGGTTATAAAATCATACCCCGAGGCCACCAAGCCAATTTCCCCCCTCCAAAACTCTTCAGCATCTGCGCAAACCTCAATATTTACACAATATCCAGAAGAGTTGGGGGTGGAGGGCAAAAAAAAAAAAAAAAAAATATATGTATCCCCCTGTGCAGGTACAGCCGGGTTTCTACTGCACTTGGCAGAGCTCCGGCAGGTGAGACGCCGCGATCCCAAGGGCGGCACGCAGGGGATGGAATCGCGAGGCTCTCAGGGGCCTCAGCACCCCAGCGGTGTGGGCTCGGGAGAAAGGGGGGGACTCACAAGGCTGTTACAGAACCGGGGAGAGGCAGGGAACAGTCAGTGGGGAAAAAGTGATGATGGAGAGCGACCCATCGCCTTGCTGCACCGCTGCCTGCGCTTTCCAACTGATTCAGCCAAAGGATTGGGCGAATTTCACAAACTGAATCCTGAGAATGCAGAAAAAGGTGGGTGAGGAGAGAACAGCGACAGCCGAAAGATGTTCAGCAGCGAAAGATGCTTCTTACTCTTACCGTAACAAAAATGCAGTGTTCCTGAACAGGTGGAGAGAAGGTCCTTTTAACAGAAACAGCCAAGAGACTGATTTGAGAATGAGGAAAAGCTCATTTTTACAGAGTGAAAAGCTCTACCCCATGTAGCTATTTGTAGCTAGTAGAATACAGTGGATTTCTTGCCTTTATCACCACAAACAAGAGCCTGTTTGTAATGTAAAGCTGCGAGTTACACGGCCAGTACCAGTGTCTGTTCCTTTATACTTCATCTCCCAATTTTATCATAAACAAACACACAGCTTACGGTTGCCTATAAATTTCATCCTCAAACTCTTCAGAACAAAAACACCATGTACTTTAATCTTAATGTACTTCCTATCAAAAAGATCCTGCATGCAGGGTTTACAACTACTAAGCAGGAGAAGTACTGTGAGATAAGTTATCCTTGTTTTACAGGAGAAACAGAGGGACAGAGATTAAATAACCTATCTAGACTGGGGGGAAAAAAAAAAAAGTGACGTGCCCCAATTTTCAACTCTGATTTTTCCAGCCCCCCCAAGCCGTGCTGTAACCACTTTGGAGGGGCTCTTGAGCAGCTACCGCAGAGAAAATATTTGCAAAAATTAAATTTGACCCCCCGTTTTAGTAAAAATCACACATTTATGTTCAATAAGCAGGACATGAAAAGCCTCACAAGTTTAAACAGCTCAGAGAACTTAAAGCTAGGTGCTCGTGCTCCTGTAATTATTTGAACAGTAGGTTTTATGCAAGACCAGGAGACTTCAGAGGTGCTGCTCTGTTCAGAAAATGTACGGTGCCATCAGTCCCAAAAGAACAGGCAAAGGAACAAACAGGAGCTTACAAGAAACCTAAGGCAGATCCAACTTCAAGTGCACGGAAGAAAGAAGACACACAAGCTCATTCATACTTGTGCACACACACTTTATTACAGCTAGTACATTATTAGTATTTGATGCAAAACAAGGAACTCCTTCAGCTACCGATGAAGTTGGGTAACGCCATGGGAGGGCAGGTGGATACAGCCGCCTCCCCAGAACCCGCCTTCTCACGTACAAATTTATTATCCGTTTAAGATTATGCTGTCACTTAGGAGAAAATAAATATATAATTCCCTTAAAAAAACCTCTCTACATACAATCTGTATTCCATGAACCCAGCAGAATACTGCCGAACGCTTGACAAGGCATTGTTTTACAGACCCTTGAAAAGGTTACATTTATAAAAACCTCTACCTCTCATCAAAAGAGGAAATGCTTAAGCAGTTTAAATTTGGCGTAGCAAGAAACTTGCATACAGATTAGCTAATTTATTTGCTATGATGTTGCGAGATACTGTTTTATTAGCTTAATTTGTCTTTAGCAGCACTGGAGACCAAGGTAACTACAGCTGAGTTGCTGGAGCCCATATGAAAAAAAAAAAAGGCTTTTTATAAAGCATCTTGTTATTCTTGCACTTTCAAACCAGTTTTTGTTTGTTTTTAAGAAAACACTTGCTTATTTGAAGCAAATGAAGCTTTTAAAACACTAGCTAGCTGTTGGCAAATATTTTAGACCATTTCTCCACTTCAAAGACTGAGCATATCAGAGATTCTGCAAAGTCCACAGCATACTAAATTGACACAAACCCCCGACAGAAACGGAGCTTATATTTAACCTACTAGCAAAATCCAGTTACCTGAATAATTAATATTCTTCAAATTAAGAGTTCACTTAGCTCTCTAGGTGTGCAATATTAAATCTATTACCGTTTTGTTAATTTTCAGCACACCAGTGGAGTTCAGATCAAAATCAGAGGGCAGACATGGAAACTTGGCTCCAGCGAAGACTGAGAGTTTTGACACTGGCTTCAGCAAGGCAAGATTTCACCCTTGGTCACTCCATGCTGCTTCAGTTTATTTTTCCTGCTTTCCTCCAGCTTCCCCCCCCCCCCCCCCTTTCATATCTCCTCTGAAATACACTGCAGCTCCAGCGAGCTCCCAGCCCTCGAACAATGTGTTCTCAAACTACGCAGCCGAGAACGCCAATACAAATGAAATCTGTGCTGCAGCTTCTACAGAGCTGGGACCACTTTACATCGGCCTGTCAGATATTAAAAAAAAAAAAAGAAGAAAGAAAGAAAAAAAAAAAGACTACAATAAAAGTGAGCCATCTTGTTTCCTTCAAGTGTGAAAAGGCTTTGAAAGTGAAAAAATACAAAGCAGCAAATGGTAATCAGTTACACAGAATCCCTCGTCCGTGCATTTTGCTTCAAGGGAGCACCAAGCGTACGAGACTGAAACGCGACATCAGATCCACGTGAAATTCTGCCCCTAATCTGCAAACCAGTTACCATGACTGCACATGCAAATTGGTCAGATAAAAGCCAGTCAGAGGAATAATTGGCTATTTGGAGGTACAAAATGACTAATCTATCACAGCCACCACATAAGTATTTTTTTCATCCACTTCATAATTGCGCCACTTAATTCTCCAAGTCCAACCTAATATTTCGGATGCAATACGGTACACTAAGTACTGTAACAAAACGGGACGCAGGAGAACCCAGGCTCCATCTAGGGCTCCACCACTGCTGCAGCTCAAGTCCAGACTTTCATCTGTGCCCCACAGTCCCTGGCAGGAAGTCAAGGGGCAACTTCTAAAGGTGACTATGAAAACCAGACCCACTCCCTGCAGTCTTAAACACGTCTTTGTAGGGAACCATGTATCCTCTGAAGAAGCCTTAGAAGCCACCAGCACTGAAAGCCCCAGCGTGGGTTGCATCTCTGCTGTGTGCGTCACCAATGCCACTTGTGAGCCCAACCGTCCATCAGGACAGGTACTCTCTCCTAAACAGAGTCCCTTCAACAACCGACCTTCAGCATCCTTCTCCTGACGCTATTCAAGCAGTACTTTCTAAAAATGGTAACTTTGCAGAACTCTCACGTTTTCCTGCCTAGCAAAAATTTAGCGCAAGCATAAAACCCCATCACCATTTAGTCTTTTAGTAACTAGAGCCAGCTAACCAGCTTCATTCCAGGTCCTCACAATTAAGGCAGGAACAAAGCGTTGGTAATTTCTCCCCTCATCCAGAGGCAATGGAAACCAGTGACAAATTATTTCCCTTCCTGGCAAACACAAAGACTAGCTAGCTTCAACTTTAACGCCACTTCTACCTAATGAGATACGAACTATTTTCTTTCTTCCTTTTAATACCTTCTTCGTGGGATATGAAATTACATCAACTACAGCAGAATCATAGAAGAATATAGGAGGCAAAGCAGAACAGGTCTGTATAAAAGCTCAAACTCAAATGCTTAGACTTCAAGGATGCCATGCCAACAAGCTTTCTATTAAACAGGGACTTTAGAGCCTTGAATATTCTCCCTTCTAGGCACAAGGCAAATGGATCAGTTGCTAGTAATTACTCAATCTCCCTGTGCTTCTGGCATTCCCATCTGTGAAATGGGCCTCATATCTTCATTAACCTAGACAGTAAGTGTTATGTCCTACATACCAGTCGATATACCACTGTCATGTCATTTCTTATCTTCGGAGATTTATAACAAAACATCATCCTCTATTCATATTTTCAGCCCAAAATGCAAGGGCTCGACCTTAAAAAGTACATAAGCAAATCTGCCTCCCACCTGCCCAAAGCTGTACCTGCTCATACCAAACCAACAGCTGTAGGCAGGATATAAAAGAATGTTTGTACATGTGATACTACAGGGTAAAACAGGGCAAAAAGACAGTCTTGTGTCCAAGATTACCTAATTACGAGATTACCGAGGGAAGCCTGCACGTGTTTTATAGTTAAATTTCAAGTCCGTCTTCTTGTTGGAGCTAGAAGACCAGGGTGTAACCAACTGTCCCTCCTCCTGCAACTGGGGTCAAGACAGCCCCTGGCTCCAGACAGGTTTCTCCCATTCATTTCTGGCAGGTGCTTTCTCATCCTCTCTCTCCTCACGTTTTCTGATGAATCCATATGTGCTGTTGGAGATGGGATTCGGCATGCATGCTCAGACGTAAAACCCTCTGCCCAGATGTGCTAATCCCCTGTGGCAACCCACTTCACCACACATGACCTCCAATGGCACGATTTGACAAGGTCAATGACTACTGTGCCACAGAGGTTACTTACACTGACTGAAGTCTCCGATGCGCACACAAGAGGGTCCCTCCCCCTCTTTTAATGCAATTAAATGCTTTTTATTTAGAAATTTGCACAATTCATGTGCAATTTTTTCACCCTCCCCACAGAACCAACCTCCATTAAAACCATTTTCGGCAGCAGAGCCAGCGTTTAGCTGGGCTCAAACGCTCATCTTATCCTCCCGACACGTTCTTCAATCCCTCTGTGGGATTACAGAAGGGAGAACGACCCTGATGAGAAGAGCTGCTTCTTCCCTTACTCTTTGGATTTAATATCAAATACGGGCTTCTTTCTCCTTCATACAACACATACACAGGAAGCAGTTTAGAAAGAAAGGAGAAGAAAAGAACAGAAGGCTAAAAAGAGAAAATTCTGGTGCAAACTGAACTCTAAAGGCTATTTACAGACTGAACTACTTTTAACCTTCTGCCATCAATAGGGTTAGATACCTCACCCACTCCAAGCACAAAGAAAAGCTTGTCTCTTCTTTCTTCCTGTCACATTGAAACTAATCAGCGAAAATAAGGTAGAAACTGGGGTTTCAGAGCAATTAAGTTGCAAGCGAGATTTTATCTTCCCAAGTAATCCTTTCAACCCTCAGTCACTCCCTGCTTCCCTGTATTTGACCACATCATCCCAACTTCACAAGCTCAACCACAACCAGCCTCGAAAGAGTCATTCCGGCGCCATCATCATTTTACACCATCCGTTCCAGTGGACTTGGAAGACGACCTAAAACACGCAACAAACATGCAGCTATAATCCCGCTACAAAGGCTCAGGCCATATTTGCAGGGTTTCTTTAATCAATACACATCTGCTCCGCAGCCCCCTCTCCCCTGCGTCGAAGGGCATTTGCATGGCCGTGCAGCGAGCCAGGGAATCGCTTTTCCTGGCAGCATAAACGCCAGCGCTGGCACACGGGAAGTAATCAGGACACGCAGTCAGAGCAGGAAAGGACCATCCCCTTCATCAAAAACACGCACTTTTGTCAAATGAAAGTGGTCACAGCCCCAGCTCCTTCTCCCTATTTCTGCAAGCATGGGAATTACCGAGCAGTGTGGAAGACCAAGTCATTTAGCTTTGCAAAAGGGCATCAGTCTAACTACAGAGCAATTCCCACAGCTTGTTCCTTCTCCCACCAGCTTCCCCTCCCTTTAATAAAAAAAAAAAATAAAAAAATCTGAATGAAAAGGTTTGGACCCCATCAGTCACCACGTTCCCGTCCCCGAAGGACGCAGCACTATGCTCAAGGGGCCGAGGACGGCAGCCCTGCGCTCCTAAATGGAAGGGTGCTAACGTTTTCTCTAGCAAGGCAAACAAACCCCGCAGTACAAAGATTGAATGACTCCATGGAACAAAAGGGAAAATAAGGTCAAACAAAAAAAAAAAAAAACAAAAAAAAAAAGAAAATGAAACAAGAAGCAGCTGAGATGAGAGATAGGACAGATACAAACACACAGCCCCAAAACCCCAACAGGCTGCTCGTTAGCTCTGAAGCCCAGCACATGGAAAAAAGAGAAGAATTTACTTCTTCCTCAACTGGAGTGTTTGCATAATTGTCACTTTCAATTTTACATAATTCCCTTTTCTACACATTTGTTTCGTGCCTAGGCCACCATGCATGAAATAAACCCCTGTGTCGGAGCACGGCCTGCCTGCGCGACGTGCGGTGCTGAGGAGATTGGGTTTCCCATTTATTCCCGTATTACATTCCAAGAAGGTGTGAACAATGCTTTATCAGACTTAAAATAATATCGACCAAACAGATATCTGCCCCAGCCAGATATGTTTGCCCAGGAAGATTTTTCCAAAATCTTAAGATATTACTTAAGCACTAATTAAATGCCATTTTTCCCCTTCCCTCCACAGGGCACACAGAGCACAGGACAAGTATGGCACCAACAAATAATTCAGTCTGAAGTTTTAGGGTCGTTTCTTCCCCCACTCCCAATTAAAATTACACGCATTCACTTTGGGTATAGGCTCAATTTTCTTCGCATTTAGTGCTGATACCCAGGTGCCCTATTAAAAAAAGCCCAGGTACTGAAATATCAACACTAATTAGGTCTTTTAGGTACACATTTTTAGATGCTGTTTAGAAAAATCTACATTAAGAAGACCAGGAGCAGATCACAGGATGAACTTTCAACATTAAAAGGAACAGCACCAAGTACCTAGGCACCCAAATTCTCATTTTTTATTTAAAAATAGAGACAAACCATTTAAATGACCGCAGTCTAAAGACAACACAACACTATTTCTTTTTTCAGGCTGAACAAAATAGAAAACAGAAAGATTAAATGCTGTTAAACACAGATGATATTTAAAGTTCATTCAGCTTTACAGCTTGACAACATATTATTAGAAGAACGCAAGAGCCTAAGAAAAAAAAAAAAAAAAAAGATTTCCGTACATCACCACAAAGGTTTTACCTTATAATTCAGCTGCAACCTGCATCCTGACCTTCTTGAAAGTTACCTGCAGCCCCCAGAAAAATACATTTGAACGTTTCTAGTTTGGGAGCTGCCTGGGAAGCATGAGCAACGGAATGTCGATTCACAGGTCAGGAAAGCCTCCAGCCTCTTTCTGCTCCTTTCACCAGCATCAGGGATGCGTTGCAAGACAGCAGCATTTACTCTTTTCGAAAAGGCTTGATCGCCATGAAGACACAAAGCCAGCTGATCTATTTTTCCCCCCACCCATGCTTTTTCACTTCCAGCAGCACACCGGTTAAACTGCCACAAGCTGTCACCTCCCCAGAGCATCTCTCCACCATGGGGGAAGGGAGATCCCCACACTCACATTCTGTGCCCTGCCATCAGAAAGGCCAGCCTCACACTGTGATTAACCCCTTCCCCCCAAAATATGTACAAGGATGCTCGAGCAAAATTGGTAAAAATAAGCTACGCTTTGTATTTTTTTTTTCCCCCCAGGTCTGTATTGTTATTGGCATGCTTTTTGTGTCTGGGTTTACGCTCTAGGCACAGACTCATTATTCCTACAGTATTCAGCAGAGACTGAGCAAAGAATCACATTTTGCTTATGTTCTGAACATCACAAAGGTAATACTAGGAAAAACACCAGTGACTTCATCTGCTAAACATTTATAAACAGGGAATGGGAATTTTAACACACACATGCACAAAAGGAGAGAGATGTAAAAGAACAAGACGAATTCATCTATCGCTTGAGACAAAAATCTATTCTCCCTCATCGGTACCTGCTCCTTTTTGCCCAGGTAAGCACACTGAGACAGTGAAAATTCACCTACCGGTAATTAGCAGAAAATCAGAATTACACAAAAATCAAACCAAGGGAAACCCCAAATGACAGCAAGCTCTATTTACTTGCAGGAAACACCACCAGAAGCTGCCCGTTTACCAGCCCTAAGGCGTCACAGCATCTCACCGTGCTTCACAAGACCCAAGACCATCCCCAGGCGCCAGCCGCTTCGTCACCGCTGTGGAGGACGGGCACCCCGGGGAAGCGGGTGACACGGCCGGGGGACAGCCAGACCCCTCTGGCTCCGGCCCCGCAGCAGCACAGCCCGCCAGCAGCCTCCTGGGGGGTTTTGCTGCCCGTTTCCATTCAGCCCAGACCTGATGTCCCCTGAAAGCTGGACTCAGTTGGGCCGAAGTTTGAGACAGAAGTTCGGGTTTACCCATTTTTAGTGTAACTCCTTGCTTGCTTCCTAACACCGCCCGGCACAAACGGGTTGTCTTTTGGTCCTGCCGCTACAGAGCGCATATCTCTCACCTCCGAGCGACCACAGAAAGCAATGGAAGTAAAATCTGCCAATTGCTATATGTGTGTTAAAAAGAAAGGTCGAATCTCTCCGGTAATACACACAAACCATCAAATAAACCAAATAATCTGACTTTAGATGAAGAGCATGTTGGTCTCAACACAGATATAAACACCAGCAATTTACATCCTGTCCTTTTTGAGGTCAAATTAATAACCTTACAGATTGCACCAATCTTACAAAGTCAGAGAAAAGTATCATAAAACATGCCCCTGTTTGAGCCACACATCTTTATGCCAAGCGCCACACTGAAGACGCGCAACCAGCCGTGGTGTATGAGCGCAGAGCAGGAGCGCATCAGCAAGCAGCTATTTAGTAACAGTCACAGCTAGCTGACCTTCAGGCAGAAACTCAGCAACCCCATGATGATGACATTCCTGGCCCTGGATTGTCTGCAGCATTTATTTTGGCAGCGGTAAAGAAAATCCACTGATCTATTTTGACCAGGAAGCACTGATGAGGAAACCAGCAGAGACCTCGCTCCTGTCCAAGGGGCAGCCTGGAACACCCTCCCCTGGAAACCCACACACGCCTGCTTCATCCGAGCAACACACCGGGTTTCAATAATCAACAGAAATAATTTTAAAGATCTTAAAACCCAGCTTGCCTCAATGCTGCAGCACAAGAGCAGTACGTGCCTAGAGACCAGGAACTTCATAAGCCCAGTGATGACAACCCCGAGCTCCTCCTGGGTGGAGGAAAACTGGGCAATAGGCTCGGAGGCTTCACAGCCCAGTCATGTATTTCTCAGGACACAACACAGCTGAAGCTAAGCAACCAAAGATGCTCCGTCTGAAAATGGCTTGTGTAATAAACAGTTTGTGTTTCTTTTACAGAAAGCACCAACTTCAGAAATAATTCTTGGGAACCTATCAAGAAAACAAACTACATATAGTTGTTTATCGAGGTACCACCTGGGAGTGTACATCAGCTTGCATAGGCCCATCTTCCAGCAGTTCATAACCTCTGGTTTGGAAATGGCACGTCCTACACCTGCCAAAGCACAAGCTCATTCTCTGAGGCAATCGGGTTTGATGTTAACACAAGGCTCTGCACAACCTTCTATCTAACAGCTGCTAAAAAGATCATCTTTTCTTGCAAAAAGCCTAGAACTTGTACAGATGACTCCGTACGAGCATGGGAACCTCCTCCTGCTCGAGCCCTGCAAGCACTTTTGCCTAGATGCAGATAAAATTTTAATTTCTAAGTCACATACCCTATGCGCCTTAGCGTCACCCAATGATGCGGAAGAGAAGTCATGAGCTGCGTGAAATCAAGTTATGGACCACGTGCAGCCCAGAGGCTCTCCTTTCTGTTTCATTAACCCTCTCCCCGATACAAACAGCATCGGAACCATCAGCGCCTGTATCGAAGTCGTCTCAAAATGGTTCTCTCCACACAAGTTACGTCGACCCCACAGAGGCGGCCATCTCCATAGCAATGGAAAGGATCTGAGGACGTAGCTCAGCTCCAAGCTCCCACCCCGTACCCGCGGCCAACCTGCAAACATCCCCCCCCCCACCAAACACGCACCGGGGGCTGCCCGGAGAGCGCTGATAGGGCTTGAACAGGGTTATCAGTTTGTTTGATGTAATCGACAATGGTACCATGTGCACATTATAATGAACGTACAGACATCTGCAGAGTTTGATGGATGAGCTGATAGCAGGCGAATTATAGAATCCATCTGGTTGGAAAACCATTGTCATTTTCAGCTAAAAATCACATTAGCGAACTCATATCACAACTTGGTACTATTTAGCTTCAAACTAGAATACCAGAGTAAATGGTATCCTTTTTTCCTGGAGAGATCTTGCAAAATATTCAGTAACTCGACACTAACAGCAGTATGGAGGAGGTCCCCGTCCCCCCCCCCCCCTTTTTTTTTTTAAATGCACCAAGTGCTTTGGTTAAGTCTGAGAAAAAAGGAAGGAGGTTTTTTGCCTATCTTACAACAAAACCTCTCAAGATATGGGTCTGTTCTGCATCAGGAGAGTTTCCTAGTAAATGCATGAACAAGTGCTTCTCTGAGAAGCAAGATTATAAATCCAGAGCATCAGTAAGGCCTGACGAAGCCCAGAACTTCAGAAGCCCTAAGTCAAGGTCTGGATATTAACTCTGAGAAGAGATAGAGAAGTAAAGCTGGGGCAACTCTCACACCAAGCAGACACTTGCAGTGGTACCCAGAGCCTAGGATGCTCCGTGGGGCATCGCACCGGTCAGTACATCCCAGGTGAGAGACACACACCAGACACAAACCCGAGGTGGGGCGGAAGGGAAACGGCTCACTAGCGGTTTGCACAGGCAGATTTCCCCCTTGGCTGCAGCTACTCAAGCGACAAGCGAGGCAGCAGGCACCGATGCACATACCTGCTCCCCTTTATAGCATCCAGCACCCGGCCACGAGCAGCATCGCAGCACGCCGTGCTCGCACCCACGCAAAACCTGTCCCCGGGAGCATCTGACCATGGACAAACACATCCCCACCCCGTAACACAGCAAAACGGGGAACGCTGCCGCAGCTCCCAAGCACCGATGGCGCCAGCAGCTCCTTCATCTGAGGCTCTCCCGTCACCTCCCGCACAAACACAGCCTGCCTTCCAAGTCACACGTACCAGGGTTGAAAGACGAGCGACGGTTCCCTCGGGTCAGAGGGGTGACACGAGTTTCCCCGAGCAGCAAATCCAGCCCGCCCTGGGGTACGCAGCACTGGCACCAGGGGCTGAGGTGACGCAGGCGGCAATGAAAGGACTTGCCTGGAGCTCAGAGAGGAAACTTGTGGCGGAGTCAGAAGAAAACCCCGTTATCGCGACTTCCGGACCCCTCTGCTAACCGCCAGACCACAAAACACTTTTATTGTAGGATAACATTACAACAAATAGCTATTTTCCGTTAGCAGAAAACCCACTTTGCAGTTTTACTTTTAAAAATCCATTTTTACTCCAACTCCGTAGGATTGCAAGCCAGCCCTGTGACGCGGCATAAACAATTTCTCCCTCCTTTGCATGCCCCAGTTTTATTAAGTAATCCCCATAAAAGCAATTACCGAGCTTTGGGCTGAAAAATAACTAGAAAAGAGAGACAGCAAATTCTGTGTATCTTCATTTGCATACAGATTCCCTCCCTCCCCCTTTCTAAGGTTTTTGCCATGAGGTCTTTTATGTCTCTTTCAATAATCATATAATTATATGATTCCTAAAGTACACGCTGGCAACACTTCAGGGGATTTCAGTCATTACAGGTGACAAGACTTTTCTCTCATGTCTAACGCGCGCTAGGATTTCCTTCCACTTCATTCACAGATAAGGTGGAGAGCCGAGTGACACCCAAAACCCCCTCCTAGACAGATTTTGGGGGCATCAGCCCTCTTCCTTTTCCATCATGGATACAGGGAAGCAGGCAGAACTGAACTGCAATGAACTTCAACCGGAATGAAGCATTTTTTCAATTAAGCAGCCCATCATTTTTCCCAGGCACCACGGCCAACTATTTTAATGGCTTTCACATTTTTCCTTTAATTTTACAATCTGAAAGAAATGCCAAGGTTCCATCAAGGACCAAGAACGCCGTAATTCCATTTCTTCCAATGGTTGCAAGTTATTAACAAGCTGTCAAAACACCATAATTATTTTATATCAAGTTTGACTGATTCCATAAACATCTCTTAGCCGCATACTATCTTGAGTCTCGCTCCCCCTGAATGCAAGTATGTGCTCAGGCTAAGTGGAATAAAGAGGCTGCGCATCCTCTTCGACAGCACTGCAAGAGGCGTTTATGAGCCACCAAAAAATCAACAGCAATAACACATTTATTAGTTGATGCACTTGATGTCATTGTAAGGCTCGAGACATTTCTTCCCTTAAAATTCTTTGGGGTTTTAGCTTCTCTGTAGAAATAAGAGCCACCAGGAAAGAAACTGCAGCCTCACTAACCAACAGGAGGGGTTACAGCAATGACCTTGGTGTCCGTCAGCACGTCAGAGCCCGCTGGATAGCCAGAAGCCCAAAATGATCACGATTTGTTTCCCAGCTTGGGCTGCACACTTCCTCCTAACCTAAGCATCTCCTCACTCTAAGTACAGGCTAGATCAGGGATACGCTAGCATCAGAGTAAATCAATCTATATTTAAAATTGGAAAAAAAAAAAACCTCACCAAACAGTTACAGTCATATTTTTACAAAGCTAGAAAGAACATCTGTTGGAGAGGAAGACAATGTGATGATATCCAACCACAAACACTATAAACGTCACGTTTAGACTACAGGCACAAGTCCACCATATATATATATATATAGATAGATATATTCTGAATGCCTCTCTAGCACAACCTGTTCAGAAGAGAGCAAGGCAGTCTTCGGACAGAGGAGAGGAGCCCAAGCACAGTGCCCGGCAGTCCCCAAAATAGAACATTTGACTTCAAATTGCCAGGTTTGTGTGGCACAACTATAGATAGCCAGTACAAGATTAAAAAAGCTTTGCTCTGAGCACAAAGGGAGAGACAGGAATGGTGCCATAAGCCCATGTTTTGCAGCCAGTAGTGCAGGGAAATCATTTTGATCCCTTCAATCCCCTTATCCATGCCAACCACTGACCTTGCAGATGCAACTTTTGTTCAAGTTTAGTCCCTTTTTGGCTCGAAGCAAGAGAGCGCTACAAAGGAAGCGCTCTCCCATTCATCTAGGATCATGCAAGTACACGGCTGCCCCTGCGCTCCTCCTCACTGGGAATTTCTGAACTTCGGGATCCACTCACTCAGGGCAAAATAATTAAGCTCCAAAAGTTGACGTGCACCCATTTGCCTGTCATTAGGGCTGGAGGCATCTGCTGGCCTGGCTGTTCCTGCCCAGCTTTCACAATTCCTTGCACCAGAGGAACTGGACGGACAACTAAAGGCAGGTTTTTGCCTCGGCAGCTGGGAGCTGTTTAACCCTCTCCTCCATTTTAAACATTTTCCATTAATGACATAAAGACTGATTCTCCTTTCAGCATCTGAACAGTATTCTTTGCTAGTTTTGGGAAAGAGACGGAACAGGGCCAGTACACCAGCGCTCCGGCTCTCTCCTCTCTGCGAGGAGCAGGGCTGGAGCGGTCACAGCCCCCGTTGTGCTGCACGCCACAGAGCCAGAAGACATTTAAACAGCGAGAGCCACTTCACCTACATAAAACTCTTTTATACCTTTACCGTGATAAACTGGAGGCATTAAAGTGCAGTGAATTGGAAATTGTTCTCACTTACAGCTGGATGTTTGCATACAGCTGATACCACGACGCACATCCTACGCACTGTATTTCAACTCTTTATTTAAAAAAAAAAAAAAATATATATTGCATCAAGCAGGACACAGTGTTTCGGTTCTGCTGATACTGTTCGCTCTCAAGCACGGGCTGCGGGATGTTCCCCATGATTCGTACCGCCGGGACGCAGCCCACATGCCAGAGAAGCCAAAGCAGTAAGCGTGTTTCGGGAACGCCTTCCCAGCCAAGGCGCACACCGGTTTAGGATCTATACGCATGCAAAGCCCGCCAGACCCAGGTAAGCCTGATGCCGAGGGAGCAGCCTGGAGAACTCAACACCTCACACCAAGAAACAGAAAGCAGAAGGATACAGACAGGAAAAAAAAAAAAACCACACCACCTCAAAACTTTTATATCAGTGTAACTGTCTCCAGCACGGGAACTGTATTTCTGTACCTGTATGAATTTTGAAAGAGGTAGGGCTGTGCGATAGATACATCAGCCCTTCCGCAGAGCGAGCGGGAATCTATCAGAGAAACAAAGTGAAATACGCCAGGCTGGTCTCCTCCTACCTTGTTCCCTGTTACTTTCCGGGAAAGTAACATTGTGATAGTCAGTCTCGCTCTGTGAAATAACCGAGATAAACAATAAAAAAAGTGCATCTCATTAGCACACTGGGAGGACAGTAAAGTGTTCAGTACTTACTAGACGAGAAGTCAAATGCACTACTGCAAGTGAACACTAACATGGAACCAATGTCATCTATCATCTAGGTGAAGTGGAACTAATTTTATCACATCCCTTTTATAAAAAAAAAAATCTCTTATCTGGGTAATACAGAGTATACATTTCCTAAATATGATATATACACTTTTTTAAATTAATTTTGATTTATCTTCTGGAATTCTCTGTGGCAGTAGGTCCCACTGACATTTCAGCAACCTTCATCTCATGTTTTACCCCAGGTTTCAGACTGCTGAAGAAAGGCCAAGCAGTTATGCTGCAGAAAACTACTTTGGAAAAATTGGTAAAATACTAAGAGATCTTTCAAAAATCCCAGACAGACCGGGTCGAGTGCGGTCTGAGCTAAAAATGAGACCTCGGGTAGGGATGAGGGCGATGCCTGAGCTGGGTTGGGATTTTCACAGCCGGGTCTCAGGTACACGAGCCGTTCCCTTTCTCCGATGCCACTGCAGGCATGTTAAACGCAGGAGCGGTGGCCTGACCCGGGCTGCAGGCATCGCCCTGGTCGGGGCTGGACGCGACGCTCCTGCTGTGCAGCTCGCTCCCCTGCGCCCAACGCGCCCGTGGATCCCGGCGAGGTAAAGAACTCCGGCTCCACCAGAAGAGCTGGATCCCTCCTCATCGCCACCCGCCACCCCACCATGGTCTGCAGCAAACCGAGCTCCCCTTGGGCAACTGAGCAGATACTTCAGGCTTTCCAGAGCTCACCCCTCCGTTTTAGCTCTGCATTAACCACCTCTTATTCCCCAAGAACAACAAAAATACCTTAAGTACCTGCTTCAGACAAGATGCCAAAAAATCGACAGCTAGGAGAACAAATCAATGGAGAGTAACAAGCCTTTGGGAAAACCAAAAGGCATTTAGAGCACCATCCAGAAAATCATTAGCTTTCCTGAGGTTAAAAGCACTTTTTTAAAGTAATAACTGGCCATTAGAAACACTAACTCGACACACAACTGCTTGACAATTAAGCAGGAGGGAAAAATACTTAAAAATCCAGAAACTTGTTTTAAAACACAGGACCAGCTACGGAAAAAAACTAAGCTGCAAAGTACATATACAAAAATGTGATGATAAATGAGAAGTTACATAGCTGGGTCAGTGGAACTAGCACAAAACCTTTGGAACAGGAAGCTGCAGTTAAATACACTGGTTTTCTTATCAATGCGAGATCAGAGCAACAGTAACAGCACAGTGTACAACACACATGTGAAAACAGCCTTATCAAGATAACAGCTGAAGAACTTATGGATTGTGTCCAGAAGTCTACTATCACCATTAGGCTTCCTAAACTCCGCTTCACTCAAGTGCAAACTGCAGAGAAGGGACTGCCGTTTAGCCCTGCCAGACGCCCTGGATAGGGACAAAAAAAGAAAAAAGTAAGAGTGGGGAAAGTGTTTGTCTCCTTCGGGTCCACGACCAGACACAGTTTGGCTCATATGGGCAGCACCACCGCCACAGCACCACCCGCACGGGGCCGAGGTCGGCCTCTCTCCAGCACGGGGATCCGCTTCTGTACAACACCTCGCTCCACGCACATTTGCGAGCGGATTCTCCACGCGATTCTATAAATAGGTTAAAACATTCCTAAAAAACCCATACGCACGCACACCAGGAAAGTTAAAATTTCCATACGGCGTTCCAAAGCTTTGCTGGAATCTGTAAAAATGATAAACAACAGCCAAAAAGAAAACACAACCCCTTGTCTTTACAACTACTTTGGGAGAACAATTGCTCTCAAAGATCGCATTCATTAACATTCTGATGAAGTTCCCTTTTAGCGCTGTTTTTCATACTTGAAAGGAACAGCTATGATCAGAGAGAGCCCTCAACTACCGACTCACTCATTTAGATTCTCTCGCTCTGATTCACCAATCACCTTCAAGAATAATTAGCAGCTTCGCCTGAACGTAATGAATATACACACATGCTCACATACATGCCATTCATTTTGGAAGGCGGTGAGAAATCCCCCGTTTCTCAGCCCGGTGGCTTTTCTGCTCCCCAGAACGGGAACCATCTCCTGGGCAGCACCGTCACCTTCTCCAGTTTCCCAGTAGCCGCCCGTCCCACTGACCAGCCAAGTCAGCGGGTCAGGGCACACTAAGCTTCCAGGGTGTTAATTCCAAAGCTGTGTTCACTGGCCGGGTATTAAAAAAAAAAAACACAAACCACCACCACTACACACACACCCACACCCCCCCACCAGCTGCACATAACCTGTGCTGGAGCCAGATTTATACAAGAATATTCGGGGGAAGGATGGGAAAGGGGAAGTTTTAATTTCTTATGCAGAGAAAGAGGCTGCTGATGATTTGTCTGTGGGCTTTCTTCCCCCCCCCCCCCCCCCCCCCCCCTTAATTAAAAAAAATTAAATATAATCAAATCTGTCTTTATGTGAAAGATGGTAGGGTAGGGGATCTTTAAGTTACAAGTGAGTATCGCAGAAACAAGAGGCAGTATTTTCAGATGACAACTGCCAAAGGAAACATTGCCACATGAGTTAAATCAAAATCCAAAACGCTTAAAATTCACACCAAAGAGCTAAAGGAGACTTTGTAAAGCCATCCCTCGGTACTAACCTTAACTGCTCACACCCCCAGGTCAACAAGAAGGAAGAATATATATGCATATATATTTATTCTGTAAAGTACGCTTTATTTACAGGAACAGCAGTGGTGAGAATTTTCCTCAGTGGGGAAGGGGAATTCACAATATTTTGAGATAAAAAGAAAAACAAACAAAAAACCACCTTACCTCTCCCAAACGCTTCTACCATTAAGTTCTGCCTAACCATTGAGAAATTTAGTTTCCAAGGGGAAGCCCAGAGCTTAGCTAGCCTATTAAACGTAATCACAGATCACCGCAACACCAAGGGACAAACAAACCTCAAAGAAGAACACACGAAAAGATCACAACAAACTGCCACATATGCAACAAAAGCTCCTTTTAGTATTAGAAATTAAATAAGACAGACTTTTTAGTTCAGTACTGTCCCTAGGCTGCCTACTCACTTTTATTCTCCTCCCCCCCCAACATAAAGGGTTTCAATTCTTATTTATTTTCCAAATAACATCACAGCAGATTTTAAGTACTCTTGAAAAACAAATACACACTGAAATACAAATCTCCTCCGAAGCAGAAGAGAACCACCTGTTGCAGTCGAGTTCACTAGAGAACACAGCTCCACACCACGCAAAATGACCTTGCAGTTTCAGTCATTTACACGGGCATATGTTGCTTTTTAAAGTAGTTTCACCTTAATAATCCCCTTCCCTTGCTGCTGCATCCAATCTGCCAGACATCACCCGTGGTCAAAGGCAGCGCTGCATGGAAAAATCCACACAGTGCAGAGTATTTTCTCCTTTTTAGTGTTTCTGGGATTTATGAAAGGCACACCACCATTAGGGCTCTCCGAGAACCTCGAGTACAACACACCTCCGAGCTCAGCACCTGAAGGGAACAGGTGAATTCTGCTCACACTACTCCCTCCGAGGTGCCAACTACCACCCGAGATGCCGAGGTGCACGCATTCCCTCACGTGCTGGTAAATACAGTAGAAATCAATTAGTTTCAGGTGGTACTGATGTGTTTTGCAAGAGTTTGAAAGGGGACAGTTTTACAAAGACTTGTATATAATTATTCTATTTTTATTTTTAAGAAAAGACACAAGTGCTTCCACACACAGATGTACTTTGGGGTGGCAGAAGTTTAAGGTCACCTTCTGTCCTCGTGCATCCTATTATCAAGGTTACGGTTTGGTTGATTTGATAACAAGGCTTATCCCATGTGAAGAGCCCGGAGTTTTCCCCGTCAGCCCTGGAGGGACTGCACTGTCATTTGAATTCTATTTCCTGATAATGTGCTCATCATGGTAGAAAATTTCTGCAGGAAGATGAATTTTACTTTCTTCACTGACAGCTCAGTAGAGGCTCAGGGGTTTAATTGGACCTATCTGCTGATGCATATTTGACTAAGAGCATGCCCAAGAAAGAAAAAAAAAAAAAAAAAGAAGGTACAGACAGGTCTATGGCTTGTCTCAGAGGCACAGGAAAGCGGATCGCTCACTCGTTATCAGTTCTGCGTAGACAAAGTAGTTGGCTTTCCTGTTAGGACAACACCCCACAAACGATGCCATGAAAGGCCAAAGAACAGCCACAGCCAAGCGAACACAAACCACTCCGGCACCCGCACACCGCGTCGTGCCCCCCCCCACCCCGAGCAGAAGCCCAGGCTCCCCAAGCAAAGGTTTTGTCACCCTGACACCAAGGTAGATGGCCAAGGCCACCACTGCCACCTCCGTGGGACCATCTCTGGGACTTCAAGAAGTTGGTTCTATCAGCAAAAAAAACCTCCCGACAGCCACGATGCCACCAGAGCCCAGAGGCCTGCGTGGCAAAAGGGCTGGGGGACATGTGAAACCCACAAACAAAATGGGATCTCAAAGCCTGAGCCAAAGATGTCAGAGATCCCAGGGCAAATCTGAGATTACTCATTAGCCCACACAGCAGCCTTCGTCACTGCGAGGCGGGTTAATAGGTACACGAGTGACAGGAAATGTGAAGCAGGGAGAGCACCCAAAACTTTGCCCACGTTTTTACCACGGTGTGACAAAGACAGTGGGCAAAGGCACCAGGACTGCTCATATTTACTGGGAATTCAAGCTATTATGCCCGTCGAGTGACTGGTTAGGTGCTTTCTCTTGACAACTCACTTCTTCCCCTCGTACACAAACAAAACAAAAATCAAAAGCCAAAGTCTTAGTTTGTCAATGCCCCTCTGAAAATATTAAATTTCCTGCTCTGCTTAACTTAGCTCAGACAAGGCAGGCGGTATTTGCTCAGCAAATATTGTTTGTAATAAGTTAGACAAGCAATATTTTTTGCCAGCCTATTAACACCAGAAAAATACGTACAGTCAACAAGAGATGAAGAATTTGTTCAATTACTTCAAAAATGGGAATTACAACCAAGGGATTATTATCCATTTAAACATCTCTTTTCCACAAAATGTCAAACACTAGCCATTTGCTAACAATCTCCGGAGACAGATAAAGTAACATTTTGGCAATGCAAACACAAACTCCCCGAGCCTGGGGGGGGGGGGGGGGGGGGGGGGGGGGGAAGCAAGGAGGGCGGGAGGGGGACGCTCCACCATTCACAACAATACCGGACCATGCCAACACGCCGGGAATATTTTGCAGCCCCTCCGCCAGCCAATTAAACCCCCTCCCCCCAAACAAACATTTGACTTGCCCTAAGTGATAGTTAACGCCAGCCAGAGGGAGAATGGGAAGGGGGGGGCGGGCTAGGGAAAGGAGGGGGGGGACAAGTTGCCAGCAGCCGGGCTGGCTCGCCACCCTCCTGCCCGCAGCCCCGAGCTCCCTCCGGGCTGACACCAGGATTAATGCACGTTAATTGCTATTTGCAAAATTCAGCAGCCTGAAAGCGCCGCGCTTCCTTTTTCAGTGTTGTGTTGGGGTTTTTTTTAATTTTTTTTTTTTTCCCCTCCCCTCCTTCCCCCCCCCCTCCCCCGGCTCCGCAGGAGGGAAGAGCCCCCCCCCCCCTCTCCTTCCCCAACCCCCCCCCCCCCCCTCCTTTCCCCCTTCGTACCTCCAGCGCTTCCAGGGTGTTGAAGCTGGCTATGGCGAAGCCATCGATCAGGTCCTCCTCCTGGGAGCTGGACTCGCGGCGGCGGCGGCGCGGGGGCCGGGCGGCGCGGGCGGCGGGCGGCGGCCCCCGCGGGGCGGTGCAGTTCTGGCCGCCGTTCTCCTTGCCGGGGCTCGGCTCCTTCTCGGAGCCCGAGGAAGGGCTTTGGTTCCGCGGGTCGCGGGCCGCCGCCTCCCGCCGCCGCACGCGGTCCCGCTGCGACCTCGACCTCCGGCTCTGCCGGATTTTCCCATCCATTGCCGAAGAAGAAGCAAATCAAAAAAAAAAAAAAAAATTTAAAAATAATAATAATAAAAATAATTAAAAATTAAAAAAAAAAAAAAAAAGGCCGGGCGCGGGGAGGTGGGGGGTGTGGGGGCGGCGGGGAGGGGGGGACCGCAGGGGGGGGGGCAGAAAAGTCGCCCCCCTCCAACTCACCGCTTCCCCTCTCCAAACCCCGGAGCCCTTAAGAAAAAAATAATAATAATAATAATAATTAAAAATAATAATAAAAAAATTAATAAAGATCAACAACAACAACAAAAATCCTGCTGTTCAGACCCTCGGATCCAGGGCGATGATAATCCACAGAGCAAGGCTGGGTGGCGGTGGGGCGAGCGGCACACACACACACAAAAAATATTAAATCCACGGAATGACCTTGACAAATTTCCACACGCACCCCCGCCCCCCCCACCCCCCCCCCCAAAAAAAAAAAAAAAAAAAAAAAAGCAGAGCCGGGAAGAAGAGGGGAGGGGGGGAGAAAAAAAAAAAAAAGAAAAAAAAAAAAGAGAGAGGAGGAGGTGGGGGGGGGGAATCTATCTGGATCAGGACGAGGACACCTCGGGTTCACTCGGCGCGGAAGAGAGAGGCAGATCCAGGAGGCTCGACCCAGCTCGGGATAATCCAGGCGCGGCGCCCCCTCCCCGGGGGCAGCGCCGCTGCGGGGCCCCGCTCCGCGCCGGGGGGGGCGGCCGCCGCCGCCGCCGCTCTCGCCGCCCAACTTTCTTGCCGCGGAACGAACCAGACAATCCCTGGGCAGCTCCCGCCGCCGCCCGCTGCTGCTGCTGCTGCTGCTGCCGCCGCCGCCGCCCGCCGCCGCCGACCCCTCCTCGCCGGGCGCCGCCGGCGGCTCGCAGCCCCCCGCCGGCGCGGCGCGGGGGCCCCCACCGCCGCCGCCGCCGCCCGCTGCCGGATGGCGCTCGCCCCGCCCCGCCCCAGCCCGGCCCGGCCCGCGGCGCGGCGCGGCGCAAGCCCCGGCCCCCAGAAGCCGCTTCAGTCGGCGCTGCCCGGATGCCGCCCCATTCTCCCCCGAGCTGGGACGCGGCGCTAGCACCGCCCGGCCGGCCGCGCATGAGCAGGGCTGCCAGCTGCGCGTCATTCCCCGGCGCAGGCCCGGCCGTGCCCCCGGCCCCCCCCCCCTTCCTCCTCCTCCTCCTCCTCCTCCTCCTCCTCCTCCTCCTCCTTCCCGCCCCGCCGCCGCCTCGCCTCAGCGCGGAGCTGGGAAGGGGGGGGCACCGCTGCGGCCCGCCCTCGCCCCCGCCGGCGGGAAAAGTTTCCCCTCGGCCCGGCCCGGCCCGGCCCTGCCCGGCCCGGCCAGACCCCCACCCCGCCGCCGGGCCGGCTGAGCCCCCGGGAGATCATGGAATGGTTTGGGTTGGAAGGGACCTTGAAGATCATCCAGTGCCACCCCCCCTGTCCTGGGCAGGAACACCTCCCACCAGCCCAGGGTGCTCCCAGCCCCGTCCAACCCGGCCTTGGACACCTCCAGGGATGGGGCAGCCACAGCTTCTCGGGGCAACCTGGGCCAGGGGCTCACCACCCTCAAAGTAAAGAATTTCTTCCTCATATCTAAACTAACTCTACCCTCTTCCAGGTTGAAGCCGTTCCCCCTCGTCCTATCGCTATGTGCCCTTGTAAAAAGTCCCCCTCCAGCTTTCCTGTAGGCGCCCTTCAGATACTGGAAGGCCACTATAAGATCTCCCCAGAGTCTTCTCCAGGCTGAACAACCCCAACTCTCTCAGCCTGTCCTCACAGCCGAGGTGCTCCAGCCCTCTGATCATCTTTGTGGCCTTCTTCTGGACCCTCTCCAACAGGTCCATGTCCTTCCTATGTTGGTGGCCCCCGAGCTGGAGGCAGCACTGCAGGGGACTCTCCCCAGAGCGCAGCAGAGGGGCAGAATCTCCTCCCTCGCCCTGCTGGCCACGCTGCTGGGGATGCAGCCCAGGATGCGGTTGGCTTTCTGGGCTGCGAGCACACATTGCCGGCTCCTGTGGAGCTTCTCATCCACCAACACCCCCAAATCCTTCTCCTCAGGGCTGCTCTCAATCCATTCTCTGCCCGGCCTCTGTTTGTGCTTGGGAAATGGAGGGGGGGGGCATTGCCAGCAGAGCCACAGGGCAGCGAGAAGGGCTGGCCGTGGCCAAGGAGCGAGCAAAGGGGATGGGAGGGCAAGCTGGGGACAAGTAGTGGGATCAGGGACGAGCTGCAGGATGGGCTGGGGGTGAAACGATGAACCGTGGGAGGAAGGGTGAGCTGAAGGACAGGTTGGGGGTCAAAGGATGAGCCAGGGACAAGCTGAGGGATGAGCTGGGGGTTGAAGACAACCTGAGGGACACAGGAGGAGCTGAGGGACACGGGAAGAGCTAAGGGATGAGCCAGGGAACAATCTGGGGGTTAAGGGTCAAGCAGGGCATGAGCTGGTGCAGAGGAGCTGGGCAGCCAGAGCTCTGGGTGGGACATGGAGCAGCACAAGGCGGCTGAGGGTGAAGGCCAGCGTCATGGAGATGGAGGCAGGAGACCCTTCCTGTTCATCACCCCCAGCTCCCCATCAGTCCATCTTGCTGAGGTTTCCTTCGGGCTCTGCGACGCAGGAGGAGGCTGCAGTTCCCTTCTCGTTTCCCTGCCATTCCAGGCCCTCTCCTCTCTCCAGCATGGCCTTGGCCAAGGCTTGGTCCCTGGGTGCTTCCCTAGAAAGGGATCTGGCTTGGTGGCCAACAGAGGAGCCGTGCGACACCCAGCCCCAGGGACAGCGCTGAGGGAGGTGTGCCTGGATCAGGGCCCCGGCGCAGAGCACTGGCTGCCCCACGTATCGCAATGGTAGCAGGACCTAATCCTCCTGTTATCATCTTTTATTGCACGCAGTCAGATATTGCTGCACGTTGCCATCACTCCTGGGTACTCCCTTCCTTGCCTGTGGCTGGCTTTGCTCCACTGGACTGGCTTGGCTCCACTCCTTACCTCCTCAGCTGCTTTTGCCTTCCCCGGGGGGTGGCCTCCAGGTCTGGATGTGAGAGAAGGTGTGAGATGTGAGATGTGAGAGGGTGTTGTGAAATAAAACCTAAAGAAGTTCACCAAGCTTCGTAAATAAGCAGGGAAAAATCCGTGAAGGCAATTCAGTATTAGCGGGAGCTGTGGAAGCCAGGGAAGCCAAAAAATTCTCCTGCCGCCTGCTGCCAGTTGTGTTCCCGTTCAGTCGTCACCAGGGATGGTGGCTTCCCCAGGCCCCCAGCAGCGGCAGGCTGGTACCTGGGTGTCTAAGGCCGCCATCAAAGGCTTTGATGTGGGGATTGCAGTGCCCACTTTTCCTCAGTTTTCTTACATTCCTGATCTAATTGCAATAACGGAGCAGTCGAAAATTAGCCTCCTTTCACCTGGCCCCAACAGGCTCTTTTCGAAGAGTGTCTGGTGTCTGGCGACAGCTTTGCCCTACCTTACTTAAACAAGAGCTAAAATAAATATCATCCTTTTAAAATGTGGCATAAAAACGTCGTTTAAATTTAAGCGATTTAAAACCAAAGGTAGAAATCCCATGTGTAGCACAAAGCCTCTTAATGCAAATAGTCAGTCATGCATTGCATGCCTCAATCACACTTGCATCGGTGTCATTTGTGTCTTAATAAAATCCTATAATCTTTTGCGTGCCAATTAAACAAGGAAGATAGCTAAGTCTAGCCACTTCCTTGGGTAATTGCAGGCTAGCGTGGAGTCAGTTATCTGCCGTGGGTTTTGCTGGACTGTGGATTTCCAACGGGGTATTTGCCCTCCTGTTTTCTTAAGGGACAGTACTATAATTTTTTAGATGTATGGTATTTTAAAGCTATAACCAAGATCCAGAGGATGGTTGTTAATGAAAGATCTGGAGTTTAGATACACCCAGTTAAACAATGGGTTGAGCTTAACAACTGTATTTGCTTTACCAATATTTTAAGTCACTTACTAGAAAAGAGCATTTACACCGAGTTCAGTAAGCTGTTTTTACATTTTTGAGCCCGTCCTTTAATTTATAAGGTAATTTCTATGTTGCTTATAAGTACATCATAAGGGTAAGCCATTAAAAATGAAACTGGGTAATTTATAACAGTTTCTCTTGGTAGCACTCATTTCAGTCCTGTTGTGCTTTAGGTCCGCCATCATTAATATGCATTTCTAGTTCTCTTTTTTTCGTTCACTTCCAAATTTGCTGACCAACAAGGCCAGTGGAAATTGCCTGTAAAGTTCCTTTCTTTATTTCCTGTCAGCAGGGTCATCAAGATTCTCATCCGGCTTACGTGTTTACGTACAGGAGTTTAATGTCATAGTCAACGTAAACCGAAGGTGCCTTCTGGGGAAATTTGTAAATACAGGGTTTTTTTCAATTAACTCCACAAATTCAGCAGCACTACGGTTATCCATAGTTATCCCCAATTTTGTATATATGTATATTTTTGTTGAAAGACGCAGCAGAAGGGTCATCCAAAGGAATTAACGAAACCAAACACTCCACACATGAAAGGATGCCTCTGTTTGAAACAGCATCTCTGCATCAGTCGTGCCTTTCCTTCCACCGAGCCTATTTCACATTTTCAATAGAAGGCAGACCTACAGTGATTCTTTCCGCCCCCTCCGCCGCCCCCCCCCCCCTCCCCAGCATCAAATGGCTTTCTGCACAATGATATTCATCATGTTCTAACTCCAGGTGAATGATAATGCATCAGAGGGAATGAAAACAGATGGATGTTAAAACAGGCAATTCCCTGCCACGGACCTGGGAGCCCTCCGCTGCTGCCTAGTCCGTTCATTCGGTTCATAATTGTATTAGACATTCCAACAATAGAGAGGCCTTCTTCATTAATCCTGAATTTACTGAAAAGAAGCTTTGCAGACTATAGCTCTTTCGGTGCTCAGACAACACCAGGCAAAATTTACCACAGGCTTAAATGGATAAAACTCAGCTGGAGAGAAACTAGCACAGAAAATGCCAAACGAAGCAAGAGGTGGGCCAGTGAGACGAGGAAGGAGGACAACCTAGCAGGAGACGCTCCAGTAGCTGCGCGACAGAGCTGCCGCTTAGATGGTACCGAGGAAATTTATAGACGAAGCTCTCCTCTTGCTGGAGCTCAGGCATAGCTGAACTTATCAATATTGCGCCCGTGTTTGAGCTGATTTTCCCCTTTTGGCAGCCAGCCTCCAGCTAGCCACGGGAGCCAGCGGATGCCAGTCCCTGCCATGTGATGGGCCAAGACCTTCTTGTAACCGTGGTCTGCATCAGGTGACTGGGGCTAAGCAATACAGATCAAGTCTCGGGCCAGCTGTCCTCTGAGTCAGACCTCGATTACAATATTGACATTAACATTTTAATCACACGCGCGCTGCTGCAGATTTTAATGACCGACTGACTTGCTATGCCTTTGCTTTTTGAGGATCAGGAATTAGACCCTCGTTCGTAGAGAACGGTGGCTACCCCAGCAGCAAACGTGGCATTGCCCTCGCCACCAGCCTGCCCCTGGACATTAACCTGGCTGGCACTGGAACACCTCCCTGGAACAGGGACTTTGTTCTCAATTACTCTACTCGTCTGTCTGGGGCAGGACTGGAAGTTATGAGAAGAGGAGAAAAGGCGGTGCTTTTGTATTCTCTGTAGCCTGAGGCAACATGAAAATCTACCCAGTCCTTGTCTAGCTATCATTTTTGGATTCCCAGGGACTTTAATCAGAGCAGAGTAATCCAGAGACGTTTCCTTCGTCCTGTGGAGCTGGAAGCAGGGCTGCTCTTACACTTTCCCTGCCCTGTGCCCTCAGAGCAAGGTGAAGAAACTTCAGTGCAAACGAGAATCAGGGCCCAAATCTGTGTCGTTCCCCTCTCCCCAAACTGGCTCCAGAGTCTGTTGCAAACACCGCAAGCCGAACCTGCGAGGCCTCGCACCGTTAAAAACTATCACCTCCAAGGTGGAAGGACAGCCAAAAGGTCAGAATAAATAAACTGAATATGAAATTGCTTAAGACAATAGAAAGAGACCACAGGCTTTCCTTGCCGTTCTGGCATGCACCAGAACATACTTCAAGATGTTAAATAAGCTGGTTTTGTGTCTCTGGGCTTAGCTGTTTTCTGTTGTTTCTTCCCCTGCTACCCCAATACTTTGCTAAAACGATCGGGGCTTAACTGCTCGGTATCCCTTCCACAAACATGGGCTGCCTTTATCACTTGCTTCATCATGGTCATTTGCACTGAAAATACATAATCACTGTCAGAGTACAAAGAATCATTATGAATAATTAGTTACTTCCAATATGGCAAGTCAGTCTCATAAATCTTGAATATTTGGCTTTGGTTTTGGAAAGAGATTCCTTAATGGCTACACTTGTGAGACTCTGTTAATTGATATAAAATTGTATTCAAAATTAAATTTGTTTTAACAGATCTAAATCACCCCAATAAATCAGCTTCAGCCCATCTGCTTTAAGGGTTCAAGTACAGTTTGGGGTTTTTTTTTTTTGCATTTGGGAGACAGGGTGAGCTTGCAATCAGCGCCTAAAGGGCTGGATCTGACCCTCCCCTCGTTTACTAACCGCTTCCACATGCCGCCGTGGGGGTGGCTTTGCTGCCCTGAGAAGGCACAAAGGAGGGGGGAGAGCCCAGCGGTGGCAGCTCTGGGGTGTTCAGCCTTCCCCTCTGGTTGGGGTCTTGGCTCACAGCCTTGGCTGTGGTGTGGCTGGTGCGCAAGCGAGGAATTGTCTCCCTCTGTTCTGAGCGGGCAAGGGAGAGGGGAGGGAATATTAATAAGAAAAAGAAGGAGTTCACACCTATCTGTAATAGTCAGGTATTGCTGGTTTATGTTTTTATGGGCTATAGCAGCATGAATGGTAGTTCTTATGATGCTCTTTTTTCTTCAGAGAAACCATCGTTTTCATCTGATATCATGGGTGAGAGAAGGTGATAGTTAATAACAACAGTTTAATTTTACTTGACTCTATTTAGCTCCTGAAATTGTTCCAGGCCGAGATGTTTTTATCTTTATCCTTATTTTAAGCTGGGGAAATGGAAATACCAAGACAAAGCCCTGGTATTCCTCTCCCATAACTTCTTCAGTAGGCTGTCTTCCTCACCCATGCAGTGGTGAGCACAAATGCTTCCTGAGATCCTGTGTGGTAAAAATGTGTTGGAAGAATTCCCCATTTGCATCCTGTCTGCTGTTACTGTCTGTTATCTCAAATCTCTCTCTTAATTTTTTTCTTCTCCTCTAGAGATTCTTTCTTGCCTACTTCATCCCAGCAAAACTTTCCCCACCCTTCTCCTACCTGAGTTGTCGGCCTGTATTTTTTTGCCTGTCTGATCTCCCTCGGGTTCTAGCTGTCGAACTTGTTCCATGTGGGCAGGCTCTGACTCCTGCCTGCAGCCTTATGAAGGTTGATGCTCTCTGCCCGGGGATTTGCATGCGCCTGGGTCGGATTGCAGGAGGCTGTGAGCCTTGCCGGGTGCGCGCTGCCTCTTGCTTCGGATCTGTAAAGTCTGAAAACTGCCGTGTCTGTTGTCGGGCCCTGCAGCACGATGATCGGTAGCTAAAATTGTGTCTTGCTTGACTAGGTATGCCTAAATCCTGTTGGGCTCAGTGATCTATTTAACGATTCTTTTACTTGCTAGTGTATAGCCACCTTCTTCAGTGCTCGATGTGTCGTGCGGTATGTGGTATTTAGGGGGGAATAAAAGTGAAAATCTTCTCAATCAGCTTTATTGGGTGCAACTGTTAGAAACTTTCTTTGGGATAGAAGTTGCTTCTGTTTCCAAGTGTGTTGTAGGTTGTGCTCATTTTACTCTTAAATTTGTTAAAGTAATGCATTTTGTATTAATCTCAGTGTATGCTATTGATCAGCTAACAGCTGAAAGAAAAAGCTCTTAAAAAAACCAACAAAATCAAAACCCAAACAAACAACACCCCACCCCACCCCCACCTTGGGAAACCTGAAAATTAAGACTGTAAATATGCTTGTCTGTCCTAAGCCTGGAAACGGGGGGGGGGGGGGGGGGGAAACTAGTAAAAACTAACTCAGAGAAGATCTATCTGGCAATCTGCAGCTTCCAGGGCTCTCCTAATAAAGGCTGGGAGCGTATGCAAATGTAACTTAACTTGTGGTCAGCTACTTGCGATAAACAGGGGCTAAAATGTTTCTGCAGTATTTCCTCCATTAATATTTTTGTCTCTTTAAAGCAACCATCAGGAAGATGTGTCATCTTAATTACAGTATCTGGGAGCAAGGAGTTTACTAGTATCCATGTAACTTGCTAATAAAGGCTTCTCTGCGCTGGGGATTTTGGCTCCCTGGGTACCAGCAGCAGACTAAACATGCATGTAGACTGGCAAAATCACAATGATATATAATTTATATGGGGTCAAGTTACCTTTCGTGGAAAGTAGGTGAGCTGGACAGGTGTTAAACAGGGCTTCACCCTCCCTGTTGCCGATGGCTATAATGGGGAATTTATTCCCAGGGTGGACAAAGCTTAGCAAATCACTGCACAGTTGTATGTCCTGATGTCTTTGGGTGGTCAGACCAACTTTGTGCGAGCCAAATCAGAAGTGGATTTGAAGATATTTAGGAGAATATAATAGTTAAAATGTTGACTGGGCTGCCTGGAATCATTTTGCAAAGAGAAAGGTAGAACTGGAAACTAAATAAAAGGAAAGCAGGAAAGACTGAAATGGATCACTTGCTGTTAGAGTGAGTGTGTAATAAGGACTGAATTATTCTTAACACAGAGGACTATTTTTTGCATGCGCCTCATACTATTGCTAATCTTTTGTTGTTGTTCATCTGATTCACTAATTTAATTTCACTTCTGCAAAGGAAGCAAGGAGCCTCAATTTATGAGGGGACTGCGAGGGCCTTTGGAAGGAGGTGTATTGAATTTCAGGAAGCATTTTATAAGAAGGAAGCACGCCACAGTCTTGTGCTATAGGACTTCCTCTGGAAGCATATATTTCTCCCCCATAACTCTTTTGAACAGTTTTATACCACACATGTTTCAAGAGAATTAAATCAATAACAATCTGTACCTTTCTAACCTGAAATGCAAGCTCTGCACGGCAGGAGATCAAGCTATGCAATTAACTGTTGTCCTTTCAAAGGAATTCTGACAGATATTTATAGTTTACTGTATTCCATTTTCCTGCCATTGGAATATAACAGTACAACTGAATGCAGCTGACTGGAACTATGAAATAATTATAGCAATAACTATTTCCTTCTCTACTGGGGAACTCTGGTAAAGTGCTGAATGTGGGAGCTGCTGATGTTCTTCCCTCTCAGGACTCGGTCCTTACCTTTGGTTTATCGTGCATCCCCAAGTAAGTCACCCAAGAGAGATCTGTCATTTTCCATTACCAACAGCTTTTTCTAATGTCGTGTTCCAAACCTTGCTTTCAACTTGACGTTGAATGAATCAACGCTGTACAAATAAAGACACTTTAAAAAGCTTTCTAAATTTGGGCACGGTCAGCGTATGAAGTAGAAAGACTTCTCTGTAGTAAAGCAAGTCGTATCTTTGTGTGGGAGTTTGGAACAGTCTATTAAGAAGAAACTATGCAATATTACCAGAAGTGAATAGATTGGCATTTGACTGCTAGGCACTTTGCAAATTTCAATATAAAGGCGCTTATTTTATACCCTGAGCTGTCACTGTAACTTATGTGCTCATGCTGGTGACTTAGTAGCATAATGACAGGCCATTGTTACTAAGCTAATTAATTTTAAGCAATCTTTCCTAACAGTATGCTCGCGAATGACATTCGTTTGCTGCAAACTTATGAGACATTGATGCATCAGGAAAATAGTAACGCTGAATCTTTGAGCCACCTCTCTTGCTAGCTCAGTGCGAGTCTCTTATCGGAGGGTATTTGCTGTGCTGGGTGCTTTAGATGCCTCTCTTACCAATAGTAATATCCTCAGGTACTTTGCTTTATGGCTGTAAACCAGCAGAGGTACACCGTAGGTTCCAACCACCTGTTAGTTTTGCCACTTGACAATTTTTCGTCAAGTGGGTTGAAGGTCTGCAGATGGATTAGCAGGACCTGACAAACTGCAAACTGGGATCGGCTATAGCTGTTGCTCGGCTGAGGTGCTTTGAGGAGCAGTGTGGTAGGGGATTTTGGTGGTGTGTTTTTTTAAAAAGTTCAGTAAGGCCAGAGTAGGGTAAGTAGAAGTGGAAATGTCTCTTCAAATCAAAGAAAGTACTGGAATTATTTTCCTAACAATGTTTGCCAAGGGCTAGAAAAGAAGCAATGTCCAGATGGCCTCTGCCTTTACCCACATGGACTGGGCAAGAAGCTCAATTCTTCCCCTAACAAGGAAAGAATGAGAATGGGGAAGAGAAACTATTCTCACTTTATTCTCACAGGTGGCACAGACTCCTTGTGGCTGTTGAGTAATATTGTACTGTGTGGCCGCCTCAGAAAGTGACGGTATTGAGTCATTCCTAGGTAACAGTTTTGGTTTGGAGTCCCCCCAGTGTGTGTTAAGACTGGGTGGAGAAGCGGTGGTACGGTAACGGGAGGAAAAAATCCAACAACCAGCTTCTCCCAAGTTTACATTTCCTGGGAAGGTTGTCAGAAATGTCAAGTCCACTAGAAGGAAAGAAGTTAAGGAAATGCAGCATGTCTTCTAAATTAACCAGATCTGGAAACTCCCCACATTATGTTTTTTTCCATATGAGGCTCTTACCCAGCCTGCAGCTCTCTGGCTGCTAAACCCACTGGTGTAGTAAAGCACCAGTCTGCAACCCAACCTGTGTGGCTCAGCTTCTGGAAGTTTGCTTCCATGTATAAAGAGAAGAAGGTTTGGGCTTTCTGCGCAGTGAGCTGGTGTGTGCACGAGGATCAATACTATAGCTGAGAACTCCCCTCCTGAGAGGTCTGCAACAAACAGTACATTATTTATGTGCTCTTCTCACGTTTCCCTGTGCGTTATGTAAATACTAATCAAGGTGAAATTGGACTCAGCCACGTCTAATTTTGACTTCAGTTTATTTTGGCAATATCCAAGCAGAAGTCAGTTGCTAAATGGTCTTCAAGAGGGGCCCTGAGGTTTTCTAAGACTTTGCATGGGTTTAAGGCAGAGTGCCTGCATAGGCTCGTAAGGGATTGTTGGAATCCCAAGAGCTGGTGCTCTGTTGTTCCCAAGCCTTGCACTCTCCTTTGCTCACAGCAGGAATGGGAAAATATCAAGGCCTGTCCAGTCATTGCCCTTTGACTGCAGCTGGTGTTACTTAGTCAGATAAGCGGCAGCATGTTTTATTCCATTTATTCAACATTTTGTTAGCTTTGCACCCTCTCCCCATATCCTTGAGTTTTTCTCTTTGTGTTTATGACTCTTCCAGTGTGTTTTTATTCCAGTCCATCTGGGAGCAGAGGGGTCCTTTGGGAATACTTCATCATTTTCAATTTCTTTTGTGGTTCCAGGAGTCTAGTTTTGGTTGTTTGTATTTACTTGCTTATAAGACCATTATATTTTTTTCTCCTGATTGTAGGTCTGTAAAAAAAAAAGTGCCTTACTGACAACTTTGTTAACCAAAGTATCTTGTTCACGTGTGGTAAAAGCTAGCGCACTGCAAGGCTTCCTTAATGTGCATGGGTGTGCCTGCCACGCAGGGCGGCTATTAGTTCTGCGCACGATGACGGTTTCTGTGATGAGCATGACTTTCCCTATTGGGAAATGAACTGTGAACACCTACTCATTTTTCATAGGCCAAATTACAGTGATCTTTCAGCTCTCTGAATTGCCTACACCTCAAAAAGAAAGTCCCTGGGACCCTTTAGAGCGATGCTAATGAAGTAGCTGGGGCTGAGCAGCTAGTCTGTAAGCAGGAGCCACTTCTATGAATTTAGCCATTTGCTTTCTGCCTGGCAGACTTCTGATGCACTTCGTGTACTTTTTCACACCTTCCCCCCTCCCCCACACCTTTTTTTTTTTACATTGGTGATTGAGGTAGCTTTTGGGTGCTTGTTGCTCAAGCTTTCTTAGCTGTGATTAGACTGAAGGAAGAGGATTTGAAGTCAGTGAAACTTTGCTTAGAGTTCTGTGTCGCTCTGAAAAGCTCAAAGGCAACAGCTAAGAGAAAACAAATTAAGGACGGCATTACTACTTTTTCTTGGGGAAGGGGAAAGCATTACAAATAGCATTGCTGCTGAAAAAGATAATACACATTCAGACCTTGGAAACAAAGGAGCCTGACTCTCAGAATTATTCCTACAGTTGGACTTCAGATGCTTCCAAACTTGCATCTTTGGATGATCATTAAATTTAGTTTGTACTTTCTAACCTAAGAGCTCCCCAGTGGTACTTACCAGCTCAAAGGCTTGTGCCTGAGGTTTGTTTTTTTTTCTTTCCTCCTTCTGTAGTTCTGGGTTTGTTCCTGACTTGGTCTAGTGGAAAAAAAAAAAAGGTGCTTAGTGGAGCTTTTGACTCTCAAAATAGCAGGACAAGGCCAGTAATAAACTTGTAAAGGAGCAGTGCCCAGGAGATGGAGAGGACAGGGCCCTTGATGAAATGGGAGCTGTGGGATCTGTCTCATCAAGCAACTGTCACAGCTGTCTTCCTCCTCTAGGATGACCATGGAGAATTCGTGCCAGTGCATGAACTTCTCCCAGTGAATCAGGTGTGTGTCTGTATACAAAGATGACTTCAGTCTATCTCTGATTTTCCTAATGCTACATCACAGTGTGTGTGTATACACAGCTGTCTTTTATTGTCCTCAGGAAAAAAAATATCCCTTTTCCCTCAATGAAGAGCTCTTTATGTTCTGAGGTTTGGACACTATGGTCAAAACAAAGAAAGGGTCTCCTTAAAGCCAAGCTTTCTGATGCAGCAGGACAGAAAGGATACTATCAGACAGTCAGTTTGAGCTTCAGCGCTATGCAGGTACTTAGAGGCGTAATCCATCAGTACTCTGGTCTACGAGACTGGCTGCAATCTTGCAGCCGTCAGCATGACATTACTCCCAGTCACTTCAAGTGTGTTGAATAGCTAATAGATGTTTTGAAAGGAGGAGTTAAATTAGCTTCCCAAAATTCACCTCAAGAATACAGGCTCTGTCTATGGCTGGGATGTTAAGGTGTGATTTCAGTCCGCTTTGACAAATCACTAACACCTGGGGGTTTTTGTTTCTTTTTTTCCCCGAAGCTGCCATTTTAACTTGCATTTAGCTAGCCGTTAAACAATACCGCGTTCTTCTACAGCAAACAAAGTGAGTTGGCAGGTGACTAAGATCAGAAGAAAAAATAGTTACAGGTTTTTTTCTTGGTGGATGTGGCTTTCAGTTCAGAGCAAAGGCAGGCGCTTAGAAGTGTGTAATGAGAGTAGTATAGGATGAGCGTAGGTCTCAACGTCAGCTCTGATTACTTTGAACTATATGTATAAGCAAAGTTAAACCGCCACATGGTCAGCAAAACGAGCTTAACCATTCAGTCATCCTGAGCAGTAAAGAAGAGCATGTAATGACCTGGATTGCTTGTGAGAATGCAGAGGATGTTCATAACAGGTTTCCTCAAAGCAGAAAAAAAAAAAATATAGTCAGCATCTGCTGGCTGCCGAATTCATCAGAGACAAAGTTGCTCAGCTTTATGCTAAGAAGCTGTCCCTGAAAAAAAAAATGGGGGGTGGAAAAGCACTGATGAAAAGCGTGATACTCCAATAAGCAGAAGGAATATGGAAAAGCCTATTGCCAGAGAGGGTGTGTGTAGGGATTTAGCTGTGCTGTTGCTGGCTGGGTTTGCTGCTGTGTTATGCAGAGCGTGCAGCTTGTGCCCAAAAGTGTGAGTGTCCATTATGTCAGTCGTTTACTTGCCTCAGTTGTCTTTTTGGTTTTTTTCCCCCCATTTGGATTGCCCGTTTGGTAGGGAGCTGCTTTAGGGGACAGTAGGACTGAGTGCTGGAACTCGTTTGTAAGTACTTTATGCTTTGCGAGAACAGCTGGGTAGGAGGTATAAATTACTATAAATTGCCAGTCTATACAAAAAGGTGTTTGCATAAATTATTGGAGAGCCCACTTGAACTTGTTGAGCAGGGCTCACACCGGCATTAAGAGGTCACTTAACCCTCTGTGCGGGCCTGCTGCGGAGCCCAGTCATGCATTGCAGAATTAAATGAGTTCCACCATTTTTCGTCTGAGCGTTGCCCAGAACTGATGCAAAGTGACATCTGACAGCACAGGCAAAGCAGTGACAGTGCTCTGAGACACTAATAATAGCTGTAGAGCTGGAGCAGTTTTCTTCTATCCTTATTTTTTTATTAGAGCCTCCCCTCTTTGGTGAGGAAATGTTGTCATCCCTGGCACGGTTTATCCTTGGAAACCACCTTTGCTGAGCCATTTAATTGCAAGGCTGGCTGCACAGAGGAGTCAATGTGCTAGGAATGCTCCCACCTTAATCTCTTTAAAGAACAGCTGATACCTCATTGAGAACTTTCGAAAAAAAGCCCCAAAACATTCCTTTTGTATGATCCTTGCCAGAAATTAGGAGTGGTGAGGGGTGCTGACAGCAGAGAGGCTGAATGGTCTTTGGAGCAGCGTGGCAGCAAACCCCCTGAGAACTGCAAGCTGCAAATGCTGTGCCGGCTCCTCTCTTTCTCTCCCCCCCTCCATCTCCTTTGTTACTAAGGAGATTTACATTGAAACAGGCTCTGCAGGAATCCTCAGGTTCCTAGCAAGGGGATCTTAATATTTCTACTCCTTTATAATTAGGAAAGGAGAGAAGATGTTTGAAAAGGTTCCTGTGAGGGATTCTTGGGGCTAAATTACAGTAAAAGGGGAAAAATGATGAGTAGCCCTCGAAACCTCAGTTGTGTGGTTGTGGTCAGTTTGATGGGAACCCAGAAGTAATCCCAAGGTCAGCAGCAATGATGTGATTTACTTCACTAGGATAGAAGTCGATCAGTCTCTGTTATTTTTTTGGTATTTTTGTTTTGAGTTCTCCTGCTGTAGTTTGTTCCTTGCCCCGTTGCCTGTTTCTGTAGGATATCGCCCTACTGTACTGAAGTCACCTGCCAGACTAGGTGAGGAGCAAATGAGGCTCCAGGATGCCTGTGTTTATTTGGATAGTCAGGTATTTTTAACCATTGCTGCATGGATAGGAAAAAGAAGGGACAGTTATTTTGTTGAGTGCTTGATGTACAGAAAGGAATAGATGCATAAGGAGGGACTTGAGGAAGAATTTACGCACCTAAATCCAAAAGGATAATCCTCACTGCTCCTTCCTGCCTCCGTAAGCGGCTGAGTATCACCACCAAGAGGGTTCCTTAGGTACTTAAAGCTCTTCTCTGTATGTCTAGAATTATCCAAGTCTTGTTGATGCTGAACTGTTCAAATCTGATCTCTCTCCTAAGCCCTGTCAAGATTAACAAACCAGGCTTTCTCCTGACTGCCTCCTGAGAGGCCCTGCTGGTAGCACAGACAGAGCATGCCTACAGCATGCCTCTGCTCCAACAAAATACAGAGACAGCTGCTATTTACATTCCAAAGCAGAGGAAGAGTCAGGGATATCCTGCTGCTATAAAATAGCACTGAATATTAAGCAATAAGAGAGGAGCTGTTGCACGAGCAATGGGGTTTTGACCAATTTCTCCCATGTTCCTCCACTGCAGCAATCTCAGCAGCCTTTTCATATTCCCTACGATTTTTCCTTTGCAGTACCCTCAGCTCTCCCGTCTTCCCTCCATCCCTGCTGTCACTTCCCTCTACCTCTGACACCTTTATGTGTATCTCTGCCGTGTTCCTGGCTTCTTCCCATGCCCCTTAGGTTTAGCCATGTCATAGCTTCTGCTTTCTCCCGTGTCCTCTGTCTGGCCTACTGCTGGGCGGGAAGCGGCTCGTGGTGTGGGTTGTTGGGAGCAGTATGTGTGCTGAGCAGTTGGGTACCGTGCCTGTGTCAGTTGGAGAAAGTTCTGCAAGAAAGTGGGTGCTGAGTGATTTTTCAGTACTGTCCGCCTGAGTCCACGTGGCCTTGAGTTTCTTTACAATGGAGCAGTCTACAGTAATTTTGATGCAAGGTGCAAATGGTCAAAATTTAGTGAACGTGGTGAACAACTTGGAAAATGCTTTGGGAATGGAACTGTTGGAGATCATTCAGCGTGAAGGTGAATGGAAAGAAAGTACAGAGAAGGGAGAACATGGTAGGTTCCTGTAAAAGAGCAGTTGAAATCTTAGAACAGTAGTTCCCTCCTATTTCAACCCCTATCTCTTCTGCTAGTGTCTTAATACGTATTCAGCAAGCTAACAACATCAGGTCCTCTTTCACCTTGGCAGCACTACTGGTGATACTATTATACAGCTCCGTGGTTGCTGATTCTTTTTTCCAACTGTTACACACCAACATTTTTTCCCCATGTTGATTATGCAGGTTCTTCTGACCTTTAGAAATAAAGCACTTGTGGAAACCAGCCTTTCCGTTTACATCTCTCCTCAATTCCCAGGGCATTGCTATGATATAAACTTTTTTTTTTGCTTCCAATATATTATCTGCTTGTAGAATTAGCCCTCAGGAAATCAGCATCTGGTACCAATTATTGTTCTTTAGCTGAGGTGGCTGAATCTCTTGCCTTACAGCAGTGAAGGTCTAGAATTCCTTTACCCTGGAGTGCATGGATACCATCAGGAAAAGCAGGAGCTTTTCGTGAGACGAAGGACATTGGCATGCTTCCCAGCACCTGTTGGTAGCACAAAAGTGTGTGTTACAGGCTGGGCTGTACAATCCCTTGGTAAAGAAACACTATGAGGCTATTAAACATCCACTTTAAATTGCACCTTTGATCAAATTCCTACCCAAAGGCAGCATTGCTGGGTAGTTCTTGTGCGTGCTTTGCAAATTACATCCCCAGATGTATGAGAACTCTGGAGACCAGAGGGGAAGGAATGTCATGCACACAATAGAGCTGGAAAAACCTTCTGTCTTAATGGTGTCCCATCAATTCTTATCTGATAATCTCTCCTTTTGAAGGGATGTGGAAAGCCAAAAATAAGAACAAAGCAAAGCATAGACATAGACTTGCCCTGACCTATCTTCTAGACTGTATCTCTCTGGAGCTCTACTTGCTTGCTATACTTGTCTTGCTGTGACCTCTCTCTCATCTTGCTATCAAGCTCACTTGCTGGTGTGAGAAGCTCCCCCCACCCTGTTCCTCCTTTCCCTCTTTCCAGCATCTCCTCCTATTTGTAACAGCCTCCTTGTGCTTGTCTGCCTTATCCACTTTGTCTTATATTTTCAGCAGAGATTAGAAATATCTTTTCTTTGGAGTCTCGAAGTTCTGAATTCCTCTATCTTCCTGCCACTGCTTATCTTGCTGCTGTGTTTTTAAACTCTAATACACTCCAGGATATGGTTGTCACAGGGGACACTTGAACAAAGTAAGAGTAGCGTAGCAACCTTCCCAAATTCTCAGGAAATGTGCTTTGTGAAAAGAAGAAAGTTCAAGGCATAAAAATATGTGTCTATTTTTTCATTGTTGAATAGTGACAACATATGATACGGGAAGATTTTGGAGCGTGTTAACTGCACTCAAGCCCTGTCTCAGATATCCACGGCTGCTTTCATGGCAAAATCCATTCTGCTCTGATCTGTCATGTGTTGTATCACTTCTAGTTCGAGGCCTCTGTGGGCCTGGGAAGCTTGCAGCAGCTAATGACAAGTAGTCTGGAAGGTAAAGGATTACTATTAGCACAATCTCTAACGGCACAGATGAGATATCAAAGCAGAAGGAGGAAGCGTGACTTGTAGCCGGTAGCAGAGCAGGGAAATGAACTCTGACTTCCCCTGTCCCAGCTGGCAGCGAAGGCGGTGTGCCATCCTTCCTCGCTCCTGTGCTTCGCTCCAGATAGGGCTTGGAAGGTGTGAGAACAACTTGGCATTACCCACCGAATAGGTTTTTATCTGGGTGCTCCAAGACCACTGCCAGTGAATCTCTTGAGCCCTTTGAGCTTAATGGAAAGGCTCTGAAGAACTAGGGTTTTCAGAGCCAAAAGAAAAGTACCAGATCTTATTGTCCTTGACGGGGGAGGCTGGAGTCAAGTTGTCTTATGGGCTTCTTGAAAGCTTTAGCCTAAAACCTTGGACTGATAGCCTTGTGGCTTAGGAAGCCCTTAGCAAATGCAGACACAGGTACTTCCCATTCAAAACTTTCTGCTTCGTTCTTAAGATACCTTTGCGTGCTTTGCCTTAAATGAGGGGCTGTGAGGTGTTGTTGGGATAGTACCAAACTTTCCTTTCTTACTGCTGCCCACTTGGCAACGTAAGTTGCCATACTCCCGACAAGGAGCTGGTTCTCTGTAGTTATTTGTATTTCTCTTTGGTCTGCTTAATTATACTTGCCCCAAAGACAGCTTTAAGATATATTATCTAGCTTTCCAAATGATGCCCTTGCAGTCTCTGAAGTTCATTCTTACCTTGCAGTGCCCATAACTGTTTTTGGGAGCCCTGTTGGTTTTCGAGGGATTGGAGAATTAGGAGTGTGCAATACACTGTCTCCACTGGAAGTTATTTACAAGACCGTCTTACTGTCTCCCCTATTACTCTTGTGCTCTTTGTGGGTTCATCTCTCTCCCCGTTTTTAGGAGAAATACAGGCATAGCTGCCGCCTTTATGGAAGCAAAACATTTAAGAATGCTAAGCTTGGCAATGACAGAATTGCAACAAGCTCGTGGCCTCTGTGGTGGCTGGGCGCCTAAAAAGCACTTCCCCTCCACGGGGGGGAGGAGGATGCCCAGCGCCTGCTCCAAAACCGGCAGTTCCTATTCAAGCAAAAGGCAAACTTCCACCTGACATTAACCCTGTAGAGCCAGTGAGCCAATTCGACAAATTACATCTAATGCTGAATGCGTTTACTGGGAAATTAATTACATTATTTTATTCTAACTGTTTTAATCTTGGGGACAGTAAGTTAACTCTTGTTGCTTTGCTACAGGGGGAAAAATCAGATGGCAAGGCACATGATTTCTGCTTCTTGTGCAATCTTTGTATTGTTATGCTGAATAGCTGCAAACAATTTGCATTACAATGTAGCATAAATAAGAGATGCCACCAACTGAAGTGTAAAACGAGCAAAATGTGGGGAGATTTCAGTGCAGCCAGATCCAAGTGGTTTGAGGCAAGACTGGACAGAACTCGGGGGTGAGAATACAAGGCACTTGGGTCTTGCACAAGCCTCGTGCTCAGCAAAAGTCCTAACGTTAAGATGCCCAGTTGATCTTAATTTAAAAAAAAAAAAAAGTAAATAGTGTGTGTGGTTTAGATGCCAAAATTGGCAGGCAAAGAGGACGGGGGGTGGAAATAAACCCTGTAGAACAGGATTAGGCAGGATTAAAGTCTGAAATGATCATACAGCACTGGGTAGTAGATACTGCCACAGCTAACTCAATAAAACTCAGTGGGACACTTGACATTGCACATTTTCAAGCAGCAAGTCATAAATCTATATTCATGTGAAATCTTCTGCGCTCGGTCTGATGGGAACAGAGACATGACACAGCTTCTGGTGCTGGTTTAGGGGAATAAAGCACAGGTTGCTGCCTTGCAGGGACAGATCTCTGCTAGGAAAAATGGAAAGCAACTTGAATGATGTATGTAATTATGCTTGTTTGAAGGGCTATGTAATTTCTACAAACCCACTGAGAATCCTTAAAACCTGAGATTAAAACCAGCTATAGATATATTTTTAACAACAGTTGTCTACATATAATTACATATACATATATAGCAGTTGGTATAATAGTTGCCAGTTCAACAGTCCAAAGCACATAAACACATGCTTACCTTTTATAAATTAAACCACATACTTAAGTGCTTTGCTGGACAGGGAAGTACTTAAGTATTTTGCTTAAATGTTGGGCTGAGTCAGGTGAGACTGAATTAGAGTTCTTCTCGTCTCATGGTTAGTGTGAAATTACTTGCCTTAGAGCTAACCTGTGCTTTGAAGGCCGGTGTCAAAAAGGCGGTAGAGAGAAGATGTGTTCTTGCATCAATGTTGTGTTTCATTCACACTATATGTACGTGGTGGATGTGCTGCTGCCAATGGCGCTTTGGCAGCGTGGGAGGACCAGGACACGGGATCTGTGCGGCAGGGCTGGTTGCAGTCTGGAGCTCTTTACTTAACCAAATGTTCTTCAGGCTTGGGATCAAATAGATCTTTGAACTGTTGCAGACTGCAACTCCACCAGCCCCCAACCATGAGGTAACCGTTTGCTAGGTCCAATATGAGTCATAGATGGGGAGGATATTTCTGGCTTCCAATTAAAAAAAAAAATAATGGTGAAACTCATAATCGTGAGCAAAAGGTCTCTGTGCTGTAATGGGAACCAGCTGGTGTGGTAGGCCATTTCAGACTAAAATCTGTCTTTGTTCAAAATGTGGCCCCACCATTATCACGGTTGGAAACAATCCTTGGTGCTGACATGGTAATGACAGCTTCATGTTTTAGACACATCTAATGGCACTAAGTCCTGATCTTAGCCGGCATTTATCAAGATAAGTAAGTCAGTCAGGCAAGAGCATGGTGAGCTGACTGTATTCCTTCAGATAACGACATGCGTATTTCCTCTCTGGGAAGAATAATGAACAGAATATGACTGTCAAAATATTTCCCTCTGGAGAGACTCCAAAATAACTGACACTTACGTGAGCTCAGTGCCATCAGCGATGTGAGCTTCCTTGCAAACCTGGAAGAAGGGGAGCTATGGCCAAGAGCGGTGTCAGGGTTCCTCCTCAAAATGAACCAGAGTGTGGGAGAATCATTTTCTCTCAACTCCCCCCAACACTTGCAATTGAAACTCTTCTGGGAACAGCTCCCCTATCATGGTCACTAAATGAGATAGTATGGCATGTCCTTTAGGTCTTTTGAAACTGTTGGACAAGGTCCTGGTGATTTCGGTGGGTTTGGTTCTCATCTAGCATTGTCACATGCTTGCTTTAGCTGGAATTTTCACTAGAATTCTCCAAACCGGCAGAGAATCAGGCCCTGCAAGTTCAACTTTACAACTCTTGGATTTTCCTCTTAATCCGACTGGAAAATAGCTCTGCTAATGACTTGTCTGCAAAATAAAGTGCACGCACAGATTCATGCAGAGCTTAATGTGCTTGTCTGGCGTACCCCCTCCTCGGCTATTTGCCTTTGAGAATGCTGGGAAATGCATCTAACCAGCAAAGAGTCTGTCTCTAGAAGCTGTTGTTGTTCTAGGGAGGATCCATTAAAAAGATGTAGCTGGGAATTTGAAAAGCGTTATTTAGAGTGCTAGTGTGCTTCTGTCTCACCAAAAGAGGAACGTGGCCGAGGTGCTTGGAGTTAGCTGGGTCTGCTTGGAGCTGGGAGAGAGCTAATGGCCCGTGCACACAGGGTACACGTCTCCTGTGCCGGGAGAGCGTGCTGTAACGGTAGAGTAAGCTCCTGCAATGCTGCAGCACAGGTCAGAGCTGGAAAGTGTACATAAAGGGCTCTCCCTGTAGAACAGGTCAGGTCATGCTGCTGATTAAACGCGTCCTGCAAAGGTGTCATAACACTCTCCCGTCTGGGAAGTAGGAGAGTAGAGTTTTGCAGGACTGGATTAAGGTGAGTTTATTCCCTTTTCATTCTTTCAAATGTGGATTTGTCCCCGTCGAGTTAAGCTGTGATGAACTTACTTTTTACTGTAGGCAAAGGGCTGACACTGGTGCTGATGAGGTGACTCTTGTATTTTTGCTGACCTCTGTTCTGTGCTATTCACTGCAGATTTCATGGATTTTCTGTATGGGCAGCCAAAAAAACAATTTTTTTGTAGCTGGGGGGAGCCCTGCCAAGTTTCTAGCTGCCGAGGTCTCGCTTTTTCTGAGTGTTTCTCTCAGGGTCTGGGGGAAGCTAGAGATGATCAGGACAGTAGCATCTCTGATAGAGGATCCACTGTGCATTCAGCTCCACGATGGACAAAAGGATGCCTTCCGCAGGTCTTCACAGTGGAGTCAAGTAGGAAAGGTCTTTTAGTCTTCATGGTACTATGGGGTAGTATTGGAATCCAAACTCACCCCTGTGCTCTTTGGAAGCCAGGGTAAGATGCTGGCACAGGAATTGCTCTTTGTCAGATGTCCCTTGGTGTTTGGACAGCAGCATTTTCTCAGGAGGTCTTAAATTGCTCTCAATTTTGCAGCAGTCCCTTATGTTTGGGTGGGAAGTTAGGTACAGCTATGCGGAGTATAGGCTCCAGAACACCCACAGCTCCTCAAACATGAATCCTAACTGAAGGTTAGCATCTAATCCTAGCATCACAGCTTAAACAGTATGTAGGTATGTGAATGCCTACCATAGCACCAGTGGAAGAGGGTTATTTCATCCTTGCAAGCCATTAAAAATTCAGGGGTCAATACCAGAAGGGAACGGCTGGTACTGTTGTCTCTGAGCATTTGATAACACAACCTGAAATACGTATCTTGGGGAGCAGATGACAAACCCTTGCACACAAGGGAGGAGAGCAACATGAAGGCTTGTCTTTGTTGTATTTTCAGTCCACATACCTGCAGAAAGCATGGAGCAGAGACAGCAGGGTATGGTGGTGTTTGCAGAGCAGGCACCACAGCTGGGTAAGGCGTCCAGGTGCCTGAGGAGGAGGCAGAAATCCAAACTTCCACTGAAAGCACGTTACCTTGTTCTCACCCACTGTGTGCCATGGGGCTACTCCCTGCTTGCGATGCTGTGTTGGGTGGCGAAGATGCGGGGAGAGGGGTGTCCTCCTGCCTGCCCCACGCTCACCCAGGGCTCCTCACTGCTCCCCCGCTGCAGGGGTGGAAGAAAAGCAGGCAGCAGGAGAGAGGTATTTCTTCATACCTGAGAAGCAATGAGTGGTATCACAGACAAGGCAAACAGGCAGTTAAGAGTGGGTGGGAACAAAACCCCTCCATTTTTCTTTGTTTGTCTTTTAACAATTGATATTTACAATGAAGTCCAACCCCTCCCTCCAAACAAACGTTTCTACATGACATGGTTTTACCAAGAAAGGATAGTAAAACATCAGGGGTAAAATAATATTTATAGAGCTATGTATTTGTGAAAGTGACTGTGATTTTTCTAGGTAAATAGTTGCTGGCTTATTCAAAATACTCCGTCTGTCAAAATCGTTGTGTCGTGTGGAATATTTCCCACACAGTTTCATAGAGAGCCTCTTTTTAACTGCTGGTGGTAAACCTGTAATGCTATGTTAGGTTTTTAATAGCTTGCAAAGGTCCCCGATTGATTTTTCACACGTTTATTTCCACAGCAATAAGGTTTTACATACTGACATGTGGGAAGGAAAGGAAAAAGAAAAAAGTAATCACAGGATGTTGAATGTGTTTTGAAACCTGTGCCTAAATGTCTGTCCTTAAAAGGCTCTCAACCTGGGGGTGATTAAACTAATTACATTAGCAGTACTTGAGGAGAGCTGGAAAGTTTGCACTTTCTCAAGTAAGGGATCACTTCTTTTCCTCAAAGATGAAGTAATATGCACAAAAACTCCTAAAATTCCCCACTAAGCTGCATGCTGACTCCTGCAATACAGATGTTTCTCCTGGTGCTGTTTAACAGCAGCAGGAGCCGCGTGTCCTGGTGTGGGTGGTGGGGCCGCGGTGGCCGGGACCCCGCTCAGCCCAGTGCCTGTGTTACACACAAGGCAGGGTTGACTGGTTGCAGAGTTTAGTCATGCCTTGCCTTTTCATCAGCTCAAACACTGTTTGCTGTAGCACTCCCTCTCTTGTCATCTCATGTTATTTCTGTGCACCAGGAGAGTAGTGCAGAGACACGGGGATGATGGGATGTGTGGGCTCTGGGAATGTGGGTGTCAGTCCTAGTGCTCCTGCTATGCATCCTTGGCCGACTCCAGCGGTGAAGAGCAGCACATTCTTCACTGTCCACTTAGGCTGGAGACCCTCCTGGCTGCCTTTGTGTCCCCTGCTTGGCTGCTGGCCTCCAGGAGCTGTATCATGCAAGAGAATAGAAAAGACACCTGATGTGACATGGGTGACAACTATGACCCGGAACCTGCCCTAGGAATTGTCCTTACAAGTTAAACTTCAAATGTCTGCAAAGCCTTGGTGAAGTTTAATGGGCTGTAGGCAGTTTTGTCATTTACATAGCAAACATCATTATTGGGGATATTTCCTTCTGTATCTCAGAGTAGCTTGTCTAAAGACCGGAGTCCAGCCTAGCTCTTTCCAAGCTTCTGAGTAAACAAACAAGCATGCATCCTACTTAAGAAAAAAGACTGGCAATTAAAAAAGACATCTTGCATTGTGCAAACAGGAAGGATTGTAAAACACACTTTGCAGGGAGTCAGTGGAAACGCATTCAGTCTAGTTTATAATCACAGCACAATGAAATACCCTGAACATAAATAGCAAGAAATCAATTTTCTTTAGAAAAAGTAAAATAAAGAACATTAAATGATCATTTGACTAGATAACTGCGGTTTACTCGGTGGTATAACTGTCAGCTTGCCTGTGCACAATAATGGAATTAATGCAGAGGGGGTATGGTTTAGATGTCTCCTTCTTTACAGTGACAATAACTCCCTTGTTTTCTCTAGTGAGTAGATGTTTATATTCTAATTTTGTCTCTGCAGGCTACACAGAGCCTTAAACTTGCAAAAGGGATTTGTGAGCAGCTTGCTTGTCAAGAACAAATACTAGTCAAAAGAAATGCCTGACTTATTGACCTTGAGTTCACTGAACCTTCCTCTTGATGCTTCCGCACCACTAAGGAATCGGCTTCTCCGAAAATTAAGGTTCCCAGATTAGAATAGAAGCTTCGACAAAGGACCTGTATGGCTTTACAAATACACATCGATTAGAGGACTTTAAAAGAGCTTTGTTAGAACAATGGGATTATGAAAAGCAAGTGTTTGAGAGGTAAGAAACCAACTGAGGTCAAAGTTGATTAAAACCAGATTTTTGAAAATATGGAATTTCTTATTTGCATTTTGGCTAAAAATCTTAACTCTTTGTCCTTACCTGTTATGTTATTCTTTTGGAGTTACAGTGACAGCATCTGGCTGCCCTAGTCATCTTGTCAAGATGATGATATGCTGTGGAGAGAGATGATGGTTTTCACAAATACCTCGGTTTCAGTGTTTGTGCCCAGTATTTATGTTGTGGTATCTGATTCAGATTGGTTTGTTGCATCTTCCAAGCTTTTATCAGTTTTTTTAAGGAAGCTTACAGGAATATTTCAAATTTATATTCTTTTACTATCTGTGTTTAATAACTGTATAGCCATGACATCTTTTTTTCCCCTGAAGAAACATCTCTCCAGAAATCAGCCCAAAGGTTTCCATGTGATGTTAGGGCTAAATGAACCTTAAATAGTTTTAACTTGGTTCTCAAACATTTTGAAGCTTCAGACCTGCACCTCCTTCCAAAGCAGAAATATGCGAGTCAATGCTAAAATGAGACTTATGACAGATCAACATTTCCTATACAGCCATGTGCAAAGGAAATGCATTCTTCCACTACAGAACAGTGCATTTGTGCACATGTGTGGCTGTGATGTGGATGTAAGTGTTAAGTACTTCTAGTATGTGTGTACATGTCCACAGAATGAGATAGAATTTTATTTAAAAGTATATACATAATAAAATTGCATATGCTTTTCATATGCTCAGAAAACATCTTCTGTGTGGATGGCAGTTTCTTTTTTTTTTTTTTTGACCAATTTACTACATTGGTTCCAAGGTTATAACTCCTGTATATTTTACCTGTTTAATTACAAAGATATTTGTATGATGAGAAAACTTGGAAAACTGAGAAAACTTGTTTTGCTTACCCCATAATCTGCAGAGTTTGCTTTGATGATAGTATGTCATAATTCCTCCTGGGTGCCAGTCAAAACAAAGACTTTGCCCTGTACACAAGCAGTTCTTGTTTGGATGGTTTTGGTATTTTGAAATGTGGAGTAAAACCCAAGACAGATCATTTCCCTTCCTGTAGCTGAATAAGGATAAGGCTGGAAGTGTGAAGAATCTTTAAGCTTAAAGTAACAGAGGATTCGATCCTCTTAACACGGTGCCACTGTGACGCTGTGCTGTATCATGGAGAGTTTAAAAGCAAAAGTTAGTGGGGAAAAAGACCACATTTCAAAAACTTTCAAACTGTCAACTTTTGCTGAAAGAGGATTCTTTAGATGATGGCAGCAACGAAACGTGATGGAAAATATTTTAGTGTTTCAAAGCTTCCAGAGTTAGAGTACATTTTAGGTACTCTAAACAAATTTCATATGTTTTTTTTACTTCTTTATGCCATTTACTTGAATTAATAGGGTATGATTTTTTTTTTGTCAGCTACCAGGTGTTTGTTTTAATGGTACTACTGAATTATGTCAATTCAACTACAGTTGTGGCACTTACGTGCACTCACTGATATTTCTCTGGCTAGAAGAAAGCTTAAATTTGTTTTTTGAAGCTTAGATGGATGCACAAAGCAAAGTATTCCCTGAAATTATCCATGAGAGTCAATATTGTGAAATATCATACCATTTACATGACTTGTTCATGGCTCAGGTTCGCTGACGGAGCTAACTTGTCTGTCTTTATATTCCTGCTTGGAGAATCACTTGGTTGAGCCTCAGATTATGCTTATGTTTAAAGACAAGCTCAAGGCCTCTGATTTGGGATATCAATTTAAGGGGAGGGAAAAAAAAATGTGCGGAGCTGCAAACTTGGAGACCAGCCACTTGCTGCTTATCTGTGTAACCAAACTATTGCAGTCCTGGGTCAGTACGCTGGCTCCAGTGGCCACAGGAGCGGGTTGTAGAAGAGGAAGCAAATCATGGTCTTTACACAACAGTCCTTCTCTGTTGCCTAGCTGCAGCTTTCCTCAGCCAGAAGTTATATGTCATACCTTGAAAGCCACTTACTTCATTTGTCCTTTCTTGTCTGTAAAATGGGAACAACTTTTCATTTTCTGAATTGGTTTGAGATCTGTGTATGAAAAGGCAGCATAGTTATCACCATCAGCTATCCTTTTAGCGAGTCTATTTTAGGCAGTACTGAATTAAAACCACCCAATCTCTTGCTTGCTTGTGAGTTCAGAAATTGCTGAGAATTTAATTCTTAGGCTGAGATGTGGAGTTTTACAGCTATCTAGTAATCTGAACTAAGATTATCTACTGTCTCGAGTGGAAGACAAGAAGAATAGTGAATAGTCTTGGAGAAGACACACAATGAAGCTTCCAGCAATGTTCCTGAAGTGCCCTGGGAGAGTTAATCATACCCCTGCAGCACCGCCTGCTATCAAATCACTATTTGTCATGCATTCATGAAGGGACTACACCCACCATAGAAGTGGCAAACAGGGGAGAGCAGCAGCATACGCAGTGCTTTCCTGGTGACCATCCACCCGCTGTTGTACCCAGAGCGGTGCAGGTTGCTTTGTAATGCAGATTACTCAAGCTGGAGGTTGAAAGTATATCAAAAGCAATGCAACTGCGAGCTTATTTAATAATGCAAGGGGAGGGCAAATCCCAGAAGCTGTTAAAAATACCGGCACAGAAGCAGCTTTTCTGTTGACCGTTTTCCTTTGGGACTATTGTCAGTCCCAGATTATTTTTTTTTTTCTAGGGCTGTAGATTGCATTTCAAGTGGACAACAGCTCTTTTTAAAGATAGCGCAGTTTCCAGCAGCCATGGTGGGCACACGGGGAAACCAGTGGCAGCTTGGGCTGCCTGTGGTACCCAGGTGCTGCAGAGGCAGGCAGGCTGTTAAAGTTTGCAACCAGGCAGGGGTGAAAAAAGGTCAAGCAGAATCTCGCTGTTCTCAGTGTCTGTCAGTAAGTAATCATGCAGATAAAAATCACACCACTCCCTCAGCTCAACAAAAAATTTCTTTCTCTATCTATATATCCATATAACATTACAATACGAGCCTCAGGGCATCTCTTGTCCTTATCTAAACAAAAGTCTTCTCTGAAAACCTTAGTCATGCAAGTTATGGCATGAAATCACCCTTTCAGCAGAAAAATGGTAATTTTGCATCTGGAGTCAAAGGAGGACTGGCTTGGTGTACAAAGCTATTATGTTTCTCAGATCCAATCACCCTTAGTAATTTGGGAGCAACTCACAGCTCAGTCTATAAGCGTGGGGGTTTTTTTTTCGGTGCAGGTATAAATTCTACTGGAGCTGTACCTGGATTTTTCCTTGGGCCCTGCTGGCATATAAGTTCTATGTGTTATCTGCCTTCTCCGTGGAAGGCGTAAGAAAAATCACAGACAAAAGAAATTAAATGGGAATGACCTGCAAATAAATGCAAGTCTACAATGTGGGATCATTGTACTGTGAATTAAACTGGGAGGAGAGAAGGGGTGTTTTGGAGAAAAGCAGGAGTTTTGCATAGGACAACATGCTGTCGGTGTGGCTTTTATGAAAGCACTTCTAGTTGTCATGGTGGGTAAACTAAAAATGAAAAGAACTGTTGCCTGTGATTACCAGTTGCCACCTTTTTATTTTCCAGATTTGGTGCACAGGAACAGATGTATCTTCCCTCCATGGCGCATTTGGTGACTCTTCTGCTCCTTGGTCCCAGTTGCATGTGGGCCAACACACCGAACACTTTTGCAAACCAAGGGGAGGAGGAGGGAGCTGTGTGCCCTCTTTGGGCGGTGTCTGCACAGTTCCAGGTGGGCTGGGGAGGATGCAGGTCAATAAGCAGATACAGCTATCTCCTGGGAAACCAATCTGAGGGGAGAATCCTTGCCCAGGAGGAGAAACCTCTGTGGGTTCCTCAGTTTGGGTAGCATTAACTGGCACAGTTCACAGTGAAAAGCGTGTTGCAACAGTCCTTAAAAATAATGACATATAACGATCCATTTCTCTGTCTTCATGCTTTAAAAATAGTTTATTTGTCCTTATTAGTTCAGGCACTAATAAGGCTCAGAACTGAGCTGAGTCTTCCTTTAGATAATCCTGCTCTCGGCTGGTTGCGTTGTTCACCCCAGTCTGTGTGAGCGGCAGTTTTAAGGCTTGGTTTCCCCTTCCTGATACACTTTAAATATGGAGCCCCTCTGCCTTGTTTCGAGCAGCCCTCTCCCCGCGCGGGGCGGTGGGACACTGGGCAGAGGCGGCCAGGCTCTGTCCCAGGGGTGGCCATTCTGCGAGGCTGCGGGAAGGGGACCGTGCCCGGGGCTCACTCCCGGGGGAGAAGGGGATGAAGGAAACCCTTCTGGCTGGCTGGAAAAGAGAAGGGAAACAGTGTGTGACCTACGGGGCGGCTGTTGTTGCCTGTAATGCCTTTTTTACGTTATTCTTTTCCTGATACTTCTGCGTTACTCTGTGGAAGAGATCCTATAGTACTGGCTCCCTCCCCGCTCCAGACGGGCGGTAAGTGTTTAGCTGTGATTTCTTTCCTTAATTGTAGTGTCTCAGTGCAAAACTTCAAGAAGATCTTTAAAATACTGCTGATTATTAAGAACTGCACTCTCTGCCTGCAATATTTTTTCTTGACATTACTCCTGCCTTGCTTTCTTTCCTTATTGGAGAGGTGAAAATCAAGCTTTTGCAGTTTTCCTCTTTGGATTTTGAAAAACATTATCTTGTTTCTGCTTTAGTTTTAAATGTTTACATTCCCCTCTCACTGGAGACCTGGTCCCCTGCCTCCTCCTCCAGTCCCCATGTGCATGGGGGTTTTGAAAGTGCTGTTCATACTTCTCACTTCGCTGTTTGTGATGCTGGGCAGTGATGCATTCAGATTATCACAGCACGGGTAAAATAATACCCACTTCTTCACTTACATCCTATTACTGCACCTCAGAGAGCCCCATCACTTAGATTACTCAGGGGAAAGTCAATGACATGCAGTCTTTTGATTTAAAATACAAACTGTTGTGTAGAGATTTAAAAGATACCCTAATTTATTTTGAAATGGCCCATAACGTGCTGGTACTTTTTTGATTCGTTTATTAGACTGTGATTTTTTTCTATCTAGCTTCTATTCCCCAAACCTACCAAATGATCATGATTTACTTTGGACATCTGTTAAATGCTGGGCTGTCTGGGGAACAAAGCAAGGGAGCTGCAGTCCTGATGGGAATATTGAAGGAGAGCACTGGAACCAACTGTGATCTCCCAACAATGGGGTAATTTGAGCCACACAACCTCACTGCAATTCCTCTAGCTTGCATGGGTTTTGCACATAAATGTGTGCATCTCTGAACATGTTATGATTAACTGCTGTTATTAAGTATATTTATCTTGTTAAGATCACCTCAAGCCTTGCCCTGAAGAGCAAAGACTATCAGATCTATTGCTTTGCTGCTTTTTTTTCAACAATCTGGAGCAGGAGCATTGACAGGATGCTGGGACCTCTTTGATTCTGCCACCCACAAATGCTGAGATATTTCTGTTTTCAGCTGTCACTATTAGTGTATTCTCAGTTCTCCTCCCCTCCACCCCCAGTTGCAACCGGTACTAAAAAGGTTTTTTGATTCTTTCCTAGCAGTTGAAGCAAACCCTACTGCATTTTAGCTTCCTCCTGCAGGACAGATTTACTCACTGTGGTTACCCTGTGGTTGCCACATGTTAGTTACATTAAAGGCACTGCTCCCTAATCTAATGAAACAGAAATCCAGGCAATGTATAAAAACATACTATTATTCTCCTATTTTCAAGAACATTTCCTGTTCTCCCCGCCCCCCCCCAGTTTCATGAATATGGGTTTAGTCTGTTGGAAGGGAGCTTTCAAACAGTGTGTGTCAGGCTAGGTTGTTAAAATATATCCACCCTGTTTGGATTTCGGCAGTTGTGATAACCAGGAGCACGGAGGTGATATTCCTGTTTGAAGAAGAATGATAGGTGTTTATCTATGAAGTACGAGTCAGTATCTAGGGCTCTTAATTGTTTGATGGCATTGCGAAAAGCACACTCTGAGTCAATAAAAGTTTTACCTGAGTAAAGATGACTGAAATCCTTACAAAAAGGTGCTCTAAGGGTGATGATGTTTAATACCATTAAATACACAGCCAGAGATACTGAGATCTGTTTGTCTATTTGTATCCGAAGAACAAAATATAATCTGAAAGAAAAGTACTCAGACAGGAAAAGTGCTCATAGACAGAAAGTATTCAAGAAAGAAAAGTATTCATAGAAAAAAGTATTCAAGGCAATTTCTAAGTGCATTAAAACAATCCTCGCAAAGTGTCTAGGAAGTAGCAGATGTTTGGACACTTACCTCAGCTACAAAACAAGCCACGCCGTATCTCGGACTTGAAGTGGTCTATGTTCTGCTTTTGCATTTATAAGTTTTGTTATTGCCATAATGGGAAGTTTAGGCACACACAAGGCAGGAAAGAATTTCATTTTTTGCTTATAATTTTACAAGGAGATTGATCATTTGTGTAGGAGTGCTCAAATGACTGTGAGAGCTGGGAACTGGAGTCAGGAGTGCTGACTCCCTCCAGCTGCTCTAACTCCCCATCGGGTCAGATCATTTTGTATCTGGACTTCAGGATAAGGTTTAGTCAGAGATGACAGCAACAGAACTCCTCCATGAGTCATCTGCTTAATCCTGCTCTAGATGAAGGGCTCTTCCTTTGGCTTTATTAGTCTGTTAGCTCCGTTGTCTTGCTGTTAGATGTGTTGGTCGTTGTTGTTTTGTTTTTTGTTGTTTTTTTTTTTTCCAATCTAAATTAGATTTTTTTCTGTGCTTTCAGTTCTTTTGGCAGGGGCATTTTTAGCCATTGCAAGGATTTTTCTACCTCTGCAGGTTAGCCCTGGCTTGTGCTGTACTCCAGCAGATTACTTCCAGTCCTAAAGGGAAAACTGTCTAGGAGGCTTCCCAAGAAGAAGCTGATCTAATCCATTTGAGCTGGTAAAAGGCTTCTGCAAGATTTGAAATGTGCTGGACTGCGCCTTACAAGTAATACATGTCGCTTTTATAGCAAGGCGATGATAACTTAGTGAGGGTGATATCTGGAGGCCTGTAGGTCTGTGACCCAAGAGAAGCTCTCCTAGTAGCTGCTAGAAATTTCTATAATGAAATCCCAAACCCTGTGAGATATTCCAGGCTTTGCTGCCAACCTGAAACCTGAGTTAGGGTTATGGAGGTCTATGAAACTTTCAAGAGAACCATGGCCAGTTTTTGGTTTCAGCTGAGTTTTGTAGTGGTACCATAGGTTCATTTAAATGCTGAACGTGTGGAAATGAGCTCCTCTCCTTCCATGTGAATGTGAATTTAGTACACTTTGTTTAGCTGCGATGGCAACACAGTTTTTGGAAACGTTCTGTGTGCATTAGTCATCAATATCTGAGCGATGTTTCTATTGTGCTCATCTGCCAATGGTCCTAAAAAGCATCAGCAATTCATCTATTCCAGCTGGGACAAGAAAGACTGACAAACTGCAGCGCTGCATTGAAAAGCGACTAAAAATGGAATCACAGGGCATGTTTATTGTATTTTCGTGACTGCAGCAGTTAGGGACTGATTTTCTAGCATACTGCAGCATTTGGGATTACCGCTGTGGGCTGTCCTGTTTCATCCCACGGGATGACTCAGTCGGAAGCGTACTCTTCTGAAGCCCGTGTGGAGGATCAGCCTCTGATAGTTGTACTGATGAGGGGGAGGGAGATATATTTGCATCCAGCTACCTGGCATGGTGCTAGTTCTGCTTTGACGACCTGGTGGTAGGATGACAATCCTCAGCAAAATTGAGGAGTTAGCATGTGTAGCACTGAATATTTACAGGTTCAGGCTAAGAGGATTGTGTCGGGAAGAAGGGTGAACTCCCAATTAAGGTCCTGAGCTAGAACCTCATGAATCTGGGTTTGATTTCTGCCGTGAGATCCTTGCCTGACCTTGTGCTCAAGGTCATACCAGAGGTACTCCTCTGCAGAGTGGAAATACTATTTCTCCATCTGCCTGCCCTTTGTTTCTCTACATAAATGATGAGTGAGGAGGGGTCTTCAGTCAATGAAACTGGAGTGGTGTCTCACAAAGCTAACTTCAGCTGAATAAGACTAGTTTTTGTAGTGTCTGTGTCTAACAGGCTCTTCCAGAGGCTGAATCAGAGCTCCTAAATAGCAATTCCTGCTCTGAATTGCCTTGGCTAAAGTTAGTCTTTGCGAATCCCCCTTTTTCTCTCACGCTTACGCAGAATGCCCCTTTTACCAGGTGTTTGCATGCCATTGCATTTTTGTCATCTGTATTCAAGACAGTCACCTTGTTGAGAGGCAACTCTCTTCCCCACTGCAGCCTGTGCCCTGTCTGGTACTCCTACGCTGGTGGCTGTGCTGCTGAGCACCTGCTCACACATAAGTCGATTTATCTCTAATTTGTCATGAAGAAAACGGGGAATACGAATATTCTGCAGAGCAATGATGCCCTGCATCTCCTCCTGGGTAAAATTGCTCTAGCTGGCTACTCCATCATACTCTTATGAGGAGGGGGTCGGAGACTGGGAGGTTTTTAAGGTCAGCACCATCTATTCAGAGCAAGAATAGAAGGTCTGACCTTTTTCAAATGGTAAGCTTTGTCAGTGCTCCCATTGGGATTTTTCCTCAGGTGACTGCTTAAATGTCACTTGTGGTAAACCAGGGGATTGGAAGCACTACAGAACTTCGCTTTCTCCTTCATGAGGCAGCACTGAGAGCTTCTAACGAGGTTGTATGTTTTCCTAAAGTTGAAAACATCAGAAGTGAATAGAAATGTATTTTTCATATTGTGTCTGTTTTGTAAAAGCCACAGTTCTTAAAGATGTCTGTTTCTTTAGCAATGCAAAAAAAAAAAATATTCCTGTATAGCTACAATTAACACTGCAGCAATAACTCAGTGGCATACATTCCTTGTGTTTATTGATTACTGAACAAGCCCCCTGGGGTTTACATTGCTTCCAACACATTTGGTTCCAGCTGAATACCTGCAGTGTGCATTGATCTAAGCGTGTGATTTCTCCTAAATATCAGCCATCCTGCCCTATTGCATCCCAGCTGTATATGTGCTATTGTGGCGGTGCAAAACCAAGTGGCTGAAAATGAAAAATCACCATGTGAAAAATGAAAGGGCACCTGTTCCAGTCTCTGTTGACATCCATGAGCCCTCTCTGTCACATTGAGGTTACACCTGCATAATTCACTTGGCTTCAATAGAGAGCGACTTCTGATTTATATTTGCATGTGTGAGAAGAAACTCAAGTCCCTCAGGGGCTGTGGCAGCTCAGTGCTTCAAAGAATCAGGTCCCTACTGCAGAAAAGGACCAGATACCAAAGTTCAAAGGGAATGGATGCTTATTTCTTTACAGCTTTTGTTTTCTTTGTGAGTATGAACTACAGATCATCACACAGGCATTTCCAGTATAGGTGTGGCTGCAGTAATTATTGCTTATTCTTTTGAAGGAACCTGCACTTACAAAACAGAGCAGGATATGAAAGCTGATGAACATGCTGTCTAAAAGGACCCAATGTGACCAGCTGAAGTTCAAAGGTTAGGAACAGTGGGATGAGTTGCTTGGCAAGACAGGGGCTGTGCTTGGTGGGCTCCTGGAAGGTGTAGATGCCTGCTCAAAGCACCCTTCCGTGGCTCAGCGCACTGAGCAAGTGCTTTACACTGATGCTGATGGGACAGTGCACATGGTGAGGACAGACAGAGGCCAAGGGAGGATGGATATGAAGGAGGAGGAAGGCTATGGGGAGGGCGGTGCTAATGCTGTAGGAGTAATGATCTGGATTTGTTTCAGCTCATCAGCCTCTAATCTATTTTAAAAGTTGATATTAAAGTATGAAATATCGTGTGGCACGGAGGATGGAGAGATGCAGACAAGATTTCAAACCAGCACTGAGGTGCAGGCTCATTCTGCATTTCTATTCATAGTCGTATAGCAGAAAAAGCACAGGCTGCATGTGGAAGAGCGAGAAGAGGCTGATAAGCAAACCGAGGAGCATTAATACATCCATAATGGGGAATTTCTTCTTTCAGCTGCATGTTGTGTTGGTCCCAACCAAGCATAAAGATGCCCTGCACACACTGCTGCCTTTACTCCATCTGCCACAGCCTCACCCAAAACTTGCTAGGAAGGGCCGTGTTGGGAGGACGCTGGCTGTGCTGCTCTGGACACGAAGGGGACTGGTAGGGCTACTCCATCAGGGCTCCAGTACCTGAGCTCTCCCCTTGTTATTCCCAACCAGGGATCAGGTATTGACCTCTCAAGTTCACTCCCAACTCTACTTTTCTGTAACTTAAGAAAAAGTGTCCCTCTCCCTTTGCCCTTGGGGACATGTGAAGAATTGTCTTTTTTCTAAAATGCAGCTTTTCTTTACCTTATTCTAAATTTTAATGTATACTGCAGCAGCAGTGGTGAAGAAGGCCCCGGGAGGACTGTGGATCAGGGTCTGAGGATGCTACTCTTGCTAAAAGACAGGGCTGAGACTTTGGTGGCAGGAGGCTTGGATGCAGAAGGCGAGGAGGGTTTTGCCTTGAGCTGGCTCAGCCCTGCTCACCCAGAGCAATCACAGCTGTTGCTTTGGGTTGTGGAATAAAAAGTAGTCTCCAAGGTTCATTAGGCCCTCGCCTATTAAGGGCTTTAAAAACTAGGGTCAGGACCTTGAAACAGATCTGCAGGCTGGGAGTGAGCGGAGTATGTGTGCTATCTGTGCAGCGCGGGGAGCGGTTTTGGTTCAGCTCCAAGTGGATCAGCGCCTGTGGTACAAAACCACCTGGAATTAATTGAAAACACTGGTGGCCATTTTCAGCAGAGAGGCAGAAGCAGGCAGAGAGACTGGGAACACACTGCCCTTATCCCCTGGTTGCACTGGTGGAGGCACGTGTGGGAGGTTTATGCTGACACTTCCCACACTATATGTGCTTTGTGAACTTTCATTTCCAGGGCTGTCAAGACAAAGTCTTTCCTTGCAATTACAGACATGTTTTATTTTCTTGTAATAGAGTTGCACACATTTATTTTCCCTCTAACCGTACTGTCCCAACAGGAAGGCACTGCTTAGAATGAAGACAGCTTCTTACGTTCAAATAGTGCTTTTCTGCTTTCACATGTCTTCTCTCTTTCCATAGGCCCCGTGTATGGCAGAGTAATTGTGTGGGATACAGGACTCTACTCTTCAAATCCATGGAGATGAAGTCCATCAGAAAACTGTCTTAGGTTTGGCCAGGATTTCAAGGTGAATTCCAATTGTTATTAGAAAGATTTATTGGATTGTATCTGATGAACGGTGTCCTTTGTTTCCTTTCTATTCTTTGGCTTATGAATATGAAAGAATATCTAGTGGAAAGAATACTTGTTCACAGCTGCTGACTTTTGGTGGTCCCTTAAGGAAGGCTCCATGCTCTTTGCCAATAAGGCTATTGATATTTTAGCATACGGACCAAAGTTAGGACACTCTGGGTATTTACAAGTGTGATCAAGGAGAGTTATTCAGGTGTCCTGTACTTCACTTGAGAAGTACAACTAAGTACAGATAATAAAATCAATACATTCCATCATTGATTTTTGTTGGCCTCAGAATTATGGAGGAGATGAGGGACTTCCTGCTCCAGGAGAGGGTCCTGGGTGGGACTACACCCAGGTGGAAACCGGGTGGGACTACAGCTGCAAGTCTGAGGAGCGTGAGGTGGCGAAAGGATGCTTTAGTCAATGTGTAAGAGGAGTCGATTGTAACTTGTATTAGAAAAGTAAATTTAAGAATGAAGACTGACCTGTGCTGAAATGCAACTCCTGTTGCATTGTGTGCCTTGGTGAGAGGGAGTCATGTGGCAAAACAGGGCTTATCATGCAAGTGGCAGAAGAAGGAATCCTCTTTGTTCTAGTTCTGTCAATGGACTGTTGATGGGCATGGGCAGTCTATTCTGCCCCAGATTTTTACTTCTCTGGCCTACTCTCTTCCCAGCATCTCCCCTGGCTCTTGTTAGGCCACATTGTTCTTGCAGGAGAACTTTGATTCACCTTTTCTCTGTGGAGCTAGGCGTTTCTTCTCTGCCCTCCACCTTTGGCAGGTCTTGCAGAACACCCCTGGTATCGCTGAACCTTCTGACCAGGACAGAGATCTCTTGCCCCCCGGTGCAGCCAGTTTTCCCAGTGCTGATGCTTCTGTTTCAATTAGTGCAGGTTTTTCCATGTGCAGTATGGTGATGTCTGGATGAAATCTGGGACTGCAGCTCATACATATACAGATATAGCTGCTGGACCAGTAATTCTTCTGTCTCCTTTTCAGCTTATAAGACATAGCTCTAAATTGAATCTCAGAAAAATGAGGTTCCAGGTCCAAGAAGTAGGGTAATGATTTGGAATTGTTTTTTCTCCTGTTTTGTGTTGTTCCACCCAGGTGTGGTGGTTTTCTCCTCACTGAAGAGGAGGTAGGGGCTATGTTCTTCAAGGGGAAATTCCACTTTGGGGTAATGCAAATGAAAACACCATGTGTGTCCTTTTTCATTCAAATTACATAAAAAAAATTGGTGATACGAGACATGAGCAAAGGCAGAACAGAGCCTAGAGTCTTTAATCTTTAAAATCTATTTTACATGATTAAAAGGATCCTGCCTGGAGAAAAGCAAGACTGGCTATTTATATCTCCATTCTTCTCCCCCCTACCCCCCCTTTTTTTCCCAGAAAATACTGCACAGTCTTTCACATCTGAAAGACCACGGCTGGCTGCCATTAATTTTAATGCTAAATCCTCATCAGCATTTCAAAACATTATGAAAATGTCTAAGAAACTGTCTTCTAGTAGCTTGAAAATATCGCAGGCAGCAACCTAAATAATACTGTAAGCGCCCTGGTAAGTACAAGAGCACATGCTGGAAAGGAAAGAAGAAAAATAAAAGGCTTTAGACCACCAAGCAAATGTCAGTTCTACAAAGCAGGCATAAATGGATTGCAGGATTTCATGGATGCTGAGAGCTTGAATTACTGACTGAGCTACACCTCACTTACAGAAAATGTGGTTTTCTTTTTTAGAGAACGCATCAAATATTGAGTGCGACTGTTTGCTGCGCAGTGTGCTCTGTGGACAAGTACATAAATAACCTTACGTGTAGGGTTCTGTTTAGGTCGACAAATGCAATTCAATGAATGGAATACGGCCAGGACCCCAATATTAGTGCTCTATTACACTGCGCTGGTGAAGATGATGGATGCTAATTAAATGGAAATCAATGGTCATAGGTTAAACAAATGATGTTTCTGATCAAAGCACTCCTCCTTCAGCACAGCATTAAACCTGTCCTAAACTTAAATACATGTTTTCAAGTCCTGCTTAAAATTGAGCATGTGCTTAAGTAATTTCCTGCTTAGGGAAGGGCTGGACCATGCGTTTTTGGGTTTATTTTTTTAATTGGGAATATCTACGCTTACCTAGTTCTCTATGGGTAGGTTTCACTGAGACAGTTATGCATATGCCAAATTTCACTGGGGTTTCAGGACATGCTATTGCTGTCTCACGCTCGCTTATATTTATAGTGCTCCAGCAGGCTTGGGAATCTATATAGGGATTTCTAAAGCTCATGCTATTTCTGCTTTCATTGATGATGCTTTCACTGAAGCTCTACCCTGCAATGGGTTGGCAGCAGAGGGCTGATGAGTGGTCCTTCTCCTGTGGTAGTAAGTGGGATGTTGCCAGTTGAGGATGATTATCTACAGTATTAGTTCTGCAATAGTGATTTTTTTTTTTCTTTGGGGAATGTTTTTAAATATTGCCAAATCTTTCTGCTTCTGTAAGAATAAAATGAAGCTTTTACCCTTCTCTCTTTGAGATCTGCAAACATATAGCCCCATTTTGATAATAATTAAAAAGGAAAAAAAGATATTTTTCAAGGGGAAAATAAACTTTACTGTTCTTCCTGGTTCACTTAAAAACTATGACAAGAACTCTCTCCAAGCAAATAGAGTCAAAATCTCAGCTTTGCTGGGGAATCCTAGGGTTTGGGGGAAAACGTAGAGTCAAAAACGAAGGCAAAAATGGGAAACTTTCATCAGCCTCTATGCTGCTTTTTTTCTCTTTGATTAAACATCAGGCTTGAGTATCATCAACAATGTGAATTCTGAAGAATACAAGAGAATGCACTTCAGGTTAGAAAGCTTGTCTTTTATTCAGGTATTTAAAAAAAAGAAAAGCCACTAGACTATTCTTGAAATAAATCACTGAGAGGGTGAGATGGAGGCTGGAGGTGCACACTACATTTTTCATTGCCAGCTCCTTGTAGCCAAGGTACGTTGTCAAGACTAACCTTGGAAAAGCACTTCTCCCTCTTCTCCCTGCATAGCTCTCCATGGTGGCATCATTAATGTTGATGGCTATAATTGACCACAAAGAGCAGACCTTTAGTCCCTACCTGATCTTTCAGAGTGTTTATACACTGCTAGCCTGACCACACAGCAGACTAATGAGCATTACACTTGACAAATATTGTCATGCCTAAACAGGAGATAGTGCTTCTGCTAAGACAAGCAGCAAGCCTGGGGGCACGTCATGCTCAAATAGGAAAGTTAAGAATTAATATTAATTCTCTTCCACTCACTAGGGGCCTGATCCAGATCCCTAATGTCATTTAAGTCTTTCCACTGTGAGCTTTGCATCTCTCCTATGAAGTAGCCCTTTAAAATGCAATACAACCAGATAGTATAATAATAAATTTGACGTAATAACACATGGTGCAGACTTCTTTTTAACTAGGATCAGGACTGTTCCAGTAGCTGGATGGGGTACCAATTTGAGATGAAAAAGCCCAGGTCTTAATTACTTCTATATTTAAATATCGGAGTTTTGATATATGTTGGATAGCACTCCAAATTCTATATGCTAGAGCAAAACACAGTGAGCGATTTAGAAGAAATGAGAACCTGTGAATTTATTTGCATTGAGCCTGCCATGTAAAACTCTGCATGGTTGCTGTATATAGTCCACGTGCAGAGCTTTTGGGGGAAACCCCGCTCTGCCCCACATCAAGCCTGTTCGTAAATCCTAGGTAATTCTAGCACCCTGTGTCGCTGAGCTGCCTTCTCCCTGCTATGTATGTGCGTTCCTCTTGATGATAACCAGCATCAAAAGTTTTAATGACTTTCTGAGGTTCTCTTGCTGGATGTTATTTATTTTTATTTTATATACTTAAAAATGGAAAGCAATTCTTGTGAAACGAGTGGGATTAAAAATTATGCTTGTGTCTAAATATCTCTGGTCTGTTTATCTGGTGTGTAGGCCTCACTGTGGACTTTTATGTTATAACTTGCCATGATTTACTCAACTGTTGTCTCCTTTTTTTTTTTTTTTTTTCCTTCCCTGGCTAAATCCTTAATATCAGGTAGAGTCAGGTGTTCCTGAAGTTTTGGGCTAAGTTAAATAACTTTGCAATATAGCAGAAGAACGTGATGCCAAACAGAGGGGACGGCCAGGTTTCCAGCATGTCGCTGAGAGCCGGGTCTGCCATGCTGGTGCTTGCTTTTGGCTTTGCAAACTTGCCCGTGCTCAGAGAGCTTCTGGCTAACTTTGAGTCGCTGAGTCAGTTGGCCTTTCCAGGATGCTGTCCTGGTCCGGTCCCCTGCCCTGGCCCCGGGCCGGTGTGCGTGCGCGTCCAAGACCAGCACTGCCTGAGCGCAGTGTTTAGCTATCTGGGTCTGTGCATGGTACAGATCTCGATTCTGTTTTTTATCCTCTCTCCTCTGGCTCTGAAGAGCACCACCACAACTTCACACTCTTGACTAACTCCTGCACGCGTGGAGGTGAGATGCTGGCTCCGGACTCTGGCTCCCGCTGCCTTCGGGCGAGGAGTGGAGGGAGCGGCGTTTCCAGCTGGGGAGCACAGCTCTGTGCTGACTCGCTGTTTGTGGAGACTTGCGCTTTAGCAATGCGCTCTTGTAAGACAAAGCATTGCTGATCATTCCTGTCACCAGATGCTAATCTAGGTCAGCAGAACGCAGCCAGCCCCACTGAAACGGGAGGGAGGGAGTGTGCCACCAGACTGCCACTAAGTCCTTTGGAAGATGGTCCCGTTGACAGGAGATGATTTACTGGGATACATATCCAGCGCCAAGTCAAACCGAGCCAACTGATGTGAGTGGATCTCAGTTTAGGTCAGGCTTAAATGCAGCCCGGAGTATTTTGCCTGCCTTGACTGTGAGCAACGTTTCAGTTGCTGGTGCGGAATCGCTTGGCGGCAGCGTGTGAATGCAGAGTCCCGGGCTCACCAGGGCTGTGTTGGGCGTGCAGGGGTTCTGTGGCATCCCTGTCTCAACCATAACATTCACATGCTCAGCAAATCCCTCTGGGACAGATGTGATCCTTTGCATCAGGACCTGCTAATTTTGTGTTCAGAAGCTTTTGGGCTAAATGGAGAAAAAAAAAAAAAGTTTATTGTCTAAAAGAGCGAGGACTCCTTTTCTTTGCAGTGCTGGAAACCAAGTGCAGGGGATGCTTTCCAGCAGCTTTGCTTACTTCCCCGTGGGAAGGATGTGCTCAGTGCCCCCATCACAGCCCCCGGATCCTCGGGAGATGTGGCCAGGCCCTCAGACCACACTCGGAGGTGCGTGGTGTGCAGTAATTGAGCTGTGCGTCCTCTTAGGGCTGTCTTGATCCATGATGTTTGCTGTCAGCAAGATCCCAGTGGGAACCGCTGCAGACACATCAATGTTCTGCTTCTTCTGCAGAGAGGCTCTAAGCTGCCAGGGCGGGTTTTTATCTCAATATCACCTAGTTGCTTTCACCTGTGTACTATTAAACTGTTAATATATCAGGGGGAAAAACTCATCCAGGAAAGTGTATTAGGAATACCTAAATGAGGTAGCTGTGTTATCCTCGGCAAAATATTATTGTTATTAAATGTTCCCACCAGATACTTGGACAGCTTGCATTACAACTGCAAAGCTAACATTTCATTATAGGAAGATATATATTCATAATGGATTGCAATTTACCAAAATACACAGAGGGCCCCAGATTTGTCAGTGTGCATTTGCTCTGCAAGAAATACATCTCACTAAAAACCAGATGTCAAAATTAACAGTAGAGCTTTCGCAATGTAGGGAAGAAAGCTGACATTTCAGAGCTGGCAGTCCAGCTGTGTTAACGGCATCAGGGAGCCTTTGTGTTATTAAGTACAATGTTTAGCAGTAGAACTGCACTAGGAGTTTATTTAAATTATAAGTGGTGGGAAATCACTATACTGTGGTGGTGGCAACAATTGCAATCAGGTGAGAACCTGGATCCCCTCCTCCCCCCAACATTTTCCCTCTTTCCATTCACTTGCCATGTTCCTGCATAGCAAAATTTCAAGCGGTTGTAAGAATTACTTCAGTTCTGAGGAAATTGCTGGGGATCATTGTCAGGGTCGCGTTTTGGAGAGGGATGAGGGAGGCAGGCGTTTGAAAGTTCTTGTAAATGTCTGAGTAACTGTTCTGAAATGTGAATTATTGATTCATACGCTCCTGTTTTCTAATGTGCTTTATCTTCCTGGTAATTTAGCCTAGTTTTTGGGGTATTTTTATCTGTAGCTTCCTAGAACCTGTATTACCCATGTATTTTATCTCATCTCTTTCTCCAGTTCTTAGATGTTAGGTAGTGAGTTGGGGCACTGATTAGCTTGACTGATTTCTTGGCATAGCTTTCTGTCAGGGGAAAAAGGGTGCATGTTTTTAAAAGTGAAGATAATTAACCATTGGAGTAACACAAGCACCGGTGGATTCTCCAGTACTAGCAGTAGTAATGTCAGGAGCTAAGTTTTTGTAAGAGATGTCTCTGGCTTTCCACCGGCATTAATTTTTGGAAGCCATGTGGCCTGTACTACATGGAAGATGGATGATCTTGATGGTCCATCATGTCTTGGGAGATCCCAAACTTGGTGCTTGGGCACTGTGTTTAGCTCTGTTCCTGCTTGCGGGACAGGATGGGAGGAAGGGTTTGGTCACATGGGTGGGGTCTGTGCCTTTAGGAACGTGCGCTATAGAGCTGGAAATCTGTATCTCAGGTCACATCAGACTCACTTGTGAAGTGGTGGGTAATCTTGGCTCCTGGAAGGCTCCTGGAGTCCCTAATGACTGGTTGAAATGTGAATTGCAATCTCAGAGCCTCCATGTACTCGCTGGAGCAGATGCTGCATTGAAGCGTGCTGATGTGGAGTTACCCTGCTCCCTGGGGAGGTGGGAGAGGGGAGATGCTCTGGGGACCCTCTCTGAGGATGCTGCTGCGTGCAGGGGTGCATCCTTTTGGAAGAGCATTCCCTCCCTGCTGGGCTGAGAGGCAGGATGGGTCCAGGCACCCAGGAAAAAAAGGGATGCAAATATGGGAGAGATGCTCTCCAGAGACCCTGTGGGAATCAGGATCCCACTGATAATAAGACTGAGCGTATTTATCTTCAGGTGCTGTCCTGGTCCTGGCCACTCAGAATCATAGAATCGTTGAGGTTGGAAGGGACCTTTAAGATCATCAAGTCCAACAATTAAACTCACCTGACAAAACCACTTCTACACCATGTCCCCAGGTACCACGTCTGCCCTTTTTTTAAACACCTCCAGGGATGGTGAATCCACCACCTCCCTGGGGCAGCTTATTCCAATGTTTAATAACCCTTGCAGTGAAAAAGTTTTTCCTAATATCCAATCTTAACCTCGCTTGGCATAGCTTGAACCCATTTCCTCTCGTCCTATCACTTGTCACTAGGGAGAAGAGGTCAGCCCCCACCTCTCTACAACCTCCTTTCAGGCAGTTGTAGAGAGTGATAAGGTAATGTTTGAGCAACCCCAGAGAAGCAGCCTCGCTGCGCGGCTTTGTCAGGTGGGGAAGCAGCATCCCCTTTTGTAGGCAGAAGGAAGCCCTGAGTTACCTGAGGACAAGGGAGATACTCAATTTCAAGGCAAGGTCATATTTCCTCTTTAAAATCCAGATAGATAGAGATTGCTGTTGACCCCAGCAGCATTCTGTGACCTTATCTACCACACAGATATTTTCCTGAGGTTTTCCATTAGAGAGGTGGGCCTGCGGCTTGAAGGGCGAGCGTGGGGGCGATGCCGAGGGTTGAAGCCCCCACGCCAAGCAGAGGTGGCTGATGGGGCAGGTACGAGGTGCTCTGCGTGGCTGGCTGGGAGAAATACGGGTAGGAATATCTAGAGGAAAACAGCTCCCCAGAGACAGCATAGAGATGCTCAGCGCTCTTCGGTAAGTCACTCGAGCATGATCTCAAGCATCTATTGCAATGTTTTGCTGAACAGGGGCCCAGCAGAGGAAGAAGTCCTTAGGCAAATCAGAGTGTATAAATACCTCTGCTGGGAGTGTAACTAAGGCCACAGTGCTGTCACACGGCGCAGTCAGCAATAAATAGGTTCCTGAATTAGAGAGAATCTCTGCTGTATTTCAGATGTGACTGAGCTACATGTACAAAATGTCCTTTGAAATAGCAGCTGTGTCTGCGTTATCTTCCTCTGAGAGATAAGCAATTATGAGAATGTTATAATGATTTCTTAAAAAAAAAAAAAAAAAAATTGGGTCTAAACATCAATTGCTTTTTAGCACAGGAGATATTTAAACATCAGTACCTTGAATTGATTAAAAAGAGCTGTACTGATAATGCAATTCTGTAGCTTGTGATTTGCGCTGAACGGTGCAATGAATCATGATGAAAGGCTGGAGAGGAGATTTCTGATGGGACCTTCCGCTACATCGGTGGCTCTGAGATGGTGTGTTCATTTCACAAAGGAGTCTGCACTTGTATAAAACTTCTCATTGCCGGGGAATTAATGCTAGCGTGGTTTTAGTGGCGTGTTTTTGTTCATTAATGGTGAACACGGGAATACCTTGCTTTGCTGAAGGGCCTCTTAGGAGAGCTTTGTTTCTAAGGGATACTCTGCATTCCTCTGCACACTGATCTCTGCTGTACTTCTACTTTGAAGGATTTTTGAATATCACGTTTCTATAAAATTTGCATTTCTCCTGACTGTTGATTAGTCATAGAAATTAAATGTCTTTTTCAGACTTTCCCAAATGCAGAGTAGATTTCTTCCACTTGGTTAGTGAACTGTTAGAAAACAATCTCCCAACGAATAGGTAATATCAGTGAATTCTTGGATCATAGAAGAATTTGTATCTTCTCCTTGAATCACCAGGCAATTTGGTTATTCAGGCCCTTTCGGAATCTGTTCCCTTGCAACATGCAACTCTAGTGCCATTTATATGTGCAAGGTTAGCTGAGAGATGCTTACGGTTTAAGTGTGTTTCTGTATCTAATGGGCAGTGTCAGGATGCACACTGCTGTAAGCAGATGGAGCAATTACCAAGCTGAGCTGCATTCTTTCACTCTGTTCTTTTAATTCCTTTTTGCACTGTTTTTTAAAAAAAAAAAGGAGGGGGAACCCCAAAAGGGGGGGTTCAGTCCACTGTGCCTCTGAGCTGCGCTCTGAGCATCATTAATTTCACTTCTACTCAAGATGGCACTTTGGTCTGGAATTCTTCTCTACCCTGGCTCCCGTAATTAGTCTACTACCTCCGCAATGGGGTCTCAACCGTCTAAATCCTTGTCTTCAAGCAAGTACTGACAGCCCCCTCGTGTTAAGTTTTGTAAACACTAATTTGTGACATCTCCTGTGGCTTAAATCAAAGCACTCAAGTAAAAGTAATAATACTACTGTTAAAGGGAATGTTACAGAAGAAAATGCCTGTCACCTGACACTAAATGGATATGACACCGAGCGTGTTTCAGGAGACGTTTCTAATGAGGAGGCGCTGGGGGAAGTAACGCTGCTCTCGCAGCCCTGAAGCTGTCGGCTCCACGGCCTGCTTGGCAGAAAACAGAAAGGAAGAATATTGCTTATTTCAAGTCTGTTTTGTGTTTTGCTCAGGTGCACATAAAAGGAGGAGAATGACCTGGCTCCTGCAAGTCTTCATTTGAGCTGCAGCTGTGCGATCTGCTGATGCATCTCACCAGAGACCAAAGCCCTGTCTGTGCCAGGTGCTGTACAATCAGGGGACACACAAATTTCTCCCTGTCCCATAGAACTTGCAGTTTAGCAGCCAGGGCAAACTATTACCTGAAATTATGCCCAGAATATACAGCTCTTTCCTATTTGTCTCTCTTCTTTTTTTTAACCAGCCTGTTTGTCTTCCTTTCATATTCATGTTGGTTTAATTGAATGCATCATTCCCCTTTTTCCTTTGTAATGCCGTGAACTCTGTTGTTGTATTATGTGAACCTATGTCCGGCAATACTGGAAACAATAGAAATCCTTGAAATCGAAGCTGTAGTGTCACACTAGTTCACTTTCAAAGAAATTTCTGTAAGCATTCATAATATAACCATAATACAGACTTCAAGCAGGTAGCTGAGCTGGTTTGTACCCATCTGCTGTGTTTAAGCATGTTGAAGGATAAAACAAACCTCTGTCAGCATAGGAGAAGCCCAAGCAAACTGGGAAAGCAAACAGGATTATCAGTAAGAGAAACACCACAGTGTGTAAATTCCCATCCCACGGGAGGAGCAGCGGAAAATGCCTGAAGGTGTTGCCCATGCAGGAACTCCAGGCTGGGAGTGGATGGGTATCACCACGGGGCGGTGGGTGGCCACTGGGTATCACCAGCATGGAAACCTGCCAGGGGGGCAGCGCACATGTGCTGAGGTTTTCTGTCTTTTTCCACAGGCATTTTCCTGAATCTGCACAATCTGATGGCGTGGAGGGTAGGACTGGAGCGGGAATGAGAGACTGGAGAACAGTTAGGAGAAGAGGTGGTGCCCAGGGAGCAGTCTGGGCAACTCAGCTGGAGCTGAAGGTAAGAAGTGAAGGTAGGAATACAAGAAACACCTCTGCATCTGCAGTGTGGGAGGAGGAGATGGTTTTGCTTCGTGTGAACCATGAGTGCTCTTGAACCTCCTAGAGACACCGACAGGCAGTAAATGACTGCGTGGAGGTAGGTGGTGAGTGAACACAGCTGGACCCTGGGGAGGCCGTTTCTTCTTTTGCTTCCCCCAGGTTGCCCAACGCGTGCTCTAAGGACCCAGCTGCCTGCTGCCCTGCTCAGCGTGATGCCCTGCGCTGGAAGGCAGCGGCTGCTTTGTGGAGCTGGTGGAAAGGTGCCAGCGCTCACCAGCTGCAGCCCTGGCCCAGGCTCCGCTTCAGCTGAGCGGACGTCAGGGCGAGCTGCCGCCGAGTGCGCGGGGACGGGCACAGCTGGCCCTGGTGGCATGCTGGCAGCTCCCCCGGCAGGAATCACAGCAGCTCCCTCCGGTCAGCACAACTGCATGAGGTCCTGTTGGCGAGAGGGTTTGGCCTTGCAGAGCTGCTCACAAGTCCAGAGGTTGAGGTCTGGTCTGGAGCTGGGACACAGAAGACAGCGGTGCCATACGCTAGCCAGCTCTTCCGATGTCCAGTGTTCAGCAATCCCTTATTCACAGGCTACAAACCTGGGCAGGTGCTGTAGCGTCAAGAAGGTTTCTGATGTCTTTCTTTTATTTCCTTTTTTTGTTTTAACTGAAAAATGCGCTTTTTTGATTTCTCTATTCCTTGTATGATTAGGGGAAACGCCATCTAGTAAGTCTGAATGCTTCTACCGTGGAAATATTTAGCACCAGCTCTGGCATATTTATGTTGGCTCCCTGATTAGACAATGTGCCAAGCTGTCCTTCGTGGCCTTAATTATTGCAACTTCAGGCCAGCGTTGCCTGCTTACAGCATAATCCCACGGCCTAGAGTGAACCCTGGAAATGCTTAATTAAATGACATTCCACAACAGATTAAGGAGTCAGAAGCCCAAGATAAAGAAAAAGGGAGACTGTGACCATAGGAATGGCAGGTGGTCTTCCCTTTCAGGATAACGTTCCTGACATGGACCGTTTCATTTTGAGCATGTTAAAAACCCAGTGTTAATTGGTAACAGTTTTGGGTCTGCGCTTGGCTTCTTCAATTTACAGTGCAAAGTGATTCAGAGACATCTCATTTTGGGCTGGTGAATGAACGGGCTCCGTGGGCTCTCACCGATTTACATCAGCTGAGGATCTGCTCTGTGCTCGGCATAATTTTACTGTCTCCGTGGTGGTGTGTGAATTATGGTCTGATTGTGAAGTCTGCTCATGTGAGCAGGCGCTGCCAGCCAGGTCAGAGCGTGGCTCGCAGTTCCCGTGGTGCCGGGCCCGCGTCCCCCAGCCTGGCAGTGCTGGAGAAGGGCTGCGGCGTGGACACCCTCAAACAGCTTTTACAGCAGTGACCAGAGACTTTGCGCGCTTTGTTTTCGGCACCTGGATTGAGCCCCTTTGGGAAAGTCAGTGGATGCCTTTGCTGCTTTGCAGTTCTGAAATCCAGGGTGAGCATCAGCGTCAGGCACCAAAAAAACAGTCGGGTGGTTTATTATTATTATTTTTAAAAAGAAAAACAAAACCTTTTCTCTATGTAAAAACTAGTGTGCAGTTATTTGGAACAGACACAATCAAATTGTGTTAGGGAGTCCCTGGGGAGCCAAAGCCTACGTCTAACCACAGAAGATCAGCATACAAATACAAACGCTGTAGATAATGTTACATTGCGTAGATTAGGGCTCAAATCTTCAGCAAATCTGTTCAGAGCAAGAAAATGACAGCAAGTGGGGCGAGTGCAGCACACCGAGCATGTCTCATTCAAAGGCCCATTGGTAAAGGCAGTTATTGCTAATACTGTGTTTTATCATATTATTTCTCAATTATTTGCTCCAACAACTCTCTCTGCTGAATAAACTGGCTGTGCAGAAGCTGACCTGGAGTCATTTCTTCTTTGCAAAGAGAAGTGGATTGTGGTTGGGCGTTGTGACGCTGCGACATTTCCAGGGGTTTGGTTTGTATGTTTTGTGTCCTTCCCCAGTCCTATAGTGTGATTTCAGCAATTAAACCATAGGATGGGAATGAATTAAATGTCTGTGCTAACACAGGGGACAGTCATTGGGGGAAACAAAATGTAGAGGCTTGGGTGAGGGTGGTGGGTGATGTGCCAGGCAGTGGGTCTGCCTGGGGGGTTCACTGCATGGAGGGCTGTAGCTGGGCAGTGGGGGGGATGCATCTGCCGTCCACCTCTGGAGACCTGAGCTTTAGCTATCTCTTATCTTACAAGTGAAAGGAGTTTAGTGTCCCGGCCTAATCCCCAGTGCATATTTGTGAAATGTACCACCTGCTTTGACACGACTGGAAGCTTTGGGTAAGTAGAAGCCAGGATTTTTTTTTTTATTATTTTTTTGATAGCGGAAGCAAGGCGGATTACTCCTAAACTGCATCAGCTAAGCTGTGCGAGGAAGTGTAGCACATCATTTCCCTATCTCTGAAATGGAGAAGATTTTTTTTTGCTGAGCAGGGCTGTTCAGGTGGTGAGTTTTTGGCACGAGGACTGTCTCTCAGTACAGCTCAGCGGCTGCACACACTTGCTGCGTGTGCTTAATCCCTTGCCCCACGACTAGTCCCCATGGAGTGCTGGAGCGTGCACCAGCATCAAACCTGCCCTAAGCCTGATCTCCGCTGGGGTTCATCTCCGCCACTGAAACACTTCTACGGAGAGCCGTCATCTGCCTGAATAGTATATGGCTTTGCCCAGCACAGTGCATTTACCGACATTAACATTTATCATCTTCAATTGCAGCTTTCCTTTTTGCAAACGACAAGTGAAAGAGTTTAAAAGAAGCAAGTGAAATCTTACAGCAAAAACCTCTTTTTAGGTATTCCATGGAGGAATAACCCAGGGCAAAAAGTGATATAAGGATTTTTATTTACCTACGGGTATTTCGTGCTTGGAGCCGACAAGTCTGCACTGATTCCTCTTCAGAAATTTATATGTGGTAAAAAGCATCAGCTTAGATGTGTTTTCTTCATTCTATGTTTCCTATCATTCCTCAAACTGAAAACTCCTCTTGTTTCCCTCTGAAGACCCAGTTCTGCAGGGGTTAGGGCATCCTCAGTTTTTCCCATGACATCTCTAAGTCATCTGGCAGCACATGGCTCTTGGGTGCCTTTGCTCTTCAGCTGGGTAGAAGATCAGCCAGAGCCAAAGCCTGGAGATCTTACCCCAGTTTGGTCTTCGTGAGGCGTGTGTGTGTGTGCAAACTGGGACTCCCCTCAGCTGCAGCAGAGCTTTGTGCAAGTGAAGCCCCAGCCTGTGCACAGCGTGTTGTGCAGACCCCATCTGAAGGTCTCCTTTGTGACTGGAGCAATATAAAGGTCTTTAGATCCAGTCTTCAGTCTTGAAAGTGCTTCTTTGAAGTCTCTGGGCCTTCATGCATCCTCCAGACTTTCATTTAATGTAGTATTTTGTTTTGGTAAGGTGGGTTGTTTTGTTTTTGTTTTTTTTTTAAGATTTCAGGTAAGATTTCAACAAGCTGGGGATGTATCAAAGTATAAAATACTTGCTTGAGTCTTAATCAGTCCAAACTGTTCTCTTTAGAAGGAAAAATAAAGGCTGTTAAAGCAGCCCAGGCACTTACAAGGCAGCAGATGTTTCTCTTTATTGTCAAAACAGCAATCTTTATTAAATACCAAAGAAAGCCCTGTAAATCTGGGAAGGCAGTTGAGTCTATGCTGAGGACACCTCTTCCTCAGGCCAAACGGTCTTTTCTAAGTCATTTGTTTTTCCTGCTGATCATTCGATGGCGCTTCTGTGACACAAAAGCAAAAGGGAAAACGAATATTTAACCACGGAAATAATCAGATAGTTTAAGCTTGAAAAGGGAAGGTGTGAAGTGAGGGAAAGAGCGGAGATGATGCCTTTCACCCTGCTGCTGTGTTCTCCTCGGTGCCAGGACTAATGCAGGGCTGTTCCAGGGGACCCTTGGAGATGCCCCAAATTCAGCAGTGGGCTGGTATGTCTGATCAGGACACTGTTAATGGCCAGGCATATCTCTTCCCGAGAACGTGTCTGACAGAAAGCAAATGTGTTATTGCCTGGAAATTGCAGAACGAGGCCTCCATAGGATGGAGAGAGCTCTTTTGGGGTTGTCTGGAGAGCGCCGGGCGTAATGAGTCTGGTAGTTTTCATTAGCGTTACTAATGGCATCTTCCACTTTTAAGAAATAACAACAAGGTTTCATGAATTAATAAAGGAAGATTGTGATTGACTAAACAAAGGGTGTGCCAGTCTATGCAGCTGGTCTGTTTTAACTAGGTAATGTCCATAGATACGGCATTAATTTAATTCTCAGTTGAAATACTCCAGAGGAAATGTCAGATCAATAATGCAGAAAAGGGCAAGGATTTGCTAAGCCTGGCTGACTTGCGTATGTTAACTACCGTGAGATAGATATGGATAAATGCTGAACATTAAGGTGAGTAATCACAACTGTCTTGGGTGTCTGACAAATTTTTCTGCATAAACACTTTACAAAACAAACATGTTTCAGGCAAGAAGCTGGGCATTAACGAAACAGGTTGTTATTTCATACAGGACTCCGCAGTGGGTTTAATTTTTTCTGTGGAAGAGGATAGAAAGCCTCATTGCAGACATTGTCCCATCCTGCCTATAGCGGGGCTGAGAGTCCCTGTGCCTGCTCCTAACCCGGGGTCCTGCACCAACGCACCTTTGAGCCTGCCGGCATGTGTACCAGCACTAACTCTTAGTGATTTCAGAACTTTAAAGTGGTTTAAAGGCTGTGTGGGTACATCTCCTACTGGCTTCAGATTATGACCAGCAGGAGATGCTAAGAAGAGGAGAAGTCTTATGCCTGTGCTCCAGAGTCAGGGTGAGCTTTGGCTGCATTAGGGTTTTCTGCTCGGCTTTGCAGGCTGCTCTGCCTCCCTGAGCCCTTGTACCTCTCAGCACTCCGACAGCATCGCCAGAGCTGGGCAGGACTGCTCAGCTTTCTGAATCCACCCTTGAACGGTGAAATCTGGATCGTCATTCTGACTTGAGTACACCATGGCCAGAAGATGAATCACATCCCATGTGTAGATGGCCATAAAACACCTAAGGGATGGGTAGGTCCCACAGTACTTGGGAGACTTCCATGGGACTGGGGTAGCCAATGGTGCTTCAAAAGCAAATCCCACCTTTCCTTGTCAAGAAGTACTTCTGCTACAAGCAGCTGTGCTCAGCTGTGATCATAGGTAGAATGCTTTCCTTCCAGTGAAGACGAGAACAGAAAACTTTCTTGGCCTTTGGGCCTGAATCTCAACTATTTGACAGTTGCACAGTAGTTTTCATGCAATCTTTGCTTAACCACTCAGCAACCTTGAGGATTTTTTTATTCAAAAAAACCTCTTGCGGTACCGCGAGCTCTCCCGGAGCCGGTGCATGTGTGTGGAGTCTATGGGAACACTGCGATCTCAGAATTGCCAAAACAAACAACAGGTGCCTGTGTTATTTTGCAAGTAGGAGCTCCTCAAATGACAGACTTTGGCAGAGGTGATGCTTCCTTACAACACCGATCTTCTCACCCCAAAGGCCCCTGGAAACCTAGGTGGTGTATTTACGGTAAAGAATGCTGAGTTGGAAAATATTTTGAAATCACCTTTGATGAAAAAGTCTTTAAAGTGCCTTCCCAGCTACGTGCTCATCTGCTTAATTTCAGCTTTCAACAAAAGTATGGATCAGTATCAGGTTTAAGTACAACTGGAGAAGGCACACGGTGACTCAGAGAACCCATAATAGCCTTTTTCCTAGGGGCTTGGCTTACCTACTCCGGAGAATTGAGCATGGGTGTAGCTAGACCGAGGTCGCTGTACCAGTACAAACCTGCGGTTCAGAAACATGGTGAGATCGGAAAAAACGCTTACGCTGATGCAATTAGCCTTCATCCAGGAACTGCGCGGGTTGCACTGGTGTCCCAGCGGAGTGTCGTGGTGGCGGCTAATAGCAGGTGTGCTACAGTGGAGCAAGGCTGTACGGAGCAGTCCTTTGAGTGGGACTTCTTCACTTCTCCAAGGGGTAAAGTACCAGCTGCTGGCTTTTTTGTGAGCCTGTAAAACCACAAAGTGATCTCCCTCTGCTCCAAAGGACCAGCTCGTGCCTCAGCAGCCATCTGCCCAATATGTGCCACAGCACGGTGCTAGTTTCCTGGCAGGGTGGCGATGGACAGGACCTGTCCCCTGTGTGACAGGCAGCCCCTGCCTGGGCAGGATGGTGTGGGAGATGTGTGCCGCTGCTTGCCACGATGCTCTCTGGGGGTGCGGGGGCTTTGGAAGGAGCCAAGGGCAACCCAGAGCCTCCATCCCCAGTGTCAACTGGTCTCTTACTGGGCTGCTCCCAGCTGCCTTTTAAAAGGAGGAAAGAAAAGAGCTGACAGAGCTGGAACTGCTTTAAGGTGGAACTGAAACGATAGCTTGTGGGTGTCTGAATCAGTTCCCTTGTTCCATGAATTTGAGTCAGAGCTGAGTATTTCAGAGCCTCAGAAAGAAAAGGCTTATTTCAATTTTGGTTCTAATAACGGGCAAAGGTCACGGCAGCCGAGAGGAGAGGGGAAATGAAAGGCATGGGCTTGGCTATTTTCTCTGAACCAGCTTCACCCGTTCCTGGTTACGATCTCAGCAGAATAATAACTGATATTAAGCAAAGCCAAGAAATGAAATTAACACACGCAAAATTACATTACGGCCGTGTCAGGAGTCCTGCTGCCCAGGACTCCTGCTACAAACTAACAAGGGCAGCGAGGAAAAGCTGATGGGTCGGAGTGGAGCACCTCGCTCTGCCGCGCACAGCCCATACCCACGGCGGCAGGGCAGGGCTCTGCGCCGGGACCTGCCTGCACCGCGGCTGGGGCACCTAGCAGAGATGCTCTGCTATGTGGTGTGCCCTCAGCTCAGCCTTCTCTCACCCCTGCCCCCCGCCCCGTGCTTTAACGTGCTGTAAACCCAAACTGAAAACATGCCAGGAAGCTCAAGGCTTGATGTGCAGAGCTGACGCTTGAGCTTCTCCAGGGATTTGGCCAACGTTCAAGACCAGATCATGGCATACTGCGAGAGCTGTACGAGCGGAGCAGCCAGGACTCCCAGTCTCAGCAGCCAGGCTTCACCACTCACCAAGACAGACGGCTCTGCCTGCCCCCTCTTCTCATGGCTCCAACTCCCAGTTCTGTTCTCAGAGAGGCTGCAGATCTCCGCTCGCTCTCAAGGTTATCTACAGCCTGTTTTCTATTTGTCCATCCAGGAGTGAATGCCTTCACTTCCAAAGCGTTATCCCTAGGGACTGCCCCTAATGTTTCTGACAACAGTTTGTCTTGCAAACACATTAACCTGGGGATGGTGGCCAGGGAAACCAAGAGCTTGCTGCCCTTGTCAGACTTCCCAGAGTGCCTGCTGGAAGCACAGTGCATCCCTACATGTCTGCACAGAAAATGCACAAAATGCAGGCTGATCTGTGAAACAAGGCATAGGCAAGAAGGATACATTTTATAGACGTTAATAATAACAAACCTTCCAAGGAATGTTTCCATTTGAAGAGGTTAGAAGAGCTGATGGGATACAATAGCCATGGAAACCTTTTTTTTTTTTTTTTTTTGCTTCTTGGCAGGGATAGCGTTCCCTCACTGGGCTTAGTATAGTGCTGCGTGTCAAAATAGTTGTTAGCCCCGGGGCATCGCCTCCCACAGGGATGAGCTTAGCACCTGGGGAGCTGTGTGGTGCGGAGGCGACCCCGAGCTGCCAGGCACAGCGGTGGGCATGTCGCCACTTCACCTGTGCCCATCTCTGCTGCCGCCAGCGACGCAGAGCCCGCCTGGCAGAGCCATGTCTCCGCGCTCTCTGGATGCACGTACAGGCAGCAGCAGCAAAGGCAGGCTGGTAAAGCTGGCTGCCAGGGAGGCGAAGGCAACGCTGCTGCGGGGAGCGGGCGAGCGGTGCCCGGGCTGTGCAGGGAGGTGCTGCCCGTGCCCTGAGCCGGGCTCTTGGCACGAACTGTGCCGATGCTGCGTGCCATCGGTCCCCTGTCTTTCCTGAGCATCCCCATCGGGGCACACCTCACCCTAGGGACGTGGCTGCCCGCCTGGAGGTGTTGTGGGTCCTCTGACCCCTGTGCAACACCTTTCACGCTTTCCTCCGTGGCAGAGAATGTACCACTTTTTCTGCAAAAAAACCAGCTTTTGGGGGCCTTTCCCTTAAAAAAGGCCCAGGTTTTCCATGTGTCCTCCCTGTGTGAATCCTCAGGGGAATAACCCAGCAGCAGGCATTTCTCTGCCCCTGATTGCCTGGTCTTGGGCTCGCTGCACTCCACTTGGCCGCACTGCCTTCTCCTGAAGGGAACAGACAAAGTCCAACTTGCCCATCAGGCCACACTCATGAGAACACGTGTGGATGACTTCTGGGGCATTGTCAGGCTGAATATATCCTCCCCCCTCCCCCCCAACCTGGAGCTTAGCCACAGAATCATCGACTGGTTTAGGTTGGAAGGGACCCTAAAGATCATTATTCCAAGCCCCCTGCCCTGGGCAGGGACACCTCCCACCAGCCCAGGGTGCTCCAAGCCCCGTCCAACCTGGCCTGGAACACCTCCAGAGATGTGGCAGCCACAGCTTCTCGGGGCAACCTGGGTCATGCCTCACCACCCTCAAGGTAAAGAATTTCTTCCTAATATCTAATCTAAATCTACCATTTTTCAGTTTGAAACTGTTACGCCTCGTCCTATCACTACACCCCCTGATAAAGAGTCCCTCCCCACCTTTCCTGTAGCTCCTTTAAGTACTGGAAGGGGCTATAAGGTCTCCCCGGAGCCTTCTCTTCCCCAGGCTGGATAACTCTCTCAGCCTGTCCCCATAGCAGAGGTGCTCCAGCCCTCTGATCATCTTTGTGGCCTCCTCTGGACCTGCTCCAACAGGTCCATGTCCTTATGTTGGGTGCTCCAGAGCTGGATGCAGCACTGAGGGAGGGTCTCACAGAGCAGGGGCTCAGACGCCGGCTGCTGTTCTGGCCTGGCTTTGCTCTGCCGGGCTGGAAACGCTGCGGCGGCAGGAGCCCGGTGGGGCCGGGGAGATGCTGGCGGGCGGAGAGGCAAGTGCTGGCCAGGATCTCCCGCCCGCTCCTCCATTTGCAGCTCAGCGGGAGCCGGCAGCGGGGTCCGGCCTCGCAGCTCTCCCCGCTGCCGGCTGCTCCGAGCTGCTGAAAATGTGCCAACACACCGACTTTGACACCTGTGGCTCTGGTGTAGCAAGGCAGGTTTGCACAGAGCCGGGAGATTAATAAGAGTATTCCCATGATGTGGTTAACGACATCATTTACTTCAGAGGCTCTTGGGACGGTGCTGACACTCGCTTTAGCAGCTGAAGTGTTTAATGTGTTCTCCAAGACGCTCTCTAAACACAGATAGGGCTGAGCGACACAAATGTATTTGCAGAACATTTCAGGGTTAGCATGCTCCGGAGCAGTGCAATCAAATGATGGTGAGCATTAGGAACGGTTCTCTGAGAGGATCATGATTCTGCGAGGGCTCGTGATTATTAAATACATCGCAAATCTCCCTCTCTGTATTTTTCATACCTTTTTTTCTCAAAGTATTACTCATATAATTTTCCCTCTGAAAGTTATTACAAGTGACTCACCTTTAGCTTGAGCGAGCAAACATGACCAAGTGTTTATTCTGTTCGCAGCTGGGCAATTTTAAGCCCAGATCCTGACCTTAAGGAAGTCCCCAAGCAAGGCTGGTGGATAAGACAGTACACCACTGGTCCCTGGAGCATCGTGACTCAGAGGCACATTTCTTATTAAAATGTTTCTGCTTTAAACTCGAGGCGGTCACATCTTGCTGACCGACGTGCACAGTAAATTACCACTCCCACCCCGGGCAGCATGTGCCGGGCTGAGCTCCCACCGCCTCCCCGGGCGCCTGCGGCTGCCAAGGGGACACCAGCCCGGTGGCCTTTGCCTCTGTCCCACCTGAGAGCTGGAGGAAAAAGAGAAGCGAAATACTTATTCTCTTCCATAGGCAGTTAATATAAGTCATGACAGGTCCACGTGTTGCTCCAGAGGGAGAAATAAAAATGGGTGTCCCTGGGGCAGGGGGAGGATGGAGAGCAGGGACTTCTCACCATGGCTGCTGCCAGGGAGGGCAGCTCTGGCTTTGCCAGCCTACCCCATCCTGCCCTAGCTGAAGGCCAGTTTTGGTAGGATTTTCTCTTTGGATCAGGCTCTTTTTATTATTTTTTTTTTCCCTTGGCACCTGAGATCAGCAAATTCATTTTGCAGTGACAGCTCAGGGGAGGCAGAGCGCGCGCTCCTGGCCTGCCTGTAAAAGCCTCTTTGTCGCCTGCTGTTAATCTGAGCAGTTTTGCAGTCTCTTTGAATGCTTTTGTCTCGAGTTTTATTTTCAGTTTGGGTCTCGCCACCAGTCTCACATGGTTTCCTGGCTGGCAGAATAATCTCTAAGCTTAGCAAACAGAAGGCTTATAGCGTGTCAAACGAGCAGGTGAGGGAAACCGCACACCCTGTGAGAGGGGAGCGCCTGCAACGGCAGCAGATGCGATGGAGTATGGATCAGGGAGCTGCAAAAAGGTTGAGCTGCAGAGGAGGGGAGGACCCCAGGAGTCAGGGGGGGGTGGGGGGGGGGAAGAAAAAAAAAAGAAAGAAAGAAAGAAAGAAAGAAAGAAAGAAAGAAAGAAAAAAAAAGGCAGTGCAAAAGCTAGTGTCACAAACCTTCTTCCGGGCAATGTGCAGAGAGGAAGGGACTTTGGCAGGGGACCAAGAGCTCTGGTTCCTCGCATTGGTGTTTATCTGGTGCAGCAAGGAGAGATAAAGGGAGAACAGCAACTGAGACGGGCACACAGGGCTGGGGAAATCACAGCCCCTGCCTCACGCATCGCCCCGCAGCTGTGAGAAGGGCAGCAGGGACAAAACCCTATGTTACGCTGCAACACACACAAAAGCACTGGAAGGAGGTTTAGTCTTAGCTTAAGAACCAGTGCCCTAAAAGCTTGGGAGCCCTGGAAGTTAGGTTTAATTATTAGCTAATTGGCTAGGATGTCTCTCATTTGTAACAAATGAGAGGAAGGATGGGAGGCTGTGGTGGGTGGAAGAGGAGCTGGTAATCTCCTATTTAAGGTGACAGAAGAAGTTGTAGCATGGTCTGTAGGAGGTAAATGGGTGGACTTTCTGTGCTGCTGCTGCTGCTGCTGTGTGGTGGTGTCTTATCCAGCTGTGTGTCCCCAAGAGGTGGAGGATGTTGCCTGTAAGCTATCACAGATCAGGCTCTCTTGCTTGGGGCTGAGGCTTTGGAGATTGCCTGCTGTTGTGTTTCATGGGTTAATGCTCCCAGGAAGACAAGAGTAAGGTAACACGCGTTATGTTTTAGGTGGCTTTATGACCTAGGAAATTGCCTTTTGAGAGGGTCAGGGGGAAATAAAGCAGAGTAACTATAATTCTGTGAGCCTTAAACTCTGTGACAAAGCTGCTGTGAAAAGACTGAAAATTTCTGTTGAGGAAAATAAGAGTGGCTTTAATCTCACATTGCCTTCTTTTATAGTATGTAATTTAAAAACACGTTAGTATTATCTTTGCATGATATAGGAAGCAGCCATGTAATATTGTCTCTTTGAAGGTTACATTAGAGCTCCCTATCTTTGCTTAAGTAGCTACAAGGTCAAATCCCAGCTGATATCTCAGAGGAATTGTAGAACAGCTGAACGGATGTTAAGTTGAGCCTCTGACTTGGGGTGTCCCTCTCCGCACTGTGCTGTAGATGTGTGTGATAGCAGCTAACCAACTAATTTGTCTGTGCTCCAGCCCTTGCTTGTGAAATTAGAATAACAGCAGCTCGTTATCTTACAGATCCTGTGTAGATCAGCCCTGTAAAAGTTATGAGGGAGTGGTGATGGGTTCCCTATCACAGCATAGGAAGAGTTGAGGGAGAAAGAAATCAATAGGATTGAATTTAGGTTGAAATGCAGCTGTTTGGGGTTCAAAACTTGCAATGCTTCTGGAAAAACTGATCTGGTGGTTTAGGCGTTGCATCTCGTTGAGCACAAATATTTCAGTGAGGATACTACGGTGTAATTACCCTCCTTATTCCAGTTGAACTGGCTTTGCCACCAGCTCCTGGAGCCGCTTTGCTGTGTCGTGTGCTCCTGGTGTGCTGCTGGGAAGGTGCGGAGCCCTGAAGCTCCCATTTACCTCCCTGCTCCCAAAATCAGGCTGTGCCAGTGAGGAACTGTGCCTCGGCACTTGGTGTGAGATGTTGGCCTTGTTTGCTCACTGCTTCAGTCTATCCATATCTGAGACAGGATTATTAATATGTTTTTACCTCCCAGGATGACTGAGGTTAATTGAGATTTGTGAGGTGCTTAGACGCTGCAGTGATGAGCACGGTAGAAATCGGAGGCAGCATAAATGTTGGTATCTGTGGGAAGATTTTTTTTAAAACAAGCCTGGAAATCATCAGAAAACATCTCTTAAAAAATAAAAAGACTACTTCCCCTCTTTTTTTATAACTGGAAAACTTAAAAAGTAACTATTTGACCCCAAAATCATACTTTTGTACACTTTTAAACAAACCCCTCTGCTTTTACTCTTATCTGATGGCAAAACAGATCGAGCTGACCACTTTCTGATAAGAGTCATGTATTTTCCGATTGTTTAAACAAATGCCTGCAAGCTCTACCTTCAGTATTTGCTGTTAGAGGTTGCTGAGGACAGTGGCTGCCTGCGCCCACAAGCTGGGCAGCGCTCGGGGTAGGGGCATGGGGCCTGAATGGGAGTGGAAAGTCCCTCGGGTGTGGGTCCAAACAGAGATAATTTTCTGGTAATGATGTAAAAACCCCATGAAATGGAAACTAGTTGTGTGTCCTACACCCTGATATACCCCAAGGGGCCTGTGGAGGACAGGGCATGTTTAAAATGCCGATGGGGGTTTCATGAGGCTTTGCAGGAATGTTCTCCCCGCAGCAGGTCGGTGTCTCCCTGCTGCGGGTTATCTGGGTCTGTCTCCCAGTGCCCTGCTGCTGCTCCTGACATGTAGATACCTTCAATAAATCTGACATTGACTTTCTGCCACTTGAGTCCTAATCCTGAAACAAGTCCCAGATGGGTCTGGATCACAGGGGAGTCCATCTGCTTGTCCCCAGCTTAGGGGCAGCCACCTTTCCTGTGGTTTTTTGCTTTGTTTTCTTGGTTTGATTTTTAGCAGAAGGAAAGATTAAGTTTTTGATTTGGATCTCAGAGATAGGTGTGCAAAGGAAATGTTTGCTTTTGATAAAATGCATTGAAAATAGCATGGAGAGAGAACAGTATGTGCTTGAGCTACTGATGTCAGACTTGTTTGATATGTTCTTCTGGATGGCAAGGGTAAGAATGTGTTTGCACATGTTGGCATTTGTCTGCCTCTGGTTTGCTTTCTGTAAGAGAGAAGTGATATGGAAGGGGAAGGCAAAATGGAAACCGGGAAGCTTGAAGCTTGTATAATTAAAGTGCGAGTCATTATGGCATAATCTAATGGAAAACAGCATTACAGAAGGTGCCAGTAGATAAAACTTCTTGTCCTGGCTCTGCTACAGACTGGGTAATCTTGATCAACGTTTCACTGCTCGATCCTTCTGCCTCTGCTCCTTTAGTGTCTTTGCCACACTTTCTGGCATTGCATAGCTGTTTGTGTGCTGAAGGAGGGTTTGCATCATGATGTGGAGAGACACCAGTTGTGCTCTCGGTCCAACCCTGCATCCCCATCCTGGCTGCATCCCATCCCCATCCCACCCTTCCCTGGTATCCTCTCTACAGTGGTGATGCACAGGGAGCAGCAGGAATGTTGGGGTGCCCCTGGACACTGAGTAGTCGAGGTCTGGTACCCCCCAGCCACCCTGTGCACTGACAAGCTGTTGAGCAATGCGACCTCATATAGCTGTGCAGTCGTGATAACTGGTGTGGTGGTCCTTGGTCATGAAACAAGGCACGGCTGGGAGCAACCCCTGGACCCCGGGTCCCCTGTGAGCGTGTGGGTGGCCAAGGAGCACTGCCTGCCCCTCAGCTTGGAGTGCTTCACCCCACGAGACATGACACCTGGGACGTCTTGAGGTGGCTCTGCAAAGGGCTGGCACCATGTCCCTGCAGGTTTTCCTGGGGTGACACAGTCAGGAGAGCATTAAGCTTTGTGGCAAGGATCGGTGTGGGCAGCAGCAGGGGCCACCCAGTCACCCTTGTCTCATCGCCATTTCCTCTTCTTCAGTAGCACAAAATGAATCCCTCAGAAGTTAAGTTAACTAAATAAACAAATACGGAGCTATTTATTTTCTATTGTCATAGAAATGCTGTGGGCTCAGGCGGGATTTTGTATTCACTGTTCACATCTGCAGCCCTGCTGTGCTCGGGGTGGGGGAAAGACTATCCCTTTTATTTGCTCCAGCCTCACCAGTAAATCAGATGGGAAGGATCCCTCCCTGAAGCCACCCCTCTCCAAACACTCTTCCCTGTCTCTCCAGCCCCAAGAGACCGGAGCTGCGCCATCCGCCTGGTAAACACTGGGCGTAAGAAAAACAAACGCTTTTTCCTCTCTGGGTGGGGGGGAAGAGAGAAGAAAAAGGCATTAGCAAATGTCATTTTTCCCTCCGAGCTAAAATAACACAGCAGTGCAAGCTGAGGATGCAGCTGTGGTTTAGAGGGGTTTTATTTTTATTTTTTTAATACACCACTGGGAGTTCAAACAACGTGTCAGTGATACGTTGCCTTTTGTAGAGAGCGGCTTCTTTGTCTCCACCCTCTTCTTTTTTTTTCTTTTTTCTTTTTTTTATTTTGTTTTCTTGAAGCATTTTAGTCATTCTGTTGAGAATGCATAGCTCATTTGGATAAAAGCCTCTGCTGTGACATCCACAGCTCGGATCCGCAGAATTGTTTGTTTCAAAGCAATAGTCTGGGAGAATTTATTGAACTGGCATCTCCTTCCCCCCCCTTCCCGTGTAAATTAATGAAATGGATGTTCTGTGGCACTTGTTAAAAAGCAATAAATCCTCTCTCGCATTTATTGCTTTGAAGGTAAGGAAAAGAGAGGACACAATTTAATCTTGAGGTGGGATGGCTGGAGAAACCCTGCTTCCCCTGGTGCTCTGTCTCAAAGGTGAGGTGCTTCATTCCAGCAGCTGAAGCAGCTTGAGAAACCAAAGATGTCCCACAAAGGCCTGATCCTGTCGGCTGTCACCCAACCACAGCCCCCATCCCGGGTGCATTCAAAGCCTTTCATCTGGAAGCATTGTTTCTCCTCGTACATCCAAACCCCCTGCTCAGCTCCAGAGGTGCAGAGGTACCTCCAGGAGCAATGAAACAGCTTGGGTAGGCGGAAATGAGGTGCTTAGCCTGCCAGGGGACTTTTGTATAGCTAGGTGCCTCTTGTATTTGTAAGCAACTCTATACATCTTGACACGTGGTGATTAGTGTGTGATGATGTTAGTCTGCACTTAATGGTGCCTGAGTATCTCTCAGTGCTTTGCAAATCCTGATTAAACAAACCTTGGTTAATGGCTTTCTTTTTTTTTAAATCCCCATATTGCCAGGATGTGGTAAAGCCACTTTCTTAACCTCTCCTGCTGAATCAATGGCAGCATTGCAAATAGAAGCAGGCACCCTCAAGCTGATTGCTGCCCTCCTTGGCTGCTGACTCATGGCCACGGAGGGATGCAGCACAAAGTCTGGGGCAGTTTCATCACAGACACACAGAATGGTTTGGGTTGGAAGGGACCTTAAAGACCATCCAGTTCCAGTCTCACTGCCATGGGCAGGGACACATCCCGCTAGACTAGGGTGCTCAAAGCCCCATCCAACCAGGCCTTGAACACCTCCAGGGACGGGGAAGCCACAGCTTCTCGGGGCAACCTGGGCCAGGGGCTCACCACCCTCAGGGTAAAGAATTTCTTCCTAATATCTAGTCTAAATCTCCCCTCTTCCAGGTTAAAACCATTACCCCTCGTCCTATCGCTATGTGCCCTTGTAAAAAGTCCCCCTCCAGCTTTCCTGTAGGCCACCTTCAGATACTGGAAGGCCACTATAAGATCTCCCCAGAGCCTTCTCTTCTCCGGGCTGAACAACTCCAACTCTCTCAGTCTGTCTTCATAGCAGAGGTGCTCCAGCCTTCTGATCATCTTTGTGGCCTCCTCTGGACCCATTCCAACAGGTCCATGTCCTTATGTTGGGCGCCCCCGAGCTGGAGGCAGCACTGCAGGGGGTCTCCCCAGAGCGGAGCAGAGGGGCACAATCCCCCCCTCGCCCTGCTGGCCACGCTGCTGGGGATGCAGCCCAGGATGCGGTTGGCTTTCTGGGCTGCGAGCACACATTGCCGGCTCCTGGGGAGCTTCTCATCCACCAACACCCCCAAGTCCTTCTCAGAGCTGCTCTCAATCCATTCTCTGCCCAGCCTGTGTTTGTGCTTAGGATTGCCCTGACCCATGTGCAGGACCTCGCACTTGGCCTTGTTGAACTTCATGAGGTTTGCACAGACCAAGGCCTGTTTCTGTCCCAAGGCTTGGCCCGAGCTGCCCGTGGTGGGGTGCTGATGTGGGAGAACGGTGGTGTGGGCTTGTCCCTATTTTCTGGGCTGGCAAATTACCACAGCGCAGGAGAGAGGTGGGAGTCCACCACTGCAGCTCTCTTGGGTTCAATCTCATGGATGCTGGCAGCTCATGCTCATGGAGATTCCTCCTGGGTGCTGGGAGCCCCTTTGCATGGTACGAATGTGTGGGGAGAGGGATCAAGGCTGCTGGCTCCTTGTGCAGGGTGAAACTAAAGGCAGTTGTGAGCATTTATGGCTTTCAAGGATGTTCAGCAGGTTGAGGGAACGAGTGCAGGGCTGAGCAGGGATGATGGACAGGGGGACTTGTGACCACAGGCACAGCCTCTGCCTCTCCTGTGGTCTCTTCTGCACCGTCATCCCGAATCACAGAAGAAAGGGGTATGCCTTCCTCCTTAACCTGACAGTGTCTTCTTTTAGTCTTTGGCTTAAAAACTTCTTCCTGGCTGGCTGACCAGAGGCTAGTGCGATTTCATGGACTGTGTGTAAGGGATGCCTTGGAGACCGTTGATAATATTAGACCTTCACAGCAGGGGAGGAAAAGAAAGTGATGGGGGCACCAGCCCCTGCACCGTCCTGAGCAAGCCTGAGCCCATGGGTGAGACTGTGCTGTAAGGGGGCTGCAGGGAGGTTTAAATGTATTTAACTGCTGTCCAAAATGGAGAGCAGAAAGGATCGTGAGGATGTGGTTGATAGGCACTTAAGCACTTCTTTTGAAACCACAAACCCCAATTATTATTTTTTTTTGTCATCATTACTCTTACTGGGATAGTGCAAAAGTGACTCAGTTTGTGGCATTTTCTGAGAATCAAACTGAATTAAGGGCTGGTTGTAAACACCACGAAGGCCGTTGAGGGGTTCAGATGCTGGACTTGGGGGGGGCGTTGTTTTGGAGTGCTGCAGGTTTCTCCCATTCCAGCTGCTGTCATGGCTCTGCGGAAAGCAGAAACAGAGCGACCTGCGCAGAGTGCACTGAGCTCTTCCAGATTAGCCCAGAGTGGGTCCAGCGGGGCGGCAGGAGCCTTGCCGCATGCATTAGATTAGATAGTGGAAATAGATGAATTTCTTATCGCTGCACGCAGCATATTTTACAATTGGGTTTTAAGTCTTCCTGTTGCAAAGTGTGCTTGGCATGGCAAAAATGTGTTTAAATGGAAGAGACCGGACTAAATGTCACCTTTTGCCCCCGTCAGTGCAGTTGGTGTGGTTAGCGTTTGGCAGTGAGGATGCTCTTCAGGGTGGCAGAAGCCTTTACAAATGTGGCCTTTGTGTTGATAAGGGTGTGGGTTTTTTTTTTTGTTTAGATTTGGTGATTTGGAAAGTAGTTGCTCACCAGAGGAAGCCTCTTAATCCGTGTTTCCCTGCATCAGAGCACCTACCAGATGGGATTTTCTTTTCTTCTCTGCATCAGAGAAGGCCTTAAATGGCTGTGCGAGCTGCGCACTGGCTTTCCCTGCCAATAAACCCCTGATGGTAATCACGGCCACGTGGTCACTGTCCTTGATCCGAAATTTGTCATCGCGCGTTACGGCTCACAAAGCCTTGGCTCGGTCTTTCAGCTGGAGTATTAAACCTGATGACAGATGCCAGCTCTTCCAGCTCTGTTGTGGTCTCTGGAGTGAGCGGGATTGTGAGCATTTTGCTGGCTAAATAAGGGCTTCAGTGTAGCGTCGGGGAAAGGCGATGGCAAATGTATTTGCTTCCAGTGTGAAGATGGGCTTCAGCACTTAGTGGTGGTGGTTTGAACAGTTAATGTGGAGATACAACGGTGTGTCGCGGCGACTCTTTTGCCCTGGAACTTTGGATGCAAGTACCAAACCCTGCCTGGTTCCCGGGCCCCGAATGCCTGCTGCCCTTGGAGACCCTGGGAAGCATTTCTCAGTAGGATCTGTCCCTCTGCAGGGATGCTCTATACCCAGCAGCAAAGTGTGGATGGTGACATTTTCTTTACCTTATTTACTCTGGGAAAGACCCATTCTTTTTGTTTTTATGGAACAACAGAGGCTAAATCGAAGTGCCTGAGGTTTTAGAGTAAAATAAATAAATAAACTTGAAAAAAAAAAAAAGAAAAAGGTTTAATTCTGTTTCTAAAACATTCATGTGTTTAATTCAGCAATGTAAATGGGACTCTTGAATCTTTCTGTGAAACAAATTATTACCTGGTAAGAGCAGGGAAAATGCTTTCAAAACCTTTTCCAGGTATCCAGAACATCACAAAGCAGAATTACAGCCTGAAACTTAAACCCCAAACCACTTCTGAATAGCAGGTTTAAAAGCTGCTTAGGTGAGAAGATGCCTGAACATGCATATTTTGTAGGTGGATGAGGAGCAACAAAGTGTGGCGTTTCCTGCCTTTCAGAGGGTTTTTAGCGGGTTGGCTGATCCTGATCTTCCAAGGTAATGAGTGAGGATGGGAAATAATGCCTGCAGCTCCAGGGGAGGAGTGGGGAGAAAGGACGCAGGAAGAGAAATAAGTGAACAGGGATTAGAGACTAGAGGTGTGTAGCTCCTGTGGTTGAAGGACTATGTAGGATGTCACCTGTGCTGGCCTGACAGCATTGTGTAGGTGTTCTGGAGACCATCCCGTGTCCTGTTACCACCATGAACCCAGGGACAACTAAAACGTAAAGGTCTGGTGTTAAACCAAGTAAACAATACTGGCCCTATACCATCTCACATTTTTCTCTGAGGTATAAAAGTGCCCTGAAGGGAGTATATCTGGGTCCCATGCTTTCTTTTATTACTTTTTAGTAGGTCTTTTGTTCATCTTTGTTGCAAGATGATAGAGCTGGGGCTTGATCTTTTTTTCCTGAAGGATTTCTCGAAATCCTTGTGTGCTAGGAGTTCACCCACTTGGCTCATCCGTCCCCTCTCTTTGGAGACAGGGGGGCCTTGTGCTATGAGCTGGCATGGGAAGAGCAGCACGTGAGCTCTGAGCTTTACCTGCTGCCTCCTGGAAGAGGTAAACCATGGTGTTTTTGTTAAAACTTCAGGGAAGTCCTCTTTTTCAACATTTTTTTTTGTTTCCTCATGATGTCTTAAAATCGCTAACTTCTTAGTCATCATTGGGCCTTTCCAAACAGGCCTCTTATTTTTCTCATATCATGACCAATAAGCACGGGAGGAGGAACCTACTTTCTTCTCTTTTGCCATATGTGAACCAGCATTGCTCCAGCTCAACATTGTTTGCTCCAAAAATCCACAAGTCCTGAACAAACTTTTGATCGTTTCCCTCTGAAGCTCAAGCCTAAACTAATCTTTATTCATTTCTCTATGGGCATGTCAAGTTTTTGGGGGCTGAGGCACAGGAGTGGAAGGACCTCACAGGGCGTGGGCTCCCTCCCCTTGGCCAGGAAGCCAAGTAACCCCAAATGTTTGCTTGTGGCCTTTCCTGGCAGCCAGGGCTTGTGTCTGATGGAGACCCCTGAGCCTGCACTTGATTTAACATTGAAACCTCATCTTCTCTGAAATAAGAATCCTCTTTCCCTCCTTCTTGCTAAGGAGATTTATATCCCGGCTCAGAGAGTTGCCTGTGATGTTATGATGTCATGGTGTATGATGAAATTTGTGCTCCGCTCCTCAGTGCTCACCTCAAGCCTCTTCTGCACACGTACAGACCCTTAGATATTAAACCAGCAAAAGGTGTCAAAACACAGCCGAGCTGCTGTGATATACAGCACTCTCAAATGCTTTCTTGTGTTACCTTTCCTAACCTTGGTCACTTGGATGTTGCTGCAAAGCACAGTGCTGGTGGATTTATAGTGGGAAAAGCTATCTGCAATGCATGTGTCTTGTGAGTAAATATTCCAGGGGGAGAAATAAAACACAGCTTTCTGATCTGTTTGTATCCAGCATCTTCAGGTTTTTTGTTTTTTTCTTAATGCAAAGTTTGAGCTGCAGAAATAAATTAACCCCAATGTCTTTGGGTTTCTCCCCAGCTCTTTGGCTTTTGGAGCCAGAGAGACCTGTATGCTTTGCCAAGAAAGATGGACATTGGTCAGTGACACTTAGCCTGTCATCTCCTGTCTCTTGGGAGCCATTGATGAGACTTGGGAATTAACGCTTTTGAACCCTGGGAATTAATGCCTCTGGGCTGTTCAGAGCACAGCTCAGCCCCTAGATCGCATGTTTTAACTAAATTGGTTACAAAACAGATCTGTCTAAATTGGAGCAAGCCCCTTTGTGTGGACACTCCTAAATCAGTTTAAGAGTGGCTGGTATTGATTTTAACTTAATGTGGTTTGTTACTGAAGTAAGCTGGATCAATAGTGTTAAATAGGTGCAATTCCTTGTGTTGACTATGCCATGGAAAACTTTCATAGAAAAGATGAGCAGAAAGGGAAAAGGACTGAATTTATTCTCCTGTTGCTTCCCAGTGATCACTTATAAATTTTTACAGCCAGCTTTGGGATTTTTTTCCCCCAAAAATATCTCTTTGAAGGGAGCTTCTGAGGTGGGACTACAGAAATCCTGAACCCAAAGCCAACTTAACAGGGGATTTCTAGGAATACAAACCTTTGTTTCCCTTATTTACCATCTTTACCCTGAAGCCGGGAACCCGTGCAGGGAACCAGCACCTGAAGTTGTCCAACGGCTGCAGGAAGGATACTACGTCGTTCAGGCTGTGCCCAGAGCTGTGCTTTGCCATTGACTTTCTGCATAACCCTGGGGAAACCGTGAGGATCTTCAGCCTCACTTACCCAGGAGCACTGCTGGCTGTGTGTGGCATGTCCAGAGATTTTCTTGCACTGATGAAATTAGGAGGGGGGCACAGAAATACTTCGGAGGGATTCCTGTGTGCAGGCTTATAGCCCTCCTGCCAAAGGATCTCTGCGCTCACCCTCAGGGTGAGCAAGAGGAGGAGGAGGATCTGGGGTCCCATCAGGAAAGATGGAGTGGGGGATTGCTGTAACAACAAGCTGCCCTGACTCTGCGTTAGGACTCAGACTCCGTTGAATCCAATGAGGATCTTTGCCTTCAACCTCTCTGTAACCAGCATTTACCTTTTACTGTCAATACTGTGGGTTTCCTCCTCATGCATTATGCAACAAGCCTTGCTTTCTCATTGCTGTTCCAATGCTGTGGAGTTCAGTGCCGTAACGTAACTCTGAGTTTAGCTGTGAAATTGCATTTATTATAACTGCTAACATCAATTATGGATCCATGCTGGCCATCAGAGCCTTGTATTGAGTCCCTCCCTGCCCCGTTAGCCTAACGATGCCTGTGGTGCCCCAAGGCCACTCCCTGCCTCCAGAGGGGCTGGTACAGGGGCCAGGCTGGCTGTCACTTCACCCCCCTCCTGCTCTCATAGCCTTTGCAGCAACAGAAATTCAAATATCTACACTATCACACCTGCTGACAGATCACCTGTGTGTGAATGTTTGGTTTCCATCAGGTCTGGGGCAGGTTTCCCTTTTTCCCTCCTCTTCCAAATCTCATCCCTGAAAGACAGATGATGGAGGTACCCTTGCGTGCTCGGCTCATTGCCATGCACGTTGCAGTCAAAATCTCATTTTCATTCCAGAAACAAAAGGTCTGTCAACTTGTTTAACTGCACAGAAAACACCAAACAAGAAATAAAGCCCAATTAAGAATAAAGAGAAGGAAGAGGCTCAGTATAATAGATTGTTTTGGTAAGTGGTTTCGTCAGCTCCATTTGCAAGCTGTTGCTATGTGAACCTGCTGCAGGACCGGGGCTGGCTTAGGTGCAGGCAGGGCAGGCAGCGTTCCTGGGCGGCTGCTGGTTCCTAGCTCTGGGGCCCATGGAGATGTGGATTGTCTCTTCCAGGAGGGGCAGTGCCACCAGACCCCGAGTGGCCCCTATCCTTTTGCTGGTAGGGATGAGCCAGGCTGTCGCTCTCTGCCATCACCTTGTTTCACAGGGGCAACCCCATGGTGAGCTGCCATTGCATGCGCTTTGGGGGTCTGCCCTGGGACCAGCAAGACAGCAGATGGAGGAGGCCACTGTCACCATGGATGGTCGCCTTCCTGCAGGCATTGCCCAGCTATTTCTGGGGATGCCCTGCACTTGGGGGTTTCTCACAAGCTTTCCCTTGACTTTTCCCATCCCTTCAAGAGATGACCACTTAATACATCGGAAAGCAGAAGCGTTGTTTGAAGACTTGGAAATTTGCCATTCATCACAGCTGTGCGTTTGAGCCTGTGTGATTATTTTGGGAAGTGAACCATGGTGATTTGTGTGTATGTGTTTTATTGGCGAGCAGGATGTTCCCTATCTACCTCTCCCTGGCTGTCTGAATTTGCATTGGTTAATAAAATGGATAATGTTCAATGACTTTCTGATGGGTGAACAAGATTTGGCATACAGGGTGTAGTAGCTTTTCACGAAGGCTAAAATTTCATCCTGGGAGACTGAACCCTCTGTGGCAGCCATACACAATCCATAATAACAGAAGCTTTTAACCCATCCATAATTGCTTTCATATAGAAAATGATTGCTGTAAGTTAACTTCATAATTCTAAATCAGTGGCTCTCAGTAGGATTTCAAATGCTTTAATTTGCCCTGAATTATCTCTAGAACTCACAGGCAGTTCATCTATGCTCTTTTCTGATTATGTTCCTTGTCACTCTGACCCAAACTTAGTCTATTTAATTTTTGTCTCCTCTTTCTGAAAATAGACCCATTTCCAACAATATCTCGCCAGTGGTAATGATTCTGACTTGTGCATGGGGTGGATGATGCTCTCTCAAGCTCCCTCCCTTGGAGGCCAGCCAATGCTTTGAACCTGTCATATATTACTGCCTTGGTTGAGAAGTAACCTTGAAGGTGTGGGTATCCACCAACAGGGTGTGAGGCCAACACAAGCGGGGCCGTCGCGGTGGTGGCACCTGGGTTGGTTCATGCCATGGTTCCTCTTCTTCAGCTGCAGGGAGGAGGAAAGGATATCATGGCTGGCTCTATGTACCCAGCACGTGGAGGATTCATGGGCACAGTGTTAGATGTACCATGATGGCACATACTGTGCGGATGTGGTGTCAATATGGGGATACCTCCCTAACGAGGAGGAAACTCATCACTGGGTTGTTCAACAGTCCCAAAATGAGCAGGGTAGCCACTCCTCCCCTTATGGCAGCAGTCAGCTTGCGCAACTTTGAGTGACAACAGATGAAGGGATTGCATTTACGGCTTGTCTCTAGAACTGTACATCTGTGTCAGCTCTTTGCTAAATCAATAAAAGGATGCTGAAGGAAAAATACTTTTAGGCTTCTTATGTCTTAATGCATCAAACTGATTGGGCAATGAGGAGCTTGGATGGTAGCAGGCATCGCAGTGTGGCTGGCCGATGATTTTTTTTTTTTTTTTTTTTTTTGTCAAATCATAGGTAAGGGCTGGGTCTTGGAAGATGCTGGTAGGTTGCTCCCCGGAGAAGGTGTCAGTCACGTGGGTTCTTTTTTGGTGGTAGTTACTACGCAATTTGGATAGAAATCTTCAACCAAGGAGCCTGAGGTACAGCATCAAGAAGTGGAGAAAAATCACTTTGCATGTTCCAACAGACTAACAAATTACCTATGGAAATGCACTTGAGAATATTCCTCAGTAATTGGATTTCAGCTGTTGTTTCAGTGTATGTGCCCCCAGGCTGCAAAGGTAAAAGGACTCCACTGAAATGCTTTGAAATATTCTCTGGCACCTACAAAATGTGTTTACTATTAAAAAGTGAAACCTGCAAGTCAGAACGCTGCTAAGTGCAGTTTAAAAACAAAATTGCACCCCTGCAGCGTAGCTCAGGGTGCTGAAGCATCTGGTTTATCCAGACAGTCTCAACCCAGAAACATTCCTGTGACTTGAGTGGAGAAGTCTTGTCTGCAGTCTTCTGCCAGGGTAACAGGGACATGTCTGCCTTGTGCACTGGGATGTAGGGTGGGAACCCTCGAACGATGGCCAGTTTAAGTAAGTTGAGTAGGCTAAGAAGCACACAGGAGGGTTTGCAGGATGAGTTCTTCAAGTTTTGGTACCTCTTGGATGTGCTGGTCCTACCCCTGGACCTAAAGTTGCTCTTTACAGGTTTGAAATACATAAAAGTTGCTGCTTTTGCAGAGCATGGGGAGTAGTGACTCCTTTAAGTGCCTGCAAGCCTTTTTCCTTAGTCATGTGTATGTTGTAAAGCTGAAGCTATGTTGGTGTTTTTGGTTTTGTGGTTTTTTTTGTTTTTATTTTTTTTAAATGGTGGTCCTAATTGTCCTAATTCTGATTATCATTGGCCACGTGCTGCAGCGGTATGCTCACACCATGCATTGCTCAATCTGTTTCAGTGGAGATGTATACTGAGATGAAAAGGACTAGGCTTGCACCCCAAGAGCTGTATGTGCGCTTCCAAATCTAACTGTGAATTTAAAACATGGTATCTTAGAAAGATGCTGATTTTGATAATGGGAGGGGTCCGTTGAGAACTTCTCTTCAGGGGTCGCCTTCAACTTGTTTTGCACAGAAAGACATTTCTAAAATTCTGCAGAACAATACAAACCAAAGGTCCCTAACATGTGAAAAGCAGGACTTTTTTTCATGAGACTTTTGAGCATAAACCAGAAGTTACTATGCCTATGTTACACCCATGGGGAAATAGGAATTTTTATTGCTCTGTTAAAATAACGTTTAGGCTAATTCCAAAGCTGAAGTCACCTATAAGCTGTGGGTCACCTATAAGCAGAGGTGACTAAGAGTCACCATCCTTCCCCCCTGGATTTACTTTTTGGCTGAACATAACAGTCCAACTTTGAAACCTGCACACCTCCTTCTGAACCTTTCAGATCTCTCTGCCCTTTGGAAGGAGCCGAAAGCAAACCTGGCCCTGGCAAGTGCCCTGGTTTGCTTTGCAGGAGCTACGCGGAGGGAAATAAATCTGCTCTGCCGACTGAGGCAACTAGTTCTGTGGGTTTATAAATGCTCCAATTGAGTGTTTTGACACGGCAGTCAGATATAGTTAATCTTTCCCTTGACCTCCCGATACCGGAGCGCAGACTGAAACCGCTAGTTAAGCACGTCCGTCTCCTGTTGTACCATTCGCGCTCCAGCGCACCGCCTAATCAAGTGTAATATATCTCTGGGTAAAACACACACAGTGCTTTTCACAGCTATTTAAACAAAAAACAGACCTCGGTGCATTAGTTACATACACAAGCCACACAGAATCGCTGTTCCTGTGGTTAAGAGAGAAGTTGGATGGGCTGGGTTTGCTCTGGGGAGGAGGTGTGGGAAAGGTGTGGGAAATGTTGGCTTTCATCTGCTCAAATATGAAAAAAATACCCACTTGGTGCCATCCCCAAGGATGTGCATCCTGATGGGTGGATGGTTTTGTGCCCAAATATGAAAAATAGCCACTTGGTGTCATCCCAAAGGACGTGCAGACTGATGGGTGGATGGTTTTGTGCCTGTAGTCCCAGACTGAGATTTAGGACAGGTGGGGCTGGCTCTGGGTGAGGTCAGGAGGATCTTGTACAGAGGCTGCACAGATTATCTTGTCTCCGTGTCTGGTAATGATAATCCTTTCCTACAGCAAAGGGTAGCTCGGGAAACAGCCAAATTTGGGCAGGATAGTAAGCTACAAGGATTAGAGGCATAGTATTTATTTGAATTGCCGGGCTTTTCTGTTTGACAGCACGGCTGGATCTGTAAAACTTGCTGTCTGCTGAGGTTTGAGGATGACTCTGGTATCTCAGAGCAGTCTGTCTTTGCAAACCTAGTAAGACCCATTTGCTTTTGTTAGACTGATTCATTCCAGCTTTGCTCGGAAGAAACTGGGAATATTTTGACAAGAGGTATATTAAGGCACGCTGTATTTTTAAAAGCATATAATGAGGCAACATCAGAGGATGTCTGTGTGCAGTGACCACAAAGGTGAGGCAGGCAAACCACAGGAGCCCTGAACTTGGGCCGCCAGGTGAGCTTTTGGAGGGAGGGAGGGAGGCGACAGGGAGGTTGCTGAAGGGAACAGCATTTTGTCTTGGGCTGGGGCGGAAGCCTTTGATGGGACCCGTAATTTTGGAAGGTGAGGCCTCACTAAGGAGCCAAGGAAATTGGTCCAGGAATGTCCACAGGGCAGCTTGTAAGACAACCAGGAGGGGGAAAAAAAAACCCAAACATGCAGGAATTGAAAAAAGAAAATGGCAGAAGAAAAAAAACCCTGTTTCAGCATCGATCCAAATATTGGTTAGGTTTGTAAGCAAGACAGTTGTGCCAACAGTGTGCAAGGTAGTTAAGTGATTTTTAAAGGTTGAGAAACACTGGACTGGATGACCTCTTGATACCCACTCAAGCTTTATATTTTCCTATGATACTTTGGTACTTTTTCCCCAAAGGATCCCAGATGCTCTCTCCTGTATTTTTTTTTCTAGCCTCGTGTTTGATCTCCCTAGGATATCAGCGGGGATTCATTGATGTGTCTCTGTTAAAATTTGACAAAGCTTCTGTTTGAGAACTCTATTTTACAGAGCAGCTCATCCTGTTGGATATTGAGAAATTACACAGCTCAGGATAAAATATATCCTAACCCACTAAAAGTCTCGTATGCTGAAGCGCGAGGTTCCTCCAGGCAGTACAATGTATAAGCCCTATATAAATGTCTGTGTGAAAATAAGATACTTAAATCTCTTTTGAATCCTTGCTCTCCCAAGCCCATCGCAAAGCCCGTTCGTGACCTCCTCGCCTCCTTCCCTTCCCCGCGGAACGGAGCTGAGCTCTCCTTCGGGAGACGGAGGTGAGACCCGCCGAGCTGATGTTTATAAAGCTCTTTGAAGGTGAATGTTAGCGTGTACCTGCAGGAGCAGCCTGTCTTGTGTGCGCTTATTAACATTCAGGGCATGCTCAAATAGCAGCTCTGTGGCGGTATGTTAACTGTACTGATAAATCTTGTGTAAAAACAACACTCCACCGCACCGTTAAAGCTCCTTCCACCTGGGAACATCAAAGCCCGACACAAGCATGGCTTGATCCTCCCAGCAGCTGGGGTTGCTTTGTGCCGTGGCGCAGATGGGGCTGTGGGCACCCGGTGCTGGGCAGGGTGCAGGGACACCTCTGATTTTGGTGAGAGAAAGGCAGTTCTTGGGATCTCTTAACAAGGGGTTCTCTGCGCCACAATAATGACCTGGCCCCAAGTTTCTATAAATATAACATACATATGCTGCTGGGAGCTGACGGGTGCTCCCAGGAAGAGGAGGGCAACCAGCAAATCACTACAAGCAATTTCGGGCTTTAGCAACTGGAAAAAATATGTCACAGCACATTTTTTAAGTCTGCGTCTTCCATGCTATGAAAGGTAATGGGATGCCGTTATAAAATCAAATAGCAAAGCGTATGAAAGCAGTCATGCCAGCACTGGAACTGGGTGCCTGCCTTATGCAGAGTGCTATAGGATCGCATCCTCTGCCCTCCTTTAAAGGCTGCAATCCCTTTTAAATATATTTATCTCCCCTAAAGCTTTGAATCCAAAGCAGCTTCAAAGCAGGAGGTGCCTGTTATTAAACTTTTTTTTTTTTCTTGTGGCTTGCAATGAGTTACTTCTGTTAAAAGAGATGGAAAATTTCTGTCAAGGAAAAAACACTGGATCACAGGATAATTTAGGTTGCAAGGGACCTCTGGAGGTCATGGAATTCAACCTCCTGCTTAAAGCATGGCTGACCTCAAAGTTAGATCAGATTGTGATTTAAATGTGATGACATTTATTTATATAGCGATAATCATATAACACTTGAGTGTGTCAGTTTATATTTGGTCTGGCTTTTCTTGAGATTAGTATCTGGATAATAACTTAACCATCACTGCACCAGGGTACGTTTCCCCAGCCTGGCACAAGGCGGGACCTGAAGGATGCTGTGTGGAGTGGGAGCAGCCCAGCCTGGTGTGGTGTCAGATCCTGGGCATAGCTGCTGGCACCTGAGGAGGTCCTGGGGTCCCCCATGAGCCCAGTCCCCTGGGTACCCGTGTGCCAGGTTCAGCTGTCTACACCGACCTTTGCAAAGTGAGACGTCCCCTTAAACCTCCACACCGTGACCTCAGTCCAACCCTTGCAGCTCTGCTGTGTCCCCATCCCTGCTGCCCTCCTCTCCCAACCATCCAGGAGGAGCTGGAGGAGGAACAGAGATAGGAAAGCTTTAGTTCAGCAAATCCATAAATCATTTAATTCAATGATTATTTATGAACTAGATCTCAAGCTTATAACAGTAGCTCTTAAGAAAGAGTTCCTGGCTGCTGAGCAGTTGGCATAGTTGTCCTCTGAGAGCATTAAATATGCATTTGACACAGGTGACTGTGGTGGTTTCTTCCATTAACCCGTGGTTTCCAGTTTTCAGTCATTACTGTGTGTATTATGCACAAACATGTTAATACTTTGTAATTCTATGCTACAGACATCATTAGGAGTGCATTGCCCTCTTGCTGAGATGCACCAGAGGTCCTGCCTTGGTTGGATTTATGTCACCTGTGGTGTCCGCCCTCCACCCAACTCTCCTGCCTTGCTGATTTGAAAGCTTTTTCCTTCAGACTATATTCTGTCGTTGGGGATGGAGACTTCTACGGTGGGGCAGGATCAATGCAAGTTGCTGTTCTTGGCTGCCAAGTATAGCAGCAAAACATGACCCTCCTGCTTGCTTCACTGCTCCTGCCATTCCTGGAACCTTTTGCAAGTTGGTGTTGTTGGGTGGATGCCAGACCAGGCGTCCATGCGGTGCACCCCTCCCTTGTCCCTGTGTCTGGAAAGGATGCACCAGCCCCTGCACACTTGCACATACCTGCTCGGTGAGGATGGAGTAGCAGCGATGCACCAGTCGGGTGTGAATGTGAGAGGGGTTAACTTTGGAAAAGAGCTGCAGGGTCCCACTGCAGCTCTCGGGCAAGTTTGGCACTGTCACTTCATCGTGTCACTCAACAATTAAAGTACATGCAAGCGGTGTTGCAAAGAACAGATTAATTAGATTTGACAATAGCACCGGGAAACAACGTAACTTTAGAGTAATCTGTTCGGGGAGGGAAAATATTATTTCTGTGTTTTGCTTCTTGGCTTTCTCTTTAAAACTAGACACAGATTTCCAGCTCTCGTGTGGGAGTAGACTTACTTCTTGTGTCTAATAATGGTTTTTATAAGTAAGTATTTTAGGTACTGCTGCTGTGGAAATTGTCACTCAGTATGAACTGGGGAAAAGTTGCTGGGTTTCTCTAATATTTGAGAATCCAATGCAAATTTTTCCCCCTGCCCCAGGAAGTTGGATGGATTGGAATAGCAAGGGTGACTGGGGAGTGCTTTCCTTCCTGCCCGCTTCCCTGGTGCTCTCCCGCTGCTGTTGTACCAGTTGCTGGTTTGCATCTTTGCTTCCTGGCTCTTGGGGCAGAACTGGACATGACCGAGTGTGATGCAGCAGCTGCTGGTTCCCACAGAAAGCTTGGGAGATTTTCTTTGCTCTTCGTCTCCAGCAGTTATTCTTTTCTGGGGCCATTTTGCACTGAGTGGCTACAGAAATACATTGCCAATTTCCAATACTTCTAGTAAGGTGAGCACATCCCTCCCTCTCTGCTGTATTTTCTCCACCTACCGCTCCCCAGGTCTCCTGTGTTACCTCTCCTACAGCCGTAAAACCCTAAACAGCCTCAGGGTAGAATATGTTGAAAATCTAAAAATCATCTTAACTTCCTGCTTTTATCATAGCTTCCCCCGAATGTGCAAGCTTTTACACAATAAGCTTCATTGTATAAACCTACTAGCATGGATTACAGCTTCAGTTTCCTTTAACATTGAATATTAGCATTTATTATTTATATAGTGCAAACAGCGTGCTAAGTTTGATATAATTGTCTTAGTTACTGATGATATAAAAACCTGATTGTTATTTTTGTGGCTTCATAAATCCAGCACTTTTGATGCTCCAGTTATCCGCCTTTGAAATGTGGAATCTGCAACGCTTTGGCAGGATTTGTCAATGGTGGGAAACTCAGTTGGTGGACTTCTGGGTGTCTGTACCTGAGTGACCGTGCCTGTATGAATAGACTCAAATGTTGCAGTTGTAGCACTTACATGCATTTCTCGGGGATGAAGGATTAACAAATGATGGATTAGGCAAATTAATCTATGGTTTGTCAGGCGTACATTACACAAGGTTCAATTTAGGTTGATGGATTTATTATTTATTATTTATTATTTGCTGTTGTGTGTCAGTAAATGGCTCTTCCTAACATTATGATGTATGATAGCAGCCCATGCCTGAGCTGCTGTATGTAAAGGTCATCATTTCTGTAATTAACCCCATTTTTCATGGTCTTTTAATGCTGATACATTAATTTGCGTTGGTCTGGAATGTGACGAAGAAATGCATTTCCTTGGGTTAGGTTTTCTTAAGCTGAAGAGCTCCAAAACATAGGACTATGACCGCAGGCTTTTGGGATACAAACACACACGCATTCTTCAGCGGATTGCCTGTAGCAGAGTTTTTCTGACCCAGGAACAGTTTCAGGGAGAGACAGAGGACTTAGAGGTGTCTGCAACGCCAGTTTTAAAAAGAGACGAGAGGAGTGGGACTTCAGAGTGATAAAACAGGATTAAACCTCCAGTGAGAGCTGGAGGTCTGGACCATATCTGCTCTTGAACTTTTTTTATCTTTTGGGCCCTGTGTTGAACCATTGCAAACAGATCTTTGCAACAGAGAAATATCCAAGTCTTACAAGCTGCAGGACTGTCCTGAGGATATCCAACAGCTATTTTTCAGTGTGTTTTCTAAAGCATTGGCATCCTGTTTCCCACCCTCTGAGCTATCTAGCTCCCTCTTGCAGCCCACTCCTTCCTGCTGAGCTGGGTTTTCGGGACGTGCTTGGGGACAGGGGTTTCTCCACGGGGGCACCTCCTTGAGTCCTGCCCAAGGCTTTGGAGACTGCTGCTCCCATCTCGCAGCCAGCCTTGCGCGAGCAGGCTCTTGGAGGTAAGATGATTGAGTTACCCCGGTGCCTGGCTACTGCTGTCCCCATCCCCAAATAGTGCTAGTAAGCAGGAAAATGCTCTTTTTTTCCTCCCTCCAGGTGCAGAAATTGGGGCCAGCCTTCCCTGTAGATCCGAGGCTGTATCGATGCTGGTGCACAGCACCCTCTCCCCATCTGCCTGCGAGGGCAGGGGAATGGCAGGGTCCTGCCTGCACGCCTGGTCCTGCGCAGGCAGCAGCAGGTTTCGCTCTAATTTTCCCCGTCTTTGTGGCTTAAATCAGAACCTTCAGGCTGGCAGAGCGCCCTGCTTAATGATACCACGGGCTAATCATTTACAGCAGAATGCAAAAGCAAAGAAGTGTGTTTTTAATCTTTACAAATGTATCTAGATAAGCCAGGAGACAGACTTATCTTTTGTATTACAAGAAAGGGGGGAAAAAATCCACACCAAGGAACATTGCTGTACCATCCTTGGCCTTTTCTTCAGCCTTTGTCTTTCTCTCTGTATCTTGCGCTGTTGAATTAATGGGATATGAACTCTGAATACTTAAGCGATCTATTCATTTTAATTAGCTTCCTAATAGCTTCTGGACAGTGATCGAACATAACGTCGGGGACTGTACTGTTTACTTCCCAAAGTGCGGGGCACTGGTGAGATGCCTGCTGGTGTACGCGTTCCTGCCCTGCCTTAGCTGCTGAGTGGTGTCCAGGACCAGGAGTTTTGGCCAGGTTACCCCAATGGAGATTGTGAATGTGAGGGGGTGGAAGAACGTGGCTGTGAGTGCCCCCTCCTCTTGGGAGGCTTGGTTTCCCCAGTGCTGAGCATGGGTGGGATATCTGGTCTACCTGGGGCTGAGCAACCTTGGTGTGAGCTCAGCGCTTGCTGATGGGATGGTCTTGATGCAGGGATCGCCCGTGAGCTGCTCTGGCTCATGCATGCCGAGGGCTGCTAGTGCTCCTCACTGCCCTGCCACTGTGCCAGCCAAGAACCACATTGTTCTGCAGCCTCCGAGCTGCCGACCGGGGACACGTTCCCAGCAGATGGGCCTGTCTGGATTCTGACGGCATCCTCAGCAGGAAGCATACGGTAGGAGGCTGGGGACACGGAGGTGAGGAAACCAGCAATGCTCCTCGCTTTTTGCTGCGCGCGCATGAAGCTATGAATGGGAGAGAAGTTGGGGAGCTTTTGAGCAGCCAAGATCAGGGGCAGAGAAATTCGCACTGCTCCAGTTTAACGAAGCTGTGAAAGATGTGACAGATGAATCACTTTTGCAGCAACCTTCCCCGCCACCAGATTCCCTGAGATGTTAAGCTTCACTGTACGCAGTGTGTACTTCAGGAAAAGATAGAAGGGATGTTCTCTGAATCAGGAGAGGGTCTGACGCACAGAGACATTTTCAGGAGAATAATTTACATATGCATTCCCTTTCTAAAAATATCAGTCACAGTATTGCCTCTATTTTTGCATGCAAGGCTCTCCAGGCTGGTAGGTGGATAGAACTGGGAATCTGCACTCAGGCAGATCCAAATACCAAAGGTCCATCAGGGCCACAGCTTGGGATGCCTTGGGCTTTGCTCAGGATGCAAAGCTTGGTAATGGAGTAGTGCACCCAGCTTTGGAGTCCTCAGCCCAAGAAGGGCATGGACCTGTTGGAGTGGATCCAGAGGAGGGCCACAAAGATAATCAGAGGGCTGGAGCACCTCTGCTATGAGGGCAGGCTGAGAAAGTTGTTCAGCCTGGAGAAGAGAAGGCCCTGGGGAGACTTTGAAGCAGCCTTCCAGTATCTGAAGGTGGCCTACAGGAAAGCTGGAGAGGGACTTTTTACCAGGGCAGGTAGTGATAGGGTGGGTGGTAATGGCTTCAAACTGGAAGAGGATAGTTTTAGATTAGATATTAGGAAGAAATTCTTTGCCTTGAGGGTGGTGACACACTGGAAAAGGTTGTCCAGAGAAGTTGTGGCTGCCCCATCACTGGGGGTGTTCAAGGCCAGGCTGGATGGGTCTTTGAGCAACCTGGTCTAGTGGGAGTCCATGGCAGGGGGCTTGGAATAGATGATCTTTAAGGTCCCTTCCAACCTAAACCAGTCTATGATTCTATGGCTAAGCTCCCAGTTGGGGGGGGGGGAGGAAGGATGGATATATTCAGGCTGACAGTGCCCCAGATGTCATCCACGTGTGTTCTCATGAGTGTGGCCTAATGGACAAGTTGGTCTTTGCGTGTTCCCTTCAGAAGGCAGTGCAGCCCAGCGGAGGGCAGTAAGACCCTCTGGGAGGGGCAGAGAAATATGTAGGAATGTTTCATTTCCTTGGGTGATGCCAAAGACAGCTGGTGAGAAACAGTGTGTAACACTTCCCTGGAGGCTGGCAGGTAGACATGGTCAGCTGAAGGGCCCTTCCCACCACAGATGCCCATGCATCACTCTGTCCCCATGTCTGCTCATTCTGGAGCTCCATGGCCCCAGCCCTACACTGAGGGAGAGGAGGAAAGTCAAGAATTTGCTCTAGCTCTGCCTCCTGGCATTGAGAGGGGAACTGAATTTTCAGACGCTTTTGGCGTTGTCCTGCTCAGCTCTTGCAAAGTCAAAGGTGAATTCCCTTTTACAGCAGTGGGAATGCATCCAGGTCTGCACTGAGCCCAGCCCATAGTTGATAAGCATCATTCTGTCTCAGTGGGGGAAGAATGATGTGGGGTTGGAACATACCCTGTCATTTCTTCATTTGAAGTGGTCCTTTCTTGTGCCCTTTTTGTGTGTTTGAGGACTCCAACCAAAGCGTGTTCCTGAAGTCTAAAGGGACAGGACTGTCCTTAGTGTCCATCCTGGGGACCAGATGGAACTGCAGGATAAGATCACTCTCCTCTTGAGATGCTTCAGGCAGAACCTGTGTCTTGGCTTCATAATAAATTAAGTAGCTCAATAGAAACACACATTTATCTTGAACTTCTGTCATGTAACATCCTACAGAAACAAAGCAGGAGGAGTGCTTTGATGTAACTCCAACAGTCTTCTCCATCCTCAGGTCTCCCATCTGGGATTTACCTTAACCTTTGCCTTGGGCCTGTTAGGGACTGGTGAGTAAAGAAAGAGGGGGAGAAAAAAAGGTACAATCTGGCCATTAATAAATGTAAGATGGAAATAAAACAGGCGTTGCTACCACTGGAGGGGTGAGGTTATAAAACAGCTGTGCAGCAATGGTGTGTCTGAGTGTACGTGTGAAGCCTGTGCGGTTTTATGATGGAGGCTGATAAATTTATGGAGGGGATTACGCGGCCAGGACTTCGTGTTAGCAGGGACTGGCCTCTGCAGACACACTGCTGGGAATTTTGCGAAGCGAGAGCTATGCTGATATACAAACTGCCTTTGCGGTAAAGATGTGTCCAAGCATGGTTTTTTGCTCAGGGTTACAATGACTGAGCTGAAGTAGGGCAGATGCGCTCCAGCGGTATCGTGGCAGCCTCCTCAAAATGGACGCGTAGGGCTCTGACTAATGGGGAGAGGCGAAAACATGCAGGGCCACAGTTGAAACACTGGGGAAAATTGGTAAAGTTTTGTTGTGTTTTTTTCTCTTTTCTCTGTGGGTTTTGTTAGTACGCTCAGGAAGTCCCATTAACGCCCACTCACTCCAGTAACACACATCATTTTGCACCTTATTGTGTCTTCTATGAAAAGCTGGTACTGAGGAAGCAGTCTTGTGCTTCTTTGAAATCGTCTGTCAGAAAAAAACATCACCCCGAACAAACAAACAAGCGCACAATCCCCGAGCACGCCGGAGATTGATTTGTAGCACTTTTCTCCCCCACCTTATCTGTTCAGAAATGTTTTGGCAAGCCGTGAAAAATCTGAGCCCTTTGCTGTCAAGTGCAATCTATTTCCGAGGGAGCTGCGTTAAGGGCTCCGGGTGGGTGTTTGGGCTCTGCCGAGGAGCTGAACAATTCCCATCGAAGGGATGCTCGTCCAGAAGAGCAAACACAGCCGGGAAGTATTTTGCAGCCCGTGAACGAGGACAGGAGAAGAGCAGTGAGAGTGGACCATGAGGACTACAGAGAGAGCTAGGGTAAAGAGATGCCACACCAAATGCAACACAAATGGGAGACAACCTGCCTACTCATTCATATCTAGTATTTTTCTAAGTGTTGCTGTTTTTCTGCATCCCGTTAAGCTTTTTGATTTGTTTCCATCTGTTCGGTATAGATCACTTCTGCAGTTTACTTAAAACACAAATACCCTTTATGAATCTCTACAGATGGTTTTCAAAGACTTATAGAAAGACAAAGATAAGATCAAGAAAATCTTGAGTGTTCGCCTCGGGGGGAAAAAATGGGACAGTCGCTTTGCCTTGCAGCTGCAAGCCACGTCAAATCAGACACTTTGATATGTTTCATTTTCTGTCTGAAGTCTACATCTGAAAGGCAGGCTGGCTTATTTCAGTCAATGCGCAATTTTTGTTAGTTGGGGCTCTTTCTCAGCTTCTAAAAAAGATGCTCATTTGCATCCTAGAACAAAGACAGCACTTTTCCCCCCATACATTCAGCCTGTCTTTGCCAAAAACTAATCGTGCTGCAAAGTGTGTGTGGGGTGCGGGGGTGTGTGTGTGTGGGGGGGTGTGTGTGTGTTGTTTTTTTGAGCGGTCTCCTCCTGCCGTGTGTGCCTGAGCTGCAGGGGGGACGGGTGCTCATCCTCTCCGTGGTGGCCTTGGTTGAGGTCTGGTTGCGTTTGCGCTGATGCCAGAGTCTGGGTAGGTCAAGCAGGACCTCCAGCTCGGCAGAGCCGGGTTGGCAGGCAATGGTGCAGCCGTCGGCATCCCCCTGCAGCCACGGGCTGAGCGCACGGGGCTGGCGGCCATCCCCGTGCCAGGGCCCTGCTCCCAACCCTGCCCGATGGGATTTAAAACCCCAGGAGCAGTGAGCAATGCAAAGCGTAGAAGAAGACAGGAGAGCAGAGCCGCTGGAGGACCATGCTCTGCTCGGCCAGTTTCATCTGCGCTTTGCATTAGCTTCTCCCTCAGGCCAAGACTGTGGCTGGCATAAACTAGATTAACACTGCTGGCCTCTGCGGAAGATGCTAAACCCTGTCTCTGTGTAATGCACTGCTTGTGTATTTAAAAAAAAAAAACCCAATCGTTTCCCAGAGAAACCACATGAAGCAGCGTAACTGCTAAATTTCTGCTGCTCTTCATCTGCTTTAGACTCCTTGCTTGGGAGTGAGGGGAGAGTCACACTTCTCCTCTTTTTCTTAGCACTGCTGGGCCTGTCCCAAAGACACTGAAATCAAAGGGACTCTCCCCCTGGACTTTAACGGCCACTGACAGTGGGCCCTTGAAGATTCGCCTCAGGCAGAATCAAAATCTTTGCAGAAATTTGCGTATTTGCATTGCAGATAGGGAACCATCAAAAAAGAGAACACGTCCACCTTAAATGTGCAGCATTACTAAGAGCTGAATGAAAAAAAAAAAAAAAGGCAAAACAAACCACCAACTTGTAGGAGTCATGCACGTTAGCACTGGACTTTATGTGCAAAGACAAGGTGTGTATTGTTTGCCCAATTAAAAAGATAAAACCTGTAGACCACAGTCAGCGAAATGAGCTGTGAAATGAGTGATGACTCGCTGAACAGGCAGGTGCACGCACAAAAGCATATGCAAACTGTTCTACTTATCTAAAGACAGGTTTATTGCCTGGTCATCAATTTACACTGAGGTTGCTTCGGAAATTCGTGGCTTGCCTTTGTGCTGCGCTCTCAGATAAGCTGTAGAAGGGAGTAGCATCCCTGGTGCTTTTCTTGCCTTTTGGAGCAGGAACAGTTATCGAGGGTGGAAAGGAGGTAAGAGATAAGTGGAAAGGCTCAGGGGGGAGCTGGCTGGGAGCACCGTTGTGGCACCAGTTGCAGCGCCTGGTCTAGGTCTGGTTTGGTGGTGCTTGTGCTGCTGAGCAGGTTCCTCCCTGGAGCGTGTCCTCTGCCAGGAGAAATGCATCCAGCCCTGAAACGAAGGGACGTGAAACAAATGCCTTGTATCCACCTCGATCCCAAGCATAAGGGACTCAATTAGGGAGACACAGACGAGTGGTTCGGCATGTTTGTCTGGACCCCAGCAGAGAGATTTTAAGAGTATGAAATGTGTAAAAATTATAGATTCCTATCCTATATGGAACCAACCTGCTTCCTGTAAAAATGAGTGTTTGTAACGAATAACTAGACAGATGAAGTTTGCAAACATGGTACCGAACTTGGATTTGGGGCATCTGTGGTCACCTCGAGCTTTGTCAGTGTTTTTTTGCAGGGAGCTGCTCACCCCAGAGTTTTTTGTTTGGGGCTGTGACCCCCAGGAGAGGAGGCATCTCCTGCGTGTGCTGTGCAAGCAAGAGGTGGCATGAGATAAAATATTAAATTTAAACCTTGGAATGATAGAAATACCAGCAAGTTCTATAAATACGGGCACATACGCAATGTTACTTGGTGCGATGATGTTAAAAATCGTTTTGCAGGGAAGTCAGAAGACAAGAATGTCGCTCGCAATCTTGCACGTTGAATTTGCAAATGAAGTGGGCTTCCTCTTTCCAGCTTTCTTTATAAGTCAAAGAGTGTATGCTTCCTGCAAGAGTTTTACAACCATATAAATTAAGCCTTTTCTGATACACGTGTGTGGCTTAGGGATTTAGGATTTGCCTCAAACAGATAATTTTATAGTTTGCATTAGAAGTCTGTGTTTCTTGAGATTAATGGGTCTCATAGGCTCGGCTGTGAGACCTAAACAGAAGACAAGTTTGGGTTCGCTACTGAGCATTTACACCTGAAAATTATAACCATATGAGATTATTTTGTATCCAGGTAGTGAGTCTGCAAACCAAATAATTGTTGGAAAATTTCAAACTGCTTGAATTGAGCATGTAATCCATGATGAATAACTTCATCTGATGAAACTTCTCAAGAAATAACTATGCCTTGATTGTTAGCTGCTGAACTCGCTGCTCCTGATCTCGAGTAATAGAGACACATGCTTTTTAACCACGAGGTTCAGGAAATCCGAAGTTCATAAAGCAAACACATCTGGTGGCTATGCTCGCGATGGATTTCACACTCCAGCCTGGCTCGCTGACATTTGTCTGCAAAGAACATTCATTTCAAAAGCCAGGGCGAGAGCATGGCTGAGACAAATCAGTTATCAAATTAGACTGATTACAGATTTTTTCTTTTTTGTAACATTCATTCTGTGAAATTTCCTTTTCTCAGTCTTCAGAGAGTCTCGTACCAATGCTTCAGATCCTAAGCCCTGCCAAACCTCAGAATTTTTTCAGGTTCTGGCCCATCTCAGTTTAAAGGGACTGTGGTTACCTCCTAGAGACCCTCACCTAACGCGAGGCAGCAAGAGCTGCTGGAAGCAACTGCACTTCTGAAAGAGGGAAAAGAAAAAGGCTGTAAAGAAAGGGGGATAATCAGCTGAGTTGAAATTTCAGGGTTTTGTCCTTTGGCTTGCTGAACAAAGTTTTATCGTAGGACAAAGAGAGAGAAAGGACTTCTGGGCACTGCCTGTAATGCTTTTTAACTGGTGCGGATCAAACAGGAGGGGTTTTTTTTTAAGTAGATCAGTGTGTGCATGTGTGCCCACGTGCATAATGCAGGGGAGGTCTCTAGAGACTCGTATCACAGAAAAGGGGGGAAATACAAGATATTACCAAGTTAATACAAATACTTATGTATTATATATGCTGTACGATGGAAAAGAGAAAGCGTTGTCATTGCCCTGCAAAGAACCTTGTAACATTCACCCACCCGCCCCTTCTGGTGCTCAGCCAGAGTTGCCACATGCTCCTCCCTGTGAGCGGGGGGACAGCCCCTCAAGTCCTCGGAGGGTCCCTGCCTGGGCACATGGAAGTAGGAGAACTCAGTAAGGCCTTAGTTAACCAGAATCTATGGAAATATGTCGCATGGTGTACCAAGCCTGCGCAAGGTCTATCGTGCTGTCTTTACCTGTCACTCCAGACAGAACGACGGTTTTATGAAGTTCCCAAGGTAATGGCTGTCCCTCGGGTAAAGCACTTGGACTGTGGGGACTCGCTCCTTGTTTCTGACGTGTCTCTGGTGCTGCTTGTAGTTGTTTTCAGAGAATAGAGGAAAGGATGGAAAAGAGAGAAGACAAGGGGGACTCTGTGTGGTACAGCTCTGTGGCAACATCAAATCCTGGAACTGTTCAATCTGGGAACTGCCATTGATGTAACACACACTCATAGGTACATTAATAGCACTGACCTTGTACTTTCAGTGCTTCTATTTACTAATTATTTCATATATGTATTATATTATCCGAAGTCAAAAGAGTCTCTGATTCTGATAGGTGAAAACTGCCATGAAAATTAAGAAAATTGAAGCCCCTGACTTTGTTCTTGACCTTGCATGTACCTGCCTATAGCCATACACTGTGCTATATTCTTTGAAAAAGTTACGTGCCATTGCTCTTGCTCATTCCTAGCCACTGCAGGTTTTTGATGAAGCTGAGTTATGACCGCAGCTGCAAAATACCGTATGGTATTCATAATGTGGGGATGTGGTTCTCATAATGAATTCAATTAAACCATGTGTTAAAATGCATGGTGTGCAGCACCGTATCCCCCACCAGTCACAGTGTTTCCAGCAGCTGTGTGCCGTTCACTCTCTGCCCTTCGTGTTGGAGGGCCGCTTCACCTTGACTTTGGTTGTCTCCGTCTGGTACCTGCTGTTGGTTCACCGCAGTTAAGGTGTTGCAGACTGAGCGGTAAAAGATACTACCTGGTACCAGTGCCAGTCATGGGGAGGCTGAGCAGAGCATGGGTCCAAGCCTGCTTGGAAGATGGAGATGACTTTGTGTCATGGGGAGTATGTTCATGTTCTCAGCAATGACAAAAGAAGGGAGGGACTGGAAAGATTTGGGAGCAGTCAGAAGTTTTGACTGCAGTAAGAGTTAACTGATGGCAAGACATTCACAAGGGGAGACAACTCGTGAGCTGAGATTTTTATTTTTGCCTTTCTGTTGCTGACCTTTGCTATAGGGAATTGAGCAGTGCAGTCATCAGTTCGTCCCTCCACATGCAAGAACGCAGTTTTCAAAAATCTGTCCTTAGCTTTTAGGACCTCTGGGGAGTCCTCACAGCAGTGTTTGAAACAAATCCCTCATGCATAAAGTAATCAGTTTTTTCCACTCACCTTTTAGAAAACCCCTGTCAGCTCCCCACTGAGCCGGGATGCTCCGTTGAGGGGTTGTGCCCCAGGAGGGGAGTGTGAGCACAAGGATAACACAACTGTGCTGTGATCACCCTCTCCTCCTTTATGGATATACAAAGGCACTTGTTCACCTGGTAAAGAGGGACTACCAGGCTGTGGTGGGGGAAAAAAGAAATAAAATTGAGTCCCACTGCTGTAGAGAAATCAGAACAGAGATTTTTGCTTTGATGAATAAGAAACTTGCCAACTAAAAATGGTCCTTGGGATACACGTTCGCTGTGTCTGCAAAAGGGGGAATGTGTGGCATGTGTATTTATTTTTAAGAAAGCAATAAAGTACCTTGAAAGAAATGTTTTAAAGTCTTCCAAAAATCCACCAGCTGTTTGCAATTTTGCTCAACTACTAGAAGTAAAATGCTGGTTGCATAGTACGCTGCTGTAAGAAATTAGCTCCTTCAAATGTCCTTCTGAGTCTTGATGTTGTCTTATTCAACAGCCATCTTCAGCCGAAAAATCTTTACCTTGAAAGACCATTTCCCGTCTGTTAACAAACACCCAAATAACCTTTCACAGCGTAAGTAGTCTCCTCTCCCACGGATGAGCTCAGGCACTATTCCCTGTGCTCAGATTTTCCTGGAATTTCGGCTCTAACCTAAGTTCCTGGGTGATTTGTTGGAGGTCGTTTGATATCTGTCTTGGACATGTTTTGGTGAGATGCAGCTGGATGAAAGATTGCCATTTTCAAATAATTAACTTCAGATGACCCACTGGAGGAGCTCATACTCCCCACTTTGTTATTTTTGCCTCCAGCAGTTTGTTTTATTGCAAGCCCTCAAAAAAAATTCTCATCCCTAGGAAACACCTCCATCGGGTTAGACAGCGACGCGCCTCATCCCAGCCGTAGAAAACAAGGCTGTGCTTGCTCACACAGGCGGAACGGGGCCGAACTGGCCCCGGGAGCCCTCGCCCCGCTCCGGCAGGCCCCGGCACGCGCAGCAGTGCCCGTCCTACTTGGGGAGCCCGCCAGAGCCTGGCTGGGTGCCGCGGGTGAAGGCAGTGGGGTTTAACTTGGGGTGAGCTCCTCCATCGCGGGCAGACAGGCACTGCGGGAGCTGGGCAGGGCCCTAGGGCCAGGGTGACCCCGCTCCGGCAGTTTTTCCGGTCGATGATGTAATGGCACCCCGGTTGCATAAGATGCGTTATTAGGAAGGCTTGGTCTGCGGCACTGTGCTATGAAACAAGAGCAGAGTTGTTTTTTTCTAAAAGTTTTTTAAGGTGGTTGGACTTGCCACAGCCTCTTTGTTACAAATCAAAGTCCTTTGGGGAAGACCACGCTGTGGGCAGTGATGCTGTTTGTGGACACCCATCTCTTTGCTGGGTCACTTCACCAGCCGGCCGTCTGGAAGAGTTTTGTCCGATGTGATGATATTTTACCAATATTCATCCTGTTAAAAACCTTTGCTGACTTGAGGAGCACTGCTGTGAGCTGGAGCTGCTGCTTGTAAGAGGATATCGAAACACTTGGTCATTGAGGATCGCAGGGAGGTTTGTCACAGCGTGTAATGGGTTAGGAGGACTCAGCAGGCAATGGTGACTGTGGGGTTGAGCTATCCATGGGGTCAGTTGTGCCATCAGGCACACAACTGGGTTGTCTCAGCCAGCAGTGATGCAACAAACAGTGTGTAGGGAGTGGTATGGAAGAGAAGAGCCGGGTCTGGTGTTTGGCATGGCCATTGCTGAAGAGCAATTCCCAGGACAGGGCAGGCACTTGCGGGTGCACCAGCAGCGGTGGAGAACGGAAGCTGGATGAGAAGTGAGGCAGAAACACCTATTCCTCAGCACAACACATGTACAAGGCCCTGTGGAGGACCTCCCCATCAGCCATGCAGCTGGAAAGCATGGTGCTTGGAGATGGTTTGCTTGCCAAGACGCGAGTGGGGCGTAGGAATATTTACACGACCCAGCTTTTGATAAAGGTGTTTTGATAGAAATACACAGGCAAACTGAAAAAGGTCTGTGGTGAATGTTACATTTGCTTGGCACCTTTTAACTGCTGTAATGGAAACTGCAGCTAACCAGTGCTCCATCAAACCCCGGCTGGTGCCATGGGTGAGGGCTGCTGTGGCTCTGGATCTCGTACTGGTCCTGCTGCTGGCCCTGGGGTGACCCAGGGTAAATTGCTCTTGGTGTGATGTGTCAGGCTTCTGCAGCAACCCTGGTTCTGCACACGCACTTGAGGGTGTCTATCCTAAATCTTTTCATGTGAATAAGCAAGACGAAAATAGTTTAATGTGAGCGTTTCCCAATTCGACAAATGCATTTCTTTCCCCCAGTCTGAATCATAGAGGAAAAAAATTGTCAGAGCTTCAGCTACGAAGGATGTAAAGCTGGTATTATACCTCGTAAAACAAGTGGTGCAAACTAGAGCCATGTATAATGCTGAGTGGGCAACTCTGCAGCTAAAGTGCAATAGATTATCTCGAGCTCCAGCATTGAGGACCATCAGTCATGTGGTTTCCAAGAAACTGAAGATTAGACTGAGAAATGGTTTGCAGAGGAAAACTCTGCGACTACATCATGAAAAAAAAAAACCCTCATTTAAACTGAGATCCGTTAACTAACACAGCCTGGGCAACACACTTCTAAAATACACCTTTCTTTTTTTTTTTCTTTTCCTAGGTAAACAAATCTGTGTGGTTTATCTAAATTCCTGTCCTGCCTCCGAAGTTAATTTCTTTGAAGCATAATGAATGAGAAACAAGTTAAAACCAGGTTGTAAGTGGTTGTCTTACAGGATTCCCAGGGGTCTAGGGCCATTTAGCTAGCTACCATCTCTGCTTTCTCCTTGCAGAGGGAGGCTGTTCAGTACAGCAGAGCAGAAGAAAGGCTTTTTACCTAACAATTAAATAGCGTGACAAGATGTGGCACAAAGAAAAAAAGCAGCAGAAGAAAGGAGTTTCCTTTGTTGCTTGTTTATTCTTGAAACATGCTCTGTGCACCTGACACGTTTCCTGGCTTCATTCTGGATCTAATGCAAGAAATTGGCACAGTCTTACTACTGTGGTTAATTTTAAATGCAACAAGATCACGCTACGGTACTTGACACATCTCTAAGAGCAACATCATGACACTGTTGACACTGAATGTTCACTAATGGCATCCGCTGCCAAACTCAAATGTAAAATGAGTGGGATAACAACAGCAGCATTTAAAAAACTTCATTCAAGAGAGCATTTAAAATTTTATCAGGTCTAACTGGCATGGTAGATTTGCAAATGTGGAGAATATCCAGTTTCCGTTGCTTACTCGCAAGCTTCAGTGTGCAAGCCAAGTACAGCTCCATCCCCCGAGGCAGGGAAACCCAGAGGTACAGCATCCCCCCAGACACACAAACGTGGAAACATCTGTCCTGGCGATATTGTGGTGCCTTGCTGGACTAATTCAAGGACCTAGCTCCTGTTTTTTTTTCTAAGCTAAAGTTTAGCTATTTGGTTGCTAATGGTCTTAAAACAGTTGTATAGATATTTTAGAATATATTGCTTTAGCTTTTCAGTCAATAAAGTAAAATATAATAACATAAAAAGGAAATCAAAGTTCTATAAATAAATATGGCTGAATTAATCATTAGCTAATGATCTGTTTCTGAGGATGTAAGCAGAAACGAATTACTCTTTTCTGTGCTATTGCTGTGAACATTTCTCTGTGTCGATGCAGTTATATTGGTTTAAATCTTCTCCACAAATACAGCTGTAGTGTAAACATTTTATACAAACATAACTTCATTCACACTTTTGCTAACACAAGCTACTTTCCTAAAAAGCACTCCTATTTAAATATTTATACAAAATATTGGTAGGTTTTAAAACACATACTTAGCTCTGACACTGTAAGTCACTCATTTAAAGCAGGAGGACTAAGTATGAGCAGGGCTCCTACTTTTGGAGATGGTGAGAGAACAATCGTAGAAAAAGGTTTTTTGGGTTTTTTTTTTGTACTGACGTTTCAAATCCTGCTTCCTCCCAGAATGGAACCACAGTAGAACCAATCAACGTGTTTTGAGTCCCGATGGGTTTCCAATATCTGTGTATCAATAGCATTTGAAATTTAAACATTGTAAATGATTAAATTTTTATTTGGGGGAAGGTTAAGGTTTTTAATTTTTTTAAGTGCTTCTACTCACAGAAATGGGGTTTGCAGGACTTTAGGTACTCACGTGGGGCCAAAGGATAACAAAGGAGAAAGAAAATCTTTTATTTGCTTTGCACAACCTGCAGTGGAAATCCAGAATGGGGCTTTGCTGTACAACCTCAGTTCAGTGATGATGATAATAAGTTCCTCCAGTTGTTAAGTACAGCTAATAAAGTTGAAAAACACCTTTTGAAAAATGATTAGGTAGATAATAAAGTATGTCAACTTGAAAATATGCATTCTTCATGTGATGACTGGAGATAGTTTATCACTTTATGAGTGACACTTCCATTTATAAATATTTATTCTCTCCAGTGGTACTGATAAATCTTTTGAGCCTATAAGCCCATTGATACATACACAGTAATATCATTTGTCTTTCCAATGCATTTTATTTATTATTGACTAATTGCCTGCCAGATTGTAAATATGATAGGGGTGGCATTGTGCTTTGATTAACTGTATGTTAAAGTACCCAGAGGAATTTAGATCTAGCTCTGAGCAAAGACATCCAAGGCAATAAATTGTATATTTTGAAATCAGCTATGCAGTATGGAGCTGCAGCGCTAGTTAAACAAGCTGAGCAGAGGCATTTTCCAGAGCAGTTTATTTTGATTAATGGGTTCCCAAAAGCCTCTTGCTGCTGTTTACAATGGATTTGCTGTAATATTTACAATAAACTGGGGTTAGTCAAGAGAGTTTTAATGTACTTCAGCAGGTTACTTGCACTTCACAAACCCAGGGCAGTAGTACGGTGCAAAGTAAAACTGGTAAACGTTTTGTCCTCTTTTTAGCACTTGTGGCTTTTCTTCTTTCTCCCCCTCCAGCTCCCCTCTTGGACGCTTTCTTAACCAAATGTTTAGAACTGGCTTAACACATCTTGAACCATCTATGTGATGACTGGAGTTAATTTATCACATTAGAGCTGACACACAGTTTATAAATATTTATTCTCGGCAGCGGCACTGATAAATGGGCTGAGCAATGGGCCGCTGGCTGAGGCTTGCGGCAACGCTGCCCTTCGCCTCGTCCTCCCCAATCGCGCGGGTCCGGCACTGGCACGCTCCCGGGCAGGCTGGGGATGCAATTAGGGTGGCAGTATCTCTTGATTAACTCCATCAAAGTCCTTTGAATTAGGATGTGCAAGACCTTGTTAACCAGCTGTTCTCAAACATCCCAGGCAATGAGATTCAACGCTTTCCATGGCATAAAAGCTGTAGCGGCTGGAGGTTTTCGAGCCGGGCGGCTCTTGACACCCGCCACAAACACACACATGCTTGCTCATCTCTTCGTTTTTATATCTTGAAAACAGAAAGGCCAAATGTTGTTGTCCTGCCCAAATAAAAATCCCTCTGTGGGAGCTGCTCACCTGAAATACAGCAGAAGATGGGCCACGTGTTCACTGATGGCCATGCCGTGCCCTGCGCTGCCGTGAGACGCCGGCCACCAGCACCGGCATTACCAGCCCCACTGCCCGCTCCCTCTTTTCTCAACCTCGAACTAGTTTGTCAGGCTGTATTTACGCACCATGTAATTTGACAGAAATTCTATTGTAATTAGCACCCGCTAATCACTGTCAGTAATGTTAGTTAGCTAATTGTACCTTGGGCATTAAAAAACAAAGCAAACCCGAAGCCAGTACATAATTTTGTCAAAATAGATGAAATAGCAAAATGTGTGTGTCGTCCAGAGGGATGAGGCCAGGGTGATGGTGTTACGTGCTGTTGTGTCCTTGTGAGTCCTGCTTTGGGGACCTTCTGGACCTTCTCCAGAGGTCTGGTAACCTGCACTTGTGGGGTGGTTTGGGGATGGTGCTCTGTAAGCAGGCAGGAGGAGGGTGAATTTTGCAGGACTGCTGCAAGAAATCCCCAGGGTCAGAGAGCTCCAGAGGCAAAAATGAAAGCAGGACCCAGGGATAGATATTGTCCTGATGGATGGGTCAAGTCAGGGAAGGGTTTGGCTTTTCCAACTAGGAGAAATGATCTTATTCAGATTTATTTCTTTTTTTGTCTAAACACTTTACACTTAAAGAAAAAGGGAGTGCCACCACCCAGAGCTGTTGCAGCAGCCTTTCCTCCATGGACACAGTATAATCTAGCTCTCTTTGATTTCCATTATGCTTTCCAGTGGATCTGAGATGTAATTAATTAATTGATTTTTGCTGCCAGTCCCCTAATTAACACTAAATAAAAATTCATGCCAGGGTTAATAGCTTTAAAGGTTGGAGGCAGGAGCTTTTGCTGCTCAGGTCCGTTGTCCATTCTGCAGCACATTTGGGTTATATTCCCCGTCATGCTTTTAATTCCTAATCAATTGAAAGTTAATTTCACTCTTAAATGAAAGGGAGCCTGAAACGGGTTACTGTTACACAACTGGGTTTGTTTTATGGCCTTTACAGGGTTCTGTTCACAGCACAGTTATAACACCACTGGGCAAACTGGGATGGCGATGCAGGGAAACCGTCCTGGTGTAACACAATCCCCCAAACCAGTGAGATTTATACTGTGGGTAGGCCTAAACCTTGTGCTCCTGATACTTACTGTAAACGCTGTGCTCTTTGCTCTTTATTGTACCAGACAATTACCATGTGGATCCATTACTTACTATTTGTATGATGCTTTGAGGATATGAAGTGCCAGGTAGTATTATGTGTAGCCTAGCGGAAGTTTTACCAACAAAAGGTCAGGTCCTTGTTATCCATTATCTCTTACTAGACAATAAAATGGCAACAGACTAGGCAGAATTATTGAAAAGATTGCTTTATGTGTTGGTAAAATTAATTGTCTGAACAGTCTCACTCCCTCATGGGAGCAGGAATGTTGAAATGCCTCCGAGACCTAGACTGAGCCTGGGAAAGGTGGCCAGCCCCCATCCTGCTAATGAGGGCCCCTGGCTTTTGGTAAGCCATTAAACCCTTGAAAATGTTCCAGTGAAACTGATCCAAAAAAATTAAAAACATTGTCTAGTCGTCTTAAAAAATGAAAGAGAAATAGGAAAAAGATTCTCTTTCTGACTGCTGCTTTCACTTTTATGTCCCTGTGACTACTTGGCTCAACATCTTCCCTTCCCTGGCTGTACGTGGGAGAACCACTGGAGTTCCTTCGAAAGTATGTCAAGATATCGAGAACTAACATCATAAACAGTGAAATATGGCCTTATTTGACAAAAATGAGATTTGATAAAGCCCTCTGCAGAGTGTCTCCATTATTTTCAACCAGTGATGAATTCGGTTTATGAGGTGGTACTGAAGCAGTTCAGATATGAGTACAACCAAGGCAAATATCCTGTAATTATAATTGTTGTCCATTGTGTTTGGGCAAACACATGGGAACGTTCATATTCAAAGGGGTTTGGCATTCTCCTAGTTGTTAGCAGTACTATCCTCCTGAAATATGGAAGTGTTCATAGATTCTCTTCCATTTTCCACTGCCTTGTGTTCTCACTTGCACTTACGCGACCACAGTGTTAGCAGCTGTGCTGCTGTTGTGACGAACCTCAGAGCCCTCAAGTTGCTGGGGCTCAAATCGGTAACACAGTGCTGAGCAATGGGGAAGTTGTGCTAAAATCCTTGTTCCTGTCTCTTCTTTTTGTCTGTCTCTGGGCAATTGCAGCACTGAGCAGTCTGGAAAGAGAAAGAAGTGAAAAACCTAATTTCAAATAAATGAATAAAATACACTTTGTCCAGTCCGTCCCTCAAAGGCTTTAAAACACTTTTTTTTTTAAGTTACAGGGTGGTGTGAGTTGCAAGGTGTTTGCACGAGCGTAGCATGATCTGTCTCAGTTGGGATTGCTATAGCTAAACCCCAAACATTCAACTCTGATTCTGTTCTTTTTTTTTTTTTTTTATCAGCTTCATTCTTTGGTCCAATTGGAGTATCAGTTCCATGCTTTTACTTTAATGATCTGCTGCTCGTCTGCTTCTCTGTGCAAATACCGTGCTCGGGATGCTGCCAGCCTTTAGCCTTGGCCATACTAATACATAATGCAGATGATAAAAGCCAGTGTAACAGAAAAGAGGTCCCAGGGAGAATACAAACCATGACAAAATAAGAAGGAAGCAGATGGTTAGGTATTAAACTGCAGTAATAAAATAACATCTGGCAGAATATCACACACACGCACTGATGCCCATCTGAAGAGTGCACTGATTTAAGTAATATGTTTCTCATTTTGGTGCAATTAACACTAAAATTTGCATAGCAAACAGTGGCAGAGCACACAGAAGCTTCTTTTGAAAAATACAATCCAAATATAAGTCTTTTCTACAAGGAGATTGGCCATAGCAGACACTGATGGCTTTCTATACTGTGGTGTAAAGCAATTAATGAGTCATACCTTCCTGCTGGCCAGAGAACCCATTATTCTGTTTACATGCAGCCTGGCAGATGTACTTGTTTGCAGGGCTGGAAATTAAAAGATAAAAGGGGAATAGCATTTGACCAAGTGGAACACCGCTCCACCCCGCGCCGCAGAGAGAAGGATGCTGTACAGACTAGGCAGATCTCTAAAACCCCGTGCAGGCAAATCGGACTGCCTCAGATCCTCTCCCAAATTTCCCCTTGTGCGAGCTCGGGAAAGAGAAACCTTGGGGCTGGGTTTTTCAAAGGAAGTTGGAGGGAAGATGAAATCCCCGCCTGGTTTAACAAGCCACACGGCAGCACCAAGTACCCTGCAGTCAATTAGGTCGTCTTTTTCACAAGCCCTGTCTTGCCCACAAACCAAGCCCGGGGCCAGAGGAGCCTGATGAAAGAAAGTTTAATTTGTGTTGCTGAGCATGTGGAGTGCCAGGGAAGGGATGCACTGGGAGAGCTGCTGGTGGTAGCACTGGGGAGCTGCTGGGTGGCCGGGATGGCGCTGGCCATGGGTGCAGGCATCGGCTGGTTTGAGCCATGCTCTGCCCAGCCTGGGCCATTAGCAGGGGATGGAGCTGCTCCATGGTGGAGCATGCAGGCCTCTTCCCCACCGGCTTTGATAACACCTCGATGACCAAATGCATGTGAATATTGTGATGGGGAGGACGGAGCAGAGCTGTGTGAGGGCTCCCAGCGGGACCCTTCTGCTGTGGACACCCACTCAGCAGTGCCACCTCTGGGGGAGAGCCCCCAGCTGCCTGCTCACTGCACCCTGCACTGGGCAGGCGGATGTGTAGTTTGGAGACGGGAAGATACTGCATCTCTTGCATGCTGGAAGCTGCTTCTGGTGTGCTTTGGGATTTTGCCTTTCTCCACAGTAGGACGCGGTGCGTTAACCTCCCCAACTATCTTCAGCAGAAGCACACAGTACCGTTCTGTAATACCTGATAAAGTAGGCAATGGTTCAGTCATCAAAAGCCCACAAAAATAATAGCAGGTGGCAGATTTAAGATGGCCAGTGTGATGTGCTGTGTGAAACAAAAGATGCCCTGCGCTCTGCCCCAGCAAAGCCAGCACCGGGTTTCCAGCTGCCCAGGGCCAGACTGCACCGCAGCCTGGCGTGTGTTTCAGCACGAATGTTGTTTCCAGTTGGAAACTTCCAGTCTAACTTGGAATAAAAGCAATTTTGTTTTGCAGCTCCATGGGAAACAGAGTTTTGATGAAGAAAAGCAGCATGGGAAGAGCTTTGCCTCCATATACCTGCTTGTCCCTAGGAGGGAGGTGGGTGGCAAACATCTGTCCTCAGCTTTGTCATGGCAAGAGGGGAAGGGCACAGAACCCGCCCTCCGGCACGGGGAAAGGCTCCGCCGCGTATCCAGAAAGGTGTGACCACTGAAGCTGGGCTTGGCTGCTGGAAAGTCACCTACATTGAATATTCTCGGTGTATCATAGAATCATAGAATCATAGAATGGTTTAGGTTGGAAGGGACCTTGAAGATCATCGAGTTCCAATCCCCCTGCCACAGGCAGGGATACCTCTCACTAGACCAGGTTGCCCAAGACCACGTCCAGCCTGGCCTTGAACACCTCCAGGGACGGGGCTTCAACGACCTCTCTGGGCAACCTGTTCCAGTGCCTCACCACCCTTAAAGTGAAAAACTTCTTCCTAATGTTTAATCTAAACCTGCCCTCTTCCAGCTTAAAGCCGTTCCCCCTCGTCCTATCACTCCATGCCCGTGTAAAAAGTCCTTCCCCAGCTCTCCTGTAGGCCCCCTTTAGGGACTGGAAGGCCGCAATAAGATCTCCCCGGAGCCTTCTCTTCTCCAGGCTGAACAGCCCCAACTCTCTCAGCCTCTCCTCATAGGAGAGGTGCTCCAGCCCTCTGATCATCCTCGTGGCTCTCCTCTGGACGCGCTCCAGCAGGTCCATGTCCTTCTTATGTTGGGGACTCCAGAGCTGGATGCAGTACTCCAGGTGGGGTCTCACGAGAGCGGAGTAGAGGGGCAGAATCACCTCCCTTGACCTGCTGGCCACACTTCTTTTGATGCAGCCCAGGATACGGTTGGCCTTCTGGGCTGCGATCGCACACTGCTTGCTCATGTCGAGCTTCTCATCAATCATCACCCCCAGGTCCTTCTCCACAGGGCTGCTCTCCAGCCATTCTCTGCCGAGCCTGTATTTGTGCTTGGGATTGCCCCGACCCAGATGTAGGACCTTGCACTTGGCCTTGTTGAACTGCATGAGGTTGGCTTGGGCCCACCTCTCCAGCCTGTCCAGGTCCCTCTGGATGGTATCCCTCCCCTCAAGCGTGTCTGCCTCGCCAAACAGCTTGGTATCATCAGCAAACTTGCTGAGGGTGCACTCTACCCCACTGTCCATGTCTCTGACAAATATGTTGAACAGTACGGGTCCCAGTACCGACCCCTGAGGAACGCCACTCGTCACTGCTCTCCACTTAGACACCGAGCCGTTGACCGCAACCCTTTGAGTGCGACCATCCAGCCAGTTCTTTATCCACCGAGTGGTCCATTTATCGAATCCATGTCTCTTCAATTTAGAGACCAGGATATCGTGTGGGACAGTGTCAAACGCTTTGCACAAGTCCAGGTAGATGACATCAGCAGATCTTCCCTTGTCCACTGTCACTGTAACCCCTTCATAGAAGGCCACCAAATTTGTCAGGCATGACTTGCCCTTGGTGAAGCCATGTTGGCTCTCGCCAATCACCTCCTTGTTTTCTGTGTGCCTCAGCAGAGTTTCCAGGAGGATCTGCTTCATGATCTTGCCAGGCACAGAGGTGAGACTGACTGGCCTGTAGTTCCCCGGGTCTTCCTTGTTTCCCTTTTTGAAAATAGGGGTTATGTTTCCCCTTTTCCAGTCGGCAGGAACCTCGCCAGACTGCCACGACTTCTCAAATATGATGGCTAGTGGCTTCGCGACTTGATCTGCCAGTTCCCTCAGGACCCGCGGATGTATCTCATCAGGTCCCATGGACTTGTGCACCTTCAGGTTCCTCAGGTGGTCTCTCACTTTATCTTCATCTACAGTGGGCGGTGCTCCGTTTTCCCAATCCTCTCCTTTGCAATCTGCGTCTTGGGCAGTGCGGCTGCTGTCCTCGTCTGTGAAGACTGAGGCAAAAAAGCCATTGAGTACCTCAGCTCTGTCGCTGTCCCGGGTGACCAGTTCTTGCGTATCCTTCCGGAGAGGGCCTACATTTTCCCTAGTCTTTCTTTTCTCGCTGATATACCTATAGAAGGATTTTTTGTTTGTCTTAATGTCCCTGGCCAGATTTAGTTCTAGCTGGGCTTTAGCTTGTCTAACCCGCTCTCTAGCTGCTCGAACGATTCCTCTGTAATCCTCCCAGGCTACCCGGCCCTGTCTCCACTCCCTGTAGGCCTCCTTTTTTCTTTTGGTCAGTTCCAGGAGCTCCTTGTTCATCCACGCAGGCCTCCTGGCTTTTCTGCCTGCCTTCCTCTTTGTAGGAATGCATTGCTGCTGTGCTTGGAGGAGGTGGTCCTTGAATATTAACCAACTTTCTTGGACCCCTCTTCCTTCCAGCACTTCATCCCACGGCATGTGTAATTGGCCTTTGTGGTGTGGTCCCAACGTGCCGCAGCTGGCAGCTGTGTCGCCTGCCTTTTGCGGAGCGGCTAGGCTGGCCGAGCAGCATGCAGTATTCCAGGGAAGGAAAAGTGTATTTCTTTCTGTTTTGCCGCGTTCAGTGAAAGGCCTGATCTTGCTTCTTTTGAAAATGGTGACAATAGTCCCATTGATTTCCTTAGAAGAAAGGAGTCAGAACATATCTAAAGTTCTTCTTTCAACGAAATGGAATAAAGGTGTGCTTTCAACACACCTTTATTCCATTTCCTTTTGCCTTTTGTACAGGGGTTGTCCGCTGGAAGTCTGCGTAGCCCCATGCACAGGCAGATCCAGATTTTGACATGAGCCCCTGAATGCCGTTGTATTTTAAGTGAGAATGTAGCGATTTACTTCCATCAAGCACAGTGTTTAGGTCATGCGGTATCTCCTTTCGTAGGACTATCTTTACAAGTAGGAATAATAAGGATGCTTTTCTGGTGTATGTTTTTCTTAGAGCGCTAGCAGATCTAGGACACTGACAGAAAGAGCTGAGGGGTGTCTGAAAGCTAGAAGGACATTTATGGGTGGAAAGGGTTATTTGTATTAACAGTAATGTGCGCTACTGCAGCATCTCTGAGGAATAATAACAGGCAGAATTTTGCAGTTTTAGGGACTCTGATGCAAACAGCAATCTTTTTGCAGTAGTCAATTGTCTTGAAATCTGATTTCCAAAGGTAGCAGCCTTAATTTGTTTGTTCTTTGCTGGGCATCCCCTGGGAGTGTGAGCTTCGGTCTCCAATAAATCAGGCGAGCAACATGCACCGTGGGCCGAGCCTCGGCCACACTGGGAATCTCTCTCTTCCTCAGTGAGCTCTGGATGGAGCCTTTGACTCTAAAAGGGATAACCTAATTCTTATTTCCGAGGAAATACTGCATTTAAGGCAGTGTTGCTGCCAAAACCAGGGAACGAATGCCTGCTCTGCAATCTGCTTGCTTCTGTCACTGGACCACCTCCTCCTTCTGCCAAACTGCAGTCCTACAGGGATATGGCAACTTTGATTTGCATGAACCAACGTTCACGGTTCAGACTATCGCGGTCCCCTATATTCCCAAACACGCACGGCTGCACGAGCGCGGCCACTGAGAAGAAGCCAACATCCTTCCCAGAATAGCTCCATCCAAATCTGTACAAGTGTACCTCTGACCCACGGACCCCCGGAGTCAACCGGCTCTTTTGGCTGCAAAATCTCACACTGAGCACATATAACCTTTCCTTTTGCTGGATTTCTGCTGGGTTTGAACACTCCACTCTAGTGCAAAATGAGCCTCTGATTGTGGCTGAGGAGCGGGCGACGGGGCGAATGCGGAAACATTTGCAGAAAAATTACCCGTTTCATCTTGTTTTACTTTGGTTTTGCATTTCTCTGGGTTACTTTCTGAAGATGGTTTAATTTCCTATGTGCTGCTTGTATTTTGCTTATATTTCTTCTCTTCAGCCTCGCTCGACGATGTCCTAGTGCCTGCCTTCTCAACAGTAATAATAATAATAGCTGCAATATATTTAATAGCTACCCACTGCCAGCCTCTCGCAGCCTTCTCCACAGATTCCCCAAGGTACCAGATGCATAATGCATTTCCCAGCTAGAAATCAGACCTCGCTAGGATCTACTCTCTTGAAAAAACTCCTTCCTGGCAGGCTCCCCAGCTCTGTGGGAATCAGCGGTGTGTGCAGAGGCACTGGGAGAGGTGGTTTCCTTTCTCTTTGTGGGTGTGAAGCACAACGCTTGGAGCTATATCAGCCGCTCGCCACCCAAAGCAGCGCCAAAATTACCCGTCTTCTCTGCAGAAGCACCGATGGGATGTTTCATCCTGTCCCCAGCCATCCAAGCCAGCGAGGAGCAGAAGTGCAGGGATGGAGCTGGGTGATATGAGGGAGATATTGGGATGAGAAACAGGAAAATGCAGAAACTGGTGTAGCAAGAGCCTTAATGAAGAAAAACTGTTAAATCTGCCTATGGTGAACTCAACCTGACCAACCCAGGCTGGCCAGAAGCACCTCGGTGTGGCCAACCTGACCTTTCAAAGGCCCCGATCTGACCGGCTTCCCACACTTTCCTAAAAAAATTGCTGGATGTGAGGGCCATGGAGGGGTTACATTTACCTTAAATTTCGGTCTCTTCAGAAAGAAGTAACTAATTTCGTTATTCATTTATTTGGCTTTATATGCAAGCAAAGAACAATTTAAAGCAATTTGCTTGTATGAATTTCTGCACCTTCTGGCATCCTTCAGGACAAGTTTGCTTTACAGAGGAGAAACTCATCAAATGACTTGCTGAAGGTTTAATAAAAAAAAAAAAAAAGGAAAAGGAGAGGCCATGGTAGAGCTGGGAAATGAACCCAGGAATGTTGACTTTGAACTACATGAAACCAGTTGCACTACAGTAGCACGCTCGGTGCTTTTGCTTGGTTTTCAGCCACAGCTTTAAAGTTTGGCCAGCAAAGTTAAGAAGTCAGGAGGGGGGTAATTTTTATTCTTCAGATGAGGAGACTGAGAAATCTAAAGCCTGGTGCTCACAATAACTTATTATTGCTCTTTATTTGATGGAGTGACTCATATAGCACATAGCTTCAGGAGCAGGTTTGGGGAAAAGCTATAGCTGAAAACACAGCCAGCTGTAAAAAGCTAGCCATTTCCTACACAGTATCTACTTCAAAAGAATAAAATAGATGTCTCCTTTTTTCTATCCAAAAAGTCACTGTAGAAGCAGCTTTCTTTTGTTATCTCCCAATAAATGTGTCTCTGTAATAGTGGAATTTACTGCTGGGGGTGTGTGTTTCTCACCACTGCTTCCCCTTACAAAGGAGCTAATCTATCTTGCGCTGGGAGAAGGCAAATGATGTCATGGTTCCTGTATTTCAGCCTACTTTCCAGCTGCTGCAGGAAGGCAGGGCTACAGGTACCCATTTTGCCCTGCGAGAGGGGAGCGGGAGCTGCCCGCCTCTGGCCGGGGTTGTGCCGGGTGAGCGCTTCGGGAGCAGACCGAGGGTCACAGCGTTTCTTGGTGACACCGCCATGTGAGCCTGGGTTGCCTTGTTTGCCCCTTGGGCTGCGTGGCTTCAGCCCGGCGCTGAGCGGCCCCAGCACAGCGGGGTGAACAGGCCGGGATGCGGCAGCGCTGGGCAGCCAGCATCCTCGTCGCCCGCCGTGTGCCCTGTCCCGCCGGCAGCGCCAGCCGGGGCGGGGAGCTCGGCAAGTCGGGACGCACTGCCTTGGCACAGCCCAGCGCGGAAAGTTTGCAGAGCACTGCCTGAACTAGTTTTACTTCCAGCAAGAGAGTCCTTGACATTCATTAAGGCTAAATTCACTCTCACATTTTAATCAATGAAATGGAAAAACAACAAAACAGGAATGCATAAGCAAGTCTGACTACTTTTCTTTTTTTTTTTTTTTTTTTTTTTACATCAGCAGTCTAACAAGCCCAGGATAACACCTGCCTGCGTGCCGGATTCGCCCAGGCAATTATCACAAATGCAGATTGAATAATTATGCATGCGAAGACCCGTCTGGTACCTGCCACATGCAATGACTCAATCTGTGTGCAGGTGCATGTCTCTGCCTTCTGCGCACACCACCGGCCGCTCCTCTTACGCAGCGGGGGCCAGGGGGCTTTCGACCACCCAGTGGAATATTCGGCTCTTTCCACCATGTCACCGCCTCGTCTCCCCAAAGACAAGGCTGAGCGCCCAGATTTTACAGAGGGGAGGCATCGCGCTCTTTACCTTCGAGCCGTGGGCTGCCCTGGGCTGCCGTGCATGGGGTGCAAGGAGGCTCCCTGGGGTGCTGGGACCCCCTGTGCTGGTGCGGGGTGCTGGGGGGCTGTGGGTGATGGCGGGGTGCCGCAGCCGAACTCTGCTTTCCACTGCCCGCCTTTCAGAAGTCACAGTGTTGGAACGAGGGATGCCGTCTGAAGCCCCAGTGTTTCCCGTTGCATTCGCAGCAGCCCTTCTGTGGTGAATTTGTCCCCCGCCAGCGCTGTCCCTTCCGCCAGCAGAGCTGCCTGCAGCCCCACGGCTCTGCTGCCGGCGGCTTTGCTTCTCTCTAATTCTGCCCCTTGCCTTGTACCAGCAGAGTATGACTTTCCTTATATATTATACCTTGAGTGCAATACAAGAAAATAAAAATGAGTAACAGCTTGTTTCCCAGCCCTGGATGGAGCAAAAATTTTGATGAATGGGCAGACTACTTGCATGAAAAAGAGCATGAATAATTTGCAATGAGTAATATTCAAGTGTTACCTTTTTTTTCCACTCATAAATTGCTTGCAAACTTTTTTTTCCCCCTGAGCTGTTAGTCACCAGAGCAAATACAGAGCAGCTTGTTGGAAGCATTTGTTTTCTGCTACTCTGAGCTGTGGTTAGACGCGCTGGTCACTCTGATTGATGGGGAAACTCGTACTAGCAAGTTTCTTCAGTTGACACCTTGAGGTTCCTGGGGTTTTGCATATATTTCTTTCACAAGCAATGGCAGATGCTTAAAAAGCTGTTTGTTTGCTACTGTTCATAATTTATAAATTATTGCTTCTACAAGTCTCAGCCAACATTGGAGCTTGACAGAGACCTGGGTTAAGAATGAATTATTTTTTGAAAAATATGTATAGATCTTTATGCTCCTGGAGAGTCACAGTTCACCATTTCCCCCCATTTCTCTGGCGTTTTGCTGTTAAAAAATAACACGCCTATCTTTGTGGAAAAGTCTTGTGGCGGTGGAGGGTGAGGGAGGGAGTGATGGGGCATGGGTGATGCTATCCCTCACCTCGGTAACTATCAGTCCTGCTCGTATCGATATAGCAGGTTGCCTCTTCTGACCTGCTCCGTCTGAGCTGCATGCGCGGAACAGCTGGGAGTTTGATTTCAACCTTCCACTCCCCTGTCTTTCATCACCGTTGGTGAGGGACACACATAATTCAGCTGAGTGCATTGTAGAATTAAAAAAAATAAATCCCGCAAGTGTAACCTCTATCCCTCCCATGTTTTATCCTTTCCTCCCACTGGGCCATGCACAGCCCAGATGCACGCGGGGTGAGTGTGCAGTGGGGACGGGCTGTGGGAAGCGTGGGAGGTGGGAGAGGCGTTTCCCACCCTGTCCCCCCGTCCCTCTGCATCCCAGCCAGCAGCTCGGCATAGCAGCGGGACAGGTCGGCCCCTGACCGGTGGGTGGTTATTTGCACCTGAGCTGCTCCTCATCTTGCATTTTTCACCTTGAAATGCTAACAGTCATGAAAAAAACCTTACCCCTGTGCAAAGCTGGTGTGTAACCCTGCCCTGCCTTCACTCAGCTTCTCTGGGTAAGCTGAGGCCGGGAGGGGGTCAGTGATGCTCCAGCGGTCACTGTGTCACGACCAGGTTGTCCAGCTCCTTGTCCAAGTGGCATTCACTGCAGTCTAAGTTATTTTGGCATCTCTCCCCAACCTCTCCAGTTTTCTATTCCTTTTCCATTGACCTATTCTAATCAGCTGAGATACTTTCCCTTTTTCTTCTTCTGCTTGAACTCAAAGCAGTGTGAAGGAATGACCTCTCTTTCATGCACATGATTGCATTTTAAACTTTAATAGCTTCCATACCCTTTCCTAGGAGATGCTCTGCTCAGCTGAAGGTCTGTACATTGCACTCATGTTTAGGGAGCAGCCAGAACACGATGGAAAAGTACAGTCTCTGTATCAGGTCCCCTTCTGCATGACGGACACTTCAAATTTAAGCTACACTTCCCTCTAAGTTGAACATACGGGAGGTTGAAGTTCGTCTCATAGAGCATTTATTGACATTACGCAGCTGTAAAGAAATCTGTTTTGCCTATGAAAAAATTGGAGTGTAATGTAGCTAATGCTAATTAAGAGATATCTTAATAATGTGCAGTGATTTCTTAATAGATGCCAACAGAATAGGCTTAAGGGGAGATAGTGGAGCACACCCACAAACCTGCTTTTGCTCTGTCACAATCCCTCCTCTGGAGTGCAGAGGAATGTTTGATTTCTGGGTGTGTGTGTCTGCAGGCTTGGCAACGGAAACCAAAGTAATCGAGATTACAACAGTTCTGCTTATCCTAAACTGAATATGGGGTTTTTTTGAATGTTTCGAGTTTAATGACTTATTTCCTCTTAGCGCTTCTTCAACTACGCACGGCCTTTCTCGCAGTAAAGGGAGACGGCTGGGATATGCAAGGAATGATCCGGGAAGAGCGGTTTGTTAGCATGGGTCCCAGAACGGAGAGGCTAAAGCCCAAATTACTTCCTCATTGTGAGATATGTGAATTATTAGCTCCTGGGTGGATAGCTCTGTTATGAACTTTGATGTTATGAACTTTGATGTGACAGTAGCTGTTCAAAGGAGTGGAAAAAGGATGTGTGAGAAGTCTGCAAAAATCAGGATAAGGGCTTTTAGCTTACAGACACTGTCTTTTTCTCTCTTGGTGGAGTTGTCTCTTCTCAGAGGCAATTAACTACATCTAGGACAGGGACGAGCTGAGGCTGCTTCTTTGCTTCTCCTGCTGGAAAGAGAATTGAAGTGCAAAGTGTGAGGGACACATTGGGCCAGAAGTTTAGACCATTCCTAAAATCACAGGGAACGCAAGTGAACACCCCACTGAAAAATAACTGTTTGTTGCCTGAAGCAATTGCCATGTTCTTAAACTGCCTTTAGTTATACCAATAATGCTATGGTGAAAACTAACCCATCATTGAAAAACTCCTGGCCGGACAGTCCTTCTGGTACTGAACCTGTGTTTTCTAGACCCTGGTGTTTCCCACCGCCCCGGGGACAAGCCACTGTGGTCTCGGTGGGGTGGGGAGGACACCCCTGCAGTGAGCGGGGCATTGGTGCTCTGTGGATGAGGGTGCCGGAGGTGTGGACGTGGCTGCATTGCCAAACTCCTCACCACCTCTCAGCAGCTTCCCCCATTTTCTGATATCCTAGGAGGGGTACGAAGGACTTCACGCTTGGCTGTGGAGCAGAAGATGAGAGCTGAGGCTGGAATCCAGCTTGCGGTGGATAAAATGCTGGAGAGGTGGGCTGGTCCCCACAAAACCCTCCAGACCACCTCTAAGCAGCAGCTGGCTTCGCTTACAGCCCCAGCTGAGATGAATGGCATTCCAGCACTCCCCAGCAGCCCACCGCTGCTTCTCCTTTTACAGCTGTTGCCTGATTACACCAAGTGGTTTTGCCTCTCGTGTTTGCTTTTTGATGTAAATCCAGTCGGGAGGGCTCGCTGGGGTGGGAAGTGAGGATATTTGCTCGAACCCCACCTTCCTAAATGAAAGTGTAGTCGAGGGTTAGCAGCGGCAAACGATGTCTCCATGACCTCTGCTTCCTCTGCCGTGAGAGTTTGCATTGTGGAGCAATGAATACATAATTCATTCCCACCCACCAGGGAAAATGCCCTGGTAGCACGGCACAGAAATCCGCAGCACAACATTGCAGGAAGAAAGGAGGTGGTTATACAAGATTTAAAGATATGATGCACAGCCCTATAGGAGGGACGTGTGAGAAGGATTTTGAGTGGGAACTGAGCAATACGCCTGTTTGGCTGGATTCTTTGCAACTTTTTTTTTTTTTTTTTTACCACAAGCATTCAACACTATTGATGGTTTTCCATAATTTCAAGACACCTTTACTCTGGCTGCCAAAAACCCACTGGGGCTGCAGGGCACAGCAGCTCTCTCTCCTCAGGATTTGCCTGGGGGATGATCCCTTTGGTGCTCCCCACACTGGGGCAGTCACTTTCAGCCTTGCAGATGGGATGTGACAGAGGTTGGAGGAGTACTTTGCAAACCTTCACTTTTGAGGTGCTCATGTTTAGCCCAGTTCTGAATTTTCCTGCTATTTTTAAACAGGAATAAACGTTGAGAAGAAAGCATCCATCCCAAATGAACCATCATCAGGGCTTGTACCCAGTCCCCAGGGTAGTCTCTTGCCACTTGCTGCCTTTTTCAGCATGGTCTTCTGTAATGGTCATGACAGACTTGTCCTGTCGTCTTTGTATTTGAGTCCCTTTGCTGAACAGTGAGGTTGGAGGAAGTCCTGGAGAGGTCCTTTAGACTGTCCCCCTCTTCTGAGACAGGAGTGGTTTTATAGCCAGACCTTTCCCGATGGGCGTTTGTCCAACCCACATTACAGGGCACCCAGAGAGGAGCATTCCCCTTAACCTGCCCAGGACAAGCGTGTGATCGGCAGCAGTCCATGGTGTGTTGGAGGTTTCTCCACATGTTAACCTTTAAAGGTCCAGTCTGAAATTTCTTCCTTTTTCCTCTGCGGATTGGAAAGCAGAAGAGCTGAGTCATCCCCAGAGAAGAAATTTCTCACAGCAGCTGTTACACCATGCGATCCTGCTATCTCTTGCAGTCGTTGCTGGAGGAACTACTGTGTCGCTCCAAGGCCTGAATGAAGATAACACGGTCCCATTCCTCCAGTCGCATCGCTACAGCAAAGATAAACTCCCACTCAGTGTTTGCTGCAGAACAAGTGACAGTAAATCCTCTCTATTTGGAAGCATCCCTGCCTGTACTGAGACCTTACCTTTGAGAGGTGATAACGTGAAAAACATCCTGCTACATTTCACAATGAAGATCTATTTACGTATATTATCTGGGAGCCGTCCTGTCGTTTCTAACGCTGTGACTTCTGGGTGACTTTTATGTGCTTTTCTCTGGCGCTGAGTGCCAGCGTTATGCCAATAATCTCGGATGACAGTTTACAAGGTCTAAATTCAGTCCCTATTTCTGTTATATTGCCTGTGATTTAAAGCAAGTCACTTAATTGTCTTGTTACTCATCTGTAACGTAATACTGCATTTCTCCTCCCTGTCGTCTGCCTGCTTTCTGTGGATCAGATGGGGGTCCAGGCAGGGCTGTCTTGGGTGCAGGTGTCTCAGCAGACTGTTTTAAACTAGTAAAGTACTTTGGGTGATTAACTTTTGGATTTGGAACTAGTTCAGTTTCCCCCAATTCGCTGCTAACCAGACTGTGAGCTTCGCGAGATTTTCTGCAATATTTAAAGCCCAACTTCTTGACTTAGTTGATTATGTGGAAATCTTGGCTCCTGGGGTTTTGGGGGTGTGTGTGTGTGTTTGTCGTGTCATTTAAAGGTACATCACTAGCACTGGTGTGAAAAAGAGCCAGGTGGTGATGTCCCCAGGTGGCTGGAATCTGTTAGTTCTCCAAATACAAAGAAGTTCGGGCTAATCTCATGAATTTCCCTACGCTCAACTCATCAGTCTTGTGCATGGGGATGGACCTGTGCAGAACCAGTGCTGCAGCCAGGAGAGAAGCTATTTCTCCTGTCTGCAGACCAATTTGTATGTACCCATTCAACACAGCAGAGGCAAAAAAAGCCATCGACGAGCCAACCAGCAAAAGCAAAGTCCTGCCAAAAGCACCGGCTGCCGAAGCCTGGGTGCAGGCTCTGGGGGGCACACTCGGGGCAGGTGTGCAGCCGTCAGCACCAAGGGACTTGGAGCTCGGAGTCTCTTGGAGCTGACACTATCAGCATAAAAACTGAGTCGCAGCGGTTTCATTTGGACAGCCTGCTGCTACGGAGTACGTATCTTCATAAATGTTTCTCTCTTGTTACCTAACCTGTTTACCTGCTGGCACAATGCATATATTGGGTATTAAGAAATAGCATCTGGGAAAAGTAGTATGTACACATTTAACAGAAACATTTTAGAGCCCAGAGAAGTTAAACCTTTGCGCTCAGGTTTCCCTGTGAGTGCTTCAAAACGGCCGCAAGAGTTAAACTAAGTTATGTATATGTGCTGTCCTGTATTAAAGGAGCTACATTCATATCTTTCATTCTCAGCCTCCGCCTCCTCCTATTCAATTTATGTCTAGACTGTTTAAAAATATCTTGCTACTGCTTCTTTTCTATGGGGAAAGGGCACTTGTGAGACAATGCACTCAACTGGAGATTACACAGATTTGTTGCATGTTGGTGCATGATAACAGGAGTAGTTCCAGCAAGCTCCAATATATAATAAACTGTGAAGGCATAAATTGCATATGATTAAACCTTTGATGGTGGGCTGTTAGGAATTCCCAGTGCAACATGCCACGCTGCCTTTTACATCAGCCCTAACAATGACAGTGCCAGACTCGTTGGCTCCAAGGGGTTAATTATACATTATGGATGAAAACAACGCAAGGATGCTTGTTAATACCCAAATCATTGCATGGTAAACCTGGGTGACTCCCGTACCGCTGCTGCCAATTTGCAACGCTCACCTGGAGTAAAACAGAAAAAAGGCTTGTCCTTCCTCACCCTTCCACTCTCTTCCCCTCCTCCTTGCTGTTTTTTTTCCTATTTGCAATATCAATTTGCTTGTCAAGGTAGCTGACGGGTGAAAAGCCTACCTGATTATTGAAATTGTAAGGTCAAAAGAAATTGAATCCATCTGCCACACATGGCAATTTACAGCCAATGCTGGTCCAGGGCAAGTACAGATGAGGGGCAGGTGAGCTGGGCAGACAACAGCTTATGGGAGTGATAAAGGAGTAGGTGATAAAAAGGGTCAGAGAGGAGGTGCTGAGGGCTGGTGCTGGGCCTGTGGGCTAGTGAGAAGAGCCTGAAGCCTTGGCTTGCGGCCATAGCACTGACTGGGAAATCTGGGTGATGTTCTCTAATGCACCGAGAAGGGTCTGGCTGCTGTCCCTCTCCTTCTGCTACCCTCACTCCAGGAGCTTGAGTGCCTTTTATGTGCCAGAAGCGAAGCCAGCGCTGGTATCAGAGAGGTGAGCTGAGATAAGGTGTCTGCTGAAGTATCAGAAAATGAGTGCAGATGTCATGCTATGAGGAAAATTTGTACAACTTCTAAGTTCTCTATTTTTTTTCAAAAGACTGTAATAAAGTAAATTAACTTCCATAAACCTGGGGTGAAGTCATGTTTTCAGCAGTTGCAGGATTTGTATTTTTGTTCTTCCAAAGCCAGCTGCAATGAAATGAAACTCTAGAAACTCTACATCCAGTTTCTTTTCCTGCTCTGGGTGAAACTTGTCTCACTGTGTAATCGTAAAGCTGAACTGATGCTCTCTGTTTATGCTGATAGATTTTCCTACCTAGACACACCCTGAATGTAACTAGAGAATCTGAGTTAGCAAAGATCTCTGAACACTGGCTCCAGCAGACTTATTGCTTTGTAGATCTGGGACATGTTCCAGATGAACCTGGAGTTGAGCATTTGAGCCACACTGTGTGTAGAAAACCTTGATAACGAATGTTGCAGCCAATGGGTTTCTTCTTCTTTCCCTTATAATGGCATGAGATTTGCCTGGAAATCTCCTGCCTTGGTCCTGGAGAGCAGCTTCGCTGTGTGGGGATGCTGTTTCTTGGGTTGTTGTATGCAATCTCTGAACACGAGTGATTTTGGCTTACGTAGTTTACAAAATCAGTCCGTACTAGTGCCTGTTTTGTTCCAGCAAGAGTGAATCAAGCACCAGTGTGCGCAGATCCTAGCGGCTAGTTGGGGACCAAGTATTAATCTTCTGGAAGTCAAGCTAATCGAGCTTAAAAATGTTGCTAGTGTGTCTGTGTCTGTGCCCCTGTGCAACAGCTAACCCCTGCCAAAATCCTGGCAAAGCCTGTCTTGCAGTCTCTTTCCAGACTGAAGGAATGTTTGATGGCTTAAAGAAGGAAAACAATAAAGACTAGGAGGAGGAAACCTATAGTAAATAAGATTCTGACCTTATCTGAAGTATTCCTGTGCACTGAATCTAGCCAAGGACTCTTGAATAAAACAAACTTGAAGTTTCTAGGCCAAGTAGGTTTTGAGATATGGCTCTACGATAAATTGTTAGAGGAATATTTCAAAGGCTGAATTGCACCTCATTTTTCAAAGTCCCATATCTCACAAACACCTTGTCTGATCTGCCACAAATTTTGTCAATAAATTATCCCCTGGCTACTGATCACATATGCAAAGTCTTGAGCAAAAAAAGCCCCACAAATCTTCGCTCTTGTCTTAAACACCTCCCTTGCCAAGATACATCCCCTCCTCCCCTAAATATTGGCAGAGCTTTTGGGGCCCTCCTTAAAAAAAAAAAAGAGTAACCCAAACTGATCAGTGCTGAATGTAAATTCATGGGGTTTCTAGTCTCCGTCATCTTTATAAAACCTGTGGTTTGCAGGAATGTAACTGTGGCCAGTTTTGAATGGGGCTCAATTGCTCCATCCAGCAGCTGTTTGAAGAGTCTATTTGGGGCTGTAATGCCTCCTGCCCGATAGCTGCCAGTCCCTCCTCCACCCCAGCTCTCCCGCGGGCTGGTAATGGTCTCTCCGAGCTGGGAGGTGAGCAGGGGCTGCCCTGGCAGGGTGGCACAGACCCTGTCCCATGGGCAGCACTTTGCACGGCTGCTCCACGCCGGGGAGCTGTGCGTGGCCACCCCTGTGGGCTTTGGGCCACCTGCGGCCACCATTGGGGCTCCCGTTGCTCCTGGCCCTTTCCCAAATATTAAAGTTTTAGAGGTTTGTACCACCCATGTCAGACCAGGAAAGGGAGAGAAGGAAGTTGCCTTAATTTTTGGAGCGTGCTATTTTCAAGTTCTTTGTTACAGGGAACTGGGACAAAATACGAAGTTAGGAACTAAGGATTTGTAGACTCTTACTTTGTGGATGAACGCTGGGTGAAAGCAGAGCAAAGGAAAAGGCAAGGGGATCTGAGGCAGGAGTAACAAATAAGGGTAGGACAGCGGCTGAGCAGGGAATCAATACTGCTTAGTGTCATCCCCCATAATTTTTATTCAGCATAATTAATCTCAAGGCATTATGGCTCTCTGGCAAATGCATTCTTAGAAGAAGGGCTTGATAAATCTGTGCTTCTATTTCAGAGACATGGATAAGCACTTTTTTCTTCCCTCCCTCCCCCCATTTGTACACTCGCAAAGATAAGTCTCTTCTTTTCTGGTATCTGCATTCAGATCCGTGAGGGAGTTATTAACTGCGCTGGCGGCACTATCCAGCAACAATGGGACAATGACCCTGTCTTCCTAGTAATTTGTTCTACAACATTATAAGGATTCAAATGAAATAATCATTTAATAACAGACTAAAGAAATTTTGCATGTCTATGCTTATGATGATTATTTCTTTTTGCACTGGTCTCTTCTAGTCTTCCTTTGGCTCTGAAGGAAATACAGTAATTGTAGAGTTATTTCTTTTTTTCCACGTAGTTAGATCCCGTCTGAAGCCCCTCAGATTTTCGGTGGTAAAAATTTCAGTTAAGGTTCACAAAATGAACAACTTCTCAGATGTAGATATTTGACACATAGTATTATGTGTGAGACGCTTGTAATAAATTTACAAAACAATCCTTGAGGAAATATCCGCTACACTGAAACACGAAGGTGGAATGTGGGATGACCTCTCTTAAGATCTTAGTAGTCTGTTAAAGTGTTTCAAAGTCAACAGTTCTAAAGAACCAAAAGGTAACTGACCTGGGGAAGTGTTTTCATCTCCAATGAATTATTTCAGCAATTGGGTTAACTCTCAAATTGAAATCCTATCCATCCTCATTACACAGATATAATCAATATCAGTAATTTAGAAGTTGGGGAATATCTTTATTAATATCCCTGTTAAGTGTGGTTTAAAAGTCATTGCATTATTAGCCAGCTATTATTTTGTCACAGTATGAGACTTAAAAGTCATTTTTTCAGAGCTCCAATATGCCTTGCTACCCAGTGCCAAGCTGATAATCACCTAAGAAATCGGTGAATAAACAAGCACCACTTAAAATGCTTTCTCACCAGATATTGTTTTTCTTCAAGCCGCTGCCTAATAGCAGCACTTCTGAGTGGAGCCATTGCTCTGCATTTATTTAAAATACTCTTTTTTTTTTTTTAAAGTGCATTTCCTCAGCTACCAGCTGAAGCTGCTGGGCTGACCCTCGCGCTGCTGGTGTGGTGTGGAGAGGTGGTGTGGAGTTGGGACACAAACAGCAGTTGCTGGAGATGCTGTGATCCAGGCTATGAATCCATGTTGGTGAGCAATGTCTGTGCGAGCAGCCTGGGCTGAAACAAAGGGGTGGCAGCTCAGATAACGGGGATCTCTCTGTTGATGTACAGCTGTTGCAGGACTAGAAGGGAAAACCACAGGGTGAGTAGTGTGAGCAGAGGGGGCTCATTACCTGTGAGGACTTTGATCAGCACACTGAGGTATGTTTTTTCCACCCGGAGAGCCCCTTCTGGTTCCCCTTTGGCTACAACAGTGACAGAGTGACTACAGGTGGGGGCTATTGGGTAGCAGAGGGGACTGTGCTGTTGGCAGGGTGTATCTAGCAGCTTATGTGGGAAACTGTCCCACGCAGGTTGTGAGATCCAAAAAATCCCCCTGATGGAGTGAGTGTGTGGTTTTCTGGGAAAGCTCTGCATGACTGGAACTCTGGTGATGGCCCCATCCATCGCAAGTCACGGCTCTTATCTCTGCAACGCACAGAAGATAGTGCTTTTGAAAAGGCTTTAGGTGACTTCCTTCCCCCCCGCCCCCCCGCATGTGTGTCAGGAGTTGCTTGGAGCGAGCTTTGTGCTTGTTGGTGGCATGTGAAACAGTATCTTCCAGGAAACTTCAGAAATATTTTATGAAGTGTAGCAATAAAAATATCCATGTGGTACGGCCCATGCAAAGTAACACTTTTGGCTAGGAGCAGTATGTACAGTTTCTATAGTGCACAATTCTTCCACAAGAAACTCTTGCAGATGGATTTCATCTCCCTGGTATTTGAATATCCATTACACAACCCCCAAAATCTTTTCTGGGGCAGTCGTAGAAGTAGTTATCTGTGACAGACCTTTCCAGCTCAGATCAGGGGCTGGTCTGCTCTCAGGTTGGCCCTGCCAGGTTGGATCCAGCCCAGTGCTTCTGGCCTCGCTCCCGGAGAGACCCCCGCAGTCGTGCTGAACCCGTTAACTGGGGGCTGTGGGCCCCATCTGCAGGGCTGCAGCTCTGTGGGCGGTGGTGCTCCTCGTGGGACGTGGAGGGCTGAGGCCATGGGAAACTGCTCGAGGAGCGGTGGGGAAATCCTGCAAGAGAGGCTTTGCTTCCTGGGAGGACTCTACCAGAGGGATGATCTGGACCACCTTTGAAGAGAAAAGGAAGATTAGAATACACTTGTTATATATCAGCTAATTAATAGAGCTCAGATACGGGTTTTGCTTTGTAGCTTCTGCTGCTGTGCTCTGTAAGGAGTTTGCTACGTGCTTGATAAGAATCCTCCTGTGGCAGCAAGTACCTTGCCTTTCTGCTGCTGTTCTGAGGTCTTGGATATAAGGTTTGACAGGATATGAGCAAGGCTAGTATGCCCAAAGCACAAACTGGGCAGTTCTTCAGGGTTGGCATTTCTAGATCTGATGAGGGATCACATGCAAATTACCCCTAATGAATGTTAATTACTGGGAGAGTTACATATTTTGCTTGATTCCTTTTTGGCAGCTTGTGCAACTGTGTTTTTATATACCTGGTAATTGAAACGTTTGATTTAAAAAATAATAATCCTCTGTAATTACAATTGCTTTATTAAAGGTTGCAGGGCTTATATGATCTCTGTAGTAAAACTTTATGAATTTGTCTATCTAGACAGTGATCTCCTGGCTCTTTCTCCAAAAGAGCAGTACAGGGTTTGCCAGCCACTCATGAGTTTACGTGCTGGCCTTTCCCAGCTTGCATCCCATGATTTCTAGTGAATGGAGATCATGAGGACTGAATATTTTGCCAAGGATGTCTGTGGGTGGAAGCCCAACTGTCAGCTTGACTTAGTCCTGATGATTGACACTGACACTGGAGGTGTCTTCCCTCTGTACAGCTCAGCTTCCCATGGTTTGCCTAACGAGCGGCTTGGACATCAGCTGAGAGTTGAGCAAAGCTCCAGTGGAGATTTGCCCTGGTTCTGGGCATGGACTGTCCCCAAGATGCAGAGGCAGTGAGGATATTCTGCTCTCAGTGCTGTGGGGAGCAGGAGGGGGCACAGGTTGAGGGTCTGGGTCTGAGCTGCACTGGGTACCCCAAGCTCCAGTGGGTGCCAGGCTGCTGCTCCCAGCCCTGGTTTCATGAGCTTTGTGGTAGTCCCAAGCCATGGTTCTGCTGAAAGAGAGCTGGGATGACTCAGCTGTCAGCTGGTCAGACAAGATGTCCTGCAGCGAAAGTCCTTTTGTGTCCGGACTCAAGGACTGGAAGGCTGAGGGTACTCTTTGCTTACCGTCTGGGGACAGTTGCTTTATATCATCACCTTAGCTGCGTGGGTGGGCAGGAGGAGGAAAGCACTGCTTTGAGATCAGCATCTGAGACAGGAACAGGTCATTGCCCAGCCTTTCAGTGCCCTTCTAAAAAAGCTCTGCCCTCAAACTCTTGCTGTTTTTCTGTTTAACTGTGTGACCTGCAAGAGCCCCAGCTGTGCTGGCTTAACCTGGCTTATTTTTGTGGTCTGTTTGAGCAGTTATGTTTCCTTTTCATAACTCATCTGGAGGAACATCTGACTTTCTCAAGTTCTTCATGGTGAGTTTGTCCTGTGTGGCTCTGCAGACAGGTCATGTGTCGTGTTTGGCAGCGTTAGTGATGATGAACAGGCCAGTGACAGCAATTCGGAGCCCTCGCGCCTACATCCACTGGAGCTACAATCACTGGCTCCGTGACAAGTTTCCTGTCCTGACTCATAGTTGCTGAGTCATTTTTAATTTTATCTCCCTTTGAAGGGAAATGGCATTTGGTCTCAGATTTCTTTTGTTATTATTTTTAACGTATGGCAAGGTTTAATAAGTTTTGGTTCACACTTTGTTTCTGCTATTAACACTCTGCCAGTTTCAGGCTGGTTGCTGCAACAGCATAATTGCGTGTTAGGCTCTGAGTTGGAGTAACTGTTGTTGAAATTGTTGGAATCACTTTTGGAGTGATTTGCTACAGCATTTCCCATCTGTCTGTCCTCATATCTGGTCAGTGATAGATGATCTGGGGAGAGGTATAAAACCCACACCATGGCTCTATCCAAAACGTGCACTTGAAGGAAAATTTTTTTTCCCCAAAGTAGGAGGTTATGTATCCCTTATGTGTGCTTTTGTGCTTGTTAATCACACTGCTGATTTTTGCATTTTAGCAATATTCAAAACTTGTACAGATTTGGTCTTAAATTAATTATCCAGCTCACACATATGATCTTCTACCTGCTTTGATTTACAGCAGTACTAATGGTGAATAGACTTCCCGATTGTCAATTGGGTGGCAGAAGGCAGTAAAAGTCTCTTCAGATGAGTCTTGCCTGGTGATTTGGGGCACTGAAGTTCCACAACACTGTGTTACTGCCAAGGGATGCGGTGCTGGAGCTCAGCGAGTGAGTGGAAAGACTTTCTTGGTTCAATGAACTCTGCATCAGGCACATAAAGCTAAGTCACTTTAGGAAGACACTGTGGAATGTACCTCTGTAGTTCAGCATGGTATATTTTTCAAATAGCAGCGTTTTTTCTTCTTTTTGTTAGCGTTCAAGGCATAAGGCACTGAATTCTAACTCCCTTTGGGCTTGTAGCTGAGATAAGGTGGGTAGGTTTTACTGTTGCTCTCAGATAGTAGGTAAACTGCTTGAGATGTTTAAATTGGGAATATGTTAAACATTCAGGAGTGAAGAGCTCTGAGCTCAAGGGAAGGTGCTTGGGAAGTGGAATAATTCAGCGAGCGGTGAAGCCAAAGGCTGAGCTCTGCCCCAGCTTTAATGCGACACAATCTTGGGGGGAGAATGAGAGTGAGTGGTACAAACAGAAAGGGAGAGGGCAACGTTTGGGGACAAGAAGAGCAGCCTGGCTGGAGTCCAGGGGACTTAGGTGCCTCCCAAGACCATCCTAAGCTGCTAAAAGCCTGGCTTGGCTGCCAGCTCCCCTCCGCCTTACCTCCAGTGCTGCAGATGGCGGCGCGTGCCGGAGCGCAAGCATTGCAGGTGGGAGCAGGATCAGACCCTCCAGGAGGAGGAGGCCATCTCCTGCTGCTGCCGCCTAAGGAACGCTCAGCGCCTTCCCTATCGGCCCGGATATTAATGTAATGGTTTCGAAAGAGCCGTTTCTGTGCGGCTGGAAGGCCCAGCGCGGTCGCGCGGCGAGCGATGCCGGCTGCACCGCGATGGTAATACTCATACAGCGCCTGGCGACCTGCCAAGAGCAGCAGCAGCAGCTTTTCTTTCCTGGCTAATCGCTGATAAAACAGGAAGACCTTGATCATCCCTTTTGACATGAATAACGATGTTATCTCCTGTGATGTATGACCCAGAGCCAGATAATGTCCTCTGGCAGGCCTTTTTTCTCATGAGATGTAAAATACAATGATTATGTTACAAGGGGGAGATAAAGTGGCACAATCTTCACTAGTTCAAATAACTAATTGAAGCAGGAACTAGTGGAAATGGCTTCCTTTGTTCCCCAGCCATTGTTGATATAACAGTGCTTATAATGAAAGCCGAAACTGTTGCCCTCTTTCTTTTTTTTTTTTTCTTCTCTATTTTTTTTTTTCCCTTTTAAACTGAAGTGCCTTCACTTCTGCTTCCCCCTCCCTGTTTCCCTGGGGGAGCTGAGGACAGTGGTGATTTCTAGCAAGGGGTCCTGTTTTCCAGCAAGTCTTGTGTGTGAGCGTCAGGAGGATGAAATCGATAAGTAGCTCTCATTCTTTGTTTCCCTAGAGGGTTTTGAGAATGGAAAAATTGAGACCAGCACTCTCCAAACCATAATTACACTTTTTTTTTTATTTTATTTACTTTCATTTTTGTGAAAGCAACAAACCTAATTACCTGGCAGGGATGGTCACCAGGGGTATATTGATATTTCAGTGACTGTATAGTACTTAGCACAACCGAGTTCAAATATTAAAAAAAAAAAAATAATCCCCTCCCCCAGCACTCAGGTAGGTTGGTGTAAAAAAGCAGGGAGGGATAACAGCAGAGCTTTACATGAGGAGTGATACTGCACGGTTGGGGTACATCGTTGTTCAAGGTGTTGGGAGATTTTATTCTTCATAGCCTGGTCTGATCACTAGAAAAGATGTGATGACACAGCACCTCTCCTCCCAGGTGGGGCAAATGGGCCTATTCTGGACCAAAAGTGGCTTCAAATATGAAGCAAGGATTCCTTGGTTTAAAAAACCCAAATATATTTCTTAAGGTGATTTAGTGATGCCTGTTACACTGCATAAAGACCAGCATTAAAGAGGAGAGTGTTGTCAGAGACTATCTGCTACAGGCTGCACAGCTGCGGTGGGTGTTGTGCTGCTGAGGAACAGCCTGTGCACTGATGACTCAACAACCTGGACAGATGAAGTCAATAGAGACATATCCCATCACGTGGCAGAGAGACATGGAGAATTTAAGGGACTTGCTCATATTCCTAGATGACTATAGCAATATCATAATGAGATTAGACTTCAGCTCTCGTGATCCCAGACTATTGATGCTGTACTATCTGATGTCTCTCAGAACCACTAAACTTTAATCTTATCAGGATTCATTTTATGGCACTTCTAGAAAAACATCTGACTTGTGCGATGCAGACTTGTTCGCGCTCTGCTTTGCCCTTGGATCATAGCCTCTGCAAAGCCAGAGGGTCTGCAGCTGATGCTTTCTTCTTCCTTGGGGTCCAGTCCTGTAAAGCTCAATTCCCACAACTGCAGAGCCCAGAAATCTCGCCTTGAGCCCAAATAGGTGAGGAAAAGCTGACCCTCAGCTAGCTGAAAATCTTTAACTGAGTGCCTGGGCTTTGCAAGGCATTTGGATGACCCAGCTTTGTCTTTTATTGATGGATGATATAGATGTAAAAGGCTTGTAGGTTACCAAAGTGCTATGAAGCTTTTTCCTCCAGGTTACATGTGGTAGTGGAGTCTTTCATCTGACAACTGGATTTGTGGTGCCTTTAGCAGGAGCGTGGTTTAGAGCTGTAGAAGGATGTTTTGACTTGCAGGTACCTCCACGGCTTGTTTGCTTCCTGATGCCCCTCTTGATGCACCTTTTTTGGACCCATGCGGGGTGACCCTGACAGCGTCTTCCCAGCAAGCAGCAGCCACCCATGAGCGTGGGCTGCTTTGGTGTCTGCCAGCCTCCCTGCCGCAGTGCTCGTGTTATTTGCTATCCATTGCCATGTTTGCGTTGCTATGCTGCTTGTTGCATCTCGTCTGGTGCCTGTTACTGTGTGTTTCCTTACCCCAGTGCCAGTAAGGAGGTGCCTGTGCCTGGCTCGACCAGCTGAGGACCAAGAAGTGGCAGGAGGGTGACAGACCACGGGGCACCATGGTTCAGAGCAAGCTAGGTGAAAGGGTGGGTGAAGAAGATGCAGGACAGGCCAGACAGTGAGTGGGTTCAAAACCTCTTTGAAGCTGAAGTCAAGCTCCCAGAATACTGTCGTAGCAGTGTGAGAAAGCTCCGAGTTGGGCAAGAGCGGGGGCACCTGGGTGCTATTTATGACAGAGCTACTGTGTGACCTTGAGCAGCTCACTGCACCTCTGAGTCATAGCTCTGCTTCCCGAACTGCAAAGTGAGTGATACAGCAACACCTACTTCATTCACAAGGGTATCATGCGGTGCAATTTTGTAATTAATTGAATGTAGGAAAACATTATTTTTTTTTTCCTGTGGTACAAAGTCTGCAATGCAATGGTCCGATCCCCCTAATGCTCGCGTGCAGGCTGGCAGCGCGGCTGAACTCATTGACTTGCAGAGGGTGCTTTGTTCCCCCTAAGTGCAGGAGGAAATATTTGCCGAATTGGGACCCCTGTGCAAAGTTTTGAGTTACCACATGGCCACTGTGCAAATCAATTACTGTAGTAGGTCTGTAATGAGACTAACCTACAAAACAGTTACTGATTCTACAGCAACTTGAGCAGATGCCAAAAAATGTGGCCAATAATTAGTGACCGCCTGACGGATCCAGGTTTTCTCAGCAGCGCTTGCTCAGCGCACGGTTCACAACGCAGCTGATTCTGGAGATGGTCCCGCTCGCGAGGTCAGATTAGCTGTTGTTTTTTAAAATATTTGTTTCATGTCAGTCTTTGTTAGAATCCCAGTTTAAAACCTTTCAGGTGTAAGTATAAAGCTTAAAAGCTTTTCCCCAGCTCCACCCTTAAGAATGGGTTTAATCCTTTTAACAAAGCTCTGATCTGACAGTTTATTTCGCTCTAGGCTTTAGCTTCAGTGGTTGCAGCCAAAACCTGACAAGTTCTTCTTGTTAATTCTGAATGTATTATCCAGTGACAAATGTATCTCCCACTTATATGTGACACTGAGAATGAAATGCATATGATCAAATTTCTTATAGCTGGAGTGGGGCTGGTTGTTAAGAACATCTCCATATCTTTGCAGGATGACAGTCAATCCAAACCCATTCTTTTTCAGCAGCATATCTCAGCCTAGTTTGGGACACTCATGATGGGTTGCAATCTGCTGCCATACCCTGCAAAGATTAAAGAAAGGCTAAAAATAAACCTGTCATTTTCCCTGGACATTTTCTTGTGAAATGCAGAGAGATACGTCACTAGAATGCAAAATAAATTCGTATGGAATTTTTTATGCTATGTTTTCATATGGGCAGATGGAGTCAGTGTCGTTTCTGGTTTCTCATTTCTAAATACAGTGGTGTTATGTACAGCCTTCCACCTGAAAGCTTGTCTTGGAAGCCAAAAGAGAATAAAATGGATTTTTACAATAAAGCCAAAAAAGTTCTTAATTCTTATAAGTTTGCCAATATACAGGATGCAGATAATGTATTTGATGAACTCAGCCTCCTCCTCTGCTCATAAAGTATCGGCGTGCTGACAGAATTTATTTTCTGGAATATAGTTTGTGTCATGAGGTTGGGGTTTTTCTTAATTTCTATAGGATTGATCTTCTGCTAGCAATAGATCGACACCTCCAGGAGGATGATGACTGCATGCAGTGGACCGAGAGCCAGATCTCTGCCCACAGTCTCTGTGACCCCGTCCCTCGCTTAATCTTTATGAAGCTGGTCTCTTCTTGCTGTCTGTCTTCTGTGTGTTTGACTGGACCAGTCACCCTCAGACCAGTGCCATCACTAGTTGCTCCCAGTCCTTTTGAGCTCCATCATTATTCCTGTTCTTTTCTGGGGCCATGTCATGCTCCCTTGGAGGTTGGCGATAGCAGAAGATGCAACAGGTTAATGACTTCTGGGTGTTTCTCTGAAAGCAACTGCATCTTCCAGGTGACTGACCTGAGACCTTCCCATGTCCTCTTCCCCCAAATGGTGCAAGGAACCATGTAGCTTTTGCAAATAGGTGCATGCAGGAGAAAAGCTGATGCGCAGGATGTCTCTGGCCAATGCTGGTTTGTGTCGCTGCAGTCAGATACATGAGGGTGATGGAGAAAGTCAATTTCCTGTTAAATTAGCTTGGCTGTTTCTCTAAGAAATGTGGAATTTTAATGAAAGTGCTTATTAATGGATGAGCCCAGAGGGAAGTGGATTTGTGGTGAGGCCAGAACTTTATAAGGAAAGCCTTACCTCATAAAAGGCCACAAAAGATGCTTACAGGACTGAACTTGGTCTGCTCGGGAATCGGCTGCTTGTACAGAGGGACAGTCTTCCTTTTCCCATAAAACATGCATTAAGGGTGCCAACTAAGTTGGTTCTTTTTTATATCAGTCACAAAAACAGTGGGAGGTTTAGTTCCTGTCAAACTTTATGGGCCATTTACGAGGAGGCCTTCCCCAAAGTATTTCACAGGCCAAATAAAAATAAATGGCACTGAAAAATTTTATAACACAATGCACGAACTGTTGTGGCAGTGGGAAAACATGTGCCGGAGACCTCTTCTCCCTCCTCTGCGTGGAGGAATTAAAAAGGAATTTTAATTATTGTAACTTTTATAGGCTTTTTCATTTTCAAGCATTACTGTAGTCTGATGGTTACCTTTGGGAGGGAGAGGTTGTACCTTTATACAGAGATGAGAAAATGTGGTGGCAGAGGCGCAGCTTCATGGCCCTGGAGAGGGGCAGCTGCTCTGCAGAGAGAGGTGGATGACCAAAGGAGGTGGTGGGTGATGACCTGCAGTGTTGACGGGCCTGTTGGAGCTGGGGATTGATGTGTGCCATGCTTGGGCATCCTGTCTGGGTGCAGAGAGAGGCAGACATGAGCACACAAGTGCCTGCTGAGCCCGTAAGTCTAAAAAGGTGGGCTTAAACCTGGGGGCTTGGTTCAGGCTGCCGTGCCTGTGATGCTGCTGGGGGGGAGACACTGCCCCCTGTTATTTCAGTTTTTTTCTACTCAAAATTAGAGGACAAAAGGAAGGAGCCAATTTCCCCCACTGCTAGGACCAGATAAAATATTCAAAGAGGAACAACGGGGTTCAACTTACAGTAAGAAGCCTCTTAGCAGGAATAGCTGCAGTTCTCTCCTCACAAGTTTTACCCTCTGCTCTGAGCTATGGGGAGGAAAACACTTCTGTCTGGGGAGGAAAGCAGCATCTAAATACCCGTGTGGAAAGGGAGCAGCTCTCATGAATATTTTTAATAGAAATGGGTTGAGCAGTCACTTCTGCGGGTGCTGTCTCCGCTGACGGGCGTGCTTCGCAGCTCGCTCCCTGAACTGTTGCACTGCTGAACTCTCTATCTCCATGCTGGATTTACCATACCAACAGCTTTATCGGAGGAGTGAAACAACAGCTTGCTTCTACGGGAAGGGAGAGGAACAACCTACCCCTCAGCAACCAAATGGGCAGCAAGCAAAGATGTTCTCCAAATAGTTTCTCTTCCCCTCTCGTGCACATGTTCTCAGCAGCCCAGCTCAGCAGAGGTCAGGGGGTTCAGGCAGTAATGCAATTACACCATCGCCTCCTCAGATCACACATTTGATAAAAAATTAACAATTAAATCCCTTTACTGACCTGATATTAGAGCTGCTGCTATTTTGGTTTGGTTTGGGTTTATTTTTTCCCCGTGAGTGCGGTCAAATGCTGGAACTGGGGCCCACAGAGGATGTGGGATCTCCATCCTCAGGGATGCTCAGAACTTACCGGGACACAGTTCTGAGCGGCCAGATCTAATTGGAGCTGCTCTGAGCTGGAAGGTCAGACCAGGGACCTCCAGCCTGGCCTGTCCCTTACCATGCCATGCTCTGGCTCCACAGTTCAGGCTATTTGGATTCGGAGCAGCTTGAATGATTTTGGATCTGCAGTCTCGCTGCCAGGGGAGTCCTGGTGAGGGCGGCTGCCTCTCCCTCTGCCCCAACAGAGTCCTCGGCTCATCCTCTGAGGCACGTCCTGCCACGCAAGGTCAGGAGCAGGAGCTGCGATAAGATGGATGTGGGAATCTGATTTAACCTGACAGTAAATAAGTTGTTCTGAGCCAGGGCAAGTCAGGGCAAGGGTAAGGTCTGGTTGCAGGTGCTAACCTTTTGATGAGGACAGACTTAAAATGGATCAAGCCCACAGAGTTCTTTTTTTAAGTGTAAAATGAGGTTAAATGAACTTTCTCAGGGTGCAGTTGTTTTGTGACTGATGGTGAAATGCTCAGACAGTATAAAAAAGATGGGATAAAACCAGGAACATCTCTGAAGTCTTACTAGAAAACACAAAAAAAACTATCCAGGTTTTTTTTTTTAAAGGCAAGCAAACCAAGACAAACAGGGTTTATTTGTTTTTCACTTCTTTTCTCGTCCTCTTTTGTTCCCATCCTTTTCTGTACTTTCCACACACAAGATCTTCTAAAAAATGTTAATTTTTCAAGCCTCTATTGATCTGGCAGTCTGTTTTAGTGATATGTGTGAGTGGTTCTCCTACTGCTGACAGGCTGAGTTTGCGTTACCTGTGATGCTGTATCAGTTCTGGTCCAAAATCAAGCTACCAAACAACAGGACATGGCTTTGAAATAAGCCTCTGGGATAAACAGAGCTGTAAACCAGTGATCTTTGCATAACAACGTGGACTGGAGAGACTTTATTCCCCCTCCTCAAATACCTGTGACTTCATGATTTTGATTCAAAGCTTTAAGAGGGTTATACTGATGCAGAAGACTTGAATGCTGTAAAACATACAAGTATCCAGTTGCTTTCTAGCTTGGGTGTCAGACTACAAGAAAAAATACCAACTAGTGATGTAACATGAAATGCATTGTACTCTAGAAGTGACTAACTAGATTAATTTAACTTTTAATTTGTTCTGGGTAACATCAAAGTAACTAAAACGCTGTTAATCTTCCTACTCTGAATAAGACGTCTGCTAACAGGGAGGAGTGAGGGAGGGAGACGCCTATTAAAAGATTTTAATTAAGTGAAAGTGGCAGTATTACCCAGGGAGGGAGTACTGTCTTTTATTCTTTCTTAAGTGGTGTCTAGTCGAAGGCGTGCAGTAACGCCCCGTCTGCCTGAGGTCTCCTCCGAGCTCAAGAAGTTTGTAGGTGTCAGTGAAAGGATGTTGGCGACAGCACTGGGGCTGTGCTGTGTTGCTTCATATCATGGGAGTGTGTTAGGTTGGGAGACGGTTGGTGCTGAACCCTGTGTGGGCTCGGTGAGGCTGCGGGCTGGAATCAAACAGCCGCTGCTGCAATGGGCTCAGCTGGAGCAAAGAGCATCAACAGCCCCGGTGAGCAGCTCCAAGGCTGATGCCAGGTCTTCCTCCAGCTCCCTGCTGGCAGTGGGAGATGGAGGTGTCTTTTATCTTGCTGTTTTCTTCTGCTTCCTACTAAGCTCCTCATCTCCCTGGTAGGCAGAAGAAGGTTGGATGGGGCTTTGAGCAACCTGGTCTAGTGGGAGATGTCCCTGCCCAGGGCAGGGAGTTGGCACTAGATGATCTTTAAGGTCCCTTCCAACCTAAACCATGACATTTTCCACTCCCAAGGGCCACCGATATTAACAATACACAAGAATTTAGGACCCTCCTGCAATGCCCATGCAGCCACACTGATGGAAAAGGGCTGTATGTCTGTAAGAAGAACTGGAACCAAACCTGCAAGAATTGACTGGAGGGGAAAGTCACCTTCCTCTTCCTCACTGCGTGTGTGTGTTTGTAGGAGAAGACTGGTGGTTCTGCCTGATTTTACAGCCCATGGTCCTGGCTGCTTACTGCCAGCACTTTCACCACAACAGTAACTGGTTTTTCTAAATTGCAGCATATATGAATGGAGGATTAATGAATATTGTGACCTAGCAGATTTCCCAGTGAATAGCCTCCCTGCGTACCGCGTAGGCTGGGTGCAACCCAGGCGGCTGTGCACCAGTCCTACTGATCAGGGCTCGCGGTGGCCCTTGCGCAGTACCTTCCTGTTGGGAAAAATACCCTCTTGATTGCAGAGAGTTCTGCTGAAAGGGACTGAATAGCTCAAGGGACCTTAATTCTGTGATCTTTACTCCTGTAGTTAGGTTGTTACATTCTATCACACAAATAATAGTAATCAAAATGAGTCTAAAAAAAAAAACAACACCCCAAACCCCCCCAAACAAACACCCCAAAACACAAACTGCAGTTTTTACATAGGAATTATTTTGAACTGTGTGTATATATTTTTTTTTTTTTTTTTTGCTGGAATGTCTGGAAAATATATTTCCTTGTCAGTAAATTGCTGAAAGGTTTTTCTCTACTGGCAGAATGAATTTACTTTTGTGTGTGTATATATATTTTAAAAAAAAAACACTTGGAGAGAAAAGTTGCCAGTTTTAATGAAAAAATAGATTTTTACTGAAGAAACTATTCTCATCACAAACACTTCCAAAATTTGATAGTTTTTGACTACACGGCATGTATATAGGACTTGAGGTCTACTCATGTGAGTATGGATCATAGTCAGGCCTTCCTATGTGACTCATCTTTCCTGTCCACAAGAAGCAATACCTTTAAGACTTGTGCCCAACTGGGCAAGATCTGAGTAGGATTGTTTATGCTGTTACAAAAAAATGATGGAAGTTAATTTAAGTTAATATAATCTCAGTAATCACTGGCTTTATTGCCCAGGAAAACTTAAAGACCTTTCAGGGTCTTCATTCTGCCAAAAGCTGAGATCATGGTTTCTAAACTTTGCTGCTTTGTACCGATATACAGGTGCTAATCATTTCCATACAGCTGAGCCATAATTTGCTGGCCTCCTCTATAAAACATACTGGCTTTTCACTGTGCTCTCTTATATATGCTGCTTTACAAGGAAACTGTAACTAACAATTAAACCAGCATGTAATATATTATTTTCTTAGTTTATAGAAGATTGTTTTATGGGGCAGCATATTAACAAGAGATGCCTGGAGGTATGTGGTTTCCAGTGTCCAGCCCTTCAGTGGTTCAGGTTTATGCACAGATATGAACATACGACCCTCATCGATAATCAGGTTGCAAATGGCTCTGTCGAGTAATTGTAGCATTAGTTTTCTCTAACTGAAGCTTCAAAGTAATTTCAGCTTTTTATAATTACAGAGCTAGCGGACTGTAATAATTTCCAAATGTTTTGGAGCTGCTTTAAAGCTGATCTGCAACATGTATTTAAGATAAGTCTCAAAGGCCCAGATTCTGAAGAAATCCTTTGGCTGCCGGGCTGGGACACTTTTTTCTTACGTAAAACCTGTTGTGGAAATCTTCACTCATTATATAAGATTTATACTGGCCACAAACTGGTCTGCATAAAGTGGGACCTCTGAATGGGTTGAAGGAGAAGAGGTGCAGAGAGGATACACAGACATGACCAAACTTGTGATATTGGAACACTTTAATGACAATTTTGATGCAAGCTTTATTAGAAAAATATAATTTTCCCCTTTCTATTTAAAGCATCAAAACTACTGTCTATATCTTAATGCATCTCAGTGGATGATTTTGAAGTGAGGCCATTTCATTGATTAGAAACACCTTCCCATCTGGGAGGTTTAGGTGGCTTATGGGGTTTCTGTGCTCCATATGTAAAGATGAGCTTGTGGGTCAAGGCTTCAAAGGTAGTGAAATGCTTATGGTTGGTGATGAGTACCTTAAGGGGATTCTCAAAAGCACCCGACCGTGCTGACCCACTTGTTCATTTTTGGTATTTGTGCATAAATAAGCCTGAAAACTGGGCCTGAGGATGGCCATCACCTCAATTGTCTCATCCCGGTGACCTAGTCTTAACGTCTTTCCCAGTAAAGCTTCTCATGGCTGAATGTAAGGCTGGATATATTAACGCACTTGACGTATTCATCTAGTGAATAACCCTCAACTACTTTTCGGGGATGTAAGGTTTCAATTACTGTGTCTAGGATTATAAAAAATAAATTGTGATCTCCATTGTTTCTCAGACTGCCTGAAAGCTATAGGAAGCTATATTATAGGGGCAAAGGTGGGGAACTACTTGAATACCTGGAAAAGACAGGGGAAAAATGGTGTAACTGATTCTGGCCTGGCAGTTATTTAACTATGACTCTGACTCATGGCATGGGGAGGGAATTGAGGAGGTTCCTGGCCAGCCCAAGGGAACAAGATCAGGTTAAAAATCTTTGTATTGGAAATAAAACATAGGAGTGGGAGAAAGGAGTAATGTGCAAATGGCAGCTGACCAGAACTGAGTAGAACTAGCAAAGGTTTGCTTTCTTCCTTCCTATTGCCATAGTATTACAGCAGGGCTTGGTCCTGCCGGTGGTTAAGCTCTTTGCATCTTCTCTTTCAAGGAACTGAAGCATGTGAATATTTCTGCAGAAGTCATGAGGAAACCATGCACGTTTGTGGTGTGTGTAGGCTCCTGGCTGCCTGGCCGGGCAGATGGCTCTGTCAGCAGCTTCTTGGCTCTTCTTATTTGGGCCACGGAACTTGATTTAAAGGCGGTGAGGGCTGTCTGATGCAGTGGCTGCTGGTCTAGTAATGGAGGCACAAACTTCTTGAAACTGTGAGCTTCTCAAAACCAGGAGGGTTTTAAGAAATGCAGATTTGCATGGGAGGTAAAGGTCTTCAGGGATTTCAAATACAAGAACAGCAGTGCTGTATGCGTACCCTCTGGCTCTCTAGCTCCAAACTGTGCCTGTAAAATGGATGATGAGGTGTGCTAATTGAGCTGGTGAGGGACAAGTGTGCTTGTGCTTATGACATTTGTTGAGCAAGGCAGTGCTGTTGAGCTTGGTTTCTCCTGCCTTGTGCATAAAACCTTGAAAATCAGGTGCAAAGTGCCTTTGCCTCTCCTGCAAGCCTGCCTTGCCTACTGCGTCGTCTTGAGATGGGTACTCAGGGATATCATCTTGCCTCTGTGTGTGTATTTTTCAATGTGAAAACTAACTTTTATTGGAAACAAGAGTCTTATTTCACATAAGAAAGAGAGCAAAGAATTTTTATCCTTTCATGAAGTTGATCCAAACCTTCAAAGTGTTTTGGAAATTGTGTTTATAGCTAAAGGATTGATTATTTGAGTCTGTGTTAGAGTATACTTTTTAGTATGAAGTAATGGCTCATTACAAACCAGCTCAGGAATGCTTTTGAGTTTTTTAGGAATTTTTTAAAGCTGGATGAGGAGGGAAGAGTGTGAGGCACTAAGTTTAGCATTTTAAAACATCTGGATCTGCTCTATGGTTTATTTTTTAATGTGTTTTCCATGAGTCTATTTAAACAACCACATGGCTTGATGGCAAAATGAATGCAAGTGTAGTGTTTGGAAGGGGACCCTGGATAAAAGTTCGGCTTGCTAACTAGAGTCAAGTGACATGCTCTTGTTTCTGGTTAGGTCATGTGGATTCACAGAAAGAACCCATCTTGGCTGCTGCTGTTCCTTTTGTCTGCCAAGAGCTGCTAAACATAGAGCAGACAAAGGAAGTACTAAATTACAGAACACCTAATCTTTACCCCTTTGTTTAATCTCAAATGAGCCTCCCCGATCTCATAAACTAGAAATGAGGACAACATGGAAGGCCAACCACAAGAGGGTCTAGGACCTGCCCTTGAGCAAAGGGTCCCCTGCAGCTTCAGGGGCAGGAGCAGAGAGGGACAATCCTGATAATGTCTGTCTTAGGTTGTGCTGTTACAGTGCTTTTGAGAGACTTGCTCTTCTGCTGGGCTGCCAGCACACCAGCAAGGTGCGTAGCAAGAACCGGTCCCTGTTTAGCTCCTGTTAGTTTTGAGCAAACAGATTTTTTTGTTGGCTGTTGTTAGAAATATAACAAGATCTATTTCTGTATGAAATTCAGAAGGACCTCATTGTTGATAGACACTGGCAGAGGTAATGATTTAGCCTCAACTCTGTTGCAAGTGGTCTTCTTTAACCATTGCTCTTTGCCCTTCCCTCTGTCATCCTTTTTCTCATCTTTTTTTCCTCATTCTTTCTCTCTTCCAAGCATGTGTTTTTATTCTGTCACTGCTTTCAGCTTAGCCCAAATGCTAATGAGGCCTCAGGTCTTCAGTCCTGCACTTGCATTAGGAGAATGGGGCTGACTAAGGTACAACCCGGGGCAGTTCTTGGGGATTGTGGGGTCCACCTCCACTGGAGTTTTACAGTCTTTCCTAAAATCCCTGTCATTCGTTGCCATTCTGTCTTAACAGTGACATGCAGTGGCAGCACAATGCAACAGAGGCAGCTGCAGACATCATGCAAACGTGTTACTGCATCACTTCTTTCCACCAACATGTGAATGCCTTTGAGGGTCCTGGTACATCTTGTGTCCCAATATTAGCTGTCTCTGAGGGTTTTGCTGACTGTCTCAAGCCTGCAGAGGTGGCCACAGGTGGAGTGTGAAGAGAGGCACATAGACAAAAAAGATAGGATCCTTTACAAGGCAAGGACATTTTTCCTGTTTTCCAGCATATAAAACCAAATATTCTTGTTCTGTTGGTGTAACTGTGATAAGGAATTATCCACTCTGTTCTTGTGTTGTGTGATATTGTTCTCTTAATCTCCTGCACTTTATGCACGTGCACACACATGCAAAATACCCAGCTAAAAAGTGGCGGTCGCTGCTGAGTACACCTTAGATTTGTCCTGGGAATGATTTGTAGAGGTGACTCTTCAAAACCTGTATTTCCCAAGAACGACTGGAATTTGTGCTGAATTGATTTTTAGAGAACCGATCCCTTGCAAAAAGTTTGCAGGAAGGGTTGGATGGCAGTGTTTGTACAGGCAGCAAAGGGAAAAGATAGATTCCTTGGGAAGGAGACGAGGGAGCCCCAAAGGAATAGAATGAAGGATGTTGAGGGAGGGGTAGGCTGCAGAAGGGTAGAGAAAGTCAAGCGTTGATACTTCTTTTGGGGTATCGTCTGTGCTTCAGGGGTACAGTTAGTCTACATGCATGGAAAATAAGGGATGCTAGTGTGTAGATGTGAAAAGGGCACTGGAGATGGAGCCAAAGAGTGTGCTATTTGTCTTCAGTGACTTGTACAGATTCCTGAGCTGAGGAGTGGAAGGGTTAACCACTGTGCGTATTAAGGCTACAAAAAGCTTTTCAACCAGGAACATAAATTACTGAAGTTGCTATTCACAAAAACACATATCAGACATAAAACAACTGCCACAGCTTTTCAGATGTCTTATTGTGCTTCATCTCATGGTGATGACTGGAGTGCTCTGGGACTACTTTTCAAAGTATTCTCCTTTGTATCTCAAGAATACACAATGGCTCAGCCTTGACATCTATCTTCATATGTAAGGAGACTGATAGGTCACTAGTGACACAGCTGCTAACACGTTATCAAGCATCTTCTGATTGCTTCCAGGCAAGTGTTCTTGTCCTGTGCAAGACAGACAACACTTAGATGTTCCTTTTCTGAATATCTTACTAGATTTCTATATATTTTGAATTATGACAAGAATAAACATTAGACACACTTTTTCCTCTGCTTTGTGATTTGCAGGGATTCTGAGATCAACATTTCCAGTAACCACTGGATTTCCTCATTCCCAGTAGGGTCCTACTCTGATGTGAATATGCAAAAATCCCCATCCTAGAGAGCTGCTGAGATCCAGAGAGATAATACTCAGCTAATCAGATATGCACTTCTGACTCCTCAATTTAAAAGCAGCCAAATGCTGTCATGTTCTTTATCATGTTGAACTAAAAACCCAAGAAATTAATATTGCTGGACCAGGATCTTTTGTTCCCTTCCCAGTCACTGCGGACAGGGGCTGTTAAGCCATCTAGCCAGAGTGATTTTCACCTTGCCAGCCTTCTGTCTGTCTTGCATTCATGCTTAGGAAGCTGCAAAATTGTCTGTACCTTTTATAGTGGATCAGTTTGGTTACCCAGTTCACTGCAGGGACACACAAAATGTTGGCACAGCTGTTGGGAAGACCAACTGGTATATGGTCAGGCTGGGTTTTGAGAGGATAAAGGATTTCTCCATAGCGCTCTCCTCTCTCTGCCTGTTATTAGGTAATGACCTGAGCATCACACCTCTGACATGGAGAAAATCTCATCTTATTCTGGGCAACATGGTGCCCTGTGGTGTTATAAAGGTAAATAAAGGGAGAATCCAGAGCATCAAGTACAGGCTCACCCCGGCAAGGAGGTTCCCCAGGTCTTGCTCACGAAGCTGGGGACCACCACTTAAGAAGTAACTGGGGCAGCTATGGCTATCACCAGAAGTTCATGTGACTGTAGTCCTAAATGCTCTTGGTTATACAGGTGAAATAAATGGGGACAAGGTGTTCAACCACTTTTGAGGACCCGTGTATGCTTAGAAATGTTGCTTTCTCCCTATACTGCAAGAAAACAGAAGGGGAAGCAATCATGGTAGTGAAGTGCTGCAGTGGTTGAACTTGCCTGTTGGGGATCTTCATCTTGAACAGTTGAAAGAGAGAAGATAGGTTAGCCATTGCCTGCCTTCAGAGATCTTACTGATCTTTTTTTTCTTTTTCTTTTTTTTTTTTTTTTTTAATGAGGGGGAGGCTGGCATGGTGGTTCTTCAGCCCATTCCTCTTGAAATACTCCTTGGAGGTCTGCAACCATGTCAGGGCTGGTGGTGGTCACAGCTGTGGGGAGCCACGTGGGATGTAATGCCAAGGTCAGCGCTGCACACAGCGGGCAGTCCCTTTTACCCTCATGACAGGCTTCAGCAGGCACGGGTGTCTGAAATGCTTCTCCCCAGGTTTTTGAGGCTGGTGTGTGTGTATGCAAAGCTGCTGACAGCGTCACGCTGAGATCTGCTGGAAACTGGGATCTGGGAAACCTTATGCCAAGAGAAAAAGTATCTTAAAGTGATTTTAATTTTTAGTGCTCAGCTAAATAGCTCATACTCCCCCTCATGCTTCTGAGCTGAAAAAACTCAGGTCTCCCTTGGAAAGTGAAACTAAAATGAAGGGCAGTGCTCCTGATTGTGTTGTGGTGGAGGCATTCAGTCTGCTTCATTATTTAATATCAACAGATTAAAATTGTTGGCTCCACCTCTGTGCATTTATCTACTCCATGGCAGGTTACGTTTGCTCTTGTTGGCTGGGAGGGCTGACAAAGACACGGGGTCTGGAGCCAGGTGGCTCTGGGGTCCCTGCCCAAGCCTGGCCGTGGTGTGTGGATGGCTCCATGGGTGCTCAGATGTGTCAGAGCCGAGCCCCGCAGCGCCGGGCTCGGGGCATGCAGTTAACCAGGGGAAAGATTGTGTGTAAATATTTTCTTTCCCAAACCAAGAATTCTGCAAGAAGCAGGTCCCAGAGCACACATAAACATCCAGCCCTTCCCAGCCCCTGCAGCTCTGAGGCTGGTTGGGTCCAGCAATGCCCACCTGTGCTTGTATTAACATTAAACATAAACAGTGTGGTTTTGCCAGCCTCATCCCTCAGGCTAGCTATGTTTCTCAACAGCTCAGCAGTGAATTGTCCTGTGTTGTCCCCCCCCCGCCTTTCTTTCTTTTTCTTACAATAGACTAAATCAAAATCCAGCGTTAACCACAGCTAGGTGACCATGAGAGGCTCAGAGTTTAATCCTAGGGCCCTGGTCCTTTCAAGCACTAGTCCTGCTGTGACTCTGTAGCAATCTCTTCTAGCTTTGCAGTTTTTCAGAGTTGCCTTACCTATGTCCGAACCCCAGCTCTAAGCCCCAGCTGGTGGTGGGTACTTGCACCCCAGTGGATCAGAAGTGGTGCATTTTTCCCACATCGGCTGCCTCAGTAAACTTCTCCGTGTCCGGAAGAACCAGACAACAAATCTCCCTCTTCCAAAGCGTTGCCTAAATTTCTGTCTGGCTCAGAAGTGAAGCATGAGCCTATTAACACCTGCTGACACAGATACACAGCCAACATTTTGAGTCTGTGAATGCAGCAGTGAACTGCCAGCTTTCCCAACCCCAAAACTTAGGTCCATGTGAACCTAGCCTGAAGCATGGACAGATGACCTCTCTCTACACCGAAAAATAAGCCTTTTCACTTTCGTGTATTAATTGCTGTCTCACATGCTGATATAGCTGAGCCATAAACTTAACTCACAAATGCTGACAAATGTACGCAAGGGTCAGTTTGAAATCTGTGTTCATTCATGACCCTGGAGAGATTAGCTACTTGTTCAGACTGATAACACGTCTACTTGCACATTGGTGGAAGGCAGAGCTGACCTTTGGGGGTCTCTGCTCCATCAGACCCAGTTCCACCAGGTTTTCTGTGCCCTGCAGGTGCTGGGGGTGAACTCCCATTCACCTTCCGTTTCTCCCAACCACTGATGAAACAATCAGTCCGAAACAGTGCCTCAAAGCTCATGGAGTTTCCCCTGTGGTGTTTGGGGGGGAAAAACCCTTAGGGGGATGGTTTTTCTCTTGGTGTTTGAGTGCTTTCACTTAAGTACATAAGGATACCAGAAATTAATAAAGTTTTGCTCTGGCTCTTGTTTGGAGCTTGACTGATTTTACAGCAGGCTCCAAGGAGACTGCATCTGCATGCTGCTGTCTGGGAGGATTTGAAGTTGAATAATGTTGAGATGAGCCGGCAGCGCAGTGGTTGTGTGGGATGGGGAAGGCTTTCTCGCTTCCACAGATGAGTCGGATGCTTCCTCTCTGCAGTGGGTGACTGATTCTCCAGGAGGGTGGTAGAACTCCGCGGATGGTGAGGAATCACAGCTGCAGAGCTTTTATGGAGGCTATAGAGCTAAGGATCAAGTAATTATAAAAGCCAGGGAGCATTTCCACCAAGCTGAGCAATGAATTGAGATGGCTTTTGGGACAGGCTCAGCTTGCTCGCATGAGCAGCTAGTAGTGTAAGAATGTGATGAAAATAAACAAGATATTCTGTGGAGACTCAGTTAAACAGTCGAAAGACAGTTCACCCACAATTCACCCGCTGCATTTGTGACAGGTGAATGAAATAGAATACCTTGAGAAAGAGCTTAAGGTCAGGGTCTGTTTTTTTTTTTTCCTGGGATGGAGAGACTAAATCAGAAGCCTACACCTTTCATGGAAGGCAATCAAGCTCTTTTTTCACCAAACATTTGGATGTCAACATGAGCAGCTTGAGCCTATGTAAGATTATAGACTTTTTCATGTGTCAGTCAAAATATCCTGGGGAGAAAAATGTCACATTCTTCCTCTCTGTTACTGGCACTCATGTTTTGTAAAACACATAGCTTTTTATTTAAAATAGATCTGCTGATATAAAAACTGAACACAAAATATCAGGAAGTTGGCTGGTCTCTTAAAAGGGATTCTTGCTGAGAATGTAAAATTAATTTGCTGCATGTGAAAAATGCTAGCTGTGGGGACAGATGACATAGAAGGTGTCTGAAAGCAAATAGCATGGATATGTTTCCTCTATCCTGCCAAGCAAAATAGTCCAATTTTGTTCACAAAGGGCTGTCTCTGTGGTTAAGTTGGTAATCTGATCTTTATTCCTTTCATACTTGTTTACTCCTTTCCTAGTCTCTTTTTTTTCCAGCACACGACACTTTTGCATGTCTTGTATAAGGCCAGAAAATAGGCAGAGGTCCTTGCCAATGACAGATGCCTCATTCACTCGGTGAAATCATGTTGCTCTCTGTAAGGTGCTCAGGGTCTTTAGATAACATGTTGGTCTAGGTTTTTCCCCGTGGCAGAGGTCTGCTGTTAGGACTTGGGTCATATGTCCAGCTTAACAGAAGCAAAAAATGGATGTTCTTGGGGTGAATTACTTGTTCCCCTGATTAAATAAACTAGAGCATCAAAAGCCTTTTCCCACATGTATAAGAAAATTGCATAAGATGTCCTGAAAATACCGGTCCCATGAGTGCAACAGAAACAGAATTGGCCATTTCTCTCAGCTGCGGACCACGACCTCCATAACACCTCCCTTGTCTCTGGCACCTACCTGCATTACTCCAGAGGAAGGACTCCGTTAGCAGCAGCAGATCCAGGGGTGCAAGCTCACTTTCAGGACACTCTTTGAGTGTTAACTGTGATGTGTCCAGTGTCAGAAGATAAAGCCATGACTGTGGTGCTCAGCTGAATTTCCCTTCTTGGTTAGAACAAGCCATGATTCTCCCACTCTACGCTAGATTTACACTTGCAGGGAAAATGTGGAGACAGATGGGTGCTTAACTGCCAATTTAAGACAAGACTGAGTATGGAAAAGTGCATCCGTATTTTTGTTTTCAAAAGAAGACTTGAGGTGCATGTTTCAGCCCATATCCATGATTAACACCAGCCTGGAGGATAGCGACCAGAAGATCCAAACTGCAGTTTCAGGGTCCTAAAGGCTTCTTGGTTGAACTGAACATTGCTTCAAATTGATTGTTAAATCAGGGAGTGTGGGTGTAGCTCATTCCATTATAATCCCCACAAATTGCTTTGTAATCGAAAGCTTTTGTTCCAGTGTCAAGTGGTTAAGCACCAAGTGAGAAGATCTATTTTACAAGACCAGACAAGATCTGACAGACAGCGGAAACTTAACTTTCAACAAATATAACAATCAACATGAGAGAACCAAAAGGTCCTCATTAAGCACTGCTGTTTTTAATTAATTGGTCCTTCAGATTTACTTCTTTAAAGCTGCTAACAGCCTTAAGCCTTTCCTAGATTAATTACAAAAGACGAGCAAATCACAATAATTAGTTTAGCCTCAGGCTCTTGCTAGGCCTCTGACCTACGTGTGTAGGTTTGCTCCATGCAGCGTAGACAGGGGGAAGCAATTTGCCTTCTTGTCTTGTTTCTGAATCAGAATTTCTGGCAGGAAGTGTTTTTTTCTTTTCTTCAGTTGTTGAAAAGTGTAATTTTTCTTCCCTTAATATATTCTTGTCACTTAGTTTAAAATGATCCTTCTGCTGTAATGACTCCCACTTGGGCTGGAAACCCTCCTTCACCAACAACAGCTCAGCCAGTGATGATGACTTTCAAGGCTTGTAATTCTTGGCTTATGGGGCCTGCAGACTCAGGGAAGTATCATTAAAAATGAATCATGCTGCTCCCCTGGGGATGTGCTCGCTTCCCGGGACGCACATTAATGTGAATCCATCACCCCTCCCTTGCCGCAGAGGGCCGGTAAGTCAACAGTGCAACGTAAGAGTGAATTTCAAACAGGAACTTATATATGTACCTATTCATAAAGAGAGAGCAGCTTTCTGTAGGTGCCTGTAAGAGGCAGCAGACCCATGGTTGCACCGAGAAGCTGATACTCTTTAGGTCTTTCCCTATCTGATCTGTGTTTTCATGGGTAACTTGATGCAGACTTTTGAGGCCATCTCTAGTCCATTCATGAGACAAATCTTCCCATTTCAACAGTCACCCCCTTGGTTTCGCTGAGTCTGTTAACAGTGTAATGGGAAAGCATGCTTAGCTGTGCCTGGAAACTGTGTGCCTCGGTTTCCCTATCTGTAAAATGGCCACAATACCATCCCTTGGAGATTAGCTACACGTCTTGCCTTACTCATTCTGTAAATTGCTTTAAGATCCGAGGTTGATGGGGAGATAAGGGAAAATTATTGCTGTTTGTGCTCTTGATTAGATAATCATCTACTTAATTTCCTGCGAGTTCAATGAGACTTCTCAAGGCACCTAAGAATTATGCTAAACTGTGGTTTAAAAAGTGACATCATCATTGTGCTATATGGTCTGACAAAATCGAGTGTAACCATGGATATCCGCTTAAAAATGTTGTTCTAAGGTGTCCACTGTGCCCCTCATGGGGTTCCTCCCAGGGATGAAGCTCAGTGGGAGATGCCAGGGTGAGGGCATGGGGGCTGCCTCACTCCTGTCACTCCCAAACTCTTTAGCCCAGAAGCTGGGTGCAGTCCTGCTGCCAAGAGAGGAGAATCTGCTGCAGAGGTACTTTCTAAGTACAGCAGCAGGCTTTGCTCACCTCTCGGGCAGTTGGTATCGCCAATGTCACAGCAGTAGTGGGATACCGGGAGGGAGCCGGAGGACCCAAGCTCGCTGCTTCCCGCTCCCTTGGGGTCCGCGAGGAGAATCCTGGCCAACACAGCTAATCCACTTCCCTTTTGTTGCTCCAACAAAAAGAAAAGTATCCTTATCTCCCTAAACTGGAAGCGTAATGGGAAGCAAGCAGGGGCCTTCCTCTTCCTTCTACTTATCATTTCTTTGTCCCTCTAAATTTGTCTCTGTCCCTGGGCCTTAACCTCCCACTCCAAGGGCAGGACAGGGCAGGCTGATAAGCTGTCTCTGAAACTGCTGGTATTGAAGCAATTATTCAGCAGCTGCAGCCCTTTGCAGCTGAGCAGAGATTACTATCTCTATCCCTGGGAAAACTGTCTTCATGCCTCCTTAATGTATCCTGGCCTGCAGACCTTATTTATGGCACCTTCTGGCTGAATTACTGAAGTGACGCAGCCCTGGGATCTTTACTGCTCTTTTCTTTGGACTCTGTCCTCAAAAACAAGGTCTTTTTTCTTCCCCCCCCTTCCCTATCTACAACTGCTTATGCTTAATCCTGTTGATGGGATAGCAACACTCCCACTCGCTTCAGAGAGCTGGTCCTGTGTGTTTGCTGTCCTGCGAGAATATCTGCAGTGTGGCACAGGCAGACTAGTACTGCCAATAGCTGCTCTGCTGCTTGTGTGCTAATATTGCCTTAGTTAATAGCTCAGATTCGTAGCTAATTTGAATGCAGTTGGGGAAATATTGTCTGCAATATTTCCATGGAGTTTTAAAACAGATCTGCCTGCAGTTTCTAGGCACAAATTGTTGTGGCAAGTAGATGTTTTTGCAAGCTTAGATAGCCCAGAAGTGTGATCAGTCCCGAAGACCGGGAGTGAGACCCCAAATATTTATATTCACTCTCGATTCGGAGCTGAAGAAATCTATAAGAATCATGACATTGTCACCAGTTCTAAGCACTGAAGTCAGGGAAGTTTTGATGCATGATCCAGAAGTTAAAAGCAGAAATTAGGGTCATCTTTTTGGGTATTTTTTATTCCGCTAGTTAGTTTACTGGTATTGTCCCAATAGCTGCCACCATGGGCACACTCAGACAAGAAATAAGAGAGCTCCCGATAGCTCTTCTCACTTCTGTGAATTGATGCTCAGTTATCCGGCATGTGAAACGGGTGCAGTAATACAGCAACCTGCTGCACTCTCCAGCTCTGCCTCCTGTGGCTGCATGGCTTTAAGAAGCTCTTACCTCTCTATGCTTCGCGATGTTGGTTTTACGCTGCAATTTCATTATCCAAGCTCTTGGGATGGGAAGGCAGCGATGAGAAGTGTGAGGAGGCTGCACGTGCAGGAAAAGGCAAGACAAAAATCACTTCTCCAAAACTTTCTAGGCGAGAGTTTCCTCTGCTCGAGGAAAGAAAAAAAGAAAGCCCTATAGATTATCAAATGTGTCAGCAGAGAGATTAAAAAAAAAAAAAAAATCAGCAGAGAGTTAAAAAGCCCCCCAAAACTATTAAAGCCAAAGCCCCCAATGGTAACCATGGTGGCACTGCTGGCAAGACACAACTGACAGAGGAAAAATGTGTTTTCAATTTTTTTTCCCAAAAAAGCAGCTGTTGAAAGACCTTAAATCCGCAATCAAGCTTCTGCTTTCATTTAGACCTGGCATGGCCTAGACCTGTGCCGCTTTTGGTGCTGAGTGTGCACGGGAGCGTGGTGGCGTTTGTGTTGGGGCAGGAGGGATGGGAAGATCAGATTTTTTTTCAGAGTTATGGATTTAGCAATAAACGATAACGATTTCCCCTTTATATAAGCAACAGTAGGGGAAACAAAACAAAACCTTTGCCTCATTTCCTGTTGTGTTTTGAGGTTTCTTACCAACACTGAAAACCACAGTTCATTACGGGAAGTTTTAGTGGTCTGTGTCTTGTCAGTGTTTTAAATCAGTATTTGGCATCAGCGAATGAGACACTTTTCCCTTGAAGTAGGAGGGGAATTTCACTCTTTTGTGTGTGTTTTCTTTGAGAAATTCTGTATTCACATTTCTTGTCAAGTTCTTTATAAGCATTGCGAAAAGCTACACTAACAAAACCAAGAATGTTTTGAACGGTTTTCCTTCAGGTTCGATGAATAACTCTTCACCGTTAACCTGCCCGCTTGCCAGGGGCTTGGGAGTGCGGCCGTCACCGGTCTGTTGTCAGCTTGGTTTTATATCACAGCCTCTTTGCAGAGACATTAGTTTTCATCAGTGCTCTTGTTCTGGAGAGAGTTATGACCTTGGGATGCTGGTAAAATTTTGTGAAGATAGCAGGCTTATGTTTTACACCATCTAGGATGTTGGGATGGCATTGTGCAAGGTGCTGTGCATATACATGGGTAACGGCGCCTCCCCAAAACGTGTTGTGGCCTGGAGAAGGTAGCAGGTAAATGAGACAAAACTTTGGGTGAGTGAAAATATCTTCAGAATGATGGGAGTTGACAATCAAGCACAACTTCTGCTTACCTTCAGTTTGCTCTCTGCGTGCACAGTGTTGTAGTGGTTCTGCCTGTGTTTTTGAGAAGATGGGTTGGGACGCTGTGGTTCGGAGGGTACAGGCTGGAGGAAACACCTCCTCTCCCAGCGGGCGGCAAGCCTGAACTGAGCCCTGTCTTTTTCACTACCTCATTTGTGACTCAGAAGAACCCTCTTAGTCTTTCCTCCCTAGCTGCCAGTCTTCAACAGCAGTAGGATTGGTGGTATTAATCTGATTTTTATGAAGTACCCTGAGACACTTGGATGAGAATAAGCACAAGAAAGGTGCGGTGATGCTGCAGTCTTCCTCAAGCGCCTGCGTCCCTCATCAGCTGTGGGTTCCTCTCTGGACAGCCAGACTTTGAGCAAAGCTGAGCCCCTCTCGCAGGCTGCTATGGGAGGTTTGCACAGTGAGGAACCTGTTTGCGTGGTATTATCCATGACAACTGGCACGCTCCCAACTTATTGCACACAGGCTAGCAAAATCTGACCAGCAGCACCGTTTTGGACAGACCCTGCTGGATCTGGGAAGACCCCCATCCCTCTGGGGGGCTGTTGGCCACGCCAGCAGAGGACTGGTGGAAAGATGGTTCTTTTGTTAAATGGTTTGTGGGCTACGTGGATGTGGAGGTCTCCATTTGTTACTCACTCTCTTGCTTGGATTCCCTACATTGCAGGGTTTCTCAGGTCTGTCAGCCAAACCCAGCAGTGAGGTTGACAGCTGCGTGGCTGGTGCATCTCCAGTGTGTGCGTAGGAACATGTCTCCTTCATGTCCTAGCTTGCTGCAGCTCCTGATGTCACCTTCGCATGCCTGATCCCTCTGAAGGGATCTTGGCTCTTATATACAGGGGAGTTGGACAAGGATGGATTCATTTTGAGGAAGAGCAAGTGGAAATCTGTAACAGGCTGGTGAGGTCCTGCTCCGGCTGTTTGCAGAAGTGGCTGTCATGGCTTGGGCAGCCCCATCCTTGGATTTCATAGCACAGTGTTATCACCAGGGAGTTCAGGCGAGGAAATGGGAGCAGGGGAAAGCAGAGAAGGCAGAGCATCTCTCTGAGCCTGACGGCTTCAACACCTCTCCTTTCACGCGCGCACACACACACACACACACACTTCTATTTTTCCAAAATCCTTCTACTGAAGTAGGAGTTGTTAGTCTTGATAAAAATCACAGAAATAGTTGGTGGCAGCCCTGCTTAGCGTCACTCGCTCTGACGGACTGGTGCCCACTTTAAAAAAGAGAATAGATGAATTCATTCTGTCTGTATTTTTTGCATAGGGACAGCAGGGCTAGGCCAACAAGTACAAATGAGATCTCTCCTCCAGCCTGTGGTGAATAGAAATGTGGGTGTTGCTGTAATACAATATGGGGAAACTCATGTTTCGGAGAAAAAAAACCAGTCCGCTCTTCATTACATCTTCATTTAACATTTAACTGTTTAAAGCAGAGGTGGTTGTTATGGCAGTTTAAGCCTGCCGCCCTCTTTATTTCCAGACAATATATTTTAATTTGGCAGCCTCAAATGGAGGTATAGGAATTTCCCAGAGCTTCAACTGATTTTCTCGCAGGAATAAGGAGCGTACCGCTAATGATGGCTGCTTCACCACCCAGACTCTGGCAGCTGTGTTGCTCAGCACCTCTGATGGCTTTTCATGTGGCAGATGCTCCAGCCGTCAATACACAATTGGCAGTTCTTCGCAGCTACAGCAGCTCCCTTCTCACCTCAAGCACAGTGTCAGAAAAAGCTTTCTCTGGGTCAAAGCCTCTGGAAATACAAAACTGAGTGTTGTTTAAAGATGATGGAAGTGAGTATTACCTCCCCATCTCTCCTCTTTGGAGGAGCAGGCTATGGAGCGAGATGGCTTCACCACTGTTCCTGCTTCTCTATGGAGACTACATGAGCCCCCAAGGAATGCACTGCAGGCCTGGGTTGTGGGTTAAGTGTTTTAAAAAAAGCGGGGTATAAGACAAGCGGTTTGAGTGTTTCCATGCGCCACGGAGATCCATTTGATTCGGTTGTATAAAGAGAACTCCGCTTTGGCACCCTCTACCAGCTGCTCGCAGAAGGGATTAGCAGGGGATTTAATTAATAAGCATGGTGACTGTATTTTTCTTTTCTTTCTTTTTTTTTTTTTTTCCCCTCTTTAGCACAGGGTGTCCTACCTGGGCATTGCCCCATGTGGTGTTCAGGCTAATACCTCCTTGCCTGGACAAGGGTAGTCATGCTGAGCCCTATTTAACCATGAAATGTAAAGGTGTGAATACATGGTCCGAGAACTTTCCCCCCACCCTCCTAAAATGGATGTGGCCAGTATATATGAAAAGAAGTCAACAGGCTTTAGGAAGGAGGAGCGAAAAGTCACACTTTCAACCTCATGCTGCCCATGATACTTTTCTTTGATCCCTTTGCTTTAAAAGGGGATAATGCAAAATCATTAAGTCTAATGCCCCTTGAAGACGCAATGGGCTAACAAGCCCTGCAAGTTTTTCAGTTGAAACTTGTAATGTCCTTGGGTTTTGTGCCAGATAACATGTTGCTATGCCGTGTGCTGCCAAGGAATCCGAGTATTCCAAGTGCAGGGACACTAAAGATGCCACACAGAAGGCTCTGCATGCTTGCTGTGTTTTTCCATAGCAACAAACACGCCTGATTACAGCACATTCATATGCTCTATATAATGAGTATCCCATAGGAAATTTATCACTGTGCATCCTGCATCATAATTAGAAATCAGACCAGGGCAACAGCAATGAATTCCCCAGGCGCAGGATGTCGGGCACGTTCTGCGCGGGGAGGGTGGTGGGAAGGAGGAGAGGGGAGGGTGAGCGAGCGGCTTAGCTGAGCGTCCCGGTCCCGTGCTTGTTGCTGAACTTCACAGCTAATTCTGAAATATTTGTGCTGTCCCTCCTGGCAGTGTTTGTGCACGTGTGTATGAGTGAGGAGAGATGATTTTGAGGTTTTTTTTTTCTCTTCTTGTTTTTAAAAAAACAAAAAAAACTCAAAACATTTTTCTAGCCTAATTTCTCTTCTACTTCCCTTTGGTGGGGAGAAATTGAAACCAGCAGCATTTAGACTCCAGTTTCATAGGCAAAGCATGTTCTCCTGGGGGTTTCTGCTGTGGCTTGGTCCAATTGTTACTGATGTATCACTTACGATACTCTTAACTACTTCAGACAAATTCAGCATCGCTCTAATGAAAAACTCAAATACACAGGCATACTTTCAACCAGGCAAATTTAATAAAGAATTTTATTCACCTGACAAATCTAATCAATTTTCACCAAATAAGGCAACATTCACCCTCAAGGCTAGGAGTTCACTGCGTATGCAGTGTATACATCTTTCCAAGCTCAAAAGACTGGGGTTTTGTGGCCAGGGCTGAGTTCAAAATGAAGTGTTACTGGTAGGTCAAAAGCTGTTTTCTAGCACAGCAGTTGTGTTTGGCATTCCTATGGCTTAGTCAGTGATGACAGCTATTAAGGTACCTACTTATATTTGCCATCAGCACTGCATTAAGGGGCTTTTTTTCTTATATGATGAGATCTGTTCAGATTCAGATAATGAAATTATCTTTTTCCTCCATTAACCTGTGTGACTTCAATTTATTAACAAATGCTGCCCTTGACTATAGTCTGATTTGAGTCCACAGGTTTTCACTATACCTCCAAGGACAGAATTTGGTCACTATTTGTTAGTAGAACCTCAAAGGGGAGGCACAAGCATATGCTGTATCTATGCCATACATATACACACTGTTTATTATGCTCTTCTAGTTAAATCAACTGACTTGGTACCAAGAGGTAATTTTCTGAGGCTTTGGTGAGCTCCCGGTCAAAGGCGGGCTGGGAATTGTTCGGAGGAGAGGTTTTCCGTGCTGAGGTTTATCACGTTGCATCACCTGCTATTGCAGGGCGATGTGGGAGTGAATCGGGTGCCCAAATGTTAGGTGTCTTGTGACATTTTAGATGCCCTAGAGCATTTGAGACATGGCCAAACAGTTGGCATCTAGGACACAGGAGTCCCATGCCCACTTGCAGCAGGCACAGTTGGATATCAAAGTGGCCATAGATGCTTGTCAGGTACCCAAACTCTTCCCCTGTATATAGAAACAACTATATTTATTCAATAAATGGGCTAATTTAATTTCCCAGAGGTTGAGCTGACTTTAGACATGGCAATTTATATTTCAGTGAAACTATTTAGGACGTGCTCACGAAAGTTCAGGAGGCATCTAGTTCTTCCTTTCTGTACAAAAAACCCCTGAGGCAAACCGTGTGCTGCCAAACTGAACTGCATTGTGCCCATGTAATGACTCTAAGCGATGCTGTTACAGCATTGTGGAAGTATAGCATTTCAGAGCATTACTATCGAACAACACACCGCGCGTGTGTGTACGTGTGAAGCAATCGCTGAGACTTGCTTCATCTCGATTTTTTTTATCTTCTTTTTTTTTTTAACTCAGCCACAGACCAGGTATGGATGTGGGGCATGCAAGAGGCAGGCTGCACCCAACCTTTGCAATGACATAAAGATTGCTGTGGCCACTTTATTATTTCATGGGTGCTTGAGCGCGCACAGAGCTACCTTGCAGGTTGCTGTCATTAGCAAGACTTGGAGGATTCAGGGCTGGAGATCAGGGAGGAAAACTTGGCCTTATTGTGGCACTCGTTGCATTTATCATCTTGGGAATGACTGATTCACATGGCTGTGTAAGGTAAAAGAAAGCAATGCCAGGTTTCTGGGACTGACATTGCAAATGCTCTGGTAAAGTAACAGTATGTTTCACTTGATATCAACTGGGTCTTTTAACTTGGAATCACTTTGCTGGGAAATCAGTCCTGTCACACGCAGCGCATCACTTTGTTCCTGTATCCACCGCTTTGGAACAAGCAAAAATGAAGTAAGTCTCCTTTCTCTTCTCCTTTCCAGACCTTAATGCCAACGTTTGTGCCTGTCCCATAGCTCTGCAGCATTAATGAAATCGCTGGATGATGCTCTGTGAATTGAAGTGGCCAAAATGCTTTGTTGTAACCATCAGATTAAGTGCTGCTCATCAAAGCCTGGAGGTAATGCAGCTGGGCAAACAGCCTGGCAGCCGGCCCAAATGCCCAGGGGACACTTGCTGGGCACCAAATGGCATTTGTGCTCTGCATCCAAATGCTGCAAAAAGCCTTGGTTTGCAATGCCTGCCCCCGAGGAAGTGTTATTCGGTCTCAGGAGGGGATGCCGCAGCAGTTCCCATGCCGTTTGCTCCTGCTGTTTACCCGCTTTCTCCCCAAAGCGGCCAGGTCAGGTAGAAGTGAGTTTTGATCAGGAGGAGACATTGTAGAAAGCGCTAATGTCTTGTTTGGCACAGGGTGGAAAAGCATGATTTTTAGACTTTTCTTCTTGCTTACAGATTCTCAGGGTGAGGGACAGGTTAGTAAATGGCTGTCATGTGGAGGGAAAGACTAATTTTCACCCCTGGGTTTCCCGTTACATGGGGCCAGCAGGCTCCCTGCTGCTTGACACCGCGTCTTGCTGTGATTTATTGTAATGCAGAGCCCACAGCTCTAAAAGTTCCTCTCTCCACAGTCCTGAGAGGCTGCAAGTGATTTTTATTCATTTTCAGGGGGATTTTCTTGATGTTGGAGAATGAAAAGTCCGGTCCTGGTGGTTGGCACCCTTCCTGCCGAAGGTCTGGGCAGCGACTGGGACAGGTCCCCAGGGGCTTGTCCGTGTCTGTGCTGCAACGTGATCTGCTGCTGAACTTGGTGACCGAGAGATTATCATCCTAAATGCTCCCTGGGTTAGGTTTTCCTTTGGGAGTCGGGAGGTATTCGGCTGAGGCAGAGTGTTACAGTGGCATCCTGCGTCGGTTTAGGGTGGCTGGATTGACAGACTGTATCCTCCAGCACTTACTGCAATGCTTATCGGGGCAGCAGAGCAGGTTTTAAAACCGTCTACACACGAAACAAGTTTGGTGCAACAAGAATAGATCAGAGCCGGAAAAAAGAGATGAGTAAGGAGGAGGGGACGGGAAATAGACTGATGTGTCTTTGGAGGGAGGAAAAGGAATGTGTAAAACAGACATAGGAACAGTAGATCAAAGTAGCCCAGCGGGAAGAGGAGAAAGAGCAAACTAGTTATTGCACGAACAAAAATATCATCGTGGATGAGACATGAAGGGAATGACAGGAGGAAAGAACAGAGAGTGAGAGTAAAAAGAAACATTTTCCTCTTAAAAAAGAATAGAAGAAGAGTAATAAAGGATAGGAGTGGGAGGTGAAAGGGAATTAGATGAAGAGGAGGAAGGCTGGAAATAAAGACATACTAAAATGTTGTCTGTATGACCCTAGGGGAAGAGCAGCAGCTTGGAGACGTATCTTGAAATTCACTTTGGGTAGCACATCATGAGGCTCAGCTCAGGCAGGAGCTTTTTACTTTTGGGGAAGAACAGCCCGTGTCCGCAATAACATCGGGCTGGTACTGATGGAGGTGGGGGCTGCGGGAGTGAGTGTGTGGCTAGAGCCCTGGAAGAGGGAGCTGGGTCTTGTTTAAGGTAAAGAAAAAGATTCCAGGGAAGCACGACCAAGCTGCTGTGGTTCAGTGAACCAGGCAGCGTGTGATGACATTGCCCTTAAATCCCTGCCTTGTGATTAGTCTGCTCCGAGGGAAGCCGAAATGCCACCAGCTCACACCCGAGCAGCGCTGGCTGCACAGCACCCTGCGGGATGCACCCGGGCTGCCTGCCCTTCCGCAGACAGGGTCGTGGGAATCAGAGCAGCTGAGAGGTTGAAAATAATCCTCGGAAAATACCTTGAAGAGAAAGTAAATTGACCTACCTTTGCACTCCCCTGCCTGCGCAGACTTGAACAGTTTTAGTGCCTTAGCCCTCGGGCTCCTGCCCGCGTAGGTGATCGGCGACCGCAACGCTTCTTCAAGAGGGGACAGAAATAAATCAGTAGGGAGCAGCAGAAGGAAAAAGGAGGAGGCTGGGAAGGCAGGCAGGGAGAAAGAAGAGTCGTGCAGTGATGGGGCAGGGTAGAGGAAGCATGGACAAGAATATGGAAGCTTGTTTGCGTGGTGGCTTTCCCTTCAAAGGAGACGTTTGGTCCTCTTTGGTGGCCAGGCCTGTTACAGGCTCCACGTGTGTTTGTGTAAAGCCCTTTTAACCCTCTCTTCACTGTGACGCCTCCAGGTCCTTTGGTTTGCTGTGGACCCCTTGGGGAGTGGGGCGCAGTGTGTGCGGGACTGGCTCTGCTGGGGACTGGCGCGGGGCCGCAGCAGCTCTGTCCTTCCAACGTGCTTCCATCACCCTGATGGGCTTCAGATCCAGCCACCCGCTGCCCTGCTCCGCTCCCTGCTCAGGACAGCAGGAGGTGCAGCCAGCATCCTGCCAGCCTTCACTGAACACACAGCACTGGGGCAACGGCGCTGTTGATGAAGTTTAATAAAGAGACAATCTCCCAGCATCTGCTTTCCATGTTACACCCGCTTTTCACACCCTGGCTTCGTTGTTTAAGTTTGCCTGTTTATGAGCTTTGCAAAACTGCAAAAAAGTGTTACACTCTACCTGTACTGACATTTTGGTCAGAAATCCCAAAGTGTGTGAGGAAGAAAAGTAAAAGACTTGGGGGAAGCTGATGCCACGTATGAATACTTGAACATAGGAAGTTCCATCTCAACATGAGGAGGAACTTCTTTACTCTGAGGGTGGCAGAGCAGTGGCACAGCTGCCCAGAGAGGTTGTGGAGTCTCCCACACTGGAGACATTCAAAACCCGCCTGGACGCCGTCCTGTGCAACTGCTGTAGGTGTCCCTGCTGTGGCAGGGGTTGGACTTAGATGATCTCCAGAGGTCCCTTCCAACCCTGACCATTCTGTGATTCCGTAATACATCCCTCCAGCTTCAAACTGTGTCTGCGACTACGCTGCCTGAAGCTGTAGCAACCAGAAAGTTGCGCAATTTATGTTTGTGTTGTGGCCTTCTTGCATTTAGCAGGGTTTGAGCTGAGGCAGACAACTCAATTGAAAAGCAGAGTTTATCTGTGGCCGCAACTTGCATGTGGGCAACCAGTACTGGTTCAGGAGGAGCAAAACCTCAGCTGGACTGTGCAGTCCCGATAAGCCTGATGAGCCTTCACGGAGGCTTTCATACATACTCAATTCTAGTAGGCGCCCGCCTGGCTTTCCCTGCCTCTGGCTGCCTGTCCAGGGTGTCCAAAGCCTGCCCTTTTGGCAGCTGGAGATGCTCTTCTTCGTGCTGCCCATCTCCTGTGGGCTCCAGGGGTAGATGCGTCCCTCATTCGTTATCCTTGGTGCCCATTGCTCGGTGGACCAGTTTGCTTCCTTCCCCGGTTGTATCCAGCATTGTTAAGTTTTTGGCTGTAATAATCTTCATTTAAAGCTCTAATGTATATCCACACAGATAACATGCTAATTTATTAGTTCGGCTCAACTGGGCTGCAGGATGAAAAATGATTGCGGAAGACTTCTAATAAAATTCAAAGGGATTTTATAGGTCTCAAGCCACTTTTAAAATGCAAAAGAAAGCCAAGAGTATTACTTTGTTAACCCACATAATTCTATCCTGCCTAATGAGGTCTGGAGCTAATCTTCAGCGCTCTGCCCTGGGATCAGAATTATTGGAGCAGGTAAACACCGTTAAGTACCACACTGCATCTCTGAGTTTTGGTTGCGTTGTCACTGTGACTTTCTGTTCCTTCCCTTTTATGAACTTTTCATAAAGCTCAGAATAGAGATGATTATGTAAAAAACAAAGAGCTGGCTTCCTGTAGTGACTCGCATGTGATAGCCCCTTTCTCCTCTATGCTGCTGGGGTTCATGCAGGCAGGGAAAGCCCAGTGCGTTGGCTTGGGGCAGCACGCAGGTCTGTATTTTCAAACTGCTTCTCCAAAGGGATGTAGAGAGATCATCCCATGAGGACACACCACTTAGCTGTGAAACTCATGCTACAAGCTCAGTTTAGGCAATGTATTTCTTTTTCACGGCAACTTCACATTTCTTACTCGTTTTTGCAGAGATATTTTGTGGTTGGGGGAGGGGGAGAGGAGTGGTGTACAAATATAGGAGGGAAATGATCTGCTTAATCTTGTTCAGGAGAGAGCAAAATCTTCTAACCTATATGTGGAAGGAATATTTATTCTCTGTTTTTTGTTTGTTTTTTTTTTTTGCTAGTAGAGACAATCAATGCAGTTTGACAGAGTCAGTGTCGAAGGGGACAGAAAGCACAGACTAGGACTACTGATTACTGTAAAGCGGCAACCCCACTTGATTCAGGGGAGTTACACTCATCTACACCATCTCAAAACCTGCTTCCCATTTGAGAACCCGTAATCAACTTCGCCCCTGTTAGTAGTATTTCAGCTCAGACCTTGCCACTAAAACCAAACAAAGCATTAAAATAGTCAGTCTTGTTAACAGTTCCTCTAGCTGCTCGTGCAGTTCCCTCCTGCCTGCATAGGTTGTGGTGAAGCTTGTTTCGGAAGGAGTTAAAAACAAGGCAATCGAACCCCGGTTCTTAGAATGCCATGGAGAAGCTTATCTAGGTTTCCAGAAAATTACACCATTTCACAGTAGGCTCCACTTTGCTGGTTTCACAATGTGTACAACGCCATGACCAACAAGAAAGCAAAACTAGATGAGTGTAGAGTTCATTGTTACCCTTGTTACCCTTACTAGTTTAATACAGCAACGCGTGTCCTGCATTCGGGGCAAATTTTGTTAAGATTTTTAAGAATTATGACATTACTCATTTTTTCCTCACTGTGTGAGCAGTGCTTGTCACAGTAATCAGCAAAGCACAGTCGCGTATGCTGTTTGGATGCTGGAGATAGTTTTGTTGAACCAAGTGCCCTGGCAATTCACTTTGGTCCCATTACTCAGTGATTATAGTGTGACCTGGGGAATATTAGCCACAGTCAAAGCAGAGGAGGTTAAGGTGACCACTTAGCAGGAAAATGTAGCTTTCAGGGTATAATCTGTTTACAAGCATTTAATTGCAGTAAATGAGCCAGGCAGAAGGTGAGGAAGAGCTGAAACACAGAGGAATAATAAATTGACTCATGTTTATTTAAGCATTTATATCTTTTGAAGCTGGGCTTAGTGTGAGGATGCATGGGGATTAAGACGTGTTTGCAAAGCCCCTTTTCTTCTGCATCCCACTTTTTCCCCTATAATGCCAAATCTTCTATCCCATTCCAGTGGGGTCTACACACTTCTACATCACTTTCTGTGCTTAGAATATTCTCCCCTTTGATCTGTGCTGATCTGCTGAGCTGCGCAGTCCTGTACATCTCGCTCCCTCTCCCAACCTGTTCCTTGTGTCTCAGTAAGTGCTGCTCTTTCAAGCCAGCTTATCTTCTCCCACCTTCCTTTAATTTGAGTGTAGAATTTTTGTCTCAGTGCCTGAACGTGTAAACTGGGCTGTATCACTTCAGGCTGTCTGAAACCTGTACTTTTCAGAAGGGTTCAATTAATTAAACAAATCCCAATCCTAAATTAATTTTGAGCTAAGTTCTAAAAGGCTTGACATAAAATGGATTATTTTCTTGAGTTTTCCTATTGATGAATCCACACTTAGCATTAAACTAAAATCTAAATTAGTTTTCTTTTTTTTCTTGCAAAATGTCAACATTTTCATTTTGAAAAATGTTGAAACAAAATGTTCTGACATTTTGGAAACTCCATCTCCTCCCGTACCAATTTCCCTTCCAAAAACCTATCATTAACTTGCTATTCATAAAAATAACCTCATCAGTCATTTTAGGCCTGTTTCTTACAACCTGATGTAGCAGAGCTGTTCATCTCCTCCTTTTGGTTAGACTGCTCATGGGATTACAAACCCGCTTCCATTTTTGGATTGCCCATTGAATTGAAGCCTGGGCTGGGTGCAATAGGACATGCTAAAGGGAAGAAGTGGCCCCATGGCATGGTGGCTCATGTCTTGCATGGGCACTGCTGGGGCAGCTCTTGCACTGTTGTATTATCTTCACTGCAGTTACTTTTGGATAACTGTTTAAGAGCTTCACCTGCACCTGACTGATGGGCAGTAATAAGCCTTGATGGCCCTGATGGGCCCCACCTGGGGCCCCAGCAGCCCATTTCAGCTCAGCTTTGGGGCCATCTTTCCTTCCTTGTGATGCTGTAGGGTGTCTCCAGCTCTGCCGCAGCCCTGCCTGGCCATGGGCCCTACTGAGACAGGCACCACCTATGGGCTGATGGTCTGCCTCATCCTTGACCCATCCCCATGGAGGTCCCTGATGCCTGGGGCTGCACCTGCAGCTGCCCTGCCTATTACCCCTTGGGGCAAGATCCTTTGTTTCCCTGAGTATTGACTTGGTGCTTGAGTTCCAGAAGATGCTCCTGACCCAATAACTGAAGATCCACAAAAACGCTTTAGTTCTCAGGTAAGGAAATATTGTTATGCTTGTTTTATGGATGAAGAAAGGAAGCTTATTTTCCGAGCTCTTGCTAATCATTAGCAGTTGCCTTAATTTTTATGGGTTACTGTGGTTCTTGCTTTCTGGTTACAGCCAAAAAGTATGCTTTCACCGTGACTCTCATCTACCCCCATCTGAACAGCCTAGCATGGGTTGTGCTGTGCTATCCTGCCCCTCTCCCTCCATCGCTCGCTTCCCAGGTGGGCTCCTGCCGGACCCTGCTGCCATGCTTGGAGGCTGCCTGCACCGCGTCCTTCGCTGCCGTGCTCGAGCACGCAGGACGTGATGCAGCCAGCTTGTTTCACTTTGCACCACAAGAAGCACGTTTGCCGCCCGGTAACACCTCTGAGGCTGCGACGACGTGTCGTTGGCTTCTTGTTTCAGCTCTGAGTCTCCTTTTCTCCCCGTTGCGCGAGACAAGAAGTGAGGGAGCAGTGAAGGCTGTCACGCGTGTTATTTATGATTCGATCAGCTCTATTTATGGTCTCATGATTCAAGTGTCTGGCTTGGAGAACGGTGGTGCTGATGGGCTTGTTTTGTTAACAAGCTCTTGCAGGATGGCTGCTACAGGGAGTCGCACCGGTGCAGCGAAAGCCTTGCTGTAGCGTGGCTGTGGCTGTTGAGGGCGCTGAGCAAGGTGACCGCGAGGTGTCTCATCCCTGTGATTTATATGGGACCCAGGTATACTTTCTCCCTTGACATTGTCTCCTATAGTTCATGCCGTCTCGGCAGTCAGGGATGAAGCTGGGAGGGACATGCGGTGATTTCCTAATCTCCCCTGGTGCAGAGCTGACCCTCGTTGGCATGCGCAAGCCTAATGGGCTGCAGCGCGTGGGTGGTCCGCACGTGGGGTGCGTTCAGCAAACCGCCAGATCCCGGCACACCGCTTGTTGCAGCTCCCATTAAAGATGCATCGCGCATACGGTTGGTCCGTGCATGCCCCGTTTGTATTCATTTATTGATCAGCCTTGAGGGGCAGCCACGATAATTAACAAAGCTCCAAGACCTGGGTTTGTTGGACGTGGCTCATGTTTATAGATGCCCTACAAGCAGCTGTGCCGGTCAGCCAGGGCCGGGGGTATCGCTGTCTGCAGATACAGAAGGTCAATCACTGCAGTCCATTCCTGATGTCTGGCGTCCCAAGCATTTACCCTGTCTGTCTCTAGCCGGGGGTTGTTCCAACGTGTCGAGTTAACCCGGGGTTTAGTTCAGTTCCTGTTAAAACTTATGAAAAGATTCCCATAGGTTTCTGTTGCAACCGGGCTTCCTCGTTTGCCTTTCGCTTTCCGAAGAACAGATTAATCGCATGGGATTTGCAGTGGAAAAGTAAGCTGTGCCAAAAAATGTAGACAGCTTTGCAAGAGCAGACATTTCAAATTGCTGGGCTGCAAACAGCTTGGAGTAACTTGTAAAGCGGTCTGAAATGGAAATATTTTTCCTCATTTTCGATACTGATTTTTTTTTCAAGTTAATCTGCAAGTGAAAAAAAAAAAAAACCTCCTGGTGTCGAGAGGGGGGTTATTTGGCTTAAGCTGTGACTTCGGTGGGTTTAAGATGATCTAAGCAGAGGCTCCTGGTGAAGGGAAATTCTGTGCCCTGTTTTGTACAGGGTCTGGCCCTTGTGCTGCTCCTTTGGTACCCGCTGTGCTCAGACGGGACACCGACCCTCAGCCTCTGTGGGGTGGTTTCCTGGTGGCGGGGAGGTGGGGGAAAGACTTTTCCGGAGCAAAGTAACTTAGACGTGTCAGTGCGCGTCAGCAGGCTTGCCACATGAACTGCTTATAAGGGGAATTATCTGAGGAGCAGCAAAGTAGTGAGTTTCTGACCAATTCGCGCCCTGGTCCGCCTGCTGTGGTGGAGCAGATGCTCCTGCAGAAGCCCCGGGGTCAGCAGCCATCCGATGCGCCCGCGCTGCTGGGCTGTGCGTGGGAAAAGTGACGTGAGCTCGTCCAGCTGCCGGCTCCTGGGTTTTAAACTCCTGATGTGAGGTCTGCAGTGTCAAAGGTAGGGCAGAGAAGGGAAGCGAAACAAGGAAAAAAAAGAAGCTGAGGGAGTATTTTAAAGAAATGGGCGGTTCGCTCATGCTGCAAGAGGCCATGACCAGACTTGAGGCAGTGCCCTGCTCTGATTTCCCTGATCCCAGGACGTGACTTCTTTCGGTTCCTTCTAGACACTTGAGAATAGGGAAGACTGAATGAGGGCTATGATGGGCCTTATAGTCACCTTCAGGGACAAATGCTTGGCCCCAAGCTGGTAAGAGGTGCCCCTGTTGTATGCACCTGCCCTGCTCCCCAGGAAGCAGAAACTTTTCAAATTCAAAGAAAGGTAATCTGAGCAGCAAAATGCCCTGAGAAGACTATGCCAAAGCCAGGCAATAATTTCCCATTGCTGTACAGGGTGTGTGGGTGTTGGTGTCAGAGTTAGTTTCTTAGACTGCAGTAAATGTCATCTGAACTTTAACGTGATTCATCTGGCGGTTGTTTTTTTAATTCTGTTGGTGAGCAAAGCCCCACAGCAGTACGTAGGGAAACTCAGGCTGTGCTACCTGGCAGAGCATGGCTGTCACTTGGTCTCTCCTTTTGTAAAATAAAGGATATCATCCTTCACTGAGGGCTGTGAGGGAAAGCTGTGTAAGAACTGGACGTTTTGGTATATCTGTGTTTGAGAAGGGGAAGTAGCATCTGATCCCTCTGTTGTAAAGTCTTTTGGGTGAAGTCTTTGAGGGTAGAGCTGGATCCCACGATACCTACCTAAAACAGGTAGGAGACTATTTTCTAGGCTATCTTCAGATATCCCTGCAGAGAAGTGGCAGGAGTAGCCCTGGGAACAAGGACGTAATTTAGGGGTGTCATCTCTCTTAGCAGATGTCCAGCTTGCCTTAAAGTATTCCCCTAGCATTTACACGAGCGCTTTCCCCTGTATTTATTTATTTATTATTTATTGTCTGCCTAATGGTTTCAGCCTTATCACAAAATATGATAGCAGCATATCACTGAGGTGTAGCTTGCAGTATACGCTGTTGCAGTCACAAGAAAGTAGTAAATAGCCCATTCAGAAAAAATAAATGCTCCTTTTATCAGTCTGGCCGCAGCACCCATATGTCCAATTTGGGATTGATCGCTCATGCAGAAAAGCTAATAACACTAAGTACTCTGCTTTTAGACTCCTGAGATGGAGATAGGGTATGTGACCTCTGTTTGCCCCACAAGCCTGGTACTGTGCTGCTTCATCCGTCGCCAAATTTTGTTTGTTTTAAGAAGGCAGCAGACGTGGAGCAAGAGACAAGGGAGGGAACAAGATAAAGAATTCTAGGCCCGGTTAAGAGAACTCTAAATGTGAGGAGATCTAGCTTCCACCTTATAAAGCTATGCCCAGACCAGGCATAACTCCTCTTCAGGACCCCTGTGTCAGACCTGAGGAAGAGAACAAACAGTTTTGGCCTGGAGGAAACAAAGAAAACTAAAAATCCCATTGCATGGAGCTCCCAAACATTTGCACGTTTGGCTGTGCAAAGAGTGGTGTAAAACCGAGAACCGTGGTACCGTATCTTACTCTGGCTCTTTGGAAGGGAAGCTGTATTCTCTGAATATTGCAATGAATGGTTAAATAACCCCTAAGTAGAGTCTTCGTTTCTTGACTTTGTTGGAGAGGAAGAGGTTCAAGCCTCCAGATGTTTGCTCTTTGTAGTAAAGGGTTATGGTTCATCAGTGGTTTCTGGTCTGCTGCCGCGGACAGGGGGTTTCATGTCTCTGGGCTGTCCAGGTCCCTCTGATATGTTTCTTGGTCTTAAATATCCCCTCCAACCTAGAAGATTCTATGATTCTAATTCATTCAAACAGAAATTTTAGATTAGGGTATTTTTGAGCTCTGAACTGACATGAGAATCAGGTGGAATTTTATGCTGCAATGTTTAAAGGAAAAAAAATGAAACTCCACTCTCAGCATTGCTAGAAATTACAGTAAATGATATACCTGTATCAGCAGTTTATTTGACAACATAACTACAGATTGGTGACAACTATTAAAAAAAGAAAGAAAAAGTAAAAAAAAGACATTTTGATTATATGTTAGCTTCTCCAGGAATCAGAATAAGAAAAAAAAAAAAAAGCTAAGAAACCAGATATAGCCTGGATCTTTGTGATGTTCTGTAACAGCAAAGGGCTAAAATCTTCCGTTAAGATACCCGAAACCCAAGATCTCATTTTCTTTCTGAGAGTAGGACACTTCAGAGTGACAGTTTCTTCGTAGCTCTATAAAGACCAGGGTGCCGTGGGAGGAGGCGCAAAGGCACAAGATATGTGTTAAGATTATGAGTGCTACCACCGGCTGTATTAATCTCGCTAGGATTTTACAAGGTGTAGAATAGCGCTTGGGAATAGTACAGCTTCTTAGTAAATGGGCAGTCTTTTGACCTTGCTGTGTGCTACCAAACAGTGGGGGAAAATTAAAATAAACATAACAGCCCACTCTAAATTTAAAGTATAATGAGAAAGAGGGAGTTACAAGGTGTTGGCCTGCCCTTTCTGTGGACTCAGGGAACCATGGCCAAAGGGAAGAGCAGCGTGAACCTTCAGGAGCTGGAATGGACGTCGTTAAATCGAGTGGTTTCGTGGTGGGAAATGCTGTATGTTTTGGCTCTTGCATCGGTGTGCTGGAGTTGTGGAGGCCTCCCTGCACAGGGAAGATGCCTCGCCAGTGCCTGGCTGCGATGAGCACCCATTTATAGACCTGAAATCCCAGTTTAATCCCATGATGGTGAGTGTAAAGTATTTTCCAGTTGATCCATTCTGGATAGCCTTTTCCTGCTGAAGTATACAGAAGTGCTTGATAGAGGTTTATAATAGCTCTCAGGCGAAATATTTCTGTTGGATTCAAGAAGCTAATGTCTCTTTAAAATGCCTTTCCAAAATTGTCTGCAGACTTCCCCGCCATTATAATTGATCCCAAATTTGAATGTCTCATGCATTTCTAACAGGTGCTATAGGAAACCTATTAACCTGCTTCAAAAGAAACACCAGCCAACAGCTAATACTGCAAAGATGTTACTATAAAGAGCAGAATCTTAGGACATTTAGAGTATTTTTTTGGCTGAGTATTTTCTATTTCTGGTAACACAGTGTTTTCCTCAGGTTTTGTTGGCTTGTTTTTCCGTGGGCTAAATGGCTTGGATGTACCAAGGGTCTGGCCTGCTTTGTATAAAAAAGCAAGCTAAGATTTAGCACAAAGATTTATCTTCATGAGCTAGGGGAAAATTTCCTTCTTTCTGCTGGACCCAGCCCTTTAAAGCCTCTGAAAGGAAACCAAATATCTTTAATTCCCAGGAGATATCTCAGGGGATCAGAGCTAACGTGTTACTCTCTGAACTATCAGATACAGAGACCTCTGCATGACCCTTTGTGTTTCAGAGTCTTGAGGCTGTGGATTCTCCAGAAGAACCTATTTCTCCTATAACCAGGGGCTGAACAAGAATGCACCATTACAGAAGTTTAAGTAAACCACATAAGGTCAGCCTCTGTGTAAATCCTTGCTACCAGGTCTGTAGATATTTTTTTTCTTTGTTTCTAAGCAAGCTGAGAGTCCGGGTGCCAAAGGGCAACATGTAAATTGTGCTGTTATTCTGAAGCATGCAAGGTAATAAATGGTGCTGTCAATTGTTTTCACTCGAGTGACAGATTTATTCTCTTCAAAATGAATGACCAGGAATAGCTATTATTGCAAAAAATTCACTATGTATCACCTTGTGCCTGTTGTTTAACAAATAATGCTGAAGTCTAATTGCCTTCCTCTGTGGCCAAGTATCTATGACTTAATTTTTTTTTTATTGAAGGCGTGTAATTTACCATTGCTTTTGATATGCCATCTGATTGAATGTCTCTGTGAATCACATCTGCAATCTAGCACCATGTGTCCCAAAGGAATACTCCTTATCCCATTGTTTTCTAGTGATCCAGGTGAAAACAATATTTTTTTTATTATTATTTTTTACACACAAACTCTTAAGCTTCTGTTTCCCAATTTCTAGGTTGAAATTCCAGCTCCTGGCAGATGCATTGAAATTTAGTAAATCAGTTGCATGTGGGAACGTAAAATGTCTTATAGTACTACCAAGGAGTGGTTTTAAATCTCAATAGTGCTTTTCCCAGAATAAACCTGGAATTAGCCTGGAATTAGCCTGGAATCTGATCCTGCAGTTCTGCCCAAACTCCGCTGGAATCCAACTGCAGCCCTTTCTTGTAGCACCTTGTTTTCCAACAAGAAAAGGCTGCAGCTGGTTACCAAGCCACCTCAGGATACAAACCCTACCACTTTAAGTTTTTGTCATTCAGCAAAGACCTTTTTTCTGTAAGTCTGTGTGCCAATTTTTCCAGTCAACACTGCAATCTTTTCAAAGTTTTCGTAAACATGTGAGGATGTTAGAAAATTGCATCTAAAACTGAAGAGCTTACATAAAGCTTGCACTTCAACAATACATTTTAGAAAGAGCTGATTGCAGACAAATGTTGAAGTTAAGCCTTGCTTCCCTTTTAAAACAATACAGGTCCACATGCCGAAAAGAAAGTGATGGTGAGCAAAGATAAAACTTCTACCTGCAACAAACTTCTTGCTTGTAGCTATTGAGGTCTGCTGTGGTTGCAAATGGAGGGAAGTGGTCCCAAAAAAAGGTCATCAGAGATGTGAACAGAGGTGGCAGAGACAGCTTGTGGGACATCCACTGCTGTGCCACCCAAGGCAGTGCACTTCAAGCTTCCTCTGTTTTTAAGATTTGGAGAAATGCAAGTTTTGCACTGAGGTAATGATCTGAATTAGGCATACAGTGATTTAATCTGAAGTTGTAATGATTGCTCATATCAACGCGTTGAACTCTCCTCTAGTTAAAGATGGCTAATACTACTGATATAGCTAATTTGTTGTCTTTAGTTGTGTTTTTACAACAGCATCAAACTGTATTAGTCATCTTGGTGTAATTACAACAGTATGACTTTTCTGTGGAGATCAATTTTTAGCAAACGTTTACCACCAGGGCTTGCATTTGCATTTCTTTATTACACTAATGATCCACAAATGAACTTTCTCAAGCAGCAAAAGCCAAGGTCTGTTTTGCCAGTAGAAAGGGGTTAAAAAGGGGAAATAAGATGGGGATATAAAAATAGGGGGTATAAATAGGACAGGAACTGTGACTTGCATTGCAGTCATCCAGAAGTCAGTGGGAGCACTGAGGACAGTCCCTGAGCTGATGTGCCAGTGCTGTTATCGTCCTCTGGAAGCAGAGCCCGGGGATTGAGGGATGTCTGAAACCCCATCAGTGGGAGTGGAGACCCCAACTTGCCAGAGGAAGCATCTCTGAGGGTGCTCTCTTGAGGATGCTTGCTTGGCAAGCTGTCATCTTGGGCCATGACTCTGCAATACACGTACATATTTGTTTATCGTTATTAGTATCAATTTTGATCAATATATATATTTTCTTATATGAAGCTGGTGAGGGGTCTTGAGCACAAGTCTTATGAGAAGCGGCTGAGGGAACTGGGATTGTTTAGCCTGGAGAAAAGGAGGCTGAGGGGAGACCTCATTGTTCACTGCAACTACCTGAAAAAGGAGGTTGTAGCGAGGGGGGTGTCAGTCTCTCCTCCCAGGTAACAAGTGATACAAGAGGAAACTGCTGCAATTTGTGCCAAGGGAGGTTTAGGACAGATATTAGGAAAAAATTCTGCAGTGAAAGGGTTGTCAAACACTGGAACAGGCTGCCCAGGGAAGTGGTAGAGTCACCATCCCTGGAGTGATTTAAAAGACAGTAGATGATGGGCTGAGGAACATGGTTTAGTGGCAACTTGGCAGTGCTAGGTTAACAGTTGGACTCAATGATCTTAAAGGTCTTTTCCAACCTAAATGATTCTATGAATCTATTCTTCAGCCAAAGCAATTTGCTAGCAAAACCCAAGCACAGATTGCTTTGTTTTGTTAAAAAAAATATCCAGGAAATTCAGCTACAAACTTTCGCTATCACCCAGCTCTTATCTTCCTCTAATGCAATAACTATTTGATGACCTCAACAGAGGCCTTGAATCCAGTAATTAGTTCTTCAAGTGTGCGACAAAATCCATACTTTTTTTCTAAACAACTACAAGTAACAAGAGGTTGTGATGACCTTTTATCTGTTTTGACAAACCGAAGGCCTAGACCTCCTCCTCCACATGTTGATCTGCTCTTTCAGGGTCTGAATGGAGGATGTGGCTTGGCTCTCCAGACTCCTGCCTCGGCCAGGACACGTTGTCTCATGCAACTGCCTGGCAAAGCAAAGGAGGGAACTATATCCCCAGCCTGATATTCCCAACACAGGCTGGTTGGTTTTACCTGGCCTACCACCAAGAAGTGCAGCTGGTTGGTTTGTATAGATAACTTTTAGCTCCTGTTTAGCCTGGACAAGGAGGGATTTGGAGAATAAATGATTTGAATGATTTACTCGAGGAGATGGCCAGATATTTACCTGATGGTTTAGCACTAAGAAGCCAATGATGCTGGTACCTTTTTGTCGCAGCTGTAAGTTTCTGTTTGGTGTGGAATGGGTTAAATTGCAGCCAGTGACAATGCAAAAGCAGGGCTGCAAAGCATTTGTCTGAGGACTGGGACTGTACTTATCTTTACAGTGAAATATTATCCCTTCATGGTTAACAACTAGCAGCAAACCTGCTCATTGTGGAAGCAGTTTGGCATAATTAGCCGGTTAAAGAAGTCTGCCTATTGATTAACTGAACTAAATGACCCATAATTAACAGCACAACTGTGGAGCTAATCTATTTGGTGGTGTTTTCCTTCCCCTGAAAGATTTGGAACCTGCAGGTCTGTTCATTATTAGGGGATGGGTTGGTGAGGAGTCCACATCGCATGGTAATTGAGTTAGTGTGCCCCTGCGGGGCTTTAAAGCACACACTGATGCGTTATAAAAGGCCTGCTGGCATATTGCTTTAATCTCTCGGACTGCAGAGGCACCAGCGTGAGTCCTGCTGACTCTAGGTGGATTTGTTGCCTTTCTGAGAGCCCACAGGAACACCTGCTCCAGATCGCCTCGGATTTATCGGGGGCTTGGGGGGGAGTCGGCTTCAGCCCAACACATGGCCACACAGGCGTGGGCTTCTGCGCACTAAGTCGTGCTGCCATTAGAGGTCTCCATGTGCTACAAGGAGACACAGGCAAAGCTTGGGCCGTGGTTAACAAAAGACAAAGCTGGAGTTGAAGTTGTGCGGAAGCTGTTTGTTTGGTTAGCTTGCAGTGTTATTTCCTTGTTAAAAGTTGCCTATTTATAGTTGTGATTTATGTCTAGCATGATGCGCAGTCTCTATAAAACACATCCAGACTGAAGCTTAACTGTGAAGAGTTTAGAGGAGCTCATATTTACACCCGAATATTACTGAATCTCTCATTACTGTCTCTGTAAAACGCTACTTTCTTCACCCTCTTGTTCTCAGATGTCCTAGTAAAGATTACGTTAGAGTGAGTCCATTGCTGTGCCCTCCCTTTGATGCGAGGTTATACAAACTGAAAGGAGTGCACTTCAGTGGCGAGACCAGCCAGCCTGCACAGCACTAGCTGGTACCACTGCTGTACCAGGCTGAGCTACTGATAAAATTAAGCTACAGTTTCAAATAGTCAGAAAGAAAACACTGATTATTTTTGAAACCCAGCTCTTATCTGCCTCCTCTTCCCAAGCAATCCCCCAGAAAAACACAGAAGTAGAAATCTGACCAGATTGGCTCTGAGAGAGTTGAGTTTAGGGTTACAGGACTGTTCAAGTGCTAGTCTTCCCTCAGTTGGGACCACTGAAATAATCAGAAATATTTCCACCAACTTTACTGGGTGTTAGAATAGGCCCCCCCCAAATCCTCATCCTCTGCACAGCAAAAAAAAGCTTCAGGCTGTGTGCTTTTCTGGCACAGAAAGGAGATTCTTTCTCCATAGTTCCCTTAATCTCTAAAAGCTTTCAGCCAGCCACAAGGGAAGGTGCTGGCCACAGCATTTGCTCTGCTGGTGTCCTCGACCTGAACTGGGAAAGGAGCCTTTCAAGAAATAAAAACTGAGATCTTTGTCCTTGCTCTGGTTCCACAATAGTGAGTGAGATATCTGCTGACACACGAAGGGGGCTAAAACCTCCCTGGCTGTATAGCATCCCCGGGAGACCAGCGGGGCAGCAGCAACCAGGGTTTGTGGTGATTTGAGCACACCCGCACCCCACGGGAGGACTGGGAGAGGCAGAGCTGCCTCCTGCCAGCTGGGAGCTGTGCAAGGGATGGAGGTGCCTGGTGAACGGTGGGGGAGATGGAGGTACCCACTTCTTCAGGCTGGGAGCTTCATGCTCTTCACTTCACCTCCATCTTGCTCCAGGTTTTTAGGTTTCTGGGTCAAAATGGCCTCCAGTTTGGGGACAGACCTCATTCTACGGGTTTGGACTGTGGTTTTGGAAGCTCGTGTCGCAGCTGTAAAACATTTCACTATGCATCTGGCCAGGGAACAACGTTACCACAGAGATGGTCTACAGGAATCATGCAAGGAGTGTAGCTGGAGCTGCAGAAAACCATTATAAGCAGTTACAAGAGAACTTGTAAGTGAACCTGATTGAGGATAAAACCTTATAGTTGTCTTTTAAAGTTGATTTTATTTCATTCTGTCCTTTCATCCTGCCTTTCATAAACATTGCCTAAAGAGAATAGTTAGCTACGTCTTATCAGTAGTTTGATACCTTCATACAATGCCCGAACAGCAGAGATGAGCCCAGCTAAGCGTCTGACCGTGACCCAGGAGTCTGCTTTGGTTGTGATGGTGGGAAGCAGGGAGACAGAAGGCTATTTTCTTCCCCTGGCTGCAGAAAGCCATGGTGGCATTCACATCACCTCGCTCCCCCACAGCTGCAAATCCCCCCAGCAGCTCTCACATTTGTCTGCTTGTAAGCCCTCTAAGAGGCAGTGAATTAGCTCCTTGAAAAGATGCAAGAGAGGGCTTAGAGTTGCATGAAATCTCACCGGGCTTCCCTTACATGTGTGTGTCCAAAACCCTCCAGCGAGGGATCAGACCCCGGGAAGGCAGGGATCACCGAAATGCCTGCGCTGGCCTGTCGCCAGCCAGTAAGGCAGCCCTCAGATGTAATGTCATTGGGAAGAGGTGAGATGCCTCCTCTCCCCTTCTTTGTAGGACTGGTACTTCTTGCTGTATTTGGTGCTTTTTAAGAGTTTGGATTTGCTCAGTACGATGCAAGGGCTTTTGCTCTGGCAGCTAGGCACTGAGTGACCAGTTGCTTTCAGTAGCTTGCGGATCCCCCTGGCAAACCTTGAGCATTTCTATTCTTTTTATACATATAGGTAAATATGTAAAACATATAATTTGTACATTATTAAAGAGGCTATGACTGTATCAGCAATTATTTCTTAGCAGATCACATTATACCTCATGTATCACCATGCAGCATGCAGATACTCTTAAGAGTGCCTTGCTTGCATAACATAGCTTTAATAGCTATAACAAGGCAATTAGTACATCGTTCCACTTGAACTTTAACGTAGTAATTGGCAGTAAGTAATCCCCCTCTGATGCTATACACAGCCCATGTTGTGAACAAATATCGGAGCAGCCTTGTTTACAAAAGGGGGGGAAAAAGCCACAGCTGCTGATTATGGCCAAGGGGGTGGATTTTGGGTTGATGTTTCATGGTGATGAACATGCTATGGACACCAGAGGCAGACCAGGAGTGCTCTGAGACCTCTCCCTGGATGCGGCATCCCAATCTGCTGCATCTCTCTGTGGCTCCAAATGAGCAGGGTGTATTGCTCAGTGCCGTGGCCATCCTCCGAGCACAAGGCTGGGCGATCGGCAGTGTGGCACCGCTGTGTTTTCTTGTGCAAGGGAGAGGACGGGGATGTCCGGGCTTTGTGGTGCTTCCTCCAGGGTGAAGGGTTCATTCCCGCATTGATCAGAGCAGGAGACCCTGCTTTGGCAGCTCTCCTGGGACTCCTCCTGCCACTGCTGAGCCAGGACGGAGTGGGATTGAAATGCTCCATCTCACTGGTGTCTGTCAGTAAGTGCTTGTCCCCTGTGGGTGCTTTAGCCCGGATACTCTGCACTGATGGTATGCACGGTGTGGTCACACCACCTAAACCAGCTCTGTACGTGATGCCCCAGGGGAGGGGACAGATTTATCCTCCAGGCATGGCACTGACAGACGCAGAAGAGACTCTTCTTTCATCCTCCCTGCCCAGAGAAAGATTGGCTTTGAAAAAGGGACATTTAGACAGCAGAGATCCTTTTTGGTATCCAATGAATCAGAGCCATGATATCGATGAATCTGGCCAGCAAAGCCAGAGCAGAATAACGATTGCCTCTTGGCATGGAGCGCTTAACCCTGAGCACCTCTGAATTTCACAGTGAGTTTCCAATCCTCTGTTGCAGCAAGGTCAGTGGGGAAAAACAGGCTTTAATGCAGCTTTGTGATTTTTAACTTCTACGTCTAAATTGTGCTGTAATGCCTAATAGATCCCGTACCAGGGAAAAGCATTTGTTTCCCGTGATGGATCAAGTGGATGCCAGCAGACCACTCCTCCCGCACCAGGAGTTGAGCAGCGCTGCCCATGCACGCTCCTGGCTCTCTGGAGACAGTGTCAGGAAAGCTCCTCCAGGCTCCCCAGATTATGTTCATGTGAAAAGAAAAGGGAGAGGGAGGAAACATTTTAACCCATGTCTTGCCTGATCTCTACTGTGACCGCGTCCTGTCTCTGATCCTGCCTTCCGAATATCTGAAGTGTAGGTGGTTGGCGTGTGTTTGCTAGCGACCATGCGTTCAGCTTTGTGAAATGCACAGGTACGAAAGGCATGGGGAGTTTGTGATCTGGAGAAAACAGGAAATGGTATTTTGGGCAGTACGACAGCAGATGGGGTTTTCTTGACCCATGCTTTTGGATGGAAGCGGTTGCAGTATTGTCTAGGAGCAGGTGCGTAATTAACAATTTATCCAATTTTTTTTCAGATTTTTATGATGTGGGCATCGTAAAAACATTTCCAGTCAAGGAGGGTGAGGAATATATTTCCCAAACTTTTGAGATAATACTCAAACAGAGGACAGGGACAGGGACAGTTTCTCAGGGTGCTGGGGGGATGGGAGCAGGGATGTTTAGGTGAAAGCAGCTGGGGACCCCCAGGACCCTGTGTCTGAGTCCAGCCTTGCCCCTTGTGAGGAGCTTTCCTGCTGCACCGAGACTGAGAACAGTGAAATTCCTCCTCCAGCACAGGCAGGCGTGGATGGGGAATGCATCTCGAGTTGGCAAAGCCCCTGGCAGGACTGTGGCGTTGCTGTGTCCTGGGGCAGTGCTTTAGAATCATAGAATCGTTTTGGTTGGAGGAGATCTTTAAGATCATTGAGTCCAACCGTTAACCTACCGCTACCAAGTTACCACTCGACTACGTCCCTCAGCACTACAGCTACATGTCTTTCAAATCCCTCCAGGGATGGTGACTCCACCACTTCCCTGGGAAGCCTGTTCCAACGCTTGACAACCCCAGCGCATCCTTCCCTCTTCTGCCAGCCTGGGTGGCTGAAGCCGTGCTTGGCTGTGCTGCCACCACCGCTGCCCCTGTACCAGCAGAAGGATGCGCTGGCTGTGCTTCTGCCATGTGCCTCAAAAAAAAAAACCACCAACAAACCAACCCAGAGCCTAATTTATTTCCCCTCTGAGCATGGCAGGACCTGCTCTGCTTGGCGGTGGGTCTGTGGGTGGACATCAGGTGCAACAGGGAGTGGGGCAAGGGGAAGGGAAACGTGTCGGGAGCTCCAGGCGCTGCTCTCCTTCCACCCAAATTCCTTTGGCAGCTGGATCCCCCACCGCTCCTGTTCATAAAAAGCAAATGACTTCTCAGATTTATTAGTTACCTCCAGGTGCAATTTATCAATCCCAGGCTGGGCTCTGCCCGGGCAGCTGGGGAGAGGCCTGTGTCTTTGATTAATGTGCTATCCCCCGCAATGGTGGCAGATTTCTTACTGGAGTTTAATTCTAACAGATTCTTAAAAATAACAAGAAGCATATTCAGCGAGCTGTTTAAGAGGACGCAGAGCCAAAGCGCGGTTCATTCTCTAAAGCTTTGAAGTATTTACAGAAGAGGCTGAGGAAACCTTCATGGAAGCCGGGAAGGATAAAGGGGGATCTTGCTGTTGGATACATGGGGAAGGGGGGGGAAAAGGGAACAAATACAACAGCTCATAATGGAAACATGGAGACTGAGGGGTTTCTAAACAGAAGTAGAACCAATGGGATGTGAGATCTCAATAAGAACAAGCAAAAAAGGTTAAGGACTGGGGTCTTGCAAACAGAAGGGTTTCCTCTAAACAATGCAAATTTTGTTTCTGAAATTGTGAAAGAGCAGAAGGATGTTCAGTGGAAAAAATAAGAAAAACTAGGAAGATGAGGGGAAAAGGAGAAGCCCCCAAACCTTGGGCTGTAGTATGGAAAAAATCTGAAGTTCCATTGCAGCCCTTCCCTTAATGCCGCGTCCTCCACAAACATGCAGGACTGCATCGGGAACGATGCCTTTTCCCATCTTCAGTTTCTTCTCCTTTTAGCCGCGGCCAAAAATGAAAAAGCTACGTATAGACCTACCTTTTGGAGACTGAGCCAAGAGGAGCTCTTGATCCTTTGGCCTTTTTTCCACAGACAGAATTATATTCGCTTCACTCTCCTTTTCAGCGATACCAAAGGCATTTTTGCACAGTTCAGTGTCCACGCCAAAAAACAAGACAGGCCCACACCGAGGCAAGGGCAGAGCAGTTTGCTGTTTTCCAGTGGGATTAGGATGCTGGACCAAGATGGTTTGCAAAAACTCGACCAGCAATATCTTGTCCCCTCTGTGCCTGCGTCCGCTGCTGACAGCCCTCCTAGGTGCAGTGGTTTAGATTTCAGCGTGACAAAGTGTTTTCACACCCTTGTTAAGGAAGAACATCATAACCCAGTTAAAGGGCAGCGTACTCCAAGCTTTCAATGCATATTTATGCCATCTATTTTAGGTATCTACTTTCAGATCTTTCTATATGGTCAGTGCAGAAAAAGATACGCGTCTCTGAAAGGTGACTCACAACACCTAAAATAGACTCCTGTTCTCAGATATCCTCTCTCTGCACTAATTATAGCAGGAGGCTGGAGATGTTAAGCTCCTAGTTTCAGCACGTGAAGGTTGATGCATGCAGGAGAGAGCAATAATAACCTCTTTGTTTTCCTTGACGCAGGGAGTGAGATGGCTGGAGTGCGTGCAGGTTACCTGCAGCCTGGCTCCCTGGTTTACAGCCTCACTGCGCTCTTTCCGTGTGCTCCAGAGAAGGACGTTGAAGCCCGCACAGGCACTCGCAGACTTGTTCAGGCTGCTGGTAATGCCGTACCCCCCATGCATGGCCATCGAGGCTGGTGGAGCTGCTGCTAGCTGGAGTGCCTCCTCTGGTAGTGCAGGAGCGTGGGTTACAGTGCCCACCCAGGTCACACTGGTAGTGCTGCACGATGCCACAGGGAGTGAGCCGAGATGCCTGGCTCTGAGCATCTTCCCCAGAAAAACCTCTGGAGGAGAAACCCGCTGTGGTCTCCCCTCGTGTCACAGCACCGCATGCTCAGCTGTGTAACAGCAAAGTTGGTTTTGAGAAGGATGTGTAAAAACATTAACATGTGGAGTGAGCCTGAGACTCGGGGCTGACGTTCACTTGATTTCCTGCTGCTGGAAAGAGAACAAAATGGTGTGCCTGTGGGCAAAGACACAGGAGCACAGGGTGGATTTGCCCCATCTTGTTCATCCTTCAGACCAGGGATGTCACAGCTAGGAGGGGCACAGCCTGGGGTTTCTCCTTCCCCTCATCCTTGCTTTGCATAGCCATCTTTGCAGCCACCACTGAAAATTAACCCCCGAGTTAGCCATTTGTAAACCAAGCTGACAGAAAATTGCTGGCTTTGTGCTGAAGAAGTCATTACCTTAAGCTTTATTGCTGTGTGCAGAGTTTACTTGTGACAAAGTAAATGTGCAGAGATGTCTGTAAATAGGACTGGGATATTGCTGTGTTAACAGCTCCATGGTAAGCTATCAATCAGCACAACGGTGTGTAAGGAACCATTAGAAGCCACTGTTGTAAACACAGAGTCTCCCACACACGTGCGCACGCGTGGAAGCTCTGCCCCCCACCAGCAGGTTCTTCCATCGCTGCTCTCCTGGTTGAGCAAAGCCCGTTTCTCATATGTTTTTTAGAGGACGCTTTGTAGCCCCGATGTGTCATCAGAGATGGTGATGCCATCTGGGAACAGGGGGTAGTGGGGAGCGCTGGGCTGAGGGTGGCCATCTGAAAGAGCCTGGCTGAATGCGGTGTGATCTTTGGTACCCCTGTCACTTTGGAGGCAACAGCTTTGCTGTAGAGCTGGTGTGAGAGCCTGGTATTCTTTGGGGTTTTGGTCGTGTCCATTAACATTATGGCTGTGAAGGGGGGAGAAATTTGTTTCTGTAATACCAGCATAGAGCTCGTTTAAAATAAATGAGGTAGCAAGATGTGCCACTCATGCTACTTGAACTGCAGGAGAAGATGTGATGGGAGGAAAACACATGTATTGAAAATAAGGTGATGCCTGTGTGGTTGGTGCGTGTCCTAATGACATAGGTGGTGCCTAGAAAGAGCATCTCCCCCCCACCCGCTGTTCTCCTGGCTGCTGCTTAGGAGTTTCTGGCAACCAGGCAGCTCTGGCTGCAGAGCAGCTGAGCTCTCCTCCAGCTCGCAGAGCTCTGGCAAGCGTGAGATGTGGGTTTCTGGCTTATCTGTGTTTTCTCAGGGTGGCCGACAGCCTGCCTTCACGTTGTCTGAGCACTTCAGGATGTCTGGAACTTTTTATGTGCTTCTTCCCTAGGAGTCAGCCCCCTGCTTCTGATGCCGTTTTGTTTTTTGCCAAAACTGTGGCAGCCCGCTGCAAGCACATATTTCTGGCCTTTTCCGGATTCTGCCACTTGTGGGAGTGATAAGGTCAGACAGGGAATAAAAACGCATCGCTGGGGGTCACCGGAGGGGCAGACTGGAGGAATTTCCCAGGCGTTGGCTGTGCAGGGCTGGACCGCTGTGCTCCGGTGAGGGGCAGCAACCAAGGAAGCTGGAGCCCCATGCTTGCCGTTTTATGGCGACTGCTTCCTCCGGGACAGCAGAGCTGCTCAGGGGCTTTTGCAGGTGCTACAGCTTCAGGTGGTGTGGGAAGGGAAAGGGGAGGGTTGAGAGGTGACAACACAAATCAGACGATGCTGCAGGTTTCCTCCCTCTCAGTCCTCATTCTCCCAGCTCTTGCCTCTCCTGTGCCCAGATGTTGCAAGGTTTTGTACAGGCTGATAAAACTGTGTTTCCCCATAATGAAACCCTGCTGCTGGCCTGACAGGCTTGGTGCCAATCCCACCACTTGGACCAGGAGGGGAACACACAGAGCTATTATTTTTATTTTTTTTTCTTTGCTGCCTCTCAGCCTTGGCTTGGGGGAGTACCTATGGCTCTGTTTGATGCTGGGGAAAGGATTTATTTTTTTGCTTACTCTTCAGCTGCCCTTTTCCTGCAGGCAAGTCCCTTTGGCATGCAGAGAGAATGGCACGCAGCCACCCTGCGTGAGGAGCATCCAGCTGTAACTCAGCGTTGACTCCCTCCATCCCTGGGCTCCCGGAGCAGCGCTGCTCTCGCAGCCAGACCCCCGGCTCTCGCTGGGGAGCGAGCCATGGAGAATTTGGCCCAGAGGATGTGAAGTTCCCTGCTGACACAGAGCTTTTCCTTTTCATCCACAACCACAGCACCCATATGAGCCCGGTTAGCCTGACTCCCGTGGTGCCAGCCTGAGAGCTGCATCCCCCTTCCAGCTTCTCCTCTCTGCAAGGCTCCCTGACCCCTGCCTGAGCCCGCGGCTCTGGTGCCGGCAGCCTCCTGTCTGCTCAGCCCTTATCAGTGGGAAGCAAAAGGGCTCCCCTGGGGCCTCTGCCGAGCTGTGAGGCATCTCCTCCCATCACTGCAGATTGTTGGCAGAGCACACAGAGAGCTCTGAGGGACCCCAAAGCACAGCTGAAGCTCAGCGGCATGGGGAGCCAGGTGACAGCCACCCAACTTTCCCAGCTCTGTGGGGTGTGGGAAGGACAGCCAGCGGCTCCTGGATCCCCACCTAGGGCAGGGACATTGGCTTGCCAGTGCCAGCAGAGAGGGCTCTGGCACGGTCCCTGCCCAGGCTCCGCGAGGGATGGTCCTTCCCTGGGAAACGCTGCCCAGGCAGTGGCTGCCCTGAGGCTGCTGGGGAACCTCCCCATCACATGCTTTATATGAGAAAATGCTTACCTTTCCCTTCCAAAATTCAGCTCAGTGAGATAAATATCCTGAATCTGCACATTGCAGTTGCAACGTTAAAACAGAACTGTTTTGGTTTTTTTATTTTGAGATTACTTTGTGAGTTGGAACTTCAGTTAATTGTTACCAAAAGCATTTAGAGAATAACCCAGGTGCTCTATGGCTGCTGGGTTAAACTGAACCTGGTTTGCTCTGGGGCTGCGTGTCTGGGTTGCTGGGGACTTCAGGAAAATCATCCCCGGGGCTGGGGTCTGAGGGATCTGCAGTGGCTCTTCCCCTTGTGGATTCTCCAGTGTCAAATCAAGGCTGAGCACACGCTGCAGCCTTTTGTTCAGTTGAGGTTACTCATATAACATCTCTTTCCTTCACGTGGACGTCTATTTTTGCAAACCTTTGAGGAACTGAATCGTCTCTGAGGCTGTTATCTATCTCTCTGTCAAATTTGGCTGAAATTGCTCAATGAGTTCAAAGTTATTGAGGGAGACACAGACAGTGTGAATGTATGAGCGATAGGAAATCAGACTGACAGGCTGAAATACGAAATACTTTAAAATTGTCAAAACAAAAAGCCTTCCCAGTGGTCTGACCTGACTTTTTGCCCAGATTGTTGGCTCCTAAAGCCTCCCGAGGCCCAGCCATCTACCCCAGCCCCAAGGGGCTCCTGAGACCCCATATTGGAAAGCAGAGCACCAGCTGTGCTGACAGTACACGGGACCCTTGGGATTAGCAAGAGTCTTAGCACCAGCTTTTCATGGGGCCTCTCAAGTCTGGGAGAGTGGAAGCCTGGGGCCAGACGCCCATCCATGCCATTACCAACCCACACCGAGAGGAGATTGCATGACAAACTGGTTTGATTTGTGCTTCCTTTTGCCAAATGCCTTTGATTGAAAAGGGATCTGACACCAGTTAATTAGGCACAGGTGCAGGTTAGAAAAACAGTTGCAATAATGAATCTCATTTTACTGGTCCCTGTTGCTGTTTCAGTGGTGCTATTGCGGCCATTCACAGGATGGTTAATCTTTTAGCTAGTGCTTTAAGCGTTTTGTGCAGGGAGCTACACACCATCAAAAAGAATGAATAACCCTGTTTCTCTTCCCTATCGTGGCTATCAACCAGAGCTGTCTTTGGCATAGCTTGTAGGTTGATTTCTGGTTGAGCGTTAGAGGCAAAATTCATCTGTCCAAATGTAGACATCTAATTGTGGATGTCTACATCTGAGTTACTTGTCTAGACTCTTGTTTATAGGAAAGAAATGGGCACCCCAAGGACATGAGTCATTGTATGCTAGAGTAAATGTCTAAAATAGGTCAGATGAATCATTCTGTAAATGGGCCTCTTTCTCTTCTGTGACTATAAAGGGAGTCCAGAGTCACTAGGCTGAGGAGAACAGAGAGATGTCTCTAAAGTACATTAAGATGCGTCCCATGTCAGATATGTTTCTGGATATTTGTAGTCAGCTGCTCTTCTGTTTGCATGTTTCCAACATCCTCTGTCCACTTCTTGTTCTTCCCATTATAAATTAACCTGGGCCTGAGATGCAATTTTCTCCCTGTAGCTTCCGCTGTAGTTACAACGAGAATGAGTCCCAAGTGCATGCCTCTTCCCTCTTCTCAGTGTCATCAGACTGGAGCCACCCTTATTCCAAACCTATGGCTGGGGCTGGGGCTCTGCTTTATCCTCTTGTGCATCCCTCCTTTTCCCTCTCCAGCGAAACGCTGCTGGGGACCTGCTTTCCTTGCAGCCAGGTACATGCACCGCTTTGTCCTTCCACGTGAGTCATCTGCAAACCTTTCAGCTGTCCTCATGTTCCCTAGGCCAACACAACCTGCTCTGATTTGCTCAAAATTTCCTTAAGTTGCTGGTAAGCAGCCAAAGTCCCCACCTGGACTTCAGTTACTGCCTTTTTCCATCTCTGTTGTATCTGCTAGCGTGGGCACCTGACCGAGAGGGACTCACAGCAGCTTCGTGTCACCACTGCTCAGACAAACAGACTTGTGTTGAGACACTGTCTCAGCTGGGAGGTCAGGGGTATTAACCTGAACCTCCTTCACTGATTTACTCCCATCTTAGTGCTGTTTGTTGAACAAAAGAAATATACGAGCGTTCCAAATTTGTCCAACTAGGCTTGGAGCCTAGCCCTAGAAATGTAGCATTATTTTAACAAAACCAGTGCTGTGCTGATAAATGGGATAGTGGGAGGAGGAAAAGAAACTATTCATAACACATGGTGGAGGAGATGAGGGAGGGAAGAAAAGAAAAGAAAACTGAAGAGTGCAGATAAGATTTTTGCTGCAGGTGTTTTCTCAAGTTTTGGCTAGGAGACAAAGGAAAACCCACAGACCATCCAGATAAGCCCATTAGTCAGGTTAGCTGAGCACTGTTTCATTTCTCAGTAGTGTTATCTGAGCCCTCTGGCCTCAGCAAAATCCCAACTTTATTCTTTTCTCAAATAGTATTTTATTAAAAAATCCTCTCTGTGTGAGAAGATTTTTAAACGCGTTGCGACTTTCAAATGCTGGCGAGGCGAGCCGCATCCTTGTGTAGGATGTGGATGTGCCTATGGTTTCCTGCCCCTCAGTGGTATTGACTTTGACCGTAGTTGGTTAGATCGAGCCCCGGATCCATGTGTCCGGCTCTGACCTTTGTGAGGCTCAGCTCCTTGCACCCAGAGCTGATGAGGGCTGAGGGCCGTGGGACCAGATCATGGGCTCTGTGAGTGGCTCAGGAGGAAAGAAGAAATAGTCCTCCCCCCTGGAGACCTGAGCAACAAGAAAGGTTGTTAGGTAGTAACTGCCTCTCTCAGCATGGGAAACAGCTGGGACTGGAAGCCGTTGAATGAGGTGCAACAACCTTTCTGAGCAGTTCAGCTGAGTGCTTGAGTGAGGAACCCAGCTGAACTTCCTACCAGAGAAGTTAAATTATGTATCATAATACATATGTTCCTGAGAACTGGGCACACACGAGCACTTGCTGGAGATGAAAGCTGATGGAACATGCAAACTGAAACCACAGTGAGCCTCACTCTGCTCTGAACCGTTTCCCACTAGGAAACTCCTTGCCGCAGCAGCCAGCCTTTCTACTTGCTCTGCAAAATACTGCCCATTTGTATGTGGCTCTGTGGCAGGAGGCACTCCAGGGGGCTGGTCTCTTCTCGGCACTTGTTGCTAACAGTAAACAGAGTTGGAATGACTCAGAGGTGTTTTCCCTTTCATCACATAAGTTCAAGATCAACCTATTTTAACAATGAGCAAACGTCCTTGTTCATCTGACGGTGTTTAGTGCTCTGATAGGAGTTGCCAATTCCTGCCCGGTTCCTAGTAGGCTCATGCCCGCTTTGTGGAAAGACCCATCCTGACACTGACCAGAAAGGTTGACATTTGACTGCATTAGCTGCCCAGCATAAGGTCATACCTACCTCCCACTGGATAATGATGCTTGTCAGGACAGATCTTCTCTGCTCTTACACCATTCCACACCTCTTTGTCTAACTCAGCTCTTCTCTTGATACCTTACAGGCCCCTCTGTGTTTTCTTCTTATATCCAGAGTTAATCTTACAACTAAAGCTCAGCAAATCTCTTGAAACCCATTTGTTCCTGGAAGCTCTCTCGCTGCAATGATACCTGTGTGTGCTATTGCCCTGCAAATACTGAGTTAGAGATTTTCACTGATGCCAAGAGATGTCATTACTAAAACTGAAGCAGATGGTAGAGTGGGACTGAAGTAATACTATGGAGATTTTCCCAAGGTATCATGTATTTTCCACAATTATGAAGCACTTGAACGGCACGCCTGAGGAGGCTATAAGACCTCCACCTTGGGAAGGTCTTTAAGAACAGTGAACATTTGTCAGGGGTGACTTCATTACCCAGTCCTTCCCTGGGGAAGGAGATGAATGACGCAGTTTCCTGAGGTCCATTCCAGTCCCAAAAAACCCAACCAAGAAACTCAACAGATACTGAAAGGAGTGTAAGGTTTAGCAATGGAGAGGAAATGTTCAAGAAAAGAATATATCTCACGTTCAGAGCTGATTTCTCAGCAGCAGTGCTGAGTTTGGCTAGAGCAAATCCTGCCCCATTCGGCATTTGAAATGCTCAGGCAACAAATTATGCCCAATTCTCACGACAGGAGGAAATCAGAGTGCAGTCTCCTTGGGGCAGAGCATGTGGGACCTTGCTTTGTGTTGTGTCTGACCCACGCTGCAGCAAAATACAAACAACACTTGAAATTTCCTCCTAGCATTTAGATACTTCTTAAAAAACAATGGCAGTATTAGATAGGGAGCAGTGGCTAGGCTCAACGTGATCCTAGGTTAATTTGCATTAAGTGCTTTTCAATTCTTTCTCTTTAATATTGTTCTCACGCCTAGCCTGTGTGTTGCTCATTTCCTCTGGTGGAGAAGTGAGAAGCACATGCAGCGGAAACCGAGCAAGCCAATAAAAATGATGTGGCAGAGGGAAAGAGAGGAACACTGCAAACAATCCCTGTTTTGGCTGATAAAGGCATCCTCAGGAAGCTTGCGTGTTGTAGGAGTCTGTCATTTTGCTGGGCTGGGGAGAGGAATGGAAGAAAAATATATGCACAAAATAAGCATTTCCGCTTTTGATTTGATTTCCATAATATTTTAGTACTTATTCTACTTTTGCACAATGTGAGGCAGAGATCCAGGTCTCCTGATGGTTTGACAGGGATGCAGGATTTCCAGTCTCCTCTTACTGTGGTCTCCAGCTGTGGAAAGCTGTCCTGGAGTGAAGTGGGGGAAGAGGACGCTCTTATGTAGGCGACGCTACTTTATTTTGCAGGTTGTATTTCCCCAAACCAAGTGACACGTTACCAGAGGGATGTCCTTTCTGAACTTCGCAGTTACTTAATAGGCGCAGACCAACATGGTCGGTGAAATCACACCCTGGGGTGTCACGTTGTGCACCACAGTCATGTGCTGCCAAGTCAGTAGGCCACCAGTGGAGCTCTCTGGCCAGCCCGCTGGTCCCAGGCCCTCGCTGAAGGCTGCTGTGTCAGGCTGCGTGGTTTTCACCCACTTCAAACGGTGTAAGTGGCAATGCTGCTTGTAGTGACATGGCATCGGAAATCCCCAACATGCAATTGCACGAGAAGGTCACAGCTCAGTCAGAACAGCACATTAAACATTAAACGCTCCATTTATACGCACTAGTGGCGTCATGCCAAGATGAATCCGAAATGATTAAATCTCCAGCCGTGTCGGTTCCTTTCACAGCAACATAAAACATTTTGCTCCGCCAGTCAATGCAATGATGTTGTGCTGAGGACAACGGACTCGGGCTCTGAGTCGTGTTCATCTCAGCGATTTGTCATTAAAATGCATCTCTGGCTGAGACGCGCTACTGGGGTTCCCGGAGGTTCAAGCTGCCACTTGGTTAAGATGCATAGCAGTTTCCACTGGCCAGATGACTCACCTCAGCCTCTCTCATCACCCGAGCGAGACAAAGGCAATTGGAAGGCAGAGAAGAAAATAACAAACTGTTGACCACATCGTAAATCCAAAGACGTGGCAACAACAGGGCTTAGCTCATTCATGCAGGAAATATTGTAAATGAAACCACAGTGTTTGGATACAGTGACTGCTGAGAAGGAAATCTCTTTTGGTAGCTTGCACCTGCTAGATATAAAAAGAAAGGGACTGGATTTCTTAATTTTGCAGGAGTCTATTTTTTTTTCCTCAAAAGGCAGCATATTTGTAACTTCAGTAAAACGGCAAATATTGGTAAATAAAAAGAACCCAGCAAGACCAAGAAATTGATTTCTGGATCTGATCAGAGCAAAGCTTGTAATCTTTGCTCATCTTTTATGGAATTGCTACCTGGATGCTGCACCTACGGGCCCAGGACCTAACGCTTTCTTCAGTAATGCTTTGTTCAGTCCATACTCAAATGGAAAACTGCCAGGAAAGGGAAAGAATCCTAATTTCTTTCCTCTTTCCTTGATATAAAAAGAAAAAGAGATATTTGGATCAATTGTTCTCCTTTGCTTTTTGTGCTCCTCAGGTGACAGGCGCAGGTGCAGACTGTCTCGTAACCCCTGAACCAGGCATTTCTTAACAGTGGTACTCAGAGAGCAGGGAGGTGGGATCCCTGATCCTGGCCCTGCTCCAGAACAGGGCACGATGCGGTATGAGGTTACATAGAGGGGCAACAGAGCCATCGACCTGAGCGGGCTCCAGCTGTTGGCTGATGCTTTGGAGATCGTTTTAAGTGGGCACAGATGAGGCCAACCCTCTGACTTCTCTTCTGTGTGCCTGCGAGTTCTAAGCTGAGTGGCAGAGCATCAATCCTGGCCAGACTGAGTAGAATTGAAGACAATGTGGTGGAGGAGATGTTAAAACTGGTCCCAGAGGCTCTGGTGATGTACAGACATCCCATCTTTCATTCCTGCCCTGGAGGCTGCAGTCCTTGGCCTTCTCTGTGATCCACCCAGCTCTTCAACCTCACTTAAAAAATTCCTGCTCATTGCATAGCTTGCCCAGCTATCGCTAGCACGCACGTATGCCTCAGGTGAGGGAGGTTCACTGTGTGAACAGCAAATCTAACCTTGAGGCCAGCCTGTAGAGTATCACCAATAGCACTCAAGTTAAGTGGTGCCGCTACAAAAAATGCCGCATACTGAGTGCAGATGGTGTGCCCAAATACTGAGCTGCCGTGCATAAGCGAACCCATGTCTGGTGCAGCCTCATGAACCGTTTTGCATAGTGGTCTGAAGACCGGACAGCATGAAAAAGCAGATCTGCAAGCACTCAGATGGGTCCAAATGTTTAGAAATCTGAGCAGTTGACCTTCACATAACACCTAAAGCTCCTTTTACAAATCTGTCCGCTTGTTTTGTGATATGAACAAGTAGCAGAGAGAAGCCTGCTTCATTTATAACGCAAAGGCCTCAGGGCTTTAAGTAACAGCAGAAACAAGTTCTGCAAAAGGCTCTGGAAGAGCCTGCAGAAGTTCCCTGTGAAGGCACCCTGACTCAGACAGAGCTTTGAAGAGGACCTGCTCCTTTTTCACTTGAGGTCCCCAAAGAAGATTTGAAAGGCTTTAAGCTTCAAACAAATGAACAAACAAAACCCAATTGGACTAGGTTTTATTAGAATAAACCCAGGGACATTAACCTTTGCAAATGGAGAAAATGCAAAGTAGCTGTCTCTGCCCTCTGTCTGCCTGAAAATGTGTTTTTTCTTCCAGAACTGTTTTTAACTTGGTGACTAGCTGAGCTGCAGGAAACTGCCAGGGAACTTCCCTCCATCGCGGGCAAGGCCCGGCTGTCTGCCCTCGGCAGCCGCTGCCTGCCTTGCCGGGGCCATGCTGGTGCCCTGCAGAAACTCCTCCCCAGGGCAGCAGAGGTCATCATAGAATCATAGAACAGTTGGTTTGGAAGGGACCTTTAAAGGCCATCTAGTCCAACCTCCCATGCGATGAGCAGGGACATCTTCAAGTAGATCAGGTCGCTCAGAGCCCCGTCCAACCTGACCTGGAATGTTCCAGGGATGGGGCATTGACCACCTCTCTGGGTGACCTGGGCCAGTCTTACACCACCACCACCAGAAGTAAAAAACTTCTTCCTTATATCTAGTCTAAATCTACCCTCTTTTAGTTTGAAGCCATTACCCCTTGGCCTTTCACAACAGCCCTGCTAAAACGTTTGTCCCCAAAAGTTTGTCTGCCAAAAGTTTGTCTGGGTGCCTAGCTAGCCTCTTCTTCTCAAAGGAGAAAAATACTGTCATCAAGAAAGAAGCAAAACCCCATGTACCGAGCGCCACGCTGTTGGAATGGAGAGCTACTGATGGGAAACGCATACCACAATAGCACACTTAGGAGTAGGGTGTCTAGAAGTTTGGCAGGAAACCTCCTCTGCAGACTGGCATGCGATCAGGAGATAGTCGGGCAAGCATCAAAAGAAGGGAAATTAGCATCTAGGTTTCATTTCTGTGGCTGCAGTTGAGTCAGCCTGGTACGATGCTCACGTTGCTGCCTCACCACTGGCGAGGCAACACTCTCTCCCCTCGCTTCTCTCCTGGCACCAAGATCCCACAGGTGTCTCCAGCAGTGCCTCAGTATTTCAGTTTCCTATTTGTTAATAAAGCTAGAGGCTTTGAAAAGTCCTGTCTGACTTAATCCCTATTGATCACAGATCCGAGAGCCCTGATGTGAAGGAATTTTAAATTTCCAGCCGCTGGCTGTTTAACAACTTCTGACTTCAAAAGCTCTAGGAGCCTTCTTCTCCTTTTAAATACACTTTGCACTTACGGAAAATATCGTCGGCCCCTCATTAATGTGTACTTCTCCCATAATTAGACAAGTGTTTGCAGTGCGAACGCTTGGTTCTCGTGCCATGTGCACATTCTTCATTCATGAAATCAATAGGCAATAAGCAATGTCCATTTCTGATCTTTATAGAAGTTATTTGCTGCAGGGGCAACTTTTACTCAGTTTCACAACGTAGATGTAAAATGGATGGTCTTAAAAAACACCCAAGTCTCCTCAGCCAGCAGCCCATTGTCCCCAGATAAACCATTTTCCAGTGCAAGGTGCATAAGAGCCCAGGACAGGTTTTTTTCTCTTGACGCTGGCCCTTACGCGGTCCGTGGGCAGGGAGGTTTTTCTGTAGTGAGCTGCCCTGCTCCCGCTGCGAGCCCTGGCAAACGAGGGGCTCGTCAGGGCTGTGCTGGGGGTCTGACCTTCATCTCCTGGTTTCTCTTCTTGGAGGTCCCGTGCGCAGAGCTCTCGTCCTGGCGCCTCGGAGGGCACCGCTGCTCCGAGCCACCCTGCGTGGCACCAGCACCTAGTCCCTCCTGCCTGGGGACGCGGAGCTCTGCGTGAAGGCTGGTCCCCAGGCGAGCTGAGGAGCTGGCAGAGGCCTCTCCAGCACAGAGGGTGACAGTCTGAGTTATAGCCCTGAGTCAGGGAGCATGAAGGAAGCTGGAAATGATTACGGAGCGTACGGGGGAGCTTGAGTAGTGGAGAGACTGCAGAAACCATGCTAATCCCCGGGGAGCTCAAACCATATAATTTACACGGGTTTATGCCTGAACTTACCTTTACAGTCATGCTCTTGGAAGAGAGTTTACTTAAAACGGAGGGGATACATAAATCTCTGGGGCTAAAAGAGAGGCTGAGCAGAGTCAGGTTTATAGGGTGGAGATTTGCACGCCTTCAGATGGCCGCAGCCCTCCTGCGTGGCTTACGGCAGGCACGGCGGAGCGAGGGGAGGCAAATCTGGCAGCTTTGCCCGGCGCTGGCCTGAGCACTGTGTGTCGGGAGGGGGGTGCGACTGCAGGGACCACAGGGGACGTGGTACCTGGTGATGCTCAACGGAAAGTGGTGTGAGTGGGTGTTACTGCCTCTGGAGACAGAGTTATTCTGGATGCAAATGCCTGGGGGAGCTTTGTGAAGGTTCTTGCATAAAACTGAGACTTGGTACTTCTGAGTTTTGGGGTTTTTTTTTTCTGGTTTTGTTGAAGAGAGAAAAGAAAAAATTCTTCCCTGCCCATGCCTCCCCTTCCCAGATCGCTGGGGCGACTAAAGAAAGTGAACTAAAAAATGCATGCAAAGCACAATGTACGCCTTCCAGCTTCTGAAACCAATGCAGTGGGGGTCCCAGATGCAACAGCTTTCTTCACTGCCCAGTTCTGACTCACTCTCCTTCTGGAGAAGTCATGAGACATAGTGAAACCCCGTGGTCTCAAACTGTTTACAAAATGTGCAGGGAGGCATTAGTCCAACAAACTTAATAATGTTTTTTTGGTACTGAGACACACTCAGCTGTGCAGCCCGAGACAGAAAACCAAAACGCTGTGGGTGGAGTGAAGCGGGAAGCTGCACCAAGCTACACAGAGCTGCCTGCAAGCCTGGGACCAGCGCTGGGCGTGAAAAAGATCTCCAGTGACCCTGAATCACACTTCTCCTTGAAGGTGGCAGAAAAAAACCGGCACTGAGCTGATACTCAGGTTTTTTCCTCCGGTTACGTTATTTTCAGATATATGTGAACAAAAGGCAGTGAGACACAATCCAGTGGCTTTTCACCTCAACCTGTGGTTCAGGATGAAATAGTCGCAGCACTTGCTTTCAGGTAATTTGGAGAGGAGGCTTCTCTGCAGGATGTTGGAGGGGGAGAAACTTGCTGGAGTTACATTCACGCTGGGTTGTATCTTCAGTGGACAAGGGGCTGCAGAGCCCTAATGTGCAAGCCGGCACTCGTGGCTCTAGTGAGGGTCTCTGCAGGGGTCGGGCCGTTTGTGTATGCACACCCTTGCACCAGGCATGCATCACTCCGGCGCTTGCGCCAAGCTGCTCTGCCCCGAAGGTCAAGTTTCCTTCTATCATGCAGCATTTTAATGGCCTTTGGATATTTTTCTAAACCTGAGCTTGTGTCTTGATGAAACTTTTGACAGGCAGTAAATAACAGGGGCATTATTTATTCATGTCAGATGGGACTGAAGAGTTCCTGGTTTCTTGTTTATCCTGCCAAGATGGTAAATGAAAAAACGGACTTTCTCTTTGACCTTGGTTTTGGTTCATACTGTAGATCCCCAAAGAAGAAAATATCTCAGTAGTAAGTGTCTTATTAACAGAAAGCATCTGCAGAAGGAAGAACAATGTGTTCTGGCCCAAACTCGCAGCTGTGGCTACCAGCTGTGACAGCCCTGTTGTTCCAGCGTTGCCTTTACTACATTATTTCAGTGGTAGCCTTAAAGAAGAGAGAGACGAGCCCACGGGGAATCTGGCTTAGAAATAACCTGCTGCAATCTACAGAAAAACTCTTGGGTCTGCGGAGGACTTTGGCAGCCCAGGGGATAACCCGACACTTGGCTGCAGGGCCCTCGCAGGCAAGCCAGGGAATGCTGGAAAACCTGGCGGGCAGGGATGCGTTTAGTAGCAGAAACGAAGCACGTGCTTCCCAACCACAAAAGGTATATAAAGCCTTTGGCCAGACCCTAGGTGTCTCATTGGAGATCATTACTGCTCTCTTTTCTATAACTTTTGGGTTTTTATAATTAAGTCTGATTTTAGGTATTGGGAAGCGCTCAAAGGTCTTTGGCATGGATCTTGTATGGCTGTTTCCCAAATAACTGTCTGCTCCTCAAGTTGTCTGTGACTGCTGTGGGCTTGGGCTCTAGGTAGTTCTTTCCAGCACCGTCCTCCTTTGAAGCAAGGACTGCATAGAGTATTTGGCGCCTACTGAATATGGGAACATCTTACTATCTGTAGATGATTTGCCTGGCCTATTCCTCTGCTTTGTCCACATGCTGTTGTCTCTCCTCTTGGGAGCTAATTCAAAGCAGGCATCAGGAAGTTCTGCTGCACTGGGATCTCTGCCTCGGTGGCCTGGCAGCTTGGGCTGAGATGAAAGGATTGTCTGCACCCGTTGGACCACGGTTGCTCTTTACACAGTTTAGGTGCCATTTTGTTCACGAGCTGGTCCTTGAACATTCTTCGAGTAAAACATAATATAAATAAACAAGTGAAAACACATTCCCCTCACCTCCACCCCAATAAAACCTGTTGTATAACGCTTTCTCTCACATAACCCATCTGACTGCAAGAACAAATGTCCCTAATTTCTTCTGGATGGTAGGCTTTGTGGAGATTTAAAGGGCAATTCTCTCTCTTTTTCTTTAGCTCTCACAAAGTATTACAATAAGGAACTGTAGTGACAGACAATACTTAAAGGCATGGTTTAGAAGTGATTCATCTGTGAAACACGGTATAGCATATTTTATTGTATTTTAGCTAGTAAAAGCTGTGCATTCTAGCCCAGCTCTGTCATACTGCACGGTAAATTATACTTACAGGAATCCCAGCCACCTAGCTGAAAATAAGTACCCTCTACACAAGAGTTAATGCGGTAGATTTGTACTTAGACATGTATTTGTAAAATATTTAAGCTGCGTGAAAAGGGCGTCTGTAGGAAGATATGATTACAGGATCACGTAAGCGTGGCACAGTGCTGTCATATTTTAAGGTTAGAGAGCAATCATTAGGCACTGGTGGCTGACACTGTGTGCGTGGAGGAAGGGGAGCCCTTTCGAAGGCTAAGCAGGGCAGGAGAGAACGGGGAACAGGCTGAGTCTCGCATCTGCTGCCCCAGCTGCAAGACGGCCCCAGCTTGAAGGACGGTGTGTTCATTGCTTCTGGGACGCTCCTATATCTTCTTCTTATGGCAGGAGAAAAGAGCTATGGGAAATTGCTTTCTTGTGGTTTGTGCCTTATGCCTGCTGCATTCCAGGCAGAAAAGCACAGATGATCCGGAGATGCTCTTCTCAACTTCATAGCAGTAGCTTGTCATTCCAAGGCTGCTAGTGCTTTCCAAAAGCACACAGCAGTTTCACAAGCTCTCCAACATATCTGGGCAGTGCCTTGTAGCCTCTTGGCACAAAGCAGTTCCGTCTGCTAGTGCAACAGCTTTCAGGAAAGCAGAAAACCAGGGTATCAGTCCTTATTGTAGAGAGGTTGAATTAGACCTGCAGAAAAAAAGCCGCATCTCTGCACCACGACCACAAAGCTCTACTGAGTTTTAAACAAGGCCAACTTGAGTCTTCTATAGGCTGGAGTCTTACTTATTTATTCTCATAGTGCTAGCAGTTTTCCAGCCAAAAGGAAGGGAGGACATGTTCAGGTACTACAGTACAAGGTAAAGTGTTGGAAAGTTTCGATTGCTGATGCCTATCCCTAAATCACACCCAGTCTAAATAAGCTCCAATTCCCTGCAGCATTTCAGCAGCCTTCCATTGACTTCACTGAGCTCCAAGCACATGTTTAAACTTAAGTACATGCTTGAGTTTTGCTGAATCATACAGCAAATAAAATATGCAGAGCTGGTCTTTAATATAACCTACTGATTCATGTGGAAACTACACATTTCCCGCAAAGCCTACTTCGAGCTAATTAATGGGCATTAAGGACTCACATTTTTCTAGCTAAGAAGGGCCCCAAGGGATCGCAGCAATTTGTGTTCATACCCTGAACGACACCAATGCAATCTTCCCATGGAGACAAAGCCCCAAGCACTCCCTCTGCGATAACCAAGCACTTACATTTGATGGATGGGTTTTCGCTGCCTCTGACACCCCGTGGGTCAGGAGGGAGGACCTGGCCTCTGACCCGTCCCTTTCATCCCCTCCGGCTGGAAGCGTGCCCAACGCAATACCGATTTTGGGGGGGACAAGGTCTGCCTGCACCCTGGGGAAGCAAGAAGGGGAGCGGAGGGTCTGCCTTCTTGAACTGAACATTTTACTCAGTCGCACCAACTCCCATCGCTGTCGCTACAACCTTCTTCACGAGCTTGACAAAACGAGGCTCTGATCCGTGTCCGCAGAGCATGCCGACCAGAGGAAACCCTGGCTATTAATTTATTTCAGTAGCCGAGCCAAATGAATTGGAGCAGTTGGGTGTGACAGAGGGAGGCAGGCTGAGCGCCGCTGGAGCGAGGGACTGCCAGCGCTACGCCAAAGCGTCCCAGGGCCTCGGTAAGGTGGGACTGCCCTAGTGCAGCTCCTGCCACAGGAAGGGAGGGAGTACTCCTTCAGGAAATAAAGACGCCCATTCCCAAAGTGGCGGGACCAGAGCTGGAGCTGAGTGTTGCGATGCAATTTTCTTGATTACTGCTTTGGTGTCCCAGCTTTGTTTGTTTGGCAGCCAAGGTTTTAAAGAAATGAAGCCTGGCAGCTGTGAGCTGAACAGCTCAGTGCTTTCAAGAAAGTTGGAGGGAGCACCAGGCTGGAGAGACCTCCTCAATCAGCAGGTCTGATCCCACGCGTCCCAGGCAGCCACCCCTATAGATTTATCAAGCTCCACCCTAAAACTACATAGGTTGGCTGAGGGGTTTTTTTGTCCTTGATTTTTACCCCCTACTACTGCTCTCCCAGGTCTGTTCCAGAAGCTCACTCTGCTGGTGAGAAACTGTTTAATTTCCACTCAGTCTTATGTCAACATTGCCTGGTAGCTGTTTCCCTTCTTTCTGTTTATCCTCCTAGAAATCATCGCTCAGCCCCATTCCCAGCCCTGTGTGGTCCTCCTTCAGCTGGAAAAGGAGGAGATTGTTATGGGAAGCACTGGAGCAATAAAATCAGTGGTGTGGTAAGATGTGTATGAGGAGCGAGCCCAACAAGAACACACACTTGGATCGCTGGTGGCAGGCAGGGCTGGGGGAGAGGGTTGTCCAAGGGACAGGAGTCGTCTGTCCTTGCCGGCTGAAGCCACCTCGTGCTTGGCCTTGAACCAACTGTTTCCGCAAAGGGGCTAAGGATGCTCTGCATCTCTGCAGCTGTGAGGAGCAATGAGACAAGTTTGGTCAGAAGGAGAATTACTATGATATTTTCTTTCATGAGGGACGTGGAACGCTTGAACTGGACTTGAAGCACAGCATTATGTCCACCAGTTGTCAGCTATTTGGCCCGGGGAATGCGACATTTCAGCCTCTTTGTCCCCATCTGTGAAAAACAGGATAATAATAGCCAGTCACCTCTCCCCAGGGTATTGTGAGGGTCAACGTCTGTAAAGGGTGTGGACCATTTAAAGCAATAGAGAGGTGTTAAGTATCATTATTATTAATCTTCCTGTGCCTCAGTTCCCCATTTGTAAACTCTCACCTAGTACATTTTGACTCCTGTTTCCTCATGGAGCTCTGCCCAATGTGGTCTGGGTTGGAGATGAGCTCTTCAGCTGCTGCCACTTGTAACCACGGCCCACTTGCAGAAGACCCTGGGAAGTGCTGAGAAGCCAAAGTTTTGATGTTTTGGAGGGTTTAATCCTACTTATGAATCAGATTATTATTAATGTTATGTGTTCATGTCATTGTTGCAGAAGAAAACAGAACTACTGACCTGCTGGGTGCACACGCACCACTGTGAATGCACCCCTTTGGTGACCAGGGGCTGGTGTCCCCCGATGTCTTCTCCGGTCACGGGGCCTCCCCTGTCACATGCCTTGAGAAGTTCAACTCTTCCTTTTTTGGAGTTTTACACTTTCTGGTGTGAAGTTTATGGCCTTTACCCATTTGCTTTAAGCCCATTCACGGTGTAGCTGTTGACATCTGAATTGATTTCCAAGACAGAGCTGCAAGTGGTCTTGTAAACAGTTGTCGGCAACAGTTGTAATTAAAGAGTAGAGAGTGCAAACACAAACCACAATAGCAGCCTGTAGGAGTTACACTGCTGTATCAGCTTTAATGTGGAGAAGCCCTTAGGGCCGTATCAGTGCTTACAAGGGCTTGTTGCTGGGTTCTCCTCCTCCCTCCCGTCTTCTGAAAGGGACCAAAAAAAAAAAAAAAAAATAGCTAGCAAACCTTTTCCTTCGGGAAAGCTAAGGAGCTGGTAGTGTGAGAAATGCCGTGTGCCTGTTCGATAGTGCCTCGTAGGGCCCCTCTGCAACACAGATGGGATGGAGCTGATTCATCCCTCTTCCACAAAAGGACTCCCAAGGACAAAAGCATCCACCTAGTCCCTGAGCATCAGCCATCTCGCCGGGGTGGGAGGTGGAACAAGCCGAAGGAGGTCAAGACATGGGAGTGGATTGCTGGGGATGGATCTGCTGGGCCCCAAAATCCTGGAGAGGCGGTCGCAGCAGAGATTACCTATACCAGGAATTAGTTGCAGGTTAGTTTATTTCACATTAAAATAACCCATGCCCACCAGTTCGTTTTGTCTGATGTGGATCATTTGATGTTTTAGTGCATGCTATTAAACACACTGTGGAAGTGGGTCTACTGACACTTGCCTGCAGCAAGAACGAAGCAGATCCCCAAACAGCTGTTGAAGCTCTGCCAGCTCCTAAGGAGAGCCCGCACCCTTTTGCTTGTCAGCTGGAAGCAATGGTCTCGTCACCTGTGTGGTCTCTCCTGCTGCAAGGTCTCCCAGAATGGGCATCACTTTTCCACTCAAAAGGAAGCTCTCAAGCAGCTGTGGCTTTCTCTGTGTCTTGGTTCTGTGCTCATGTCCTGGTTGATGCTTCTTGCTGAGAGTGGACTCGTGGGGCCTCATCTACAAACAAATGTGTCCAGTGTGGCTGGGAGCACAGCCAAAGTGCTGTGGGAAAGCAAAAGAGTTTGAACTATGTGGTAAGAATGGGAAAGCAAGTAGTGGGATTTCTGGGACTGTCTGGCTGCAGGAACTGGGAATACTCCTGACTTTGGTATTTTCTATCCTCTCCTGAGTCCTGGTTTTCCTAGGAATGTGATTCATCCCTACCTTGAACCAGATTAAAATGCGAAGCTGATTTTCAGACACTTCACAGTGATTTAATTTTTGCTCTGTAAATGCTGAATTCTGTTTATTTTTGCAGTGCCCTCCTATTACCTGTCTTCTCTTTATTTTCCAGCTGGTTTCTTATATGCGGTTCAAGAAAAATGACTTGGAAGATTAAGGGAGTGCCTTACAGAGGGGGTAATTTCACCCACCCCTGCAGTGACACATCCCGTCCTTCAGGAGAGCAGAGGTGAACCTCCTCTTGCAGCAGCAGCAGCACAGTTTTAGGTAGGTAACCACCTCGGAGCCCCTGGGTCAGAAGGATAAGAAATGCTAGGCAAAGGGAGCAGACTTCACGAGATATAAGCCACTGGACGGAAAGCTGAGTAAAGCCACGAGTTTGTAGCTGGATGCTGATTTGCGTGTCTGCTTTGTGCTGCTGTAAGGAGGTGCAACTTTGCTTCTGCACGCTTCTTAAAATATAGCGTTATCGCCCTTGCAGTTGGTTCAAAATGTGGGGAAAGGTTTTGTGGGTTTCAAGTCTGTATGCTTATCTGCCTCCTCCAAAGCCTGACTGCTCTCTTACAGTAAAATAAGCCCCGTATCTGGTGAGCCATGTGTCACTTCAGTTGTCCCTGATCCCTCCTTGCTCTCTTAATCTAGCAAAGTTGTTTTTTTTGAGCTTGGCTTGTTTGTCAAGTGAAGCATCATACGTTGCCTGGAGCCAGGATGAAACTCTTGAAACCCAGAAGTTTGCATGCTGCTTCTTCGGAAAGCTCAATTTACTTGGGATGAGTTATTCTGAAGTAATATTTTCTTTCCTGTTTATTTTCCCTGACAGACCTTTTGCTTCCCCCATGCCCTGTCACATTAAACCATTTATGCACAAAGTAAGCAGTTTGAGTTTGCCCTTGTGACTTTACTGGAACCAGTTGCTTATTCCTATTGTGATTCTGCCAGTGAGTGCTTCAGCGAAAGAAGTGATAAACTACCCACTGCAGCTACAACGCTTCAGTGCAGAGTTATAAGTGAAATCACATCCTCACTTTAGGTTAATGATCTGGTACATAAATGCTGAAACTCTCTTTGAGTTTCATCTTATGAAATGCTGCAGTGTCCAGAGCAAGGTGTGAGTCTAAAGGAGATCACCTCCTTTTCAGGAGTGAGCCCCCAGTGGTGTGTCTTTCCACAGAGGCTGATGAAGGTGGTGTCACCACTGAACAGAAACACATGCCGCACCCAGCCGGGGAAGAAAAGCAAGTCTTGAAATCCAACCAACTCATGCCTGAGGCTGCCGCCTCTTTCCTTCTTCCAGCACTGACTTCCATGGGCTGCAAAGAAACACTTATGGCTCACTTTGCAAATGGTGTTTGAAGCGTCCTCCAAACACTAGTTTCATTTCGCTTCCACAGCACTAGAAATAACTGGAACATAAGGCTTCCTTCTTCACAATATGTGGTTTTGTTTTTTTTTTTCTAGACTGCCATATCCAAATGTCTCTTCAATCTATTATCTCTTAATGCTTAAGCAAAGAATTACTCTTGGGACTATCCTTTTTTTTTTGTCTTGAAGGCAGTCTCTGTTACTCCACAGCATGGAAACCAAGTGGGAAAGTAATCTATGCAAATTACATGTACTTTTCTGGTTGAATCATGTTCCCTCCACTCACGGTAATGAGTCACTTGGCATAAAGTGGACTGTTACTATGAATGGAGAGAGCACATTGGGGCTCTGCTTCTCAAGAATTATTTCCACTTGCTGAATCTCATTTAGGCCTGGAACTGCAAGGGGTGAGACTCTGCTGTCAACCTCTCTGTGCTTGAGCGACTGTAGTTACTCAGATTTTCACTGGTATAGCAAGGGAGAATTGGTCCCAGACTCTTGTTAACCTTTGATGCCGAGGATGATAGTTCATGGGCAGTCATCAAAGCTGTCTCGCGCAGTTCCCAAATACTGGCCACGTGGTCTTTTTCCTGTAGTAATACTGAGACTAAACCAAGAATTGACCTCAGTGAAGAGGAAGGCAGAAGTGAGTCCCATCCCATATGTGGTGTCTGAGAAGCTGACTGCTCAAACTGCAGCCTGTCTGGCTGAGGGACTGATTCCTGCAGTCAGCTGCCATCTCAAAACTGGTCCTGTTTGTATCTCAGCACTGGAACAGAGCAACCTAAATTGAATTATCACTGTGGAAAATCTTATTTTCTTGTATTTTTTCTGATACAGTCATTAACCCAATGGCCAGATGGTGAGGTCTGGTGCTCAGACCAAAACCATGGGTGTCAGAGGGCTCGGATTTCCTGCTCACGGCTTCATAAGCACTACAGCAAAAGAACCTCCCGTAGGCATGACATGTTATGCCTCCTCCGACCTTACAGAGGCTTACATTGCTTTTGCTTCACTAGAATACATAATTCTTATTTATTTATTGTAATGGAAACAGACAACCGACACTGAAGTATTATGACACCACTGATTGATAGTCAAATGACAAGTTGCAATGTCACTTTCTTACGAGAATAACTATCCCATATTACAAGGGTAGTGAATTGAAACACATCCTTTAGAAAGATGCCTAATCTCATTTTTAAAGCTCGAAGTGATGGTGAGCCCCCTATCTTGTTAAGTAAGGTCTTTAATTGCCCTTACTGCTAGGGTAGTGCACCTTATTTCAAGTTTTTTTTTTTAATCTAATGGCATTGACTCACTGTGTGACCTTGGATGAGAAGGGATGGATCAGTTGTTTAAGGCTAAATTGATCTTGGAATTTATGTAGTAATATACCCACTCTGGAGAGCCTCCAGGGTTGTTTTAAATGGGTGAACCCTGGATGGAGTTTCAGACTCGGTTCTTATTTTTTGAGTGTGCTTTGTGGGTATCGCTTTGCATTATCATTAGCCTAGGGTATAAATTTTATGAAGCAGGTGGCCCAGGCTCGGTCTGTGGAAGGCAGGTAAGACACTTGATCAGGCCTGGGTCTCCTTTCTGTGTCAATATTTCTTTCTGAGCTTTAGGACAAGCAGTGAGGATGAACCTCTGTGTGCTTTTGAAGCTGTGATGCCGTGGTGCAAGTGAGCCTGTAAACGCCAAAGAGAATAAATGCCACAGTTATGGTTTCACAGAAGCTGTACGCTGGTCAGAGTACCCGGTGAGAAGAAAGAAGTACGGTCTGAGTGACAGCCCAGGTGACCCGTCACACATTTGTCAGCAGAGTAGCATTTAAGTAATTAGGAGATAAATGACAATGTTATTAAGGGTATATTGACACCAGTGAAAAATGTTCCAATGTTGATAGAAATCACATAAAATAACAGTCACTGAAATAGCTTGTCAGGTCTATGCTGTTTTCAGCGTGTTACTTAACACGGGGGAGCCCCTAACCTTTAAAGAAGCATCCCTCTACCCTGATCTAGACAAATTACCTTTGTGCCTTGATCTAAACAAACTCTGATCTCTCCGCTGCCATTGAACTCACCTTGTCTGAAACCTAATCTGACTACTTTATTCTACCTCTGTACTGGGAATTCACTCTATCATTAGCATTTCAATCTATTTAATTCACTGAGGGTTGCTGAGCAATGTAACTGAATCCATGCTAAGCTACCACTGGCAATTTAGCTGTCAGATAGTCTCACCTTCTATTTTTAGTTGCACTCAAATTCCTTGCTTAAGGGGGTGCACACTGAATTTCTGGATTAGCTTCCGCCTGACCCCTCTATTGTATCACTGTCAGTCATCTTTAAGTCAGAGTACTATTTACATTGTTCTGTTATACTAATTACAGCTTGTCAAAGGTATGGACACTGTTCTTGGACCCTTTATCTACAGGCCAGTAAGTCTGGGATTAAGCCCGTGCGTTTAGATGTGCAAGCACTCTGTAGTACCGCAGCGAAGAAAGTTTTTGTGAAATACAGTTTTCTAAACAGCACAGTCAACACTTCCAAAACCTTGGGACCCAATGCCTTGGGCTGGATGGCGAGTCTCCCCTTTGGCTCTCCATATGGTACCCTATAGTGCCAGAGCCTTATGCTTGGGTAGGGCAGGAATAGCATTGCCAAGGTTCATACTTTTGGAGGCAGAGGCTTAGGATAAGGCATGCAGCTGTACTTTTTCTTTTCTAAAGAATTATTTCAAGCAGGTGTGCTTCCTTGCCTTCTATGTCTTTCGCTTCTTTTCTCTTGCGCATTTTCTCTTCCACTGCGTCTTATTTTTGTATTTATTTTCTCCTGCCACACCACTCTCCCCAAGCTCTATGTTCTAATGACCTTCTTTGCAAGCACATACGCTGTGGCTTATATTTAGTTTTGAACCAGCTTGTGGCTCTTCTAAGGTGCAATTCAGGGCAGGAAGCAATTTGTTCTTGTTAACAAAGCTGTGTACGCGTGTACACTCTGCCTGTGTTTGCTACAGTTGAGTTGCCTGTTAAACTGGCTTTAGCTCTGTATTCAAGTCATCTGAAAGTGCAATTAAAGAATTAGGCAGAGAATGGTAGAACACATATGTGTGTATATAGGCAGAAAGCAGGCTTTATTGGGAGGAAAACGGGCAGGCTGGACATTTATCTTGTAAAATTCATCAGTAAGTTTACTAAATTACATTTCTGTTGCACTTTGGAGATCAGATTTTTTTTTCACCTTCTCCAACGTTAGGTTGGTGCAAACTTCTCTGAAGTCAACAGATTCAGCTTTATGGGAAAGTGAGAGAGAGGTTAGAGCCTTTTAGGGTAAACGCAGGAGGGTGGTAGCATCGAATGTCTGACGATAAGGTCAGAGCCTTGGCTTCACGAGCTCTATTGTTGATCTGCCCTGTGACTTTGTGGTCACTTCACTTCTCTTTCCTTCTTCAGGCTTCAGCTGCCATCCAGCCTTCGAGCCCTGATGCCACCTCCTGCGATGCGCGCTCAGTGCGTGCACCAGTGAGCCCTGGTCCGAGCTGGGCCATCGGCGTGGGGGTTGATGCTCAGAGGTAAGTGACACGACTGCCCTGCTTCCTCTGATTCCAGCTCTGCCAGCCGCTGAGTAAATATTTCTCTGTGCAAGTGCTGTGCAAAGGTGAGTTAAGAGCTGTGGCTGCTCCCTGGGAGGACCATTGCTGGGGATGAAACCGGAACGTTCATCGGGAGCCTCAGTAATATCCAATTCAGATTGCTGATGAATACATCCTGACTTTGGGCGCATACCTCCTGTTAATACTAATGGGAATGTCACACATGAATGCTGGAGAATATTGCCCATTATTTTTGGTCCCAGAGCTCTGAGCTGAAAGATTCCCTGAGAAAAATGGCCATTTGCTGTATGTTGCAGGCTGCAATTCATTATATACAGTGTATGGTGACTGTTATTTACCTTACAGAACTGTAATGTGATAAGGAGTCTATGTAAGCCACTTAATGGTCTGTCTACCTTAAAGAAAATGTGTACCTGATCAGCCTCTGATTTATGCCACTTTCACCCCAGTGCAACTCTATTGGCTTCAGTGGTGTTATCCCTGATTTATGCTCGTCTTAGTCCGGACTTCATGGGTTTATGTACTTTATATGAGTCATGTACGCGAGAAAATGTAGTCTAATAAAATATCTGGCTGTGCATCGTGGCTGCAGGTTCTTTGCAGAACTGTTAGCTGGGGTACCAAAAAACTACGTTCTGCTCCTCTGCAGTGCCTATATATTTCAAGGGGTTATATCCCATATCTATAGAGATGTAACTTAATGGTCTCATACTTGACTAACGTGATGCTTTCTCGGCATGGTGGAGCGTTAGGGCTAGGCAGTAGGCACGGTAAACCTGTAGGATGAAAATAAGAACTTGATGGTGGTAATTGGGGCATTTTTATTTTTCACTTGGAAGATCAAGTTCCTTGCCTAAAACCAAGAACTTCCCACAGATTATGTCCCTTCACTCTGAAAACAACTGTTCTTATCTCAATTGTCTTGCTGCATCAGCACTTAGCTTCTGGCTTTGGGGTAGGAAAACAGTCCATTTATAATGTTTATATTGCAGTAACAGCCAGGACACATAGTCTTAGATGCAGGACTCCTTGTACTAGCAAATATGTAAACAGACCAGGAAACTGCTCTCTGGCCTGATGATCCTGTGCTCCCATTAACGAGGGCTTCTCTGATCACCGCGGCAGCTTGCATCACCTCATCTGCAAGAGAAGTGATCTTTCTTCAAACCTCTGGAGCATCATTCTGAGCTCTAGTGAAGCTGTTGGAGAGAGATCCATTACCGCTGCTGGATTCCAGGTCAGCTGACTTCTCTGGCACACCTGGTTGCTGATGGTCAGACGTGACATCTAAGACCACTCTGTAGTTGAACCTTGTTTCCTTCACTGTCTTTCCTTATAAACTTTGCCTGCTCTCCTGTTAAGCTCTTGAGCACATTTTCATCTAATGGATATGTGTGACAGGTATACACTCAGGTGTAAAATACAGACGCTGGGTGAAGGTCTGGGGGAAAACAGCAAACCCTCTTTGGGATTTCTCCTGTACTGCAGGGACAGCATCAGACACACTTAAGCCCCAGAGAGTTGCATCTTGGAGATACTAATAATCCTAAACTAGTATCCTAGTTCGCACAGGTTTGTGGATAGCCTTTGCTGAGCAGTGCGATGGTAAACTGAGATACTTTTGTGTTCTGTTGCAGTATTTCACCAACTGCATTGGCTCGTTCCATTTTAAAAATAAATAAATAAATAATCAAAGCCGCTAAGTTCTTAAAATGGAAAGTGCATCTTTCTTAGCATGGTAAACCAGCAAGTTGAAGGCTCGCTCTGCCTGTACTTAGCTCTAATTTATGCTTCTGCTCTCGTAAGGGGTCTGCTTGCCCTTGATGCATGTGCGTAAGTCCCATTAACGTTAATAGGAGCTGAACGCAAGCATTAGCTGACGACGAATTCCCTAAATGCTGCCTTCAGTTCTCAAGCCAAGATTTGGTCCCTGCCTCTGCAGCTAATCAGCTCCTCGCAGCCCGGAGCTGCTCCCCCTCCTCTCTGGCCACAACCCAAGGCTTTTCTCGGGCTGGGGCACGGCAGCCGTCCTCCCCTTACGCGGGCTGAGGGCTGCGCGCTCGGGGGGCTGCGGGAGGTGTCCGGCTGCCTCGGAAAAGCCGCGCCAGAACGGGAAAGAGATTCATCAGCAAGGGATGTTTTCTGCTTAGCTGACACTGTAATGAGCTCAAGTCCCCGGGTGGAGAAAAGAGGGGTGACAGGAGGAGATGGGGAGAGGGGAGGGGAACAACTTGTTTCAGGCAACAAATCAGTTGCGAACTCTGCTCCAAAGCCATTTGCATAGACGATGTTGGCCCGGGTTGGGTTGGAAATATAAGGCGTTCTGTAGACAGCTGCCCAAGGGAATGCTAATTAGCTGGCAGGCAATTAATAATTAATCAGACTTTTGTTCATTGTGAAGACAGTGTTTTCTTTGGCAGCTTCATAATGTTCTGAATTTGCCTTGCTTTTCTTTCGCAGGCTGATATCATCGCGCTGGAACTAGGTTTTGCGGCGACATGCTTCTCCCTCCCTCTGGCATCCAGCTCGCCCCGTCCACATGTGCAACGCGGGCCACGACCTCGGCGCTTGGCTGGGCTCTGACGGCCCATTTAACAGTCAAAGGCTGGAAAGGGAGTCGCTGGTGTGCTATTTTTAACCAGCTGGACAGTTAAATAATTCAGACGCAGACACACACACATGCAGTGGTCTGGGCTGCGCCTGAGATTTGAAAGGGGAAAAGAGCATCGTGTCGCCCCTGCTAGGCTTGCTCGGCCTTATCACGCGTGGGTTCCCAGGTTCTCTAATACAAACACAAAACAAAACCCAAGCCCCCAGGAGTGAAATCCCTGCCCCACTGGTGTCCGTCAGGCTCCTGGCTCTGACTGCGATGGAGCCTGGATCGCACTTAGCTGCAAGGCATGAACTGTTCAGTATTTCCTTGCTTTCTAATGCTGCAGAACCCTTTTTTTTTCCCATGACGATAAATCCCAGTTATGGTGTGAGTAGGAGCCCAGAATGGGGAATGTCAAAACTTCTGGGGAAAATAGGAGTAATTTCAAGAAAGCTCTTTAGAAATCGGCAGCTCCATGTATGGCTACTCCCTTTGATTTCGGACTAAGAAGGGAGTTGCACAGAAAAACAGCTCATCCCTTCCCTCCAGCCCGATCCTCTCCCCAGCCGCCCCGTGGCGTGGCTCACAGCTCCTCGAGAAGCCGTCCCGCTTGTACGGGGGTGCCTGGGAGAGCACACAGCCATGCTCTTCCCACCAAACGCTTCATCTGGAGTACCGGAGTTGGTGCTTTAGGGAAAGCGTGGGGCAGCGGTTGGGCTCTGAAAGGCCCGAGAAGGGCATTCACAGCTGGAGTTGTTCTGTAGAGCAACAGAGGTGTCAGTGTCTTACTGAAGGGCAAACAAAACCCCTGGTCATCTGTTCCAAATTTGGGCAATTGGGCATTTTCTAATTTTTGCTTGCTAAACAGGTGGAGTTATTTAATTCTTTAATTTGCTAAGGAGACACACATTTCCCTGAATATATTTTTCACTCTCAAATGGGGCTAAAATGAGAAGATTTACTACCATTAAAAATTGACTTGAACATAAATTACGTAGCTTGGTCTGCAGATGCCTTAATGATTATTATACTCAAATTTCACCATATCAGTGTGGAGTGAGGTGATACTATCCCTGTCTGACAGATTTGGGAAGTGCTGGAACAGTCTATAATAATTCACCTGCCCAAGTACCCAGAAAGTCTTTGATCCAGGAATTGCAGGAGTCAAAGGCCTTGAACTTGTATAAATAAACCCATTCTTGTGCTCTTTTCCTCTGAGTCCGCTTGCCTTCACCAATGGGTGATGTTTACTGTTTCCAACAGAGACACAGCTTGTTGTTTAATTTGGGGCAAATTTGATTTGGGAGGGGGTGAGGTTTTACAATTAAGAAAATGTACTGCGTTGTGTAGGCAAAGGAGACCCGGTTCCACCCTTGTCCATCAAAGAAAAGGCACGAACTCGGTCTTTTAGGCATGAGGGAATCCATGGAGGAGCTCAACTTGGAAAGACAAATGCGCAGCAAACCAGGCTTCACTGATTCCGCTGTTAATAGGACTGCTTGTTTCCTTTGATTCCTGTGTGTTAGCTCAGCTGCGTTTTGGGACTGAACAAGATCTTTCCACTAGTTCAATTTCAAACACGTGGTAACTGAATCTGTGCCTGAAGCACCCAAGGTTCCCGGGTGGTCTCTGTGTGGAGACCGGGGATGCTTCTGCTGCTGAGATCAGGCAAGAGGCGGCTCCTCGTTCCCGCCGTGTCGTCGGGGAGCTGGTTGATGCGAGGAGGAGGAGGATGAGGAGGTTATGAGTCCCTTGCGCATTCCGGGTTTGAGGTTCTTCCCTCTGTCTCCAAATCGTGACAACATTTGTTAATGGAGGCGTGCGGAGTCTCGTTAAAAGAATGCGGCTTGTGATGATCCTCGGTGGCTTTAATGAGTCATTTGTGGCCGGGGTGACTCAGCCAAATCGGGCTGGCAGCCAGCAGCTGGTCAGAGGAGGCTTGCTGAAGGCAGAGGCTTGACAGCATGTATAGATAGCATGTGCTAAGAGCATAGCATTTTTAAAAGGTCAGCTGTAACCCATCAACGTCTGCGTACTTCTGAAAGCCCATTAGTGGAACACCAGTAAGGAAAGCGAATTTGGCATCAGAGGTATATTTTTCTAGCCAAAAGTATAGGCAAGTGGGTGGGAAGGCTGGACATCCAGAGCTCAGATTTGCAAGGGGAACTGACAGTGAAAAATGCGACCCTAGGTTTACCAAATCCCCCTTCTTTCGCTACAACTGCGAGATGTCTGTCTGTCCTTCCCTCCGAGCTGCGAGAGGACATTCTCCTGGGAGGCAAATGCCCTGTCTGTTTGAGAGTGCATGCAAAATAGGATGCTGTGCCTTGTACAGCGCAGAAGTTCAATTTTCAGATAATATGGAATTGGGATGTCTTATCTAATACTGCTGGCAGACACTCCCGAGAGTCCATGCAGCAAAATTCACCTGCTTAGTACGGTGAATTTAAATCACCAGAGCCACGCTGACAAAACTCTCCTGTGCAGAACCTCATTCTGGACTAAAGTCCTTGAGTAATTATTCTGTAATAAAGTCACTTAAATTTTAGAATAGACTGTCCATGTGGAGAAGTTATACAGGCACAGCTATAACAGGATAATTATTTTGTTATAGCTATGCCAGTCAATTTCTCAAGGCCTCAGTCACATGGGAAAGTTGAAATGATGTATTTTTTACAGTCTCCAGCAATTCTTTATTTTTTAATGTCCATTAGTGATTGACTAATGCCGAATGATAGTGGAAATTCTCCAGGACAAAGACGGCTCTCACAATTTCCTCGTGGTTATCAAAGGAATTTGGATCTATCCTGTTAAAGCTAATATGCAATGAATTGCTGGTGATTGGGGGTTTATAGCTGAACTGCCTGGGAAGGATGAAGCCACTGTTTGCTAAATTCAACTGAAATAGCTAAAATGCAGAAATTTGTAGAGAAGGTCCCTATTTACGTGTTAAGAATCCTCAGGATTTTTAGAGTACACACTAAAACAGATGAGGATACAAAATTCCCTTATTCCCGCACAGCGTTGGAAGTTTGATACTTCAACATAGAACTTTATGACTAAGTTTACCAATTTTGGGGATGGCTAAAATAATTTAGTTCCTGAGTAAGTTCTTGCACAATATATGCGTTATGATTCATTATTAATCATGGTGGAAGTAGTACTTTAGGGTAAAACTGCCCCTGCCAAAGGACAATGGCATATATGAGATTTCTATGGAGATATGCCTGGGCTAACTCGAGTCTGGAAATTAAAGCATAGTAGAGGCTGGATCCCCTCCGAGCTGCCTGGTGAAATGCTAGATGTAGCAAACAGATGCCAACTGAATTTGTCGCAGTCGTATTTAAATCTAAATTGCAGAGTTACCAGAACAGGGAAGGCCAAAAATCTCTGTGCGCATGAACACACTGTGCAGTCCTGTGTGCCGCTCTGGGCACACAGCATGCTGCTCGGGCAGCCGAGCCTTACGGACAAGGAAGCAGACCTGATATGTGCTTAATTGAAAGTATAACTCAAAATGAAACCTGCCTATAGTTGTCAGCTGTCTCACAGCAAAATGTTATCTAATTACATATATAACTTCTCCCTTCTTAGAAACAGAAAAAGGGTTGGTTTTGAGGCAGAGGACGCCAACGTGCATGTCCAGGTGGATGTACCAGCTGGGATGTACACGAGGACAAGAACGGGGTGCTGTCTGCAGCGCCACACATTGTGTGCACGCTTGGGTATATGGACGGTTTTGGTTCCATCAGTGTCACCCTGGGCACAGACCGCTGGGTACCAAGGATGCTCCTTTGCCAACCTCTTCCAGTATCACCACGCCTGAAGGAAAGCTGACTCTAACTCCAGCGTTCCTGCTGTCACGTAAGCCCTACTAGAGCAGGTAGGGCAAAACCACCCAGTTTTGATTCAGTTTATCTCCGCGTGCTCACCTCTTCCGCTAGTTACCTGAATTTGGGGTTTGTACACATGGCTGGAGGGGAAGGCCCGCGTTGCAATGTATGTGCACAAGGATAAAAAAAGGACATCCGTTTCCAGGGCTGCAATGTGAAGGCTTAATCATGTTTCAGAATAACTGGAGTTATAAACTGATGGGGCATTTAAAATGTTTTCTGGTTCCAAACATCAAGTGTTCAAATTCTGCCTTAAGGGGACATTAGCTGATTGTCAAATCACAATGAGATTCTTATCACTTTATTTTAATAAACAGTTTTCATAAATGTTAACATTTTAATGGATGATTACATTCATATTTAGCTAGCAGATGCATTCATTTTGATTGATGTTATTTCCATGAGTACCGAAGGAATTAAATAATGATTTGTCACTTATGGTAAAGAGCCGCTCAAATATCTTTTAAACAAACAACTTTATTTGCGGCGGCTGATCAGATGGCGACGCGGAACCGCGGCGTGCCAGCCAGAAGCCGCGACTGGGGGCAGATGTGGGTGGTGGTGTGGGCACCACACTGTGCTCCTCCACCTCGCTGCAGCCCACGCAGCTTGCCAAGGGGAGGGGAGAACCCCGACATCCCCCAGCCCCGGGCATGTGGGGGACCCCCCCACACACACCGCCTTTCACACCATCCTTCCCCCCGGCTCTGGGTCACAGCGGAGGGGTCAGCCAAGGTGGGGAGGAGAAGGGGTGAAGTAAGGTGGGACCTGAGCGCATCCCCCCCGGCACCGGTGACCCCAGGGAGTGAGGGGCGGCGGGGACCGGCTCGGGGTGGGGGTGGGTGGGATGGAGGGGTGTGCTGGCTGCCAGACACAGCGAGGCCAGGCCACGCAGAGCAGTGCTCGGTCCCCCTCTTGTGGCAAGCGAGCCGGGTACGGCGGGCTGAGGAGCTGCTGCCGGCGGCGAGCGGCCGGGGGGGGCTGCTGGAGGGGGAGAACGGGCTGGGGAGGGGGCTGCTGGAGGGTGCAAGTAGAGCTGTGAGGTTGGAGAGGACACCAGCATGGCCAGAACAAGGAGGGGTCCGTGTGCCCTCATAGCTGGAGGGACCCCCCCGGTCCGTCCCCTTCCCCAGGGCTCCCCCCCCGGCTCGCCCGCAGCAGGGGGACCCCGTGTGCAAGGGGGCTGGGGGTGCTCCCCACCCCCGTCTAGCTGTGAAACATCCCCCCCCGTCCCTCCTCGGAACGGCTGGCCCCGGCAATTAACCCCCATCAGCCTGCCCTCCTGCGCCCCATTAGCACGGGCTAATGAGCTCATCGAAGGCACTTGCGGCAGGCGCCCCCCCCGCCCCCGCGCAGCTCCCGTCGGGGCTCGCCTCCCTGGCAGGCACATATAAACCCAGGAAAAGCAGATTTCGGGTTTCGCTTTGCTTTGCAGGGGGTTAGGGCTATCTGCCTCCGAACCCCCCCGCTGCTGAGCTGACGGCGGGAGAAGCTGCCGGGAACTTCGTTTGGGCCGCAAACGCGCAGAGGCAGATGTGGGTATTCCAGATGTGGGGTATGCCGGGGGGGCTGGGCTGCTCGGCTCCCTTCTGCCGGGGGGAGGGATGAGCCCCGGGGCCGCCAGTGCTGCGGGGAGAGCCGCAGGCTTTGCTATGGTATGGTTAAACTGGGATGGTGAACGAAGAACTATGTTGGAGATGGGCTTTTTTTTTTTTTTTTTAAGGCCCATTCTTGATGGCTGACTTCTGGATGGCTCACCAGGAGAGCCTCTTGGAGTTTTATCCTTCTATAATTCTTGTTGCTTGACACTTTTTTTCAAGAGAGCTGAAGCAAACCTTTGATTTCTTGTAGGCCTCGTGGACCTCGGTTGCTCCTCTCTGCCTGCAGCGTGAGAAGAGAGGCTGTGTCTTTAAGAAGCACAATTAAGTAAGTGTGTTTTTCGCCCGCTTTGCAGAAGTAGTTATTAGGTTTGATGGATTGGTTATGTGATCCAGCATGACAGATGGATGCAATTTTTTTGTCTGTGACTAAACCTACAGAGGTTGCATGAATAACTTCATAGTAAATGTTCTGATTTCATTGTTAGTGTGTTTATGTGTAGGTGTGCATACTTTTTTTTTTTAAAAAAACAATGAAAATCTTCCTGAGGATCCTCTGCCATGAACTGCTTTGAAAACCTTATCCTTTTTACAGCTGTGCCCTGACTTCTCTGGAGCCCATGTAGCTAACATATCTGTGCGTTATTTAGCCTGTGGTCCATGAGCTGTCTGAGGCATTCTGGAAGGCAGCTCCAAAGACCAAACTGATTCCAGACTATTGTCTGCAGAGATCCAGGAGAGCTCTGTGTGCCAGCGGTGACGCTGGCTGTCCCGGCTGGCTGGCTCAGGGTGGGAGGGTGACTCATGGGTGGCATGTTCCTCTCCCTGGCTGGCAGAGTCTGATAACTGGTATCCAGTCCCCTGGTGCAAGGAGCTTGTGTTTACTAACGGGGCTTGCTTAAGGCAAGTGCATTCAAGTACTGCTCAAATGTCTCCAGTCAAAGATACAGTTTTGCACGCGCTGCGAGTACCAGGAGCGATTTGATAAGCACTAGTTCAATCCTCCTGGCTGGCAGCCCTGTCTGGGCAGTAGCGGGTTGTTTCCTATGAGGTTTTATTTTATTGTGGACCTGTAAATCTTGTGCTCTTAAGGATTTGACTGCTGTTGTGTATTTCTCTGCAGTTATACTTGTATTCCGTCCTTTCCTGAGAATACACTGTGGTGTTTCTACCACCTGGTGAACTTTTGCACTATGGGTGGTGGTTGGATGTGAAGCTCTGTGCTTCTGAGGATTGGTGTGTACATGGTAGTAGGCCAAAGGGAAATTTCCTGGATCAGCAAAAATAACCCAGGCTGTTGTTGTGTACTTTAACGAGCAAAGGTACCTGCTGAGACCTCTGCTGAAAGCAGCCTACCTTAAAGTATGGCTCAACTCCGATGGAGTGCTCCTGAGAGAAACTCTTGTCCCAAGATTGCTGAAGACGTCCAGAATCACTGGAGCAATTCTTAATCTACTGGACATCCCATCTAGTGCAGGCAGGCTACAACTGTGGTATGGCAACTGCATTTCTGCAAAGGCATGAGTGTCCTAGGGAACTAAATGTCCTTATTAAGAGGTCCCCAGCCTTGCCTCTGGGAGCAGCTGCTGCCATTGCCTCCTTCCGTAAGCAGCCACCTAAGCTGCTTGGTGGTTGAGTTGCATGTGACTTTGAATTAATTTATAAAGAAATACCAGTTGAAATACAAAAAGGAGTTTCTGTTTATAAAACAATTTGTCTGTGAAACCAGTTTCTATACAAACAGTTTTTACATAGATTTTTGTCATGTTGATGTCGTAGGGCATCATCGAAGATCTTTACGAGAGCCATTAACAAGTCTTGACTGTTCATTTTAAATGGCTGCATTTAGCCATGAGGAAAGACAGAGTTTTAACAGCTAATTGGGCTGTCAGTATGGTGTATGGGTGGTTTGTGTGTTTGGGCTTTGTTTGTTTCCCCCCTGAAAAAGACTCCAAAACCAACCAGTGATACTGGATGGGGGAGAACTGTTCTAGATAGGTGTTGTGTTGGCCACCCACAATTTGTAGTAGACTTGGATATGTAATAGCCTTTCCTGGATGGTGGACAGAGTAAACTTTATATCCAAGGCAATTAAAAAATTGGAATTTTATTTGCAATTTATTTTTAAGGAAATCAAACATTTAAACCAAAACAAATAATGACAATAAAAACAACAAAAAAAAAACCCAACCAAAAGGTCCCATAGCTGTAAACAGCATGGTGAAGATAAAAACCTGATGCTGCAATCTGCTCTGGACAAAAGCAGGGTGCAAAATGGAGCTGTGCTGTTCTGGTATACTTTTTGAGACTAGCAGGTGCCATTTTGATCTCAGACTTTTTCTGTAAAAACAAATGTTACTAAAAAAATGCCGGCCTATATTTCTCCCATGCAAAGCTGGTTACATTGTGGGCTCTCCAAAATGTCCACGTGGTCTATGCCTTGGAGCCATTTCTGATAGAAGTTTTTTATAAATGCCAACGGCAGAACTCCAAACTATTTCCCACACGCTTAGGGTGGGTTAGCTAATGCACGTTGGTGCGTGCTTCAGTGATGAAGAATAATGTTGTCATGTTGTTGGCAGAGTAACCCTTGGACTGGAAACTCCATTGAGCAAGGATATTATTGGTTCCTGGCTCCACTGTAAGGTTTCATGAGCGCTCTTTAGCAATGATTGGTCCGAAGAGGAGGCCCAGAAAGGCCTTATGCAGCATGGAGACATGGCTGCAGTCCTTAAGACCTCTGCTCAGCCTCTTTCTGGTCCTTGATATGCTGACACGGAGCAGCCTGTGGCTGGAAAGTTTCCTGAAAGTGTGTACAAACTCTTCACGCTAAAAAATGCCTGTTTTCACCGTGCTGAGCAGCTTTGTGCTGAGCCCCAACGTAAGGAACCTAAAAAAGTGAACTGATTCCAGCCCTTGTACAAAGGCTTACCCAAATCAAACAGTAATTGGAAGAGAGGTGCCATGAAAAGTGGCTGACCAAAGCACAGTCTTCTGGGAACTGAATTTTGCACAGACGAGAGAAAATGGGAAGAGAGAAATTACACCCCAGCACTGCAGGACTTATAGGACAAAGGAGGGCTCTTGGGAGCTGGCCCCTAAACCAGGGACCCCAGCCCCATCAGGTCTGGGGTACTGGGACTCTTTGCCCACTGATAAACAGAATCACAGGAGCTAAACCCCACAAGCTTATCTCCATGACCTCCTTCATGTCCCTGCTGGGATCCAATGTGACCTGCGGACTCAACCCAGAATTTGGTACTTGGGAGGTAAAACCGACTTTCCAAACAGGCAGTGTCCCACAGATCTCTGGGCTACATAAGCTGTGAACCACTACTGGTGCCAAAAATAAAATAAGAAGCAACATATAACTTGGTGATAAAGAACTAGTTTTACAAACTAGCTCTGTGCCTTGAAGAGATTATCTGTGGGGCCAACCAAGAGAAAAGAAGAGATGTTTGGAGGGGTAGCAGTCGTTAAGGTACTAACAGCAGTAGAAGCCTTAAAACAGTCATTATAGATGTTCACAGCAAAGATGAGTGTGAAGCCTGCTGTCTTTGAAGTAGGCTGGTCCAGCTGACTCATGCCAGGTCCCTTCCACCTCCCATCATCTGTGAGTAACTTTAGCTTCGTAGTTTGTCTCAGTGGTTCTTGACATACTTCATGCTGGGAAGTCCTCAACTCCTGGTGGCCAGAGGTTAACTCAGATGAGATCTGGCTTCCACTGAAATGTGCCTACTTTCTCAAGACTAGGTTTGTGCTTTTAACAGATGTCTAATTCTCTTTTCCCTCTAGGCCAGGGAGGTTAATTGGAGGAAAGTGACTGTACATCGGGCCCAAGAGCCTCCTACAGAGATACTTGGCACAAATAAATCAGCCTATTTTTGATGAATAACAAGGCCCCAAAGGCTCTAGTTCTTGCTGCCTGCACAAATTGCAGGTATAAATTTCACAGCTGATCACAGGGACTCCAGAATTCAATTAACTCTCTGCTCATTTAAAAAAAAAAAAAATGCTGCCTGCCTATTTAATTATGAGTGTCACTGATACTACACATGCTGTTCAGGAAAACTCCAATTAATAAAGCATTGCATCATTAATATGAGTGACAGCATGAAGCCTGTGACTCTCTCAGGAGTCTGTCTTGACCCTCTGCAGTGACAGGCTTGGGATTGATTGGAAAGGGGCATCCTTTTCTTCAGACCTGCGTGATGCTGAGGGAGCTCTGAGATTGTCTCCACGCTTTGCAGACTGTTGCAGCTGCTCTGGTTTGGGTAGTTGGCATGTAATGTAGCGCTGGCAACTGATGATTTAGACCTTCTGGTACTTGGGTAACCTTCTAGGGTCTCTGATTGTGGGGATGGGGGCTGCACAGAGACACACGGGGCAAAAATCTGCAGAGATTAACCTGTGCAAGGCGCGGTGAGAAGGAGAGCAATGTTCTTGCACTGCCTTTACCACATTAAGTGCCTTTCACTGCCAGGAAGGGTGTTAACCAAAGCTGTACAAATAACCACATCTCTGCAGAATGTTTCATTTTCCGGGGTTCTTAAATTTAGCTCAGTCTCAAAGATCTATCAATAAACAGACATTGTTGCATTTTGACTTTCTAAGGTGTCTTTCATTTTAAGCACCAAATTGATCTGACCTGCTCGTTTTGTGCCCATCCTCCTCCTCTCTGGATTTCATACTGTGCAGGTTGTGTCTTTGGAAGTGGTCTCCAATTTTTGCAGCTGCTTCTTCCCCCTTCAGGAGGGTATTCGTGCCAAATGGCTCTTGCCACAACTTGAATATCAGCACGATAAACAAAAGGTACTTGACCTTTCTCCCCAAACTGTGTCCCTTCTTCCATAGTCACTATGTGTAACCCATGAGGATCATAGTCTAGCGCTTTCTTTACTTTCTTCAGACCATATCTAAGTTGTACCTCAGCTTTCCGAATAATACTGAATTCTGCTTTCTCTCCACACTACTACTTTTTTTTTTTTCTTCCCAGAGCAGCTCTGTTCCTGACTACAGCATTCTTCTGTCCACTAGTGGCAAAAACAATCTCGCTGCTCTAGCCAGAGGCAGATGTCACTCCAGATTAGATGTCAAGGCTCCATCGCTGCTCCAGTTCCCTGCATCTTCCTGGGATTTCCACACTAGTCACCAGCCCGTTCAGCAACTGTGTGTCCAGATGCTGTTGCAAAAAGTTGGTAGTCCCTTTGATTGCCTTGCCTTGCCTTTTTCCAATCCTCTGTCATAAGCTGTTTGCCTTCTCGCCCCTTTTCTACATGCTGCTGTTCCCTGTTGTTGGTCGGAGCTGCAGCTTTCACTGCCTCTTTGCCACATTTAAGTAGAACATCTTCACTGTTTGCCTTCAGGCGTGTGATTGTCATCCAATAAATGCCTGCAGGACCATGTCTCTTGTCCACAGCGTTATCTTAAAACCAAAACTGAAGCTTTCCCACTCTCCTGCATGCCTCTGCATTTCTGGTCCCTTTCTAGCAGCTACTTTAGTGCTAAAGAGGGAGTGGGTGTTTTGTTCGAGTTTATTTTTGCTCAGTGAATGGTTGCACAAGCCTTAGAGCTGTTCCAAGGGATGTAGCAAGGCCAGCATCTCTGGTGCTAGCGAGAGTTCAGATTTAAACCTATTCTTGAGCTGATGCAACCTGTAAATAGGTGGCTGGTATCCCAGGGCTGCTCCTTTCACACTACCCACTTTCATTCCGTACTTACTTTGTTGCCCTGTTGCCTCATCTTTAGCTGAAATAACCTGTGTCCTGGGCCTGGAGCTACCTTGGCTGTCTTGTACTTGTACAGCCTGAGGCTTGACAGGGCTCTTATCTGTGATGTGGGGCCTCAGGGCAGTGTGAAAACACGGCTGTTGGATGCAAACACTGTTGTCTGCCCTGCCTTCCCAGTGCAATGCAAGCCTGCCTTGTCAGTTGGGCTGTCGCTTGGCTGTGACCAAACTCCCCTGGGATGCTGGTGAGAAAACGGCGTTAAGCGGCTGTAACCCATGTGAACGGGCAGGGGATGGTGGTTTCTGTTACAGCCCTCACATGGTGACTTCTAGCTTTGCTGCTCCAGCTGTGCAAGCCTTGGAGACTACCGATTCCTACCTCACTTTCTCAGCTAGGACTTGGTGGCTGTAGCACAGTGCTCATCTTTGAGAAACAGGCTCGATGGAGATGAGAGGGTAGGATTCTTCCTATGGAAACACTGAGGTTCTTCTTGTTTTCATCCTGTGTTGTGGGTCTTCACACAACTCACTTTTTTTCTAACTATTGGCTTTCATCTGCAAAATAAGGGTAGGACTGTAAGCCACATGAACGTGTGAACTTTAAATTAGTGTGGATAGCGAGCACAGTGTATACAGCAGTTGCCAGTGATTTAGGAGAATTGGGTTCAAGTCCTTGTTTTGACACAAGGTTGCCCTATGGGAGGGTAACAGGCTGTTTGTTTCTGGCTTTGCCACCTCTAGTACCTGTTCAAACTGTTGTGCAAAGTTTTGATTGTTATAAAGCGGCACTGAAACAAAACCCACAAGTGGTCAGACTTCCTGACCAGCTGGAGCTGGGCATGTAGGTTGTTGCTGTTACTTGGCTTGTGTGACTACAAGGCAAAAGCACTGCCCTTCCTGCTGTCTGTCATCTTCTGGCCACCTGTGGGAGTGAGGGACGAGTAAAGGTTGTGAGTCGCTTTAATCTGTGTCCCCGGAACAGCAATGACTTAGCTAGTGGAGCCATGATGTTGTTTATGCAGCCTTCCCACACATCCATCTTTCTGAAAGCATCACTCATCTGCAGTGAAATTCCTTGTGATGCTGAAGGAAAGGCAAATGTGAGACTGCAGCAGAGTGATGTGCAGATAACGGGGGCTCCCAGTGAAGGGCTGAAACGCTCTGAGAACTCCTGCCTCCAGCTTTCCTGGCTTTGAAGTTGGACTCTCACACGCCAGCCTTGCGAAGGTGTCAACTTCATCCATAGCGGATTTCCTCCACTGAAAAGGCTCCTCCTGGCTTCTTCCCACTCTCCTCCCGTCTCTTTGAAACACTCAAACCCCAGCGCAACTGAAGATGACGCCCACGCTGACCGCACGCTTTGGGAGCGAGGGAGGCGAAGGGGAAAAGATGCAGGGCTCCCGGCGTTGCCTTGTAGCTGTGTCTTGCCCGGGTAAGTTGTGCTGGTCCCATCTTTGGCTGTAAATGCAGTTGGAGATGAGGTGCTGCCCCTCGGCTGAGGTTGGTCCCTGGCTGGGGTACCGAGTCCTCCAGCCCCCTCGGGATGATCCTGAGCCGCCTTGTGCTCTGCATCCGTCAGCCTCAGGGCAGCTTGGTTGCTTTGCAAGGCACAGCTCTTTCCTCAGCATCGTTTTCTTTGTCTGACGGGGGGGGGGGTGTGTGTGTGTGTGTGTGTGTGTGTGTTAAAAAAAAAAATTGCTTTGCTTTCTGTGTGATAAGCACTGGCCCGAGGGAATTTGGGATCCAACTTTTGGCTCTCATTGTCCCTCTTAGATATTAGTGAGCTGCCAGAGCAGGGACGGCCAGCTCACTTTCTCAGTTTCATTGAGATGGGTGTTCCACACTAGCGTATTCCCTTTGCCTTTTTGTGTCCTTTGAGGATCTCTAAAACCCTTCCAGTGAGGATGGGGAGCCCTCTAGGTGCTTCACGTCCATGAGACTGCTGTGTACTCCTCTCCTGCAACCCGTGCTACAGGGGATGTGTGGCCTTGTGGGATTTGCAGCCTCCTGTTTGGAAACCTTTCTTGTACGGTGTGTGGCTGCGTGTGGAAGTGAGACCTGCGGCATCCCGTGATTTACCTGTTTGCGCTGCTGTGGGAGTATGTTGTCAGCACTGAGTAGGGTACGTAGCCCTGGCTTTAAGCGAACAGCAGTAATGCGTACCAGACCAAGACCAGGTTGTACCCTTTAACAGGCTGGGAGTAGGAGGGATGTGCTCCACACTCAGAGGTGCTTTTTCCCTTTTGTTTGATGCCATTTACCACTCCAGGGATAATGTAAATAATGTCAACTCTGAATGCTATTGACCAAGTGCCACCAGAGCAACTTTTAGTTGACTACATGTATGAATATAGCTGATGAGCACTATATTATAATAAGCTAGACTTGAGCTAGCCCCGGACGACTGGGATTCTGGTTTGGATTGGTATCAAATTCAGAGGCTGATCTGAACCTGGAGGGTGGGAATCGAAAGCTTGTGAGCACTGGCTTTCCTCGGGGACTCCTAAAGCTTCTGCTCCTGTGCTGAGGCAGATCTCCAGGTATTTGCTTTTATTTCCAACATTGTGTTCCTATCCCAACCTGAAATCAGAAAGGTAGGGTGGGAAAAAATAAACAAGCGATTGAGTGTGCGGTTGAAACCTGACCTGTGTGTTCCCGCAGTATCTGCACTCTCAGGCTGAGCATATTTCTTTTTCTTTTACACATCTGCTTATTCTAATCGGGATCAACCTTTAGATGAAACAAAACTGACTTGAGTACTTGCCCAAACTGTGAAGATTCGGGGTTTGAGTTTTGATGAAGTGTGGTGCAGTTCGCTTTAATGTTTCCGCAGCTCTGTGGTATCTGGCTGCAGCTGGGATCAATAGCAAAGGTGCCAAAATAAAGCAGGAGTGGCTGGCTTTGGGCTTTTCCAAGCCTGACAAAGAAAATAAGAAAGCAAGAGGGCCTGTTTTTAGCTGGAGTGTTTTCTTACCTCATGGTGTAACAATCTGCCTTGAAGGAATCCAGTGGTCGAGATCAGTGCAGAGCATCTCTTTCCTTCCAGCCCTTTTGGGAAGCTCTGTGAAGATAATCAGTGGGCTTTATTTGAAATATTAATCTCTGTCTTGGAGGCATTGGGCCCCTTAGATTGCTGAGGAAGGCACACATTAAGATCTCCTTCCCACCCCAGAGAGACAGTGAAATAGTCACTGAGCTGTACTGCTTTGAAAGAGATATTGCCTGTCCGAGCTCGCGAGGAAGATCCCAGCTCATAGAGATGTTGGTCAGGAGAAACCCAAATAATAATTATTGGCATTTGAGAAACATACATCACTTCACTACTAGAATATTTGCAAACAAAATGCCCTGAGAGCCTCAAAAGAAAAGTAACATTTCTCTGAGTTAAATTACAACAATTTCTACCCTTGGTGGGTAGGAAACCTTTTTTTTTTTTTTGTGGTCGGTTTTACTCCAGTGCTTAGAGTTAAAAAGAGCTTTCAGCTTTTCACTCAGTTTTTCCCAGGCCCCTAAGCAGACTTGTTCCCCCCACCCTCAAACTAGTTGTTCCTTGACTAGTGTTATCTGAGGAGTGCTGTGTTGGGAAGATGGGTTTGTGTGCAAATTCTCCTTGATGGACTAAATCATTGAAATCCATCATGTAACTCCCTATTCTGCCTGTTTCTGGAGCTTGCTAAACAGTCTTTAAAGACTGCAAATAAATAAACCGTGTCAGGGCCTTATCTTGAACAAACTCAACTTTTCTCCTTTGCAGAAATTGCGTACTCTAGTGTCAGCTTTGCAGGGGATGACAGAAACCAGAATCCCAAATTACCATGGCTTGTGGCTATTCCAAGCACTTCGCTGCCAGCTGAAGCTGAATTTCCTCATATTCTAATGAGAAACCTTAGCTGGCTGGAGGATGGGGTAGCTTCACTGGAAGCATTGGCAGCGCACCTAAATAAGCGGATTTTACATCCTGCTGTTTGCCCCTATAGAATTTTGTTAGTTATTGTGCTGATATATAGGGGTTGGAGGGAGGAATGGAGTGTCTTGCCAGAGCTGCAGAGGTAGAAAGGTGGGTTACGCTGAAGACTGGTATCTGCTGGCCTGCCACCTGGAAATGGGCTGCTCGGGTTTGGGACTGGCAGGCTTCTTGCTTACAGAAGTTGGAGCAAGTTAGCATCCTATGTTTGAACTGACTGTTGATATTAAATACACCAATTTAGAAATACCTTGTGATATTAAGCACAAAGGGAGGTAGCGTCCTCTGTATTTCTCCCCAACTTTTCTCCTCTGCAGGCTTTTGCTTTTCTGTTTGAAAAGGAACATGAACTTTGCTGTGTACAACCAGAAATACTGGTTCAGTGCAAGCTGCCAGGTTTTTCCAAACTCTTTGCTTTTCTCACTCGAAGTCCAGGAGGCTGACCTTTCTTATAGAAGTCTCAGCTTATATTATTTTGACAGACTAAATACTATAGATGACTTTCTGCAATCCAAGTTAGGTGCTCAGGTTGTCAAATCCATTGACCCTTGCAGTATCTTGGTTTGGTGGTCACATGTACTTTTTTGTTCTTCCAATACAATATCTCCTCACAGATAGAGGCTAACTGTGCAGCCTTTAAAGGTGTGCTAACCTCTGTTAAGACCTCTGAAAACAGATTATTGAATCAAATTGCATATGCTGCTTTGCTTAAGCAAGGCTGTTCATCCACCTATCCTAAGATACTCATGTGAAGGAGTGCCTGGATGCACGCAGGAGGTAAAGCGAGTTGCTGTAGCTCACTCAACAGCAAAGTTGGGGTGAAAACACCAGTCTTCTGGGAACGATGGTTATTTCTGCCAGGCGCGGTAAAGGGAATATCTGGTTGAATTACACAATATCTGGCCCAATCATGCTGGTGGTGTTGCAAGCATATTCTTGAAAGCAGGACTTGGCACTGCTTATTACCACCTCACCACGATGGCTTCATGTGCTCTGGCTCTTGGCACTGAGTTTCTCCTACTGGAAATAGGGTGGAATAATGCTGGGCACCAAATCTTTAATAACCCAGTAAATTTAGGAGGTGGCAAGGTCTTTAAATGGCTGATTGAACTTGTCTGGAACAGTTATGAAATTCTGCTTGGAGCCAGAGCAGGGTAAGTAGCCTAGGTGTCCCCCTTTCTCCCTCATTCACACGTATTTCTGGGGGGAAAACAATTCGGAAATCTTTTAGACTAAACAGAACTGTTTGACCTCTTGATACAGCCTCTCTTCCTCCCCTTCTTTAAAAAAAAAAAAAGTAACAATTTGGCTATGCGATAATTCACAAAAGCTTTTGGCCCTGCCAAAATTGCACTCTATACCCCCCCTCCCCAAATTCACTCTGCTCCATTTAGTAGAGTTTGTTGGCAAAGATAACCCGGCTTCATGCTGTGGAGAATATTTGTTTCTTAATAGAAGATGGAGCAGAAGTGGAATTGTGCTGGTTGTGTATATTTTGCCTTCTCAAGATTAGCCCCAAGCAATTATCTGACTGTGGCCTGTGCCAGAAAAACACAACAGAACAATTTTAGCAGTGCCAACGAAAACTCCAGAATGTGTTGCACTCAAGAGTGTAATTTTAGATTCTGTTTTCAAGTAGTATTTCTGTGACATCATTGACTTTAGGAAAAATAATACCCCAGGGCTTGCTTTACAAACAGGATGGAGCTTTATGATTTGGCAGCTTTCCGTAGGCAGAAAGGCAAATGTTCATCACTTACAAACCTCTGCATGACAACAGGCTTTGCTTCCTATCAGAAGTTAAAAGTAGTAAGAAAAAGTTAAAACTGATGTGGAAAGGGAGTTGGTAGGCACTCGTCTGCTGCCCTGAGGGCAGAGATGCTCGGATCACCTCCAGGAGATCCTGTGCTGTGTGAAGATTTGTTCTGGGAACAGAGCACTTTAGCAAAATCCTGTGTGCGGTATTGCCCCGGGCAAGATTTGGGAAATACAGTTGTTTCTGCTTGGGCTGCCTCTGGTCTGTGTTCATGACACAGACGTACTCAAATCTGGTGATAGGATGGGAAGGCTCTGAGCAGGCTCCAGCTGTCTCCTGGAGCTCCATCATTTGGATGCGTGCTTGAGGGATTTGGATGTAGTGGTGACACTCACCATGTGCCTAGACTAGAGCTCTACTGTCAGAAAATGTTTCGAATTTCTGTACTACTTTTTTCCCAGGAGTTCCCTGTTGATTGTAGGAGTGTGAGGGACCCCAAGAGGCTGTGTAGTCCTCCTGCCCAGCCTGTGTGGGGCCATGTGTGTGGATCAATGCTTTGCAGACCTCCAAAGCTGAGGTGCCATGGTCACCTCACGGTCCCTATTCACAAATTTTGTTCTTTCTGGTAGAAGGGGTTTTCTTAATGCTAATCAACACTTTCTCTTCTGTAATTATAAGTCCATCACTTCTCTGTTCTGCACGTGCATTGCAGATAGGATAAGGACTTTCTAGCCTGCAGTAGGTTGTTACGCATTTGACCCTTACTGGGCCTTTCTCTTCTTTCCCCACCCATCCTGGTCTGGTCCTTAGACTGAATAGTCTGTGTGCTTTTCTTTTTTTCCTGCCCCTCCCCTTCTTCTTTGTAGGTAGACATTTTAGAAAGCTCTCATGGTACCTGCACCAGAGAGTTCTGGGCAAATCTAAAGTGAATTAAAGGAAAGTTAAGGTCTATATAAGCCTTTTTCATTCTGGAAGGGTCTGTAGGCTCAGTGGGTGCCTTCAGGTGTGTGAAACAACTCTTTTCTTTACTGAAAAGGATTTCTTATGGAAAAAAAAAAGTGTTCTCTGGCTCTAGGGCAAACCATGCTGCAGCCTTCCTTCTCTCTGTGCCCCCAGCATAAGTGAGTGGAAAACGGGTTTCATTAACTACGATGAATCACTTATGGCTCGAAGGAGAAGTGATGACACCAGCTCTGTTGGCAGCTGGTTGATCCGGCATACTCTCAGAAATTCAACAAGTTTGTAAAATCAGTCAGATTACACACAAATTTCTTTCACAATCAGCTCCGGTGACTTCAGTGGAGCTGCTTCCAGGGTATCTTGGTGCATCTGGCACAGCATGGCTCTTCTGTTGCTCAACCACAATCTCGTTTGGCAAGTTCGGGCACAGCAACTATGATCTGAATGAGTAGCTCTTTGTTTGCTGGAGTGGCCAGACGTAGGCATCAGGTTGCCTCTGCGTTGTGTGAACTGTTAGCTCTGTTCCAGAAAAACACGTGAAACTCCTGCTGATTTCCATGAAAGTGAATAATTTGCTGGGAGCGTGAACCCTGTCAGGGAGGGGCTGTGTCTTCCCCTGAATGTGTGCAATGTCCAAAAATCTTGGGCACTGCTATAATATAAATAACAGATCCTCAGTCTCATCAGCTCCTAGACTCCCTTGGGGAACTTTGCATTCTTCTGTAAATATGAGCTTTGTGGGAGAAGTCTGATGCTACATGAGCATGTGAGAATTTCCTTCCCAGTTGGCATGAAAAGGCTATAAATCTGTGGAGACACAAGCCCTTCCCCCTACCCGTTCTTATAAAATTAATGGGTGTTCAGTTAAGCCAAAACAAAGAGTGGCTTCCCTCAGGCAAAGTTGTCTTTTTTTTTAAAAAAAAAGGCGTTTTAGCATACAGATAGAAAACCTTTTTTAAATCCACATTTCAATAATGCAGTAAGTGTCCGGGGAAAGGAATTGTGTCTCTCGCTCTGCTTTGGGCTTTCAACTGGGAGTAAAGGTTGGAAAATAAACAAAGGCTAATGCTAATGGAGATTAAGGGTGACCTTGTCCTCTGTGGTGATTTGCATGACCCGATAGGGGTTGAGTTGTGGGATAATGGAGACTTTCAGACTCTACCTCTGTCAGACAGGGAGGTCAGCGATGTCGTTTTGCTGCAGTCTTTCTCTCTCCTCACTTCCTACCTCCACGTTGTAGAGATGTTTTGAGGGATGGTGGCAGAGGGCTAATAACAGAAAGGCATTAAATCTTCAGTTTTCCAAAGCCCCTTTGGACAAAGTGGTGGCAAGTGCCAGCATGGCAGTGTGTTTCTTCTGGTCAAATCCTGAAGAAGGTCATGGGAGGAGGGGGAACTGGCCATCTGATCTGCTCCTGCCTGACAGTGGATAGCTGGAGTCATCTCAAAAAAACATCTGGCTTTGAACTCTTCCTACCACAAAATTCTGGAGGAGAAACTATATGCAAAATTCTTCCTTTCCGCTGTACCTGGTTTTATATTCCTCAAAGTCTTGGAAGAAAGCGAAAGATATAAAACTCACTGGTCAGAAACTGGATGAGGCTGGTAGCCCTCAGAACAAAAAAAAAAAAAAAATGGCAGTTGAAGAGTATTTCATGTTTGTATCACTGCTTGGCAAACTAGTCCATGATGGCTGTCTCCAGCTTCAGTAGCCATGTGAAGCCTGCAAACTACAACCCATGCTGGTAGCCGAGATGCAAAATGCCTGCAAGCTCATCTGGATATTCAAATGGTAGGATTTGTGAGCCATTTTTCCCGGCGTGGGTTTGTGTTTAATATCGCAAGGAATTTTTTAAGGCTTTGTGGCAATTTTGTTTGTTCTTGGAATATCCAGGTCTAAGTGGATGTTCTGATGGAAAAGGTTTTTGTATATTTACTTATTTTGGCTATGTGAATTAATGCCTTCCGGGGCTTCAAATACTGCTCAATAATTTACAGCAATGTAGAGGTACAGTTTCATAATAGCACTGAAGGCAGCTTTAGGGCGGGTGGGAGCACTGTCTCCGAGGAGGTAACTGCACACAGAGGATCAGAGGCACAGCTGTATTTCATGCTTCGTAATGCTCCGAGGATGTGATGATCTCTTGATAACAGAACTCCGCATGTGCCTCTCTGCCCAGAAAGGGTTGGTGTGGTAGTGGAAATAGCTCTTCAGTGAGTGGGTTCCCCTGCAGAGGATCCTTCTGAGAGTGTTTGGGAGCTTGAAGTGGGTTTTTGTTGTATGGAGAACTGGAGAAGAGAGGTCACGGTCCTGGAAAGCGGAATCTGCAAACCTGCTGCCCCTGCTCTGAGGCTGCTGTGTGGGTGGGAGGACAGTGCCATGGGGGGCTGCCCCATTCTCTTGTCTTCTCTCCCGCTCTCTAACCTTCTCCCTTGCTTGTGATGGGAGAAGCCAGGCTATCGTGCCTGGAGCAAGGCAACTCCATTATACTTGTATGGTTGCCCTCGAGCCATCTCGATTCAAAAATCCTCTCTAGGTAGAGTGTGTGTGATTATTTTCCTCTCTTTCTCTGTCTCTAGATTTGCTCTGCAGCTATTCTCCTAAACGCAGCTCACTGCTGGAAGTAGTTGCCGAGAGCAACGTGATACGGCAAGGGTTTAGTTTTTTGCTGCCGTAACCTTCTGTACCCTGCTATTGATAGTTTTGATGTGTTTGACTGGCAGTATAGGATTCTTCACCTTCAGGCACCAGTCCTGCTGGATCCCAAATGCGCTAATGCTCATTTACAGCAACATCAATTGGCACATCGCAACTGAGCTTTGATCCTACAGCAAGGGCTTATCTGCTAAACGACTGCAAGGGTGTTAGTGTCCCTAAGGGTTAGCTCAGCATATGTTTGCACAGGGAAAGGGCAGATGTCTGAAAGTGTTTTTCAGCGTTTTCTTGGATAGGTTAAGAAGGGAGACAATGTTACATACTGCTTTTGGAAGAAAAGAAAACCCTTAAGCCCCCAATCTGTAACCCAAAGTTTTCAGAGCCTGTTGCACATTCCCTTTTTAGAGAGTTCTGGTCTCGATCCTGAGAGAGGAAGCAAGAGGTAAGGTCATCTGCCTAATTTCTCTTTTTTTGTCATCCTCTTGCAGTGAGTTTTTGCTCTAGCCTGCAGACAGAGGGAAGAGCTGGGTGGGTGGTGATGAAACAATCATCACTTAAAAAAATTTGCTGATAATGAGTCACTCTTCATGGAGTCCCAATCTGTTCTCCCTTCTGTCAAATACTGAGCGTGCAGCAAATCTGCTTGCTTTGCTGCAGATTTTTTTTTTTTCCCTGAAGGATGGGTTCTAGCAGGAGGATTTGGTGAGAAAGAGGAAAGAATGAAATGTGTGTTTGTGGGGGAGTATTAATCAAGAGGTGCCTTTTTGTGCCAAACCTGAGCATGAACCTCCTAGTAGCTCAGATGAGGAGCTGTGAGGGTTATCTGCAGTCTATAGGCTGCACACTCTGCAGCTGGCATGAGTCTCACCAAATCCCCATGGCCGTTTGTCCTCAGCTGAAAGTGGTGTCGAATGCAAAACCTTTAGGTCAGGCGCTGAGACACAGGGCTTTTCCCCTGCTGATGGGATGGTATTTAAAAAAAAAAATTTGAATAATTCTTGAAGACAAATCTAGGGATGACCCAGCATAAAGTAAAATAAGGTCTGGATGATCCCAACAGGCAGCTAGGCTTTGCCTTCTCTTGCAGTTCCAATTGCAATGATTTATAGTCAATATCTTGATAGATGCCATCCGGTATGTTAAGTGCTGTCTGGTTTGTGTTGTGTTAGGATGGCTATGATGTCTTCCCTGATGTGATTCCTGCAGTAATAGACTAGTCCTGTAGACTTCAATGAAAACTCAATTTTCTTGTAACAAGGTTTAATGGGAAGTTTATTGGAGTATTGATAACGGAGAATGCAATAAATACATGTCCCAGAGTTAATATACTGTAAGACATTAAAGCATACATTGCATGTTTATCACTGTCAAATGCAATTAAGTTTTTAATTATAAATAAAAAGAAGTGGTCATTCAAGCACAGGGAAGTATGTGCAAGGGAAAGGCTGAAAATAGGTGCTGGGTCAGATGGGACTGAAAAGGGCTGAAATCAAGAGGAGAATTAAGGGAAGTTGGCATTTTTTTCTTTTCCCTAGAACTGTGTGGATCTCTGTTATAAACTCAGGCATGAGTTTTTTCGGTAACCTGTCAAGTGAGCTGGGGGCTGGTAGCGAAGTGGACCTGCATCCCATGCTGAAATCATCTCTCAGAGGTCCGGGATGTGGATGCATCATTGCTAATGCCTGTGGCACGCTGCTCTCCGTCTGCCCCGTCACAAATCCAGCGAAACCTTCCACCAGCGTATTACTTTCTGAGTTTATCCTGATTGTACTCGACCCGCTTCAAACACAATAATCCTTCTTGCAGATCAGATATAGGGTAATCCTCCTTTACAAGTGAGAGCACAATGGGCCTCTGCCGTCAGACATGATGTAATCCTGCTGCATCAGATAGAGAATTTCTTCCCTACATCATGTGAAACACTGTCCTCTGTCTTCTTGTGCTAGACTGCAGTCTCCTTCCATCAGATGGCTTTCACAGCCATGCACTGGGGTTCTTCTCTGGGCTTAAAGCAATAAACTCCTTTATTTCCTTGTGATGCTCTGCTACAACATCTGTCCCTAGGAATGGTAGCACTGGGTGGAACGGGAATCACGAGCTTGCATGGGACGTACTCTTTTGAGTAGGGGCTTTTCCTGTCTTCTGCGTGTGCAGACTCAGTGCGGCTGGAGATGGCAAACCTTGGGTGTTACTGGAATATAAAAAAGAGCTGACTGCCGCCTCCCTTGCCTGCAATTCTCTACACTGCGCAGGCCTCTTAAAAAAAAAAAAACAAACATGGTGAAGCCTGTCTTTGAGCTGTGCCTAGAGCAGGTGCTGCGGTCTCACACTAGACCCCGTGCAAACGCTTGGCTGTGCGGCGTCGAGCAGCTGCCAGCTCTTCCAGCTGCACCCTCCCCTCCTCCTGGTACCTCAGGTGTGTTTGCCCTCTCTCGTGCAGACTGTTGTTTTATAATCCTTCTGCTGGGGATGATACAGGAGAGTTGTCTTTGTACGTGTGTTCTCTGTAACCTTTCTTTAATCCTTCTTGTGGGTCCTGAGCACTGCAAATCCTCTTCTCTTTAAGTACAGCCTCTGCTAGTTTCTTGGTTGGGGAGGGGAGAAGAGGGAGATGCTGTCATGTGGAAGGAAAGCATGTATTCTATCGCTCTCTTAATCCTCCAGTCTGTTAGAAAGCAGCTACACATCCTGCCTGATTGAATACCTGCCTCGTAATTCAATCTAGGGGTTCCGCTGCCATTCATAAATAGATTACATTGCTCTGCTGCGGTGTGCTGCGAGGCGGGCGGCTTGATTGAGCGGTGGGTTTGTGTATTCCACCAGGTAATACATAATGTTTGGGGTTTTTTTTTCCCCTCTGCTGAAGGCAAGCGGAGCAACCGAGCAAGAAGCTGAGTTGGGGTGTTAGAGGGCAAGGGTTGCCGAGCTTCTTGGCTTTAGGGCACACATACCCAAATATTCCTTTGGCTGAGTGCCGCATGATGCGTCCTCCATCAATCAGGAGTTGGGGGGATGAAGGAGTGCGAGGGATAGCTGGCAGGTGGGGAGTGACAGTGGCCGCTCAGAGATCCTGCGGCTCTGCAGTATGAGTGGGTTCCTGTGGCTTTGTTGCTGCTAGATGGTTGACAGCAGAGCGGCTGGTGAGCTGATGGCTGCTGAGTCAGCACCTCTTTGCTGTGCACGATGTTGGTTTGCAAGCTGTGCCAGGGAGCTCTGGTCAGAGAACTGGAGAGAAAGGTAATAGCATTTAGGGTGTGCTGTTAGAAGTCTAGCTATTTAGATATTGATGATGAGATGGGTGCTGTCTTTCCCTGCTTTTAATTTGCCCTGTTAACTGGATGTTTGGTGACTTGTGCAGTACTCACCTTCTGCTTCCACAGAAATGACTGCGTGGTGGAACACAGCTCACCTCTTGTACTCTTACGTCTTTATCATCCAGGGCAGTAGCTATCAACATTGACTGGCACTTTCTTGGTAACATCAGCATGAGCTTTCTGGGCTCAGTGGGACAGAAGATGATGGATGTGGGTTTCTCCCACATGGAAGACCTCCATTTCAGATTGTGCATTGCCGGTAAGCTCTTCGAGAGACAAAATGATCCGTACGTGTCTGTCTGTAGCTTGAGAATAGGAGACTACTAAGTTCAGAGCCGATAGGAAATAAGCAGATTTGCTTAAAAACCAAAGGAACAACTTAGTGTTTCGCTGGGATCAGAACCATGAAAGGGGGGTTGGCTTGTGGGCCGCTCTTGCATTTTGAGGGTCTCGTGCTGTTCCAGGCTCATAGCACGGTGGAGGTGGGGGACTGAACAGGGGAAGCTGGTTATGTGGTGCTGCCTTGATTCCTCTTGTGTGATGCTCATTTCTTGAGGAGGAACCTGGTGGTTCCTTCTTAAGAAAAGTCTTTCTAGGCAACTTTTTGAGCAGAGTGAACAGATCTTGCTGCAGTGTTATTTTTTTGGTGCTCTTTTTATGTTCATTAAATGATATATGTTCACATGGAGGCTCTAAAATAAATCATTGTTGCAGAAGCACCTTTTAAAACTTGTCAGCTGTGGGTATTTTTTCCCCAGTACCTTTGCCTCTTAGGACCATAAATGGCTTCCTAAAGCAGGGGAAAACCATTATTAATTACACTGCCTAATGAACTCATTTGGCTTTCTGCCCAGCTTCCAAAACCAGCACTAGCACCAGGCTGGATACTGTTGTCTCACTGTAATTATGTTTATATGGAAAGTTAATTTTTGTTTTCATAAATTGATTTGAGGCTTCTGGAAGCTATTTGGGATAATTAACTTTGCCCACACAGACCTATATAAGGGCATTTGTTTACAAGGTAGTGCTGGGTGCTGGAGCATGGAGGTAGGTTCCTGGGTTCATCTGGAAATATTCAGTTAGCAGCTCAGGGCAGCTGTTTCCAGACTCTATTCCCTCTTTGTGGGCAGCAATAGGAAGCAAACACCGTAGTCTTGGGATTTTGCAGACTGGTAACAACCCTCAGGGTGGACCTGCAGTCCTTAGTTGCGATTAAAATGAGCTGCAATCCAAATAATTCAAACACTGCTAGAATAACAAACTCCCTTAATGGGAACAACAAACGGGACAGTCCCAAATGGAAAAGGCCTGTAAGAAATGAGACCAGACCTCCACAAATAAGTTGCTGTGAAGGCAAAAGCAGTTCCCATATCCCTTTCATAATGGTAGGGATGGAGAACAAGTGGCGGAAGTGCAAGGTGATTTAACGGGACCTGCACCAGCAGGACACGTGATGCAGTGTCACAGAAGTGACTTACTTGTTCAGTCGTAGGCGTGTGTCTTTGGGTTCCTGGCCCCTGCAGTGAACTCTTCCTTCAAATCAATTCATTAATGAGCTAATTTACTATGCATGGAAATCCATTAGAGAAATGTGTAATAACACAGAATGGTCAGGGTTGGAAAGGACCTCTGGAGATCGTCTAGTCCAACCCCCTGCCACAGCAGGGACACCTACAGCAGTGGCACAGGACGGCGTCCAGGTGGGTTTGGAATGTCTCCAGTGTGGGAGACTCCACAACCTCTCTGGGCAGCCTGTGCCAGTGCTCTGCCACCCTCAAAGGAAAGACGTTCCTCCTCATGTTAAGATGGAACTTCCTATGCTCAAGTTTGTGCCTGTTACCTCTTGTTCAATTACTGGGCACCACTGAAAAAAGACTGTTCCCATCCCCCTGGCACTCTCCCTTGAAGTATTTATAAGTAGTGATAAGATCCCCCCTCAGTTGTCTTTTCTCGAGACTAAAAAGACCCAAGTGTCTAAGCTTTTCCTCATCAGAAAGATGCTCCAGTCCCCTAATCATCTTAGTAGCCCTCTGCTGGACCCTCTCCAGCAGTTCCCTGTCCTCCTTTACCCGGGGAGCCCAGAACTGGACACAGTGCTCTAGATACGGCCTCACCAGGGCAGAGTAGAGGGGGAGGATGACCTCCCTCGCCCTGCTGGCCACACTCTTCTTGATGCACCCCAGGATGCCATTGGCCTTCTTGGCCACCAGGGCACATTGCTGGCTCATGGTCACCCTGTTGGCCACCAGGACTCCCAGGTCCCTTTCCACAGAGCTGCTCTCCAGGAGCTCAGCCCCCAACCTGTACTGATGCATGGGGTTATTCCTCCCCAGATGCAGTACCCTACACTCGCCCTTGTTGAATTTCATTAGGTTCCTCTCCACCCAACTCTCCAGCCTGTCCAGGTCACGCTGTATGGTGGCACAGCCTTCCAGTGTGTCAGCCACCCCTCCCAGTTTTGTGTCATCAGGAAACTTGCTGATGGTACACTCTATCCCTTCATCCAGGTCATTGATGAATATACTGAACAGGACTGGACCCAGTACTGACCTCTGAGGGACCACTAGTTACTGGCCTCCAACTAAGCTCTGCACCTCTAACCACAACCCTCTGAGCTCTATCTGTCAACCTCAGGATGCAGAGCCCTGCTCCAAGCACATGGCTACTGAAGAACAAAAGTGGGAGGAAAAAGTGAGGTCTTTTTGGCAGCTGTAAGCCTGTTTGGGAGCTCATCTGACTCCTTTAAAGTGCGGGGGAATACGTAAGGCGCTCTGGGTCATGTCTAATAAAGTAGTGGATGGCCTGGCTGAGTGAAGCAGCTTGCGTAGGTCAGTACCCAGGGTGCTAATTTTTAAAGCTACATTTTTAAAGTTCTTATTTTAGCGCACCATGGGCTTTCTTCTTTAAACTAAAAAAAAACCAAAACGTTCCCTGAAGGCCTAAAAATGTACTAATCCCTTACTGCATGCCTCAAAACCATGCACAAAGCTGCATCAGAAGACCTTTGGGCTTTTATGCCAACCTAGGTTGGCATAAAAGGTCTCTACGTGTGGTGGTGGTGGTGGGGAAGCAGATGGTATTTGGGGTTCATAGTTTTGGGTCTACAGGAGAGCCTCTCTGTTCTGCTCTGTCTTGCTTATAACAAAGAATTACTTTTCCTAGTCCTTGCAGAAGACCAGTGTCCATCCTGTAGCCCGTAAATTCTAGCTTTGCCTCTGCGTTCCTGTCTCTTGAGCAAATCCCCAGGGTCAGTGTTTTGTAGGTTTTATCTAGTGCTTCAGTTGGCACCAGGGAACTTCTACAGATTGAAGGCCAGCATGCTGGAACAGTAGCCCTGGATGAGATCAGGAAAAAAAGGAACTTCCGGAAGATGCTTGTGGTGTTTCATCTGCAAATCGTGTTGCTGTAAAAGAAGAAGCAAAATGAAGTATGAGGAGAAAAGCTGCAGGTTTCCAAAGTTTGATCATCTTCCTCTTCTTCCTTTCTCCCCATTTCCCCTCTTATGCAGAAGATTATAAGTTTTATTCCTGATTTGCTACTGCACTTGTTGGCAGGGGATACTTCAGTGACTTTGAGGTCCAACTGCTTTTAATTTATGTCTGTGACTTTGAGAAAAAGGAATGTTTTTCTGCAGGGGAAACTTATCCTTTCCCTTTTATTAATAGCTGTTCAGAGATGTCCGGAAAGTAAAGGAAAACTAGCTTTGTGCTAGAAAGGTAGATAGGGTGGAGAATTTGTCCTGCACCAGCAAAATGGCACTTGGGTGACTTTCCCAGTTACTGGTACACCACCATTTTTATTACTTACTGTGTAGTGATCATTTTAAACATGTAAAATAGCCAAACTCTTTTCCATGTGAAATAATAAAATTATATGTTAAATCATTATGCGACTATATCAAAGATGTACTAGGAGGGCTGGATGAGCGTCAGGTTCTCGGGTTGTGTGGGAGAATGAATTGCAGCCTGGTTTGAACTGAAGGGGGTTAATGCTGCTTTTTGGTGAAGATTGCAGTTGGGAGAGCTTTTTTTGTGTTTGGCTTTTTGCTTAGTACTAAGGTGCTAATCCTTAGCTGTAAGTCAAATGCCCCACTAGGGTCATGTGTGAACTTGGACAGAAATTCAGCTGGAGATTTAAACCGTGGGCCCGTGACTCTCCAGTGCTGGGGTGAGCGTGGTGTGCTGGCTGCCACAGCTCTGCCTGCTCTGGACTGCCTTCCTGGAGGCTTCTCGCAGCCCCTGGGGAGGAGGAGGTGGCAGCAGTGGCTGTCAGTACAGCCAGACACATTTGTAGATCGTTCCCAGAGCTCAATGTTGGCAGAGCTAAATTCCAGTTCATAACACAGGCACTTGAATGCCTCCAGGTTTTCCAGTTCTGGGTGGTTGCCTGCAGTGGGGTTGTGGTGCTGGCTAAGCTGAAGCCACCCGCTTTGCCTGTAAGGTGGTCCCTGCTCACACCGGTGTGTCTTGGTACAGAGGATGGAGGGGTGCTGGGAGGTAGTCCTTGAGAAAGTGTCTGCAGCTGGTAGGTCTGCAAGGTAAGGTGAGGTAACTGCTGTGAGGACTTGACACTGTCTGAGGCACACCTGCCTACGGGACACCTGGGCTGAGATCAGTGGGTCAGCGCACTCCGTTCCCCCTGCTTGCAGATGTGGTTGTCCTGTCCACCACCTCTGGATGGGCCATCTCATGTCACGTAGCTCGTGAACGCATGGCTAGATGGTGTTGCGTGAGGTGCTGTAACTGATGTGGTGTTTGCACAGCCGGCCGGATAAAATCCCACAGTGGATGTGATGAGATCTATGGATCTGCGGTTACGTATCTGACGCGTGGCGTTTGCTGATCAGGCAGCTTAACCGACACTGTTTCTTGCTTTGCCTGTTCAGTATTTGAACCAAACAGGTATTTATGTACCTCCTTAACCTGCACAAGTGCACGCTTCTGTTGACTAGAATAGAACTATTTGTGTTTAATTAGTTAGCTGGATCAGGGCCTGAACAGCCACTGCCAGAAAGTAGCTTTAGGATTTTGCTGATAGCTCTTAGGAAGAAACTCATGTGATACTGACCATCTGACCCTGCCCCTCAGGCCTGCCCTCTTCTTAAATACTGTCCTGGGGTTAGCCAGCACCTTGAGACACTGCAGTTCAAGGCTGTAAATGATGACAGCAGCTAAAGTGGAACTTGTTCCTTATGGATCCCCGTGGTTCAGACACTGGGCAGTGACATAGGTTGAGTATATGTGTGCGCTGAAGGCTTAAAGCAGTAATGTTAAAACAAAAATCCTGGAAGCAGGCGTTTCTCAGGCATGGATGAAGAAGAGTGAATTGGAAGGGCTGCTCCTTCTTCCTCCATCTGCTGAGTTCTCCCAGATGATAGGTGAAGGGTTTACCCTTCATCTCCCCAGTTATTTGCTTCTGTATTTTATGGAGACTGTTTATTGTTCACTACATGCTTCTCCATCGCTGTGTTCCCATGCCAACCATCGTGCAATATGGTGTACATGCTTAGTGAAACAAAGCAGCTTTAATCCTCAGCCTTTGGATGTCTCCTGCCCATCGGGGCCAAGCCTCCAAAGAGGAACCCTGCTGCTTACAAAGTGGAGCTCCAGGTTCCAGTTAATTGGGCCCAGTCATTAAGGGAAATTCAGTTTATGTCTACTGGGACTGTGAAGGGAGTGGGTTTTTTAATAGCAAATATCTACAGTGTGTATTGGTTGTCCTCAGGTTAAAAAAAAAAAGCAAACTTTCAGCAGAGAAGAAATGCTTCTAATTACTTGCCTTTGGCAGAATGGCTGCCCTGCTCTTTAGAAGCTGTATTTATCTCCTGTAAGAACCAGCTCATTAGCTCTATTGCTCACACAGATAATCAACAACATAATTAATAATTATTTATATGGCACCGTGGCAGAGGGCTTTGGATCACATAACAAAACAGCATTTTCTTATGATCACTCAAGCATTTCTAACTGTCTCTTTTGTCTTTTTTTCTGCCTGTTCTTGACTTTCTCTGGCCTTTCGCGCCAGTTTCTAATGCTTGCTGCAGGTTTTTGGTTAACTTTCTACCAAGTGTCTCCCTCTTCTCTTCTACACACCTCTCTGAAGTCCCACTTGGCCCACAGAGAATTTCAAGTGCCAGAACTCTGTCACCATGCAGAGCAACCTGGGATTGGCAACAGCAGCCATAGCTACTTTGACTTCAGTTGCGTCTATTGATCCTGATTTTTGGACTGATCTCTGTCTGCACTTGAAATGTCAAAAAGCAGGATTTCTCTTGGCCAAGAGCTTCACCTGTCCTGCATTTTCCCAGGCCAAAGCAGGGCTATGGGATATGTTTGGGCTACACCTAGGATATCTGTCCTGGGGTGGATTTTTGAGCAAGGTGTTCAGACCCTGTTCCTAGGGTGGGATTTTGCCTAAGGAATGTCTTCAAACAAAGCTGATCTTCTACTAGGTTTCCCTGGAGTACTTTGACTCACATTACGCAAGGCAGCTACGCTATCCTGACCTGCAGGATGACCCACAGGGCAGCTTTCAATGTGTTTCACTCATGCGGTGAATTCTTGTAGCTGCTGGCATCAAGGATGACATGCATCACACATCCTCCAGTCAGGTCCTGTAAAGCCACTGGATGCCTCTTTCTCTACAGTGCTGTCACCCTGTGCTGTGCCTCCCTCTGCGCAGCCTCTGTGCTCATGCCCAGCTGTCTGACACAGAAGAGCCATCATCTTCCCATGTGTGACCATGGTCAGTGCTCCCCTGAACATGTCAGGTCAGCAGAGTACTGGTGTGGGCCAATGCACGTGAGCCTCGTTCCTTGCCCAGCACAGCAAAGAAGCTACAGGAACGAGACATAAAGCTGCTGTGAGCTGAGCACTTGGGGACAGCTTGACACTAGGAAAGGCAAAGGGGCTCACTGGATGAAGGGAACGAGGAGAACATGAAATCAGGTAGCACCCCAGCAACTGGGCATTTGCAAGGTGTAGCTCACGCCATACAGGGTTGTTGCTTACAGAGCTGTTTTTGGAGAGTGGGTCAGATGTCAAAATGCATGAGGGAAAATTTGAAGGTGTGTTTTGGATGGCCAGTGAGGAGAGGATGGAGAAGCTAGTGCCTGATTAGAAATGTTCTTCCTATGCTCTAGGAAGGGTGTGCTTGCACAGAGGATCTTTGTACTGAAGAAGCAGAAGAAGGTGCATCTGAATATGGAAGGACCACAAAGGTGATCAGAGGGCTGGAGCACCTCTCCTATGAGGACAGGCTGAGAGAGTTGGGGGTGTTCAGCCTGGAGGAGAGAAGGCGGCTCTGGGGAGACTTTATTGCAGCCTTCCAGTACTTAAAGGGGGCCTACAGGAGAGCTGGGGAAGGACTTTTTACAAGGGCATGGAGTGATAGGATGAGGGGGAATGGCTTCAAACTGGAAGAGGCAGATTTAGATTAGATAGGAAGAAATTTTTGAGGGTGGTGGGCAACCTGTTCCAGTGCTTCATTGAAGTTGTGGAAGCTCCATCCCTGGAGGTGTTCAAGGCCAGGCTGGATGGGGCTTTGAGCAACCCGGTCTAGTGGGAAGTGTCCCTGCCTTATAGCAGGGGGGTTGCAACACGATCTTCAAGGTCCCTTCCAACCTAAACCATTCTGTGGTTCTATGAATACCATTACAAAAAATATGAGATCCTAAAGCAGGTGGTTATTGGTGTGTGATGCTGCCCTTTGCCAACAGGGAAAGATAGGTGTGTCCTGCTGAGGGAAGGGCACTCTTGCCCTGACCCCTGCCTGAATGCCTGTCTTTGGGGCTGGGAACCCAATGTGACTTTGCCATATCCACAAACCTCAGCCTGAGGCTTGGAAACAGTCTTTGCTGGCACCATGTGTTGCTAAGCAGATGGGCTGCTGCGTTTTGTACCCGCTGAAGTTTTTTGGAGAGGGTGGCTTTGGTGTGGCATTTCAGTAATTGTTGCCAGCACAGAAGAAACAGAAGGAAAAGCATCTCCAGTTCTTTACCACCTGCTTCTCCTCCCTCCTTGTAGCCCCCATCTGACACCTAAGTAAGTAATAGCCCACAAAATGCATTAAGAGGAAAATGAGAGAGAAGAAAAACCTCACCCAGACTGACAGCAAGATGCAACAGGTGAAATTCTGGTGTGAGGAAGTAGCAGAAAAGTCTTAACTGAGCATGCTAAAAATACATGAGGGTGAGGCAGCTGAGTCCTGAGAGGAGAAACTAGAGCTATGCATGGTCCACGAAGGAGATTGAATATAAATGGTATGAATGCGACTTGCCAAAGCATTTGCTGTTCCCTTTCTCTATGGGCTGGTAACAGCTGGGATCATGTAGCTGGATGGCAGTCCTGTAGGACATGCCACCCTGCCCTTGGCCACGGAGATGGATGCCGCAGGCAGCCGGGCAGCTTGTGTGGCATCTTCCTTCTTCCTTTGTGGGCTCCCTTGGCTTGACCTGAGGAACCTGATGAGTCTTCCAGTGTGTTTTTTTCAAAAACTGCTAAGCACACAAAGAGCAGGACAAGGGTTCAGTCTGTTCCGATGTTAAATGCTCTGAATACAAAAATGAAATGGCATCTGACTTTAATGGGAGCCAAACGACATGCTTTTGAATGTCCCACCCTAAGGCTTGGATAGGATGCTCTTGTAATTAAGATCTGAAACCCTGATGCTGATTCTGATCTGCTTTACTGATGCTGAGTTTTACCTGTTGTAACAGATGAAATTCGGAGTGTCTTTTTTTTGTTAACTATCGGGGGTCCATTTGGCATGTGTTGATACAGGAGAGAAGCTGAAAAATGTCTGTGCTGTCCTGTCCTTTTTGAATGGAGAGTTAAGAGCAACACTTCGGAGTTAAAGAGCCGCCTAAAATGTTTTAGGAATTCTTACCTTCCCCCACCAAGTTTTCACCTTCTTACTGCTTGTGGCTTTTCCCTTCTTGTTAAAGGGATTATTTCCCCTGAAAAATGCATTTTGACAGATTGTTTGGGCCTCATTGGCAAATCGGATACAAGCTGACTCATCTCTCTCAGTTCAGGTGAGTGATCCATCTCTCTTACTCATTGATTTTTCTGTCCTCGTGTTTTGAGATTTATGGAACTAGATGTATCAAAGAGAGAACTCTGTTCCCAAACCCTTGAAAGATTAAAGCAGTTAGCATTTCATGTCTTCAGCACTCTCCTCTTCTTGCCCTGTCCAAAAAAGAAAAGTAAACCATTAGGCTTAAAAGCTAATTACATGTAGCAGCAGACTTCATTATCACCAAGAGGGTCTACATACCAAAACTGGGATTTGTACTTGATTTTTTTTTGCGTGTCCATCCACCCCTTGACAATGCCTGTTAAAACACTTCGATGGTTTGTGAGCTAACAGGCACTGAGCAGATGGGAGAATTGTGAGTTACATCATTTTACTTTTTCTTAATGTAAAATTTTTATCGGATCTCTAGCTGATGCAGAAAGAGACATATTGGGAAAGAAGGTGTGGGTGAAACAAGGACAACGTTATCCCTGTACTTGGCCGCATGGTTTGGTTTGTTTTTTGGAACACCCTCTCTTGCAGATGATCGGCCCATAAGTACCTGCTGCGCTTTTTGGTGATATTTCCTCCCCAGCATTGTTTTTTCTGCCTCTAACACAAAAATGCTAAGATTTTTTTTGTGTGTGTGTGTGACCGCATTAAGCATTTGGATCTTTTGCTTCCCATCTGTAAATTGGAAAGAACAAGATATCTTCTCCTTCATCCTTTGCTGCGACTACTCTTGATTATAGTGCTAGAGTGGAGATTTTTCTTGTGGTGTTGATGAACAGGACCCCTGTGTCGTTCCAGATCTTGCTAAGAAATAGGCTGATTTAAGATACATTTGAAAATGTTAGGTCTGTATGAGAAATACCCCTATATTTCTGCTGCCTCTGGGAAATTTAGCTGCTGCTGCATCGCTGCCGGAGGAGTGAATGTGTGGCCTTTATCTGATCACCACTTCCCCCTCCCTCGGTCCTTTGTGGCAGCATCGAGTGTACGCGCCATGCACAGCTGATGTGTGATATGTTCTGCTGAAAAGCTGAATGATGCATTATATTGTTGAGCAAAGCCGGTTGGCGTGTTTATCTGGCTTATTTCATGAGCGTTTGGAGATACAAAATCAATAACATTTATGTAACGCTCCTGTCATCCGCTTCAGCCTCTCCCTTGCAACTGCAGTTGCTTTTCCTGAAATGAGTAATGAAATGTACTTAACTGTACAGTACGATGACCACGGAACAGCAGCTCCAAAGCTGTTCTGATCACCCCAATGTAAATTAAATGCTTAAGTAATTTTCACGTGCAAACAAGCATAAGTTAGTGCAGTGTCTTGGTTGTAAATGAGCGTGAATAGCTGTGCTGGTTTCATATTTTTGCTGTCAGGAATATTATCCCTCTGAAGGCATTGTGTCACTGGTTGCAGCTGTTTTACTGTGCGTCCTGTAGAGAAGGTCCCTGGCTGAGCGGCAGTGTCCTGTGAAGGGCAAGGTACTCATGGTGCTGCCTCTGAGATCATGGTGTGTCTTCAGTAAATCAGATTTTCATTCTTCTGTAGGTCTTGTTGGGCTAGTAAGCACTAGATAAACCTTAATTTTCTGAGTCTTACTAATTGATAAAGTTATCAAAAGCTTTCTCCCCTTTATTAATTTGCATGCACTTACTCTGCCTGATGGTGTAGACCAAAGAACAAAATTCAAGCCTGTCCTTTGTATTTCCTTGGGGCATCTCTCACTCAAAAGTTACACGCCCTTTCTCATGCTAGTCCGAAGTGACTTAAAAGTGCTAGTCTGCAGGCCACTTATGGTGAAATGCTGCACCAAAACCTGAAGATGCAGATGTTCCTTTAGCAAGGTGGTTGTTTTCCACTGCATATCCCTAGCTCCAAAGTAATGTCCTGTCTCTCCAGAGTGTGATGTGCCATAGCAACAAGTTCAGGGACTCTCTCTGTCCTGCATGCACCCTGCTTTCATCATGAGGGACACTTTGTGTTGATACATAACAGACTTTTGAATGTCTGCTTTAGTGTGTGGTGATTTTCTAAGCTCCTGGGAAGGAGGAACTGCTAATTTTTATGGGGAATTTTGTGCCTGATCAACTTGATGACCTACATTGACTAAGGGATGACTTCTTTGCCAAGTATCAACTTAAATGTAAAGCACTGCGACTGCCAGCTTGGAATTGTGTTGCCACGTGGCTTCGTTAGGTAGCTTGCCTACTCTCTTCTAATACTTTAATAAAACCATTGGGCATTGTTGTGGTCTCTTTCTTCCTTACGAGTAGATGTTAAAAGATAGAAAGTAAACACCAACATTCAATACAGAATAGGCTTACAGATGTAAATCTACAGGAAGATAATGATGATGCAGTCTGACCATTTGACTGCTAATAATCACCTTTGGTTTTAAACCTGTTGGACAGAGTATGGTGAGCAGAATTAAAGATGAAAGAAGCATGGAAAAGATCCAGTAGCTTTGCTGGGGGGTTGGGGGGGAATCTATCTATAGGAATACTTTGATTTTTGTCTCTTTGCCTCCCCTGTGTGGAGGCAGCTGTCCTGTGTGTGGATGTATTTGGGTGCACTCTGCCATGAATGTCCATCTCAGGAGGCTGCTGGCAGCTCCCCAGCAGAGACTAGAGGAGCAGAAACTTGAAGAAATGATGGGGTTTGGTTGAAAGCTTGAAGAAGGACTTATGCTGTCGGTGTCTCTTGCTTGCTCTGTATTTGAAGCAGCCTAAGGGCCTGGAGAGGCAATTCCTAGGACCTGCTCACAGGCTTGTACTTAGTCACAGGGCTCCATGAGGCTTTGAAGGCTGGCATTTTTCTGAAATGCTTGTGTGCTGCAGGATATCCAGCCCTCTGCTCTTGTAGAGGTTCTCTGATGTTCCTCCTGGGGTGGTTGCATCTCTTTGAACGTGGCAATTCCCTTGCATCTCTATGAAGATTGTACCATTTTCTGTCTCCTCTTAACAGTAAGGTATGTGTGCTCAAGGGGTGGGATGATTGCTCATTTCTGGAGAGAGAAGGGACAAAAGCATCCACCAGTCTGTAGGAATGAAAGAAGTGTCCCATTTTCCACTCGGGGATGAGCCGCAGATCACAGACTTTATTTTTAATTTTATACCTCTTCATTTGTGAGTTTATCCCTTCTGAAGGAATGTAGAGCCTCAGTAAGACCAAAACCAAGTACATCATGGTAGTTCTTAATTTTTTTTTTCCTTCTAATTTAACATTAAAAAAAAATAATCTTCCTTTTCATTTTGGTTTGCCTTATCTGGAACTATAAATTTCCCTGGTCACTGCCACGTGCAAAGAGGAAATCCCTAAATAGAAGAGCTGTATCAGTCCAGGCCCAAGAAAACGTTTGCTGCAGTCCCATGAGGGACAACTGAAGGAATCAAACAAGTTTGCTTTGAGCTTATCTGCAAGCTGTATGCTAGGAAACGAGGAGAAAGCCCACCTTCATGTCCTGTTGGAAGAATATAGGGGGCAGTTGATGGAAACTCCACACCCGTCTCTCCCTGTGGACCTCGAATGCCACAGAGACGGGGACTTTGCTCTTGCTTAGTGTTTCTGTGGCTGCATGGCTGACCCAGCGCTGAGTCCCTCTGAAACCGACTTTTTTTGTGTGGTGGTGGCAATCTGCCCAAGAGGATGGCTCGTCTAATCCCTTTATGCCTTAGTTGGGCTAAGTGAAGTTAAATTTTTGCTTCACTGTAATAAGTGCTGCCTAATTAATTAATCCCCCTGGCCCACAGCAATGCATGTATCTCCTCTGCGTTCCCTCCCAGCTGGGCTGACCTCCTTCCTCAGAGGTAAGAGGAGAGGAATTTATTGCCAGAATTTACTGGAGTCAAACTACCACTTCACTGCGTGTGTGTTGGGGACTGTTTGTGCCCAGACCACCACCCAGTCTGACTCCCGAGTGGTGCTCAGGGAGGGAGCAGTCTCTTCTAATTGTGTTTAAAGTGTGTGCTGCTGCTGTATTTATCCGTGTGTGGATGTGGCTGGGTTTGGAGTGATATTAGAAAGAGCCTTTGAGGTGTAGGAGTTGTTAGGCGTGCTATGGGCTGTGGTAGATTTCCCTTTTCCTCCCCATCTTCTGCAGGAAACTGTTAAAGCCACTGATTATTTTCCAACAGAAAGGTGGAAATTAACCCTTTGCCCTCTGCCTCCTACTTTTCCTCCCCGTTGGCTCCTGTGACTCACAAGCTGCCTTGTGCTGCGCGCTCCTGGGACTCTTGGTGTAGGTGCAAAGTCTGCAGTGGCTGCGGGTGAGAGCTGTAGCAGGGACACACCGGTGTGACTACAGGGGCTGTTTTGTTGACTCCCTTCCCACCCAACTGTACCTATTTTAATAGCAGTGCCTGAGCAGGAGGTAACCTGCTGTACTGTGTCACTTATTTTTTACAGCACTTGCTCAGACTGGGGCTGCATCTGGGGGCAGTGACTTTTCTTTTCTTTTCCATTGGGCTTTTCTGAAAGAGAGCTAAGTCAGCCCAAGAAAAACGCAAAGGAAATGGTTGATTTGGCACAGCTTGCCAAGAGCAGCACCTCGGAGCCGTAAATTAGGGTGGGAGTGAACTTTCTCAGCTGCAGAACCAGAGTCATTTCAGCAGGGGTAGCAGAAATGCCCCTGGAAACTTATGTCCCTTATAGCTGGACACTTTTAAACCTGGCTGGCTTTCTGTGAAGCTGGACGTTGTGGTGGAGTGTAGATAGCAGCTGGGTTCCTGGATGGCCATTCACAGATGTGTAGGATAGTAGTGTGACACCTATTATGTTGTCTGGGTCAGTCTCATTTGCTAGCAATTACTCTGGTTCCCCGAGCTCATATCCTAGGGTTTCCTCTTCCCCAGCGAGGTGGGCTGCTCAAGCCCTTTGTTTAGACTGTTTTTTGCTTTTTTGTGTGTGTTGTATTACCTGCCTCTAAAAAAAAAAAAAAAATCTGCTGCTTGTGTCACTTTGGAATTGCAGCTAGCAGGGGAGGAGGTGACAAGGTGGCTGCAGTTCTGCCTCTCCTACACAGAGCAGAGCACACTGTGCCCTTGCAGTTCATCTCTGCTGTGGCAGACAGCAAGTGGTAAACAGACATTTAAACTTTTTTTACCTAGGAGGGACCGCACCACCAGTATGTTCTTCAACAGAAGTCTCTTTGCATGAAAGAAATGATCAGAAGTTTGTTTCAATCTCAAGTATGTCTTTGGCATTGTAGATAGTGGGGGACTTATGTTCAGGTCATAAGTCTACTAAGTGGATTTGTTTCCTAAAATAAATACATCACCCGTCTAGACTAAATTTTTTCAGTGACCTGTAACAAAGTGAAACTCCTTCATAAATGAGCTGATGGGTTGGTGTAGGTCAGGGATGTAGGTCTGCAATGCATCTCAGCCTGCCAATCAGTTTGCTTTTCTTGGTCTGCTCAGAAGTTATCTGTGTACCGCAGCCTGAAACCCACCGGGTAGATCCCACTGGGGTCCGGTGACACGTCAGGGAAGGCGAAGAGGCAGGGATGAAATCAGATTACAAATATTCTTGGCAGTACTCTCAGCTCTTTAAAGAGATTGTTGCTCGTCTGTTTACTAATCGTTTCTCTTCTGTGCCCAATTGCAGTGTAGGAGCGTCTGATTATTATAGAAAAGATGTGGGATATCATACTGAAGCAACTAAAACAGAGTGGGACTTGTTCTTGGCATGATCCAAAGCCTGTTAAAGCTGGTAACAATCTCTGCTTTCACTGCTCAGCCTTGCATAACACTATCCTCCATAAGAAATGCTATGTTGGGACATATAAAGAGCCTGGTGGGTGCGTGTAAAGAGCCACAGGCTAAACAAGCCTGTGCAGTGTTTACCAGAGGCTGCTCGTATTCACTGAAGCTCCTTGTGTAATTTTATTGCATTCAACCTGGCAGGAAGCAGCGTGCGGCCCTTGCTTTGGGGGATCAGCTGGCCGCCGGCCCGTGCTGTGGCTGGGACGAGGGGAGCAGTGCAGGATCACAAGCGTATGGGATATCTGAGAGTCTGGTGGGGTCCAGGCAGTTTCTGGATTCTCTGACTTGGGTAGCTCTGGTCAAAAGGCTGGGTCAAAAGTCCCATGGCTAATGAGAGTGGGAGGAGCGCTTCCCCTGCGTGCAGGCTGCGGTGCAGAATAAAGGGTCTGCGTAGGAGAGATCTGCATCCTTCCTGGTGCAGTTTCACCCTGAAGGTGTGATGGGAAATCCTACAACTCATGACACTTTCCTCAGCAATGTCCTTAATCACTTCCCAGGATACTTTTTTTTTTCTCTGTCCTTTACTCCTCCTCTTTTTGCTGGGGAAGATGTGCTCAGGAGGCAGCTTCCTTCTAAGTGGGATATGTTATGAGTTTATCCAATCCGAGCTCTATCCACTACTTGGTCTGTTCTGATTCAGTCCCTTCCTAGGACACCCATGTTCATTATTATTGTTAAAGACCTTCTTTAACTCCAGCTGCGCAAAGCTGGCAGGTTTAGGCTTGGAGTCATGCTGTCAGGGCTGTGATCACAGCAAGGTGGGGACTTGAGCCAGATGTTGGGATCTGCCCAGGGATGACAGCGAGGAGCTCAGCGTGGCTGGGAACGCCTGCCTGGGTTGCACAGATAGCCTTTACTGAGCCCTGTCTTGGTACTGGTGTGTGCACCAGCTCAGGGTGTATCTGTGCTATGTGGTGGCCATGGCTGGGCTGGAGATACTGGCCTGCCTGAAATGCTCTGCACTTGAAGGGCCATCTCCATGCAGGTTTTGTGAGAGGTCATAGGTCCACAGTTGGTATTGGAGGTTCTGCAAAGCTACAAGCTCACCCACTCTATACTCATATTTGCTGAATTAGCTGGAGCACTGGAGGTGACGACTTTTGCTTCTGCACCATCTGTGGGAGGACAGGCTGAGCTGGTACAAAGCCCAGCAGTATAGTCAACCTGTCGTCATTGCTTTGGGTCAGCAAGGTGAGTTTGTCCTAGGTCAGCAGAACAAGCAGAAGGGGGCTGAGGTAACAAAAATCTCTGAGAGAGTTCCCTTGCCCTGTGGGGAACTGAGCAGTCATTGGCATTATTTTATAAAAAATACTGATTGTGACAGCTCCTAACTGCAAGGGCTTTTCAGAAGCCTCTGGAGATTTTGTGTGAACATCTGGTTTTGGTAAAGCAGCTCCTTCTAAGAGTACAGCCATGCAAACAAGTTATTTGTGAGTGTGTAGGTTTATACCGCTTTAACTGTGTTTGCCAGGCAAAATTCTCATTTTTGGTGTGTGTAGTGGAGAACGCCCTCGAGGTATTTCTTTGCTGCAGTCTTTGTTCTTGCTTGGATCTACAGCTTCCTGCTAGCCTTGGTTGTCTGATATGTTATAGACTGTCACTTTAGCCTTTCTATAATAAAGACATCCTTTGCCTGTTTGCTCATGGGTCTTCCCTGCCGCTCCAAAGGTTTAAAAGATAGGATGAGTTCAGGTTAAATTACATTAATGTGCAAATATGTACTGATTTCATCACCGAGCACTCTTACAGCTTCCTCTATAAAGCTGTACAAACGGCAGTAATCCATACCTCCCTGGACCTCATTAGTCACCAACCATGTCTAAAATTCTTAGGCTTGAGCTGGTGAACTTTCTGTGACACTGGAAAGTTTTGCCCTCAGGAGTGTAATGGTCTGTTACTGGTGCTGCAGAGGTAGGCGTAAGGTGTAGGGTGCTGGAAAAAAATCTCATTCCTTGTTTTCCAGGCTTGCCCTCATCCGTTCACTGAACAGCACCAACTGCATGGCTTTGCTGTAGCACAGATGAGCTTCATGTTAACTCCTTCACTCCGGGCATCGGGTGTGCACAGAGGAGGGCAGAGGCTGTGGTGAGGTGTAAAGCAGAGCTCAGTTTAGCTGGTGGGAGAGGTGTTGATAGGCAGCTTTCACTTCATCTAAGGCTTTTGGCATATAAGAAAGGAAAGGAGTAGCACCCCGAGGACACCGCTGCAGTGCTATGGCACGACATTCCTACTGTGGTCTTCCAAAGCTGGGAGTAGCGGGTTAAAGTAGTGTGACTCTCTCTTTGCCCATGCTGCTCACCAGCAGGCGAGGAGTCCCCTCCCACAACGGGCAGGCACATCAAAAACACCCTTCTGCGGCAGCAGGAACAAGTCCTTGCAGAATGTGCCTTAAAAGCAAGGCTCTGTCTGGGGGTTTAGGGCAGAGATGGACTTTCCTGAAATACAAGGATGTGAGTAAAATTGGGATGGCAATGGAGATGAAGGCAAAGCACCCGCCTTTTGGTGCGGAAGCTGCGAAGGCTGCTCTCGCCAAGGCGCAGACCTTGCTGTTGATATCTGCAAAACCCGTTTATGTCCTGGAGGCCTTTCCTGTGTCTGTGTAATATTGCAATTATGCTTGTGTCTTTGCAGGTGAAGGCCAGGGGCTTGCTGCACTGAACTTAATTATTTTAGTACATGCTTTTTCTCCTCTAAGCCTACTTTAAAGATGACTATGGTTTTATTCCTTGGTGCCTGAGTAAAAGGACCGTCCTCTAAAGATGTTTTAATGATGCAGGTGGGCAGTTCTTTAAAAAAGGTGGAGTCTTCCTTGCTGAGACACCAAAACTGGTGATAGAGGTTGGTGGGTACCATCTCAGCTCTGGCTCAGGCAGCCAAGTCGGTGAAATGAGCTTTGCAGACTTTAAATCATGGTTTCTTCTTAGAAGGTCATGTTCTCTGCCTCGCTTTCCTCTTGTGCATGCATACGCAGGCCAGTATAGTGGTAAATCTCTGAAGAGGGAAAGCTGTAGGAGTGGATCACATGAAGCTGAAGTGTGTGGAATCCAGGATGAGGTATTTGTTTAAGCATCTCTGCTGTATTTCTAATGACCTCTGACTTCCTTAGTGCCACAGGTGACCCTGGTGGGTAAGAAAAGCCACTTAGTGTAAGAAGTGCATTTCTGCAGAGCAGCAGTAAGATTTCTTCGCTGTTTGGCTCTTGTATCACTGAACTATCTGTAAGCTGGATAAAAGCCTCAGAGGAATGATTGTCTGAGCAAGATTGAATCTGGAAGAGACGCTCATGGATCCCAGGAATAAACTGGCTGTCAGAATGTGGTATTGACTTGAAGAAAGTGGGTCCTTGGAGGCACTATTGACTGTCATTACTGATGTAGTGGAGACTGCCTAAAGTGCCATTTCTTGAGTGGCATCATTTTTTGCTGTACTCTTTTTCTTTGTCTCCTCTTCTCTTTCTTGCTTTTGAAGAGGGTGGGCAGAAAACCAACACTAGCATGTGTCATGAGCGAAACGAAAATACATGCTGAGCTGGATCCTGCTCAGGGACTGGTTTCAAAACGAAGAGCAGAGAGGGGATCCTGAAGGACTGGTTCCCCTTAGCGCATGCTCAGGCTGGAACTGAGAGTGTTTCCAGTCTGTGTTTGCAGAGAGCAAACTCTCCCCTGAATTCACCCAAGGGAAGCCTTCTCACAGCAGGAGCTTTGAGCCTTTTTCTTTCACCTGCCCACGTTAGACTTTGCCCTCAAAAGGAGGGGTCCCATTTAGGAGATGCAGTGCCAGCTCACAGACAACTTGGGGTGAAACCGGGCATCTGTGGTAGAAAGTGTAGAGGCAGGAGGGCAAAGGATCTCAGTATTATTTTAAGACTTGGCAGAAATAGCCCCAGGGAAAGTGAACACAGCTGTTTCCCTCATGTTTGTCACTGCTACTCCTCCTTCACTTGCTCTCTCGATGCTGAGCCTAAAACAATAGGGGAAAGAGCTCATGGCCCTTCGGGAATGTTGGCTGTTTCCAACTCTTACAATTAGCCTGGGCAGAGCAGCGCTAATTAAAACAATGCTGTCCCAGCCCAGGGGCTCACCTGGCTGTTTGGGACAGAAATTTCAAAGCGACTTGGTGGGCACGGATTTTTCTGTTTAGTTTTTGTTTTGTTTTTCTCTGAGGAAGCCCATCCACACTGCTTTGGTGGCATGCAAAAGAGGAGCTTTAAGTTCTTTGGCTTTAGGAATGCATTTCCTGAATTTCAAAAATCCCTCTTTGCAAAAGCTATTATTTTTGGTTGGCGTTGTGTTTTCATTTGTCTGTTTTCAGACAACTCAACAACTGCTTCATAACATAATGAATTTGGGCTGTGCATTCCACAAAGCAGCATCCAAAAAGTCCTCAAGAGAAGCACGTGGACATCTATTGTAGCCATAACAGCAAAATTTCAGTTTCTCATGTACTTTCTTAATGGCACAGCCTGAGGATAAGGAAAGGAATAACGTTTAGGCTCCTGCATATTGGTGTCTTTGGGAGCTGAGTACCCCGTTAGTAGCCTACTGTTACCTGTTCTTGTGTCTTCATCTAAAATTGGTGTAGTGTGGCAATGTCTAGTCAGCAACAAGTGATGTGTACACACAGATGATTATTCTTGGGATATTAGATAAAAAGCTGTATTTGGGGGAAAAGGGACATTCCCATTCCCAAGGTGATGTGGGAGGGATGGGGAACAGATGCTGCCCAGGCTGTTGGAGTTACTGGGTAGTGTGAAGATGAAAAGGCAAGACAGGGATTGAGAAAGGGTGAGGTAGCATCCCACCTCTTATCAAGGGATCCTCTCTCTGAATGGCATTGCTTTGAAGTGACTCTGCCCCGAGGAGGGTGTCTGGCCTTTTGGGGTGTCCCAGCTGAGCGTCTGGCTTTTCTTTCTTAAGGACACATTGGCTTGGGATACTGAAGTGACTCAGTGTTTGGATGTCTGGACAGTTTCAGGCAGAGGATTTGTTGTGTTGTCCTTGACAGAGGTGGTTTTGTCCAACTGTCTGGCTACGACTGAGAGGTAGGTAATCCTTGGTTCATTCAGGTATGGAGGTGAAGGAAGCCCTTTGAGGAGACTGTTAAAATTGCATTTTTGTTTTGAGATTCTTTTTCCCTTTTCTTCTTCCAAAAGGAAGATTTTTTTTTTTTGAGGGTATTTTTAATGCTCAATCCTTGAAATCTCTCTTCCCTTTATTTCCCCATCTGGATGCAGTTAGGCTTTGCATCCTCTTCCCTGTGACTCAGCGTGCCTCTGTGTCCTTAACCCCTGGGGCTCTGCTCCAGGGTTCCCTTGGAAGCACCATCCAGTATAGAGTGTGTCTTCCAGGCTGCTGGAATTGGGCTTGGGAAACTGGGTCTTGTAGACTTCAGCAACTGTCCCTTATCTTCAAGGTACCTCTCAAGGTTTTAACTCAGCCTTGGGAATGGTCCAGAATCCAAGTTATCTGCAGAACTGACTCTGCTGCCATGGCAGCTGAGATCAGCTGGAAAGTTTAGTGGGACAGGGGAAAAAAAGAAAAACTTTTTTGGTCCTAATTAGAAACACTGAGGAAAAATAATTGAGAAACACATGTTAAAGACTTAACCAGCTCTGCCCATGCTCTGTCTAGGAGCCAAGGAGATATTCAGTCAAAAGGCTGTTGGGTCTCAAATTTGTTTGCTCCCTGGCAGGGGCTTTAGTGAGCGGCCTGAGTTGCACATGGGTAGGAGGCAGAGCGGGTGGGTGGCTCGGGGGGAGAGGAAACCAGGGCACGCATGTCAAAATGAGTTTGCCGACGTTGTAGGGTGGGTTAGTGGCAGAAGTGGGAGTTGAACGTAATCGTCTGGAGTCCTTTCTTGGAGGGAGGTGGAATATCTCTCAGCTCTAAAGGTGTAAGAAAGCGGACAAAGTATCTCATGATGCCTTAGTCCTGGCACGGGTGGCAGAGGGGCTGAGGCTTTGGACCCAGCTGAGGAGGAGCTGCTGAGCGTGTTTTAACACCACCCTAACACAAGGCAGTTGCTTAGACAAGTCTGCCAGAACCCTGGCAATGACTGAAAGCGGGAGTGAAGGTAGTGGCAGGGTTGTTTAAAACACACCTGCTGTCGACTTCTGGAGAAGGCTGACAAAGGGGAATGGAGTGGATGTGTGTGGGAATTAGATACCTGACTCCCCTTTGTGCCTTCAAAAAATCTCCATCCTGGATTCCTTTTCACCCCCTGAAGGGGAAAGCTTTGTGTTCAGCTGTCCCATTATACTGCAGCAGACAAGGAGATCTAGTTAATTTAAGTGCCTCTTACTTCAGCTGAAGCATTTTTGGAATCGGAATACCATTCCTGCTCACTGAGCAGAGTCCTGGAAGTCATAGGCTCTTGTGTGAGAGATCCAATTAAAATACAAAAAAAAAAGAGAGAGATGAGGTGAGTAAAGCTCTCCCCACAAACTCTGGGAGGGATTTCCTGCGTGAGGCCAACCTTGACCTTGAGCATTCCCAAGTCCTTTCCCTTGGATGCTGACCCAGTATTCATAAATCATTTGAAGCATGAAGTGATCTTTTTATTTAATAAAAAAGAAAAAGTAGTAATTGGATTGACATAAATTAAAGCTGAGTTAACCTGTCTGGAATAATTGGATTGGTAATAATGGACAGCAGTGTGGATCGAAGTAGGTCACAGTTTAACCTGAAGGCCTGGAGAAGCTTTTTTTTTTTTTTTTCACCCCCCCGCCTTTTTTCTTTTTTTCCCCTCTGAGAGCAAAAAGAAATGTGGAGGGAGGGAGAAGATGGCCAGTGTGCCATATGCACAGGGCTGCTGATGGGAATCGCTTTAGGGCAGCTCTAGTTGCAAACTTGGATGTTCCTGGGAATAAAGTTCCCAGGTTCATTGCTGGGAAGCGATGGACAACTGTGACAGAAGCTGTATTGTACATGGTTGCAGTGATAAATCATTTCACAGGGATTAATCCTACATCCTTTCTGTGCTGTCCTTATGTACCACTGATGAGAGAAAGGCTGGAGGAGCTGCTTCTGAATCAGGGCTTTCCAGTGGCAATGAGATGTGTAAACGCTGGGGTTTGGGGTTGCTCTCTTCTTTCATTAGTGTATATGTAAGTGCCTCCCAGGTATTCTGGGTATTTAAGTTTGGACTCTTCTTACGTCCTTGGGTAATAACAACAATGATAAATTATCCATAGTGTTGAATAAAATCAGGAGTTTTAATCTCAAAGTAGCTTAAAGCTAGTTTGCATTGCTCTGCTTCTGACTTGAGACCTTCCACACTCTTTAAGTGCTGGTTAGAAATGATGAGTACTGCTGAAACGCATCCAAAAGGAGTCAGTCCTCCAAGCCCTTGAAAAATATGCCTGTCTTGCGAAGTAATTCTAGGATATTGCTCCAAAGTAGTTGCATGGTCCTCTCCCAAGGACTTGATTGGAAGCTTTGCTGTGTTTGACACCATATCCTTCACTCCAGTGAAACCCAAATCCATCAAGGCACAGATGTTATGCTAAGCACATGAGAAATCTCATCCCCATTGGGGTAAAAGCATTTCCAAAGGAACCACTTCTTCCCTGTTTCCTCAGTGAAGGTCACCTATAGGTTTCCCTCAAAGTGGCAAGAGTCCAAGAGTACCACTCAGGCAGCTGAAAAATGAGCTGTGAAGAAATCCTCTCGAGATGAAACCCTCCTCTGATCCTGAAGTAAGCAGGATATTGGGAATACGTGCTAAGGAAAGGTTCATGTCCCTGCAGAGTGCCCTGGGAAGGGCTGGGGCTGGAGAAGGTGGGCATGCTGCAAACCGTGCTGGAGGTGTGGTTGTATGGAGCTGATGAGAGGGCAGTGCAGAGGCCGGTCCTCCTCCTCGCTTCTCACCATGGCCCTTCAGCTCTTGTTTGCTTTACTCTGTAGAAAGTTGATGATGGTTACGTGGTTGTAATAGATGCTTTGTTAGGGGAAGTTAACTGTGCGGTCTTCTGTTCTTGTAGCCAAATCCTGCTGCCTTTTCAAAATCGCATAAGTAGTTCTGATTGTCGTATTAAAAACACTTGCTGCGAACGGCTTATTTGGAACAGTGGTCTGTATAAAACACGTTCTCAATCATGCTGTATTACCTGCTTGGCAGGGAAAATGCGTTTTGAAGAAATACACCGCCAATCTAGAGCTTTCTATCTGATCTCTGTGGGCCAGACCCTGACGCCACTGGGTCCAGTGATGAAATTCCCTGGGTTTTTGGTGGGACACTTGGTACAAGCAACACTTTGCTGTGGCAAAGAGCATCCGGGCCGTGCATTGCTCGCCTGTGCTGTGCCAGCTTTGGTGGGACAGGTCTCGCACTGCCTGCTGCACCCTGTGCCGTGCTGAGCGGGGCAGCTCCCCAGGGAAGGATCCCGTCCCAAAGGGGTCCAGTGCTGAGGATGGACTCTTCCCTCCCAGGGAAAGGGAATGGTTCTGAGTCACCATCTGCTCGGGGGTAGTGCAGCTAGCCGCTTTTCTTTGCCTGGAGCTTATGATAAAGTCACAGCGTGGACTTACATAATTAGGAGATGCCTGGCTTCGGAGCAGAGAGTCATTTCTTCCCCTGCTGACCTTGGCTGATTAGCAAATATTTGGTATCGTTTGTGGAATTCTATCAAAGCAGCCCAGAGGTATTCATCTGCCTAAAAGCCTCTGGGGGATCTCTTTTTCCCCGTGGGGGCAGAGCCCATCCTTGCTCTTCAAAGCAGGTTTTTTGATTCGCTGACTGGAGATGCGTGTTTAAGATCTTGTGTTTTTTGATGCCTTTTTTTTTTTTCTCCCCACCCCCTTTCAAAGAAGGGAGAAACTTAACATCACACTAGTCCCTTTGTGGCAGTTCAGAAGTTAAATTTACCAGGACCATTATCTTTAACAGCTGCTGCTGTCTGACAGATTGAGTTTATAGTCGGTCTTATAGGCACTAAAAACACTTTTATCCTTGTGGGTCCAATTTCAGAGCTATTCAATTTATTATCTCTAAGAGCTTAACAGCTGTTCTCCCCACTCCCTCATACCCCCCGGCCCCTCACTCCCTCTTGCTCCCCCAAGCTCAAACCTAAGGGTCACCCCTTAATTCTGAAGGTAGAAGCAGTGATGTACACATGCTCTCCCAGGTGGAGCTGTACTGTAGGCAGGCAGCCTCCACTGATGGAAGAGTCCCCTTCTCCTACATTTTTTTTTTTCTTCTGTTAAGCAACAGCATTGTGCCAGTGTTGGGTTGTCTTGGCCATGGCGATGATCAGAAGAGATGTTCCTTTCTCTGTACCTCGGCAGAGAGGAAAGGAGCTGCCACGGGCATTGCAGAGAGGTGAAGAGGCAGCATTGCTCTAACGAGACCACTTACAGCTTTACTTCTGGGCAAAGAGAAAATTAAAAGAATGATGGATTAAATTGGAAATGACACATTAAGATATGTTTCCCCCTGTGAATCTTTTTTTAGTTTTTTTCTTTTTTAAATAGCTCTGAAGTACACCTTTAGTAACAAGGAGTTGCCAGCTTGCAGAGCGCTCTGCCATTGTTGACTGCTCCAAAGTCCTGTGTTTCTATGCCATGGCACTCTGGTGCCACAGCTGATGTGCTCCGCTCTGTCCACAGCATTGGAGTGGAAGTCTGGCTTTTTCTTCCCTGGGCTACGCTGATCTCTTTTGCTTCTGGTGACACTTTTTCCCCATGCTGAGCAATGATGCTCTTTCTCCTAGTAGTTAGTAAGACTGGTAGCTTTTTCTACAAAGGCAGGTTCCCGCCCCAAGTCTCCCACCTCTGCTTTGTATATGAGCTGACCCAGTTTGTGTGTACAGCTCTTGCCCTGCTGCAAAGTTGATTAACCTCCTAGTCCGTGCCTCAGTTCTCTCTCAAGTGGAGATAAGGCTTTGTCTCTGACTGGTGAGGCCACCATATGCCATTGCAGCACAGTTAGCTGTGTTAATGGACCAAAGCGGAGCTGGTTCTTGCTGCAATTACTTCTTTCTCAGCAACGGCACGCATTTTCTCTACTACCTTTCCCATCCGCCCCATCCCCTCGTTTTACTCGCAGCTCTGCAAGCATTGATTTATTGTGTGAGTAGACTCTGTGATGATGAGATATATTGTGAAAAATCGCTGAAAATTAGTAGCGAGAATTCTAAGATGGATTTCACTTATTTCCCTGTAATGGTGGTACATGATCTATTACACCTTGGCTTGGGCTAAGTTTCCCTGAAGTTAATGGGAGGCTTCCTGTTGACACATGTAGTCTTTGGATCAGACTTGTGGAGTTTTGGCACTTGTCAAACGATAGCACAATCTCAGCAAGTCTTGTGGCACAAAGGAGACCATTCAGACCTGTCACCGAGTGCCTGTTTCATTCTTTTCATCTTCTCCTCGGTTTTATTCAAGTTCTTACATTGCTCTTGTTCCAGTGGTGCCTGAGTGCCCTCCAATGGTGCTAATGCTCCCACAAAGAGATAATAATGATACCCACCTGCTTCAGAGGGTCCCTTTCTGCTCGGCTTCATTTCCCTTCCACCTTGCAGTCAGTCTGATTATACCCCGTGGCTATTCCTACTCTCTTGTCAGCTTCAAAAAGGAAGAAAGTAGTCATTAGAAGCCAACGAAAATGTTAATTGTATCATAAATCTCTGAACAGAGCAGCATTTCAGCAGTTTATTCTGATTTGGGTGTGTGGCACTGCAGCTGAATCTGCTTTTCTTTTTCCTCTAAGTCACTGAAGAGCTCAGAAAAGATGGAGGAGACAGCCTGGTTTGTCAAAGCTATATGCAACCTCAAACGGGGGTGCAGATTTTCAGTGTTTAAGCTTTAGACCTAATTTAGAAGCAATATTTAAGCAAGTACTGAATAAATTCTGGAAAGGAAAAAATGGTTTCCTTTTTATTAGGCTAAAATAAGTGTTTGCATGCCTTTTTTTTGTGTGCATGTGTCTTAAGAATGGCTTAACAAGCATATAGGACTGAGTGTACATCCAGTGTAGTAGCCTCTCTTTACAAGTGTTGAGCTGACACGTCTGGGGGAAAGGCATCAGTAACAAGTGTGGCTATGCGACTCTGGGAATTACTGATTGTGCCAAAGAAACTGCAGAATTGTATTTTTTTTTTTTTTTTTTTTTTTTAAATCTGGAACTGTAGCAAGGAGCGCTGGTTGTGGAAGAAAGGCTCAGAGCAGAGGAGCGCTGCCAGTTGCCCTTGCAAAGGCTACCAGAGCAGGTCATAGAAATGAGCTGGTAATCTTGGAGAGACTTTAATCTATGGTGTAAGAGGTGTACATACAAGGGAAATTACTGAAGTGATTTCAAATGGATAAAATGGGGAAATAGGATGTGCACGAGCTCAAGGAGTGTTGTTCAGTCGTAGCGATGTGGTTATGAAGCAGAGGATGCCGTTGTTTTGGGCCAGTGTCCACCCGGGGCTCCCACCCGTGCTGACTCTCCTCCGCTCTGCCCCAGCAACAGCTCGGGTTCGGCCGGAGCGGGGACCCCCGCACCCGGCCTGGGCTGCGCTCACTGAAGGAAATTACCAGCCCATCTCTAACTTCAGCCCTGACTTGGCAGAGCCGGGATGGCTCTCGGGAGCGGCTTGCAGCCTCGCAGGCAGGGTGGCGGTGGGAGGACCGGGGCTGCGAGGTCTGCGGAGGAGCGTGTCCACCACTTTGCCTTCCCCATCAGGGAGAGCCCGATGAGTTCAAGTCCAGTGTCATCTTCTCCCTTCCTTGAAGTCTGCTGTTTCCCACCATGCGTGTGTGTCTCTGGATGTGTTCTGTGCCGTTCTCTTTGCTTTTCTCCCTGTTTCAGACTGTGGCCAGCCGCTGGTAGAGGGGAGGGAGGGAAGAGGGAGGGCTAATCCAATCCTTTTATCTTGCCCTTTGTCTAATTAAAACCACAACAAATGGCACAGTTTAGGTTTAAATGTAATTGTGTTTAATGAAACATTAAGGGCAATTAAAAGAGTTACCGTGGCAGCCTCTCTATACCCTCCAGGGTTATAATGGTCTGATGAAGTGCTCTTATTGGCTCTCTTGGCAGGGGGCTGTTAATTGCATTAGAAACTGATAGTGGTTTTCTTTTAATACTGAAGTTTCTCTGGTTATCCATCTCGAGGCAGTGGCGTGCGATCAGTCGCTGGAGGTTGGGAGCAGCACGTGGGCACGCTGGCTGTCCAGGAGGGTGGACCGAGGTGGTCCCTCTCCCTGGCAGAGCCCCTGAGCTTTGGTCCGCAGACAGCCACTGGGGCTGGGGCACCCAGCGAAGCCCTGAGGTCTGAGTGCCCCTCCTGGCCTAACTACTCTTATCCTGGCTTTATTACTAATGGGAAGCAATGCCTTATGGTTTTTTTCCCTGGGAAATGTTGTCTTTGTATAGTTAAGTTAGTTTGAGAGTTTTCAGCAAAAGGGACACTTATTGTGTAAACCTAGATGATTCATTCTTGTAAATATTGTGTATTTACTATCAATCTCAGACTTTTAAAAGGAAGTCTCAGCACCTAGAGGTCATTGCTGGAGATCTCACATACAAAAAAAAGTTGGCACCTTCCTCTTTAAAATGCAGCTTGAATTTAAAGCCAGTTCCTTATATTTTAGGGCTTTGACTCATGCCTGACTCATGCTGTTTTTAAAAATACAGATGGGAGTTGGCAAGAGTGAGATAAACTGAGGCACAGAGGGAGGGCGAAGGCAGCCCGGTGCTGCCGCCGAGGTCAGGCTGTCCCCCGTCACCGTCCCCAAAGGTAACGCCGAGGGAACGAGGAGCGGAGCCGGGAACAGGATGCCCAGCTCTAATCGCTTTCCTGCATCTTGAAGAAATAAGCCTTGCCAGAGCAGCAAAATAACACCACTAGTCTTAAAAACTGGTGGTGTAAGTAGACAGCAAATAGTCCCCTTGCAGAAGCAGCTTGAAGTGGGGCAGACTTGAGCTTTTTCTTTGTCTCCGTTGCCTCTCTACGTAGAAACCGTGGCTTGAAAGAAGGTTAACTGCTGCCTCCCGAATATGGTGCAGGCTTGACAGCAGCTTGGTGGCAGCAAGGCTGCCTTCACATCCCTGACAGGATGACTGCTCTGTAAATCTTAGTAAAAGATGTCACAGCAACACGTGTCCCCCAGAGACTGGGAGGGGAAGGGAATGATATATGAGCAAAACCTGTCTCTAGAGTCCTGCCATCTATTTCTCAACTCTTAAGAAAATGCTGCCACTGTGCTGCCTCCATTTATCTCAAGTAAATATAGAGAGAAACTTATAAAACAAGAGGCCTTTATTTTTTTTTTTTTTTTCTGGCAGAGGTTATTTTTAACACCAAAGACTTTTTCTTTCCTCCTCAGCACATTTTCCAGTTGCTTTCACAAATAAATAACTTAATGCAGCTCCTTGTCCTCCACCTGCTTCCTGCCCCGTTCAGCAAGCGCTTCCTGAGGCCGTGGGGAGAGCTACCCATTTATCTCGGCCTCTAAAAGCCCCTCACGATGCTCCGGCCTCGCCACAGACATGAGGGGTAACAGATGGACTCTTATCTCCATCTTGCAGCCAAGGAGCCAAAGCCTGTGGAGATCTGGGACTTATTTGCACTCACTCAGGAAACTTGTGGTTGAACAGGAGCTAAATCCAGTTTACTTTTTTGGGGGGAGGTAGGGAATTGTGAATTTGATGTAATAACTGTATTTTTGGGTTGTTGCTTCCCTTACAAACCATTGTGGACTGACTTGCTCTGAAGGTTTGTTTTACTGGGGTGTGTTTGTGCAGCTGTTTGTACCTCAGGTGGCTTGTGCTGGTGTGTAGGTGCTGCACAGCTCTTGGGGAGCTGAATGTGCTGTGGTGATGAACTCCCAGGGGATGCTGAGGCCAGTGGTTACCAACCTCATCATCCACTTGCCCTGGTCCCCAGTGATGGGATGTGATGGAAGGACCACGGCATCCTTCCTCTTTTCCTGGTGTTGAGATGGGCAAGGAGGTATATAAGGGGCTGTCAATGTCTTCCATTAAAAAGGCTTTTTTTCCCCCAAACCAAAAGCATTCTGAAAGTGTTTCTACCTGAGACTTCTGTTATTTCTTTTCCAAACTTTGTGGCTGCTAGGTGCCCAGACTCAATGTCACCTGTGCCTGCTTGTCCCTGGAAGCAAGAAGCCAAGGACAACAGAAGTGTTAATCTGAGCTTTCCCTGCCATGGCCCTTGGGGTGCTGTTTGGTAGATCTGCCCGTGCCATGAAGAGGTGATTCTGAACAGCAGCGTGAAGAGTGTTTTGCCTCCCTCTTCTCCATCCCTTCCTGCTTGAAGAGATCTGTGGCAGCAGAAAACTTTCTCTAAGAACTGATTTTGCCCTTCGTTTCACAGCGATTAAAGGCCTCTCCTTGATCTGGGATGATCTCTCTTGCTCCCAGGGAAGCTGCAGGATTGCTATGTTTTACTGCAAATTTTTTTTTTTTCCTCCTTCTTACCCCTTTTTTGGAGCCAGAGGGCTGTTCCACAAATCCCTCATACTTTGTGCTCTGAGATCCCTCCGTCCACCTTTCCTAGCTTCTCCTTGGACCATTGCTGTCCTTATGGTTCTGGCCTGTAGAACAGTGAACATGTGAAAAGGGGCCAGGGAGGACAAAACAGATCACTCCCCATGCTGGGGTATGCTGAGCCCCATCATCACAACCACACGTCTCTGGCAATACACCATTGCTTCTATGCGCTTCTGCAGCAGTGCTGTGGAAACAGGGACAGGGCATTCACACTGCTTAAGTAAAACATAATGATTTAAGTTTTATTTAATTTAAACAATAAAATGGCCATTAAACAAGTTATGCATTGACCACCTTACCATGCCCTCTAGCACTAATCCTGATGAACTGTCTTTATTACTTGGCTCAGTTGGCCTTTTTAAAATGACAACGAAACACTTGATGGCACGAGCGCAAACTCCTTCCCTCTTGGCAATTATCTCCCTTCCTACTGAGTTTTGCAGGAGGAAGGAGAGAGAGGGGGAAGGAGAAGGGAGAGCGGGTTGGCCAAGGGAGAAATCCAGTGGCACCTGATCCGTTTATCACATAGATATGCCATAGTGGAGGCTTAATGGAGATTTAAATAATTCAGAGCACTCAGCCCCGCTAAAGCTGTATAATGAGCCTTCTGCACTGTGAGCCACTGCTCGGCTGAGCGTACGAGCAGGGAGGTCGTGTGGTTTTTTCATGCATAATTAAAGGGATAAAAGGGGATTTAGAGCAACAGTGTTACAATGAAGCATGCGGACACAGGCTTCGCTTGTATTTAGCTTGGAAATGCCAACCTGTTTTTGACTTGCAGAATAAGCTTCCCTCTTTCCTTTTATTTTTTTTAAAATATTTTTTTTCCTTCCCCTATTCCTTGCTGACCTGTCCCTGCTCCTCTCTGTCCCGTGAGCATGGGGTTGGTTCTGAAGAGGATTCACAGTGGTTCTCGTTTCACACCGGGACAGTGACCTTCAGCCCTGTGGCTATTCCAGGTCTTTGCTGGAACAAGCAGGCATGAGCTGAGGAGCCTTCTCCAGCACGTTTCATGTCTCCTTTGTTTCTGCCAAAGGAAACGGCTCCAGATGAAGAGAATGGAAAGGAAGGCGGGAAGAATATAGAGGATCACTTTAGCTTTTATGATTTACCATTTTCTGATGTGGTGTTTACAAAATTTGGGGCAAAATGTTCTGCCTGGATGGATGGGCCTGAGAGAACTTGTTCATTCCTGTCTTTTTCCCCCCTCTGTTTTTTTTTTTTTTGTCTTGCTCCTTTCTGCCCCTCTGCCCTGCTCCTTGCCAGGAGCCACCAACCTTCACAGCCCCCGGGTCCAAGGTGGCAGGGAGGAGCGCTCGCTGCTCCCAATGGGCCATGGGGACTTGGGTACCTGCCTGCTGCACAGCTGGGCCAGGAACAGAGCTTCTCACGCGGCCCTTCAGCAGTTCGCTGTATCTGCTCAGCCCCTCAGCCCATGCTGTTGACAGAAGGAGAAAATGGCATTGCATTTTCCTCCTCCCAGGAAATGGAAGAACATATTTTTGTGCTGAAAGTTGTCCTCAACCGCATCTCAAAAACTCTGCAGGTCTAGGGTGGTGATAATTAGCGTGTCTTTCATTAACCCCTCACCACAGGCTTAATCTGCTGTGGGAGAGCTTTCTCAAAGCAAACAGGTCTGACCTGCCCACGTTACTGCCGCTGGTTCTACCTCTCACTGCTAAACTGCTCATTTCATGACAGCTCTTCCCAGCGTGAGTGCGACCCTATGAAGCGGAGGCAAACTGAAGAGAGCTTCAGTGGCCTTAGTGGTTCCTGAGAAGATGGGAAAGGGCAAGCATTTGCAAGGGATAAACCCACCTGTGACAGGACTTGTACCAAAATCCATGCTGCGCCATGGTTGTGGTCTGCAACGCAACCCCGGTCCTCTTGCAGTGTAAGTCAGCCTGGGATCCTGCCCTTCGCCGCCACAGCCACGCGTGACACCGGGGATCATCAAGATGCAGGAAAGAGTTACCAAAGGGGCGTTTATGCCGATGCAAATCTGAAATGTATTCACTATGGTGTTTCTAGTAGAAGCAGAGATGTGTTAATGCTGCTTTACAAAGACGTTGCTCCAGGTGACCAAGGAAGATGAGCGTGCAAGATGGCTGCAAAAAGAAGTCACTTGAGTTTTTGTTATGAGTGGAGGTTAAAGAGACTGGGACATTCAGCCTAGCAAAGCAAAGGCTGAGCAGCGTTACTGCTGCTCCTTGAACATACGGTAAAGGATAAAAAATGGGGGAGAACCATTCTTGCAGGTTAAGATCAAGACAAAACATGGAGTTGGTGAGGGTGCCCAGTGAGAGTGGTGGGGTCTAAAAGCCAAACTGGTTTTAAGGTGGTATGTGATAACTTGGAGAAAGGGATTACATGATATTTCTGCCTGCAGGGTACATGGGTCACTAAATCAAGAGGTGCTTTCTGGCCTTTAATCCTTAATAACCCCTTTGCCCAGGGCTGCAGGAAGATGCTGCAGGCGCTCATGGCTGACTCCCTGCACAAGTGTGTATATGTCCCTCAGGGCTCTCCTGCCCTCTCCACCTTCTTCAGGTAGAGCTTCAGAGCTGTGTGTCAGTGTGATGTACAGCCAGGAGCACAAGCTACTGCCAGGTTCCTGCCACCCTTCACCCCTAGAATGAATTCATTATTTTTCTTTAGATAAACAAACCAAGAAGGAATCTGTGGCCCCCATATTCACTGTAATGGCATGTGTCCATCAGTCGTTGGTTGCTGAGTGGGAAGCGAGGGGTGGTGAGGCATCCTGCACAGTCACTGTAATGGAAACATCCATCTTGTCTCCCTCAATGCACACTCTCCATTTAGGAATTTCAAAAACACTTTTGTCAAATATCACTCCCTGCGCAATCCTGTTAGCAGGGCTGATGAATGGAGTCTCAAATTAAGACCGATCCCTCTGATAACCACAGTGCTGTAGGAGAGTCATCTGCTCAGTCAGAGCTATTTATTATATTCGATTAGCTGGGATGGCAATCTTCACAACCCACTGTAAATTCCATTAGGGGCACTCTGAGGCCCAGAAATGCAAATTAGACCTCCCAAAACACATATGCATACATAGAGCCTCTCTTAGCAAATGGGTAATTTCCCCACATTTATTTCAATGTTGTTTCAGAAGAGATGTCGATGCCATCCCTTTTGCCAGGAGGGGAGGGAGAGCGATGAGGGGAACACTACTGGGTGGCACGACAGCCCCACGTTCTTTGCTCTTTGTCGTGAGACCCTGCATGGCAGCGGCTCCAGCAGGTATAGTTTGTGGGCTCTCTCCCTCCCAGTTCCCATTAGCCCATATCCTACAGGTATTCCCATCCAAATGGGTGCTCAGGAGCAGAAGTCCCCTGTAAAGCTAGAGAAACCTCGTGGGAGACTTGCCGATGGTGAAGCTCTAAGGATAGGGCAGGCTCTTCACTTTGTTGGTTTTTTTTTTTTTTTTGTTTGGTGTTCTTTTTTTTTTTTTTTCTTTTCTTCTCTATAATTTGATTCAGACGGGCCCCTGACACCTCCGGCTGGCTATGTGAAATGAAGTCAGGCTGGAAGTTCAGGCTAGCTCTCCCTCTGGCGCAGCGATGGCGAAAGTAGCAGCATAATTTCAGCAGTAGCTGTGTGAATGGGCTGCCGTACAGCTCCGTTAATAATTATCGATCAGGTCCTCTGAGACCTGTGCATAAAAGGCACATTTTAATCCCGTTGTTCTGGAGGATGTTAGTCTGGGTAACTGAGGTACCTTTGACTCCGGTGGAGTTAGCGTTAGCTGCGTGCTTTCAGGGGAGGAAGAGGGCTGTCCCGTAGGCTGCTCAGTGAATAGCACATCCAGAAGTTTTGTTGATTTGCGGTGATTAATTCTGCCAAGAAATGAAGGGGTTTATTAAGGACAAACAAAGCAAAGGTGATTTGGGAGCTAGCAACCAGCACTGTTGCTGGTTTGCTTTCTTCTCTTGGTCATATTTTATTTTAAGAATCACCTTCATAATGGCTCATTAATTTCTGCATTACGTAGTCATTTACTAATACATGCTATCTAATAGTGTACTATCCATTAATCTATGGGTTAGGTTCATCACAACTGATTATTCTGCAATTGGTTTTTAATAAACCCTTTTCAAAGGGTTAATAAACCTCTTAAAGAATAACATTGACATAAAACCTGAGCTATATCTTTTTCCCATCTTTAATTCTTGTACCTGTTTGGTAAGATTCTTACAACATCCGTGTCCCTTTGATGTGCTTCCCATTGTACGTGGTTTTTTATTGAGACAAGCTGCTGCAATGATGCATGGCTAAAAGAAAACCCTTATAGAGCTGGAGGTACCTGCCAATGTATTTGAATCTTCTTAAGCCATTAAAAAAAAATTCCCAACACGTTGAATGAAAATCTTATCTGGGCATGATAAGGATCCCTTGGTCCCTGTAATATAATGTAGTTTGTTTCTTCCAGCCTCACAAATGCTTTTGTTATCTTTGCTTTGATTTTTTTTTTCTCCCCTCTGTATCGCTTTGATATTTTTTTTTTCCCCTTCCCTTTTCTCTTTCATCATTGTTGCTTGTAAATCCTTCCCCTGGTAGAGATTAGAGTAGGAATGAGTGATAGATGCTGTCAGTAACGGGAGCTAATTTTACCCTTGATAATGGCTCTGTGGTTTATACAGACTTCACTCTGCTGATGCAGCCACGTACCTCGGGGCCCGTCCTGTCTGTGCTCAGCTCGGCGGTGCAGTGGGGATTTTTGCTTCTGGGGAGGGTGCACTTTGTGCTGGCAAATTTTTATCCTGGGAAGAGTCTCTGCAAATGCTTCTCACCAGTGAAGAATTCCCTCCAAGCACACAACTAAAGTGATAGCAATTTTGGGGTTTTCCGTAAAGAGCGTTTTGCCTTCCGCAGAAGCAGCGTGTGCATGCGGCCGCGGTGGGGGGGAGTGAGTGGGCTGGATCGGATTCAGCTCCCATTTCTGGTGGGAGGATTTCCCTGGCATGCAGGCAGCGATGCTGCTCTCAGCCCAGCAGGGAGGACTTCTGGGTATCACAAGCACGTACCATTGGGATGGTGCTGAAAGTCTAATTTAGTAACACCACCAAGCATTGCTCTGGGTGGTATTTTACACCACTGTGACCTTCTTTTGGAACTGTGACCCATAGTTGCTAGCGTGGTGTGATGCCAGGTCTCACTTTGAGCCACTGTTTGTACACAACAAGGATTAAGAGTGCTTGGGCATTGCTGTCCCAGCCTTGGCTGCCCACCAGAGTGGCCCAGTCTTCTATGGATGGACTCCTTCTTGCTGCTTCTTTGCGCGCATCTTATGCTACCGAAAGGGAGGAGGGTGCCAGGACATGGATGATACGAGATGCCATAGCCCATGTGTAAGGAGGGATCACAGCTAGGAAGAAGAGGGGTGCAGTGGTCCTCAGTTTTGCTCTGAGTTATACAGTGGTGGAAGCACTGCTGGGCTAACTCACCAAATGCCCTTGGCCTTCTCCTCTCTGGTCATACCCTAAGGGGGGTGATTCTGCCCCTCTACTCCGCTCTCGTGAGACCCCACCTGGAGTACTGCATCCAGCTGTGGAGTCCCCAACATAAGAAGGACATGGACCTGCTGGAGCGCGTCCAGAGGAGAGCCACGAGGATGATCAGAGGGCTGGAGCACCTCTCCTATGAGGAGAGGCTGGGAGAGTTGGGGCTGTTCAGCCTGGAGAAGAGAAGGCTGCGGGGAGATCTTATTGCGGCCTTCCAGTACCTAAAGGGGGCCTACAGGAGAGCTGGGGAAGGACTTTTTACAAGGGCATGGAGTGATAGGACGAGGGGGAACGGCTTTAAGCTGGAAGAGGGCAGGTTTAGATTAAACATTAGGAAGAAGTTTTTCACTTTAAGGGTGGTGAGGCACTGGAACAGGTTGCCCAGAGAGGTTGCTGAAGCCCCGTCCCTGGAGGTGTTCAAGGCCAGGCTGGACAGGGCCTTGGGCAACCTGGTCTAGTGAGAGGTGTCCCTGCCTGTGGCAGGGGGGTTGGAACTCGATGATCTTCAAGGTCCCTTCCAACCTAAACCATTCTATGAATTTGGCCCCGCTCTTTCCCCACATTGAGGCGATGCTTGACAGTTCATTTTTCTTGGCGTTCTCACGGGGGTCCGAGTTCGGGGAGGGGATTTGCACAGCACACAAAAGATGGCTAAGAGGATGTTGGAAGGGTGAAGAAAGTCTTGAAAGGCAGCTGTCACAGCCAGAGTTCAGTGCAGATGGTCGTGCTCTGCTAATTTGCAATTGCAGCTGCACTTTCCATGAGGGGTATTCGCTCCTCTGGTCTATACCAGTGAGCTTAATTACTGTGGGTCATGTTCCAGCCCCAAAACAGTTGCAGTGATCTTGGTTAACTGCTTGTCCTTGCATAAAGACAGGGTGAAATATCCTCTGATATTTATCTTCTTGGTTACCGTTGTTTACGGTGTGTAGTTTTTTTTCAGGATGTCTTATGTGGTCTTGGTGTACGTGTGTGTGTGTAACACCATCTTTCCATTATTTGGTGTCACACAGTCACATCAAGCCTCTGCATTCACGTTACAAAGTGCAGAAGGGAGAAACAACTACTTCAAAGCCTCTGTTTGCAGTTCACAATATGTTTTTTGGTCACTGTTAGTCCTTCTAGTGCTTCATCTACTGTCATTTAGTTCCCTTTGGCAACGGATTTCCCACCGTTTGTCTTCCTTACATATGAAATTGCCATCAGATAGCTTTAGTACACTGCTTGTTTTACTTTAGTCCTTATTGGTATCTTTAGATGTCCCCCCTCCCCACACCTTTGATTCAAGCAACAATTCAGGGAGGTTCTGGAGTATAACATGTCTCCTGTAGGGTAGGGTGCATTGCTGAGATCCTTTCTCGTTTTGCTCCTACCTTGCTGCCTTTGCATCTTTAGATGCTATTTTTTTCCTCCCTAGGCATGTGATGTTTTCCCCTGCACCAGTGCTGCCAGCTCACATCTCAGCTCCTCTTACAGGTGGCATTTTAGCACCCATAGCAGTGATTTGAATGGATCCAGTAAGGCAGCTTGCTCTGGTGCTGTCCCCTCATTGCTACTGATGAAGGAGAGCCAGGGCATCCCTTTATTTTGAGGCATTTCAGGTGTAGCAAGGTTTATTCTTCATGAAACTGGTATTAGTTAGAGAGGTGGAGGAAGGATAATTGTAAAAAGATGTGGCACAGCTGTTCCAGCCCTCTGTCATTATGGGCTGGGAGCAGCTGACTTCTCTGATCCCTGGTGATTTTCTCAATTACGGCTGGAGAGAAACAGGGGGTGGACAGAGAGCAGATGCCATCTGTGAGGCCATCTTCTGCTACTTGCAGAGTCTGTGGTAAGGAGAGCTCTGGTGATGAAATAGTTCATGCCTGTTGGAAGTGTTCGGGTGCTAATTCAGTGTGGCTTTGCTGCTTTTTGACAGGGTATTGGTAATCTGTGTAATTACAGGGTAGTTCCTCATTAATAACTACTTCAGACATTTTTCCCTCCTGCCTTCCCCACCAATTTATTTTATTCTGCAACTATTATTTTACTCTGCAACTATATTATTCTAGATCGTAAGCATTTATTTTGTCTAATGGAAATATATACAAAGGTATGCAGGTTGCTTACAGGACCTGAATGCTTTAATGGGGTGGTCACTGGGACAGTCATCAGTCACCTCTGGAGCGTGGGGTCAAATGAAAATCATAGCTATGTGAGAGGAGCCCACAGGTATTTTCCAAGCCACTGGTCTTATCAATCATCTCTTTTAGCAGTCACCCCTATGAGCAGCACCAAAGGCCAAGTGGTTTTGTGCACTGTTTGGTCTTGACTGTGGTTGCTTTGGACCCAACTTGTGTTAAGAGAAACACAGTTCTTGGACTCTTTGGCTCTGCAGGCTCTTTCCTCCTGCATAAAGTTCTGCCCTTCGTCTCCTTTCTCTTTTTTCCGTGCTGTTTCTTTGCGTTTTCAATCATCTCTTCACAGTGAGCTAAAAAGAAAATCAAGAATCTGCCAAAGCATTCATCATGTCTTTTCTTTTTAAAATAGCATTAGAATTCAGGCCTGTTTCAGGGCCTGTGCATCGAAAATTATGCAACCCAGAGCTGGGAAATTGAAAAGTCCTGTGAACATTGGTTTGAATTTTTAACCAAATTCCTGTCAGCTGCATTTCTTCCTTTTATATGTTTTCCTTCTATTAATATTCTAGCGAATGAGTTTACAAGAAACAATGAATTTTAAACAAAGCGTGGAGAACTTTTCCAGAGAATGGATTTCAAGGCATAAATGTGAATATTCTCACTGGGTTCTGAGAGAAACTGCCCTTTGCAGAACAGAGATGTGACATCGATTCTTACATCTAAAATCAACCAGAACATCCTGTATTTTGAATATGTCCAGTAAACAGCTTAGGGGAAGACACCCATCTTCTTCCCTTGTCTTGCACCAGTAAAAGCAAAAAAGAATTGGGGACAGAATTCATTGAATGGTTTATGGGGAAGAGATTTTCACCTAAGCCAATTTTTGTCATGAAAAAACTCTCTTAATATCCTAACAGTTTCTGGAAGGGCTCTCTGTTTAAGGAGCAAATGGTAGCATGTCTTTCTCAAGGAACATCTGGCCTGTATTTGTGAGTTCCTAGATGACTTACAAAACTAAAAGCACGTTGTTTTCAGAGGTGCTCTGCACCTGCAGCTCCTTCTGGAGTTGGTCCGAGTTGGGCTGGTGGCACGGACTCTGCTGTCATCTTGGAGGATCTCCCTTCCTTGCTTTCTTTCTGGTTGTCTCCTGACGAGCTCGAGAGCGTGTGGTTAGATTTTTCTGCTTGGTTTTCATTTCCTTTCTGCAGAGGAACAGTTTGTGGGTTCTACATCCTGTCTCTTCACCGCAGGTTTGTAACGGATCGGTGTGGGGAGCCAGCATGCCCAAAGGCAGGACTGAAAGAGCCTGAAGCTGCCGTGGTGGTCCTGGCACAGGGGTGTTTAAGTCATCACTCAGGCTTCCATAATTTCCAAAGATCTCTGAAGATAATTATGTCTTCCCCTAAGGCAGAAGGTGTGTGAAAGGATCAAGGGCACAGCTCAGAGGTGAGAATTGTTAGGGAAGAAGAGCTGCTAAAAGCCATCTCCTGCAGCAGAAGGGTTGAGGTCACCTGCTGGGTGGCAGGGCAGCACCCTTCCCTGCAGCTCCGTGCCCTCTGGCTGAACTGGAGATAAAAAGAAGATGCCTTTTGCAGGACCATGACCTTCACGGGTACAAACTCTCATAGATGCAGCCCATGGTATCCAGGGTGAAAGGGTGATGAGGAGAAGCAATTATGTCCTGACACAACAGCACATTGGGAGCAGGCAGAGGTGGAATTGCTCAGTCCCAGTATCCCAGAGCACGAGTTCACACTGGGACTTGCAGGCCACTGGAGTTTCCTTTAGGGATCACTCATGCCATGGGGCTTTGAGGTGCCTTGCCTGGGGTGGCATGGTGGTAGACATTCACAATTCATCTCTCCCGTGGCAGAGGCTGTGGGTGAACAGCCTGGATCCTTCCCTGGAGCCCTCTGACAGTCTCTGGCCTGCAGTAGGCACAGGTTTCACCTCCTCTCCCCATTTCCCAGGCTGCTATTAACTTCTTAAAAACAGGCACTGCTGCTTAGGAGTGAGGGGAAAGTTGTGTGGGACAAGACCTTTCCTCTGCTTGAGGGATGAGTTACCGTGAAGCTGTGTGAAACTAAATCTTTCTGGCTCGTGTGGGTGGATTTGGGCAACCCCCGCCTCCTTTGTGCAGTAACCCCAGCCTGCTCCCCGCCGGCCCTGCCAGGGCCAAAAGCTGCCACAGCCTGAAGGCCGCTCAAACTTTCCCTCTTAAAATTTCATTGGCTTCTGCGATGGGTTCTGGTCTGAAAGCCGCACGTTCCCTTCCGAACTGGAAATGAGAAGCTTGCTGCTTTTTTTCCACCCTGCAAGCAGAGGCAACCTGCGCTAATGGGATGCAGGTCCCACGCTGCTGCTCGGCTGCTGTTAGATTCGATTTGCTGGGAGTCGCGCTGCTTTGAAGGCAGCCGTTGCGCTGTCGTGTCAGAAGGTAATTAAATAGACCCCAATTCTTTTAATTACTGCTCGCTCCTCGGTACATGCTTGCATACAAGGGTGAAGTGAAGGGTATGGAAATAATCGCTGACAGATCACAGCTGGAAATGTGCGGCACCTTGGATAAACATCGAAGCGAAGGCGCTGTGTGCAATCTGGGCGGCTCAGCTTTACAATTACTGTGAAATCTGTCTAAAGAGATTGGGGCATGGAATTGGAAAACATGGCAGGCTCTCTTCTTCCAGGAGCGGGATGTGACACGGGGCTGGGTGATTGCGATCAGAGGCGTACCTAATACGCAGAATGGGTTTTGTTGTTGTTGGCAGGAAACTTCAGGCAGAGGCGAGGTGAAATAAGCAGATTAGTACGATGCCGCTCACTAGACAGGGGCAGCAAGGTGGAGAAATGCCGAGACCTTGCAGCTTATTAGCGATACAGGTCACCGTAACATCCCTTGTCATTGCTGTGCTGACGGGGTTCTGATGCTAAGGAGGTGGATGAGCCCCGGTCTGGGTGTTGTGGTGCTTTTCTCTGCCTGGAGACCATAGCTGGAATGAGAAAGGAGTGGCACCAGCTCCTCCATGTGCTGTCCTATATTCCAAGTGATATGAGCATCTTTGTTTTGCACCTGCACGGCTGTTGCTCACATAAGGTGAAAAGGTTGCTGCCTTTGAAGTTGTTGGAGGTTTTCCTCCTAAAAGTCAGGGAGAGGGGGCTGCTTTGACAGCCCAGCACCTGGAGAGGTGTTCCGAGGTGTTGGCTCAGAGAGATGTGAGTTGAGTTTTGTGGGAAAGGCACAAATGCTCCTGCCATGTGTTGCTGAAGACAACATAGTGTATTGCGGCTTGTTCCCTCAAGCTTATGCCAGGGTCTTTAGAAAATCATCAGCTGCTGATAACTAAGAGCATTTCTATTGCAGAGCTGGTGGAGATGGGGCAGGCTGGTGGCAGAGACATAGCTAGAATTAATGTTTCAAAGATATGACCAAAAGCACCTTTGTGGAGAGTAAAGCTATGTTTGTCTGGGAGCCACTCCTGCTTTATTACCTTTCCCTTTATCTGCCATTCTGCTTCTGAAAGGTCCCCTAATGCCTCGTGGGGTTAATAAACCTGGAGTGGAGGCGGGAGACTTCATTTTGAGTCCTGTGCGATTTATGGGCTGGGGAAGCTGCTGACTGACAAGCATCTGGAAGGCAGCACAGCAACTAATGCCAGCAAAGAGCTGCGTGTGGCTTGTCTGCTCCACCGTGCTCCGTGGCACCAGCCACAGAGGAGTCTGAAGACATGTCCGCTGTGGTTAGAGAAGTAAATAGATAGGAAAGATGGAAGACCTCTTTCTCTCCACATACCTGTTGTTTGGTATAAAGGATCAGACCCTGATAAAACCCTGACAAAATCTCTTGCCCTCTGTGGTGGTTTCCTCCTTGGGAGGATTAAAAAAGCCTATTTTGAGTTCTGGGGCTCATGGGGTTAAAATAGGACAATATCTGAGAGCCAGTGGTGCCCGCAGGGGCAAGGAGGGCAGTTTTAGCTCCTGAGCCTGCTGACCAGCCATGCATGCACAGTCTAGTTGGCCAAGGTTGGGGGCAGAAATCTGAGCTCAAACTCTCACCTGTGGGCTGGTACCAAAGTACCTGCCTTGGATGGGTGCTACCAACTCGGCTGCCCATGGGCAGAGCTGCTGGTGTTCACAGAACATGGCAGCAAACGCAGGGTGCTCCTCTGTGGGATGTTAGTCCACTCCCCACCGTGTTTCATGGGAGATGCTTTCCTTCCCTGGACTGCAGTCGCACTGCCTTTTCTTGTATTCTTTTGGCATTGGTATTACTCACGTCCTCAGAATCCACTTCCAGGCAAAGCATATGGGGGACTTTTGCAGGAAATCGTTCCCTTTTTTTTAACTTGTTTTTTTATTGTGTTGACCATCTTCTTTCCAGTTTTGTTTGCTTGCGGTGGCTGAAATATAGTGCCTAAGCCTAAGGGGAAGATATCAAAGACAGAGTTGTCTAATTCCCGTGGGAAGTCATCTTGATATTATGCCTTGGAATCCTGCTAATCTTAATGATCTTGCTGGGCTTAATCTCAGCTGATCAGATTAGGGCTCCTGCAGATCACTGATGCTCTGTGTGTAGCAGGCACTTCCTTTGCAAACTACCCTGACTTTTTGAACCTGCACCCATGCCCACCCCAGTTCGTGGTCCCTGATGGGGGTGTCCTATCTTGGTGAAGGTTTTTCCTCCTTCAGGGGGTCTTCCTGGGACCAGGGTGGAGAATTCTGGAAGCAGACCCTATTTCTCTCTCCTAACAGAGGCTACGTTTGCGGTATCAGTGATGAGTGGGAAAGGTTGGCTCAGCAGGACAGCAGTGGGGAATCCTTTCTGAACTGCGTTATTGTCACCCTTGGTTTTCAGTCTGAAGGAAATAGCCTGATTCATGAGATACAGTCTCCCAGGTCAGTGGTACCAGCTAGGACCCTAGAGGTGACCCTGAGTGTCTCGGCAATATTGAAAGTAGAGTGTCATGGAGATTTCCATGACTTCATCACATGAAAGTGGCATGGAGACTAAGGACAGCAAATAGCTTCAGTCTGGTCTGACCCCTCCCCTTCCCCCTAATTTCTACAGGTATTATTTACCACTGCATGCTCAAGTCCTAAGTTGATTTTAAATCAATGCAATTCCACTGCCCTCTGTGGAACTACATCAATTTACACCCGCTGGTGATCTCAGCCAATGTTTATATATCTTCTTAGGTTCATATAAAACTGATTTTTTCACAAGCTGACTTGTTAGCTAAAGCAGCAGCAATGCTCTTTAACAACTCTATTACGCTGTTCAATATAGTGTTTTTAGTGATCAGTGTCCTTAATGTGGCAGAAGGATGGCTCTAATTTTTCATTAGTTCTATGTATCCAGCTTTGCTAGCCAAGAACTCTGGTGTGTGGCAAGCACTCTTGCTTACCAAAACCTGCTGTTATGCTCCAGGCTGGTCCTCTGCATAAGGCCGTTATAGATTGAGAGCGGAGTTTTCCAGTGGTGACTGCATTTGAGTAGCACAAAGGTAAAAGCAGCCATGGTAACTCTCTTGCTACTGCTGTTGCAAACCCCACGGGGAGGAAGAGTGAATTAGGATGGAGAGGGAATGCAATAATGTCCCATTTGCCTTACCAGTGGAAAGGAAGAGTGTTTGGGATAAGTAAGGAAAATAAGAGTTGATCACTTCGGGCTGCCATTACAGAGTTGATCGCTCCTGAGTGGAAGGATTGTTTATCCTGTGGGGGCTTCTGTCTACCCACCAGCTAAATGAATTTAATAATGGCTCCAGCAAGGTCCTTGTGACACTGTGATGTTTTTAAAGAGCTTTGAGGTCTTCAGACACACAGCATGGGAGCAAAGTGCTACTGCCTCGTGGCTGCTAAGCCACTTCTGCATTTGGCTCCAATGACTCTCAATTATTTCAAGATGCTGAGATGGGAGTGCACTCTGGTTCAGTGCATTGCACGTGGACATCAAATATCCTTTTGTGTTAGAACAAGAGTTTGTAGCAGGCAAATATTTCTGAAAATAAGTACTGCATATCCTCTCCAGGTACAAATCTCAGCGAAGCAGGTCTGTACTTTGGGTTAGAGGCTATGATTAGAGTGTAATTAGGCCTTCCACACTAGCAATGCATTGTGGTGATGCTGAATTTAATGGATTCCTTGGGGTCTTTGCATTCTTTTTGCAAGCATTTCCTCCCCAGCCAGACATTCAGTACTGTACATTTCCTCCCATCCCTTTCCTGCTCTCCAAGCATGGTTTTTCTATGTTTTTGATAGCTTTTGCTTAATGGTTTCTTCATGCTGTTTAAAGGGTTTGTGTGCTGTGGGTTAATATACGTTAGTGTTGTCACCGATTTGTACCAAAAGGGCTTTTGTTCTCAGCCCTGGCCTTCACGAAGCCTCTTTGAGTAACTCTTAAATGGTCTCTGGTGTGTCATTGGCAAGCAAGCTCTTCTGACTCCTTCAGCCCTGAGGTCAGATCTGAAAGTGATAGCACCTTGCTGTAATGCCAGGGTCCTGTTCTGGGGCAGCATGTCCTTAGACGGAGACTTCACTCTGTAGTGAAATACTGGCAGCCAGCAGTGATTACAGAGAAGCCACGTAACTAAGAAAGTAAATGTGTGCTTACCAGAAACAACAACCAAGTTCTTGAGGCCTGAACTTGTGATAACATGTCCTTTCTTGAGCAGAGAGAAGTTGACTGCCCCCTCACCAGCATGTCTTGCAACACTGGCAGACTCCATCTATTTTTCTTTGCTTTCTTCTCATCTTGTTTTCCTTCCTCCTTTCCTCTTAAGTTTCCATCTCTCTCTGCAGGGAAAGCGTTATGTGGTGCTGGAAGTGCCAGCTGATACTCCAAAGGGTGTCTCTTCCTCTAAAAGCCCTGCTCTAATGCAGAGGAACGTTTGCCTGCAGGTTGGGCAGTGATGTGCAGACCCATTAAGAGTTGTCTATTAGCTCATGACAACGCTTGAAGCTGCTTCTTCATGTAGAAAAGGTATACTGAGTGCTGAGGGGACTGAGGGAAAAACGGTGAACCTGAAAGTTACAGCTTGCTTTCAGAAAATCTTGCATCCATAAGAGTCATCCATGGTCTCCTTGCCTCCGGCAGCAGAGATGAAATTCTCTTTCCCGTGCCACCTGCTGACAGACGCAAATGGGAACTGTGTAGAAATAGCCTGGGGAATGGTAATTTCATGTTTCTGCTCCAGATCTTGCAGAAAAGCCTCTTGGATGGCGATCAGGGATTAGTCGCCCTTATCATCCATCTGTCCTTAGTGCAATAACAAATCTGAGCCTTGCTCTGACCAACCTTGTTTATAAACTGCAGGAGTGGCACCGCTCTGTAGATCTGCTAGTGGGACAGCCATGAGGATTCAGCTGAATATGATCTGCTGGGAAGGTGTTTGTTCTTCTTGGTGCTGGAGATACGGTCTGAGCCACTTCAGAGGGATCCTATTAGATTTTGTTGTCTTCCACCCATCCCTCTTGGATACATGTGGAGATGGGGTTTACTTTGCAGTTGTGATCTGAGGGTTGTTGTGGAACCTTTGCTAGAGGATGTAGTTTTGGGTAAATCAAAAGGCAAGTGTCCTTCTTTCCTTGGTGACTCGGGTATTGCTACTCAAACCAGGACAAAAGCAAACAAAGCAGGAGTGAGTATAGAGCCAGATCTGTCCCTGTTTGACTGGAGCCATGCCTGCATCCTGTGGTGTGGGAGCATCTCCTGTTGGTTGATAGTGAGGGGGGTGGCTGTGGTCCAATGACAAATCCAAATCTGTGTCTTTAGGGTTGTTTGATTTTAATTTAAAGAACGTAAGACTGTATCTCTAAGCCTTCCCCAAACTGTTACATCTGCAACTCCTCTCCTCTTCATCTGCTCTGCAGAGGAACCCTGTGAAACTGGTTCTTCCTCTCCCCAGTTCTTGGACATTCATGGTTGCAGCGTGGCTTGGCTAGAAAGGTCTGAGATCTAGAGATGTGCCATGAAGCCAGGAGCCCCTCAGAAGCCGGAGATTGGCCAGGGATGTGCAAATGGCTGGAAGAAGGCTTGCAAAGTGGAGACAGTTTCTAGACAAAGACAGCATGCAGTAATCCCTGGCAAGTAAATGGAAAAACAGATTACGTTTGTACTCAGATCTGCTCAATAATGGAGCGGTAGTCAGCTGCTGGCCTGCCTCCCTCGGGTCCCTCGCAGGAGCAGACAACCGCTACATTATTAATTGTCTGCTGCTGGGAGTCCAGCGGGACGCAACGTGGCTTCTGGAGAGTAGCGTGCTGCTTTGGGAAGCAGCCCCTTCCTCCTGCTTCCACGTTTCTTTTATAAATGCGTCTCTCTCCCTTGGAAACCCCTCTTCGTAGCGTGGTGTCCATGTGGCTGTGGTCACAAGCACTGTAGCCTCAAGGCAGGCAGTTTGCTCGGTATTCTTGATTTACTGTGTCACTGTAGCACCTCTGCTGCTCTGTGCATCACGGTGCAAAAACCCACAGTAAAAGGCACTCTCTGCCTCAGCGAGCAATCAGGCAAAGCAAAGGCTGCAGCCTCATCCTGTGCAGGGGAAACTGAGGCACAGAGTTACTGTCACATGGATACAGATGCCATGGAAGTGCAACAAGCATCTTCTCATAGCGTTTCTTTCAGTTAGAACTTATCCTGGTCATTGGGAAGAAGTCTGAAGTTGGAGGTGGGTCACTGTCACAGCCTGTTCTTTAGCAGAGAGCTGGCTCTTTGGCCAATGTTTTTCCTGTTGTCACCTAGGTTTTCTGCTCCATCTCTTGCTCCCATGCCCAATGTTTAGTAGATCCCATTGGCTGTGCAGGTAATTCTTGGTCTGACCCTCAATAAGGTTGTCTTGGGTGAAGGCCAATTTATTTCAAATCTCCAATCTGTAACGAATAGTAATTGCTTTATCTGTTTATCTTGAAATTGCTGATCTTCCAACTGAGGAGTGTGCCTCGGCTCCTGCCCCTAGCCTTTGCAGGAGCACTGTGTGCTCACCTGTTTTAAAAGCTTGGTTGTTTTGACCAAGTACCTAAGGCACGCAATGGAGTCTGTGACTCCAACACTGTGCTTAATCTTTGAATTAAAAGGTCAAAATGCACATTTGGTGACTTTTACCTTGTCCTCAAACAAAGAAAAAAGCTTTACTAGGAGATGTGCAAACAGAACAATAAAAAATAGCTGTAAAAACTGAGAGCGTTCTTTGGCTTTTCCTTTTCTTGTGTCCTTTTTTGCTTTCCTGCAACCCCTGAGCTGATGATGGTGGTATATTTGTGTGAGGAATTCTTAATTTCCTTTCCACAAAATTTCACCTGCCGATGCTGCTTTTTTCTTTTTTTTTCGTTACTTTTTCAATATAATATCGCCTCACAGTGGCTTGCTTGATAATTTTTGCATGAAACGCTGGAAGGTGCCTCCTGCGAAAGCTGGCCTTCTTTCAAGAAACTGCCTTGTTCTGTTTCTTTTTTTTAAGTGAAACCAACAAAAGAAAATGTTATCTTTTCCTCTAGCACTTTGTGTAATTGGAATGTTTCTGTGCTCATGGTGTGGGATGTGGACTGCCTTGAATTACAACTAGTACCCACCCGCATTTTTGACTGCTTCTCACCTAAGCAGTAGCTTGCATTTAGAAAGCTTTAGTGACAAGCACCCATGGATTTTTTCCAGCTGGAAAAATTGGCTTGCTTTTTCTGTCTCTTTAACTTTAGAGCATTTTCCCTTCTGGACAGGGCTTTTCTTTCATTGCTGTGCTCCCTTCTCCCCATGAAGTGACAAAATGCGTCCTTTCTGCTTGGTGCCAGAGGGGGGGGTCGGTTTGGAGCAGGAGAAGGGGTCACCCCAAAGAAAGGTGGTGGAAACCAAGTTATGGATGCCACCCCGACAGACTCCGCGGGGCAGCATTTTGCTATCTGCAGCGTCTCAGGATGAAACCCTAAAATGAGTGACACATCCCATCAGAATATGACAGTTAGGCAAATATATCCTGATACATCTGCTGGTGTTGTGGCAACCTCAGAAGAGAATCATTTAGAGGCTACTCACCACTTCAGGATCTGGGGATTTCCAGACAAGATTTTATCTGTTCCTTATTTTTGTAAGCAGCCAATTTTTTATTTGTTGGAGATATTCATCTCCAATCTGCCATCAGCTTCTTGTGCCCACAGCTTCCCTGCGATGGAGGGGGAAGCGGAGTCATGGTCTTTTTACTGGAAGGGGAAAGAGGATCATTGACACCGTAAGGAGGCCAGTGTGGTTGCGAAGGGGTGTGCAAACCCACGAACATCCCAGGACCTGAGAGCTGGATGATCCATACTCCTGTTTATTCTTTACTGGGGGGCAGGGAGGGTGTCGTGTACAGAAATAGAAGTCCGAGCATTTATAGGCACGGTACAAAAATAATCTTTTGTTCTGATAAGCACTACATTAATGATATAATAAGGAAGTAAGGGCCACTCCTTATTATTTTCAGCTCTGCTCCCAGCCTGGACAGCTTACTGGGCCCAAGCAGGGAGTTTTCATGAGCAAAAGAGATTTTTTTTCCATGGCTCCGGTTAATCCGGTGATGGGGAAGGGGAGAGGGAGGCAGCTCAAATGTTCAGTTTTCCGCTGTGCGCCTCCAGGGAGAAAGACAGTTAAATGGAGATGTGAGGACTTGCCTTGCTTCACAAGGAAATAGTCTCTTTTATGTGTATCTTGCCTGTGTTGATATTTGAAAGCTATTTTGGGCCACAACAGCAAATTTAATCCACGGTTTGTTCTCTCTCTAAAGTATTGTACCGTAAAAACTCAGATCAATTTTGACAGCTCCGACTATTTAGATTGGAGAGAAAAGCCAAACAATGAATCACTCTGAATATTTACAGTTGAATTCATCCCAGGGTACCTGTGCCCACCTCACTCTGAAATGAAAGCGTTATCTGAGATATGAGCAAAGGCTTTAGAGCCCCCCAGCTATTTTCTAAGCTTGTGTGAAGCGGCGTAGATGTATTGCTGTGGCTGGGATGTGAGGAGCAATTGAGGGCTAATATTGCAGGAGGCTAGAGGAGTTCAGTGTGGTCCACGCACTCCCTTTGGGAGGCTTGGGGACTTGTTCCACACTCGCTCTGCTGAGAGTCAAAGCACTTGAACTAGAGTAAATATAGCTTTCTCACCTCCTCGGAGCTGGAGCTGGCTGAAAATGTGGAAAAGATGTGTTCGCAAATAATTATATAGTAGTCAATTTTCAACAGTCCACTGGAAAAAAACAAAGTAAAACCCAGAAACCCACACAAACCCATACAAAGGCCTCACAGTGAGTTACTGAATGAATTCCCTTGGAAATCCTATCATGTTATAGCCTATGGCCACGATTCAATATGCAGTTCAGTCCTCAGCTCTGCTCCCTTCCTCCTGTGGTCTTTAGCTGTGGTGCTCCATTTCCCTCCTGTCTCAGCTGGGTAATCTCTTTTCAGGTTTTTGCCTGTTGCCCATCACCGCAGCATCTTCTCCATTAAATTGATGGCAATTGCAAAGTCCTTTGCAGCTTTTATGGGCTTCATAATACCTCCTTGCAGGGAGCTCAACAGTCTATATTGGCTATCACTGTCATCCTCTGAAATATTGCTGTCATTCACATACGTAATGTCCCCGGTCCCAAAGGATCTGCAACCACTGTGCTAACTACAAATAAGTGCAGGGATTGCTTTGCTGTTAAAAACGCAGCTGTCTCCTGAGTGTTGAGAAGGAGCTGCATGGCCAAGTTACCAGCAAGCAGTGTTTTGCCCGTTTCTTGGGGGAGATGACTAGCTTTTGGTCAGAGACAGGAGAAACAACTCCTTTTATAGGCTTTCCATCCTAATGGGCACTGCCAGCAGATACAGGGATGGGCATTCAGAAGAAACAAGGGTGTGTGTAGACCCCTTAACCTCATTTTCCCCCCTCTCCTTTTTAACTGTCCGTCCTGTCCCAGCCAGGGCAGGGATCACCCTTCACTCTCTGGCAGGGGGCAGGCCTGGGGACCAGGGCAACGCAGTCGAAGAGGCAGATCTAAACGGCTGGCGCAGCCCTGTGTGCTGCTGCATTAGCTGCAGCCTTGTCACTCCCCAGCCTGGGATTTGGGAAATAACATTTATTTCCGCTCAAGTCACCTTCAAGCCACGTCTGGGGAAGGATACAAGTAATGCTTCCTGGACCAATGTGCAGGGGAAAGACAAATGGCATACGTTGGTATTTCCAGGGTTGCTTGTCCAGAGATAAGCCCACAGTTCAGTGGGAAAACTACAGCAGCCTGATTTTCATGAGCGTTGAGTATTAACCATGGAGCAGAAGGGCTTTTGCCTGCAGGGCCCATGTCCAAAAGACCCTCTGCAGAGGAAAAAGGAGGCAGAGTCCACCCCGGTGTCGTTCCTTAGTGTCTCAGCACGCTAACTCCGACTGTCCCCAGCACCCTGCTAGGAGGCTGCGCAGCCCCTCTTGCCTCTGGCAAGGCAGAGAGCATCTGCCTCTGACGGTCCTTCCACCGCCAGCACCGGAGCCATTTGTTGCTCCAAGCAATAACCGATTCTGGCGATAAGGTAAAGTTGTGCAAGCATGTGTGTCTTTCATTTGCTGCCTGTAGCACTGGTCCCCGGGATCGTTGGTCCTTTGGTTTGGCATGTTTTCGTTTCATTCACCAGACAAGAGCAGGATGTGGTGATTTTTGGCTGGGCTGTCCGGGCTGTGTCTGGGGTGTCGTTCCCCCTGACTTGCTGTGTAAATTGCTTCCCCTCCGCATTTCTGTGCTTCTCTTTCCTCTCCCAGCCTGTCCCTGTGTGCGCCTGTATGGTGCATCTTTGGAGGTTACCCTTGTTCATGTCAATGCAGCATCTTGTACTGTGGTCCTCTGAGGTCCCTGATACCCGAGTGCTATTAAAGCTGTATTTGAAGCAGTCATGTAAGATCTTTCAAACCTGTCTCCTGTGGGACTGGAACCACGTTTGACCCAGAAGCGGGGATTATAATGGTTAAACTGTGTAGAGACAGACTGCGAGATGGACAATAGCAGCAAAGCTCCTGACGTGCTTTTCCCTTAATCCAGTGCCCGCCTGCGAATGCCACGGGTAGCACAGGCGGGACAAGGGGGAGCGGGGCACTGGGAAGGAAGGGGAAAGCGGCAGCTCAGATGAAAGGAAAAAGAGGGTAGGGAAGAAAAGAAAAAAATCCCGGAAAGTGTGGGTGAATTACTGCCGTGCTTATTCTGCGCTGTTTATGTGGGGAGAGGGACTTGTTCGACTTCTTGGTGTTGGTGGTTTATAGGAGTTGAAGTCTCACCTCTGCAGTAAAGTGCCAAAAGGGAGACATATACACGTTACCAGGAAATCATTAAAAGCGCCAATAAAGGGCTCGTTGCTCACTCATCAGGAGGGTGGGAGTGAGGGGAAGCGTCGTTACTGTGTGGGTTGAACGGGGGCTGAAGGTGTTTCTGTGGGGAACGGGCCAAGGCGGGGGGCACTAGAGCTGGCAGCAGCAGCGGGGTGTGATCCCGCTCTGCGGGCAGAGGAGGTCCATGGCGATGCCTGGGCTAGCAGGGGGGTGGCTGGAGCATCAGGCCCATTGGTACCAGTATTAGGGGTGTTGGTGGTGGATGCTGCACAGGGGAGTCCCTCCCTGGGGAGGGAGTGCCTCATGCCATCCACCGTGCCACGGACAGCCGAGTGTGGAGGCTGTGGGAGATGCAGGCTCTGTGTCTCCTCTGTTTCTCCTCCTTTTCATGCTTGGAGCATCCCCACTGCTTCTGACCAGGTTGGGGGTGGTGGTGAGAGAGTCTCTTGCCAGTCGCAGCCTCAGCAGTGACGGCAGGTGAGCCTGGGACTCCATGGCAGGAGCTTCTCCCCCTTCACCTTTCCACTTGCCCCACTGCCACGTGTACTACGGGGACCCTGCGTGCTTTCATATCACCTCCGGAGTTTCATATCAGCTGGAGGCAGGCAGGGAAGTGGCAGACCCCTCTCTGTCCCTGGGACCCTTCCAGCCGGCATGGGCAGTGCTGAAACACGCGTGAGCCGTCAGCAAACTGCTAATTGCCTGGAGCAGGAGCAGAGCAGGGCAGGAGCGGTCCCTTGGATGGGTGTCTCAGTGCTGCAATGGCTCGCAGGGTGGCACAGCTCGCTTGCCAGCTCAGCGCGCCAGGCGGCTCCTCTGGGCACAGTTGAGGCTGGATATGATGAAATCCAAGGACAGTGCTCTTCGCTGCTGGCTTCGCATCCAGGGAAGGGCCTTGCTGCGTGGAGCGTAAACAAAATGCTTAATTTACAGCCATTGATTTATCGCGCTGCTTGCTGAAACGATATTAGAGCTGGCTGCAAACCGGTTTGCATCTTCTGACACTGAGCTCCCGGACTGTCAGAGTCGCAGGAGCTATCGCCGCTTGCCGAGAGCGATGCCTGTGGGAGGCTGAGAAATGCCAGCTGCAAGTGAAAAGAAGGGGTCACAGCCTCAGCTGGCGTAAGGCAGGGTAGCACAGCGCCGGGCGGCGTTCGCCCAGGCCTGGTGTGCTGCGGTGGAGGGTCTGGTCCGTTTTGTGTATGGCGAGAAGTCCTTCGCGCTGACACGATGCGCTTGCAGGCTGTGTGCACTGACAAAATTGGGTATAGCTCCTTCGTGTTGGTGGGTATCGAAGAAAAATATTGTCCTACATGCAAAGAAATCTGGAGGAAGAGGGATTTACGTTTCTTTTGTGTGGTAGTATGGAGGTTTTTGTTCAGTAGATGCTCTCTTTCTGGGGTTCATGGAGGGACCTGTTTAGTCCATGCCTGTTCATTGAGCTGCCTGCTCTGTATTGCCAGTTCAGCCCGTACATCGTTGAGGGAAGGGCTCTGTGGGCAGCACATTTTGTTTCCAGTGCCCTCATCACCGTGGCACCTTAAACCTCTTGGCCACCACGTGCATACAAATTAAATAAGAAAAAAGAAAAACCCCACTGTGTGTGGCTGGTGATCAAAGGTAGGGAGCTCGCAGCCTAACAGGCATTTAAAACAACACTTGAAATTCTCGTTGATCTTTTATCATTGCTGGCTGTGCCTGCCAGCTCTTTGGAAAGCTGTGGTCTGTGTATTACATTTATTGTGGCTCCATTTGTGACAGCTTCTTGGAGACGGAAAGGGAACTCGTGGGGCAAACACTGGATGGTGGCCAAAGAAAGGCAATATACACCAGGAAGACGCTACAACTCATTCAGTGTAATCGTAGCAGCAGAAAAACGTTGATAGTGGGAGAAGAGCTTGCTGAAGCCAGTGATGAGAGATGGCTTGTCAAACACAGTCCAATTTTGAGAGAGTTCCTTCTCCCCCTCCCTCTGTGGGCAGCTGCCCAGGTGTGCGGACCTCTGAAACGTGCTCTTCTGTAACATGCCGGATTTGCTTTGGATGACTGTGTAATGGGCTACCTTGGAGAAAAATGATGTTGTCCTTTGAAGCGCATGGGGCTGGATGGCTCAAGGGAAGTCCTTGACTAGCAGCTGTGCTCCCTGAGCATCCTGCAGGCAGGAGGTCGGAGCTGCCCTCACGCCAGTGAAACCGGGGTGGGGGCTGCCACGGGGAGGAGGTGGCCGGGGTGAAACAGAAATCCCAGGCTGGCAACGCAAACCGGTGACAGCTTGGTCCCAACAAACTCAGCCCAGGTGTAACTGCCTCCAGCTGTCTTCTTACCAGTCTGGGACTGGGAGGTCCCGGAGGAGCTGACAGAGAATAACACCTAAGCATTAGGGTATCCTTGGTGGAGAGAGGGGGGCTGGAGGGCAGGCAGACCCCTGCCCTCGCTGCCTGCATGTTGCCTCTCTCCTTGCATAGTCTGCGCGGCGTGTTGAATCCAAGCGCGGGTGGATTTATCGCCTGGGCAGGATGCTACCGTGGCATTTAGCCCTGCAGACCTCAACCAGATAAACTAACTCCTTGCCTGTCCCTGTCGGCCGGTGTCCCAGCCGCTGCATGGGGGAGCAGGGCAGGCGGCAAAGTGTCTCCTTGCCCACCAGGGCTGTTGCGACCCCACATCAACGGACCTCCAAAAATGCCTCCCTCCCCTCGCCGCCTTTTCCCTCGTCGGGAGAGGCAGGTTCATCAAGTGAAGAGGCTTTGTGGCAGCCGGGCTGCTGCGGGGAGAGGATTGCCTGGCGCTGGGCTGTGCCGTGCAGGCTGCCTCTCTTAAATCTCTGCCCTGTTAAATGGGATTGGCTCGTTTGCGAGCAGGCAAAGTGCCCTCCTAGCACATGGGCATTAGTGTAAGCGGGTGAGGCCGCCAAGCCATCATCGCTGATCATGAAGTGTGTTTATAAAGGCAAGGCCGGCAGCCAGGAGGGCCCCGCTGATCCAGTCCCGCTGCTGCGGGGGATGCGGCGGGGGTAATTCCGCTCCCAGCTAGATTAACGTTTAAATTAAAAATGCCCGGTGCGCGTCGGGTCCAAGGACTGGCTGGGTGCCTTGCAGGATGCCGCGTGGTGTGACCGCGGGTGGTGTGCTCCGTGGGCAGGGGGACAAGGTTCCCCTCCCTGGGGCCGCATCCTTTGCCCCTGCGACGGCCCCGGGGCGGCAGAGCTGCCACTTGCTCTGCAGCGGAGGGATGGGTCTGGGGACAGGAACGTCCTCGCTGGTACCCGCTCGTGCGCAGAGCAGCGTGATGGCTGGGTGCAGGCAGGCTCCGGGTCTTTGACAGGAACAGCCTTTGCACAATAATCCTTCCTCTAGCGTGGACTGTGCTGCAGGCTCAGTTTTTACCAGGATAATTTTTTTTTTTTTTTTTTCCTAAAAAGTCCACTAAATTAATTGCAAGAGACTTGGCAGCACTGTACAGAGACCAGAGCACAGCAGAGGCTGTGAGGACGGCCGTGGTGCCCGGGTGAGGGCTCTTTGGGTGGGCGGTGAGCAGCGGCATGGGGGTTTCCTGGGGGAGCCGAGCGTGGCTGCTCCGCACAGCACGTGCCCCGGGAAGCTGGGAGCAGGCACGGCGGCCAGTTTGCCGGCTGTTGTCACGCCGCTGTTGACATCTGCTGCTGCTGAGGCGAACAACGTGCTCCACAATGGGCTCTCGGCACCGCTCATCTGGGTGGAAGAGCTCTGAAGGGAGCCAGCACCTGCTCTTGGAAGTTCATGAGCTTGCTTCGGTTTCAGTGCTCCTTCGGCCCAGACAAAGGCCAGAGCAATTAGATGTGGCGATGCTGGAGGAGAAAAACCCCAACCTTGGCAAGAACAAAACCTTTCCCCACTATCCTGCTCCTGGGCTCCTTGCTCCCAGCGGCAAGGGGTTTGGGAGGGTGGTGAGGAGCTTTTGGAACAAACCCACGTGTCCACATCAACCACTCCATGTGGTGTTTGAGTGTATCGTGGTGTTCTCCCATCCCAGCCCCAGCTGAGGCTGGAATTAGCTGTGGGCACAGGGGAGGGAAACAGCAGCGCCAGCTTTGCTCCTTGACAGAGGAAGGCCCTGTCTGGAAAAATCATTTGGCTCCAAGTCAAAGCTGCCACTTGAACTTTTGGGGACTATTAGTAGAAGCTGAGTAAACACCTCCCTTCCCCTCTAAGCCATTATTGTCTAGTTTATTTGGGTACCAGCCAGCAGCAGAAATACTGAAAATACTGCAAGGTAAGAAGTTGGGTTTCCAGCACCATTGGAGGGAGAAGGCAGTAAGAAACAGTGTCTGAGGAACATCTACTCTTGCAAAACTGACCACCTGGCTAGGCTGCTATGAAGCTGTTACTAAAGAACAGCCAATGTTTGTTGCTTGTGGCATGAGTAATGGGTAATGCAAGAACCAGCGTTCCTATTAGGGCTGAATGCTAAATGGAAAACAGTTATGGAAAGGACTCTGCGCCTGTTTTTCCTCCCCCCCCCCCCCCCCCCCCCTTCTAATGCTAATTTCCAGATTTCTCAGTCTCTGCTTTCCTGGATGTGGTCTGGGTGGCTGGCTTAGGAATGGCTGGATTGTTGCAGCTGTTTAAAATATTTGTGCCTCAGCCCTTTGCCAGCCTAAGTAAAATAATCCCCTGTTACTTTGGTAAAGGACATGGGTGTTTATGGGAACCTGCTGCTGATACATCCACGGGAGCCCAGAGTGCATGCAGCATCCCTGAGCTTCTGGAGGGTGTTGGCCATCACCAGAGAGGGGACAAGTGTCCTGCTGTCCTCATGGGGACGTGGCTGCACTGAGAGGAGAGTGGCCGTGTCATAGGGTAGCAGAGAAGAGCCTTTAGCCAGTTCAGAGATCCTCTGCCTGCCCAGTGTGATGCTCATTCTAAGTGCAAAGTAATTTCTTACCTCATTCAATAATGGGAAGAAAAAGGGCTTTTTTCCCAGCTGTGACTGGCAGTGGAAATCAAATGCTCCTTCGGCGAGGAGGTAACGTGGCTGTGTGCTGAACATCTGCCGGTGATGGACGGTACTCGGAGAAAAGGTGTCGCAACCCATCACATGTCTGAATTGTGACAACAAAGGGTTTCTTCTTCCATGCCTGTCTTCTCCGCTCTGGCAGGGTTTGCGCACATCATTCCTGAGGTTGAGATCATTCATGCTGGAATAACTTATAAAGCATCAACGTACCATAGGGATTTAAACTTCTCTTCCTCTGCAGCCTTAAAAGGAAGGAGCTAAAGGCAGAATACACAAACAGATGAAAATTACTGATTTTTTTCACTATTTTTACCACATTTTTTTTCCCACAATAAAATTGGATGTGGGTAATTTAATAATCTTTAAGTATTCTGGGCGGGAATGCAGAGCTGAAATGTAGTCAGCGTTCAGCGCTTTGGAGAACCACGCCATATTTCTGGTGTCTAGGGACTGTTTTAGGATTGTAACTTTAGTTGATGAGACTATTGGCTCCAACGCATTGCTTCTACCTTGTTTACCTCACATTTTGCATAGTAATTTTTTCTGCAAACAACATAACGTAAGCAGACTCTAGTACGCTCCTACTAAGGAGCAGAGTTGCAGAAATGAGGCTGGTCCTTCCCCATCCCTGCCTGAGCAGTTAAGGGATAGTATTTGATGTACTCAAAGCGTTTGGGGATTGAATGGGACAGAATGTCTTTCACAGAATCATAGAATGGTTTAGGTTGGAAGGGACCTTAAAGATCATCCAGTTCCACCCCCCTGCCCTGGGCAGGGACACCTCCCACCAGACCAGGGTGCTCCAAGCCCCGTCCAACCCGGCCTTGAACACCTCCAGGGATGGGGTATCCACAACTTCCCGGGGCAACCTGCGTCAGTGTCTCATGGCCCTCAGAGTAAGGAATTTCTTCTTAATATCTAATCTAAATCTCCCCTCTTTCAGTTTCAAACTGTTACCCCTCGTCGTATCGCTACACTCCCTGATAGTCCCCCTCCATCTTTCCTGCAGTTTCCTGGGTGATGTGGAGTTTTTCTCCTAGTGCCCTGTGGGACACCAGCATCTAAACAAAGCTGTAGATCTCCTAATTCATGTTAAAAGAAATAGATAGGAAAATAAAAGTCAGATACTGGTGTTGCCCTAGGCCAGGCTTGATGGTGGGTTTCAGGCAAGTGGGCTGGTGAGTTGGGAATCCAGGACAAGTGACTAGCCCAACTTCATGGGCTTGTAGCCCAAAATCAAGTTACCACTTCTTCACTCCTCTTTCTTGTGCTGTGTTTTGTCACTGCCACTGCTGCAAAGTGGTGTTAAATACTGCTGCTTCAGAGGGAATGGCTTGGCCTCTGCAGGGTGCAGGTAAAATACACGTTTTTCAAGACACGCTTGCTGTCAGCCCCCTTCCCCGAAGGTGGGGCATTTGTTATTATCCCAGGAAGGTGAAGGATGTGCTACTGTGAGATGTAATTCACCCTGGCAGATGCCTTCTGCCAGAGCCATCCATCCCTGCGGCACAGCGGAGGATGGAGCACAGCCCTTGGCTGGCAATAAGTAGACTGAATTGTCAGCCTCTTCTGGGTGGCATCGAAATGGTGCAGTGCCAATGCAGTGGTTCTGTGCTGGCAAGCGAGAAGGGCTGGCTTTGCCTGAGGTGATAGGAGCCAGGGGTGTACCTTGATCTACCTGGCAAGGCTGGGTCCTCAGAGCCACCCCCGCTGTCACTGGAGCAGGGACTTGCCATGGATGACAGCAACAGAAAACCTTAAGGTCAGGTTTCATTGGGACAACCGTTCCCACGTGTCTAAATTGCATTTTAAAGCGGGGCTTAAGTGAATAAGTAACCTCAGCGCTCTTGTTCCACAGTAATCCCCATGTCAGCTTGATTAGTGGATAGGAAAATGATTAACCGGAAGATTATTTCCCATCTTTTTTTTTTTTTTTTTTTTTTGAAAGTCTGGGCCTGTGGATAATCCTGGCTCTCTCAAGGGTGAGCAGTTTCTCATGTCCTTGAGAGTAAATGCCAAACTGCTCAGGCTTGGCTGCGGCATTGGCTTTATTTGCCAACGACTTCAGAGCGTGCCTGAAGAACACAGCAAGAGGGAAGAGGGAAAACAGACAAGTAATTCTGACACACTTTAGTATTCCTGGCGGTGCTGCTGCCATCAGCTGTTCTATCAGCTTTCACAGCCCATGCTATAATTAAGATCTGTCAACACTGATAAAAGGGAGAACATTCAGTCAACTAATTAAGTATCGCTTTAATACTCTAATATTTAAATTCAGGTTCCTAAATCAGCAGAATAATAAAATGTTTTATGTCTGCTTAAATGGCAAGGGAACAGAATGTGAATATCTCAATAGCGGATTTAATTATCGATCCGCCTTGCCCCCGTGGAGCAGAGCAGATCTCGGCGCCGGTGAAGTGGAACCAGGATCCCTGCCGGCTGCGGGAGGCGAGCGTGGAGGTGCGGAGCCGGCCGGAGAGCGGGTCCCCGAGCCGGAGGGAGCTGGGTGTAACCCCAGCAGCACCGCTGGGGTGGCGAGGGCTTAAAATAAACCCGAGGATGCTCCAGAGGAAGGGAGGTGGGCTGGCTAAGCAGGGGGAGGGAGACGGCTCCTGGCACTAAAAGGAAGATGGGAGTCTGATCATCTGGGCTCACAGCCTGCAATTCTCCACTGCCGCTCTTTGTATCAGCAGCATGGCGCCAACGTGCACGGGCACCTTCCAGCGAGGAATGGAGGCAGCCGAGGTGTGCGGAGGGCTGCATCATCTGCCCTGCCATCCCCGCTTTGCCGGGGTCCTTCCCCACGCTGGCTGGAGCCGTGTCCCGTGCTGCCGCCCCGGCTGCACAGGCAGGGCCAGAAGGGCTCCGTCGAGCATCCCTGCAAACGGCTCAGCTTAGGGACGCTTGACCTGCTCCCCGCTTGCAGATACGTCTGTGCTGCAGATGTATCTGTGCTACTTTGGGCTGGAATTGTAGTCGATGGTGTCTTTCTGTTGTGTTTTTTTTCTTTTTTTTTAATCGATTGCTCCTTGGGTCGTAGGTTGCGGGCCTTGCTCAAGCAATAAGTCTGGATGAGATGCAAATGTTTAACTGCAGCGCTGAGAGATGCCTCTTCGTCCTTTCCGAGTTCGGTGTGGCTAGCGATGGCTTTGTACGCTGAGGAGGAGGGAGCGGTGCGCAGAGATGGCTCAGAGCATCGAGGGCAGCATCCACGAGTTGGGATGCTTAGTGTGTCATCCATCGTTCCAGATACGGGAAAAGAGCTGAGCAGGGAGAATTGTGTCTGAGCTGGACCGGGTATTAAGTTGAGCAAATGCTTCAGCAGGCCTGGCTTCAATATTACCTTTGCTTTGTCCTTTTTGTGTTAGCTTTCTGTGAATATTTTAGTGAGCACGTTTACAGGCAGGAGTGTTGATGGGGAAGGGAAATATTTGTTCAAATTAATCTCCAAGAGGACCGCAAAGCTAGATATTCTAAGTATTTGCACTAGAAACTTGATGGTGACTGCTGTAGTCATCCTGGCAAGAAACACGAGCAGCTGATGCCATTAACCCAAGTGCAATTTTGCAGTTAGGCTAGCCATGGTTGTAACGAGCTGGTTGCTGCTAACGATGGCTACGGTCTGACTGCGAGCTCTGGGCAGGCAAGGATGCCGGGTCTGGAGTTCTTTAAAGGCCTGAAGCTTGAAAGCTGTTCTCCGAAATTACGTGGGATGGAAAAAGGCTTGGGGGGAAAAAAAAAAATCAATTTGGAAAATCCCAGTCTGTTCACGCGTAATTTGCAAACAGAAAAAGAGGCGAAGTTCATCAAGGAAATGAATCATTACAAATGATTTGTTCAGCTGTTGTAGGGAGGTGATTTATGAATATCGACCCATTTGTAATTGTGAATATCTCCCTATGGAAGCTGTGTACCGTACAAAGTGTTAGGTATTGGAAATCGACTGAAAAGTGCCTTTTTTTTTTTTTTTTAATAATGCCATTGCTCCGAAAGGCTTTAGTCAAGATTGCAGCCTTCTTGTGTTGCACTTCTCAGACGTTACTGTATGAAGGAACCCTTGGTCCAAAGAGTTGTCAGAAACTACTGTAACTTCCATTTTACAACAGGGCCACAGAAGTATGAAATGACTTGCCCAAGGTCAATTAGAGTTGTGGCAGACTTTGGGAAAGAATCAAAGTTGACTTAGTTCAAGCCAAAGGCTTTGATTTGCATGAAACAGTCCCAGAGCAGAAATTATGGATGGTTAGTGTAAACATTATATGTGTCTGCTGTAGAAACCTCACCTTTGCGAAACTGAGGGTTTTACCAGGAGTTTTGAGGAGGTGGTGTGAAATCCTGTGTAGTTTGCCATGTCTGTAGGAAACGGAGTGTGAATCACCTGCAAATGGCAGCTGAGCTGTCAGGTAAGCGTGTGAAGTTGGGATGGGTGAATTTGGGATGCCCTCCTGCATCTCACCTGGAGGTTAGGCATGGGCAACTGCAGAAGTTATTTTGAATTGAGCAGCTGAGGAGAAAGCATCTCTAGAAGAGAAATGCCACAGAGAATTCACAATACAACACTGGTGTGCAGCTCGAGGGTTATTACCCTTTCTCCTTCTCCTGATGGCTTCATGTCACAACGACTTTGTGGGTGGGCTACGGCTGCTGTTACTGTGTGACTCTGGCATGTCTTCTCCATAGCAGGTGATTTTTTTGTCCATGCTGCCCAAGTGTTTCTGTCCTGAGCTTGCTACTCTCTAACTGGAATGGGACGACCAGCAAAAGCGTGGGGTTATTTGTTTTAAAATAGAGAAATGTGGCAATTTCATAGCCTGCAGTTCCTTCCTGACAACTCATCCTCCCGCATCACATTGCAGTGAGTGACAGCAACCAGAGGCTATTCATAAGGGTGGCATCTCAGCATGTAATAATCATAATTACATGAAATAATAACTATCTAAAGGGCAGCACGGTGAGTGACAAGCCAGAGAATATACCTTGACACCTGCCAAAGATGTACTAAACACACACAGAAATTTTCCCCAGGATCCTGTCACTTTGTCAACTAACAGAACCAGCCAGAGTTAATAAAATTACTCCAACAAAGTCAAGCAGGGCTTTTTCCCTTGCTGTCAGAGGCTCACCGCTCTAACACAGGTTCACAGAGTCACCGAGGAGTTTGATGTAGGTCTGGCAATGCTTTTGTTGTTACTATTTCTGGCTGTAATTAATTGGAGAAGTTCCTCTGCATGGAGTTTAATCTGATAATTATTAGCGATAATAATAATAATTGGTAAAGTGGAGGTGGCAGCAGGCTTTGGGGACCTGGCAAAAAAACCCTGGAAAGGTTTGACGTTTTCTTTGCTGCTGTTCCTTCTAATGTTTAATTCCGCCTGTGTGTAAGGGCTCGAGTCCGGGATGAGGAGTACTGCGTGGCAGCTGATAGCAATTACAGTTTTTATCCTGATGTGCAGCAGCAGGTGATCTTATGCTGTGCAGTGTCTAATCCTTTCTGTAAAGCAAACATGGAAATTGTTTGGACAGACCTCCTTCCCCAGAAAAAAATGGTTATGGAAAGACAGGAAAGAGTGGGTGTGTGAGCAGAAAATGCGTATAGATAAAAGACGGACCACTACAACTAGAGTTAAGGGCATTGTGTGTCCCACAGGACTTGACCTTTTAAAATCCTTTGCAAGTTATCCCAATCACCCTTAAAATGAAACAAAAAATGGTCGCTGAGTGCCACAGCTTTATGGGTGAGTGCTGGACTTGCTGCGCGAAGGTCCCTGGCTTGCATCGTGGGTGGGTTCAGAGCAGGTATTCCCAATTATCTCGAGTATCCAACAGGAGTCGTAATGTTCGAGGTGAGCCTGTGCTCCCCTACCAAAAGTATGAGGAGCACAGTAGGAATGCAAGATGCTGAGCTCTTTTTTGCATGGCTCCTTAATTATATGCGTTTTAGGTGTCTCCTCAGTGCTGTTCTCTGTTGTCACTTTAAAAATTCACACAGGACAATTAAATGGTAGGACTATTTTTTTCTACACTGTTGTTAGACGCGGTGTTTGACCACGCTCTGTTATATTCCCTGATATGGTCCCTCAGCTTCCTTGGGCTCCCGTACCTCTGCCTGCGTGTCCGCCCTTGGCTTGAATTTAGGTACAAGGGGGAAGAGCACTGTGCCCATGCACTGCCAACGCAGTGGCTCCCGTGTCCCCAGATAAGGCTCTCAGACATCACAGTTGTGAAATAACACACAGGATGAAGTTCATACGAGAGGTTTATTTATACTCCTGGCTGGATGCACCAATGGTTTCCATGGGAATGGGAAGGGCTGCACGGTAGGACGGCTGCTCTTATTGCACATGATAGAGAGCTAATAGGGAGGGCTGCAGCCTCCTTAAACCCTTGTTAATCCACCGCCCCCCCTGCCAGCTCCTCTGCCGTACGCACCGCTGTGCCACCCACCGCTGTGCCATGCGCTGCTCGGGGCAGGGACCGCTTACAGGCGGCTCGTGGGTCACGATACGGGAGATGCAGTTTTTAGGAAACAAATGGATGTTTCCCATTGCAGCGAAGGGATAAAAATAAATTTCCTGTGCAGCCTTTTGGTGATTATTATTCTGGAGAGTGGAGGTGAAGGAGGGTTTTTAATTTATTTATCTTTTTATTTATTTATATTCCCATAATGAAACTGCCACGGGGGAAAGCAGAACTGCAGGCGGAGATTGCTTCGTTATCACTGGGTCTCACTCCTGTGTGGCTGCACAGAAAACCCAGGGGAGAAGGCAGGGCGAATTCCACGTTGGCTGCCGCTTGCTGGTGGAAGTTCTCTCCCCTCCTGAGAAGCTGCCGGCCAAATTCTGCTCTTGGCGCATGTTCCCTGTGGGCTTTTTCCACATCTGCGCCACGACCTGCTCCATGCTTGGTTTTGCAGGGAAAACCTCCCAGAGGGAAGAAGCAGTTTCAGGCGGCCGTGAGCCGGGACCGTTCCTGCAACCGTCCCAGCGATTAAGCATCAGTAACACCTCCCTCCCCTCTTGGCCGCCTTAGCAGCTTTGAAAGGACAGTACAAAATTGGCCCCGCTCCTCCCGCCCTTGCAGCCACACGGCGTGGGCTGACGTGCTTTGGAAACGTGGGTGCTGTGTCCATCCCCTGGCCCGGGCTGGGCTCCGTGGAGGGGTCGGGGGGACTGCACGGCACCCATCCCTGTCCCGCAGCCCTCCTGGCAGGGGGGCAGCTGCACCCCAGGTTTCTCCGCATAGCCCTTGCGGGGCTCTCGGGCTTTTGCATCCCTGAGACTGTGTCAGCCAGAACAAAAATCTCTATTACCCCATCGTTTGCTCGGCGGGCAGGGATTTCTGGAAGCGTGTGGGTTTCCTGGGAGCCGCTGAGTGCCATCTGCCGGGCGAGGGGCTTTGCTCCGGGGGCTGCGGCGTGCCGGGAAAACATCCGTGGGGAGACGCAGAGATTGGCAGGGAGAGGCCAAGGGCTGTTAATAATACAGTAGGTGGGGGAAAACGGAGGATAAAACACTCCAAAAATTGCATTCAGACAACACGGATGACAGTTATTTTGATTTGTAAATGTCTACCTAGTCGGAAAAGCTGCCATAAATAATACCCAGCTGTCAGCCTGTCCTGATCCGCGGGCTGAGCCGAGCAGGGCTGCGCTCAGGCGTGGTACCGATGGGGGGCTATATTTTTCACAGTGTATGTACAGGATAAACATACGCTCTTCTCGCACATGTTTGTCATTGACAAATCCCTGCTGCACCTGCGCTATGTCATTACTGTGTTCAGTCACTTGAGTCTTACTTCAGAGATGGAGGGTTGTTGAATTTTTTTTTTTTTTTTTATAATTTTCCTTCTTGTCCCTCAGCTAAGGCAGGAAAATCCCTCATCCTGCAGCTCTGTTTTTGCTGTAACACAAATTGGCTGTTCGTTTTGGATTTGCTGGAGCCGCCAGCAGCGGCGTTAGTGCTCGGTGGCAATCTCTGGGTAGCCCGGTAAATGCACCGCGCTGCACATTGCTTCTTGCCAGGCTGGGAAAGCACATAAAACCGAGCCACTTCCAGGAAGACTCTTGGCTGTTGCCAAGATTTCACCTGTTTTGTGGATAAACAGAGCACTTAAATCTTCAGGGCTATCAATATTTATAGATTAATCTGTTTGAAGGCCAAGAGGGAGCATTTATCATTATCCACTCTGCCCTCCGTAGGCTGCAGAACAGCATCAGCCGTCTGCAGCCCGGCCCGTCAGCCGGTGCCTGCCGGCAGTGCGAACAAAATCATACCTGCTGTCGATCCTGACTGCAGTTCAGGGCACGGGCATCAGTTTCTTTATGGGAGCAGGAACCAGCAACGAGGGCAGGTGTTTCCTTGGTGGGATTTGTCTGAATGTAAGGTGTCTACGAGCCCTTGATGTGCTGCAGGCAAGCTGCCTCCCCGCAGGAGCATCCCACGTCAGCACAACGGGCTGCTTGTCCCAGCGCTGCGCCGAGCTGCGAACTCTCTTCCCAGAGAGCTGCAACAACCTGCAGCCAAAGGCAAAGGTGCTGCCTCTTGAGGAGCCCCTTGGTTTTGAGTACCCACTCTTTCCTTGATCTGTTCCCACACCTCACATTGGCTCTCTGCTCAGTTTTGGGGCTAAAGGCTGTGTCCGAACTCCCACTTCTCTTCTCCGGCACAGTAAGAGCTGAGCCAAAGGGCTGCCAACACACTGGTGCTGTAGGGGGTCTGCGCCTGGTAAGGATACTTTTGGAATAGAAATCTAACAGCCACTTACCCTGCGTTATACTGCAGCCATTGCTGCTCCAAGCTCTATTTTGCTGCTGCTGCCAGCCCGTTCTCTCTGTTTGTTTTCTTTTTTTTAATTATTTTTATTTTTTATGGTCCTTTGATGCTGGACTGTAGGCTTTCAGGGCCGTGGTCATCTCTTCTTGGTGTTTGTTGATGGTACGGACTGGGGCTGTTGCGTATGTCTACAACGCACACAGTCAAATCACCTTGTGTTGTGTTAAAGAGAAATTTCTGCCCCTTCTAGTTGTGGTGTTCAACAACATCAACTGGTTCCTGAAATGGTCGCTGAACGCACTGATCAGCGACTTGGATTAATGGTCAGGTAACTGGTGAGAAGGAAGAGAGAGTTAAGAGGATTTTTGCTTTTCCCCATCAGCTCTGAAAATGGCTCGGGAACAAGCCCAGCACCCTCAGAGAAGTCACCTTAGCTCTGCTGTGACCTGTGTTTGAAATCCCATAAATAAATAGGTTTGGGAAACGTTTGGAGGCAACCCTAGATGGATTTATAGCTTCCTATCAAGAACCACGTGAAAGTCATGGCTGTGTATGGCTTTGTCTGGGCATTTGACTGAATTTTGCTTTGCATTCTGGGCTCAAACAGATTTGCAAGACAAATTAGGGAGAGACAGAGTCTGCAGCTTGAACTGGGTGCGATGTTCACATACCCTCAGGAAGCAAAGCTGCTGGGTGTTTTACACAGCTGGGACCTCCAGACTAATAAGGAAATTTCCCTGTTAAAGATGCACCGATCTTCTAACAGTCTCTTCTTTCAAGGTCCAAATCGCTACCAGTAAATGCCACATCTGAAAATGCGTTTTGCACCGTAGTTGCCTGTCCTGCACCATTTCAGCTGGCCAGCCTTCCCGAAGCTCGCAAAGCAGAATTTGCTGTTAAATCAAAGTGCCTTTTTATTTTATTTTCTCCGTGATTGATACGTCTCATCGTGTCACGGAACTATACATAGCTTCTCCCTACTGGGAGACGCAGTGGCTGCTCCTGGCCGTGTCACCTCAGGTCGGATTAATTAACCCTGACATCATCCATTTTCGTGGACAGAGGTCCCGTTCCCCGCTGCTTGTAAACAGCAGCGGCGCACAGAGGGAACGCGGGCAGGAGGCGATGGGGAGGCTGTGTAAACACCATCGGTTCGCACCGAGCCAAGGCATTCCCAGTGCCTACTAAAAAAGAGCAGAAGCCAACTTTTCATCTCCCTGTTTTTCTTAGGGCTTAGCAAGGAACCAGTAAGTTTGCAGCAGCTCCGATTACAAACATTTGCTCTTTTCTTTAGCCCCCGATGACTCTGCTGTTGGCTCGGTGACAGCGTTTATCCAGTGTCGGTGCTCCAGCCGTTCAACAGCACTTGGCTATTCTCTCCGCAGCCAAGCTGTCCCCTGTGCCTCGTAAGAACAGCGAGGCTGGGGTTTCCTTTCAGGGGGCTGTTTCGGTTGCAATGTCGGGGGGGAAATTTGGCGTGGGGGGCCAGGAGCAGGCAGGCAGCAGGGCAAAGGTCCGGCTACCAGCTCTGGAAGGCTGCAATCGCTCTCCCAACCTGCTGCAGGGGTTAAGGCTACAGGAGCAAAGACAAGCAGCTGCTCCAGCTCTGGAATACCCGTTTGTCTTTAGGAACCCTCCAGTGCAGCTGGAGCCGGGAGCGTTGCTGCTGGGCCTCTTGGTTTAGTGTTTTTCTAACTTGTGCTGCTCATCCTGACTGGCATTGAGTGGCCTCTTTTGAGAGCAAAACAAAACGTGTGCAGTTGCAGGGGGGAAATTGCTTCAAACATGAGCTTCAGGTGAGCATTGTTCTCAAGGGAAGTGGTGGAATCGCCATCCCTGGAGGTGTTTAAAAGATGGGCAGACGTGGTGCTGAGTGGTTTAGTGGTGGTTTTGGCAGTGTTAGTTTAAAGGTTGGACTCGATCTTAAAGGTCCCTTCCAACCCAGATGATTCTATGGTTCTACGTGTGCAAGCGTTTAGGGAAGGGCATTTTCTTCCCCTCTCTTTCTCCTTCCTACCGCTGTCCCAGATTCCCATTTCCCAAGCTAAGAGCCTCCTGCCCGTCTGCCCCAGCCCCGCTGGCCAGCAATGGCCCCTGCTCTCGCAGAGCCAAACCTGCCGCGAGCGCGGGTGCTGCAGAGCAGATGCTGGGGAGAGCCTTCGGCTGGAGGCACTGGTGGGCTGGGGAGAAGTCGGGGGGGGGGGGGTGGGATTTTTCAGGCTTCTACTGTGACCTATAGAGAGTTGAAGTGATTTGAAGTCTCTGCAAAGTGTCTCACATTTTTTGGATGTGGTGCCTTCATCCTGTCAGTCCTATACCTGCCTGTGAACTGGTAATGGCTGGGAGGGGGGATTTTTTGCGGTCTAGCGTAGATTCTCATCCTCTCAAAGCCAGTGGGATTTTCTGTTGGTTCCTATAGGACCAATTTTCATGTTATGGCTGAGGTTTTCTGCATATGTCCCATATTTCTGCTTAGCTTTTTAGAACTTAATTTTCACTAACAATTCTGGAGCTGAACATTCGGATACGAGGGAGTACACCCAGTTCTCTGTCTTTAGGGCCCAGCATTGACTTTACTCCTTTCAAAAGAGTCCCCCGCCTGTGCAAAGACTGAAAACGCAGCGTGTTCTTTCATTGCTTTGTGCTTGCTGCATTTTGGGACCTCATAGCCTAAGACCCATTCATGCTGCTCTAGTCAGAGAAGTAGCCAAAAAGGGCTTACAAATTAATGCAGGACACCTCATTACACTCTTTCTTTCCCCCTTTGCGTGGAGGCTTTTGTGAGCCCAGTTCTTCGCAGACTGATGCAAGATGCACAAGACCAAACGCTGAAGGGCTGTTCCTCTTCAGGTTTGAGCTCTCCTCCATTGCTCTTCTGTGATTTTTTTTTTTCTTTGCTGTCTCGTTGGTGTCGTTCCTGCCGCGAGCTGGCAACCGAGACGGCAGTGACTCAGTGGGAGTGGGAGGCAGCTGGGCTGAGACATGCCTGGTTGGTTCCTCCTGAAGTTGTGAATCTGCAGGATGGTTCTGAGGTCACCCCTGTGTTTAGCGATGGCGATGATGATAATTTCCTAGGACAGCAGCTGGAAAGGCTCTGTGTGGGTCCGGTGATGCGGGATGTACGAGGAAGAAGCAGGTTGGAGGTGGGCACAGGAGAGATGCAGCCAGGCGAGTGTGACAGACATGTTTCTGGAGAAAGAGCATCCAGCAGCAGTGCCACCAGCCCTGAGCATCCCACCTTGCCAGCTGGGTTCATATGGGTTCTGGTCTGCAGGGAGGGAAGCGGGCAGATACCCGAGGTCCCAGCAAACCTTGCCCTGCAGCCAGCCCTTGGCAGATGTTAAAAAGTCAGACTGAGACAGTTTTCAAAAGTTCAGGCAGGCAGGGCTTGGATTTAGGAGATCTGAGTTGGTTTGCTGACTTAGCCCTGGCTTGCCTGGGTGACCTTGGGATGGCTCCAGTAGCTGACCCCACTGCTGCTGTTACTGAGCTTTGGCTTGAGACTTTTTTTTTCTTTTTCTTGGAGCACAAGTGCTTCGGTTTTATTAGAAAATACTACCCAAGGATGGCAGGGGGAGAGAGCATGAGAGATTAAGTCTACTCATGGACTGGATCAGAGTACAATATTTTGTCTCCCACTGTGCTACCAGCTGTATAAGACGAAAATGTCAGAAATCCTGCAGCAGGCAATTACGGTCCGACGGCAGGCTGCCTACCGCCTAACCTCGGGTACTTTGCTCTTGGTTTATCTCCTGAAACAAGGATTCTTTCTCCCAAAGCTCTTTGCCTTACGCTTTCTTGTTAAAAGTCTGAACTGCTGTCGTGTCCCTCAGTATGACCCTGGGAAAAGCTGGGGATAGTGGGAAGAGGGAGGGAGCTGTGCCGGCCCCGCGGAGAGGACGGGCTGCTGTCAGCCCAGAGCGTTCCCCTTCTCGTGCCTCACCAGCATCTTCCTTCTCCTCAGACTGTTGCATGTGAGATTTATTTCTCCAGCCTCCACAGTATGCATTAGCTCTGCATTTTTCTGGCAGGAATATAATTTTGCGACTTCTTGCCCATATTTTGTGAACTTCCCAGGCCTGTTATTTTTCTTTTCTTTCTCTTTGCAACACTTTTCATTCAGGAATGGTCTGAACTTAGTTCCTGTATCTTTTGCTCTGCGCTCTACTTTCAGCACATTAATAAAAATAACTTAAATTGTACTAGGCTACAGACAAATCCCTGTAGTATCCCATGAGTATCTTGCTTCAAGGTGATGCATTTCTAGTCCTTCTTTTTCCTTTGTTCATTACGCTTAAGGCAGCGTTAAAAAGGGACAGAGGTGCGTATAGCTGTGCCAAATTCTAAGCTGATGAGTAATAAAAAATAGCTCTACATTTGTGAAATGAGGAGTGGGGTAAAATAGCCTAATGTTGTGAAAACACAGCTGTGAGGAGAGGGGATGGCTGTAAGTACTGAAGGTATCAATCCAGCACAGCTCGGATGCTGTCATCTTCGGATTAAGCGAATCCTGTCTGTTGATCGCTGGCTGCAAGTCGCTGCGGTGGCGCAGAACCAGCAGCAGACAGGGGCGGCGCGACCGCAGGCGCCGTAGCGGTGCCAGAGCAAGGTGTGGGACCCGGTGCCAGAGCAAGGTGTGGGACCCAGCGGCTGCCGGGGTGCCTCAGCCACAGGCGTGTGCATCGCCCAGCTGCGGGGAGGAGGGTGAGCCTGACGCTGGTAAAAATTGCTGTCTGCGAGAAGCGTGGAGCGCGCGCGGCTGATGTACCGGAGTGAGGGCTGACAATAACCGAAGGTTCATTAGCAGTTACCTCTAACCGCGTCCTGGACACCGTCCTGTGCAACTGCTGGGGGTGACCTTGCTGTGGCAGGGGGGTTGGACTTAGATGATCTCCAGAGGTCCCCTCCAACCCTGACCATTCTGTGATTCTGTGAAAGGTATTTACTGTATGGTGTGCACAGTGCCGAAGTCGAACCCTGCAGACAATTCCCCAGCGGGACTTGTGGCAGAGGGAGCTGCCTCTTAACGCCTTGAATAGTGAAAAGCAGAGGCCTGGCTAATTGCCGTTACTGCTTGCCCTAGGAATACCTCAACTAGTCTCTCTGGCCAGTGCCCGGTGGCGCTGGTGGGGCCCAGCTATCCCCATCTCTCCTGACATCACCCTCTCCTCAGCAAGACACCAGCACGTGTTCCCTGGTGGGCTGGGGGGGGATTGCCACCAGGCTGGGGGGGTGACATGCTGCTGTCCCCCCGCTCCTTGGGTGCTGGGTCCCTTCGGTGCCACCTCTCCTCGTCCCTGCTGTCAGCACGAGCTGCGGCGGCTGCGGGTTTAGCTCATGAGCTGGGGGAGAGCAGGGAACTGATGAGCCCGTGCCACCCGGAGACCTGAATGCATTTGTCAATCGGCATGTTTTCTTTATTTTTTCAATGTACTTTGCTGAAGAACTATTATACATAATTGGTTCTGGATTACTGCACAAACCGCATTCAGATAACACTTGTCACCTTGGGAATAGCTAACGATACATAACAAACCAGCAGCAGCCTGCTCGGGCTGAAGGGCTTTATGTGCGTGTATGTTTTGTCTTCTTTTTGTTTTTAAATGTGTCTTGAAGAATAAAAATACACACATATTTTAAGCAAGCACTTCCTTGCACAGATCTGTTTTGTTTTAAAACATCAAGTGTGTTCCTTTAGCAGATCAACATTATTGTGTTGCTCTTCTGATGCGGTGCCAGTTATGTTTATTTTCTTAGCTGAAATTATTTCCTCAACAGATTTGCTTTTGAAAGGACACTGTTCGGTGGGTATCTTGTTCAAACCGAAGCTCATCTAGCTACTGCTCTGCTCTTTCCATAGATATCTTGCAGATAGGGAACAGTATTAGTGGAAAGCAAATGCGCATATCCAAGCCATCTTAGAAGTACATCAAAATCTGTATGAAACAGACTTTAAGCAAATGAACTCTAAAATCCTGGGTTTGATTATCTCAGAGAATCCCTGCTGAAACTAATAAGGCAGCATCATGCAAAAGACATTCTAGGCTCACTACTACCGAGTATTAATTATTGTTATCTCTTTGCTGGCTGATAGCAGTGGTTGCAGCCCTGCAATTTAGCTTTCCAGCAGAAAGAAAGGTATCGGAACAAAACTAAAAAATAAAGCTGGATATAAACATATCAGACCTGAAACAAAAGCTATCGTGGTGCGTGGTGGTTCCTTCCCCAAACCGCTGCCTGGCATGCCTCTGCTTTAAGAAACTGGCTTTAAAACCATCCGTGCCGGAGAGCAAACTTTGCTGCTGCTCCTCTTGTAGCAGCTTTTCTTGGACTGCTGCGGGCGAGGAGATGCCAAGGGGCAGGCGAGGGAAAGTCCGAGGCCTCTTTTCAAGTCTACCATGTGCTCGCCAAGAAATGCAACTTGGATGACTTTGTACAACAGTGACATCTGGTGATACCCATCAATATTTACTGTTTCCACCTGCTTTTTGAGAGGGTGGAGTTAGAGTCTGCCGATTCCTTATTACTTGAGAAGTCCGTTAGAGCGAAGCCCTTGGGTTTGACTGGAGACCTGCCAGGGCTGCTCCTGGCAGCCAGCTTGCCCAGTTTGGTTTGGGTATGTCGGTGCTACAGTCTGCTGATGTTTGGTGGGCAAAAGCTGGATGCGGAGGAGCGTCACCGGCAGGGAAGGGTGCTGTGCCGCTGCGTGTGGAGTGGGTTGGGTGACAAGTTGCCCTGTGCTATTTGAGCGAGGAGAAGAGGCATAAATCTCTGTGACTCCTTTTGAGCCTCTCTCACGTCTCCCGTTACTGCATCCTGACGGGCAGGGGCTGCAGTCCCTGCTGGAAGCGCGTTATTCTCATTGCAGACCTCGAGTCCTGGTTAGGCCTTGCTTCTATCCAAACTGGTTCGGCTTTTCTAATTATGAGGGGAAAACTGTTTAAATAAGATGGAAAGTGCTCTCCGTTGATGATCAATATTTTGCTGATCTCTCTATCAATGCTCTGAAGTCAAATAGCAAAATGTTAGTGAAAGGTGTATGGTTAAAGCCACAGTTTATTGCCTGTGGACCCTTCTGTCATCAGGAGAATTAGCACGGGTAGGTTGTCTGCTGACCACAGACTCCTTGCAGAGGGGGAGAGAAGAGGGAGAAGAACCATTGCTTCTGGTCTCCTTTCTTCTCCCTTCCTAAATGTCCTGCAGGAGGTGATAATGTACCTTTCTTCTTTCCTTACTACATACAGCCTTTCCCTGCTTTGCCGCTCAGTTTGCACCCAAGGATGCGATTTGGGGGAAGAGGGCACATTTCCACTAAATGGTGGCGGAGGACGTTTGCTGACCTGTCTGTTGTCACCTGGAGGTCTATGTGCCATAGATTTGTATGTCACCTTTTTTTTTTTCCCCTCCTTCCTGGTATTCGTGCAAATTAAAGCAATTCAGAAAAAGAGGTTTCTATGGGTTAATTCAAATACGTGGAGTGTTGGAAAGAAATCAGGTTATTTCCCTCTTCAAGGGATTAGAAATGGCTTTAGGCCTAAATCCTGGTGGCGCATCTCGACCACCTCCCAGGATCGGTGCTTACATGAACATGTGACACCTGCTGTTACATCTCTTGGGAAAACAGATAGCTGTGCTGCCGGGGCAGGCACTGGGTACTCTCCTGTACTTCATCAAGCATATAAATGATGCTTAACAAAGAACTAATGAGAAAAATGATGGTTTGAACGTGCAAACATAGGGGACAGAGGGAGAGGCCCGTAGTGAGGCTGAATTCAGTTTCTTTAATATTAGATATTATACATGCACACTAGGCAGCGTCAGTGTGATTATTCCATACCTGTTTCTTTCCAAAGGATAGAATATGAACTAAATCACCCCTCAGAGAGTAATAGTGAGATAACGTTTTCACACCATTAGTCAGATGCTAAAATAACAATGTACTTTTTCTTCTCCCTGGTAATATAAAACCAGAAACAACAATCAAACAGAAGGGTAACACCTTGTATGCTGCCCAAGGAGTTTTTTTTCAGTTTTGGAAACTTTGGTATAATTGAAAGCCGTAGCCTCTATATGTTTGTCTCCATAAAGTCCTGGTTCTCTTAAGGAAACCTGCACCTCTGTACTGCTTTCTCTGGTTTGTGTGTGCCTGGAGTTTCTGATGTGACACTGTGTTTTACATCTTCACAAAATATCAGTAAATATTCCAAAGGAAAAACTTAGATTTGGGTGAATTAAAAAGCAGATAATCCCCAGGGCCTCAAGTAAGAGGGGAGACAAGATCCCATAGGTAAACCCCATGGCACGCATCCTTACAGATGGACAAGTGGTTTGAGAATCCTGTTGAGAAACCAGACGTATGCACCATGTTCAACACTCTTTAGCTGCTAGAATTTGGTAAAATGATTGTGTCTGTGCTGGTCAGACCACATCAAATAAATCTGTGGTGCCACATAAATTGTTCATTTTGAGAAAAAGCATATTCTGCCTGTGCCACTGGGATGGAAAGGGCCGACATGACTTGAGATCATACTGTCCAAGGACTGAAGAATTAATGAAAAACTCGAAGGCAATTTTTTCCCATTGATTTCAGGGAGGCGAGGATTAGAACCACCATGTCACAGGTTTAGGATATAAAGGACAGCCAAACAGCTCTGACACTTGTTTTCTGGTGAGCTGTGCTGGTCTATTGGTAAGGTGGGATGTGGGGAGACAGTACGGAGGGAGCGAATTGACAGTGACTGTTGGGAGCAACAGTACTGCAGTCGGTGGGGCTGCACAGGTATACGAAGAAGTCAGGCCCTCAGGGTTCCCTTACTGTTTTATTTCTGAAGTAGCAGGAGGACAGGGAGTGCTTCAGCAGTATTTGGTAGTGGCTGATCCCTCCTTCTACAGGAAACTGCAACCTCTCCCCCGACTGTTGGGTAATGATGAGGCGTATTAACATACTAAAAGCAATTTCCCTATTTTGCAAAGAGAAGCACACATGGCTGGAGAATGAAGTATAGCGATCGGCAGATTCCCCACAGAGACTTTCCAGTGAGTTTTCTGGAAGGGCCAGAAACCTTCAGGCTTGCTTAGGGGACAACAGGGGGACAACCGATGCAGCCTCTTGCGACAAACTGCGTATTTATATGAAGTCTATCCCGCTGCGTGCTGTTGAGCTTCCCCTCAACTCTGGTTTTTTCTCACTGCCTCCAGCTTGGCTGTTCTGAGCTGGAGTTGAGGGGCTTTGGCAGGGCTGCCCCAAAGAGCTCCTAGCCTCGTGCGCCTGGGCTCCTCTACCATCTGTAGCACCAAGGGACTGTGACTGGTTCTCCACTCATAACTACGTGCCGGGTTTTCCTTGGAAGCCTCCAGAACCTGCTTCTGCTCCTGGGAATCCGGGCTTGTCCCACAGCCGGCGCCTCCCCATATTTCATCTCCCTAAACCCACTGTTATGCTGGAAACCAAAAGTTCCCTTGTAGTCCCTCAGGGATGCTTATTGACTTTTATGGTCTTTAAAAGACCTCTGCATGGATTTGTAATCATTCTACGTGTACACCGAGCAACACTAACATAACTGGTAATTAATTTGTTTTAATTGTTTTTATATAATCCCCGCGAGCGACCTCATGTTTTGTTTTGCATCTGTTATGTTTCTGACTCAAATTTTAATGCCTTAATGGGAACGGTGCCAACTGCTGTAACACTGAGCTATGAGCAATCTCCTGGCACGCTTCCAGTCCTTTATTGTGGAACTAACTATACAGCACTGTAATTTAACTAGCAAAATGTGGCAAATCACTATTATTAATAACAATAAATCTATTTCTGCAGGTTGACAGCATTAAAATAACAAATTACTCTGCAAAGAAAGCTGGTAATTTTGGGTGCTTTCCACTGCGATCATTGCAGAAGTGTAATATCCATTATTAAGAGCCCTTTGGTGTCTCATGAAGGACCTGTTTGCACATGACAATGCATCATGGTACTTACTACGGGGGAGGATACGGAGGCCTTGACCATGGCTATTTCAGCAATTCATCATTTTAATTTAAATGTTAATGGCAGGATGGGGCAGGTTAGGGAAAATTGTCTGCCTCCCCCCCTTTTTTAATAATCCTGTCTCATCCAGTTAGTCAAATCTTAATGCCCAAGATCTTAATTTCTCCTCCTCTCTTCCCTTCTCTCCACTCTCTGTTGCTGTCTTCATTCTTGAATCCACAGTGCCCTGCAGCGTGCGAGTCCCCTGAGGTTTAGCTGAGCGCTTGATTTGTGCAAGACTTCAACTGTGAGAGCAATGCCCATCAGACACTCATATTTTTAAAGGAGTTAACAGCTGAACTGCTGCAGCCTGCCACTGGATTGCAGCAGCCTGGTCAATGCAAAAAGACCAAGCTGAAATCATAGAATCATAGATGGTGGGATGCAGGGAGACAGAAATCACAGGTTTAAGATTACTTTCAGGCTGAAGTTCCTGCTGGAATTGACATGCTGCTCCTGGAGGTTGTCCTGAAGGGGTTGTCCACATCCAATCCCCACCAGGGGAAACCTGAGCAGTAACCCTAGTACTGTGTCGCCCTTGTTTGAGGCAACCCTAATTTTCTACAGCCTAATCGAAGAAAGCCACATCAACCCCTTTGCATGTAAGCAGCTGTAGGAGGGAGCGATCGCGAGGGGAATGAAGCGTGCGTGCCGGCTCCTCGGGGTGAGGGTGGGGAGATGTGGGCTGTGGGTGGTGAGAGGGAGGTAATTGAGGTTACAATAGGGAACTGGTGGCTGTATGGGACTTGGGGCTTGACTGACTTAACTGCTTATTTCCTTTGTTTCTGTGCTTTGCGTTGGCGGGATAGGCATTCTAGTGAGCCTCAATGGGAGTTAAAATATTACGGAAAAGAGAATACTGGAATATCTGCCTCATAAGTTGCAGGCGCCGAAATGTTCTTGTATAGTCTGTTTGTAAAGTTACTGTTTGTCTAAGAATTTATGATATACCCAGGGGCTTTATTCACTTTTTGGTTGTTATTTCAGGGCAGTCCTTACCCAAAGCTGCTGCAGGTAATGGAGAGGTGGTTACTGGTCATGGCCTCAGCCCCTTCACTTGTTCATAGAGCGGGCAGAAATCTTCAAGGTGGTGTTTACGAAGGGGGAATGTGAGACAGGAGTGTCTGTTGCTGCTGTTTCTGCAACCTGATGACTGCGTTCCCTTGCTCTGTAAGCTCTCCCAGCCTAAGTGGGTAGGTGTCAGTCTGGACAGTGGTTGGAGTGGAACCGTGCTGGAGACCCTCAGATATCTTCTGCAGTCTGTCACCTGCTGTCAGCTACTTACCAGGTGATGCCAATAAACTCCTCTACAACTTCAGCATGGGTTACTGTTAGTAACTCACAGATCTTTAAAATGCAGCCCTGGGAAGAGCAGGACATGCTTAGAAGAATGTCGAGAAGAAAGGGTGCAAGGTGGCAAGGTCAGAAAGAGTAAATTTGTGATTTGGAGATAACCGGATGGAGACTAGTAAAGGAATGAAAGCAAAAATATTTGTGGGGAATGAAATTAAAAAGCCACATGCAAAGAGATCTGGTTGACAAAACTACCAGAAATGTCAGGCACAGGGAATGAGGGAAGAGACTATGGTCCAGAACCTGGTCACCGTGTGTTTGCCTCTGCACCAGCCTCAGTGAGCGTGGAGTCAGGGCGCTGGAAAGTCTGTTGGGTGAGCAGCAGGAGACTGGCACAGTTTGCTAAATGGTGTTTGAACAGAGCAGTAGCGAGTGTGAAGAAGGAGCAAATCTGCTTACTGATGCAGCTGAAGATGTTGCCACGGGGAGGTTTGCAGCGGGCTGCCATGTTCCTGCTGAACTCCTTCCGTGCAAAAGAAGTGGCTTAGAGCTGCTGCAGCAGAAGATTGCTCGTGTTCGGAGCGGTGGTTTTCCTTATTTTTCTAGTTCTAATTTTGATGGGGAAATTAGGAAGAGGGGAGGCTGGAAGTCACTTTGACTCTTTGTGCTTGTTAAAGACAGAGGACATTGATTTCCTCACCCAGCTGGCTTGCAGCAGGATGGAGCCTGCCTGCTTCTACATGAGGACCCACCTCTGCGACTGGATGGTGGCTTGAAAGCTCCCCTTGCAGAGCGCAAGCTTGCAGGCATCTCTTGCGGGTCAGGTCTATCCAAGTGCTTAGTCAGTTTTCTTAGCGATTAAAGTATCTCCTAGGTAGCTGAGTGGGCTCTGCAGGGTTTAACCCACGGCTGTCTGCAGCTAAGGCACCAGCCGCGCCATACGGGGCTGCTGAGAGAGATGCAGCCCCTTGTGAGCACTAATAGTCAAATCCGGCTTTGAGCTGTTATCCAGCCTAATCTGCCGATCAGACTGTGATAATTCAACTTTAGCCAGTTCGACACCAGCTGCTGCTCTCCCAGACAAGTGCCTACAGCTCTGAGGGGCGGCAGCATTGATGGGTTTCTGAAGGGGGTCGTGGGCCCCGATTCTCCTTAAGAAAAAAAAAATTTAAAAAATCCTAGTTTATTGTCTGCTGTTTTCGTTCTTTGCATCCTATGCTTTGCTTTCTGTCAAAGATCCTGTGGCACTTGACAAACAAGATGAAGGCACTTGACCCTCCTGAGTGTTTTCATCCTGTTGATTTGCAAAGCAGCCAAATCCTTGGTCTGGCATGATGGAGGACGGTCATGTCCCCAAGCCTTGCTCCACCGTTGCAGCATTTGGTTTGGACCGTGCCCCAGATTTGCTGGTCTTTGAAAAGTCATGATAATTTTAAGGCATGTGTTTGCAGCAAGAGCCTGGCGTTGGTGATCTACTTGATGTTTTACGGTTTTCCGTTTTTGTTGCTTTTGGTCTGTCCCTGCCGTTCAGAGGCAGCACTAGGCATGGACAGAACAGGCTGTTGTCCCGGCAGGCAGACTGCTGGGGGCTGTAAAACCTCCTTTTCTTATAAAGTCTGGACAAGCATCAGGCAGAAACACGTACATGAGTAAGCCTATACTGGGAGACCTATTTTTCTTCACTTAGGTCCCCGGCTATGTGAACTCCAGTTTCCCACCAAGCAACTCGCACTGTTTGTATGAATAATATTCTGCAGCTACGTGTATGCTATCTGTGGGGACAGGGGTAATTATTGACATCAGATCTCAGTTCCTTTGTTCCTGGCCTCTTAAGGATGTGAATACTGAATTTCTAAGCCTCACTCTCTGGTATTGCAGAGCTTCAACTTCTGGGAAGCAAGTTCATGCAAGCAGTAGGCCATATACTTGATGAGAGCTCTGCTGTCTGCAGGAGAACGTGGTTAATTTCAATCTGAAGATATTTCCATATACTTGATGAGAGCTCTGCTGTCTGCAGGAGAACGTGGTTAATTTAAATCTGAAGATATTTCCACTGTTTTGTTATTTGAACTTCTGTTTTCTGCAGGAGTAGAGATATGGAGGAAACGTGCGTTGCTGCAAAACGGCATTGAACAGAAAGTTGGCAAGTCTGAAGTGGCGTAATTTATGTCTCCAAAAGACTGTTTCACAGTGATTAAACTAAGAAAAAATTAAAAAAATTAATAGTTTCTCTTATCTTAAAAGGCAGAGGCCAATGATACTGGAGATGGAAGGCATTGGCTTCTGTGCGGGGAACAGTTATCTGCAAATTAGCAACTGATGCTGCTGTTTGTGACAAGATAGCGAGATGCTAAAATAATGAACCAAAATGCAGACTACCTGGAGCTGATTCAAAGTGTGAAGAGCTCCACTTTTAATGATCTTATTCCTTACTCAGTCTCCAGCAGGAATTTGAAGCAAGACTGTACATCTCTTGGGACCATCGTGGTCCTCAGATCTCCACTGTGCAAAACAAAAGGGTCTTTGCCAAGGGGAATATTTATGAGATCCTTTTTGCGTGGCGCAGGCACTGCGCACACTGTCCCATCACTAACAGCAGGCTGGCGGTGGGCTCGGTCCTCCCGTGCACAGGGCTGGTTTGGATCCTGTTTCACAGCAGCCTGGAGGAGCACTAATCTCATGGTTTGTTTATTTTCTATTGCAAGTGATCGTAACAAAGAAACACTGCGAAAAATTGTTCTTTTAAACTTTGTTTGAAACTGCCCTGTGCGCACAGGACATGGTCGCAAACAGACTGTTAGACTTGAAACTACCGTCTGGAGAGAGAGCACAAATGCGTGGTGGTGAAAAACGAACTGCTGATCTACAGCTGTCTGCGAATAGTTGCCTTGGGATGAAGCAGGCTAATTGGAGGGGTACAATAGCAATATAAGGGATTAAAGTCTGGTTTCTTTCATCTGTAGATACTTGAATAACTTTCCGTTAGTTGAAATTGGGTTGCAAATGAACATCACCTTTGATCTATGACGAGGCTTTCCAATCAGCGAGGCCTGAGCCCAAAAAATGAAGACGGTTTACATTGGTGAGACCAGAAAGATCTGAATCCTGAAGAACAACCTGCTCCAGCATTGAAATAAAAGTGGAGGTGGATCTTTGGGAGGCAGGAGGAGCCGAGAGTCAGAGAACTGGTGTGGATTGTGCGAGCTCCAGGAAAGGCAGCGACACCACAGAGGTTATTCAAGCCCTGAACTCTTTCACAGGACCCTCATTCCAGGTCTAAATCATTAGTGAGAGGGCCTTGACCGGGCTCTTAATTTGAATGATGAGAATGTTTTGGGTGGATAGAATGACTGACTGGTGCATGGCGCAGGGAGCAGGGTCGGGGAGAACATTGGGTGGGTGCCTTTACTGCTCCTGTTTTCGTTAGGGGACTACTGATGCAGAACCAAAACAGAACCCCTCCCCCCCTTATTTCTGTAGATACAATATATTGGCTTTATTTAAAAACATGAGTACCTAAATAGTGTGGTTTATTTTATTGGTTGGTTAATATCTAGATGATATTCTTTATCAGGTTTGACAGGTCAACTTCTTGACCTAAATTACTTAACAGCATCTCTTTAATGCTGAATTCCCGGCTTTTGTTGGTCTGTCTCATAGCCAGGGTCTTATCTAGCGTGTGGAATTTGATTTATTTCTGTGCTGGCATGTCCAGAAGAATCCGTGTAAAGAAAACAAACTGCATGTCCCCTTCACAGGAGATCTTGGCTGCTATTTCTCTACCCGCTAAAAGCTTTATCACTCAGCCTTGTTATTACCATACTAAACGGAACACTTCAGAGCTTAGCGGCTTAACAAGATAAAAACATGCTTTGCGGTTAATGTGGTTACTGTAGGCATGCACATGGGGCCGGCGAGGAGAGCTGCTCACTTCCTGCTGGTGCAGCTGCGGATCGGCGGAAAATAACTTTGCTTGATAAAGCCTACGAAAGCAGGCAATTCAAGAGATATTTCAGCTTTATCAGGGTAACGTGCTGAAGAATGACCGAAGGTAGAAGAAAATATCCCTTCCTCCCCGGCCACCCTGCTGTGTAATTTGTATCCAAACCAGATTTGTGGTCTGCCAGGATCTCTTTCTGTAGTTCTTTCTTTAGGCAAGTGCAATTGAGTGCAAGGGTGTTTTCCAATTCAAAGGGACAGGTTGGGATTCCCCTCCTGACACCATGTCTTCAAAATAATCCAGAATGCTTTTTTCCCTGTGAGTAATGAGTGTCTCGTGTTGTCTGAAATGTGTAAATTTAGGAAAATTCTCTTCTCTGCATCACTTACTTTTTGGACGTTTGTGACTTTGGGTACATGATGAAGGCAGATGTCTGGATTCTCAGCTGCTAGAACTTCACAAGAACTTTATTTCTGGTGTTTCCTCCGCCCAGAGATCCAGGTTTGACTCCTCAGGAGAACCCAAAACACACACCTTCTCCTGAAATACTTCCGAAGAATTTGCAAGTGTAGCTCTGGGATCATTTTCATGGACCTTCACAGAATTCCTGAATATATCTTGGTTTTGTTTAAAGCATAAGAAATACAATAATTAGACAAGATGCCCAAAGGTAGCTTTCTATCTTAAGCCCGAGAAGCAGAACGCGTTATGGTTTGTCTCTTCTGGTGTTGGTTGATTCAACGGTCAAGAGGGATCTGATTGTTACGGGAGCACAGTCCGTCCTTTTTTCTCCTTCCCAAAACTTCCTGGGCCTGGCCTCCTCGTGAGACCTTTTTCAACCTTCCTTGTCTGTTTTTTATTGTTGCTGTTAATGTTCTACTTTTATTGCTTCCTTTCTCGTCCCTACATCTTGTTCTTTTCTTTTTTTATACTGAAGGACGAGCTGTCCTCCCACAGTGCAAGCAAATTTACTATCCCGAGGCTCTTTGCTTAGACAAGGCAGCCATTTTTAACCACAGATTTTGTAAGCAAAAAGAATACCCATCCTCCAGGACAGTGCTAACGAGGACATTTTTGCGGTTGTCATTGCGTACTAACTTCATATCAAGTGGGATTGCTGTGAGCTGAAAGATAGCCCAGACCGTTCATGGATCGCACAGCATTGCTTCTCTGCTCTTTGCATCCCTTCTCAACGTGGATACAGGACAAACAAATAACGAGCATCAGGATGAGAGGGGTGGTGACATAGTATGTCACATTGTGCAATCACCTCCAGTCTGTGCTCCGCACATCACATCATTTCACACTGAGATACCAGTACCTTCTCTTACCAGCTCTTGTATCTTAATTCTCTATTGCTTCTGCTGCAGCCAGCAGTTAGTTAAACAGTACACAGATGTGTATGTTTAAGCATATGAATTAGTATTTGGAGCTGTAGTTCAGTTTGCTGTGGAACAAATTTTTCAGGCACACAGCATGTGATAAAAAAAGCGCAGTTTCCAGAGCACAGTTCCATCCCAATAATTATGGGGGAATCTTTCACTCACCAAACGCTTCAGCTCACTCCTAAAGGTTCCAGTGAGGAAGGAATAATCACCAATTAACAAATATTGTTGTCGTTTACAGATAAGGCAATGAGTGTGCTCTAAGCATCAGGAGCAGGTGTTGCAGGTAGGGGGAAAGGAATGTTGATGAGCAACTTCTTGCATCTTCTGCCTTGTGACCTGTCCAGGAACTTTGACTATGAATTTATTAGTGCAGCCATTAATTATCTGTTAGCCCTTTGGAGTATGCCTACTTACATAAGTAGTTTATAAAGTGTGTTCAAGTGTTTCATTATAGCTCCCGTGTGATGTTGCGATCCTCCTCAGCCCCTTCGCATGCAGTATGTACCCAGCGGCTTGCTCGAACTCTGTACGTGATGACCGGAGATGTGGCCTAATCCCTTGCATGGTTACGGGATAGCATCATGCCACGTGTGAGATCTTTGTGATTATGCTGTGTGTTACAAGTCAAACTGCCTTTCTGTTCGCTCAGAGACGTACAGCTGGTGTGTTTAGAGCTTTGGAAGCCTGAAAACACTGTGTGATATGTTATGAAGAAAGACATCTGCCTGCATAATCATGAGCCAGTTTGAGAGGGAGCAACCATTCTAATTCTGGTAGATCCATGTAGCACCCATCCCTCACCTACATCCCTAGGAAGGAAACGGTGAAGAGCTGCTGTCCCTCAAACCTGCACGTAACCCTTCCCCAGCATTGTCACCATGCTCGCTCCCAGCCCTGCAGATCCGTTCCAGGCCTGATGGCATCGCACATGAGGAGTGGGGGAAGTTCAGTGAGTGGCGTGCTCTGCTCATTGCCAGTGGCACCGAAATTCACATTCACAGATAAGTCCTGCCAGGGACGTGCTCACCACATCAATATCGCTACTTCATACGTTATGCAAATTGTTTGCAACAGTGAAATGCTAAAAAGCTGCAAACATTTGATTTTTGTGCAAAATGCACACTTTGCATTACCTATACTGATTGCAAGGTATCTTGTTTTAATTAAATAAGTATGGAATGTAAATTTTAAGGAGTTGTAATACAAAGTAGTTGACTTGCAATATTTATGTAAGCCTCGTATTTCATAAGCATTTGAATTTCATATTGATTTTTTTTTTGCTGTTGATGTTAGCTTTGAACACATGTTGATATATATCCAGTGAAATTTGTCTCACTGGTGGAAAACACAGAGGTGGACTTTGTCCATATTTAGCTGCAGAAAAATTGTTTCGGCATCTGTGGAATCTCTTCTTGCAGAGAATGTGCCACGGGAGCCAGCCGTTACCCTCTGCTCACGCTGGGTAGCGTCTCAGTGAAGCACAGAGAAGTGTGGTCTTTGGCCAGGCACTGGCCTAATATTCCCAGGGGTTGAGGTTTAATTATCAAACCTATGTTTGAGACCTTAACTATGTCCCTGGTGCTTAGCTAAAGTTGCTATATGTGCTTCAAAGTGCAATCAGCTAGTTAGGCTGAGCTTGAGCATGGCCGTTAAGTTTTGTGGTGAATCGGAGCCTACCTCCGGATCCCATCTGGGTGTCCAGTGGAGGACCAGCACTGGAGGAGCCCCTCAAGGCGCCCTCTTCCTCTGCTTCATTCCCAGTTCGCCTGGGACCTCCAGGAGCTCCTGCCGTGCAGCGTGTTGCGGTCTGGGGTGTCAAAAGGCGTCTTTAGAAAAAAAAAAAAAGAGGCAAAAAATAATACAGTGAAATAAGCGCTATCTCTGGAAATTTCAATTATTGTCAAAATATCCTGAAATCAGAACCTTACTGACATTCAGCCTCAATTATATAAAAACCATTGGGGATATGGAATATGTTCGTATAAATGAGGTCTCTGATAACTGAGGGAATTTTCAATGTACTTAATGGATGTCAAGAGACTTGACCCTGTTTTGAATACCAGGGAGTTTTGGATAATTGAAGTTTGGATAATCTAGGTTGAACTGTAGAATTTAGCAAATTAAGATAACATTGAGAGTGCATGTGAGTTAATTTTAGTTCTGACAAATGAAACCAGCGTATCTAGCTTAGAGACTAAAGCCAGCAGACAACACGCGGTGTGCCACAAGCTGCAGTTATCCAAGGCATCATGTACAACCTCATTAACGCTCTCGGGCCCGGCCTCTGGAAGGACCCACATGCAGAGATGAAGGGTGATTTAATTTCTCCAGATTGTATATAGCACATGCTGTCCATAGGGCTTTCGGTTAGTACGAGGGTGACTTCTGTGATGAGGGTTTGTGTCTGCCTGAAAGTGAGCAGAGACTAGTGAACGCTGGCAGCGCAGCGGGCTGCGCAATGGCCATTGATGATAATGATACGGCTGATGAGAGACGGATGCAGGACAGGATCTAAGTGCAGTTCTCCCAAGACTGCAGTTCCCAGGGTTGTCTGATGTCCCTTGTGCATGCGTGTTCATCCTCCTCCCCTCTCTTCCCTCCTCCCTCAACATACATGCTCTAAATGAATATTTTAATATATTTCTAGATTTCCAGGAAGGGGGAGGAATAAATTATTAAAAATGAATTACTAGTACAGTGGTTTAAGCATATAAGCGACGCAAGGTCTGTGGGGAAATGTACCGTCCTGCGTTAAATCAGCTGACAGCAGTTACCAAAATCTGACAAGCTCACAAAAATGTCTTTATTTGACAGGTCTGAACAGACTCAGTGCCTGGAAGTTTGTTTGTTTTCTCCTGTCTTGTCATAACAAGAGGCAGTACCTCTCTCTCCTTAACACCTTCGGTTTGAGTACTAGACCCTGAAATATTTCAAGAGAGAACTACCGAGGGTCAGGAGAGATGTTCGTCAAGTGACAGCCCAGGGAACTCCTGGGAGCCATTATTGTTTTCTTGTTTTGCTGCAGGTCTCGGGCAAGACAGTTGACATCCGTAGGACTTTGCCCCTAAACTTTTTAGCAATCTCAGTGTGTCTTTGACTGCAATGTTGAGGTGTTAGTTCTTCCTTTGCTGGCTGTGGAGGGAAAAATTAGTTAGATGACGTAGCGCATAAGAAGTACTTAAATGTGGATTATATGAAAGGCAGGCGAGGAATTTTTGACTGAGGTATATATTAAATATTTGGCCAGTCTGCTGTGTATCACGAAATCTCCTTCTCATCTTTCAAAAATATGTTCTCATTCTTAATATAAGCCCTTTTGGCAATAGGAGGGTAGTGACAACGTGGTAACCAGTGAAGGCGTTCTTCGTGAGCATTTTAACTTGACACAGGCTCCGTCTGTCTGCAGGAGTGTTTATCAGAAAGCATAACTGCTACATAACATCAGTGGAAGGATGCAAGAGGCAAGTGGACTGTCTTAGTTTTATTACACTAGCAGCTGGAAACCCCACATCACCCTGGGGCTGCACTGTGGTGGGCTTTGTATAACCCCCTAGCTTCTTAATAGCCAAAAAAACCCCAAAAAGGTGGAATAAATGAAAGGATTGTCCTCTTTTATTAGATGGGAATGGAAGCATGATGTTGTTGAGTGATGTACATAAGGTTAAATGAGAAAGCAGAAACTATGAATCTCCCCAGCTATGGTCTAGGGTCTTAAACACATAACTGTCCTCCCTTCTTGGATCTCAATTTGAAACCCATTATATTAGAGCGGATGGAAAATTAACCAAGAAGGGTTATCTAATCCTGCACTGAAAGAGCAAAAAATGCTCAGTTATGCAGAGACTGAAAGATGAGACACAGCAAAACTTCAAACAAATACTCTAGAGGATACTAGCTGGATATCAGAGACGACTTGGAGAACTGATAGGAAAGCAGTGCCGATCAAAGCGCAGAGGGGAAACACGAGGGGTAGTTTAGACCAAATGTCAAGGGGGGCTGTTTTAGGGAAGAAAAAATAGAGAGAAAAGAAGTGGTATTAATCTTTAGGTGTGTGATAGCTGGAAAGATATTCTCACCCTTACAGCTTTCCTTGGAATTCTCACCAAAAAAGGAGACTAGACAATGCCAGCTATTTTCTCCAGCAAAATTACCATATAGAGAACCACAGGGAAAATGCCTGAGACCGCGAACTGTAAACAAGCTGAGCCACTGGCAGGCTTGAAAACCAATGTTTTTTTAAAGTGTATGTTAAAACCAACTTTGTTTACTTAATTGCAATAGAACATTGTATTTTCCTTAAGAGAAAATTGAGAAAACCTGGAGGGCGATTCTGCGGTTTGCAATAAATAAACACAAATGTGAAATCGAACACTACCCACATTACGAAAGCTAAGTACATGAAACGCCCCCAGTGCAAACTTGTCACTCAAGTGCCAACTGTCAAGAGTTGGATACTTTTCATAAAGCATAGTTTTAGCCTTTATCTTAATGTCAGTGCTTTGTTATGATTGACCTTCTTCTGGCTGGAAGCCCACTTAAACTAAACAATACTATTCTGTTCTGAAGAGGGCGAATAGAGAAAGCATTGTTACTTGGTAAAATGTCTTTGGCCTGGATCCCAGATGGGAAGGAAGTGCTGTAATTACTGTACTCAATACAGAGCACTGTAGGGGCATGTAAGGCAACCGGTCTGCAGCGAACGAGGAGCAATCCTACACCTCTGCTGACTGTGAGACTCTACTAACCGAGCAATTTTCATATTACTGTTTTATTTGTTCTGCTTAAGCAAAAAAATCTGCCCTTGACCACTGTAAATCAAAAATTCAAACCAGGCTCCCTTAAGCAAATAAGGGGAAAAAACTCAAAAGAGCCTGCTTGGCTCCCAGTGGCTGCTTGGCAATGGTGAGCACAGTCAAACTAAGCTGGTTTTGTTTCTTCTTTACCTGTAAGATGTAAGCAAGATTCTGTTCCAAATCCCACAAAATTATCTTCTGATTACAACTACATTAAATGTAGTCTAGGCTATGAAATGTGTCTGATCCCAAAGCTAGAATCTCTGCTTTTGAACTTGTCACACAGTAATGTATAAATGGCATTTTAACGTGTATTTAGTATCATAGAGTCATTCATTATGATATGACTTTCCTTGAACGCTGTTTTTATAAAATAGCATAGGAAGCACATTCATTACAATGCTTTACCACATTGTGATGAGAGACCTCTCTTTTAAGTGGAAAATGAACTCAGTTATGCTATTAAGATTCAGTTTTATCTTAAAAGCATCTCAACAGAGAGGTGGGGAGGGTGAATTATTCCAGATGCTGTATCCACCCATTGTGAGAGATGCTTTTTGCCATGCACAGCTCAGTCTTAACAGAAATGGGCAAAGGACGCGAGAAGAAGTATTATTGCTATTTTACTGAGAAGTAACATAGACATACAATTACTGACAGCCCCTTGGGAGGCTTGACATAACCAGGGACTGAACGCAGGCTCCTGAGATGCAATCCAGGTGCTTTCTTCCCCAAGAAAAGCTCCAGTTTGGAAAAAGGCTTCACTATGCCGAGTGCTATCCAAAAATGAGACACAGGCAAAGTCCCCATCCCGACAGAACCCCCTGGGAGAGAAGACTGCAAAGCACTCTGTGTGGGTTTAGTTTTAGTTCAGGAGCTCCGCCTCACGACATAAGCCATACAAATGGAAGCGCGGCCTCACTTGAAGGTTATGAAGTGTAGCATGTTCAGGACTAGTCTAAATATCAAGGGACGTTAGTGAATACATCCTAAAACATGCCTTCTGCTTGCTAGTCTTATGGCGCTTGATTCAGTCAAAGCGCTAAATCGGGTGCTTCTCTTTAGCTGTATACATAGTGGGTTTTGGTATTCCAGTTAGTACTTTTGCTGCTGGTTTGTATCATCGTCAGCGGCGTCTTACGTTGGCGTGCTTGGTGTGGCTGATGGATTGGGTAGTTCTGTTGATCAAATTTATCTTATGTTAGTGCCAGGGTCTAGCTATCCTTCAAAAATATATAAAAGGTGGTTCATAACCCTTGCCTGACTCTGGCATCGAGTGCATCCTCTGACTCCATGACTTATTCCTTTCTGGCTGGAAACGTACAACAAATCCTGGAGAGGCTTTGCCCCATTTTCTTGCAGTCTTCATTAAGAGCTCCTTGGTCTTTAAGCGAGGTACAGCCTGTACGGGTTAACTCCACAGAGGATGTGACTCAGTTAAAAAGAGCTTCCAAACCATAATACTTTTAGTTTGGCTACAGAAAGGATTGGGATCTAGTGAACACCTATGGCCAGGGGAAAAGCCAAAGTGGCCGTAACTTAGTTTGGGAGAAAGATACTCTGCCTTGCCTACAAGGTATGACTCATCTTCTCTCCTTTCTTATGCTGAATCATTCGGGTTCTGAAGAAGAAAACCATAGGTTTCTCATTTAAATAAAAGCTCCCTGGGTCCCATTTGTTTTTTGTGGAACTTTATCCTCTAGAAGTAACACGGAAAATGTTTTATTTCCTAGGATCAGCACTGGAAGTGCCATGTTTTGAATGGATCCTTTGTTTCAATGTGAAAGAGGCAGCTCCAGCAGTTTTCTGGATCCCTGATGTGTTTTTGAATGGCATCCAAAGTTTGGGTCAGGGTAGACAGGAAGCCAGATGGGGATGTTTCTGTATTTTCTGAGTCAAATTGCTTCCCATGCTATAAGGAGTTTTAGCCTCTGGAGACCCCAGCTGTGATGGACTCAGAGCTTTTAATTCCTGTAATGCTGACAGATCTACCAGCCGCTGTGTTGAAGACATGATCTTGCCTGGTGGAGCAGACAATGGTATCCTGCGTGTTTGGATGGGCCGTTCGTTCCTGGAAAACTTCTGTGAGGACATATGTGTGGTCCAGCAGGAGTGAAAGGTTTGGTGTCATATGCAGAAAGATGTATGTTTTCATGTATATGGTGATTATTTGAGACAATCACTGGCTTAGTACTTAGCTTTCCTTGGGGACCATTTTTTCATGATATCTGGTGTTTTCTGAAGGCCCATGCACTTAGAGGAGCTGGAAGTCAGCCACGGTGATTGAAATTAAATGGAAAAAGATGCAGGTTTTTCAGATTATTTTTTTTAGGGTATTCTTTTTACTTTAACAGTTTCACAGAGATCATTGTTGATGTGCACAGAGGCATTTTAGCAAGGAAGCATTCTACCGGCGTGGCTGTGTTTTATTGCTGGTGGAATTATTATTAGATTAGGGAGAAGATTGCAGCCGAGGGAGGGGGGAATTCAGTGGGAGCTGGAATTTGGATAGATCTGAAGGGGACGACTCATTGCTTGAATTGCTGCTGGTAATGAAATTGCTTTTGACTAGTCAGAGTGAGCCGCTGGCGTCCAGAACGCTGATGTTATCTGCGGTGCGCAGGTTGCCGTTGGATGGAGCTAGGGAATTCAAAAGGCTCCGTCTTAATTGTTTTTGCTTAGGCTGTAGGTTGGTTATACTCGAGCAACAACATGCAGAAAGTAACGCAGGTGCCTAACAGTGACATTTGGGGCATCGGGTGCCTCACTGCAAATCCTGTCCCTCTGGCTTTTGGCGTTGAAGGGCTCTGGTGTGCAATGCTGGGGGCAGCCATGGGGTGGGAGTCCCCAGGTGGGGCTGCTGTGGGCGAGAGCAGCAGCCGAGGACTCTCCCCTCCTTCGGTTACCGAGGGGGAGAGTGGCCAGTTCTGGCAAATTTTCAAAACTCTGGAGGCTGAAAGCCCCAATTCAGTGAAGACTTTCCAGAGCTTTGGAAGACCCCACCCACTCCCTGAGCGTGACTTGTGGGCGGTTTGAGTACCCAGAGCGGGGTGGATCCTCAGGGAAACGGGCCAGCGCTGCCCTGGGGAGCTCTGGGCAGCTGTTTTCCCGGTGTCTTCTTGGAGGGAAGACACATTTGGGTGACCTGCTCTGCCCCAAGGTATGGGATTTGCCATACATGTGACAGGCAGGGCAACGCCATGCAGTTTGGGCATGAAGCTGAAGGGTTGGGTCCAACAACTTGGAAAATACTCTGTCTCTTGCTAGCAGGGTCTCGTGCCAAAAAAAAAAAAAAGATGAGGTTTTAATTACAGTCCCTTCTTTCCGTACTGGACCATTATAAGCAGCTAACTCCTTTTGAATGGAGAGCACTGGAGTGTCGCTATTTTATTTTTTTTTTTCCCCTAACCTACTTTAACTAATTTTCAGGATGCTGGCAATTGACATGCATTATTTATACTGCTGCAAACCTCGTATTTGGGATGAGAAATCCTACTGCCGGGCTTCCTGCTTCTAATAAGCATTCCTTTCACTGCATTATCTCCTCGCACAGCCCAGGGCTGCTCTTGCCAGGGACCCAGCTGGTGTTACTCGATGACTTTGTGGCGTGGGGAGCCTGGCTGGTGTCGCGGATCTGCGAGCTCGTGCGATGCTCATCAGCACGGAGACACAGGCTGCTACAGCAGCGAAGGGAGGGGGATGAGGCAGAGGCGGAAACCGCCGTGGGATTGAGTGACAGAAGTCCTGATTTTCCACGACCTGCTGTCTTGTGTTGCTACTCGAACCTGTGCAACCTGAATTTAAAATGCTTCCATCTTCCTCCCCCCGCCGCCCAGTCTGGATGACAACAGAAGGTGAAACAGGAGGACAACCAGCGCAGCCCCTGGAACAAAATGCTTTGAGGTTCCTAAATCTGTCTCTGTCACACCGGATCAATTGCCAGGGCCTATGTCGCCACCTCTTTTTGTTCATTTGGAAGATAACTCACTCCTTAACAGCCGAAATGGCTTCTGACAAACCTCTCCTTTGAAAATTGTGCTCAAGGACACTGCTCTTCCACTGTTTGCACAGCCAAAAATATTCTGGGGAGGATTTTTCCCCCCCTCTCTCTTTTATCTGAGGCAGCATAATAAAATACCTTAGATAAACAAATTTATTCTTGGAGGGATGTTTATTAAGCGCTGGCAATCCCTACGATAAATAATTTCTCTGGGAGGAAAAGAAAAAAACAAGTAAAAGTAGGCCAAGGAAATGATTTGAGTGCAGGGGATAACGCGGGGAGCGGAGGACGCAGAGGCTCCTCCCAGCTGTGGGGGGCTCGAGTGCTCCCGCAGTGCCATCTGCAGGGGAGCCCACGGGGGCCTGGGGTTGGAGGGGGTCTCCCAGCATTAGAGGCTCATTTTCTGAGGATTTGGGAAAAGCCCAGAGGCAGCAACGTGGCACAGGATCCCCCACCGTGGTAGACACTTTGCAGACATAAGGCAGAGGGTCCCAAACAGCTTAGGCTGGACGTCACCAGCTGGATGAACGGGGCAAGAAATCAAGCGATAATGTGTGAGAATTACTGGTCTTTCCTGCTAGCTGAGAAACCGAAGATGGGTTTCAAGGCAGGAGGTGTGGGGGGAAACAGTTTGTGTCAGTTTGAGACTGATGTTTTTGTTTTCAGTTTTTTCAGTGACATGAAACCCACGAAACTTTCATTTTGGGTCAACCTGAAATGCCTGGTTAGATCCAAAATGAAACGTTCTGTTTTGATTTGGGGTTATTTAACTCCTGCTTTCCCTCTTTCCTCTTAATTTAGGTGTGTTTTAATGTGAGAAAAACCAAAACACTTCAAACTGAAAAGCCAGAAATTTTCTTTTTGAAAATATTGAAGGAATACACTTCATCCTTCCCAAAATGAGGCCTTTCATTTTAACGGTGTCCTGAAATGCCAGATCTTCAACTCTTTTTTTAGGTTTCCCTCCTAGCAGCAACCTTCCCGCCCCTCATCCTCTTTGCTTCAGTGACAACCACTTGCCAAGTTCATCTGCTGTTCAGTTAGATCTTTTAAAACCCGTTTTTTCGGCAAATTTATTATCTGTCAAACCTTTAATCTCTTTTCTTGAATGAATGCACCATTTTCCTGGGAAAGAACTGAGTTACAAAGTGACATGTCCCAGATTATGTTAAAAAATGTGCGGCGGTTCCCCGGAGACCTGGTCCTCCCTCCTACCTTCCCGCAGCCCCTCTTCCCTTAAAAGCTGGAAACGCCAGTGCCTCAGCGTGCTGATGTGTAATAAAACATAGCTGTCATGTAACAGGGCTGCACAAGGATGCGATGCTCCAGTTGTGGGAGGAAATTGGGTGAATTATTTTTTCTTTGAGAAGCTGCTCTGATAAATGATGTTCACTGCACAGCAGAGGTCAGCTCTGTAGGTCGGTTTGGCCACCGAACGCAGCCAAGCTCCGGGGAAGTTTTGGAATGTGAGAGGTGAAGAAGATCCTTTCAGCTTTACTGTTAATGACTGATCTTGAGGTTTCTGTATTGGTTGAGGTCAGAGAAAGCTCCAAGAAGGTATTTTTGCCTATGCATAAGAGAGACTGGTTGAGTTTGATACAGAAGGTGTGAACTCTAAGAAGACTGAGATAAGGAGAAGTGTGGCAGCCTTGCTTTCCCTGTGCACTTCGGGATTTTCAAAGAGGCTGATGGGGTACCAAAACCCCACTGAAATTTATTCTTGCAGTAGGAGTAGGTTGATTTGACCTTCTTGTAGGTCACTCTAAACCTCTGCACCCTACCTTTTGTAGGCATGGGTAAGCCCGCAGGCTATTTCTGTTCAGGATGCTGCTTGGCTCGCTCTTTGGCCAGCTCCTAGCTCTGAAGTTTGTCAGTAACAACTGTGCAGTCGCTGACTGCAATCTTAGCGCCATTGCTATGAGTCTTCCATCCGTAATGGGTTTTTGTATCACCTTGTTTTCTAAGGAAGAGCCTGGATTTAACACCAGTTACCCCAGGTCAATCTGAAGAGCTGCTGCAGGTGAGAATGGATAGAGAAGTTGTTCTGACTCTGGTTAAAACTATGCCTAAGCTTAATGTACAAAAGGGAAGTGGGTTTTGGCCAGAGGGAAAATCCAGCTTTTCAAGGAAAGGTGAAATTAGAATGCTTGTAACTGAGAGAGGCAGGGACACAGGCAGAGCGCTCATCGGTGAATTTGAAATACAGAGCGATTTGCTTTATGCAAACGGTATCTGCGGGTTCCCACAGGTCAGGCTGGGACAGATCCTCGGTGACGGTGAAATAGCAGCTCCTGCTGCCTGCTGGGGAGCGTGCACCAGCTCAGGAGGCGGTTTGGGGCACCTAAACGTTGCTGGTGACGCCAGCACTCCTGAAAGAGGGCTTTCCACCTCCGTGTAGACGCGAAGCAGTGGGAAGGCTGTTATTGCTGCTGAGACAGTGCAAGAAATCTCAATTCTGGGAGTGTTTTGAACTTTCAGGTATTGAGGTGGAGAGGGAAAGGAGAGAATCAGAAATGGAAAGAGATTAATTCTTGAAGCCTGTCTGCATTTTTTTGCATAAATTCTGCTCTGCATCTGGACGTGTATGGCACAGGCTACAAAAATCCCTGCTTCGGCTGTAGGCAGAGCAGAGGATAAATATATATGGATGAATAAACAAGGCAAGTAATCCAATCTCATTGCTAGTATTCAGTTCCTGCACTGTTGCTCTAGGCAACCAGCTTGAGTGGGGATATTGTCTATAACCTTAAAAACTGATTATAGGCTACTTCACTGCCTCATACTGTCTTAAAGAGGATTAGAAGAGAGTGTAAAGCTGGCTTAGGCACTATGTTAACAAAGCCTCAAAGGCATCTGCAGATTTCCTTGTTCACGAAGTGATTAACTTATTTAGTAACTGTGAAAAAATGCGAACATTCGGGGAGCCAGGCTGGTAATAATTAAGAGATGTAATTCTGCCGTCGTGAGCCTTGCTTGGGCTGACAACTGTCTCTGTTTCACAGGAACGCATCCAGCTTTGTTTCAGAGGTGCGGGGTTGTTCTGCGTTCAGGCTCGTACAGGTTTCCTCCATTGTTTTTCAGCTGGAGGGGAAGGAGCGTGCCTGCTGGCGAGGAGGGGGGCCCTCGCTTGTCAGCAGTGCCTTTCATGGCTCCTGTGTGCCGTCTGGCATGCTGACGAGTCCGTGTTTGAATTCTGCGTGTCGCCGTAGGCAGGGCGGTTGAGGCGTTTCAGATGAGCGGTGGCGGCTGTGCTGGGGCAGGGCTGGCGGCCTGCGCCCGCCGGAGGAAGCACGCACCAGCACTTTACTTCCCCCTTCAGCTGCTTTTAAACTAAAGAATAAAAAGGGCAATGAAAACCAACACCCTTATTCTGAGCCGAAGTGTGCTGGGTGGGGGCAAGCACAAAGGAGGGGGTGCCAAGCGACGGTAAACGCTAGGTGAGCCAGTCCTGATTTCGGTTCTTGGCAGTTTGACAGCAGATGCTTTTCTTTGATCGTAACGATGCCAGCAGGCCCACCGGAGAGGGTTGTGATGGGGCTCTCATCTGAGATGATGCTAATGAGGAGGAAGCACTTGGGCTCCATGAAGTCGCCATGCTGTTCTGGGCCCTGGGCAGCTCTGTGTTTAGCTTGGTGCTGGGCTCCCATCAGCAGGTTTGAACTGGGGCACTCCTTCCTGATGGAGAAATCAGTGGTTGTGGTAGGAGCTGGCGTTCCCTGGCTGTACGTTTGGGTAAAAACTCATCTCTTCTCCCTCTGCTTCCATGGAAGCTTGCGTTCAGCTTTTGGGATTGATGGGCATTTGTGTCCCTCCATGGGTGGCATAAATAACCTCTTTTGTGTGATTGTCCACAGGCGGATTGTGGTCCAGAACTGTGTGGGGATGGATCACCAGATATCACTTGTTTTATCTTCAGCCTAGGGTGCTTTCTGTCTGATCACCTCAATGCATGCTCACTCTGATTTATGAGTGTCCCTCCTCCACTCAGGTTGCTTTTGTAATTTAAAATAAAAACAGGTTTCTTTAACAAATTCACAAGAAAAGCCCAAGTACATAGTATGACTGGGAATAAGTGTATCTCTCCTGCTTCCAAGAAACGTATTTTTTGTAGTGGGCAAGGGTTGGTATTGTGAAGAATAAAAATAAATACAGGGTAGACCAAGTTTTCTGCCAGCCTCGAAGCTCTCATCTTTTTAGTCTGGAAGGTTAGAATGGTCACAAGTCTCGAATAAGTCATATTTTAGGAGAAAAGGTTCTTCCTGTGACAGTCTTCTGTCAGTCTTTCCAAGATCACATCCTTACCTCCTCTGAAGTTTTATAGTGCTTGTCTGCTCCAATCTTGTGTTGTTTTTGTGGGTATCTGGCCACATCTCAGATCTGTATGCAAAACCATGTGCTTATTCATGACTGTTTCTTCACATACAAAGTCCCTATAAACACACCCAGGCCATGCGTGACAAATCACTGGTTCCTCTGGGCTTATTTCTTAAGAGAGTCCCAGCATAGGCTTAACTACATTCAGAAATAATATTTGTACAGGTGATAAGCTGTGACTGCACACTCATGTAGTTGAAGGGAGAAGAGCTTTAATAAAAATGTCTGATTGTATCCATCAATATGCTGCACAGTTTTAAGTATTTGCTCTATATGTGAAGGAAGTTTCCTCCTCTGCTTGCTAGCATGGTGCTGGCTGTAAGATCTTCCTTCCCTTTTCAAAAATGATTTGTAGTGGTGATTTCAGTTGCTCAATTCAATAGTCTCATCAGTGTTGGATGTCACAAGTGTTGAGCACCCTGTCTCTGACAAATAAAGGTTTTTAGAACTGAAAATATGCAAAATTGTTGAGTACTGCTGGATATCTTCGCTTGCATCTATCCTGAAAATAAAACAAGTAAAAGTGGTTTGAAGTAATGCTAAAAACCAAGTCTTCTACTTCAGCATGTTCTCAGTTTGTGAAGATCCTCAAACATCACACGGATGAAAGAAAGATCTTGAAAGTGAAGATCACTCCGTCACCAGCACTTCTGGTATGGATCCCTCATTTTTGCTGGACCTGACCTGGATGAGCTGCAAGAACTCTTCTACTAATGCGTGGCCCATACTTCATTTACTTCTAACTTTGTTTCCCCCAGGTCAATGTTTTATTGATTATGAGATGATTTCATGAATTCATACAGAAGTTCCATGAAAATCTGGATTAATAATGGAAAAAATGAGGAGATAAGAGAATTCCCTGTGTCTTTATAGTGCACTTTACCAATCAAGCTCTTTACTATCCCAAGCTTACATGCATATAAAGTGACAGGAAGATGTGAACAATGCCTTTGGAAGGGAAAACAGTCTGAAGCAGTAACGTAAGAACAATTTCAAAGTGAGAATGATTTAAAGAGAGGGAATTAAATGCTTGATATTGAATCAATATGGGAAGGTGCATGAGGCATGTTAATAGTTCCGAGCTTTCTGCTAATGGATGGAGATGTGTTTTGATCTCAGAATAGCAGAACAGCACTTTGTGTCTTCTGTCTCTCCTTGTTTTCCTGTCATTGCTTCAGCTCCAGATAAAGGATGGGATTTGCAAAGTCACACAGCCTTGACCTGTTCACTTTGTCACCAAATTCAACTCAAATGTTGAAAATTCTGCCTGTCTTTCTGTTTCTGCCTTTCCCAGGAGAGGGGAATTGATGAGAGTGAATGGAAAAGCAGCATTATTGGTTTAAGGAAAACAATTAGAGACCTATGTGTGCTTCCCTACTTAGCTTCTCGCAGGAAAATAGGTGCTTTCAAATGCTGCTCTGGTGTTAACAGCTCTTCTGAATCTGTCATTGTGACTATGCGTGTTTCATTCAGCATCTCCGGAAGAAACTGAAGTAGCATCTTGTGGATGAAGAATCTCCATTTTAACCTCTACAAATGTCAATTGTTCTAAACCTATATGCAGCACTTAGCATCAGGGCTTACTCACCAATTAGTAACAGCATCCTTTGCTACACTTGAAAATACATTCTCAGTAAGTGTTGGCTGGAAAACAGCTTAAGTACTTAGTAGTTGTTCCAGTCCTATCTGGTTTCTTCCCCTCCTCTCCTTTTTCTTGAACCATGCATTGAACTGTGCATTAACAGTTTTCCCATAACGATATCATTTTATCCACTTTCCAGCAGACCAGAAATACTTAATATGTTTAGTGGCTCCCAGGGTACAGCATGAATTCATCTGGATTAGTTGATCCTCATCTTTAAAAACCTTACAGTAGGCAAGGTGTCAGATTTTTCTATTTTGATTCATGGGACCGGCATTTATGTACAGCACAGCAAAGACTAGTCTGCTCCTTTCACGTGTGTCTGGGCAATGTCAAAAGGCAATTACTATTTTGGTTTGGACTAAGAGGTGACTTGGTCAAGAGAAATTTCGTATCTCAAGATCTGCTTCTTTAGGTCATATCCCCTAAGTTAATTCGCTTAGGATGCTGCTGGCATCCAGCAGCAGTGGGTACTGGCGTGGGAGTTGGTGGGAGGAGTGCTTACATCAGGTAAGGTCCTCTGAATGTTGTCTGAGGAAGTGGTTTCACACGGCCCACTTCATCCCAATACCTGTGTTCATTGTCGGGGAAACTCCTGTGGGCATGTGGAGACCTCGCTAAGGAGAGAACCGTAACTGCGGAACTAAATATCCAAGAATTGCACTGCTATTTCAGCCTCCACATACCTAAGGGTGTGTAGTTCCTGCTCAACCTATACCAGAGGGGCTGAATTAGATGCTGCAGGGGAGAACGTTTCTCTGGATGTGCAGTGGTGTCTGTTGCACACGGAGACATCTCCTGAAGAGCGATAGCCTCTTATGCCAGGGCTGCTCAGCAGAGCGAAAAAGCAGAGGTCTTTAGGTGTTTCATTACAAGAGTCCTGGAATAACGCTTTAGGCCTGGTTCAAAGCCACATTTTTAATGAATGAGTAATCTGTTCTCTTCCTCTCTTTCTGAACTGTTAGCTCCTCAAAACATGAAGGGGAGAGGCGGGGAAATTACTTACCTTCCAGCCGAAGGGCTGACCAGAGGATCCAGAGTAGGAGGTTGACAGGTTGAATGTGTCACTGGCCGCTTGGGCAGGGAGAGGGATCCTGCTCCTCCCCTTCCAGAAAAACAGACGTGCTCCCTCCACCTGTGAGGAGAATACCAATGTGAATCATTTCATCCCTTCCTCCTCCTGGGAGTCATTTATGTTGAGTTTTAAAGCTGTTCCACGGCTGAAAGGCAACCGCCCGTCCACACTCTCCTTCGGCTGTAGACGGAGCTGCAGGGGGAGTTGGGTGCCTTCCAAAGCAAACAGCCCATTCCGGTGGCCCAGCCAGGCTGCAGCAGCTGCAGCGGGAGGTGGGAGAGAGGGAATATTAAAGACATCGAGCTGGGTTTTGGTAGAGCACTGGCAGCTCCTCTTTGGGGGCGAGATGGTGCTCCTCCAAGTACGCCCATTGATCTATGCATGGTGCAGCATGCGGGAAATGGTTAAACAAGATAAACCCGCCCAAGTAGCGGGGAATGAATGAGGATACTGGGTACAAATATCACCATCCATCATCCAGACTAGTGGCTGTGACACCCCTCTTGCTTTGGGCCGTTCCTGACAGTCTCCCGTTCCACCTGCGGGGAGGGGCTGTGAGTTGCCTTGGGTTGATCCTTCACCCCAGTCCTAGGGGTGGTCTTTCAGCAGAAGTCAGGGGAGCTTTTCCTCATAGAAACAGCTTAGCAAAATGGTGCACTATGAAAAACAGTCTTTCTATGGAAAGAAGTTGTGTAAATTGCTTGTGTGACTTATGGAAATGCTTATGTTCATTTATACAGACTGTAAAATGTGGTTTTGCAGTAACATTAGCCTGAAAGGGATCCCTCGGGTCAGGAAATCTGGTTCCTTTGAGGCTGTGCAAAATCTCTCTTATGAACTCACTACAGAGCGAATCCCTGTGTTTTCCTTGAATGTTCCATGGGAAATGGCTACAACAGGAATATTTACTTGGCATATTCTATTTCAGCCGTACTTTCACCTCTTGTGCATGTTGTCTCTATTCAGTATTCCTTGAAATCTTTACATTTGCTCACGCGTAAGCTGTGGCAGCTTCCCAAGGAAACGAGTAATTTCAGTAGCTGGGGTGTACTTTTGTGGCTGTATTCAGTAACACTGAGGCCCAGGGTCTTCAGGCTGGGAGAGTCGCCCGTCATCTGTGAGCAGGTAAAAGAATCTGCTTCTGTGCCCCAGGTGTGTAGGGAAAGACGCCTGGATTTTTTTCCAGCTATAACAGACACTTCATGTGGCATCGGGCAAGTCGTTCAATTTCTCTTTACAACATTTCTCTGCTCTGGGGTGCGTATTACAATCTTTATCTGGTTTTGGCAGCGAAGAACAAGTTCTTTAGGGGAGAGGATTTCTTCCGATGTTTATATGTATTTGTGTCATAATTAGGGTTTCTGGGTATTGCCCTAATTCCCACTATAACATCACTAAATTATGCTTGAATAAATTACACATCATGGATATTAAATGCTCAGCTCAGTTTCAGTGCAAAATAAAAAGCTCAAATGATGGTAACTTAAACTGGCAATAAAATAGCCAGCATTACGCTTGTAAATACTTAATTTGCAAATGTTTAGAGAATTAGGCACCTGCTATAAATCCTTATCGTGGGCTTTGCACCCTGTTGGTAATCGGTGGGCTATATCTCACTTCATTATGCATGAATGTGTAATTTTCCAAAAGCATAAATGTGGCCTCCAAGGGCACGCACATTAATAGCGTTCGAATGAACCAATTTGTTTCCTACCCAACGTGTTTATCTTCCAGCTCTTCGTTGCGAGTGCCAGTGGAAAGGTTAATGGCTCACAGTTCCCTGTCAAATGATGCACTGATTTAACCTCCGCGGTGTCTGGATTTTTCATTGTCTTTGGCCTTTAGCATGTTGAAAGTTAACAGCCGCATCCTGTATGCTAGCCAGGATGTAAGAGGGTCTTCTTTAAATTATTGCATGTGTCCAGGATTAAATGGGATCCTGTTTCCCTCGTGCCCGTTGTGGCCCTGATTCATCAGGTACATGATGCTTTGGGAGCAGTTGTGCTTGCTTCAGCAGAGTCTTTGTGCCATTGTAAACACACTAATAGCCACCGGAGCAGCCGGGTCTGGTCACCGGCCAAAGTCAAGCAGCTCTCAGCTGAATCCATGCACAGCATTCCCAAAGTCAGTGGAAATACCTGGGCAGGAAGAAAAGGAATATACAGCCTGAAAGGCAGCATAGTCTAATGGAAGGGTTGGAATGTTAGGTGGGGCAAGGCAGGTGCTTTCAGCGATACCAGAACCATCATGCAGGACATCTAGTTAAGGTTAAGCTCAAGTTTTGCAAAGTTTCGATGTTAACCAGGCTCAATTCTGACAAACTGTGGGGCAAACCATGTGTTTGAAAAACTATTTGTACACAACATTTTGCCTAATTCGGATGAAAAATCAAATGAAACGTGCTTTTTTTCCCCACTAAGATATTGTGTTTTGTAAACCCAGAACTCAGCATAAATTAAGAAAGGAAAGTCCAGTTAAAAAACCCACCATCAGACCAGAATTATCTTGGGGTTGAATAAAAAAAAGTTGCCGATGCCCATAATTTTTGAGGAAGAAGCCACCTGAAAGCCACTGTGAGGGCTGTGAATACAACCACGTTCCCTGTGAACCCAGTAGCTGACGGGCTGACTCCAACCTGGAAGAGCCAAGAAGGCATTTAGAAATTACGCAGTGGTCTCCCTGTCCTTGAGGGAAAGCAGGAGAAAAGCCTTCCCCGGAGGTGTGTGCTTTTCAACTCATCCCTCAGGCTGATCTCTGGGGCATTGTTACTGCTGCCAGCGGCCAGCAAGAGGGGACCGGTCGCAGGTGTGAACGCCTTTCCCTGGCAGGCTGCGGAGGAGTGCTTCTGGATCCACCAGCAGCTGAATCTGGGATCGCACGTTGCCACGCAGAGGCAGAATTGTTGGCTGAGGTAAATCATTAAGTAAAAGCTGAGAAATCCTAAATTCACTCAGAGATGCGAGGTTTAGTGCTGAACGGTGTGGAAACGGGGATAACGGGAAATGAAATGCGTGAACATCATTTCCAGATAGAAACAGGCGGTATTTTTGTATGCAGATGTCCAAGAAAGCCATCTAATTGAGGATGTACATTTAAAGATGGGTAGGAGTTATCCTGATGCTCGGAGGTGTCAGACCCAAGCTCTACCAAAATTAATATTCAGCCTCTCCAAAAATGAAGATGATTCTTTAGGTGCTTAAATATGACTGCAAGTGTGGCATTTTCAAGGCAACTCAAGTGAATTAGGAGCAGAGCCGCACTCAATGGTAATGCATCTCCTTGGGTGCCTAAATTTGAAAACTGCAGCCCAATTAGATACGCTCCAATTATTACTGTTATTTGCTACTTAACGGCTGTCATTAACGGCTCAGGACAGCTTTGTGCTGGATGCTAAGAATACATATAAGAAGAAAAAAAAATAAATAACCTGAAGGCGCTTAAAATCTCTGGCTGAGAGACAATGAATAAATGCAGCTGGCTGGGAAGCCAGAGGTGATGGGAAGATAGCTGCAAACCATTTGATCAAGTCTCAAAAGAATCCGCTGTTGTCTAAATCTGGACTCTGAGCTATTACGGCGAATAAGTAGCATGAAATAGGCAGGAATGGCTGTCTCTGAGCAGAAGGAATATTTATTTCTAAGCTTGAGTAATAATTACCATGGTGGAGTCAATGAGTTTTAAAGGAAATAATTAGGCCACAATTACAGAGGTGGGAAGAAAAGCCGAACCCCAGCCATGCACACTCCCTCTTCCTCCACTAACCTTCTCTCCCTTTCTTTCCCCGCTGTCCACTTGCTGTGTTAATCTGGAATTTGAATGAAAATTTAAGTGTATCTAAATGTAGCCTTGCCCCTGGGAGAGGGAGTGGAGATGTCATCAGGGATCTGTCAGAGTCAATAACGTTTCCCCTGCAGCCCCGAGCTGTGCCTCAAGATCTAACATTTCTGTCTGAATTATCAGCTAATGCTCTGACAAATTGCCTGTGATTTTCTTCTTTTTTTTCCTCCCCGGGTGGATGTGCCTGGTCTGCAGATGAGGTAAACACCGCCCGGCCCTGGTGTGCAGCCGCGGCTGATGATTTCCAGCCAGACCTTTCTGTCAAGCGGCGGATGCGGGAGGGTGTCGGGGCAGCAGACGGCCGGGTTACCCACGCCGGCTGCGGTGCTCCTGCGTTTAGGGCTCTTAACAGCTACATCGGTACGACACGCTATATAGCTATCGTGTGGTGGAGATACCCACCGAGGGTGGCAGCGAGGAGCGATGGAGGTGGGAGTTCGGGAGCTGATAGAGTCGGAGGAGCAGGGCTGCGATTGAGGTTTTGCTCTAACCGGAGGGCCGGGGAAACAAAGCTGGGTGGGGGTTAGCATGAGCTGCGTTGCTGAGATGGGCAGGAGTGCTGGATTTTTACCTTGCAGGAGGGAGACAGCTATTGGTGGCTTTGTTCTCAGAGACTGAGGACATCAAAACCACCAGGTGATTTTGCACTTGTAAAATGAAGTCATCTTTGAGAGGAACAACTGTACGGCAGATGCTGCAGAGAGGCACCCGAGGGATTTGTTTCTTTGGCCACAAGATTCAAACACCTCTGGAACGAAGAAAGCCATCACCATCGGCTGCCTCTTCTCAGGCTGCGTGAGATCCGAAGCGTCTGTTTGTGTACTTGCTGTAGAAGTGATTTTCCTTGAAGCATGAGCTGGTTTTTAAACACTGTGGGCGTAGTGACAGTCTGCAATTCTGATCGTGAAATAAGATCATGAATGAGGGAGAGGTAGGAGAAATTCTCATCTGAGCTGTCACCGTCAAGATTTACGTTATCTGTTGCGACTCTCTTCCCCAGAGGTCGGTGGATACACTCTCCCTCCTGCCCTTTTTCTGGTGTCCCTCTTCACACGCACATCCCCGGCAGCGTAACACCTCCTGCTCTGCTGCTGCTGCCTGGAGCAGCCCTCCCAACCCCTCTGCAAAGGGCTTCCAGCGCGTTTTAAATTCCAGCTGGAAACATGCTTTGCCCAGCCCTTCCCCTTGCTAGTTATTAATTGGCATGATAGTATTATTGGCTCCGCTCTGAAGTGTTCAAGAATTCAGCAACACTGTGGCGTTCCTTTCGGCTGTGAATTCTGGTGTCCCAAACCCATCTGAAATCAATAGGATTTGGGTATTGAAATCCCTTAGGCTGCCTTTGCAAATTCCGGTCGTTTACAGGACTGTGCAGTAGGAAAAGCAATTTGGGATATGTGACATTTTCTACTGCTTTCTCTAGGGGCGCGTCTAAAGGAAAATAAAACCTCTGGGAGGTTTGTGGGACTAGAGACACACACACCATAGATGCTGAGGTGCTTGACAGATGAGCGGTGGCACCAACCAGGAATATTCCTGTATAGTTCTAGGAAGCCAAATGACTAAAAGGTAGAGATATTTATAATCTTGCTCAGTTGTCCATATAAACATGCACAGCAGCCAGTAATAGAAATGCAGTTCTGGTTTCTTTCTGAGCAAGCTCAGGCCAGGCACGCCGCTTTTTTTATTACATGCACTGCAAAGATTTGAAGAGCGAGGAATTGAAGAGGAAGGAGAGACAAAGGGTTTTGTAATCTACAGTATTGCACTTAAAAGAATTATTAGTCATAAGTAATTAAAAATTGTTGCTAATATTTGGTAATTGATATGTTATAGACATAAACAAAATTATTAAAATTGAAATTGGTTATCAAAATTACCATTTCTTATTAAAAAATATTTTTTCACCTGAAATTCCTAATAGGCTTTATGTATTGTTTGAACTGCCCAGAATTAAATCCCTCTTGTTTTCACGTAGCAGTACATCTGTAGAGGGCGCATAGATAAAATCTTTAAAGTCTTGGAAGATAGATTGCATTTTCGATAGACTGGAGATTTGGTATTTCATAGATACAGCAAAGGCCACCTGAGCAGATGAAGGGAAATGAATGGGTCATTAATTTCAAGAGTCGTCCCTGCATGTGGCCGAGGTTTGACTAAATGTAGAAATAGTGGATGGCTTGGGCTTGAGGCTTTTATACTTCTACAAGGCGGCTGCGTCCTTTGTGAACCCCACCTGCTGGGAACTTCATCCAGAAGCAGACCTTTGGTGAGCCCTACAGCGGGTCACTGTGGTGGGAGTGAAGGTTTCTAGAGAAAGCTGTGAGCTGGGTTGTTTGGTTTTGTTGTTGTGGGTTTGTTTGTTTGTTTTTTTTTTCCTTTGAAGAAAATAACTGCCTTGTGCTTGGCTGTAGTGTCCAACTATCCCTGAACTAGGGGAAGGCAGAGGTGCTTGGATAACGATAGGAACTGAATCAACGGGTAACTGCCAGTGTTGGTAAGCAGTGCTGTTACTGTCCCATTCCCTGAATCCAAGGGCAGAGCAAGAGGGGTAATACCGGGGTTAGTACCTAGGCTTTGGGGTAGAGAAGCCTTAAGAAAACCGAGTCATGAACACATAAAGAAATCTTTCCTTGATTCTGCCACCTACTTTCACACTAAGTTAGTGTGGGCAGAAATGCAATAAAGAATTTGCCAAGTGCGATACATTAAGGCTATTTCTCTTGCCATTAAAGTTTCATGTAAAAGTTCCACAGACGGGTCTCGGTCCTATTTATAGGTATCTTTCTTGCTTTCAACAATATTATTAAACTCTTTTGTTATAGAAAGCTAGCCTGAAAATGAGCCTACCTGGTAAATAAAACATAATGCTTGCTTTTGCTAGCATACTTATCTCCACAGAGCAATATACTGAAGAATATTTTCCCCATACGTTTTTGTCAACATGTTATTGCGTATGCCTGTTTAAGCAGTAAACCAGTTTGAGTACATTCCCAGAGCACTTGCTTTTCTTGTTGATTTGTGGTGGGGATTACAGAAGTAATGAACAGGCAGAGCTGGGTAATTCCTGACCTCAAAGTCCAGGCGGGACATGCAGGGGAGAAGGGAATTTCGTTCCCCGTATATTCTTAGGAAGCCCAAGTGTCTGCTTGGGTTCTCATGACCTCAAACTGCGTCACAGCAGGTGCTTTGAGGAGCTGTTTGCATGCTGGTTCGCGCCATGGTGTATGGGAGATGGTGCAGAGGTGCTCCCCAGCCCGCCGGAGAGGCTCGGCTGGGTGCCTTGATGGCAGTGCAGGGACAGAGCAGCCTTCTGTCCCATCCCCTGACACCGAATCATCTGCCTGCATAAGGCAGCACTGGCAGCTCCGGACTCGTCCCGCTGTGCACTCCTCTGGATGCTGCACAAAGACCGAGCCCCGAGTTATGTGCTTCTGCAGGATGGGGCAGCGGCGGAGGCCGTGGGGTCATGCAGGTGGTTGTAAGAGGTGATGGAGGAGGGCAGCCCTGGCCGTGGCCCTGCTGGGAGAGCTGTGCTGTGGAGCAGCTGGATGGGAGACCTCTTGGGGCCGGAGCATGGGTTTGGGGTTCATTTTGGATGTGTGGGCCATGCAGAGCTGGCATTAAAAGCACAGGTCCTATGGGATGGACTGGGAAGAGGCAGCAGAAAGCAAAGTTTGGAGGGGATAGATTGCTTTAGGGGTACATCTCTAAGTATGACTTGGAGTCTCCTCAAAGACTAAAGTTATTTCTGCCCTTCACCAGTTTTCCTGGGCAAGATACGTTATTGCTTCAACCCTATCCCAATTTTTCCTCCCGTGTAAAGACTTAACCTACAGTATCTGCTACAATGAAACATGCTACCAAAAAAATAAAGAGACTTCAAATGCTTGTTAATTATTTTCTTAATCGGGGTTTTCTGCTTTACATTATTAACAAGGCAAATTAAAGCAGGAGTCTGTGGTGCCCAGAAAACATCTGCTCAACAAAAATGAAACACTAAACAAAATGGCCCCCCTCTGTGGTTTGTTTTCATCCGGCCCTGCCTGCCATCAGGAGGGTCTGGGGAGGCTGCCCTCAGCCCCGGCGAGAGCACTGGTGTGATGTGTGGTACCTACAGGGCAGATGCTCTGGTGCGGTGGTTTGCCGTGTTGTACCGTGCTCAGGCCTGTGCGCTGCAGTAGGACGGCGTAAGCCAGAGACTGGGTAGCTTTCACTGCACTGTGACTTTGTAGTCATGTTTTGACCTTGGTTTCATCTCCTTTTCCTTTCTAGGCTGTTCTGAACAGTGGCGTTTTCACCTGAAAATGAGCGCGTGCTGGCCTCTGAGCGAGCGCTCCGTCACCCTGTTTGTGCAGGCAGTTTTTCTTTTAGTGAATGTGTTGGTCTTAACCACAGTTCTGGGATCTACTTCCAGTTCACGTTTGTGTGTTTGAGTTTCTTCTCCCATTGTTTGGTTTGTTTGGTTTTTTTTTTTCTGCGAGCATTTAGGTTCCAAAACTGAATCATACTGTGTGGCCGGGATCTTTATCGGCTGTGCCTTCAAACTGTCTGTTTATCTTTAAAAATCCTGCTGCTCCTCTAGGCCGGTTGGAGTGGTCACTGCATTGCTTCTGATAACTGATCTGAAATACATTTAAAATGCGGCTATTGATTGTTTGAAAAGCTGTTAATGCAATTAGTTTTGGGACTTCTTCCCTTTTATTTGCACGTGAAAAAAAATCCCTGTGCAGAAAATATTAATGAAAAATAATTGTGGGTACTTGTCACCCTAATTCTCTGTACTCTTCTGAAAGTTTTTCCACAAATATGCATGAGAATATATCTTTAGTCAAGTCTGTAGCCCATAAAAGGCAGACTTTTATCAGCTCGTCCAGCTTTTTATACCAGGAAAGCATTTTGGATACTTTTGAAGTAAGAAACCAGTAAGAGGTTTTGATAGTTTTCTATGTTTGTAATATGCATTTAGTAGCTCTCTCCAAGATGTTTGAAAACAAAATTCTTTCTCTGTTTGCTTATTAAGCTCTTTCCTTATCTGACAAGGTGTGGATAGCCTACTCCTGTTTCTCTTGCTGAGCAGCTTCAGGAAGCGTGATGGAGTGTGTTGACTCTGGAGTTACTGGAATGGAACCAGATGCGGTAGATAAGGTATCTTATCTCCCAGAGGAGGATATAAACAGCGTTATTTCAGGGCATACTCCAGCTGCTGGTTAGGGTGGGAGCTGGGCAGGAATGGCTTTTCTCTGCAGGTTGCCTAGTTTTTAAATTTTTGTTATTTCCATCTGTTCAGTTCGCTACGCCAGCGTTTTTCAGAGGTGAGATGTGAAGCTACACAGGCCCCTCCTACATCAGCAGTTTTGGCAACGCTAATACTCCAGAACTGGTATTCTTTGGTTCCTGTTGTGTCTAAGACTAAATATGAACTTGCTTACAATCATCATAGATAATAGTCCCACTGGCTTTCCTGGGATTTACACCTAAATTCAGTGAATTCAACAGCAGAGGTGCACGTGCCTGTGTTGACGAAGTCCTATGTTCTGGATGGCATTCAAATATGGGAAGATCAAGGGCTCTTGCTGCATTTTAAACTCCCCCACGAGGGGCTGGGCCCGCCTAGGAGAATAACACTCCCCAAGAAAAGCAGGCTCTTGCACAGTTTTGGTGCTTTGCTCTCCCAGATAATCAGCAAATGGTTTAACTAGTTCCAGCTCTTTAAATAGCTTAAAACAAGGAACCGTCTTTCAAAATTATTATGTTTCAGTTCATATCCAACAAATGTGTGGCTTTTATGATATTTTTACATTCAGAGCTTCCAAAAGCTCTCATAAAAGGAATTTCCAATATCACAAACGCTCTGCAACCATAGAGGATTGTCCTTCCCTAAAACACAGTAGAATGAAAAATCCGTCTGCTGGAGATTAAATCCTCTACTAGTTTGCGTGAACTCAACATAGATTAATCACATTTTAGCTCAGCTGGAAAGATATCCATGAATTATGTTCCTAGCTAAAAATGCACAGGGCTATACCTGTTTTTCAAAGGCACAGAAGAAAACTGCTCTAGGTGACTCAGTTACAAGTCGAGCAAGTTATTTTCAGTGCTGCCTCATAAAGAACAAAGATAAGAACTAGAGAAAATTAAATCAATCGGGGAGGGAAAATGATGTCGTGCTGGCTGAAACTTTGTCCACATTACTGTTTTTTAGCAGTGAGCACGTCTGTGTGGCTTCACTGTGCTGTTGGTGGTAGGCAGTCTGGGAAGTCCTGGCATCTGTCGTTCCGCCTGAGTGGCCAGTCCAGCCCAAGCCATGACACAAGTGAAACACCGTTAGCTGGTCCACGTTGTTTTGTCAAAGGCTCTGTTTATGTGTGTTTATACTGCACTCCTTGGTACCTGTGTGCAGTTTTAGGATGGAGGTAAACCCTGGATGCTTCAACACCAGAGTGGAGAACACAGAGGAAGCAGTGTGGTGCACGTGTGGGATGTGGTGGCCCTATGGGTAGATGCTGAGATTCCCACCAGTGCCTGGGTCAAATGCCAGTTTACTGTGTTTTGCTGTGGCAGCGTGAACTATAGTTATGTGTAAGGAGGATTCCACCTGACTCCCACCAGATCCCTCTGGAGAAGCCATTTGGCAGTATAACTCCTTATGAATGTTAAGTGCAACATGCTACTGCATGCAAGGCAGGGACAGGGACACAGCATTCGAGCTGGAGCACTGAACACTGTCTTACTTCTTGACTAGTGCATCAGTGCCATCATCAGGGTGGCTGAAAAACAGGAGTTCCCCATGACTAACTCTGTTGGCATGCGCACTGGAACAAAACTTGAATAAAGTTCATGAAATAACATGAAGCGCACCTTTCAAGATAACTGCACAGCTGGCAAATAAGAGAGTTGGCTGGGAACGAGAGAGGCTTTGTTCAGACCCTCGCGCTGGGTACTAGCTGATGGTTCATTGAGTCGGACGTGGGAAATGGCTATGCTTCTTTGCAGAGCTTTAGTGAATTATAGTCGTTTCTGTGGAGAAATGGCATTTTCTCAATAGAAGAAAGTACGTGAGGAGCTCAAGCTTGGCACCAGAGATGTCAAAAGGAAGTAACTATCTGGCTCACCTGGAAGTGTTTCTGGATCTGCCACTTTTCACAGCCCCCTGTATTTGATGGGATGAAGCAAGAACCAATGTTCTGAAATAGCTCAATTACTATAGAGAGTGCACTTCCAAATATGGGTAGAGCGAAGTTACAATCATTAGCGTTATAAAAAGAGCCTAAGACAGCGTCTAATCTAAATCAGATCTTGAAAGATCAATCAGTGATTGTCCCTATCATCAGTGGTAACATCATCTCACTCTGAGTTCCTTTGATGCCAGAGATAAGCCTGACATAAGAACCACAGATCTGAATTCAAATGGGGGAATCAAGAAGTTATTTCTAGCTTGCTTTTTTCCCCCTCAATGTGAGCTATGGATGTGTTTATTAGGAACTTGTTCTCAGCTTCCTTGATGGTAACTCAAAACTCCCATTGACTTGGTGTGCTGCCCATGCTTCTTTCTAGAAATTAGCCTTTAGAAGGTTCATCAACCAGGTATTTTTAGCTGAGAAGGCTAAAACAACAACAAAAAAATCCCGTCAGAGAGACTTTGGCTGCCTGCCCACATCTGCCCAGTCTTCCTGTGTGAAAGGAGCCCCTTCCTCAGACCATCTGCTGCTTTCTTGCCCTGAGTACGCCCTGCAGCACCAAGCACCCGTTGACACCCATCACGGGCAGCCCCTCGCACCCAGCTGGGCTCTCCCACGCAGGGTGCGGGGCACCCTGGCTCAGCTGGTCACAAGCCGTACCGGGTTGCCAGCAGCGCTCTCCCTTTCCTCAGGGGGTCCTAAAAGAGAAAAAGTTAATATATAACCGCAAGCACAACAAAGTTCCTGAGTGCCTGTGCTGTTGTTTATACATTTAGATACTGTGATTAAATTACATACATAATGCATAGTGTTTGTAATACATTATTAATAATAATAATACTGTCTTGTGTTATTCGGCTAGAAGAAGCATGCTCCGAGTGATGGTTCATTGGTCTATTCACACACAATTTTCATACATCTCTAAAGATTACCATTTTAACAGCTTTTTGTATGGATACTGCCAGGCAGTTACATTTAACAGTGCATAAATCTAATTCCCTCCGCACTCAATTTTCTCAGGCAGCAGAATCAATTTGAATCTGTCAGGATTTTATTCTAAAGTCTATTAATGCCTCCTGCCTTTTTCTGTATTTCCCCCCCCAACTCTCTCTCTGTCTCTCTCTTAACAATCTCACTCTTTCATGAATTCATTCAGCTGCAGAAAAAGATGCCCCACTGATACAAACACTCTTTTATCTCTTTACAACGGAAACCTAATTAGGTGTGAAGGAGACACAAGGAAGGTCACAATTAGCCCTCCAGCAATAAAGGTTAACAGTTGTGAAATCCTATAATAATGCTGTTGAACTTTGTTATTATCAATAATGACGGCCTTTGACAAGGTCAAGTTCATTATTCTTAACAGCTATCACCGAGGCGCTTAACATCCCCACCTCACCAGCGTGGCTGCGCAACCCCTTTCCTACCCCTGCACGCTCACGCGAGCGTGCTGGCTCCGAACGCGGGACCTGCTCGCGCCTCGTCCGGCGGTTTGACCCGTTGGGTGGTTTTCAAGACAGGCTTTAATACGTTTTTGTATTGAGCTTGTGCTGAAGGATCACGTGCCATGCCTTTGAATTATTGTTTCAAAAAATAACCCGTGTGGGTTTTCCTCTCCACGCTTGAGTGACATGATTCTGCCCAGTTAAGAACTTAAATGGAAATGGTAGCAAAAAAGTAACAGGAAATGTATCCTGGTAACGTGGCATTTCAGAATGGAGTGGAAACAATGACGTGCTTTGCCATTAACAGCCACCGCATCTCTGATATCATCAAAAGGCTTCTGGGGAACGATGCCAATGTTGGGTACCTGTTGTGTCTGCATCTGCTCTTAAATCTATAGAAATGACTGGATTATAACCAAGCATTTTAAACAACTCTTTATGGGGTTGTTTTTATGCCTGTTGAGGAGGCTTCCTGGCAATTTGAATCCACCAGAGATGTTAATCTCTCTTTCTTTTCAGCAGGGCTCTTGCAGAAGCAGGATCCCATCCGTGATTGCTAAACCTGTAACTTGGTTCTCAGGTTTCCTTTACACTGAAAAATGTGGTATCAGATATCAGATCTGTGCCCTGCCAGATCATCTTGCCCCAGTCAAGTGCGGGCATGTGATTTCATTTCCTTTTTAAGCAGCGGAGCACATGATGGGGACTTGATGCCAACTGTACTTTTCCTCGCCTGCAGTTTCAGTTCGGATGATCCCCCATGTGGTGGGAAAGTACCCAGGTACAAAGTGAACAAGCAGAGTGAGTGGTCCTCTGGGCTGTCTGACAACATTGTTTTGGGTCTATTATACTGGATTTATAGGGCATCTGGCCTGAGGTATTGGAAAGTGGCGACGTTGTAATTTGTTGCTGTTTCTGTATGTTTACTTGATTCTGAGATATATGCTGAAAAAAAAAATGCTTCCTTTTGGTGCGTTGAGCATGCCTTCACTCTTTCACCTGCTTGCTCTTGAGTTTTTAAGGGTCAAGAATCATATTTAACCTTTATTTTCCAGTTCACCTGCAATTTGGACAATTACTTAGTGATGTGTAAGTTGGGAAACTCTTGTCCTAGGCTACTCCTAGACTCAGTGGCGGGAAATAGAGAGGCAGAGAGACGGGCAATTCAGATCTGAGGTGGGCTGAGCAGTCCTTGGAAACTGCCTCCCTCTTTCCCTGTCCTTGAGGGAGTCTTCAATGATTACACTTCTAACTTAGACACCTCAGGAAAATCCTTAATACCACTTAACAGTAAGTGTTTAACTTACAGAAAGTCACGCCACAAAATGCGTGTTAAGGGTAGAGGGCCAGAAATACCAAATATTTGATGTACACACACACACATGCACAAAAGTTGTAGATAAGCAGAGATGTTTAGTTCTCTCACTTCTGCCACTTCTCAAGGAAGATCCTTGTCTTCTCAAGTAAGATGGCATTGTATCATGATAGGCAGCGTTTACTACCTCCTGCCAGGGCTCCAGATAATGCTGCAGTTGGACTTCTACTGACATTTAGCCATATCCTATTTAGTATATAGAAGTATTTGTAACTTTAAAAATATTCTGTCCGACCAGCCCGCTGGAAAAATATCAATAAACCAGGATATTCTTGAGGTTATTTATGCCTTCTAGAAAGGACTGTGTGCTTGCACAGACAGTTGTACAGTTTGAAAAGCTTGTGTGAGCAGCGTGCACAAGTACAGAAGCATAAAGACATCCGTGCTGCCCGCAAACGCCAGGGTTCATGCAGTGCTTGACAAGAAAAAACATGTGCTGCGAGCAGTTCCTAATTCATGATTCAAGGCTGAAGTTCAAACCGCGTTTTCACAGAGTGCAGACACAGATCACTGGCCACCTTAAGGATGTTCTTCCCGTTATCTTGCTTCATTGACTCCCTCCTTCCAAGTGCACCAAACGCCCAGAGGCCCATTTGAAGCTGGTGTGAGCTGGCGCTGCTCCGCTGCTGTTCGCAAATTGTGCCGATTTACACCAGCTGAGGGTCTGGCTGAATAAACCCTGTGCAATTGAATGAAAATACCCGAATGTGCAGTGGGAAAAGGGATAATAGAGGCCGAAGTTGCTGAACGTTTACACCAGATGCCAACAGCTGTGCCCTCATTAAGCTAAAAAAAGGAATTAACAACCTGCTAGGAAAAAAATTATTTACAATTCGATATTCCAACTCGAAAAGCAACGTTAGTCATTTTGCTTGCTTGTAAAATTTGCTAACACGGTCCCTGATACTTTTAACCTCCCGTTCTGAGAACAGCAGGATATTGCATCCCAAGCACAGACGGTGAAGGCACCTTATAATGGACATCGTGATGAGAATCCTCCTGACTGATCAGACATGCCCGTCAGATGCATCTTCCACATGACTGCACTCTCCTGCACCACCCGTCCCTCTGACAGAGTAGACAATATGCAAAAGCTTGCAGAAAGGACATGTTACGGCAGAAAATTGGGACCTTTATTCATTAAGTTATTCAACTATAGGAGGAAACTGTTTGGCTTCCCAGTTGTCCTTGTAACAGTCACCGGGCATTTATCTTGCTGGTGTTTCTGTGTTGCCATTCCTATGCAGTTGGTTGGAACTTTTATTTGTATAGGGCAGCGGATTTTTTATTTATAAAGCCAAGGACGTGTCCTTGTACTTCAGCAAAAAGTTTATTGAATGATTGACACTAAACGGCAATTTTATCAAAATATTGATTGGAAAAGTCCTTATGCTTCTGTAGTATCATATAGATATATCTAATAGCAGCTCTATGCAGCCAGTGCAATATGTTGCTTGCCAGACTAGAAAATGATATATTAGCCATCTGGGCAATGGGCCCAACCCTGGGCAAGATTAGCGCTTCAATTAGCTGTTGATAGCATTCCATTAGAATATTGGTTTCAAAGAATACTAAACAAGAATGTTGTGCTTTGATTTTCAGATTTAATTACTTCCATCAGGGCTATAAATGAACTCATTAGTCTTAGTGGCACTAAAACCTAGAGACAATAGAATGTTATTGCTATTGTTTTTATGGTTTGTGCAAACATTACTTTCAAAATGCTATTAGGAATGGCTATCAACCTTTCCTCTCTCCCTAATGCAGCTGGCTGGCTGACCCTGCAGAGCAGCTCTGGGCTAAACGTGAGCTTGAGTTCGTTACTGTGCTCTGTTGTGGGGATCCAGTGCCTGCGAGCAAACAGCACCTTTATTTGGGGGGTCATTATGTACAGAGAAAGTTACCGAGGATTAAACTTATGCCTTGGCAGTACTTGGCTTCTTTTCTTTTCAAAGTATTTGTGTGTTCTCTTTTGCTTTCTTTCCCCTCTATCTCATAATTTGTTTTAACGTTTGCCAGAGCTTCTGAGGATTCTTGAGGCTTTTTTTTTTTTTTAATCCACTGCATCAGTATTTAATGACACGTTTTTCCCTAATTTTGCGAAAGAATATTCCTTGTTTGACTTTTTTTTGCCTTTTCCCCTTGACCTAAGTGGGCAGTGCGCTGTGTTCCACAAACACTGGGTTCTTCTTTGAACATGATTCTTACCCTGTTCCTCCCAAAATAGAAGAAAAAAAAAATGCATGGAGAAGGGGAATGCAGATGTTGACAGTCACTGCAGCCCTCCTGTCCCGCGGCACTCCCACTGAACCCCATACAGTGTTGCTGTTAGTTCAGCAGCGTACCGTGTCGTTTGCTAAAACCTTAAATCTCACAGAGCTTTCTTTAATCTGAGGTGAACTTTGCTTGGTAAAAGTCCTTTTGTTTTTTCTGGTTTCTTTCTTCTGCGGAGGAAGGATGCCATGTGTAAATAAAGGATATGATGCTCTGCATCACTGACATTTATTAAATTAAAGCTGTAATCGGTACAGTATGTCTTAACCATATTATTAATGTGGCTAAAACAGTAAATGCTATCATGTTTAAAGCCTAACACCTGTTTTGTATTAGCATCTGGATAGTTATTTCATTTTTCATTTTCATAGAATATTCTTTGATGAAATCCATAACTCAGTTGCAGTTTTTAGCTCCCAACTCTGCATAAATCCCAGCATATGATTCAAAAAGCCTATTCTCAGATCTTAAAGAAGTTTCTCCTCAATTTTGCTAGACTGTTGGGATCATGTTGGGAATATAGGAAAGTGAATAAAAATGCTGAATCCTTTGACATCGCTCGGGATTTTACCCTTAATTTCCAGCAAGCAAGTCCTCCGCAGTTCGGACGAACAGTGTGATTCCATCCTTTTCAGGCTTCTGCTGGTCACACACCTCTATCCCCTTCGCCCTCTCTGCCCTGCGGTTTGCTGGGGATCTGCAGTGGGAATGCCAACGTTCATAGGGCTCGTAGGCAAACCGAAGGAGGAGGGGAAGGCACCCGGGGAGATGGAGCTGTACGGGGCACAGAGAGGTGTGAGCCAGCCGAGCCAGGAGGAAAGAAAACATCCCCGCCTAGTCTGGTGGAGCGCAGAGCCCGTGGTGGAGTCAGTCAGAAGAGTTTGGATGTGTGCTTGGGTGATTTTTTCTAAGTGCTTTCCATGCCATTCGCAGTAGTTCTGGAGCCATTTTCAAGTGTTTAAAAATAGAATGATGTCTCTCGCGCTTTCCCTCTCTCCCCTCCTTCTTGCATTTCCCGTCTTCAGGGGAACAGTCTGATGGATGTGTTTGTTTTTCTGGGTCTGTTATGCTGAAGAGATGGGCAGAAAGAGTGGGGAGTCTTCCTCCACGGTCACTGTTTTGTCTAGCAAGATTTCTGTTCTCTAGGGCCAGCTCCCGTGAAAGCTAAACTACTTCTATTTTTAAGACTATTTGGACTAGAGAAAATCAGGCAGATTATACACAGTTGTCAGAGTTTCTGTCAGCAGATGAAAGCAAGATCACTGTTGGCTTCTGGCAAGTATTTCTAACCTGATCCTGTTCTGCTTCTGCTTTCCTGGTGTATCCTGCCCCAGCGGTGCTCCTGCAGTCAGAGCTCCCAAGGTTCCCATCTCCCACCACGGGCAGGCCCTGGGGGAGTAGAGAACTGCCGCGCTGGGGTGCCCAGGGGGACTTTGCTTTCTCATGAGCCCAAGCGCCATGGTTTCTTGAGCTGGCTGGTGCTCACAGGGTGTTTCAGATCTGGTGTATACCAAGCAGAAGGGAGATGTGCTAAGGGGTGATCTTACCAAGAGTGGGAGAGGACCATGAAGACAATGCAAATACCGAAGTCCTGTGGTTAGGCTGTCCTAACTTAGCAATAGGACCTTCCCATCGCTCTGTTCAGCCTGGATGCAGCCTTGGCCTTGAAGGATGACACAAGTTTAACTGAGTGAATGAATTAGCAGAGCTCCTGCGTAAAGCTCATCATAGACCTCGGTTTTAGTGTTACCAGCCATAGGTTTGGGCAGTATTATGCTAAAAATCCTGGAATAAATTAGAACGAACCCAAACTCTAATGGGTTGTCACGTTTGACATACAGATTGCCCAAACACCGCTTGCTTTCAGTGTGTCACAAATCATGCGAGACTGAGGAATACATGACAGATGTTGAAAATGAAGGCTTTTTCTTCGACAGTCGGTTGCTTCCAGCCGGTCTGCTGCTGTTTCTGAGCCACGTTCAGCCTGAGAGCACGGCTGCACCCCAGCACCGACTGGTATTGCTGCTTGGAGACCTCTCCAGTGAAATCTCTTAAGAGCTCCTGTTTCGTAACGACAATACAGCAATGGTTTATTTGAAGGCTGAGCCAACTTTGTATCAAAGCCAAATATGTCTGGCTTGGCACCATGAGCTAGCACCGGAGCCAAGCAGCTGGAGCAGACTGTACGTGTATTTAAAAGAACAAAAACAGAGAGACTCTTAAGTTATCTCCTGTAAGAGGTCAATCAGAGTGCCAGAATGCAGTGCCAGGTTTTGCATGAGGCTTTCTCTGGTCTATCCCTGCATACCAACAGACCCAACTTCCAGACTAAGACTTGATTCTCCTCTGATTTCCCACCTCTCCCTCTGGCTTTTTGCTTACAGTCTGCTAATTGCAGGAATTACACCCCTGTAAAGTGTTAGTATCTTGCCCCTTTGCCCACCTTTTTTCTTTTTGGTCCAGATCATGTTCTTTGCAATCTACACCAGCACAAGGAAAAGCACTCCAGGATTTTCCACATGGACCTGTCTTGAACCTGAGAGCTAAAGGGGTGACTTTCCCATCTCACAAAGCAGCAGCAATGACTCTTTGGCCTCAAGATTTCAGTCATGTTCTGTGACTTCAGGGATCTGCTGCTGGTCCGCCGGCTCCACTGAATGATGGCTGAGCGGATAATTGACGATTATCAAGGCTGTGGCGGAGAGATGGCATTCTCTGAGCTCAAGGCTGCTGACGGTCTTCTGCATCCAGCATGTGCAGAACCATCCTCCCCTGAAAAATGGACACGCTTCAAGAGCAGAGAGGGCTGTAATGGGGATGCTCACAAGTGGGACAGTTGACTGTAGATGTCTGCTCGGCTTTATCCATCTCAGAGCTTGCCTCCCCTGCTGCTGGGGTAGCTCAGCATTTTGTGGAGCAGCTACTGAGATGTGTTATATGGGTCAATATACTGAGGCTACAACTGCAACACCCCGAGCAGAGGTGTTCCATCGCCTGAGTGACGTCTAAGAGTACACTTTCAATTCTAGAGTAGGGATAAGCACAGTTACTTTGGGGTTTTTTTTATCCTTCACTCACCTGCTAATTTTCCACTATATCCATTTGCTGCTGGGCTAAGATCAGGACAGAGCTGTCAGGAAAGTCTTGTCTTCCCAGTCCAATCCAAGAGGTTCAAGTCATCTTGTGAGACACCTGCCCTATTGAGAAATTTAGGTTTTCTTAGTTAGAAGCATTTAAATTTGAGTGACCGTGAAAAGGTTTGTTTTCATTCATGGTGTAATTCATCACTAATTTAACCCCTTTTCCTTGAACTAAGATGTGTTCAGATGCTGGATAACATGGATCCTCTTCCCCCCCTAAGCCAAAGAAATGCTTCAGGTCTCTGAACCATGGACTGAGAATGAGAAGGAATCATATTGGATCACAAGATATTATGAACTCAAGGCACACTTTTTCTTGTCTAATTAACAATTTTACCCATGATATTAAACCCACGTGTGCTCATAACGCACCACAAATGAGAAATCTGGAAACCCATTTTCAAAGCACTTTCCGTTATGCAAGTAGCCGGAGATGTACCGTAGCTTTTCAGTAAATTGGTTGGTAAATTGTTTTCTCTCTCATCTTTACTGCTATAACAAAAACATGCTAGCTTTAGGTCTCCATTTTTTTTTTTTAATTTGTTTACTTATTTGTGCTCCTACCTATTAGCTTGGATCAAGGAAATAACCCAGATAAACATGTTTGACCTGAAAACAACTGCATGAATAAAGGGTAAAACCTATTTACGAAGTGAACCTTGGAGAGATTCTGGTGGCGAGGTGAATCGTCACGTTCAGTGGTCATTCATACTGTCTTGCTTCAACACGTGTGACTACTGAAAGAGCTCAACTCTTGATTTTGTGCAAAATATCTTGGGGAAATGCTCAGCTGCCAGCTCATTCCTTGCCCTGGATTTGGAAGAGAATTGAGGGGCGACCCAGTTAAAGGTAATTACCTCTAACCCGTTTCTGTACTCTCTGAATTGCCTGTGAGATTCACAGCCCTTGAAATGAGAAACCTGAGCCCTTTGCATAAAATGTTTGTTCAAGACTCTTTATAATGAGGGAATGTGATTGAACTGGAGCCCTGGCGAAGGTGGGCTGATTTCAGTGGCACTGTGTTAATATTGCATTGGATGAAGTCTCCACTCCGTAGTGCTGCTGGAAAGCCGATGGCCACCTACAGCACAGACAGACGTTGAATGGGTGACTCTGTCTCAGCTTCGTTAGGGACTAACTTGGGGTTCTTAGCCATTTCTGCAAAGATGCTATGCAGGCAGGGAGGAGAAATGGTGGTGGCTGAAGACATCATTTCTGCATGGGAGAGACAGCTAAGGTGGCTTCTGCCTCCTCTCACAGGGGTTTTACTCCCCTTTCTTGGCACGCTGATGTGTGAGGGAGGCACTGTGCGCTGCACTGGTTGCGCATGGAAGCATTAATAATGCAGGTCCAGCTGTGACAGGCCTGACACAGGGTTCAGGCTGACAGCACACGAACACAACCCAAGTTTTCAAGCAGAAGCAGATGGCTACCGTGAAAGAAGCAAATTGTTGCCAACAAAGACTGAGCTGGGCGCAACCAGTATTATTTAGGGGAGCGGGGGTGTGCCAGTCTCATGTGAGTACATTGTGACGATGGGTGGAAGCTCACAGGGAATAGGAATTTTGCTTCAGACCTCTTGGTCAGGGCTCCTTGGCCGACTCCTTTCTTGGGCGCAGTGGGACACCACAGGACGAGCGGCAGGAGCAGACCTTTTGTTTCATGAGTTACTGCCTGGGTGCAGGAGGAGCAGTTGCTATGCAGCGTGCGCTGCAGGCATTCGTCTTGCCAGAAACGCTTGCGTTGAATAATGCAGAGCGGAGCTGCGGGGGCTGCAGAGCGCACAGGACGCGTGTCTGCCCTCGTGCCCGAGCGAGGACGGGAGGAGAGGTTTGGGGGAGCGCCTTACGGGCGTTATCCCCGGCGTTTGCAAAACTTGAGCTGTTGTAGCGGTCCTGTGCAGTCCTTGGGTTTGCTCTGCCACTCCTGTTCAAATCCAGGCCGGTGTCCCTTTGTGTCAGCTCAGGTTTTTTAAAAAATTCACACCGGTAAATCATCCGCGTGGAGGGATGCAGCACTGGGGCTTGGTGAGCGGCTGAACCCGCTTCTCTCCTCGTGCTTGTCTGGAAGCACGGTCTTAAGATTGTTGCCTTGGCAGATAAATGAAAATGTCACCCGCCTTGGCTGCGGTGCTTAGTAGGTGAAAAACCCTTTCAAAGTTCCTTATTCTGGCAACAGCGGGCTTTTAATGATCATGCAGGCATGCACAGGACAATATAGGAAGAACGTGTGTGTATAGGGGGTGTTGTGCCTATTATCTGCGTAAAGGTAGCGTTGTGTGTATTATCTATGTTTGTTTAGCTGAAGTAAGACATGCATTAACATTCTGCTTCAGTCTTAATTAGTGGCTGATAAAAGCACAAGGTGATACTTAACAGTCTTGACAGTGTAATTTATCTAAAATTTCCTAATAATACGGTTGCAGCAGTCTTGGAAGGGCTGCTTTAATGACTTTCACACACTTAAGGTTTGGTACCAACAATATCCAATATGTTGGTTGCTTAGGAGACAAAATTAAACAAAGCCAAACGCATTTATTTCTCCCTGTTTTTACTGCACAGAGGATTATCTCACTGCAATATTTTTCTCTATTAAATGCCTAAGCTTTAGGTGTTTATAAGAATGAAAAAAAAAACCAACCTAACAATCCAGATCCCCTATTAAATCAGCAGATGGTTCCTGGAGCCAAATTAGGGACCTGTGATAGAACAATAAAAGCTCTGCTTTATACAGTGCACATGTTCAGAGTTGGCAGTGTTAAATGAGACCTCCATGCAATCTGCTCTGAGAAATAGCCTTACTGGCATTGACCTCCTCCTTTGTATAATTCAACACTGTGTCATCAATTGCAATTGCACAGACGGCTTTGCAATTTAGCAGACCTTGTATGGACTGACTTTCTCAATATTTGTTTAAGATGAACTGTATAAACTTGTTATTAGTAGTCAGCCAGGGTAAGGGAGATAACAGTGTTTGTATTAGGCTACATAAAATACAGCACCTGGGCAAGGTGCACCGAGCACGTTCCTCGCAAATGTTGTTGTTTCAGGGTCCGCTGCTGATCCTACTGAAGGCAAAAGTAAAACTCCCAGCAGCTTAAGTTAGGGCAAGAGCGTGTCTTGTCTAGGTTGTGTGGAGGTTCTGTGCTTAGTATGGCTGAGTTACTAAATTCACGATGTTTTAAAAAAGTCTCTGAATTCACCTGAGAAATGCAGGCAGCAGAACAAGGCTGCAGTGGGCTCTGACTGATCTCATCTCTGTTGTATGTCTGTACGGTCCTACTGATTTCATTGAGTCTTAGTCTTGCTTTTCAGCAGCTTATATGATGTAGGGACATGGCCCTTTTGGAGTCTATTCTCAGGGCTGTTGCCGAGCCGTGGTGCAAGCTGGGGGGCATTTTGCATCTCTGTGTTTCCATGCTCCCACCAGCAGCATCAGAACAGCAGTCTCAACTCACACTGGGGAATATTCTGTGGCGGATAAATAATGTCCCTGAGAAGTTGCTTCTCAGCCAAAAGGTTGCCCCATGCAGAGATCCCCTTCTCGGGAAATAACTGGAGTAAGTAAAGTGGATGTCTGATGCGGAGTCACTAATACTGGTAGCTGGAGCGTCCGATTAGAGGTCAGGGAAAGCACCCCAGCATCTGCACATATGGAAGCCTTTCTTACGCAATGAAATTAATTTTCGTTGCTTGATCGTTGATTCTTACTACTTAAGGTTGACCAAGGAAATGGAATTCTTCAGTAATGTGGCAGTAGACTTCTCCCCCTTAACCGAAGTCCTTTCAGGGGCACGGTACTGATTTACAAATATAAGTAACAGAAAGGGCAAACGGTTTGTACGGGACGGTTGCCTTGCGGTCGCTCTGTCGCGATTCCCCGCCGGAGGGGATGTGCAGGCAGCCAGGTGCGGGCAGGGACAGGAGCCTGCCCGCAGGCGAGCCAGCGCCGAGCGGCACCGTGGGCTCCGGTTCCCATCGAGGCGGCGAGCTGCGCCTTCGGGCACCGGCCTTCATGGGCTGCGCTCTCACGGAGGGCTGCTCACGTTGATCCCGCAGGATGTACCTGAAACCTGGCAGTGGGGCAGTGACAGCCCTGGGGCTCCCGGCCAGGCCACGAGCGCTAAGGACTGCAGTTAAGAGCGGTCAGGGCTCCAGAATGAAGTTGTTTGCAGAACTCCCAAACTGTCTTTGAGTTTCAAAAGCTAACCTTAGCTTGGGGGGGGGGGGGGGGGGACAGTCCCGTTATTAAAACCCCATTGTTTCTTTCAGTTGATCATTACAAAATGTCTGGGTTTTCCCAGAAAGCCTGGGATAGGGAGGGGTAAGGAAAAAGCTCTGGAACAGCAAGGCTGATTCTAGCTAACGTATGGGCACTATTTCATTTTTCATTGAGTTCGTCTTTTCTTTCCCTGCACTCTCTTCCTCCCCACAGTATCCCCACATTGATTTTTCACTCTGCCAGTTTATAAATGTTTATAAAGCATTTAGGGAGCCTAGGGAAGAAAAGGTCTCTAAGTACTTAGTAGAGGAAAAACTTAAACACCGGGCTGCTATATTCTTGCTGACACTGGGCAGTATTTCATGCTGTGCAGAGTCCTTTTCCTAGGATATGGTGCTGCTTGGGTGAGGACAATTAAAGCAGGCAAAAATCTTAGTGCAGCCCATCTACAGCCACCACAGCGCAGCCAACGTTGCAGGGAGCAGGAGGACTGGAAACAGTATTAGCATTTACAGCTTGAGCAAACCCAACACACCAGTAAAGGAGACAAGCACACATTATTCCACATTTACTGTTTGCTTTGGGCAATGAACTTTATTTTCACATGAAATGCTAAATGACCTCCTTGTCTTTCTTCCCACCCACTGAGTGAAGTCTCCTTGATGAAATCCGAATGGAGATGTTATTAAGCCAATAAATACATTTATTGGTACTATCATGCTGTTCATTAGAGAAATGAAACCAATCAGGGTCTTCATTTAAACTTACAGAAAAGATGCAAGAATTCATATCCCAGGCATCCTGATGTTTCTGATACCTGGAGTGTTAGTGCAGCAGCAGTCCTGCCTTCTCATTATCACGTCTCTCTCTCTGCTACATTGCTGGGTATTTCTATTTCCACATACCACTTTGGCAACCTTGCAGCATCCAGCCATATAATCGTGTCCTTAATGAGAATAGAAAACTGCATATGCAAAGGTGGAAATCACCTCTGCCTTGCACAGGTGCAGGAGATTCCACAAAGAACTGGAGGAGACAGGTTTAATCTGTTTTGCATCTAACACTGATTTCACTGTAAGCTTTTAGCATTATTGAAAGATAAAACATTCACTGCTTAAAAAGGGATGAGGAATGTCCTGAAGAGGTTTTTTTTTTAATTTGACATCCCTGTTTCCCCCTCATCGTCCTTCTTAAATGTATCAAATGGGGCACCTTTGAAACCACTGAGGCTTGGCTGATGCTCCATTCCCCACCCCTTTTCACACAGCTTCATCCAATTCCTCACCAGTGACCTGACAGCTAATTAAGGAATCCTCTCTTTCACTCCTCCTTGAGGATGCTGCCTTGTATTGCTGCTCTGACACGTGCTTACCTGGGCCCCTGTGGTCACGGAGGTCAGAGGGGCAGAAATCAGGAAAGCAGCTAGATGTCTGTGTTGGAGTTGAGTGGGGTGAAGGGGCGCAGGTGAGACAGCGGAAGCTCAAGTTCCTCCTGCTCCCCTCAGTCTGTTTGCAATGTGGTTCCTTGGAGGAGATGCACGGTGCTACCGGAGCCGGGCAAGTTGTAATGGAAGATGCAAAGTGCCATTGGTGTGTTTTGAACCTCAGCCAGTGTAATATTTCAAAGGGGTGGAGGGTGTCTCAACAAGCTGGGAAGCTAAAATGAAACTTAAAGCAATTCCTTTCTGCTGCTGTATGTTGAATGCTCATTTTTTATTCTTGAAGGTTTAATTTTAGCAAAGTGCTGTTTGTCTAACTTCTGCTGATCGCTCTGCTTGAATGTTATGAAGCTCTGGTCTTTAGAGCCCTGTTTTTTATTGGAGGCTTGGATGCTGAAGGTGCCCAGATAATTAGACTGCTCTAGCTAGGGGATGACAGAGAAGCCACCACTTTTGAATCACAGTGGGTGATTGTATGTTACGGATCTGCTTATAACTATTCCATGGGGAAAGTTAGCAGAGTTAGTATGTTTTATAAAGCAGTTTTCCAAAGGACGCTGCTTTTCTGCTGCAGTTTAAATGTTTTGCAGGAAGGTGTCTAATTCAAAGATGTTTTGGCAGAAAACTTTGGAAAGGACTGTTTGTTTTGACTCCTTTGTTTCGTTTGAGGTGGTTTTTTCAGTGCTTCAGTAAAGTGGTTGCCGGTTTCCAGACAGAAGCGTTTTGAAATTTTTGTTCTGTGGCATAACTTGAGGTTTTGTTCTAATTCAGAGTAGCAGCAACCTTTGAAACGTCAGGGTACTCTGTAGGTTTGGAATTTGTCCATCTCCAGGTAGTCGTCTTTGTAAGCGCCATTTGTAATTGCTTCTTCTTTCACCTCCATGGGTCTTCAGCTTGGCCCTCGGTTTTGAGAATATGTTTGCTAGTGTGCCTATGGAAAAGGTCTTCTGATCTGGGAATTGCGTGGGTTTAGTTATTTGAGCAATTAAGAGCTTTGCTTGCACTAGAACAAGTCTTATCAAATACAATGCTCAAAGAATTTTGCTACGCCGGTGCTAGGCTGAGCCTTCAACGTGTATCTGGTGCTGAATGGCTTGGTTCAGTTCTTGGCAAAATATACTAAGGAGGGCTTGGGCCTGCAGCGCAGGCAGGGCCCACGGGGCTGTGAGAATCGCAAACGCTGGTGGAGGAGAGCGTTATTTCTGGAGGATGAAGGGCTCGATTGGAGATGTAGCAGCCGGGGTAGGCATCTGGACCGAGAGTTTGTGCTCTAAATGGATGTTGCCTCTTTTCCACACTAATGTCTTGGAGAGGGGACATCTGCATGAGCAGGGACGGAACCTGGGGTGGGGGGGTACGTTCCATCCAGGGCATTTTCCTGGACCACGTTGCTGTTTTCTGATAGCAGCTAGCATATTGTCGCTGTGGAGAAGTCCTTTTTGTGCATGCCTTAAAATGACAGAAATGGGAAGTGTGGGTATTCCAGTGGGTGGGATTGGGAAAGCCATGCTGGCAGGAGGCAGAGGAGGGGCAGTTGTCCCGGGCCACCAGCGCACGGCAGCCGGGACTCCCCTTGGGCTGCTTTCTGTGCTGCTGGCCCCAAAGGGCAGGACACAGTGCCCTTGAGATCCCAGGTGTTCCTTAGACTTTCATATCTTGGCTGTATTCTGATAAACCAATAAAGCTCAGAATTATTTTGATTTAGGTAATCCAAAACTTGAAAACAGCTAGACTTACACAGTCAATAAAACAAAACTGTCTCTTCAGCGCTGCACTGACGAGGCTCTGAAGAAAGACACACAGAGAACCTCTCCACTAATATTAAACTGATTTGGCCATTTTTATTCTATAAAGGAGGGTGGTTATGAGATTTAAAAAGACTCATATATCATGCTGCCTCATTAATTTTCCATTTGGGCTCAGCTGTCAGAGGATACCATATTAAACTGCTGCCTGGAGTAGTCTTCGGTGGCAGAGAAATGATGTTTGATACCCTTTGCATTTCACACAGTCCGTATAAAAGGTCTCCTTGATTTGCCATCCCTATTATTTTCTGTCAGAGAACCCTACACGGCCTCTCCAAAATAATATCACCTCTCCAAAACCCTGAAGGTCTATTTGTGGTTTCCATGGTGACAAAATGACCCATAATATTCTTTGACTACTTCAGTAAATGAAGGACACAACTGGGTCTTTGAAGTATAATAGATTTTTTTCTTTTTCTTAAGAAAAGACATACTTGTGAGCTCAAAAAGGGGGAGAAAAAAAAGGATGAAAAAGATATTAAGGGAAGAGATTTGGCTTGTAACTCAAAGGGCTTTGTGTCAGCAAGTACGGCAGACAGCACTTGTTGAAAAATAGACCTTGAGCCATCTGGTACCAAAACAGAAGTGGGATATAGCCCTTGTGATGACTGAGATGAAGGAGCTTTTGCTGTAACTCATTTTTACAATAGCTGTGCTACTTAATTCTGAATTCGGTGACACGCAGGGCCGGGCGCTGCAGGTGCAAGTGTGTGGTTAAAACATTTTCTTCCAGGAACCGTCAAAACCCTGCTCTGTGCTGTGTAGGAGGGAGGATGGGATTTTCCAGCGGCGCTGGCCTGGGGGAGAGGTGGGTGGGAAGGAAGCAGTGAGGCTTTTCTCAGGGTTATTTGTAGGCTTTGTGGAAGAGGCAGGTTTCCAGCTGTAGCACTGTTAATGATCTGCCCGCGCTGAGGGCAGGTGCTGTGCAGGGTGCGTGCTCTCTGGAGCCACTGCTTGCTTGTCTGCTCTTTCCTCCCACCATCGTGGGACTGTCCGGGATATTTTGCCTGCAACCTATCTAGGGTAGAGAGCATCCTTTACTGGGTGATGAGCCGTAGGACCCACGTCTCTTGGCTGCTTTGCATAAAACCAGTAAGAGATTTGTAAACTGTTTAGTTTTGTGAGAGCTGCTCCCCCAAGAGCATTCGCAGTGTGCTCTGGAAACAGGTTTTTAAATAAAACCTCATCTTACAGGTGAAGAAACTGAGACAGAAAGCAGATAACTGAGCTCAGCGGAGCACTGCAGAAGCTTTGCTGGGTACATCGGGGAGGAGAGTGCAGGGCTGCTCGTTCCTTCCACGGGGTACTTGGGGATAATGCCATTTTTCCTTCGATAAGCTATAATTCCGTTTTCTTTAGTACGTGTTTCCAGCCTGTCCAGTGATGCTGTTCACGACGGTAAGCTGCTGGCCTCATCGTGTGCTGGGGCAGAACTGGGTAGTCATTCGCTCAGAAATCTGCAGCAAGGACAATTAAAATACCACAGGGTAATAACGGTGAGATTCCTGGACTGCAGGAGCGAGCACTTCCAGGGGGTTGAGGTTAGCCTGGGTAGGTGAATTCCCAACCTCTGAGCATTGAGGGGGCTGCACCGCAGAGCAGGAAAGCTCAGGATGTTCCCAAGAGCCTGTCAGTAATTCCTGCTTCTGGAGTTAATCGAGCTTTTCTTGTGGTGTTTCTGGCCTTTTGGGTGTATTCTAGCACTTTACCTCCCAGTCCTGGATGAAAAAGGGAAGGACGAAGATGACTAAAACTTGAAATGTAATTCTGGAGTGTCCTGGTGGTTTGCAGATGTCTCTGAAATGACTTTAACAGCTCTTTCTTCCAAGTATGCTGGTGCTGCAAGGGGGCACCAAAGTCTGGTGCAATTTGTTACTCACTATTTACCTTGCATTTTGGTGTTTTTTCTAGCTTGGATGGTTTTTTTGGCCTGAAAACAAATTAACAATAACTTAAACCCAAGCCAACAATCAAAGCCATTTGCATGGCTGGCTGCTTGCTTAATACAGGACTGTAATTGAGGCAACTTAAGTAATATAAACAGAGAAATAAATGAGGGCAAGATTAAGCCAAAAAAACAGTCTAAAACCACATTTACCACCAACCTTGACAACTTGAGGCAAAACCTTTCTCGGTTCCTTTGCTCCTTACATGTGCGTGCCTTTGGCAGGGATGATTAAAGTCTCTGCTGCTTCCCCTCTAATGTGAACAAAGCCCTTTAGAGCCCTATTCTAGTTTCCTTTTAGCATCATATTTGGCTTCCTTTGGGACTGGCCTTTTACTGCCCACAGCCCACCTTCATCCTGTTAGAGGGCCTGCAGAGAGTTACTAAGTTAAACATCATAAATCCCACTATAAATGATTACACAGAGCTTTTCACTAACAATCTTCTGTGGGGATATCAAGCTTGATAGAAGCATAAATCATTTAAAGAACATCTGCCTAATGAGGGGTAACCTGGAACTGCTTCCCTGAGCCCGAGTGTACCAAGGGGAAAAAAAAATGTAGGCAGTCGGCCTATTTTAGCTAGTGCCTGCTGGATGCAAGTGGCTGATTTCTGTTGTCACAACTACGCCTTGCTGGATACATGGGACTTGCCCACATTCCCTGACAGCGACGTTTGCTTTGCCTGCAGCCCATGGCACAAGAATGAGGGATAGAAGGGTAGTTTAGCGTGTGCGGTCGTAAAGGAAGTCTAGTAATGTGTCTAGACAAAAAGTTGTACAGCGGCAGATGAGGCAGAGGAGGAACCACAAGCAGATGGTTTGGAGGCAAGCTGAGCGAAGATGTGCGGTGGTCTGGGAGCTCTGGTTTATGAAATGGCCACAGAACTGGGGATGCTGAGAACAGGAATCATGATACAGAATGTGGGTAGAGAATGCGCCTGGACTTATCTTACCAAGCTCTTGCTTGAAAAATCAAGGGCATCTGTTTATGGCAGTATAGGAGGGTGTTGAACGCAAGACTCGTAGTCAATGCAATGCTTGCATTTGTCAGGGAAAGAACAAGGTGAATTTGAAGGAAGGAGTGTAATAAAATATGACTAGTAGATAAGGAGATTGCTGGTAAATGCAAAGGGTGAGTTTGCAAGAGATTCTGATGTTTTCCTTAGGACCCATCAAGTCTGAATCAGGGCTAACAAGTCTGTTTACAGATGATCCTGTGGGCAGAAAACAAACTCAGCACTTGAAAAGCCCTTTCTGTCCTTTCATTAGGTGTGCTGGGAAGAGTTTGAGTTTCCCATTGTCAGTCACAGTTAAGCTAACCTGTGACTTTGACCATCTGGAAGATACCTGACTGTCAAACTGATGGTCAGTGGGTGAGGAGTAGCAAATGGAAGCTTTTCCATTTAAAATCACTGGATCATCAGGAAAGGTGTGAATAAACAGCAGTAACCTTGGAATGCAATTGAATCACTCCAGCAGTGCAAATTTGACTACCAGATGCTCATAGCAAGTCTTCATATCATGGTTTGAAGCTGCTACTCCCTGATGATAGATTAAACAGAGATGACTAGCAATAGGAGCAGGATAATTTTAAAACCAAAGCTCTTGTCGCACAGAACTGGCCATGAGGTTTCAGGGAACTTATTGCCTCCCTGCATAAATAAAACTCGTTGGATGCGTGACTTGTCCATCACCTTATGGTGGGGTCATTGTTGGGTGCTACTTCTCCCTCTGACCCACAGAGACGATGCCTTGGATCTTACTACTGTGATTAGAATTGAGACAGGGAGGTCAAGAATAGTTCAGTCGTTTCCTTGTGCTGTTGAGGATGAAGTCAATGGGAAGTAAATATTATTGACTGCTGTTTTCATTCAAAAATCAAGATTCATTGAGGTGAATCTGAGGTCAATAGAAGCTCTCGAGGGGGAGGGGACCAATAAATCATGACACTGAATAAAACAATATTTGTAATGCAGCTAATTTGGGATATTGAGTGTTATTTGATCTAGCGGGTCTTTTTTTTTTTAATTGTCCTGTTAACCAGATTGGTAGGTTGTACCACTTGAAAAGACTTTTAGTCCAACTCCAGTTATGTACTTTTAACTACACGGGATTGAGTTTCGCACAGGTGTAAAGAAATTGTAGAGTAATTTAAGTTGGAAGGGATCTTTGGAGTTTACCTGGTCCAACCTCTGCTTGGAGCATGGCCAGCTTTCACTGGAAACTCCGTGTTCTTCTGTGTTGCAATGATCCCAATCATGGGCACTTTACAGAGATTGAACCAAACAGCAGTCCTTTCCCAAGGAGCTTTCTCATTTCTCCTTAGGCCTTGGGCCTAAAGAAGCAACCAAGGCAACATGTGTGAATAAAGTATAAGAACAGCTTTTAAAGAAATGAATCTGCCTTTAATTTGTCATTACTTTATAGCTTTGGAGATGGAATGAGCATGTGCAAATAAAATGATAATGAAGCTAGATAACTGGTACATTTGAATGAAATGTGTGAAGACAAAGTTTATTATGTATATTTGTCCTGTGCCTAGGGCAGTTGAAGTCTGCTGTATGGGTAGTGGGGGCCTGTGGAGTACCTCATTCGGGGTCGTAAAAATCTATGAGAAAACGTCACACGGTATGTTAACATAGCGATGGACTGTCCATCTTCCTGCTGGAAGGCAGACTATTTAAAAGTCTACATTTCTGGCATTTGCTGAGGATGTGAGATGGTAGTTTGAAGATGCCTCATATTTAAGAAGTCCTAGGGACCCTCTTTTGAAAATCAGGCCACTTAAACGCGTTGCAAGTGAGGCAACCTAGGCTATAAAAAGTTTGACCACTTTTAGGTCAAAGGTGACTTTCTATGCATCCTCATGAAGAGGGCTAAGGACATGGCTGTAAAGCACAGAGTGGCATGGGGAATTCCAGCTAGTTGTAAAAGACCCAGCTTGGATACTAAAAGCAGCGTAGCTGAACTTGTGCAGAGTTCAGGCAGGGCTGATTAGTCTTGGTCGGTATATTTGCCTGGGTGGAGCTCTTTCTGTACTTAAACCTCAATTGAACGTAATTGAGTTCTCTTTGTGGCACTACTTTGTGCTGTGTAAGCCTATGCAAGTAGGACATGTTTACCAGAAGTAAGATGATGTATTTTGGGGAAGGGGGCGCAAGCAGAAATGGAGGGGGAAGTGCTTAAAGTACAATCCTTGGCAGGCAGGAGTCTCTTATAGCGTCTTTTTCCTTTAATTGAATAAGGCCATATGGATTAAATAGTAATCTCACTAAAGATTTTAAAATTTCTTCTGGACAGAGTTTCCTTTTTTCCTACGTGTGTGTTCATGGCCTTGATCAATGCGTCCACGTTCTGTGGTTGAGAACTGTGTACCTTTTCTCAGTCCAAAGCAGGGTAATTTGATTAGACTGTCAGCTGGTCTAAATAGCTGTTGCTCCACTTGAAGTCAGTGGAGTTATGCCAGATTATACCAGCTGAGAATGTGACCATCATTTTTACTGAGTCACACTTCTAACCCTTGCTACACTCTTACATTCCTGAGCTGAAGCCAGCCCTTGCGATAGCTGCAGGGTAGGATTTTCAGAAGCATCCAGTCTTGGCCGAACTTCGCTCCCTCGGCAGTCAAGGGATGTTTGTTGTGTTGCTGCATCCAGCCCCAGAGTCAAATGGGTTGGATTCAATTAGGCTGCTGCTCTGATGCTGAGGATCTAGTCCTCCACTGAAGCGTATCAGCTTCAGCCTACTGAAATCAGCAGGGCTGGGATGGTTTACAGCCGCCTGAGGATCAGACCTTGAGTCTGCTTGTTGTATTGACGAAAGAAGGTTGCAAAATGATAGTAAAAGCTGCGTTCTTTACCACAACAGTGCATTTCCTTCCCTACCTGGAAATGGCAGGTTCTGGTTTGGCTTCCTCTGGGACGGCTCTTGAGAAGCAACGCAGAGCTAAAGGGGTAAAAGCGTTGCCTCCTGGCTCGTTTCCCAGTGACCTGGTGGATGTCAGCGTGGCCTTGCCATGTGCCATCGGAGCTGCTGGGCGTGCATGGGTTGATCTGTGCACACATGGCAGCCGTTCGGTGCTTTGTTGGCTTTTAAATAGTGTTTCAGCCCTACTGCAGATGGTCAACTACCTACTGTTGCTTTGTGTTCATGCAAAGGAAAACTGCAGGCTGCCTTTGCGGATGACAGCCGCTCTCTCAAACCAGATATTCTGCTTCTAGGAGTGCAGTTACTGGTTTCATTTCTCTTTTTTTTTTTTTTTTTTTTTTTTTTTTTTTTTTTTTTTGGCTAGGGGATATTTAGGGTTTGGATGTGTTATTGCCAGTCACTCACAGCAGGAAGGTGGAAGAAGGGGTGGCGGCCCGGTTGGCTTTCACTAAGGCGTTTGCTGCAGGATTGCCAAGTCAAGCAGGGATTTCAGAGGAGGGAATCATAATCTGCACACTTTTTCCTCAAATCTGCCTCCTACTCTAACATTAGAGAGCATCTAAAAGTAGCTGCCAGAGCAGCTGCAGTGCCAAGTACAGCATTCCCCAGTGGGGTCTTCCCAGAGCAAGCTTGAGCCTGTGATGGGAATTAAGGCTGGAGATAAGGTGCTTGTGTTGACTGACTTTCTGCTGCTGTTCTTCCAGCTGGCTCAAGGGAAATAACTTGCTCTCCAGCCTGCGTGTAACCCTTACCTTCCCTCCTACCTAAAGCCTTACGTGCCTTTTACCTTTTCCCTCCCCGTGCTCCTATCTTCTGCTGCTCGGAGAGCTGGCGGTGCCAATGCGGCTTTGCCCCTGGCTCAGCGCCGTGAGATTTGTCTGAAAGAGGGTGGCAGCTTGCCAGCCCCCGTCACGCCTCTGCCAGCCTGAAATCCCAGTGGGTAAATTCCAGCTACTTCAGTGGAAAATGGGAGAGGTTCCTCCGCAGACGGGGAGGGCTGCTGGAGCCTGAAAGCACCATCGGGCTCCAAATAGCGAATGGAAATCTTAGTGTGTGGCTATATATAACACGCACTGGTTCTTCTGATGCACAGGAAACTGTCTGTGTAACTGGGAATCCCAGCACGCTTATCTGGAATAACTCCTGAACGGCTCTGCTTCTGAGCAGAGCTGACTCTCTAGTGTTTTGCAGGTCCAGGTTTGTGCTGATTGAAATTTTGTAAATTCCAGAGTTTCACATTTGTTTCATTACTGTTTTCCAGTGCTTCAGATTAGGCACTAATACCTGATGAAGGCTTTATAGCTGCCTGATTTTTCTGTTGCCTAATTCTGTATGATCTGGGGCAATATGAGAAATCAGGTTAAACCCTGAGATAAGGAATACATTAAAGATCTTTTTTCTCTCCTGTTAGTGCCAAGCCCTCTGGCCTGGGGTTGGATCTTGAAGCAAATCAGATGTAGGACGGTGTTTTAGCAAGTCTTTGCTTGAAGCATAGCGTTCCTTGCTCCAGCAGTTGGGTTCATTTTAGTCTATAACAGGCCCAGCCTTGTTCTGGCGCTGTTTGAATCCAGGTGACATCTGCTGCAGGACCTGCTCTGACTCAAATAGGGTTCAGTGGATCTAGAAAAGGGCTGGGGCTCTCCTCCTGGGAAAGAGAACTGAAGAGAATATGACTGAGGGCTGTAAAATCCTGAGTGAAACAGGAAAACTGGACAGGGAACCACCATGCGTTCACTCTTCCAGGATGCGACTTAAGGGGCATCAAATGAAACCATCAGGTGGCAGATCTGAGTCGAACAGGAGGACATCCATCCCCACACAGGGCACTGCCAAGCTGCGGCCTGCCTTGCCGCAAGGTTTGGTGGATGCTGAATTTTTATGTGGCCCAAAAAGCAATTGGATGAATTTGAGGAAGACAAGTCCATTGAGGGCTATTAAATATAAAAGCTTTCATCAGCTGTGGCCGTGGCGTGGGCTCACGGCACAGACACATGGTTAACAAGTTCCAGCAAAAAGGGCTTTAGGGACTGCACGGATCATCTCAGCTAACTTCATCAGGGATCTGTCAGGCCACTGAGAAATGTTTCCAGTGCTAACCTACATACTGTATCAGTGACCCACTGCTTCTGCTTCCTTTGCTGCCTGCAGAAAGGTCAAAGATAATGATTAAAAATAAATAAATAACCTGAGAAAACCCCACTGCCTCCCTCTCAGGTCGTTCAGGTTTGAAATAAATCATCTTTCTATTTCTGAAGGCACAGATGACTTAAGCCAAATTGCATTTGGAGCCGTTATCCTCACACTTCTGTTTTATTTATGCTGTCGTGTCTTGTGCTAACACTTTGTGAAATATTTATTTGCTTCTGGTCTCCCGCAGCTTAGCTCTGGATTCATGAGGCTCTTGCGTTATGTCTCAATTCCGTGCAGCTGCATTATGTCAAGGAAGGAGAAAATGAAGACTCCAATCTGTGGTTTATATTATAACAATATACTGCACGTCACCGTAGGTAATGCGGTTCAACAGGTGGACATTTTGTTTGCAGGTGTCAGGCACGTGGGCTGTGTTAGAGCAGTAAAATGTATGTGCGGTCACAAAATGTTATTGTCTGATGAACAGTTCTTCTGCATTTGCTTCCCAAGCCTGCCCTTGTGCTTGCTCTGCGGGTCCTACGTAACTTGCGTGAGAGAGTTTGGGAGGAGATGGGCATATCCTAAAAGACACCAACACATGATTTAGTGGTTCGAGGGATGCGTTAATTACAAATTTCAGATTATCTCTGCAAGAAACGCTATATGTACCTTTATCTTCTACCCAGGGCTGAAAGCGTGTGGCCAGCATCGCTCCAGTAAGCATCTGAAATGGGTTCCCAGGCAGGGTTCCAGCTGCCCTTACCCGGCTCTGGAGGGGACCCGAGCTGCGGCAGCGTGCTCTGTGGCTCCGCTGCTGCTGGCGAGCCGGGCAGGATGAAATCTATCTGCTGGGTTTCCCTCCTCTTCCCTCCCTTCATCAGAAACACTAGTGCAAGTCTCCCAGTTTGAGTTCCTGCAAGAAGATCAACTGCATTTGCTGTGCTGGGGTCAGCGTGTCGGGTGATGTGAGATCCTGAGGTACAGCTCTGGCGCTCGGCCGGGCAGAGAAACTGAGCTCCTCTTTCCAGCTCCCAGCTGAAATCCAGACTCGCAGTGACTGGCTGTCATTTGAGTTGAATTGTTGTTCAGTGAGCAGTATAAAATGTGTAAACGATCCTCAGCCCAGTCACGGATGGACAGGTTTATCTAGTCTGAGAGCCACCGACGGGGCTGGCCCCCTTGGCTGAGCAGAGCTGCCAAAGATTTAGGCAATGCTGACTGTAAACTGCCTGCCTGCATCTTCTGAAATGGTGTCTCAAAAATGCCTGCATTGGGGCATGTGATTGTACCATGTAGGAGATTTTTTTGCTGTAAACTCAAGCTTTGCACTCTGATGTCATCACCAGAAAACCTTTCAGAGTCTAAATCCAGTTTTGGATAAATATATATTTTTTTTTAAATATACACATGTATGTGGGAAAAGAGCTGCTAAGCTGCTGTTGCCACTTCTTGCTGAATTATACCAACAAGCTCCTTCTGGTGTTAGCTTTAAGTGACATTTACTGTGTAAATGACACTGACATTCAAGATGAGATGTTGGCTTTTGCAGGAGTTTGCTAATTCCTCCCAGGGTCTCCCAGGAGAAGAGCCGCCAGCGAAGAACTGCTGGTTTGCACGGGGTGCTGCTTTGGCCTCCCGAGCTGGTCGCAGTTTGGGGAGGAGAGTGAGCAAGCAGAGCTTCGTCCTCACTTCAGCGCTTCTTGCTTCCTTCCATGTCTCCAGGAGACCTGGGGATGCAGTGATTTAATCGTCACGGTTCCGCAACCGGTGACAGCGAAAGCCGCTCGCGTGTGCGGCGACGGACCGAGGGTGTGCTGGCCGTATTTACTAAATGCCTTTTACTAAAGATGGAGTGAAAGTCGATGGGTTGCGTTTAAAGGATTGATCATTTGAGGGATGGGATAAGGCAAAAGCACTACCAAAAATTGCTGTACAGTGATTGCACACTGATCCTCTGAAGGTTCGGAAATTTGTATTGGGTGATGCATAGCTTTGCTAGAAGAAATTGGGATTGATTGATTTATTTATTTTTAACCAGAGGACAAGCTTTAAAAGCTGAGAGCAGAGCTTTTTGAAGGACAAGTGGGAGTTAGTTGCCTAATTCACATTGACTTTCGGGGAGATCTGGCTGCCGAGCTGCTCTTTATGCCTTTCAGAAATCTCCCCTTAGTCTACATAATCTCTCTGTAACCCCTTTTTAATTAGCTTGTCTTTCTGGAAGAAGAGACCAAGAAGTCATGTTCAAAGATTATTGCTCTATCTAGCAGCTGCTAAAATAGACCAGTTAATGCTGCAAAATCTTATTCCAGGTCCCAGCAGTGTGTCTGGTCTGCCTCCCCTGTCTAATTTGGCCGAGAGATGTAAATTGCCCCCAAACCGTTGTTCAAACCCATTTCTAGTCAGTGATACTCTGTGCTGTAGCACCAGCTGGTCATTTATCCAGATAGCCTAGCTTTGAATCTCTTGGCAGAGTGAAGTATTTGAAAGGGAGAGAAATGAGAGACTGGGGGTGCTACAGAAAACGAATGCCAAGAGCATGTGTATGCCAGGCAGGAGATAATGGTGCTACCTTTACTGTCCCAGGCACTCCATCTGCAGTTCGTGCCACAGCTATGCTCCTGCTGCTTGGGATCAAGAGGAAAATGTCAGTCCTGCAGGCAGTATTTGAAGATACAGCATAGAGTTGTGCAGAGAAAATCAAGGTCTCTTTAATGGGAAGTTAGGCTTCTCCAATGACATTCAAAGCATGGGCAAGGAGAGGTTTTTGAAGCTACTTAAATTGTTTTTGCATCTGTAATAATAATTTCAACTCGGGATTGATATAATCACGTGTGAACATCGAAGGTAGGAGCCTGGTGGATTTGAACCCTTGAGGGAAAACTTGTGGTATTGTCACGAGGAGACAATTCTCTAAAGCAGATGGGGGGAAAGCGGTCCCAAGGGCTGGGAGAGGCTGAGAAAGGGGACACTGGTGAACTGGTGGCTGGGAAAAAATAGTGGATATTGCAATGGGGAGGAAAAGCAGCCTTATATTTTCCTGTATTCTGGACCTTGCCTGCACGGAGGACTGAGGGGTGGTTGTGTATCAAGTTGAGAAAAACAGGTCCATTTTAACTTTCATCCTGTCTTAAAGGAGGGGAGAAGAGAGAGAATCGGGGACAATTTTGGGGGTGGAGGGACGGGTTAAGCAGCTGCTCTTTCTCCTGATATTTTTCCTGGCTTTTGCGATTAATGTAGTACTGATCTGGTGACATAAGAGCTGTTATGTTGACCCCATTAACTGTGTCATAGATGATTGAGAGCCAAGCAGTTGGGTTTTTGCTTGAGCTGATTTAAAGCTAACATAGACGTGCATGGGATACCCTTCCGGGCTTTTTGCACACCGGTTGAGCTCTGCAGTCACATGCAAAATCTGTGCAAGTCATTCCAGCTTTCAAAGATACATCATATTTTTTTATTAACACTTCATCTCGGGTTTTGTGTACTGAAGGTTTAAGGTCCAGTTCCTTACTTGCTAATGCAGTTGCCAGCAAAGACAGTACGGTCAATCTGTGTAAGATCAAATCCTGCAGCAGCATACCCTTCAAGCAAGGGTCTCTTGGAATTTGGTGTTGTCACTCAATGTAGCAGCCCTGCTCTTGGGGAGTGGGGTCAGCCTTGCCCCCCGCATGTTTGGGAAGCATTTTAAGATCCTTAAGTGGAAAGCACAGTACAGCTATAACATAGGTCACCAAACAAAATTTACTTTTTAGTTCTTCTAGTATAAAAATAGTGAAGAGGAGGTTGAGCACTGTCAGTGACCACCCTAAAGGAGACCCTTCGGGTTGAACTGGCTACTGTCAGGCTACTCTGAGGGGAAAATAAACTCTCCTGTATCCTTGCTCTCAGCAAGTCCTTTAAAACATCACCACGTCCTAAGCACATGAGCTAGAAAAACAGCTGCCTTCTCTATTCCTTCTCTGCCTGATGAGGTTAATAATAACTTTGAATGCATATGTACAGCATTAGCTTTCATGGTAACATGCATAATTCAAATCCCCCAAAGAACAGTAGAGCTTTGAGGAAGCAAACTTCCTTAATGTACTGGGCAAGGATCCAGCTTTTACCAGCTGTTGAGGGTTGATGTACAATTTTTGGTTAAGTGAATAATTTATCATGGATATTATCTGTAGTGTATCACATCCCGACAGTTTGTAGGCCTGTGCATATGGCTCTTGAGATGCCACAACACTGCCATATGCTTCATGGCCCATTACCACTTCAAACTCCCTTAAGATGTTTTCCCCTATGTTAAGCATGTTGGAAGTACAGTGGGACCACTGGCTCCGTGCAAATGCCGGCTGGATTTTCCCCCCCCACACCTCCAGTGTTTGGAGGGGAAAAAAAACGGGGGGACAGAAGGACTGTTCAGACTCTGTCCACAGCCTTGTTGTCCTTTTAAAATAAGCTGCCTGCTGCTTCACGATACAGATGTGGATTATAAATTCTGCAGAACACCTGCCCTGAACTCATCCCCCGTGACCCCCTGTAACACGGTGGTGGTGTGTTGGTGCAAATCTATTTACTGTAGCTCCAGTCTTCTGTCTGCATAAATCAAGGCCGCTTTAATCAGGCAGTGAGGGTGCTCTGCCCCTTGTATTCACAGCACCAAAGCAGAACTGGGACGTACTGACAGCCTCTGTAATACTGCGTCCCAAATTCCACCTTGCAGATGTCCTGTTTCTTGGTCAGGAGAAGGAATGCTGAAGCTGAAGAACTTCATAGTTTACATAGCTGCTATGGTGCAGAAGAGGGAGAAAACATCTGGGTTGTTTGTCAAGTTGATTGCTTATATAGGAAGCCGCTTCATATGATAAAGAGACTTGAGTCAAGATTGAGAGCAAGCAGCTGCTTAGCTGTAATTATAGCTATGTGTCCATCATAAGGACCACTGAAGCTTCTTCAGCTACAGAATGTGCTATTTTTAAGTTGAGTGACTTCACGTCCGGGAGAAATATCTTTGTTCAGCTGCATCTTGAACTCTCGTGTGGTGCTGCTGGTCAGTGGTCACCGGGCTCGCCGTGCCTCATGGTTGTAGCTTGCAATAAAGAAACGATCCCTGCATGAGAGTTTTTCACTTTTGAGCATGCCTCAGGATAAAAAGTGCTAGAATGGGACCTTTCACTGATGCTGGATGAATTATTTCCAGTTCAATGTTACAGATGTTTTTCCTTCAGTAAAAAACCCGCTCTCTTTCCAAAGAGACTGCATATTTTTTTTTTTAGATCTGTTTATTACTCTCCAGTTGTCTCCCCGCCTAAAGATTGTGTGCAGCTTTCTCTCGCGAGCCTGTTGCAATCAGGTTGCTTTGGTTGTGTGAAATGCTATTTTATTTTTTTTTTCTGTTTCCTGACCAGATTAGAATTTTTGTTTTCAGTCTTTTTTCTTTTTATTATTTTATTTACCTTAGTGTGAGTATTGGTCTTTAAATCATCACTTCCACAGTCTTAAACCCTAGAGGTCTTGTGGGAAGTGGAACAGGAAAGGGGTGTCGTGATGGCCAGCAGGAATGTGATGGGTTTCAGGTGACTGGAGCACATCTGCTGTTTTGCTGACAGCAATCACCCTCGGGCCCTTCTGGCAATGGGAATCCTCCTCCCTCTGCGCTTTGGCGAGAGGAAGGCAGCGTATCTTACCCGTGTTGGTTATTGCTCTCCCTTCAGTTACACAGGGAGAAACACGGAGGGCGAACTCCTGCTTGGCTGCAGAGAGGAAAAAGGGACCCAGAGGAGCTGACCCCAACTGGAGGAGCTTGCAGATATTGCTGCTGGTTTTAAGGGCAGTTCTGCGTGGCCCCCTCCTTAAAAGAACTGAATGTGGATAAATTGCAAGGTGAGGAGCTGGGTTAATCCTGCCAGGATTGAAACCTATGCTTTGCTGAGATCTGCTCACGTCAGAGCTGCTGCCTGGACCAAGGCGAGCCCGTGCCTTGTGAAGCAGTGACCTTTCCTGGCTGGGATCAGCTCGGAGGGCGCATCGCTCCGCGGCTAAGTACGCTTGCTGCTAGCAAGGGAATGTTTATCCAGTGTGTTGATTAATCAACCTTGAAAAAGGGTCAGATGGATTTGCTCAAGCATCTGAGTAACCTTCATGGCAAAAGATATAAGCTCCTGTGTGTGTTAAAGGGCTGTCTGTAGCCCTGGACTCGGAATCATGCTGTCTGGAGTTTTAAGCTGTTATAGTATCATCGCCTGGATCTGACACCAGAGTGCTTTTTGTTTCTGAATACACCCCAGTTCTGTCATGTTGTTCACCATGGCCATACGTAGGTGTCTTTCCTGAGGAGTCGTATCCTGGCAATCTGAAAAGCTTTTTCTCAAAATTACCTTTGTTCGTGGTGTCCTGCCTTGGTCTGTTTGCTGTGCTGTGCTTTATTCCTGCTCCTCTTTCACCCTGCTGCTTTATGCCTCTCAATTCCACCTCTCGTACTCTTCCCTCTTCACAAGGGGAAATTTTGAGAATTTTGCAATGGGGTTAGTTGTGCACTTTGCCTCCGTTGGAGAGTTTCCTTAAATAAAAAGACCTCCAGAAACATCATCTCATTTCACAGCTCTAGCTTTGGCAAACAGAGGATGACAGAAAAAAAGATTAAAAACACCCCCAAACTGCTGGGCACCCCCCCCCCGCCCCCTCACCCCCCCTAGTCCCAGTAAGGTACTGCTTTCTTCTAGTGTTTCTAGAGGGATTAAACAACGCTGAGGATAAAGATCAATATTTAAACAAGAAGTTCTTGAAGCTGGTGTTCCTTTTAAGAAGATCATGCACTGAGCTGAATTCTGAGCAGACCAGTTCTCGTCTCATACGGAGGGAATTTGGCATGTGTCCTCTCCCATAAGCATTAAGCCAAATATGTTCTTGTGGAACCATCATATTAAATGAAGATGTAAAATTATGGCAAGGTTTTAATTCTTTGTGGCAGTGGGCATAACAGCTAGAGGGGAAAAAAAAGACAACCAAACAATTGCTTCAACTGAAAGTCCAAGAATGCCATCTAGTGGCTTCAAGTGAGACTTCTGGGATAGTCTTGTGCGAGACTATTTTAAGAAAAGTATTAGCATTTTCCTTTGCTGTTTTTATGCTTGGGATCCAACTCCTAATTTTGAATTCTTCCCACCTTCTCATTAAAACCAAAAAAACCCTGTAAGATAAATGCTTGTTCTCCAGATTTGCTTTGCTGTTGCTGGTTTCAGTGATCGCAACTCCATTTTACTTTCAGTAGAGCTTATATAAGCTTAGAAACATTTTTTGCGCAATGGCTAAATGAATGCCATCTACACCACTAAGCTAAACTTGTCTTTCCTTTAGCTGCTTTAAGTCAAATGAAAGTGAAGGCAATGTCTATGGGATTTCCAGCACCAGGTCTATCTGATGAGAGCAGAAAAAGAGACAGAAGAGCTCTTGCGCAATGGAAGAGGGGAAAAATACCCGTTCCGCAGGCTCACAGCAAGCCTGTTCTGACTGTGTGTTTGGTCATTTGAAACTTAGAAAGGTGAAACTTTAGATAAAGCATTTTTTAAAGGCATCAGCGCATCCTTTTGGGAAAGGAAAGTCGATCATTTGGCAAGAGGTAGAACTCAGAGGATGGATAAAATAAAAGCTGGTGTTTATGATGTCATCTTCTTGCTTCAAGAGGATGGGAAAGTTTCTCTCTCTTTGATACGCAGGGTCATCTGAAAGTGACACAACCAGCTGACAAATCTGGCTGATTCAAACCTGGAGGTATTTTATAAGTAGCTGTAGCCCTGAAAAGAAGGTGCTTGTAAAAGCACCTCACGATGCTGTTTGAGAGTGTTCCAGTCTTGCCTGTGTACAATGGAAAATGCACTGAGGACGATGACAGTGCCTGACCTTCCTGCATCTTAAAACCCCATAGGATCTGATGAGGCTCGTATAATATATTCATCGTAGCAAACTTGATGATCCCAATGCAACACAGTTAATCTTGGCTGTTTAATTTGTGTTATACATGTCTGCTTTGGAATTAAGGCTCCACTTTTTCTTATGCTGTTGAGCTTGTAAATATAGCTCTGTCCTCTGCTGGGAATGAAGAATTTGGAGTCTCATTAGTAATTGATTGCACTCCCTCTCTTAGAGAAAGAAACAGAGAATGGATTTTAGCCACTTGCTTTAAACTTGGCTATAATGCCACATAATGAGGTAAATAGTTGCTGGTATAAATGCTCTGGTTCCCTTTATTAAAAGAGAGTTTAAATTGATATAAGCGGAGTCCTTTTATCTTTTTACCCAGCAGGGAACAAATGAAGTGGGTTAATATCTTTGGAGGAGGGGCAAACTGGGTCATAAAGGGAAATTTTGATCAGGATATAAAACTGAAAGGAAAGTGGGACTGCTAGAAAAATGAGATGAGTGCGAACATGGAAAAAAAACCCCACACTCAAAACTAGGCAGATGTCGTGACAGCAAAAACTCAGCTTTTAAGCGGGAGCTTGATGCAGCAAGTCAAAGACTTACAAGTGTTGTAACTTCCATATGATGCTTCCAGTCTTAGCTCCATCCTCATCTAGGCTCCAGATGCTGTCCCAGAGGGATTGCAGAAAGAGGACAAAATGTAAAACTATAGTAAAAATTCACTACTTTGCTCTTGCTTCCCTCAGCTAAAGACAAGGGAGGCAGCCCCACTGCTAAGCATCCTCTGGAAGAAAGGTCCAATGTTTAGTTGCCCAGAGGGAGGGCCTGGTGACAGCATTGTCTTAGGGACAGGGAGGGGAATTGGGTGAAGGCAGGAGAGTAGAGTTGGAGGAATAAGTATAGGAGAATAGCTGTTGGATTTAGTGATGAACATGCCGAATACAACCTGGATGTAGACCTAAACAGTGTGATTCAGGAATAGTTGACTTGGTTGCAACCCTTCTAGACTTGGCAGTTTTACTGTTTTCTCCCAAGAGCGGATTTCATGCTGGATTAGTGTCACCATTAAGAAAAGTTTCTTCCTATGGCTTTATTAGGAAGCTTTATTTTCAAGAGGGCAGTAGCACTAATGAGGGATCTCTAAGATTGGTGTACTGCGCAAGATTTAATCAGACAAATGCCTCCAGGCATGAATGTCCATTATTTCTCAGCCTGAGCTCTTCACTCGTTACTGGAGAGGAGTCTTTCTACTGATTGCCAAAAAGAAATATCTGAGCCTTAGTAGGGGAGGGTATGGTAGGGCAGCTCTGTCCCTGAAAATCTGGCCCCTTAGGTCTGGAAGTCGAGAGGGAAGCATGCTCTGCACCAGGCGGCGATGGAGGTCATGAGGGAGCTCAAAGAGCAGCTCTCTCGTGTGGGTCCACCGAGGGGACTCTGAGCGTGGCTTCCCAGGAGTGTGGTACCAAATCAGAGGAGCACTTTGTGTGGTCCCGAACCAGAAGGAGGAGCTTGGGGGGAGGGATAAATATGTTATAGTTGCAGATGGCCGCTAGATGACGGTGCTGTCTCATAGACTCCCTCTGCTCTGCTTGAAACGATGTGCTCTGGAGTCGTTTGGCTGCACCAACAGTGGAGAAGAACAGGCTCTCCTAAATTGAAAGCAATAATCATCACTTTTACCCTACTTAAGTTTTTGTTTTGTTTTTATTTTCTCTTTTGAAATGAGAGGCAATTTTCACAGCAAATATTAAACAGAAGAGTACTTGGTTTAGATGTATTCATTCTGTTTAATTTGGAACGTTAAGCCTGTATCACTTCCGAAGAGAAATGAGGCTAACAAAGTTGTGGCATCAGCACTGAGGATATATTTTGGGTGCCTTCACTGAGTTGTATTATTAGTAATTACGCCGGGTGTTTGAACCATCCACTTGTTTAGATTAACCTGCAGTGCTCCCTGCTGAACAGAGCTTAAAAACTATACCTCGTCTATCGGAGAACTGGATCTTGCTGACAAGATGCTGCTGTATTCAAAGGGCCATGTCTTCCCTCTGTGGTGCTCCTTTGAAGTCAGTGGAGAGATTGTGATTTGTATGAGACACATTCCAGACTCTCTTGTTATCAGAAAGGTGACTATGGAAGACCTTGTTTCCCTGCCTTTGGACTATTAGCCAGAACTCTAATTTTAGTAATCCTCTAGGTTCCCTATAGATGTAAAAAAAAAAAAAAAAAAAAAAAAGGCAAACAACAACAAAAAGACCTTAGTAATTCTAATTCTCCACATAGCTGTCCAGTATGGCAACAGAGCTCAGCTACTTGTTGTGGGAGGAAGATTTGCATTAAAAGAGGAGTGCTCTTCTGAAAGCTCCCAAGCAAACAGAGCTGCTCAGAAGCCTGAGCTGTTGGGCCTCAGATCATAACTCTGTCTCCTTTGAGTTTCCATATCGTTCCCTGGTGAACGGCATCAAAATATTTTGGATTTCTAAAGCATATCTGTGGAAGTCTACTGTGATTTTTAGGCCTCTAACAAGAATCCTATTTGGTAACACAGAATTGGGGATATCCTCTGTTTCCCAGTAGAAAACAAGTAGCAGTATAACCTCTTTGTTGTGTAACTTATTTGTTGTTTGTGACAGAATGAAGCCCCTCACCAGCTAATCCATAGAGGGATGCGGTGGGGTAGCCCAGGAGGAGTCTGGACTGTAGAACCAGGCTGTCATGTGGTGTGTGGCTTTTAATTCCAGAAGATCCTGTTTCCCCGTTCATCAGCAAAGGTTCAGCTGTCCCAGAAGCGTTTGTAGCAAGCTCTGCTATTTGCGTGCTTAGGCACCATGTGAAACTATTCTAGTGGCAAAACTCTGCAAGCAGGTTGAGGAGTTTGACCACACTGAAGTATTTCCTTCCAAATATGAAATCTGTTTAAAAGCTTGTGTGGCCAAACAGAATTGAATGTAAATCGCATTGAACTTTTTTCAGATGACTTTGCTCAGCTCTTTGTGCTTTGTATCACAGCATGCTTTTACTAACTATAAAGACAGATGATTTTTAGTGCGTAGCTCTTTCTTTGTGGTCATTGTGCTCCCTTCATCTTATCATTCAGGTGGGCAACTCTAAGTCATGGTACCAGCATCACCCTAATTTACTATTGCATGTCAGCAACTTATTGCAATGACAAGGAGGAAGAGGTGGTGTGTTGTTTGTTTGTTTTTTCCTGTTAGGCTACTTGTTGACTGTATCCATGAGAACAGTCTCCTAAAGGCTTTTGGTACTTTGTGGCAGAATATCCAATGTTGTATCTTCCCTCTTGAAGATCAGTGCGGTTACAGTCGGGACACCTCAACTGTTGCAGGAAAAATAATAGTCCAGAAAAAAATTCCTGTTGATCTGGAGATCTCTAAATCCCCTGGGAGTGGTACAGGGCTTTTGGTGCATTGATGCAATTTACAGGCACACTAAGGCACTAGCAAGTTGTAAGAGGGCTGGAAAGTACCCTTTATAGAAATGAGATTCAGGGCTTGACTTCGCAGAGATACCACTGCAGAAATTTGGCAGGGTTTGCTCAAGAGATTTTTTTTTTTTTTCCCCCCAAGTATTTGATCAGGAAGAGCGTGCTGAATTTCATATCTTGGTGTTTTCTCTACATGATATCCTCACCACTAGTTTAGATAACACACTGATTAATGTGGAATGATGAAATGCGAGCTCGAGCAGAACGGTGCTTCCAGGGTATCTGCTGCGAGGACTTCCCTTCAGCGCCAGCCAGCTGGACCGGGTGGGTATCACAGTTCACACTCGTAAACAGACTCGACTCCATCTGGCTCAGAGATGAATTTCATTCCCAGCAATGTAATTCTCACACCAATCTCCCTTTGTATAATCCATCTTTCTCTCACATGTTCACACACTCAGTTTCTTTCATTGACTTGTAAACAGAAAAGGTTTTCTGTGCAGCTAGAAAGCACCGTGCTTTCCCTGCTCTCCCTGGTGATGAGTTCCCTGCTTCCCCTGGGCTGCGAGTAAAGGCAGAGTTTTGTGCTCAAATGGAGCATTTCCTACTTCCCAGAGGGGTGAGGGAGAAGCCAAGGAGAATTCCCTGCAGTTCAAAGCCTTTTGTTTTGCAGATTTCTCTAACAGGAGCCTGACTTTGTAAATCTTAAATAAGATTGTGATTATTTTTTTTTCCTTTTTTTCCCTCCTTCATCACTTAATGTTTTGCCACAGGAGGATTATCTTGAACTAGGCAAAGTCCGTTTTCAATCTAAGCGAGTTGGACACACTGGTCCTTCGAGGTTGCCCGTGGTATAAGATAGGAAGGGAATGCAAAGGTGGCTTTCTATCTATTATGTCTCTGCTCCTTGAAAGGGCTGATGTCTGAAGCTGAAAACTGACGGTGGACAGAGAGATATCCTTTGCTCTAGGTGATTTGAAGCTACTGCATCTATCCGTGTCTCCTGGGGAGACATTTTGTGCGCAAAGGTACCTAAGCAAGCCGAGCTGGCTTTGTAGCCCTTTGCAGCTCCAGGGCTGAGCCTCTCAGGGTCCCAGTGGAAGTGTCTTGGGTGCTCTTTCTTCCCTGGCAGCCAACAGTCCCTGCTGCTCTTTGCCTGCCTTCTGTTGTGATCAGTCCTTGCAAGCTGCTGATGCAAGGACTTGTTCAAGAGCTTTGGAACCCACCTCTCCACCAAAATTAGTCAAATTACTAAAACCGCAATATTTAATGTCTTAAGATGTTGAAGTCCAAGTGAACCAAGTTAGAGAGGATTCACCCCAACAGGTATGAGTGGAGTGGGCGGTGGAAATGAGCCTGGAGGTAGAGTTTGCACAATTGACTCTTCCAACCAGTACAGCCATCACCCTAAAGGGGTGCCTATACCTTCAGAGACAGAAAAGCCACTTTTTTTTTTTTTCAGTGCAGCTGGTTCTAGCTATGTCGCCTGCTTCCTTTACAGCTTTTACTAAATTCTCTTATTTCACACAATCCTTTGTTTCTCTTTCTGTCTCATTGAAGGTTTTTTTGTTGTTGTTTTGCTTTGTGTTGGTTTTTTTTGTTCCCCCTCCAGCATTAAATATTTACCCCTTGTTCAGCTGAGAGCGTAATTTGGGCATGCTGGAACTCATGTCAAACTTCTAAAGTGCCACCGGTGAAACAGCTCTGGCATTAAAACAGAATGACTTGCATCTGTTTGTGGCTATCTCTGGTCTTTTAATTATCTGGCTAATGTATTCCGTGGGAGAGAGCTGGTCTGCCTGGAGCAAGGTCAAAAATTATTTGGTGTTTTATCTTTAAACAGCAGATTCCAAAAAGGAGATAGAAACAGAAATGTACTGTTATGACCTTAGCTTCTCAGCTCATATCCTGGATATGTCAAATTGCACTGGTAGTGCCCTGGTCTAAGTCAGCATGCATTTAATGAAATGCCATGTAAATTATTTAAGATTGATTTTAATTAAAGCCAGACCTCTGACTAGGCAAAAGTTGTGTGTATTGTGTTGGCTAGATGGAAGCTACTTGCAGATTCATTGCAGTATTTTTGTGCAATACCTCTTAGTCCAACTCAGCCCCCATCGGTATTGTCTTTGGAGGACAAAATGTGATTAAAATTTGTTACGTTTGCTGCTAAGCTCAGTCACATTCCTTCTGAAGTCAACGGGAGCTCTGTCCCTGCTTTGAGCATCCTGGCGTTCATGGCTTTCTGGCTTCCCTGTAGTGCCTGCTGTTTGCTGGCAGGAGCAGGGCACGCCTGTTGCTCTCCCTCTGCAATTCCTGCTCCATGTATTTTTACTGTTGGCTTTATTTTGTCAATGCTTTCCCTTACTTCCCTGACAACGCCACTGTTCTCCTGTGGATAGAAATCCTCAGTTTTTGTGAGAGCAGACAGCCCTACTTTTTTCATTCTGAGTAGCAATGCTCGGAGGAAAGGTACTTCTATCTCACTACTGATGGAATCTGTTTCCAATAGCGTTGGTTGTGGATAGGGATCTATGCATCTGTGTCTCCACCAGAGGATAATTTTGGAGTTTTTCTGAACAGTTTGCTTTGGCATACTTCATGCAATGGTCAATGTTAGTTACCAGAAAATTAGGACTTTGGTGTTAGAAGTGGTAACAGCTCTGGATCCTCTTGGCAGTACTCTGCTCCCCAGTGGATTCAGTGATGTCTTAAAGTTGGGAGAGGTATCGTAGATGACCTGATCACAGGTCATCTAGGCAGGCGTCTCTTGCAGTGCTCCCTGGTGTAGGCACTCGTGTAACTCTGTGCACCTCTGAAGTTTCCAATGCAGCTACAGGAATGGGAGGAGGACTGGGGCAGTGTCTGTTGCGTTGCACTGACAAAACAAGCATCTCGCCCCACTACCGACACTCACTGCATGGCTGTCCTTTTACACTACAGTAGAGAACTTATTCTTACGGTGACCTGACAGAATCAGTCACTGTGTTTGTAGGAGTAATATATATATTTATATAAAATAGAGAAAAGTATTTCAGTTCAAAGCTTAGCATAAATAATACATTAGGTTTCCTGCCTAAGCTGTGGTTTACCATCATGCTGAGACACAAATGTAAGAGTGGGGGGGGGGGAAAAACTATTATAAAGAGCTCAGCAGGCTTCCATCTTGTTACTTATACATAAACTGAGGGTAAGTTGCCCCTCTATTCACATTATGAGGTGATTAGCATGTTGTTTAACATCAATTATGCATGTTCCATGTTTACAGACATGTTAAATTATGCAAGCTGTAGTCTTTAGACTTTTCATTTAATTTGTTAAGGGGGGGGGGGGGAAAAAACCCAACAAGAAAGCAAACCTTTTAGTTCAATGGCCTTCCCTCCCTTTCCCATCTGCACCCTGGTTTTTACAGTCTGGGCAATGTAAGTGAATGAGATGCTCCCCCATTTCTTTCTGCCGTCCCCTGCCTCTCGGGGACACGTGGCCCGGCTGCCAGCCTGGCACATGGGCTGGTGGCACCCGAGGTGACTGGCTGTAGCAACAGCAGAAGGTGTCTGGAAAACGTGTCTTGTAGGAAAAATAAAGGCACTTTGTCTGCAAGTTCTTTCTCCGCTTTTCTTTACAGTAAGTGTTGACCTTAAAAAAAAAAAAAAAAAAAAAAATTAAAAAAAAAAAATAATAAAAAAAAAAAAAAAAGAGTGTAGGTGGATCCAGAAATGCTCCCCTAAGAACTCTTGCCTTGAGTACCAGGCACAGACTGGATCTTGCCCTTTCCAGGGCAGGTAAATTCAGTGTTTTGAAGCATGGAAGACTTGAACTGAAATAGGGTCACAAGCACTCGAACACCGTGCTGTATTTAACGATCCCATCTCAGTACTGGAGGAGACCTTTCTACAAGTACTCATGGGAAAGTACCAAGATGTAGAGTGTTCATGGACACTTTAACCTTACTGTGCTTTGATCTGGTGAAGTGGGAGCCTGACCCGTGCTTGAAGGACATTGACTCTTTTGAGCTGCTATGCATGTTTCCCTGATGATTAAGTGGTATTTGCTGGTGATCCTGAGCAGTGTTTCATCTGCAGGGAGAGGAATGCTCACTTTCTAGAAAAATATGTTTGCAAACTCCCAGAAGGAGCATGTCTGCTTTTCAGCTGTTTACTCCAGCTGAGAGTCTTTCAGCTTCTGGAAAGACAAGTTTGGAAAGAGACTGGGGTGAGGGTAAACGCAGTGTCTGGAAGAATCCATCCTCTATGGCTTCACGTAGTCATAAAGCACAAAATACTTCCCTGCACGAATTTAAGACCTGCAGTAAAAGTCACAAGCTACAGCTATGCTGTGCTGTAAGAAAAGAGCAGGAGAGCCCAAAGGCATGCTGAAGGTCGTAGGTCCCTGCAATAGCAGCAGCTTAGTGAGGTGAAATTCCCAGCTGAGGACCTAGGAAGAGAAACACATCCTCAGCTATGGAAAAAAAAAAAATCACTGAAGAGCAGAAAAAGACACAAAATCTGGTGATGTGTTTTAACCCTTAGCATGCATGCAAGACAAAGCAGCTGGGAATGCAGTGCATGCACCCTGCTTTGTGTTGTGGGGGTGATCACACGCAATGCTCCTGTGAAAGAAGAGCCTTCTCTTTAAACCCTAGCCAAAATAGTGATGAGTACATTGCTGTGAAGACATAATGTGACAGGTAACCAGCAGACAACGCTGCCCGCTGGGACCAGTGGTTTGAGCAAAGACATTTGGCTGCTACTCTCCTCAGCTAACCTAAGTACGCAAAGCCATCCCAAGAACATTAAAATAAGCTGTGGTTTTGCATCCTGTGCTTATTGCAATAATGAAGCAGCGCTTGAAACTGGATCTTGCTCCTGAGGCTTTATACAACCGCTGAGCTGATGTCCCCACCTGGACAGCAGGATGTGGTCGGGCTTCAGAGCCTGACAGCCAGGGCTCAGCCAGCCACAGCGGCATGTCCATATGAGGCTCTTTGTTAGTGTTATGGACATTAATGATTTTTTTTGGTTTTGTTTTGGAAGGGGTAGAGGATCCATTTTACTGAGGACCAAACCCAGTTAGGACTGACCTTTATTTAATTGTGTGTGATGCATCTACCCAAAATACTAATATTAAGCAGGAGGGTTGGGCAGTGCAATAAGATACCTCACTCAGCATTTCGATGTTACATGCTATTGGCAAACAGATAAAGACGAATGTGATGCTAACAATCTGCTTTACTATCAGCATAAAATCCAGAATAGTAATGGGCCAAAAATGGAGTCTTAATGCACACAAAGAGCTCGTAATCCCAAAACAATCTGTGTAACACCAGGGAGAGATGTTATGTTGCAGGCTATGAATTCGGTAAGGAGAAGCCAGAATGTCCAACATAATTCATCATGGTCACAGATATTAAGCGGGGAGCAGGATCAGCAGCGAAGCAGATTTAGAATCTCATTTTACAGCATTGTCACGGCAGCTCCTGACAGGCTGCGTGTACACGCTGTGCAGGCGGCAAACATACACCTGTCTGCGTAATAGCTATATATAGAGATACACATACAGAACATGCACACACATCTCGCGGAAGCAGATGGGGAGGCTCATAAAGTAAGTTTATAGAAGCTGGAGAGGCAACAAAATGCTCCAGGAACTTAAATGAGAAATATATGTTGGCAATGGGACAGTGCTTAGAAAGAACAGAAAAATCAATTATTGTTTAGCTGCAGTAGAGGATATGGATCATTTAGCAAGGGCTTTTAGAAAATATCCCAAGAATAGTAACATCACTTCAAAGGACCTCAAAGAAGCCAGTTATTCTGTGAGTTACAGTTCCCAATGACATATCGCCACCTGCCATGTTGTACAGAGAGCAAGTCTACTGAGGCAAATTGGAGATGGATTAGAAGATATCCGAGGTTATTTTACAAAGTTAAGAGTGAAGCATCTCTCAGGACCTGGAGTTCTAGGAGCCTGGAATTTGCACTCTACCCGCCCATATCTTGCAAATGATTTTAAATATGAAACAGTGCTTTGAGGGGAAAAAGTCTTATTTTGAGAGCTGTATCTTTAAGAGCTGCTTCTGTGACAGCTGTAAAATTTAAGGCAATTGCTGATAATTTTAGTGGATTGAGCAGAGTTTGGAGTTTTGCAAAGAAATCGAGGGTTCAAATGATCTTGAGGCAGCAATCTGTGCCCATAACTACCAGCTAACTGGGTGATGTTCCTTGATGTGTCTTTTACAGAGGTTCTTCACCCTTGATTGTGTTTATGCTAACCTGAACCTCTTCTGTTGTAACTTGATTGTGAGGGATTTGATGTGTTGCATACACTGTATGACTGTGCAGGGTCTGTTATGCAGCAACAGCTTAGTGCTACTGCTGTAGAAGCAAATGGGAGCAGTAAGGATGCAAAATTACTCTTGTGAATTACCCATATCTATACGTATCAGATTGTGTGTGCAAACCAAACCGTCATAGGACAAGAAACGCTAGAGACTTTCATACCGCTCTGAGAAAAACGCATCTTGAATTTGAGTCAAGCGTTTGTGAAGTAAAAGGGGAAAAAAAAAAAGTGTCTGTGTATGCATTTGATAAGCAGCGAGATTTCTTTATTGTGTCTGTATTTCTCGTCTGTGTTTGTTTGGAAATTTGTATCTAACAAAAATATCAGTAGTGGCCCATCCTCTGCTTAATATTAAACTGTGTGAATACCAGAATCCTGTTTTCAGTTTGCTCCCTGGGAACACTGTGGTGCTCGCTAGGCTTTTTGATTCCTTACTTCTACCTAGTACAACAAAAGTAAATTCTCTTTTTCCAGTCTCTTTTCGCACATTTGCCTTTGACCAGAGCACTACAGGACTGTATCCAAGTCACTCTCTTCAGGGACTTGTGAGCCTCTGGATGTTCTTGCGCTGTTGGATTTTTATCAAATAATTCTGTGGATGCTAATTATCTGTGTTTTTGCAGGGCTGGGCTATTTACAATGTGGGCAGTAAGGTTTTGCTAGCAACAAATTTCTAGATGCACCTGGAGAAGGAGCGCTTCCAAGCAAAGATTAGTCTGATCCAGGTTACAAATTAAAAAGTGGACCTATTAAAGTGGCTAATCCCTTTTCTGCCCTCGGCACGTGTTTTACCAGTGAATTATGAAGAATTAACTGAAGTTGATGGTATAAGAAACTCTCTGGAAACTGTGGTGTTTTGTGACTGTCTTACATCACAATGTGAAAGAAATACACTTTTTCTTTCTTTTTTCTGCACCCCACCAAGTCCCAAGCTGGAAATAAAACCAGACTCTTACTAGTACAAGTGATCTATCTCCTCAAGAGAGTAAACAAAAAAACCCAAGAAAACAAAAACGAAAATGCAGCTAGTGACAAGGCTATTTTTTAGTGTGCAAAAAATAAAACTTGCTTTTTTTTGTTTCCTTTTATTTTCTTAAAAAGGCCATGGGAATTGAGTCAAAATAAGTACTGGAAATCTAGAAAGTCAAAAGTCTGATTTACCAGAGCCATGGGCACGCTAGTACCTATGACAGTTAGGTGAAATAAAGTTTCAAATCAACATCTGCTTCTTTTGAAACCTTGGGCTAGATTTTGCTCTGCTGTGCTGAGAGATGAGGAAGCTACTCTCTGTTTTCACGAGTTGCTTGTATCCTTTGTGGTCAACAGCTTCTGAGAGTATTGAAAGTAGTAACAGCTTTCTAAAACAAATGTCGGCAAGTCATATTCCTGCAAGATATCTAGTGGCCACTGTTTCTTTGCTTGCCTGGAACGTTGGTGAGTGCTGCATGGTGTTCTATCTCAGCAGGAGGTTATACAGCGTTTACACTTATAGTTTATCATCTGCAGTCATGAGGCTGATTCCACGCAAAATTATCCTGCAACATAGTAAAGAAAAAACTGTGTTAACTTTTATGACACTTTTGGAGAGGTACCTAAGCCTCAGCATTAGGTGCAAATGCTGTGGATTCTGGGACAGGAGTTTTTTGATCCAATACTTAAAAGTAATAGTTACAAAGATACTTTAGTCTTGTTATTAATATAGTTGTTAATTTGGTTTTGATCCTTAAAATTCAGGTTTCATCGGTGTGGAAGTGTGGTTATGTCAGTACGCAAGTGTGCCAATGTGTCTATGGAGGACATGTAATAACGTCCATTATGTTGTTTCTATTGCTGTTCACTAGAGAGCCCTGACAACTAGAGTACTAAATAACATAGTAAGAGCTTGCTTTGGTTTTATTTCCAGAGTTTGTATAAGGTACTCTGTGTATTTACATTTTAATGGTGCATCTCGTTACTTTGCTGCCCCCTTTCCCAAGCATTTAACCTCTCAGATCCTGCTCAAGTAAGACTCTGTTCTTGATTGATCTACCTTTTCTCAAAGGCACCCCTGCTCTGAGAAAAACCTCCCAATAAAGTGAGAAGCAAATAAGGAGCAGATGAGTTAGATTCAGGTATTACTGAGAGCAAAGGGTGCTTCAGAGCAATAAATGTGTGGGATTTTTTTTTTTTTTGTGGCTCCTGTGTTTTTTTACATGACATTCACCAAATGTCCTTGCACTCAACCCAGACCTTATAATTTGCCTTTGTCTAATCTGTGATCTTTGATTACAGGATTGTGAGTTGTTCAAGGACTTTTCAGCGAATATTTGGTGGAAATGGAGGGGAAACTGAAGCAAAGGAATGGGGTAGAATCAGTGGATTGAATGAAGTGTGGAGGTGATGTTGTCAGGGATGTATGGCTTAGAATCATGGTTCAACAACATGAAGCATGAATAAAACTCTTCCTTGTCTCTTCAAAACTAAAACAGATTTTTATTTGAAGATGTATGTCGCAGTGATATTTCTGTGACCTCTTTCAGGTGTGTAAGTGCGGTGGTGCTTCATTCAGGAGAGGATTTGCAAGAAGAGTATGGGATCACTGTAGTATAGATCTGCTATACAGCACGGCTGCTGGCTCCTGTTTACCCTTACCTAATTCAGTGTAAAATGCACTTTCCACTGCTGATCAGTTCTATTTAACCTTTCCTATATATCACACGTTGTTTCAAATTAGGAACAGTCTAATAGACTAGCAAGAAGTTCTCTAGGCTAAGGATGAGCAAAAGTCCCTCTGGGGACTCATCTCTACAATTGCTTTTTGTCTTTGGCTCTGAAGTAGGAGTACTACTGCTTTCTAAGATCTCATATAAACGGGACTCAGGAAATTTTAGAGAGAGGCTATTTCTGCTTATGGCTCTCAAGAAGTTCTGCCTCTGCATGTGTTGCATCCTGACTGGAGCTGAGAAAGAGGCAGCTGGTATCTGAGCCTGGGTGTGTTCGCTGTGCAGCATTTGGAGGCTCATGGAAGACAGACACCTGCTTTTTTTTTTGCCTTTTTTTTTTTTTTTGGTCAGTTTACATTGGTCACAGTGACCCTGTTGTTACACCAGTGGGACGTAAAAGCAGTTTCTGCCAATGGTAGGATTTTGGGAAAAGCAGGTACATTCCTGTGTCCAACCCTTGAGCATCTCTCTTGTATGGGTCTGCTCTGCCAGTAAGGAGCAAGACCCATGGCTTCATTTTTTAAATGCACCTGAAAACACAGGTGACGACTGTGTAAAAAGCATATAAAAGTTGAAGTGATACAACAACAAAACCAAGCAGTAGGCCAGGTCCAAACTGCTCTTAATAAAAGCACAGGAGAGTTGATCTACAAATACAACATTGCCAGGTTTCTCCTTAGAGAGCAAAATATACCATCAAGTTCCTATTTCAGAGCTTTCTCCCATACCGTCTCTTCTTTTTCCAAGTAATTGCCATCTGTAGCATACAGCAGTGCACTTTGCCTCCCAGTGGATTCTCCTTAGGTAAGACAAACTTTAACTGTCTTATTTTTGAGCCACGGACACCATGGTCTTGCTGCCTGCTGTAAAATGGCTCCTTGCTCAGCTGTCCTTGCTGTTCTCAGATGTCCTTGGGATCTGCTGCTCACTCCTAAAGACAGTGTAAAAAGGAAGGCCATGCCTTGCATGTGCAGTCTGTTTTGTTCTTTTTTTGTTTGTGCTGCTGACACTCTTATTTTTGAGAACTGCCTCGAATCTTGTGTGGGCACTTGATAAGTATGTGTGAAATGTGCCGGTTGCGATCCCATCAGACCTGCTCAGGTTTCATTCCACACCAGTAACTGAATCCCTCACCGAGGGAGCTGCATGTGTCACTGTGATAGACTGGTTTTATACTGATATAAAACCATGTGAATTATGCTAGAATAAACCAAGTTAGCACATTAGTGAATCTGACCTTTGTGGTTTGGTGGCCTGAGGAAACAGCAACTGAACTCATATAGGTATCTCAGTAGTCATCGCAATTTTCTGTTCTCTCTTTCTTTGGGGGAGGGAAGGGGAACCCGAGGCTATTTGAAAAATGAAGCCTATAGGAGAAACAAACTGCCTGCTTTGGTATTGGAGTCATCAATCTTGGTCAGGCATTATTGCCAAAGGAGAACTGGGCTGGAAAAATATGCTTGTCAGTATTCAATCATTACGTCCATTAGATACTGGTTGGCATTGATACATATTAAACAAAGGAGTGTGAGTTGTAGCTTCTCCAGTTTTCCCTGTGTGGAACACCCAGTACAGTGATAACAGGCTGAAAATGCTCTCAGCAGCTCATTTATTTATGTGTATGTGGAAAGGGGGGTTGGCAGCTGGACAGACTTTAACACTAAAGAAGAAATTTGGTCATGTGCCAGGAGATCTATAGTCACAATCAACAACTTTTAAAGGATTCAGCTCAGGAAGAGTGAAGGAGTGGAGTTAGAGCCAGTTGAAACGTTTGCAAGGTGACACGAGCAATATTTTTTTGTATTAGGGCAAGAAGTAGCGATGAATCCTGTTGCCTAGAAGTCAATTGGAGGCTTAGAAACTCGTAGAAAGATAATAGCTATTGATAAAGCTCCATAGGAATTACACCTGCAGATCTGAGCCTGAAGGGAATGGTGCCACAGGTGTGGTGGGAGCCAGGATCAGTTGGTATAAGGAAGAAAAAAAATCAAGTTAATGGGCTCAGTTCTCCTTTTCTTTGAAACTCATGCAGCAGTAGGAACAAATGTCAGCCATCGCTGCTGTATGATGGTAAAGAACTGCATGCAGGAGAAAGTCTTCAAGCTAAATTGCATTCAGCTAGGGTGTGACTCGCTCTCCCATCAGCAAAGCAAATTTTGTAACGTGGTGACTGCTCCGAACAAATGTCATTCTGGCACCTGCATTGTAGCTGTTTTAGAACTACATACGCAGGCATAGGAGTCAGCAATTGCCAACAGAATTGCCTCCCTTGCAGGGAACATAGCTCTCTCTGGTGATAGATATAGCAAAGGTGACCTGCCTGCTTCTCAGCACGCTGCAAGGCTTAAAAAGTATGGCATTGCCTTTCAAACGCGTTCCGTGGCTCACTGGATGCTGCAGCTCGGGGTCATAGGAATCCTTGGCTAGAGAAAGGCAATGGTGTGAGCGCCGCTGTTCCTCTCCATAGAGAACACTGAAAACATTGCAGCTAAAAAGAGAAAATTTTCCTTCTGTAAAAGGAAAGAAAAGATGTCTGAAGTTGTGATTGCCCTGAACAGACATGTTTCATCGCTGCAGAGCCAGGCGGGAGCTGCGCTTTGAAGGTCCTGAGCCCCTGTCTGCCTTGCGGGCCACAGTCCTCTCGCCGAGCTGCGTCTCAGCCCAGCCAAGGGCTGAAGGAATCGAATCACAGAATGGTCAGGGTTGGAAGGGCCCTCTGGAGCTCACCCAGTCCAAACCCCCGCCACAGCAGGGACACCTCCAGCAGTTGCACAGGACGGCGTCCAGGCAGGTTTTGAATGTGTCCGGAGTGGGAGACTCCCCCATCTCTCTGGGCAGCTGTGCCACTGCTCTGCCACCTGCAAAGGAAAGAAGTTCCTCCTCGTTTTAAGATGGAACTTCCTGCGTTCAAGTTTGTGCCCATTAACTCTTGTCCTGTCACTGGGCACCACTGAAATAAGACTCTTCTCATCCCCCTGGCACCCTCCCTTGAAGTATTTATAAGCATTGATAAGATCCCCCCTCAGTCGTCTTTTCTCCAGACTAAAAAGACCCAAGTCCTTCAGCCTCCCAAAGTAGGGATGGGATCCTGCACAACAAAACCAGAACAAGCTTCTTTCTGTTAAGTCCGTTCTGTGACAGACCCCAAAATGACACTGGCGAGTCCGGCACCCAGGGGCTCTGGAAGTGATGTAAAGTGCTTGAATTGATGGCAGCCACCGGCTTTCGGGGAGGAGCCTTTGGATCAGGCTTTTCAACAGCAGTCAGGGGATCTTTGGATACTGAAGAAACCACTTTTATCTGCACTCGGCGCAAGGCACTGTTAGGAAATGACAGCTGGCCAAAAGTGCTAAGCCCGAGTGCATAAACTACTTGGGCCCCTGGGAACCCATTTCATATTTACTTCTAATTCTATTTCGGGATGTACAGCCCAAATTTCTCATGTTGTCCTCAGGACCATAGAGAAAGAGTCAGTCCGCTCTAATTCGAGATAGTCCAGGCTGATTTGTCAAAGTCTCTCCCCTGCAGCGCTGGGACGCGTGCGGTGGGTTGTTATTCTCTAGCTGTCAGACGCTGCGAACGCCGGCCGGTGCCTGCGCAAAGTGTCAGAAATGACAGGCATGGAGACTTCAGCTGTCAATACTGCTCAGTGTCCTATGGTGGCTCTTTGACATGCTGGAGTCGTGGTTGTACTTGAGGTAAATCCCATTCTGCCCGTGGTGGGGATTGCGATCCATCAAGCGTGAGTGACTTGAACCGTCAAGAAGGTGAACGGTCTTAACGGAGTGAAAGAATTCGGGTAAACACTGGGTTTGCACGTGGGCTTCAGTCTCTCTTGCATACGATGAAATTCTTCCCCTGCACAAAGTGAGTGAGAAGGGGTATTTGCAGGAAATATAGCACACAGTAGCGTGTCCTCACAGACTTAGTAAAATGCCAATTTCCTCCCATCCAAACTGAGGTCGGATGAAATGTTGACCAGCAAAGAGATCCTGGTGATTTCCCTACTGTTTGGGAAGGCTCTTGTGCTCATCCAGCTGCATTTTGGCATGATTCCTGAGGTGCACTGGCTGTGCTTGGAGTTACAGTAGCTCCAAATGCCAGTACATGGAGCTGAGGCTACCTAATTCCTCTGTTACAGGTATTTAGTACTTCCTCCAAATTTTAATTATTTTCAGCAAACGATGCCTCAGGCTGACTTGGTTAGAAAGATTCAGGCCAAGTAGCAATTTCAATGATGTGGTGTCTCGGATAATCTGTAGAGGGCAGGGGCTAGAGGAGGGTTTCCTTGAAATAAATAAACGTGTACATCTTTGGTGAGTGGCAGCTGAAGGCAGGCTTGTACGCTGCCTCCTCCTTCCTTTTTTTCTTGGAAATATATGAGTAAGTTTTGACTCACGGGAAATGTGGTTAATTCTGGTAATTTTTATGGACCGGAGCAGCTGTGCAGGGGAGGAGGGAACTGCTGCTCTGCATCCAGGCTCTAAGAGGGGGCACTCGGCTGCTGTCGGGCAGGGGGACACCGCTTGTCCAAGCGTGGCTGTCACTCTTGGTGCATTACACTGCTATTTGGCCATCTCTTTTTAGACTTTGTGTACATTGGAAGTAGAGAATTGTGAGAGAGATTTATAGTTAATTAAGACTTCGGTTTATAATCTAATCTTACCTTTTATTATAATTCAGGCTAACGAGCTTTGCTCAGTTGTTCATGTACTAAGGCCAGGACTTCGAAAATGGGTTCCAGCTTTGACTGAAAGATGCAACTGAATTCGTGACATTCTTCTCAATTATGCTCATGAATAATTTGCTTATGATATTTGAGGATGCTTGCAGGGTATAAGAAATTCATCTTTGAGTCTGGTTTCCCTGAAGAACGTTCTCCGTTTTCTGAAATATAGCAGCTTGTGCTGGATGTGCGCTGCCTGTCTCCTTGTCATTATATCCCTGCTGAAACATTTCTGGTGGTGAAGCAGAGGCAGAAATGTGCTACAAAACTGCATATCTTGAATTGCGTGCTGCTGAAACGGACATTTTAGTGAACTGCCCAAAGTCTGGAAGTGATTCATGCTGACTATTTGGGAAATACTTTCAAATAATGACTAAATTTGCAGGAATCTGAGATGGCTCATGAAAGATTAATGATAGTAGAGAAGACCTATTCTTTCTCCCCCCTTAAGATTCAGCATCAGATCTTTGGTTTGTACTTCTGCTTTTGAAGTTGCTGCAACAATGCTGATTCATTCCAGAGGAGAATTAGGCTCAGAATAATTTTAGGGAGTATATTGTATTTAAGGGTGTGGAGTGGGGGGCAAACCTTCCTATCTTCTCCAGGAAAGTATTACTTAACTTCTGTTATCCAATTTTTGCTTTTGTTTTAATTTACCACCACATTTTTTTTGTAGAGGTTAATTAAGGCTATGCTATTGCTAGAAATTATTTCCTTCTCATAATTAGAATGTGATGTTCATTTTATTAGCCTGTTTTATTATGGTTGGTATTCATTTCAATGCTTAATCATTTCTCCTCCTGTCTGCTTATAAATTTGCCACTTGTTCAGAAACACTTGCCCTGGCATTCAATTTAGTTTGTTTTCCTCCAGTGTACAACTTAATCACCTTTGCTTTGAGTTAAATTTGGCCTATTGATGGAGAAACCTGATTTTTAGGAGGACAAATGCTCAACTCTCCTAGGTAAAAATAACCAGAAGTTCTGTTTCCTTAACATTGGCATATGCGGGAAATGTAGCTGTGGACACATGATGCTGTATGTCATATAAAATACTTGATGTCCTATTGCATGGTTTAATATAGGCCAGGGGGAAACAGGATCTGTTGAGAGCTGCCTTCTAAAGTGTTTCTAAAGGAATCGCAGGCAGAAGGGCCTGACGGTCCCTGGAGAGAAGGGCAGTCCTAAATAAGCTGGGGAAGGCTGTAACTGGGGCTGAGAGCTGAGCTGTGGTGACAGGATTCGGGAATCCAACAGGAAAATCTAAAGCATAAAGACTCAGCTGAGGGTGCCCTGGTGGAGCCGGGTCCCATGGCGGGGTCTCAGGGTGGCAACATCCAGGGGAAAGCATTGGGTGAATCCGACTGTTAGCGAAGATGATGCCTACGTGCATTTGAAATCTGTACTGCCGGTGAGCGCGCGGCTGCACAGTCAGTAAAGGGCCTTATTGATCAAATTGTGGGATTTCTAAATCAGAGAGCGAAGCCCTTCTCGGCACAGTTTGTTTCGTTATCCATAATGATAGGCTGGACTGCTGCGCGTTTACAGCTAGTCTTTTTTTTTTTACCCTGAGCCATGTTTGAAAGGATTGGTGTAGTTTGGCTGGTAACTGTGGAGCAGAAAGAAAATGGTTTCTTAAAAATAGCTGAGCCTACACTGGGGAGCTCATTATTTTTGCTGTACTGAAAGACACTTCATTCACCAAGACAGGTTTCCATCAAAGAAACCATCAATGCAGCCTGCCATCATCTGTCAGAATACCTTGTTCTCTTCTCCATAATTAAAATACAGCATGGCCTATTCGTTACCCCCTTGGCAGCATGTTCCCTGCTGCTTGGCTTATGCAGTCTTGCTGAATACAGGGCCAAATGCTAAGAGAGAATTCTCAATGAGCGGCCCTGAGATTGATACGCGAGGGGATTATAATTCATCAGTAAAGGTAAAAGGGTCTTTGAGCTGTTACAGGGGAACTACAAATGCATCATTTCAATTCTTGCATCGTAAACCACTCATTCCCGTTTTACATTGCGCTGCAGAGGGTAAAGTTAAATGGATGTAACTTATTACTTGTGTTTCTGCGCTGTTTGAGGCAACGCAGTCTATTTGCTGTTCGATTTCCTTGGCTTTACTAGTCACCAAGGGATGCGGCATTCTGTGAAACCAGATGGAGTGTGTGTGAACTGCCGGACTAACCTCCTAAGCAGATTTAATGGATGACAAATATTGAGCAGGAGTGAAAAATGCTGCTCCATTGTGGTAGACAAAACCTAAACAGATCTTAAACTCCTCTGTGATCTCCTAGCTTCTGCTATCTTACTGTGCAATTTAGCTTTTAACGTTCTACAGATGAAATTGTCCACAGTACAAATTAGAGGATGCCCATTACATTAAAATACTCAGCACGGCGTGGATCATTTCTGCAACACTTATTTCTCTAGCAATCAGAAAGTCGGTGCCAAAAGAGAAAGCCTTCCCCCCACCTTTTTTTTTTCCTAAGTAGACTTCATTGATTTCTTCCTTTTATAAGCAGATAGTAGAGATAACAAAGATAGAAATCAAGTTTTTCTAGAAACAGCTAACTGGGTTGACTACAATTTATTTTCAGTATAGCAGCAGTCCATTTTTTTTGCACGCATGTATCCCAAAAATTGTTATTGCTGTAAAGTTCTTCAAATTAAACTTTGAAAATGAGTAATACATATTTAAAAGATAAAATCTGCAGAAAGCACTGACTGGATGTGCACTAGGAATAAGCTTAAAGCATCAGTAGACTCTTTTCTACAAAGTTTGTTAAGGCACAAATGGAGAAGGAAAAAAATGGACAGAAGAGGATGAAGCATATGGTTTATATTTTGGGAACATGAGGTTCGCAGCACTAACCTCTCAGTACAGAACTGGAAGGTGACACTGGCAAAAGTAAGTTCTGTTGTCCAAAGTGAGAAAACTGCCACTGATAATGAATGTAGTAATGACAGTGATGAAATTTACCTTATGTTGATTATCTGGCATGTTGATTAGCCGCTCTCTGCAAATGCCATCCAGATCCAATTAACCATCCTTTTCTTCAGTGACACTTTTTTGACCAGTTGTCCTTACATGCATTGCAGCTATATTTACATTTTAAAAATACCATATTACTGGTGCAAGAGCTACACATGTTAACTTGTGCGGCTCCCTTTTCTGACGCTCAAGAGTGGCAAGAATTTGATGCGAAAGAAGGGTATATGGTTTTTCCACTGAAGTGTTCCCCAGAGAGCCTTTTCTAAAATGGAAATCTACCATCCAGCTCTCATTTTTTCAACTACCTGTGTAGCTGCGCTTACCTTTTGTAAGCTGCCATTTTCCACCAGGGCAGCACTCCCTGTTTTCATGCTGGGTAAATGGCGCAGTTGTCTGTCCCAGAGATTTGCACTGGCGCTGCTATATCAAGATTTGACCATTAATTAAACTGGTCCCAAGGGCAGATGATCCCTGGTTTCTACCACGGAATCTACAAGACCTTTTTGGCAGAAGCTGAATTGGGGATGTATCTGGCCATGTCCGCTTTGCAGACAGCACCACTGGGAGACTGTTCCTGGGGGCATCTGTTTAGTGAAAAGGGAGATGCAATGACATCATCACATCGTGAGCCTTGGGAAAGACTGTTTCGGAAGTAAGCTTCCAAATGCCTCCTTTCTTAAAATGGTTATCTGTGCTGTTTACTCCAAGGACCCTGTGCAAAACACCAATTACCTTAGGCATGCATGAACCACAGGTTAATGAGATGTGATCCCAGAAACATGAGGGAGATATATCTGTCTGTGATACCAAATGACAGAACTGGACAGAAAGAGCTGACTATCATTATTTATTTTTTTTCCCCTCCCCTTCCTGCCTCTGAGATTGTCTTCCATACTTTTGGAGGGTATAGAGCTTAAAATGAGACCTTTGTCTCCCAAAGTTCCGTTTTTACATGTGAGTGGAAAAAACCACACTTTTTTTTGTAGCATAGGATTGGAAAATACATTATTTTTCTTTGCAGATAGGTCAGGCTGCCTTGCTTGCACCTTCCCCTCACTCTGAGTTATTACAGAAAGTGGTATCTGGTAGTGTGAATAATGCTGTGCTCCTGCCAACAGGCACAGAACACATTGGCTATAGATCTCATAAATGTCAGAGGTATATAAGGAAGGTAATTGGGGATAGTTCAAATCCGAAAAACAAAGGGGCTGAAGTGCAAAATCTGGCTTAGCTGATGTTCATACCAAACTTTTATAGACTTCTGAGAAATGAGTGTTCTTGAAAAGCAAATTGCAATTACAGTTTAGTACTGATTTATCGTAAAGCAGCTTAACGAGGAAGTTTCACCGAATGCTTTGTGGGCTGTTACTGAAATGCAGCATTAAATCTTCCAGGGACTGTTAGCACCCCCACGCTGATGGCGAGCCTCTTATCAGCAGTTACTCTCTTACTCAAGAGAAACCGCAGGCAGAAAGCACTGGGGGGTTCTGAAGAAACTGTAGGACTGTACTGAGCTGACACTAGATACTCCTGGTACTTGTCTTGAGAGAAGTTTGCCCAGTTAAACCTGATTAAATGTTTCTGCTTTTCTCGGTGTTTATATTGCAAGCCTGGCACTTGAGGTCTGTGAAGGGGCACTGTGAATTTCTTGGCATTCTTGGGCACTACATATTGCTCTCTAGTATCGTGAAATCGTGATCATCCAAACCCTTCTCAATGCGTATGTACTTCAGAGCATTTCTGATCCTCCTCTGGGGGAAAGTCCGGCGGAGCCTCCATGGAGTCCCAATCATTTAGTGAAAAGACAATCTCAGCTTTTGTTTTGTTCTCCCTCCTTATCCTGTCTGTAAAGGTGTCACAGTGTCTGCCTCCCACTTACCCAGTTTTTCACCTCTTGCTCTCAAGGTATTGGTGGTTTTCTGGTTTGCATTTATTGTTTTCCAGGCCGCAGTTCTCCCCTTTTCTACAGCTCTAACTTTACCAGCTCTCTGATTACCTGTAGCCAGGTGCTTACCGTTGAAGTTCTTTCTCAGACCTTTAAATCTGTGCTGCTTTTCTCATTTTTCCCCATATGGTCAACCACGGGCATCTCAACAGCAGAGATGTGATGTGCGTATTTCCTGTCCCATCGGGATGTGTGAGAGGGATGTAGCCAGCAATGGGATCCCGTTACTTTGTACTGTAGTCGCTGGTTAACTGTTCACCCTGAATGCACGTAAACGGGGTTTGTGCTACCAAGTGCTGCTCACTCCTCTCTTCCCGGTGTCAGTGGCGATAGCTGCCTGTCACCTTTCAGGCTGTACTGCCTCACAGTGTGAAGTTTTTGAACGGGCCCCATCTTCAGAGCACAGTGAATGCCTCTGCAACTGGGGCTTCTACTTAGTGGTGTTGGAGCGGATATTAATGGCAGAAGTGTAATTGGGGTCTGGCCGCAATGCATTAGAGCATAACAGGCAACTGCTCATCGCTTCACAGTAAGAATTTCTTCCAATGTTATAGCTTTGGTAACTGTTAGAAATCATGCTCTGTTCCTAATTACAGAGTGACTCATGATAACTCTACCATCCTCCAGATAACTCTGCAATTAACTTATGTCACTGCTATAATTTGTTAAGTATGATTTAATAAGAAGAGACTAATTTTTGCAGCTCTGTTAAAGGTACACTTGGTTTTTCACTCAATAGACTCAGGAAAGACACACAATCTTTGTTTTATTTCAGGCTAAATGAAATGTAGAAATCTCATGAAATGTAATGGGTTCAATTACTCTGGGAGGAATCTGTAACGTTTCATTTCATATCCTTGTGTTCTGCCAGGGAATGTGCTTCACCAAAGGACGCTGCTGAAAATGCAGCTGGGACTGCTCATTGCTTGGCAGAAGAAATGCCAAGGTTTTTAAAAGGGTGGGTGAAATGAAAAAAACAAAACAAAACAAAAAAAACCCCAAACAACAAAAACCCAACCAAACCCAAAACATTCCTGCAGGCTTAATTCTTCTCTTGGCCTCATCAGTCTGCTCACTCTGGCCTGCTGAGCTAATGAGCTGAAGAGGGGGAAGACTCTGAAAGCAGCTCCCACAACTGGGGCACTGTCTTTATTCCATATAAACCACCTATACTTTTTGGATAGCTATGAAGAACCCAAGCAGTCTAATTCCTAGAGACCCACCAGTTTTGATAGTGCGCTGTATACTACTTTCTTTAAGTGGGAATGTGAATTTGAGCCTTTTTTTTTTTTTTAGGAGAGCTCCATTGACCCCAATTTTCCCTTACGCTGAATGGCATTTTACTAGTAGGGCAGAATTCAGTGGCTGAGTTGGCAGATATACAAGTGCCAGGCAAAATTCATGGTCTTTGGCAGGTGTGACTGAAGTTTTGAGATCAAACATGCAGCAGCTGGAAGCAAGGATGAAAGAAAAAACATCTTCTAATGACTTAAAGTAATTACTGCATTTTCTCTGTTCATAACATCACCATATAATAATAAAAAAAATAGCTTTGCAACATGGGTTACTGTTGCTGCAAATGTTTTTCATGGAGCTTCAAGCTGCTCCAAACGTTTCTACCAAAAATGGCAGAGCTCAGATCCAGATTTGAATTCTAAGTGTGGTTACAATTTAGCATTGCTAGTCTACTTTAGGCTTTTACAAGTTATGAATTAGATGGGGAATTAGGAGCTGAACTTAAGTGCTTTGGTAATTAAGAAAAGTCAAAGTTATTCAGAGATTGTTTCAGACTTGTTCCTAGAGGTGTTTCTAGCCTAGAGACACTGCTGCTTCTCCTACTTTGAGGATTAACAGGCAGAATATGATGACAATTGGCAGCATGTTACTGCAGCATGTTATCCCTGGGTTAATGAAAATGAGGAGCAAAATGCTCTGTCTCCTTCATAGTCTCCTAACTTGGTGGTTGAAGATGTCTGAACAAATCTCTAAGAAGTTTCTGTGAACTGCTTTGTTTTTCACCCATTAATGGTGATGTTGCAGTAACTACACTAGGAGGGTCCACTGGGGTTTTGCTGGGGGCAGTTATTTTAGTGATGAGTAAAGCTTTAGAACACTGTACAGGTGGGACCCAGGATAAAGATGCAGATCCTTTCTGTCTTGAGATTGAGCTGTCTTGTGAATTTGCAGCAGTATTGTACTGCCGGGAAATAGATGAGGAGGCTGTGATAGACAAGCTCTTAGAATGAAACGCTTGACCTTATCTCTCTAGGTCAAGATCGAAGCAGACTGGTAAAACTGTTGAAAGGAATTTGTTCTGTTCCAGCCCGTAAGATACCTGCACTGTGCAAAAAATGCTGAAATACCTTTAAACTCATTGAAGTGGGCATCAGATTTTTACTGTTCTGTTACCTGGGTGAGGAGCAGCTGCAGTCTGTGGGGCGTGAGTAGATGAGGAAGCGGAATGGATTCCCTACAGATCAGCTTCTCCCATTTCCCCACTGCTGCAGGATTGATTCTTTGGGATCTACCCACGCTGTAAACGGGTGTCTGTTTGTGTCTGTCACAGACAGAGAGGAAACGGGGCTGCTATTAGCATTCTTCTGTTCTTTCTAATAAATCTCTTTGCACTTGCCAGAAAAGAGGCTTTTACCTCTAGCGGTTTGTTCTTATTACAGAAAGCATATTGAAGAATTAGAAAAGGTGCAGGAGAGAGTAACTAGTAGAATAAAAGGTCTCGATGGTTTAGAGCTGTGAGGAGAGGTTAAGAAAATTAGGCTTGAATTCATTAGAAGACAGGAGATTAAGAGAGGACATGATTGAAATGTAAAATTCTGCATGGGGAAGGTGGATGGAGCCAAAGCTGTGTGGGAGCAAGTTAGTAACAAGAGCGTATGAACTGAAACTAAGAAGCAGAGATGAAGAAGATAGAAAACCCAACACATCAAGTGGATTTTTAAGAGGAAGTGAAAGCAATAATTTTTAGGCAAAAATAGGAATGACCTGGAAAACCTGAGAAACCGTGGAGACCAAGGAGGAAGCATTAGTAGGATGCCACTTCAGAGCCTCAAAAGCAGCCTGATTTCAATATGTGTCTGGCTGCTGACAGTATATCTCTATCTTAAGTGGAAGTTAGTGCTCAATATGTGTAGTGGTTAAGGCTGAATCAGCTACTGGGGACGTGGGGCACCCCACATGGGACCGACAGATGCTCCCCCCCTACCCCTCTTCAGAGAGAGAGGCACAGGAGGGAAAAAGAGACTTATGGGTTTAGAAGGAACTAAACTACTTTAATGAAACCTCAAACCAGGACAATACGGAAGCCCATACACGACTGTATCCCCCAGTGGGGGAAGTGCTGGGCCTTACTCGCCGTAGTAAACCAAACCTGTAAGTAGGGGCTACCTTGCCCAGCTGGCCGCAGTAGCACTGAGCTCGTGAGGGTCTGCTCTGTCAGCACACATGGAAGGCGAGGAACCAGTGGAACCACACATCTGTAAGGCACAGCAAAGACAAGGTAGCCCCAGAACCGCCAATGACGGAGCAACACTTTGGTTGAGAATTTCTGCAAATGGACCGTGCCATTGTAGTGTGCTTGGACTAATGAGAGTTGGCGTAAATTGACACAGGTATAGCACCACCCTGGTTAAGACAGGCCTATCAAGTCTGCCCATAATAGTGGTGACTTCATTCTTCTAGGTATTGGGCCTGTCGGTATGATCTTAAAAGATCTGTGACAGTTAAGTTCCAGAATGTAAGTCCTTTTGGACTGTGTCTCATGTGAGTACATAAATGTGCCCTTGTCTCGTTGTGAGGCCAGTTCCCTGTCCTGGTATCTTGTGCGTTTGAGTGTTGGATATGGGTAAACCTGGCAGTTGTGCCCGCCGTGTTTCAGGTTTTGTTCCATCTGTGCTCAGCAAACCTTTCTCATTAATCAAAACCAAATGGCTGCCTTTCACAGATGCTACCCAACTCTCAATGAGAAACTGCCAGAAACTAAATAACCCTCTTTCTCTCCGTTACACAAGTCGTTTTAGAACCCCCAGATGATCTTGCAGCTCATGCGATGTAAATTGCAACCAGACCAAAACCCAAGCACTCAGATTTTTGCATATCCCATTAAATTTTGCCCCTATTGTAGTGGAGTTCAAAGGTGTGTATTTCCAGGGGCTGGCATGTCCTGATGCCGGGAGCTGGCACTAGAAGGATGGTAGGGAGGCTGCTGAGCATGTACTGCCTGCAGATGCAGGAAGGAAGGAAAATGTAAAACCAGGAAGGATGCTCTGGACTATCATTTGCAGAAACACTTCAGAGGGAACCTACAAAGAATTCAGTCTGTTTGTCAGATTTCCCAGCCTCTGTGCTATTTGGAACAAGGGTTGGAGACACAAATCCCGTGGGGCCAACAGTATTTACACAGCTGACAACATTCATTTGGAAGCTACGAATGGACAGGTAACTCTACAGGCAAAATGTCCTAGCGAGGTGAAAGGGCTGCTGTAAAGACACATTAATCTGTGGCCCTTCTCCTTGCTGAAGTCCCATTGTCATGATGCATGCTAATGATTTTGAAAATAGCCATGCACCAAGGAAGAGCTCGCTGCAGGCAGTTCTGCAGTTAATGTCAGGGAAGTGGCCAGAGCATGGCCTGGTCTTTAAAAGGCAACCTCTCTTGCTTATCTCCGTCATGGTCTCTGTAGGGTTCTGATGCAAGGCCAACAATTGCTCCAGAAAGGAAGCACCTAAACTGTCTTCCTTAAGTGCAGTGTGGTCCGCAGAGCTGCCAAAAAACCCCCTGCTTTCATCATTATAGAAGTTCACTATAAGGGAATCCGAAGGTGCCCTCCAACTACCTGCAGCTCCTAATACTTGCCCATGCTGATTCCTTCAAGCACTAGTCACTCCTGGATTCAAGAGTGGCCCCTTGAGGATGATGGCAATCAGTGTAAATTGAAGTGGTCCCTGGCACAAATCACAGCATCCACCCCAGTGCCTGAACGCTTTAGGTCATGCATGTGTGCAACTGTAACTGAAAGATACCTTTGTATCCCCTGTTGCCCCTGCTGGTTTCCATCTGGATCAAAAGCTCTGAGGGGATTCCCCATAAAGCAAATGCAAAAAACAGATTTCTTTTTATGCCCCTTTGGGTCATAGTTGCTCTCATGCTTTGCATTTGCTCCAAAGATGGAGAGATTAATATCCTGTTAGCTCGGGGCTTCTTGCTACCAGCCCTACCAAGTTATTAAATGTAATGCTGGATTGCTACTGGTTCTCAGTTGAATAAGAAAGAGGGGAGTTTGGAAAAGGTTGAGAATCATGGTGCTATCCCATATTCCCACAGCGTCCTTCCTTGCCTTGTGCTGGCTTCCTGCGGTGTTGAATTGCCGTTCTTCAGAGCGAGACTCCGTGCTCTCTCGGGGAGGGAGGTATTCAGACACGCAATTGCCCGTGTGTGCGAGCCTGCGGGAAAGGTTGCATCTTCTTTCTAGCGTCTGCCTGGTGCACAAGCTGGAGAAATAAATAAGCCTGGAGCCTCTCATAATAAAATATGCTTGTTGCTCCAGCTCTTCTGCTGAGTTATAACTTTGGAAGGCAGCGTAGCCTTTGCATCTTCTGTATGAAATCCATGCAACTGAGGTTTGTGACACAGAGCTGTATTTTTACATAGGTGAAGCTCCTACTATAAATTGTACCACATTAACTGCTGAGCTCTTTGCTTCTAGGGTCTGTTTAACATTTGGAAGCATTGCAAGAAATAGCAACTGAAGATGACAATGGGAGCACCGTATTTTCAGGTCAGCTAAAAGAGTTGTGCTCCGTTTCCCACTGCCTCAACTCTCAACACCAGTATAGTTGCAGCTGCAAACTTGAGTCTATCTGAAAGAAGATGTGATCAAACGCCTTTAATTAATTAGTGGAAGTGTCTTTACCACTCTCTGAATGTCATCTTTTATTGGAGAGAAATCAGTCCATAATTTTATATGATCCTGTACTGCTTTTATTCTATTAATTTCATGTCCATTATTGTCCAGCTTTGTTACTGAGTGAAAGTTTCATTAGATATGAAATTGATGAGTTTTTCTACATGCTATCATTAGTACCAATGCAAATCGAGTGACTCCTGTTAAGCCTAAGATCCCTGGCAGTTTTGACTCTGTTTTTATTGTCTGTCTCCATCTGGGAATGCGTGCTGAGTTTACCAGTGTGGGAGACAAAGGGGACTGTAACAGAGATTCTCAGTGGCCTTTGGCTGTGTGGGTAACCGTGGTCACATCACTTGGTCTGGCCATGTCTCGCTAACAAATGCTTCATCTGTCATTATGGTGTATTTGTGTGTTTATGCTTTTGGAGGCAGAATCTGTGGGTAGCGCACTTGATTCCATCTCTGTTGCACTATATAGACTATATAAAGAGCCCCTTTGTCACCAATATCCATAATAAACACTGCCGGGATGGTAGGAGAGAGTTATATTTTATTCCACGGGGCAACGCGTGATGCAGACCTGAGTGTGGAGTGAGTGGGGAAGTGCTGCACTTTGTCCCTCGTTAGAACCGGTCTATTGTTTCTTGGCACTAATGTTTTTTAGCTCTGTCCCTGTTCATTTCGTTTCCGGAGTTAAACGGTAGCTGTTAATTACTTAGCACATATGCTGGGTTTTCACTGCAATGGGGGGACTGCTTGGCGCAGAGCAGCTATGCGCCGTTGACGAGGAGAGCTCGTTTCCTCTGGCAGTGTGTCAGAAGCACGCTTTCCCAGTTGACCTGCATGGCCACAGTGTCCTCTTCGACATCACTGGGTCTTACAGGACCGCAGCCTGCTGGAGCCCACCTCGTGGGTGCAGCAGGCAGTCGCTGAAGTTCTTTCCAGAAATGGCAGCAGAACTCACAACTGTTTTTCTACCACATCAGAAAAGATCATCCCATGCTAGCAAAAGCTTTTCACAGGCCAGCAGGCAGGAAAAATGTTCACATCTCCTCAGGCAGAAAGCCATCAGTCGTCTGCTGGTGCTAATTAGCGAAATTCTGATTAAGTCATTGGAGCAGTGCCAGTTTGCACCAGATGAGGAGCTGGTCCGTGCGGAATTGGTTGACATGGCACGATACAGCGTGGGCTGAGAGCACCATGGGGATGCGGTAGCTGTATGCTGAAAGCAGAGCCCAGAGTAGCAGCAATGCAGTCCTAGTACCAGTTTAGTCTGGGTTTCTTTTCTGGTCCTTTATTTACTTACTTCTTATATATCTCTAGATAGAGATCTATCTGTTTCTTAAAAAAAAAAATTAAATAAATCTTTCTTTGTGTACACAATATATGTGCATACATGCCTCCCTTTCCCGTGCGTAATGAGGGGTTGCAGAAGCCTGCAGGAGCCAGCAGCACGGGGTGAAGCTCTCGGCTGCACGCAGACACGCTGGCTGCCTGGGGGATCCCCGCCGGGGGAAGGAGGACGGGCACTGTACTGCAGCCCTAAGGGAGCTGGTTAGGAAATAGGTTTATTCCCCCTTCAGCTTACCAAACATTGCCTTTATAGGAAAATCAATCAAATATAGCTAAAACGTAATCGTTCCATTTTTTGAAAAATCTGGAACTCTTCAGCTCTGGTCATAAATATATGTTCTTAATATAGTATCTTAACATTTCAAATTATCCATCACTTTAGTCTTCCAGTTACCCCATACCCACACAGATATGTTATTCCACTTCAGTGTCTGAAAATGTTTCTAGGTTTAATAAGCGAATCATCATCTGTAGAAAGACATGAATTTACAGTGCTTTAGGTTTCTTGTGTTAAATCTTTATATGTGTATATATCTCAGTTTTTCTTTGTTGATCGTTACTGGTATGTACATTCAGGTATGGTAAGCTTAGAGGTAAGAGTTCACAGGGCAATATTTTTGTCCTTGTAAGTTTGTTACAGAGGTGTATAGCTCAGCAACATTAATGAAAAAAAAGTAAACATCATGATGTTGTTAAAGCACAAAAGTTTGACCTATTTTTCTTCCTCCTCATCTAGCTAAGCCCACACAGTTATACACTTGATACTCATTCAGTGAAAATGCTCAGCATGTTATAGGCTTGAGCTTATTAAATAAACGGAGACTAACGTATGGTCCTCTGTTGTCCTAATGTACTGGAGAAATCTGTCTTCAAAGCAGATGAGCCTAACAGTGGACAAGCATGGGGGGAGCTAACAATTTTTCTGCTGTTGGTAGAAAATCTTCCTCACCACATACTATTCAATGGCAAACTACTATTCGTATTTGGTACTTACCTACCAGGACCTCCGATTTTAATGTCAAGCTAGGCTGAGTTGGGAGATAATATTCTTCAAGCTATGGACTAAAAAGCCTCTTATTTAGCTACGGTGTCAATGAATACGTTGGCCTTTCTCAAATAAACTGTGTATGTTCCTTCTTTCTGGGGTCAGACGCATGAGCAATGAGATTGTCCCTGCTTGCAAAGCCGGTCTGTGAAGCAACGTGAACTCTGGTCACCGTGATAGCTTCAGTCTGATGCTGGCTACAGGGTAGAGCGGGCTAATCTGCATGCATAAGAATCCCTTTCCTTGTCATTTAAACGATGAAGCCTCTGGGATGAAATGCAGAAGGTGTTTTTAAGGCTCTGTAGCGATGCTGCATGGTACATGACTGCAAAAAAAATAAAAATCAGTACATTGAAAAGATGGACTGTCGGAAGAGAACAAAAGCCTGATCATGTGGAGTGATGGACGAACTGTGATAGTTTGTCATCACGTCTCTGGAGATTGCTCTGTTTTTCCTTCTCAAGAAAATGAGCATTTCAGCTTCATTTGCAATCTTTTGCAATGTCTGACAAAGACAAGAGGTGTCATTCAGTGTTGTATTGTCATGCTGGAAGAATGTTGTTGGCTTTTAGCCTGCCACAGACTGAAATTACGGTTTGGGATTTTTCCCTGCTCTTTGTGATGAATCCCAACCGATTATTTGACCCACTGAGCACAGCGAAGGTCCAGCAGGTGTGTAAATGTTTGAGTGTTCGTGAGCAGTCGAAGAGAACCTGCTGAAGGGAGGTGGGGGGGGAAACAGTAAGATGTGCACAACTGTTGTAGACATTTCAGAGTGCTTGCCACCATCACAGCTCCAAAAAAAATAGATTCAGAGCCTGGAAGCACTATTTATCTAGGGCTATGGGACTATTGGCTTTAGGGTTGCAAGGCTAAAAGACAAGACTGGCTGGGGAGATGTAATGGGAAGTGCTCTGGGAATGGATTCATCAACTGAAGAGCCCTTGAATGCAATGAAGCTAAAGGTGTAGAGAGACAAGTCAGTGATCCTTTAAGGAATTGCCTTTCCAAATCATCTGTAAAATCATCAAAATGACAGTTCCCGCCTCATAGTCAGCTGGTGCTTGAGACTTATGGAAAGCTTTAGCTACAGATTCCATTTTTGGTTAGTTCAGGTAGGCGGATGGCTGACTGAAGTTTGTGGTGTCTTTAATGTTCAAAGAGGTCTGCATGCGTCACGTAAAATGAAATCAGAGGGCTGGGTTTCAGCTAAGCAATTCAATAGAGCAGTGTTCCATTGTAGCCTATGATATCATCTCACTTTTTGTGTTAATGAATGGTTCTCTTTGCCATCCAGCACATGTTTGCTCTCAAATATAGAGTTCAGCTTCTGAGCCTTAGCGCTGAGTCGGTTCTCAATGGTGCGTTATCTAGGGACGGGAAAATCTTAACATTTCAGAGGATGGTAGGAAATCAAGCTTGCAGGTGTAAATGTGAAGCGTTGCAAGGAACACACATGGCTACCACCTCTGCAGCCAAAGGACTTCCCTTGCTCCCTTGTCTTGGGAATCAACCACATTAGTTCAGGTTTTGCTGCGCTGATTTGACAATGCAACTGGACTTCTAGGTTGGGGGTTCCCCCCCCGCCCTTTTCTATCTTTCTCCCCTGGCAATTGTGTGAAACGATTTTCCTCAACCCTTTATTTTTTTGAATAATGAATTGGAGTTTTGCTAGGAGGAGTTGTATTCCTTTTTTTTTGTGCTGTTCTCTGTGCTGACTGTGGTGGGAGTGTTTGTCTCCCCCAGCTGCCTTCCTTGTGGCCAGCTGCAGAACAATTGGTGAGACACCATCTGGCTTTCCCTAATTTTCACCAGCTGTAGGTATAATCAGCAGGATGATTGTACAGTCCCTCTTCCTTCCATACAAAAACTCTAGAAAACAAATGCAGTGATGCATGGATGTGTAATGGGAGATTGAAAACATGCCTTGGTTTTCAGAGGGCTACAAGACCTGCATTGAATTACTCCTGTGCAAGTTTAAAAGCATCTGGGTTAACGTGCATCTGGTGAACAGACTGCCGATGTTCAACTGCTGCAGCTTATCTGGAGTTGGCATTTCTCAGTGCGGCTTGGGGGACACGGGCACAAAGAGGTTTCCTGTTTGTGCCTCATGAGCACTAGGAGGTACAAAGAGCTTCATTTCTACAAGTTTTTGCCTGTTTAGATGCATTTAGGTTTTAATCTCTGTAGTCAGGGAAAGTTTTCTGAAGCATACAGCCCATGAGGACTTACCATGCTACCCCATGTAGAAGCCAGCAGGATAAGGGTTAACTTTTGTTTATCTTGACTCATTAAAAGTATCATGATTAAGCCCAGCTTGTGCTGGTTTGCAGCTCTGCTCTCTCCATCAGGCTTGCCACATTAGGTGTGATATTTCAGAGGTGCTGAGCACCTGTAGCTCCTATTGCCTTCAGCTGCTAAATCATTCTGGGAACCAGATCTTCCAGAGCAGCCAGAGCAGGAGGGTTTCTTTTCCTGCTTTTTACCTTGGATCTTAGCTGGATTTTAGCTGATATGAATGTGATAGACTTCTTCAAAACTAGCCACTGATGGCACGATCTCCTGCTGTTCCATAAAATCAGGTAAGGTGCTGCGTTCCTAGTGGCTTGAAGTCCTGCTGGATGGGGGGGACTGGAGGGTTGTCTTGGACTGGTGAGATACGGTGTGACCCAACGGTGCTGAAATTGCTTAAAGCCATGTCTGCTGTAAGCATCTGTAGCGTAGGTTCGAGTAACGTTCTTATTGCTTGCATTTGAATTATTTAAGCAGTGCACAGTACAAATAGCTAACGAAGCACCTTAATAATAGATTGTAGGGCTAAGGATTATGGCAAACCTGTATAGAGATGTAGAGGAGTAACAGTATGGAAGGAGGGTTATCTAAAGGCAGGTAGCATTTATGGTTTCACAGTTTAGTTTATTTTTTAGTTAAAGCAGCCAGCACTCGTTCATTCCCATCTACCGAAACTCATGGCTTTGGTAAAAATAAAATTGGATGCTTCCCTCCCATGTGGTTGAAATTAATATTGTGCAGAGAGCAATTTGAGAATGTTCCAGAGGGGATAGATATTTCCACTTTTGCTTAATTGTTTTAGTAGAGGCTCTGGGAGATGACAGAGGCCGTGCAGTGTCCCATGGTCGTCTCTTGTTTACCATCGCAGGAGATCAGAGTTTCAAATGTTTAAGGGGGAGAAAATGGTGACTGGGAAGCTAGATGTCCATTTAGAATATGTGAGAGGGAAAGGATTTTATGTGAAGTGTTAGCAGTGCTCTGGTGGCAGTTAGCTCGTGCCCGAGCAGCTGAGAGTCTGCACTTTGCTGTGAGTATTTCAGACTTCTGAGAAGTCTGGGGGCCACGCTTGGCCCTGGCCTCTTGCAGGGCCGGGTCAAACATCACGGTTGTCCTTGAAAGGCTATCAGCGTAGTGAAAGAAACATGCACGTCTCTGAAAAAATGATAGTTGAACTAAATTGGAGAATACAATTGTGATTTGTGTTTAATGTGAGTCCGTGGGCAGGCCGAGTTTAGTTCTGGCACTGGGGGAATTGCAGATATCTCAGTCCTTAAAATCTGTGACAGGGTGACTCCTTGGTTAAGCCCAAGCTGCTCATAGGCTAGAGATGGAAAGATCTATAGCAAGCAACGGTTAAGGTATTGATTACTGTCATATGAGAAAAACACTGTGTTTTGAGAATAAAATAGAAGGCAGGGGGAGGAATATGTGTTTGAGTTTGGTAAGAGCAATGTTAGTATAAAAAAAAAAGAAAACCAAAAAAAGACAAATAGCCATTTAATAGAAAGTGATCAATTCCACTCATATCAAGACTATTAATTTTGCTACTAGTTCAAAGCAAATAAATTATAAAAAAAAGCCAAACCCAACAACAACAAAAAATTCCTCCATTGTGCCTAGCAGAAATAGCTGCATAAAAGCTCTTCTGTGGAATTTGAATTTCTGATTAATTAGACTGCAGTGTTAATTAGTGCCAGTAGTCCTGAGACAAATCTGGTAATTAGTGAGTTGCATATCCAGTGGGGAAGCCCAGCAGAACACCTGTTTTAGAGTGGCTTCTGGGTGCAAATGAAAGATTTGCTGTATTGTGGCAGTGTTGTTCATTTTTCTAGTTGTGTGCCTTGTCCTGCAACCATTTGTATGCAGGTTTGAGTTTGTGAGCGATTTCTCTGAAATCATAAGTATATAATCATAAGTATGGTCTTCTGTTAGGCTGACAATGCCGGCCCAGGTATTACCTGGCAGATGTGAAGGTGGTGACTATGGATCCGGAACACGTTATTCCCAATTGTTTGGACTGGAGTAATTAACAGTCGATCAAGCTTGTGTAAATGGATTAACTGCACCTCAGGCTCTCAAGACAAGTGTGTGTAAACCTCAGACCCCAAACTAAATCTGATGCACAGAAGGTTTAAATCAAAAGGTAAGCATGCGAATTCTTCTCTTTAAAGATGTTCCTGGTCACATAAGGTTTCCCCTTGGTCTTCGCCGATGTGACTGGGTGTTGGTTGCTCCAAGCAGCCCCTGTTCAGCTCCCATGAGATCAGAGTAATCACAAATCTGTAGAAGGTAGGTCCTCTCATTCCTGACACTCTTGTCTACTAGGAACTCCCTGTGGGGCTTTACGTGTTCGTAGCAATACCGATAAATGAAGACTTGTTTCTTAATTAAATCCCTTTGTGTTTTGGCCACTTTTTTCCTTCTGAGAAGGGATTTAGCTTTTGCTCTGTTAAGTTATAGAACAGACGTTACAGATTTTAGGCTTATGGGAAGTTCAGTGTGAAGCAATAGCTGAGGTCTGTGGCATTAGGGAAAGATGTTTGAACACAGCTCTGAGCACTAATTAGTTGCCCTAGGAGCAGAGCAATGCTGTCTTCATTCCTACCAAAGGTTTTGTGTTAAGCACAGAAACTTTTGTATCCTGACCAGATGCACTGTCTGCTTGGAGATAATTGTCTTTTTTTGGAAAAACAGACACGTTCAGGATTAAGATTTCACTTGGCCTTAATTAAGGATGTCATTGGTTGAATAACAAATATGGTGCTGGAAATGTCGAGGTGCCCTTTGGGGCAAGGTTCAGCCGCATTAAATGCCACAGGTCCCTCCGGGTAGTGATCTCTCCTGAATATGAAGCATTGGCAGGCTATAAGAAGGGTGAGGTTCAGAGCAATTTACTCCATCTGAATTTGACACTTAGTGTTGGCACAGCTCTGATCTGCCTAAGGTCAAGAAGCAGAAAGTTTGTGTCAGCGTGGAGTGGTACGGAAAACCGGAGTTTTAAAAGTGCTGGAGAAAAAGGGATCGTTGCTAAGGAAATGGGCTTATTTAATAGTCTGTTTCTCTACCAGCTTGTTCCCCATCAACTTGAATATGGTCATTCTTAACTTGATACAAACAGAGAGGCAAAATGCATCCCTTGGCCATGAGCCAAGCAGACTCAGCAGAATCTTGAAAGAAAAATAACGCACCAATCAAGTTAGCAAATAAAAGGGAAGATTTGTGTTTTTCCTCTGAGGATAGTTGATGGTTTTTAAAAAGTCTTGTGACCAGAAACCTTAAAATCTTCCAGTGCAGGTTGATTAGCACAGGAAGAATGCTCCAGAGCAATACTTTGGTCTCTTATTTTTTCTTCAGGAAAATTCAATCTGGTTTTATAGTGTTTTGAACAAGCAAATAAAAATACTATGTAAGACACAAGTTAAAATACTGTGAAAAGCAACCATGGTATAGGCTACTATTTCATCTTGTCAGTGCCTTAGCCTTTTGGGGATGGAGATTTGTCTGTCGAAGTAACTATATGTGAGAAAATCTCAGGAATGTGTTAGGAGGGGCTAATACCTCTTGCTAGGCCCATGGATCTCATAAGAGAGAAAGAAAAATATGGTTTGGGGCATTCAAGCCCATCTTTGGTCCTGAAAGACAAGCCAGTTCTGTAGTCATGGGCCGTCATGTGAAGAGGAAAGCGGACAGTGCATGTCTGGTATGGCTGTATTTTAGGCTGGCTGAGAGAGGTAAAAATATTAAAGGCAGACAGTCCTGATGACCAACCTAGCTGCAATCTCTAATCAGAATAGTATTGTGTCAGGACCTTCCTTCTCTATTAATTTGAACTACTGTAGTACTGATAGATATCCTTATTAGAATGAAAATGACCACAGGTGTGACACATGACGAGATTAATCGTCGTTTTTCGTTGCTGCAACTTCACCTGGATTAAAGTGGTTCTGTATTTTAAGCTGAAAATGGCTGAAATGATGAAAATGGGTTGTAGTGTGCTTGTAAGAACTGTTGTTATACCTGAGCCTTCCTACCTGGCCTTCTCAATGGGAAGCAGAGAAAAGACTGCTGCTTCCTTGCTCTGGTGCGTAGGAATGATGACGATCAGCAGCGCTGGGCTTTCCTGAGGTAATAGCAGCAATGCCGTGCAGATAGCCCAAGCTCGTTTTGCTGTCAGTCTGGTCTAGATCAGAGGAGGAACAGTAACATCAGCTGCAAAGCAAGGTCCTCTGGGCACCCTGTTGGTGCTCTTGAAACGCAAATACTTGTTGGTCGATACTTCATACTTCTAATACTTGGGCTATACCTATATGGCACAGTCCGGATACGAGCTTTGGTGCTGGATGATGCCGTGTAGCTGAAGCTATAGGTCTTCGACATGAAGTTACCTTATCTCTGTATGCATAGTAAAATGCTCCGTGTTTCTACAAAGGCAAGATGATAAGCAATAGCTCACAGCAGACAGTACACTGAGATTTCTCACTGAGGCTGTGCTTTCGGCTGGGCTGAATTGGGCAGCTCATTGCAACTGTTAGCTAAATGCACCGATACAGAGCAGCTGTAATCACAAAATCTATCGCTTTATGGAAATCAGAGCTGGAGTGCGAGAGACCTTGTGGACTTGCAGTCTATCATAATAACCTCCTCAGGTCGATAAATGCTGTGAACAGTAAGCCAAATCTGTCCTTTCTAACCTATCTCGGTTTTGAGAAAGGGCAAATGCTAAGGTTAAATGTAAACAATACCCTGATGATGGGCATGATGAAACTGCCCACATGCAAGGGCTTGTGCTTAAAATGACTCGGAGCCGTTTAGCCTTGTTAACTGTGTCCCCCTGGAGCTATCTAGGTAGATGAGAAAACTGTGATTTTTCTGAAGGTTTCTGGATTTGCTGGAGGCCTTCAGCCTTTCGGGTGTTACCTGAGCTCTGAAGGAAGAGCAGGAAAATTATTAACTCTGTGGAAATAGTGCCAAGGTCTTTGTTGGTGCTCCCTGCCCAGCCTCAAAATGAAAAAAAAATGTGTTTCTTAATTTCTGTGCGTGTCGTGGTAGGTGGACCACAGAAAAAAAATTCCCAGTACTTGAAATCCTCTTGTGCTGTTAGGAAACCTGTAACAGATTCTTTAGCAGAGGCACAGGAATGGTCATTCCCCTTTGACGCTATTTCCAAGCAGGGTTTCCACACAGTAATGAAATATGACATAGTCAATGATAGCTCTGCTGAAAAAAATTGGCCGGTTAAGGAGAGGCTCAGCATACATGCCCCTTTGGTGCACCATCTTAAATCACTCTGCTGCAATCTGAATTGTCTATTCCTGATAAATCTCTTCAACATTGCTGGATCTGGAGTGTGTGGAATTAATGCATCCACATGGGATATGTTCCAGCTTAATTCAGACTTGTGTAATTCACTGCGTTAGAAGTGGCCCAAAGTGCTACTTCTTGCTTTGTTAGTTTTGTTTACTTTTTTTTTAAACAAAAGGGCAATTGCCATGCAAAGTACCTCTGAGAGCCATCAACATTGGAAGTATGTCACTGTAAATAAATTTGGAGTGTTCATTTTCTATCTGGAATCGTACTGTAAAGCGATCAGAGAGGAGACTTTAGTTTGTTTTCATTTATACAGAGCATGAGCTGCTGATGTGCGATTAGTTCCAAGGAGATGATTAATGAAAAGACAGCCTTACTTGATGTTACAATGAATTCCCCAAACCCTCTTGTCCTCGGTGCCTCTTCCCAGAATCACGTGTGGCTTCCAGAGCACATTCAGGTGCGTACCTGAGTGAAAGGAAAGTAAGACAAACTGGAGGAAGCGAGACTTTCACAGACAGTCTCTGAGTTCAGAGCTGCCTCTGTAGGAAAACAGCGAATGTGCTCAGAAACGTGGTTGGTGCAAGTTGTCCACTCCTAGGGGAAAAAGCATGTTGCAAACAGGTCAGTTAAAACATTTTCTAATTAGCTACAGGCTCTACATGGTATAATCTGTCTTATATATTTGTATATGACCTTCCTGATCTTCTTGAGGGAGAAGTGAGGGATAAATAACATGTCAAAGAGACAGAGCGTACCCCAGTAATCGTGTAAGGCCGGGGGCTGAGCACATGGTACTGTTCAAAACAGAAAGGGGCGAGCGAGCCATGAACCGCAGCATTGTGGAGAAGGCCCTCCGCCTAACTGCTGTGCGTACAGGTGGAAGCGCAGGGCTGGGGAAGGACCCAGGTGTGCCTTCTAGGGGCAGGGACAGAAGCATGGCGATTCCATGAGATTTCTACAGGCTGGAGCCAGTCCTGCTCTGAAGGCCTCTCCCCGACCCCTGCCACGTTGCTTTAGATTGCGTTTTCCATCGTGCTGACAGTACTCTGAGAACTGGTGCCTGAAATATCTGGCTAGTGATAAATACTTTTAATAACAGATCACTTGAATGCCTGTGGTTTCTGGTTAGGTCATTTTGAAGCAAAACTCTGGGCTACTAGGGCACTCTGGTGATGAAACAAACTATTAGTTTTTTTACTTGCAGTTTAATTAAGTGTAGAGGGCTGGATTTCCTTCACTGGAGGGTGCTGGAAGTGATCCAGTGCTGTCAGTCCTGGACTCGTGCTTATTGCCCTAACTCAGGAAGTAATCTAGGGAGGTTCTACTGGAGTTTCTTCACCAGTAGAAACACTCAGTTGGGAAAAGAGGAGCTTGATTGAAGACAAGAGAGAGTTTATAGCTGTAGTTTTGCATTCTCCTCGAGGAAGGTGTGCTCTTTCCCCAGAGGCGCTCCTGCAGAGCTAAGCCAGCCAGTGCAGCATCAGCTGCGGGATGAGCCTTTGCTGAACCTGCGCTGCCAATGTGCTTGCCCTCGAGCCAGGAGAGTTCTGCCGCTGAGACACAGCCTTTTGGTACCTAGGGAAGGCAATGGTTTTTTACTAGAAAAAGTTTGGGGTTTTTTTGCTAGAAAAGGTGATTATTTCAGTTCAGCATTTGTGCTCACAACCTTCTTTCCGGTTTCAGTCTAATGGTCTTTATTTAGACAGAGGCAGGCATTTATTTTATTTTGGGAAATCTGTTTGTCACTTCATTAGACCACTTAGAGCTGAGTGGCAGGGAGTTTAATTTTCTTCCTTTTTTTGCTATCGTTGAAGAATCCCTCCCCATCTCTCTCTTGTGTCACCCTGTCACATTGGGATGGTGTTTGTCCTACAGAGATGCTGTAGCACAGCTCCTCAGTTCAGTACTAATAAGCCTTCTCTTATTCTGGTATGATGTCACCTAGTCTTGCTTTTTGTGTTATAAAATCCTTGATTCATCTGTTGCTTCAACAGCTTAGTGATTTGACACGTTTTAAATTCTCCTGGCAGGACCAAGAACATGGGCACAATACTGGAGATGACAGAGACCTTTAGGTACGTGATAGTGAGATTTTGTCACTCCTAACCTGACTGCTGATCAGATACTTGAATGGAACAACCATGGAGTAATGTACTTGAGATGAATACGGAGGGCAGCACTTACCCTAACAGTAGGTTATTCCCTTGTTTCTGAGGAGGAAGAAAGGATTTAATCTTACAAGTTGTATGAAAATGTCAGCACCTTATGTCCTAGTAATACAAAAAATTGAATTTGCATGGGTGGGAGGGTTGTCTGTGCTTATGTCTGATCGCTTAGGAGGGTCAAGGGCATCACTAAATCCTTTGCTGTTTGATTCACAAATGGTTTCTTAAGGACTAAGAGTAATTCATCCACATCCAAAGAAAGGAGCAGAAGGAGTATAAATAAGCCTGCATCATAGCTACAAGTACCATGTAGTCTGAAAAGGGTAAATTTCCTCGGTTATGGCTCTTCAGATGACAAGAAGCTGGTTGTGTATGTCATTCTCAAATGTGAGAGCCAACTGAATAGGAAGAGGCAAAACAGTGATCGTTGTTATTTAGAGTTCTTTAACTTTAGAAAGTTTACCTGTCCTTGCATCAGTGGTGTATGGCTGAGGATGATTATTGACAGCAGAATGTGTCTAAACAACATCTCAACCACCTGTGTTAGAAAGCAAACAAAACCCAAACATGTGATCTGAACTATCTAAGACAGAAGGAAGCTGCAAATCTTTCAGAATTTTTATTTTGCTTTCTAATTAGGGTTGTCTCAATCATTTGATTCTAGAGGTTTTTAGAAAACACAGAAAATGTGGTGAAATATTTTTTTGTTTTGTGGCTTTTTTCATTAATATTTAAAATGAAAAAAAAAAAAGTTCAGTTCTTCACATCAGTGCTGCATATTTTGATTCTCTCCCCAGTACAACTGTAAGGATGCAAGAGAGATTGCCTGTAGATGATATAAAGCATTTCCAGTTGACAGCATTATTAAACGGGGAATAGCCTTTTACCAGTGCGTGGTTCATTCTGGTGGTTTAGAATATCTCTCTGCGTGTATGTATGTATACGCACATGCATACATAGAAAAGAATTTATGTCCTTTCTATAGGTATATATGTATTTGTTTACTGTGCTTTATTTTAAATATCCCATGGCAAGCAGAGCTGAACGTATGTTGAAGCGAGGGGTTTTGCTCCTTCATGGTGCCGCAGGAGACACTGCTCTGTGTGAGCAGATTTATCTCAGGGCCTGTTGCATCCTGCTCCGGGTGGGAGATGCCTGTGAACTGGTGTTGCAAATGTAGGCATTTCCAGCAACTCGGCGAAGTACTCCAAAGAAAAGAGGGGATGCAGGGAGCTGGAGATGAAGGTAATTTGCTTTCCAACAATTTGAGGGATTTAGGTTCCCTTGTTTCTGCCTGGGAGAAGGGAGCGGTGAAATATTTGGTTAATCCCAGTGAAACAGTGTTCCTCTTTAGCTTTGACATCAGAGTAATTTGGGGCAGGGGGGAAGCTTAGAAATTTGCTCTGTTGTCCCCCCCGCAGCGATCCATTCCCTTTATCTATGAAATGAATGAACTCCCGTCAGAGACTCATCTTGTCTCTTGGTACCTGCCCTTGAAATCCCACAAACTGAAAAAAGAAGAGAGTATAGCAGTGCATCTGGAAAACTTATCTTCCACAACTTTGTATCACTGCTGTATTGCAATTTTCTGCCTCTGTTCTCTAGCTGACCTATACCTATAATAGAAAACTTTCTCCTATATTTCTCATAGTCAAAAGTTGCCTTATCTTCAAGGAACAAGAAAATAGGTTCATTACTCAAAGAAAGACAAGGAGATGTCATCCCATTCTAGGATTTTTTTGAGTGTTTTGTTTGGGTTTTATAAGTGGCCACTTACTGAACTGAAAATCACAGGGGGAGGAAAAAAAACAGCACAGCAGCTTTTCCCATTACTATTTTGTTTTCTAATTAATCCTGTCCATTCAAGCTTTATCTGCTTTGCTCATGTGGCGTTTGTTTTTGTAGCTTAAAAAAAGGGTAGAGGGGAGATGTGAATATCCTCCTCTGCTAATGCGTTTTGATTGCTTTTTCCCCACTGTTTGGAATGCTTTTAGAAACACCAAGGCTCTTAATTTTTCATGTGACACTGGTTTCCCACCGCTCTGTGTTATTCAACCTGGTAAACATTTTGCCTGAAGGATTACATTTACTTTGCTGCACAAGGTGGCTGAGCTGAAAGTTCAAGCCTTTATGATTGCATTTGATGAAGACGTAATTAAGACAGGCTAATTTGTGTGCGTGCGCTTAATAACTTTTGAATCAGCATCTGAGCAGTTGATGGTTCCTACTAGCCACTGCAAAACAATCATACGTTAGGCAAGTGCTTGGAGAAAAGGAATTCCCTGTGACAGGGGTTACATGGAAGTGCCCTTTAGCTTAGCTGGGTGGCCGAAATTAAACTTACTCCTGTGGCAGCTATGTTTATTGAAAATTAACATGTTGCTCTGCTGCCTGTGTTCCCTAAGTGGCTAAGGCTTTTTTCACGCTTGCTAATTCCTGAAGTCTGTCTGAATTTTCCATTTTTGCTATTTAATGCAGCTGAATAATATCAGACTGTGTTTTATTTGGCAAACAAGGCGCTACGTGCATAACTGTCCGTGGCCTCCATCCTTCCTGCTCAGCGGTTTCTTTTGGACCAGCACGTTTCTCTTCTAGAAAAAGCAGCTTTGTCAGAATTCAACTTTGCAGTATGTGTCAGTCAGATGAAACTAGATTTTGAAAGAAAAATGGAGTTGAAATCTTGGAAAAGGATCAGCTTTTAGAGCTGCAGAGTCGTGGAACACACCTAATATTGACTTCAATTATTTTCATGATTTGTCAATGAAAATGAAGCAAAGTGTGTTTAAAAATGCCTGTGAAATGAAATTTTTAGAAGAATTATTGCAGTTTGGAACAGAAACCACACACTGTGAACATTTGTCCTGGAACAGGAATTCCAATTTTAGCCAATATTGGTGGTACTGTAGAATAGTACTTATCTCATTGGTCTCCTATGCACTCATAAATGAGTACCTATAACATCTCAGAGTTGAATAGGTCCACATAAGTGCTATTATTGTTTATTGCTAATTAGCATTAGTGGATTTAGGTCTCTCAGGAATCCGATTAGAGCAGAAATGGTAATATTCAGGCCTTCGTGTTCCTATTTGTCTTTCAATGGGTTTTATTTCATTACCTTTGAGCCTATTTAAGGAATGATTTCTAGCCCTCCCTTGGTAATTCTGTAATCCATTAATGCTGAAATATCTTGGGGAGCCCAGGTCTTGGGCTATTTTTCCCCTTATAAGTATTTCTTGGAGTTATTTAAAAAGCCCTTGGAAAGTATAACAACAAATGCCAGACACTGTTAAGTATGCATGGCTTTAAATTTTATAATCCCAAATTCTGTGACAGACAAATCCCACTTTGTATGTAGTATCGTTCCCCCATCTGCAGCCTTCCCTGGTTAAAGCCGTCAGGGCAAAGCGCATTACAAAGCTGAAACGTCTTGGTGTCTGAGGAGTGCTACCCTGTCGTTACTCTTCAATGTTTAATGTGGTATTTAGAGGTGAGATCGGAGATACGCAGTATACCTGCAACGGGCTCTGTTCTCGCCAGCTTAGATCGTGAGGGCAGTTGTGATGGTCCAGTCTCCAAGGTGCTGAGTAAGCATCTGTGGCTCCAGGTGGACTGCGGGGCTCTGTTTTAAAAAGTTCCTTGTGGAAGCTTCCCAGCTCCCAGTCTGTGCTAGCCAGATTAAAGCTGGGACACGTGCGTATGCATCCTACAGCTGCACCTTCCAACAGTGCTGCAGTCGTTCCCTTAGGAGTCGTGAAGTTTCATCAGCGTGCTGCTGGGGGAAAGCTAGGCTGAGAAAATTACTTCTGCACTCAAATCTGAAAGCAGGGCTGTTTCTGATCAGATGGGGAAGAAATTTGTACAGTTTGTTGCCCAGTTTTGTAGTAATTACATTTTCAGACTGTTCAAACCTCCCCTGAGGTGTTGATTGTATGGTTGCTCCAATGTCATCTAAATGCCATAGCTGTAGAGATGACCATTTAGCTGATTTGGAGAGGATGCACACAAAGCTGAAGTTTGGGAGTGAGATTCATTAAATATTTCGGTACTCTAGTAGTGTCTTCCACAAGGTGGCCGGAGCTGGCAGATACGCCTCTGTGATGGCAAGAGCTCTGCTGGAAGGCATATATCTGTCAGACCCAGAGACAGCATCTTGCCAAATGGATGCAGATTCGCTTTGCTCTGGATATAGTCGATGAAGCAATGAGCGGAACAGCATGGAGGAGAGAGAGCAAGCAGGGAGACTTGTGTT